>CM024690.1:17983702-19259327 GCA_014182735.1 Corymbia maculata
GATGGGAAAAAAGGCAAACACACAACAATCATACCCGAAAATATGTAATCTCAATTGCTCCATTCACAAGTCACAGCAACCTATTTTAGATTCGACTGCATTGCCCGTGTCAAAACAAATACCAGAGTCGAAATTGTTTCGAATTCTTTTCTTTATAAAGTTAGGATGTGAAATTAAATTGTTGAGAAAAACTGAAAAAGAAAAAATAAAAATAAATAGGAGTTTCTAATTTATCTGACTGCAAATGGTGTTCTTGGCATCGTTACAACCAGCTCAACAATTGTGAACCGATTTGTACTCCCAAGATTCAGTGAATATTTGCTTAAGCAAGCCGGCACAAACATCCTAAAATAAGAAATATGCAAAGAAGCCACAAGACAACAACCTGACCACGGGGATACCTCTTCTTCTGTGCCCAGGTGTGATGGGGCTGATCTGCACCCATGGCAATCTCAGTATCTTTGGTACTGGCCAATGATCTTTGGTTAATATTTGCTGATCCCAATAAAACGTACTCATCATCCACTACCATTCCTTTAACGTGAACATAAATCATAAATCGCTGGGACTTGTATGATTCTAAAACCTGCTGTGACATTTGAGAAAACATCATATCCAAGGTTCATCAGATTACATGATGAGGAAAGCAGATTGACCATGTGTCAATAACTCAAGCTCCACGTGATGATTACTCAAGAAAAGCTAGCTCAAAAGCTGAGATTTTCCCTCAAATTTATAAACCGACTACCAGCCCTTTCCACGACCGATATGTGACCATTGGACGGGCTCTAATACTAATGTTAAGTGATTTTGGGTCTCTCTTACCCTAAAAGTTAACTTAAAGAGTGAGTTTTCCCCCACACTTACAAACCAGCCACCAACCCTTTCCACAACTGATGTAGGACAACCTCAATAATTTCTAGTCGAGCTTGAGCTCAAACTACTCGAGTATCTGGTTGAGTCGAGTTCAGACTTGCCCATGCTAATTTCGACAAAGCTCTTGAGCCTAATCGAGCTTCAATTATTCTTTTCAAATATATTACAAAAAAAGGACACAAAAGTCATTCAAACTACATATTTCACCCTCATACACAAATATGCAGGGGAACTGTTTGAGCTTACTAAAACTCAAGCTCTAGTTCATAAATAACTCTATTGTAATTGAGTCGAGCTCAAGTCAAGCTCAATCCAAAAAATTATATATGTGATCAAGCTTGAGCTGAGTTTCAAGCCCGAAAGATGCAGGTCAAGTCGAGCTCGAGCTTTGCACCATATCGACTTGACTCAGCTCGATGGCAACTCTATGAACCACGCTTGCTTGTCCAGGCATTCATGCACCACTGAATGGGGTCCTGAGCTTGCAAAGGTAATGATTGATGGAATAGGCCATTGGCAAGTTTCAAGGACCTGAAAACTAGCCAAAAACATACTGTATAAGGCATTACCGCATTAGCTGGAGAAGGTTGACCAGAATTGTCTTCCCTTTTACCAAGACAGTAAAAATTAAGGTAGTCCCGAGGATCAGAATCTTTGAGCTGCATTTGCTTCAGTTCACGTGTGACAACTTGATACATCATTTGCATGGTCTGGTTCTGGGGAAAAAAAATAAGGTAAATAGTGTCAAAGAATCAGATTATGTGAAATTTCAATCTCCAAAGAATTAGAAACATATGATATCTTGTATTACTATTCGATTTACTATTTTATGGCTAATGTAATGTGTGAGGAGTAGGAGACGGCAACAGATAGAAACTTACGGAAGGCTGACCAGTTAAGACTTGCCATCGAGAAAAGATGAACCAAAGCTGGGCTATAAACAGGTAGAAACTGACAAATGTGAATTCCTAAAAGCAAAGTTCAAACTTCGAAAGCCACACTTCATTAACTTATCCAACACTTCGCTAAACAATGAGAGCATGTACATATATTTACACAGAAATTAACATTCAACTGATATGTTGTGTAACATATCGGCCATATTTTGCAACGATACATGTTTAACTCTGTGATTTCAGTACAATTGGTACTTTTAAGTAATATTGGCGCTCTGTAGTATCAAAAGGAGGCGGGCGTACATGATTGTGGAGTCAAGTTAGAGGCGGCACTCATTTAACCCAAAGCTGTACATTTCGTAACTGCCTCAATTTTGTAGAACTCAGAAACTAACTTTAACTGCCCTTCGACCTGCCCTTACACCTTTTTACCCTTGCCGATTTTCAGAGTTACCTGAGGGAAGTCCGGAAACATGCCCCCACCGCAACTGAGTACTTGGGATCGGTAGACATACAAGAGAATCCCAAAAGGAAAATTAATAAGGAGAATAATGTCAAACACCACAAATTGTAGCTCAGTAAAAGAATAAAAGGTAAAAGCATAATGAAGGATGTCCACTACAGCAGAACATTTAGTAAGCCACTAACCTACAGATCTATTGCATTAGTTTCTCAGAGATTATTTACTAAAAAAAAATGCAACAGATTCCTGTGCCGTTGTACTGGTACCGAGGTTAGATCTCATTCTTGATCGCTGTATTTCAGTTCATTTGCAATCAGGTCATCAATGGACTCTCTCTCTCGTAACAATATCATGCTTTGAGTGATGTAAAGTGAGGGGTGATGCCGCAGCAGCAAGGTCTTGACTTGACAATTAAGGCAGGCAAGTTTTGACATCTTGCCCCTAGACCTTTTCAATCTCTCTCTCTCTCGTAACGAACGTAAATCTGTTGCAAACTATCATGTGTTGAGTGATGTAAAGTGAGGGGTGATGCCGCAGCATTAAGGGCTTGACTTGACAATTAAGACAGGCAAGTTTTGACTTCTCGCCCATAGACCTTTTCAATCTCTCTCTCTATAGTAACAAAATAAAATCTGTTGCAAACTATCATGCTTTGAGTGATGTGAAGTGATTTAGGGCCAATTTGTAATCAGCCAAATAGTGCTTGATTCTATTTTTTCATTCCTGGGAAGTGGAAACAAAAAAAAAATCCGTTTTATAAGTTTTTTGATCTCAGGAATAAATTTGGAACAAAATCAAGCAGTAAAAAAAGTTGCTTCTTTGTTCTCAGGACAACTTTAGAATCAAACCCATTTTCTTTTTTTCTCTTTTCTTTTCTTTCTTTTCCTTTTCTTCTTCTTCTTCAACCTTCTGCCAGTTGCCGGCCAGCGACCTTGTTGGACGGTCGCCGGCCCTTGGCGAGGTTGAGCCTCACCGATGGCTAGGCAAGGCCAAGCTCACCCAGCTGCCGGTGAGGCCCAACCTCGCCAGGCCATCATGAGGTCAGCATCACGCGGCCTCACCCGGCGAAGGCGAGGCCGACCTCACGGTGGCCCAACGAGGTCGAGCCTCACCGGGGACCGGCAACACTCCTGAAAGGTCACTGGCCATCCCAAGGCCAGCAACCAACTGAAGGTTGAAGAAGAAGAAAAGGAAAAAACAATAGAAAAAAACAAAAAAGACAAAAATATAATAAAACTATTAAAAAAAAAAAAAGTCATAAAAGAATCTAAGATTCTTACCGAACGCATTTCTATTTCAGAATAAAAAATTTGAACAGCTACCAAACACCTTCAAATGTCCAAAAACTCGTCCAAGAAACTGAATAAAAAAGAATCATTTTATAACAGCAATTGTTCCCGGAAATAGTATGGTTACCAAACACATTCTTAATACCACAATACTAGGGGTGATGCCACAGCACCAAGGGCTTGACTTGACGATTAAGACAGGCAAGTTTTGACTTCTCGCTCTCACAATAGTAACAAAATTAAATCTGTTGCAAACTATCATTCTTTGAGTGATGTAAAGTGATTTAATGCCTCAACACCAGGGGTGATGCCGCAGCACCAAGGGCTTGACTTGACAATTAAGACAGGCAAGTTTTGACTTCTTGCCCCTACAACTTTTCAATCTTTATTGTCACCAAGGTGTAGGGGGAGTGCAGATGACATAACCCCGAAGAGGTTTCAAAGACCCGAGGGCCTATGAGGAAATGGATTTCATCCCCATGAGCCAAAACAAGGTGATTTCATGACAATGACAAGGAAGAAGCCACTCACGCTTAATATCATATTCTAGAAAACATTGCCATGTACAGACTCAAAACAGTTATATCATTTGTATATGCTCCAATCACAAAATCATCATAAAGAGGTGATACAAAATAGCTCATATTGTGGCAGAACTACCATTCCACATAGTGGATTCCTTTTGCTTTTGACTGGAGGCATTTGAAAAATGTCAGTTTGGTAAAAAGTGGGGAACAAAAAAGGTTATGTGCAATTCATGCTGTATAAATTCACCAGTCGCTCAGCCATGCATGTTATACATGGGCTTGCAACACATGTTGTATACACATTTTAAGTGATTAGTTTTAGAAAGTCATGATTGCTCCTACTTGGCCTAGTTTTTATTTTATTTTTTAAAAGCTTAATTTTGAGTTTAAGTTGATGTATTTTTTATATGCGTCTCAATTTGCTATTTCATCCTTTCAGTTGTATCTTTTAAATTAGCTCGATTTATAAGAAGTCACTTCATGTTTGGTTCTTAGTAAGAGACTTTTCATTAGCAAGAGTAGTTTAAAGAAAAAGTCAGACTTAAAATTTTGTTATTTTTTAGAATAAATGTCCCTAGATTCTTTAAATGCCCTCAAATTCTGAAGTGAGTGGATGGTTAGATACAATAACGTAATTATATATATAGATTCAGGGGTTCGTACTATTCGGGTCTCCAGTCATTGGTATCATTTACTGGTATTAGGATGATGTGATGCTAGCCAAATATCAAATGCCATCCATATCATGTCAATGAACTAGAAACAAGCAATGCAGCATTTGTGTATCCATACCTTATCGAATAAATGGATTAGCAGATTCTCTCGAAAGATAGTTCATAATTGCCTGCTTCTTGCCTATAATTGCTTTGTGGAGTGCGCTCAAACCATCCTAGAAAGAACACATGAGCCAAAACTAGCATCACAAGTTCAAAAGTTGATTGTTCAATACTGAGAAATTTTCTTTAATGATTAACCATCTAATAATCAGGCTGTTGTACCTTATCTACAGCATTGATATCAACATTGTGTTTCAGCAAAGCATTCATAAGGTAAAACTCTCCCGATGCAGCCAATGTGTGCAGGGGTAGCCATTTGTCCTGCATCAACTTTCATCATGAGCCAAAAAAGACCGAATCCTCAACCTCTGTTGCTAAAAAGAAAATGACAAAACACAGGAGTAGCCAAGTCCTTGCTTCTGATCTTATTCTCATCCAACAGGACAACTAGACACCTATAAGTCTGTAAATCTCCAATTTAGACACTTTTTGAGACAGAGACAGCTAATACATCAGTAATCACTTAAAATTTACCAAGAACAGTACTTAGATAAAAATTGTAACTAAACGCTGAACTAGAACACGGAGAACTTACAGATGTGGCTGCTGCCAGGTTAGGAATCCATCTGTTCAGCAGAACCTTTTCTTCCTTAGAAAACAGCTTGCACGGACCTATTTTCATGCTTTGAAGTTACTATCCAATCACCATAGTTTAAACGACCAAATTCTGAACTAATCATTAGAGTTATGCATTTCTACCATCTGGAAGACAAAAATAAATCACAGTCAACTGCATCCTAAATGCTAGAAATTAGAGCTTAAAGGATTAGATATATGCAGAGGACAGAAAATATGGATCAGACAAATTGTCTGCAGCAATATTGTATCAATGCCTTTCACACCAATACATAGAAAATTCCAGCTACTTTGAGGCTTTCAATTAACTCACGTCAACCAAAGCCATACATAACACTTTTGTGATGCATAAATAGCAGGTTTGCCTTCATGTTTTTTACCAGGTTCATAGTTTAAACTATTGAAAAATTCAGTAACATCCTCCAAGCCCCCCCCATAAACTTCCCATCTTGGATTATGTGGCGCTGCTCTTTTACTTGGCAACTCTTTTTCTGCACCTGCATTAGCCCCCTTATCCTCTTCTTTCACTGGAAAACTAGAAGGACTGTCAAGAACCACTGGTCTCAACTGTGCCAACTTTGCCTCTTTGTAAGCTTTATATTCTTCTAAATTCACAGTCCTTAAAGGCACGTAACCTTGTTTTCTCTTCTCCACTGTGCGACCAAACTCTAATTCCTGTGCATCTTGCCCCTATCTTTCTTTGTAATGTTAACCTCTGCTTGCACCTCTCTCCAATTTTCTGGCACTGGGGTTCTCAGTTTCCACTTCATCTAACCTCTTTTTGCCTTTGCGTTTAGGTGGAATATAGTTGTCAACGTTAGTTTCACCTTGGAGGTATGGGTCTTTGAAAATACCATCTTCAAATACAGCAGTCACCAATTATAGGTTCTTCCTCAATGATGTCTTTTTGCCATGATAGTGAGGATCCAGATGAAGGTGAAAGGCAATTCAGCTTTTTCAGGAATTGAATACTTCGAGAGAGTGGCAACTGGAGGTAGGTCATCAAAGACAAAGGATAGGTTGGAATTGAAGAGAAGAGAAGGGTCTCAAAAGATGGGGCTTCTGCAGATTTAAAACTGACATGGCTAGCTTTAATGTTGTTACCAGATCAACGGCACTGAAATCAGCTTGTACTGCTGTCACAGGGCTTGATCACCATTCACCTACATGATGAAAACACATCCATCATGAAAATGAAGAAACATTTCCTTTAAAATGACATTAGAATGAACTATTAACCATTGTACAAACAAAAACTAGATTAGGCATCATAAAACTTACAGAAAGCAGACATAACTTACAAAATAAAAACTACATGCCATGTCAAACATAGAATGTGAGTTAAAAAGTAATAATATGCAACCTCAACTCTACAAAAGAGAAAACAAGATCGCAAAACAAGAGGCAATTTCAAGTAACAGCTCTTCCACGTGACTCTGATATCCTGTTCACCATCGCAGGACATGAACTTTCAGCACCTAAACTTCGAGATCTTCTGTGCTATTTGAATTGTGCACTCAAAGCTTAAATGCTGACCAAAACACCATACGAATTTAACTTTGCGTTCCTGGTAATTTTCTAATTGTGCATCATCCTTCAAAGAACTTATACACTTAAGTCCGACGAAGCTCATCAACTCGCATTTCAGATTCGATCACAAAAGTTGGCCCCATGGATCCCGACCCACATACTATATAAAAAGGCTGACTTTGAGCCTAAATACTGCGCATTTCGTCGGCGGGTTCATCATCTCCTATAACGGTCTACGCACCAATTAAACCCATGCACGAAATCATCCAATTCCCTCGAATACGAACCGAGCGAATTCACCGGCTCTGTAAAAGCACACGAATCCTTCAGAATCCACATCTCATTAGCCGGTACACAAGTGGTTCCATAACCAGCGCCGCTCTTCCAACCGTCCTCTTCCGGGAACCCGACACCCCGCCGCGGCGGCGCGTCTCGCGATGAGCTCAACCCGCGTCGCTCGAAAGCGATATCCCAAGGCCCTGGCGCGAATCGGAGATACCGGGCAGATACGCCGCGAGGGAGCCGGCGGACGTTTCCGAGAGCCGGACGAGATCGTCCGCGGTCAGGTTCAGTGTTGACATTTCCACAAGCATGTCCAGTGCGCACACTCACGCACAAGCAGATGAGAGAGAGAGTACCGTCGTATCTGAAGAGCGAGAGAAGAGGTTGAGGGTCGCTGCTCCGACAGTAGAGAGAGAGACGACAGGCCGTGGCAAGACAGAGGGGGGAGAACTGTAGAAACGAAAATCGGGACGGTGGGGATTACGCGGGCCCCATTTGAAGTATGCACACCTAATCCGACGGCCCAAAACGTTTTTAGCAATCACTGGACAGTCGGATGACGCTCAAGAATTCGAATTTTCATCTTTTCAAAGATTTAGATAAAGATGATTAAATTTAGACGTGGATTTTGATTTCTACACCCTACATAAAGGTAAGGCAAAAGTCACAAATTATTCAAAATTTCTGATTTCAATTAATATATATTTAATTTTTTTAACATTATTGTCAAATTTTATATTTAAAATGTTACATACATTATTTTTTTCAATTTTAAAGAATAAGAATTAAAAAATTATCATTAATCACTCAAAGGCTTTTCAAATGTGTTTTTTATTGAACGATATTTCTTTTAAAGTTGCTTTTTAAAATGAAGTTTACCAAACGATCTTTTGTATTTGTCCAAAGCCCCTTAGGCTAAACTGTTTTATATTTCCCTAATGGATTTTTGAGATTGCTTAACTAAAGTCACCCTAAGAAGTGATATGAGAATTGGAGTAGGACGAAAAAAAAAAAGAAGGGCTTTTGAGCCATCAAGCACAACTAAAATAACGTAGCTCACACAAATCCGATGAGCTTCACAAGTTGGTATTTGGGATTAGAAACAATAAGATTTGACAAAGATAATTTCGAAATATCATATCAAATCTCGAACTTCCCACGTGCTAATAAATATATGTATATTTGGAAAGGTTTTAAGCATTTTCATGAGATAAAAGGGTCGAATTTGAGAGTCCGGCAATTGTCGGAAAGTCACCCGGAATGGATATATGGTAGGGATAGAATTGATCTGTGCAAATATGAAATGAGTTGAATCCCTGAGATTTTACTCATTTCAAACATTGAGGCATCAATCACATCACAAAGAGCCGAGCTGTGTTGTGTTCGATTATCATCATAGCTTTCCGTACAACAATTTCTGGATTACACCTTCATCCACTAAAAACACAGAGAGCCCAGACGCTCCCAGATTTATAACAGCAGACACCTTCAACCAAAGCTGAAGGAGATACCGAACTGCTCGAATACGATATTCACACCGTGGCCGAGATCACCGCTGAGGATCCTCGTTATGTGGCGGTCTGGGAAAGATCCAGATAGCCATAGAAAAAGAAGGAAAAATACGAAACAGCAAAAGAAACACACAACTCGTACACACCAAGAATGAAGCGACAATCCGGGAAACGTCTCTGTGGCTCCTGGGGCTGCACGGACATGGAGTCGGACGGAACCTAAGTTGTTAGAACATGGGGGATTGCATTGGAAGGAGCACCGACGACTTTGCCGCCGACATCAGGAAACTCCTCGGATCCTTGCAATGGCCCGACATTCCCATCTTGGTCCACCTGTATGGGATACTGGAGAAGGTGGCCCTGCAACTGGCCTTGATCTTTGTAGCTATTCCAGTTTTTTCCAGCTATCTGGTTCACCCTCTTCACACAGTGTAGACCCTCGGGTATCTTAAAGCATCCTTCCGTTACCCCAAGATGCTCTGCCCACAGGGACATTCTGTATCCATATACCTGCACAGATGGGCAAACAGGCAAACACACAACAATCAGACCCGGAAATACGTATCTCGGTTGCCCCATTCGCAAGTCGCAGTGACCTTCTCTAGATTCGACTACATTCCCCATGTCAAAACAGATACCAGATTCAAAACTGTCTCGAATTCAAAGCCGGCGCAAACATCCTAAAATAAGAAAGAAGCCACAGGACACTAACCTGACCATGCGGATGCCCCTCCTTTTTCGCCCAAGTGTATTGGGGTTGATATGCACCCATGGCAATCTCAGTATCTTTGGTACCAGCCAATGATCTTTGGTTAATATTTGCCGATCCCAGTAAAATGTACTCATCATCCACGACCATTCCATTAGCATGAACATATATCATAAATCGCTTGGACTTGTACGATTCTGAAACCTGCCATAACATGTCAGAAAACATCAAATCTGAGGTTCATCAGATTATATGATGAGGAAAACAGATTGACCATGTATGGATCTTAACTTAGACTCCACGTGATGATTACTCAAATTGACTGGTCGAGCTCGAGCTCAAACTAAGCTCGCCAATACTTAGTTCGACAAGCCCCTTAGCCTAATCAAGCTTCTATTATTCTTTTCAAAAATATTTTTTGATTACAAAAAAAAAAAGAGGACACAAAAGTCATTCAAACTACATATTTAACCCTCGTACACAAATATGCAGGGAAATTGTTTGAGCTCACTAAAACTCTAGCTCAAGTTCATAAATAACTCTATTATAATTGAGTCGACCTCAAGTCAAGCTCAATCCAAAATTGAGCTGAGTTTCAAGCCCTGAGCAAGCAAGTGGAGTCGAGCTCGAGCTTTGCACAATATCAACTCAGACTCAGCTCGATTACAACTCTATGAATTATGCTTGCTCGTCTAGGCATTCATGCACCGCTGAAGGTGGTCCTGAGCTTGCAAATGTAATGATTGATGAATAAACCATTGGTATGTTTCAAGGACCTGACAACTAGTCAAAAAAATATATATACTGTAGAAGGCATTACCGCATTTTCCGGAGGTTGACCAGAATTTTCTTCACATTTACCAAGACAGTAAAAATTAAGGTAGTCCCGAGGATGAGACTCTACGAGCCCCATTTTCTTCAGTTGACGTGCGACAACTTGATACATCATTTGCATGGTCCGGTTCTAGGAAAAGAATAAAGGCAAATAGTGTAAAAGAATCAGATTACATGAGATTTCAATCTCCAAAGAATAAGAAACTTAATATTTTGTAGAACTATTCGATTTACTATTTTATGGCTAATGTGACATGTGAGGGGTAGGAGATGGTACTAGAGAATACTTTGCACAGAATTAAACATAGACGCTCGGAACTAGTGGGAAAGCATATATGGTGCGTTTGGTACAGCATTTGCAAAGAGCTTTTAGTCCAATGCAAATGCTGAAAGCCCAAAGCTATTTGGGGAAATGCAATTGTGTTTGGTAAATTTTTTTTACAAATGGACTTTGAGTTGAATATGCGTTTGGTAAAAAAAACTTTCACAATGGGTTTTGATGGGTATAATAAGTATAATATATGTATATATGTATGTATGTATGTATGTATGTATGTATACATACATACATACATACATACATATTTTTTTTTTTATTTTTTATTTAAAATGACCTAAACCCTTCGCCGGACCGGCGAAGGGCTATGGCCGCCGGCGAGCGGATCTGCGCGGCGGCCGTCCGAGGTCGCCCAAGGTCGGGCGACCTCGACGAGGGTCGCGCAACCCGGGCCCGAGGGCCGCGGAGGTCGCTCGACCTCGGGCAACCCGGCGAGGGTCGCGCGACCCGCCGAGGGCCGCCGGAGGTCACCCGACCTCGGGCGACCCAAGGGCCGCGTGACCTAGGCGACCGCCACCGGGTCTCGCGGCCCTCGCCTAGGTCTCACGAGGGTCACGCAACGGCGGCCGGTGGTCGCGAGACCCAGGCGAGGGCCACCTGCGGCCGCGAGACCCAAGCGGCGGTCGCATGGGTTGCGCGGCCCCTAACCTCCGGCGGCTCTCGACTGGGTCGCCCGAGGTCGGGCGACCCTCGCCGAAGGTTGCCCGATGACCGCTGGCGCCAAATCTCGGCTCACGGCGGCCGTAGCCCTTCACCGGACCGGCGAAGGGCTGCCTCATTTTTAATTAAAAAATAATAATATTTAGAGGTAAAATCGGAAATATGAAAGATCGCGATAGTAGTTTTGGAAGGAAAAATAGTAATTTCAGCATTCTGGGGATGTTGAAAGCCCAAGGCTAATCCCTATTAGCCTTGGGCTTTCAGCATTTTGAAGGCCAGCTTTCAACTGAAAGTTGGCTTCAAAGCTGAATCAAACGATTCAGCATTTTCCCAAGGGGCTTTCAGTGAAAGCCCCTTGGGAATGCTGTACCAAATGCCCCCTATATCCTCTAATTAGTTGGATGGACACCTAAATGGAATCAATTACTTAGTATTTGCTACTCTATAGTATGTAGTAATTTCTGTCGATCTTCATGTAAAGAGTGTCCTTGTCCATGGTACTTTATATCTTGCCTCTCGCCATCTTACCTATTAAACAAAAGCACCAAAGTCTACATATATATGCAAAAACACATTGATGGACCAACCTACCTGCCAAAAGAGAACCTCTTGGACTATAGCTGACTTGGGATCACCTTCCGGCCACATCGGTATGACAATATATACAGCAAATCTCTCATTAGCTCCAATTTTGCTAGCAATCTTCAAGGCCAATTCAATTGGAATGGGGTTATCAGCTCCTGCTCAGACATGATACAAATAGTTGAGAGTGGTTTGTGGACCAAAAACTAACCATAAGAAGTCCACTGCTTACTAAGAGTCATTAATGCGACAAACAATACTAATCAATGACTTAGCTCCTTAATATTCAAAAAAGTGATGAAAACAGTCAATTGACGCACAAAGAAACGATTTAACCAATACTTTGAAGCGCAATGAGCCATACAAATATATATATATATTGGTAGGTCAATTCATGTTTGCAGGTCAAATCTCCGTATAAACACATGATTGTGATTAAACGAGCCACACTTAGTTCACGAATGGAATATCTTGAGTATAGAAAGGAACACAAACTTGCAACATAAAAGAAATCTCGATATTCACCTGCATCATTATTCGTTGGCCACGCATATGATGATCCCAGAAAACACTGATTTTCAATATATACAAAATATTGAGCAGATCTGATTGCCTGAATGTAAGCTGCCTGAATGCTTATGTCTACTACAACATCTTTTGTAACTATGAGATTCTGCACCCAAAACTACCAATAATTATGAGGATGAAGATATTAAAAATAGAAAATTACAGTACAATGATGTCAATTAGAAAGGTAGAACCTAGTTTAACAAGACAAATTCCTACTCCAGCACAGGTCCATAAATATGATTTTCCACAACTTTTTTCAAAATTAATTCAACTAAACAAAAGCAAAAGGAGAAGAAAAGTAGGGATAAGAAATGAAGAAAGAACACGATCTCATGTAGACCTGCTTTTCAGCATCTTTCTTTTTGTTGGAAATCCTTCGACTGATCCAGAATCAATAGACCGGAAGATCTGCACAAGCAAACACAAAGCAAAGGGCTAAATAAAAGAAAGATAACCTGAACATGCAATAACCACACGGAACTTGCATTTCCGACCTGAACATGCCAGTTATTGGGATCATCTTCTTGCGAAACATAGAGATCGGGGTTGTCCACAGGCACTTCTGTAATACACTCATGGCGGTCGTCCTTTGAAAGAGATGTGCTATCATGTGACTCAGTCGATGTAGGACTCAATATCCAAGAGAAACGGCCTATTTCAAATAAGGAATCATCATGCCTTTGTTTTTTTCCTTTGACAAAGAGACTGCATCTTGTTGCTTTCCTCCAACGTTGCTCAAAGTTTATCAGTACATCATATGCAGCGGGCCCTTCAATCCGGCAGTGCAAGTCATGTCGTGGCTGTCTTGGAGCTTTCATTCCAGGCTGACAGATACAAAGTAAAGACACTCACTGGAAGAAAATCAAGAGATAATACCAGAACTATCCAACGTAGTTGGGATATTGATCCTAGAATTTTTGGGTAGTCCTTGTAAAGGGTTACATCTCTAGCGCTCTTAATGTATTCTGTATATCTGCTGTGAACCCGGCCCCCCCCACCCTAGTGGCATGTTGTCCCATTGGGTGGCGAGGGTCTGAGTTTTTCACCCCTTATACATTCTTGGCCGTTTTTCTCATATATTATACTTACCCTTACCAAAAAAAAAAAATCAAGAGATAATACCGAGTTGGGCAACAAGAGCAACTACCAGTGCATGGTACCAAAGTCCAAGATCTTACTGGTCACAGGACTCAAAACTGAAAGAAAATAACAAGATATTGTTCCATTCACCCCTCTTTCAGGTTCCATCAATCAAATTCACAAACATTAGGTGTACCCACAGCCTACAGATGGGCATTCTGTAGAGAACATCAATATGAGCACAACCTTTTCAGCTTAAAGAAAGTTTCATGGCTTGACTCAACACGTAACAAAACTTAATTTAGTCAAATATATCTTGCTCATTTTATACTTGTCCATGCAACAAATTAAGATTGGAATGATACAAAGAACTCGCTCGTATCATGACAAACTCGAGAAGTAGACTAGAACTTGCAGCCTACAGCCATTTCCATAACTCAAGTTTAAAAATGCTTTTGTGCCTTTGGCAAGGCTGTCACTATATGCTTGATCTAAAAATCTTTTCCAGCAAGTCATTAAGCAGAGGCATGAATCTTCCTTCTATCTTAATAACAATCAATCCACTTCTCATGTGCAACCACGACAATCAATTCTCAAAAACAAGGAAATAAACCCCTTCAAATTTGCATACTGTTTTTATGGAGAAATTCATCAGTTCTCAAATACTAAGTATCACGCCACTCTTCACGCAGAAAAGTTGGGGAAAAGAATGGGCTCAAAAGACTGCTATCACTCCAGAGTCTGAAATTTGACCTACATTACAAAATACAAACGAGTATTTAACAGAAAAGAAGAACTGCTAGGCAAAAAGCATAGACAAACAACTCACAGGAAATGTAGGATTGTGAAAGTCATCCTTAGAAACAGTGTCAACATCACGAAACAGCCGATGATCAGGTGTATCATATCGACCATGACAGAGATCAATTCCTCCTATAAATGCAGTTATTTTTCGATTATTACCCAACGCCTGGGTGTCCACCAAGACGCATTTTTGATGGTGTGTGAACATGGATCCAACAAACTGGAGAAAAAAAATAATACAGTCAAATCTTGTAAGAGTCATTTAGGTTATCAAAATTATCACAACACCACGTAAGGAACTCAAGCAAGAAAGAGGATATAGTCCGTCCATTCTCACAAGATTTACGCAGCCATGCTTAAGTAAAATAAACGTACATTACAAAGCAAACCTTATCCCTTAAGATTATCATTCCAAATTCACGAATGAGGATAATGTATAGCACAGAATCTTCCTCAGAAAGTAGAGTACCTTTATGATAGCCCAAAAATGCAAGGAAACTTCATCAACAAGCGTTCAACTTTAAAACTATGAAAAGGGACATTAGCTCTATGAGCGGGCTAAATGAGAGAATTCAAAAGAGTCCATCAGTCACCTTATAAAGAACATTCATCTCCAATGCCAAATCACCTCAGCAACTTCATCGGACATTTCTACAATAAAACGAATCTCCAAATACAAATATGCAAGGCAGCTAATTGCCTAGACATGAGGGAGGAACGAAACATCACAATGCCATGTAGCTCATAAATGCGAAAGAGGTTACGGCAGTGGTAAATGACAAAGAGACCCCGGCTGTCCAATGCTAGTGCTAATCTCTACATTTTGATAAAAGGCCCATGTGGTGAAACAGCAAGAATTCCAGGAAAAGCATACCTGCTGTTTGATATAGCCAAGCTTACCGCTGGCACTACGCGGGACCAGCACGCAGTTCACTGATGAATGCTTGAAAAAATTTCTAGTTTCTTCATCATGTGTCTGCATCGCCCCTTCCTGCAAGAAATGCCGCCCGTGCACCCTTATTCATTTGTAGGGACAGTATTGGGAGCAAAGAGAGAGACACTACCACCTAATTCTTCACTAGACAAATGATCCTCGTAGCAAATAGGCTAACCATTATAATAGTCTGGGCAACAGAACCAACAACAATGTAGTAAACGGTGATGCCGTATGCCACCTTAATTTACTAAAATAAGCGGATGGAAGCATGTGATCAAGCGCAATCCAACTAAAATAGAAACAACTTCTCACCTTGTTAATAAAGCACTTGCCATGCGAAGTCTTATCATCCCATATCAACAATAAAACACGCACCCCTCTCCTGACTTAAACTTGAGCAAATCCCCGAGCGTCAGGTCCCTGCCTCGCGGCAATCGCCGGGTCAGGGTAGGCTCTCTAATGAGCTTAATTTTATAAAAAACCGACCAACCAACGATGTATATCAAATGGTGAGCCTCAGATATGGCGCGGCAAATATCCTCCCAACACTTCTCATTCCTATAAACGCCTCTGGCATCACTATCCAACTCAATACCAGGCAACTTCCCATCGACCACATGAGCGTCCTGATACAGCGTGACGCCACACCCTTTTCTCAAGGGGAAATAAGTTTGCCACACTCCCTGATGATGAGGATCTCCGGCAATGCCAGACTGGTATACCGGGTTCCCCTCCACGGCCGTGAACTTCAGCTGGAGCTGGAGGGTGGAATTCGGCTTCGCCAAGGGTCCCCTCAGCGGGAACCAACCGGAGATGATCTCACCAGCTTTGATTTCCCGCGCAGAGATATTAACAGTGCCTATCAGCTGCCTGCAGAACAGGTCGTTGTCCTTCACGCGGAACTCCAAGTCGACGACGAGGTGAGCCAGGGGGATGCAGAACCGCTGGTCCCACTTGGGGTCCTGCGTGTTGCGGAGGACATGGGTGCGGGCGACGGTGGCTTTGGGGACGCGGACGGTAACGTAGGGGTCGGTGGTGACGATCTTCCCGTGGCGGCGGGCGTCGCGGTCGCGGGGTCGGTCGCCGAAAGGGAAGGCGGGGTCGGGGGAGTGGGGAGGCACCGTGCAGGAGGAGAAGCACTGGCGGAGGCGCCCGGAGACCATGTCCACGTTGGGGAGATTGGAAGCGGAGATGATGTGCAGGTAGAGGTCGCCATAGAGGTAGACGCCGTGACCCGGAGGCAAATCCGCCATGGGAGAGATCGGAAGAAGATGACAGAGATGGAAGGGCAGATGGGTCGAGAGAGAGAGGCATGGTGGTGGATGATATGGCCGGGAGAAGTGCCTTTCTTGAGGAAGAAGAGAGAGCAAGGCAAAGATGCGCAGAGAGAGATGCAAGAACTGCGTCGAGAGAAAGCAAAAAATGCGATCTGCAGGTCTCACCGTTTTCAGGAGGAGCACGCGAACCGAGGGCCACGGTGAAATTGGAGATGCCGTGCACGTCGCCGACATTACAAGAGACGAGAGACGGTGCGAAAGCGGAGGTGGTGGTGGTGGCCCAGTTGCGTTCGAGCAGCGCCGCCACCACCTCGTATACGTTCCGTCACTTAGTCACGTGTACGCTGATTGGGCCCCACCTGACTTCCTCAGAAACTTCAAATCTCTCCTGTCTGGTTGCCTTGTGCGCGCGCGCGCTCCCCCTCGCTCTCCGTCTACTCGTCTTCTTCATTTTCTGGGAAAATGACGTCACAAATGTCCTAAGTCTGATGGGACGAGTACGGTGGGTTTTTACTTTTTTCCGAATCACTTATTTATCATATAAATTTTTTAATCGATCATTTGAGCAACGCATCTTTTTAAAAAAATATTCACCATAAGTGTTAGATCAAATCAAATTTTATCACTTTGATGGATATTGTAAAAAAAAAAATGGCACTCAAGTTAATTATTTTTAAAAGTTATGACACTTAAATGGTTGAAAAAAAATTATCATACTCAAATAAGTATTATGTAAGTTATGGCATTTGATGATATCACTATACAACAAGGGTGCGTAATACAGACAATGAGATGTGTAGTGAAAACTCAAAAAACCGTCAGAAGTGTTGGAGTACAATGTGAGTTGTATTTGAGAAATCCCATATAGGAGAATCAGTGTTACAGTTAATATATCATAGTTGACTTATAACTCATTAATTTAAGTTTTAAAGTGAATATGGATCCAATTGGATATGTTGATGGACTTGAACTTGACCTTTCTCTTGGCAATCTCCTACTGCGCACTCCCGACAATGATAAGGATGCCACGTAGTCTTACCAAACACGTAAACGATAACAATGAGAAGTGCGCAATTCTAACATCTTGAAGGATGCCACATAGCCTCACCAAACACGCAAACCACAACGAGCATCGGATGACGTGTCATGGCTATGGCTGGTCTTCACCAACACTCAAAAGACAATTCCCATTGCACACTCTCGATAACAAAAAGGATGCCACATAGTCTCACCACACGCAAACAACAACGAGAGAGATGCCACATAGTCTCACCACTCACACAAACGACAATAAGCACTGCATGACATGTCACGGCTATGACTAGTCTCACCAAACACGCAAATGACAAGTCACGCAGGATGACGTGTCACGGCTATGACTAGGAAGAAAAGGAAGAGAGAGAGAGAGAGAGAGAGAGAGAGAGAGAGAGAGAGAGAGAGAGAGAGAGAGAGAGAGAGATGGAAGCTGCAATATGAGAAAAACAGAAAAAGAGAAATTTGGAGTTTCTAATAAAGCGAGGGTGGAGCCATGTTGAGATATGATTCGTACTCCCTGATCAATTGTGGCAATTGGTGACGGACAAAGAAGAAAAGAAAGTGAGGAGAGAGAGAGAGAGAGAGAGAGAGAGAGAGTGAGTGATGGGAGGGGATGGAGCCATGTTGAGGTGTGATTCATACTCCCTATTGATTGGAGCAGTAGATGAAGGAAATAGAAAACGAAAAATTTAAAAGTGGGGGTGGAAATTGGGAAAGGAAACAAAAGAAGAGAAATTTAAAGTGGGGGTAGAGCCATGTTTAGGTATGATTTATACTCCCAATTACATATGGCACCTGATTAATAGACTCAAGAAAATCCTACGTGGCGCTACCCAATATTTGGCGTCTAAAAATTACAAGAAAGGTTTTTGACCCACTAATAGGTTCTTGCGATGGTATATTATGTGATAGTGGCACATGGGATAAAAAGTCAGCTTAAAATTGAGATATGTACAAACGATAGGGGCTTGGTATAACCTATCACAAATAGATTTTATAACGGGGAACAATTATTATGAGTCAATGAAATCTCATCATCACTGTCATGACTTGACATAACTCTTGAGTGGAATTATAATGTATATGTTCTTAAGTGAAATGAAATAATTGCGCAGATTTTTCCAATATGGTTTCTCGGGTCCGGGTCACTAAGTCGGATCATTAGGACCTCATGTCATGTCTAGACTTAAAGATTGTGGGGCTGGCACGTGATCACTTAACCCGACGCCATCTCGTCCCTCTACACAACCGGACCGACCCATGAATGGAAGAGGAAGTGCATAGACTCACAATGAACCAGTAGATATGGGATTGCTCCACCGCGTCATAGCCGTAATATGTGACATCTTGAAGTTTCTTCACTTCCTAATGTTATTCAGGATACTAAGATGATTAATGGTCTGCATGAATTGTTCAATAACTTTGATTAGTTACGAACCTATTGGTGAATTTGTTAAGCTGGGAAAATTTCTAAAATATTAGCTTTCGAAGCTGTGACATTTTAGTATGTGACTTTGTTAAGGGTTATTAGATCTTTTAAAGGGTAAAAAAGGATGACACGAGTTAGAATCGATAAAAATGCTTTGAAGGTTCATGAACATGGAACTTATTGGTTTTCACAATATCCGATTATATGTCATAATTGAGAAAAATCAATTGGCAAAGTAATTATACTAACTTTAATATGCATAAGTGAATAGAAATTAACGCATGAGTCATTATCAAACATCGATGGTAAAAATGTGTCAATATAGTATTTTTAAGCGTGACCGATACAACTAGATAGGCATATGAGATAATTATGAAAAGTGAAAATCAATTGACTTTGTTTCGCCGGAATTTCTCCCGCAACGAAATATCTTTTATCGAAATTTTCTATCAATGACCGTAGGCAGTCACACGAGTAACATGAGTATTGATTTCTAGACTAGTGTTAAATCAAGTGTTTGATTTGCTTAACTAGTGTTAATTCAAGAATGCATCATTTGATTTTTAGGTGGATTAAGCTCTATTATGTACACTCAAACTTTCCATCCAAGGCAAGTGAATCTCTAGGGGGTAAACTGGGTTGATTCTCTTAGTAATCTTGATCCTTGTTTGGTTTTAGCTTAGGTATAAATAATATCATCAATTCGCATTTCAGATTCGATCACAAACGTTGGCATCATGGATCCGGACCCATATACTATATATATAAAAAGGCTGACTTTGAGCCTAAATAATGCACATTACGTTCACTACGTTGGTGGGTTCATCATCTCGATAGAACCATACACAAAACCATACAATTCCCTCGATTACGAGCCGAGGAAATTCACTGACTCTGTAAAAGCACGCGAATCCATTAGAATCAATATCTCATTAGCTGCTACACAGATCCATAACCAACACCGTTCTTCCAACCGTCCTCCCCCAGGAACTCGACACAGCACGGCACCCGTCTCGCAGTAAGCTCGACCGTGCTCGAAAGCGATATCCAGAGGCCCAGGCGGGAATCGGAGAAATCCGGCGGCTACGCGGCGAGAGCACCAGCGGACATTTCCACGTGAATTGGAGAAATTGGTTTTGACATTTCCGCAAGCATGTCCAGTGCACGCATACACGAGCAGATAAGGAGATTGGCCTCGCTGCCTCGCCGGAGTATCACGCGATTCGATGAACAACATGACGTGCCTGCGTGCGTGCCACAGAGAGAGATTACCGTTGGAGATCGTGTCTGAAGAGCGAGAGGAGAGGTTGACGGTCGCGGCTCCGACAGCAGAGAGAGATTCAGGCGCTGGCGAGAAAGACAGGCCGTGCCAAGACGGGGAAGAACGGCAGAAACCGAAAATCGGGACCGTCGGGATTACGCGGGCCCCACGTGAAGTGTAACCCGCTTAATCCGACGGCCCAAATGCTCTTGAGCTTATCAGGTGCGACTGTAATAACGGAGTTTTGCACGAATTCGATGAGCCCGCCTGCAAGTTGCGCTTGGGATAGAAACGATATGATTGACGAAGATAATTTCAGAAGGTTGTATTGCGTCTCGAACTTCCCATATGCTGGCTAGTGTCTGCACATTTTGAAAGGTTTTGAGTATTTCCCACGATATAAAAGGTTGAATTTTTTTTTATCAATAAAAGGTCAAATTTGAGAGGTGAGAGGTTCACTAAAAGGTTAGATCGATTAAATTATTAAAATATTAAAATAATACACCACATCTCATCTTCCAATTTAAGTTTTTAGAATAATTGTCATAATCTTGTATGTATTAAAACTTATCCAAATCTTTCCAAATCTTGTTTACCTTCTCAATTTAATTTTCATACTTAGTACTAGGTAAAAAATCAGATTAAACGTAAGGAGAAGTGTTAAAATATTTAAACAATAAACTACATGTCACCAAACAACTTAAATTTTTAGAACAATTACGATGATCTCATGAAATTTCACATGAATATGGCGAGAATAAAACTTCCCTTGTCAAACCGAAGGCATCAATCATTTCATAAAGAGCCAAGTTATGTTGTGTTAGACTACATTATAGCATTTTGTCCAACAAGTTCCAAATTACATCTCCATCCTCTAAAATAATAGAGCACGGACACCATGGCCACGACCACCGCTGAGGATCCTCGTTTCGCAGGGGTTTGGGATAGATAGAGAGCCACAGAAAACAAAAAAGAAACAACAAAAGAATAATCTGAACCTCGACACTTCCCAAAAGTAATCGGACGGACTCATTCAACTCGTATACATTGAGAATGAAGTGACAGCCTAGGAAACATCTTCGCAGCTCCTGGGGCCGCATGGACATGGAGTCGGACGCAACCTAAGTTGGAAGGAGCGCCAAGGACTTTGCCACCGACATCAGGAAACTCCTCGGATCCTGCCAATGGCCCAACCCTCCCATCTTGGTTCACCTGTACGGGATACCGGAGAAGGTGGCCCTGCAACGAGCCTTGATCCTTGTAGCTGTTCCAGTTAATTTTAGCAATCTCATTCACCCTCTTCACACATTCTAGACTACCAGGCTCATTAAAGCATTCTTCCACTCCCCCAAGATGCTCTGCCCACAGGGACATTCTGTGTCCATATACCTGCACAGATGGGGAAAAAAACAAACACACAACAATCATACCCGAAAATATGTAATCTCAATAGCTCCATTCACAAGTCACAACAACCTATTTTAGATTCGACTGCATTCCCCGTGTCAAAACAAATACCAAAGTTGAAATTGTTTCGAATTCTTTTCTTTGTAAAGTGAGGATGTGAAATTAAATTGTTGAGAAAAACTGAAAATGGAAAAAAAATGAGTTTCTAACTTATCTGACTGCAAAGGGTCAATTCCATAAAAAACCCCCAATTATGGTTTCAATCCCAAAAATACCCCAAACTTTTTTTTCTCTCGAAAAAAACCCTCAACTTTTACTTTAGTCCCAAATCTACCCTCCGTCAAAAATCACCGTGAACTCGGCCTCGCCGGCGCCGGAATCGGGCGAGGGCCGCCTCGTCGGTGCCGGAATCAGGCGAGGGCCGCCTCGCCGGCGTCGGAATCGGGCGAGGGGTCGCTGGGCGGCCCTCGTCGGCGTCGGCGAGGGCGGCCCAGCCCGGGCGACCCTCGCCGGCGTCGGGCAAGGACCACCCGAGCCGGATCGCTCGGGCGGCCCTCGCCCGACGCCGGCGAGGGCCGCGAGATCCGGCTAAGGGCCGCCCTCGCCGGATTTGGCTTGGGCGGCCCTCACCCTCGCCCGGGTCGCCCTCGCCGGATCCGGGCGAGGGCGACCTTTGCTCGAGTCGGGCGAGGCTCGGGCGGCCCTCGCCGGACGTCGAGCGGGCCGCCCAGCCGATCGGGCGAGGGCGACCCTCGCCGGCGTTCGGCGAGGGCGACCCTCGCCGTCCCGGCGAGGGCCGCCGAGCGATCTGGCAGGGCAGCCCTCGCCCCGATTCGGCCGGCGAGCGGCCCTCGCCCGATTCCGGCGCCGACGAGGCGGCCCTCGTCGATTCCGGCGCCGGCGAAGCCGAGTTCACGGTGATTTTTAACGAAGGATAGATTTGGGACTAAAGTAAAAGTTGAAGGTTTTTTTCGAGACAAAAAAAAAGTTTGGGGTATTTTTGGGACTAAAGCCATAGTTGGGGGTTTTTTATGGAATTAACCCGACTGCAAATGGTGTTCTTGGCATTGTTACAACCAACTCAACAATTGTGAACCGATTTTTACTCCCAAGATTCAGTGAATATTTGCCGAAGCAAGCTAGCGCAAACATCCTAAAATAAGGAATTAGGCTTATCCAAAGAAGCCACAAGAGAACAACCTAACCACAGGGATGCGTCTTCTTCCGTGCCCAGGTGTTATAGGGCTGATAGGTGTTGAAGCTAGTAATAACACCTAGAGGGGAGGTGAATAGGTGTAGAGAAATTTCACGTGCAATTAAAATAAAGCTTTTGCAATCTTTAAACTGAAATTAAATAGAGATAATAGAGAAGATCGCAAATACAATTTATAATAGTTCAGCTTTAGACAAGCCTACGTCTACTCTCCAAGCGATCAGCCAATAAGCTGGATTTCACTATATGATCAAAGGTGATTACACACTCTTGAGTACTAGCACTCGGTGATGATAAGTCTTACAGAGTCACTCTTCTTGGTAATTCACTAGGATCACTTAATTATGCACTGTTTTCAAACAACTAATGAAGAATTGAATCAGCATTGGAATATATTTATCATGTCTAGTCTCCTAGGTCTCATCTTATCCTTATATACTCTCCGAGCCACACTCGACCGTTGGCTCTTTCCTTGAGAGTTTCATCTTCCCTTTCCTGAACAGACTTTATAAAGCAAGTCTTTTTGACCGTTGGAGGTAGATTGGATCCCCTTGGATTCTATTCGCCCATACAATCAGAATCCGAGCTTTCATAAGTGTTCTATTCTTCTTTGGAAGTTGTCCGTTAATTGATCCTGCCAATTAGTTTGATATAACAGAATCAACGTAAACAAAGTAAGTGAAATACTTGATTGTTGGTGATTTGTTCCTGAAGTTTCATTCTGAGTCTGACTAACTCAAGTTCTGAGTCTACTTAAATTTTTCGTCTAGTACGGTCAAATTCAAAATCTATGTTTCTTCAAGTCTTCCGTCTAGTACGAATAGACTCAGAAGCTACATCTCTTCGGATCTGCCAAACTGAAGTTCTGCGTCTGGCACGGTCAGACTCAAAGACACTTTATGCTTTTCCTTCTACCACTAGCAAACTCAGAAGCATATATTAGTATCATTTGATTTATTTTGTCATCTTCAAAACATTATAAAGGATTTTCCTAATAATCTCCCCATTTTTTATGATGACAAAACAATCTCTGAATATGCAAATGTGCAATTATGCTTTTAAATATATTGATAAATCAAAGTATTATAAGCACATAATGCAATCTCCAAAATTTTATATATTCAATGAATGTCATTCAAAATAGGAGATTATAAAATAGAAGATAGTTGATAAATTGAGCAAAATAATATATAGAAATAATTGCAGCTCAATATTATGCACTAAATAATATAAACCAATTAGCACATATGCATATGCATATTCTCTCCCCCTTTTTGACATAATCAAAAAGCAATAATAATGCAAAAGGGTGTCACATGGAGAATAAATTCACATAATGTCTTTAAAGAGATATTAGGCATGAAACATAAACTTTAAAAATATCATGTTTATATGAACATAAAGAATATTCAATATAGCTCATATATCAACAAAAATCTGCCGAGGAAAAAAATGGATGATATACTTACTAAATTATGTAGAACACAACTTACCTTTTCTTTCCATAGTAATCAGGGTCAGGATCAATTCAAAAATTTAGCCATACTTGATCAATGCTCCCCTCAATTTGTTGCCTTTTTGAAATGATCACGATTCTCTATTTCTTTTTATATTCATTTTCTCTCCCTGTCCTCATGACAGTATTTGCGATAATATTTATCGTAGCTTGTGCACGTTGAATAGAATGTTGTCCCTTTATTTCCTTTGTAGTAGCAACATTCGCAGCATTCATTTGCTTTTGAAGTTTGAGGTAGAAGTTTGTTTTCTTCAATTAAGCTCGCCTCAAATTTAATCTATACAAACTTAACAAACTTTCTGCACAGATGCATTGTTATAATATTTCACGTAATATATAATGCCCTTTCTTGTGAAATAAATTGAATAACATATATGACAATATAAAAAAAAATTCAATTCATCCAGAATCATAAAAATGTGCAATATCTGACAAGAGAATTTTTGCAATATATATAACACGTGAGTCATAAAAATCATCCAGAATCATAAAAATTTGTGTATAATTTTGGAAGGTAGGATGACAAAGATGGAATATTTCATTTCCTTACCCAAGGTGTATATTTAAAATATGCCATTGATTTAGAAAAGATCATCGTCAATCATCGCTTGAGATATTCTTATGATTGCTTAATGATTTGCGTAGATTTGCAATCATTCTTCTTTAGTAAGATTTCCTGCAACAACATCTTTTACTTTTGGTATCCATGACTTTGGATCATTCTTTCACGTTAGAGCACAAATAGGAAATTTTCATAAAAACTCAATTATGCTTTCCTATCTTGAATAATATCTCGTAAGACAAATTTTTCTTTACAAAAATATAATAGAATAATATAGCATAAAATCTAATCAAATAATCATGATTATCTCTAAGTAATATATCAAATCAATCACACGTATCAAATTCCAACTCACGAAACTACCAAAAATATAGCACACGATTCTTCCAAATTCTCTTTCTCATTTGCCTGCAATGAAAATACATACTCAAGTTTTCTTCGGTACCCATACTTTCTTGGGTCCATCGAGGTTAGTGGTATATGTTTTGTCTATCCATTTCTTCCGAACAGGTCTCCAGACTTTAGGACATTTGTTTTCAAAATGTTCTCTTTCTCCACAATTAGAACATTTGAGATTGTCTCTACCAACAAGTCTTACAAAATTGTTTTTGAAATGATTTATGTAAGCTTGTCGAGAAGGTTTTTGTCTTATTCTTTCCTTGACTTTATGAAAATTAATCGGGAAACATTTTTCTTATAAAAACCAAGTCAAAACTTATCATAATAAGGAATTTGAATGGAAAATATATGATGTAGGGTTTTTTATCCTTTAGAAAATTTTGTGGTAATATTTAAGAATTCCTTTTTGAAAGAATCATTCTTCTTTTGCAAGGAATCTCGATTTTCCTTTGTTTCTAAAAGTTCCTTTTTAATAGATTCATTATCATTTAATAGAAACTCTCGATTTTCCTTTATTTCCAAAAATTCCTTTTTGAAATCATCCACTTTTCCTTTCAAAGAAATGTTCTATTAACTCAACTTGTAATTTTCCTTTTTTAATCCGGAGATCCTTTTCAGAGTAGATTTTAGATTAAAACACAGCTCATTTATATAATTTGAAACTTCTGTAGAAATATCAGAATGGCTAACCTCAATCTCTTGGTCTGAGTCTGAGTTTAAATGTGCCATTAAATAGATATTGCCACATTTGTCTTCACTGCCTTCAACTTCAGTTTCACTCCACGTTTTAGCTTTCAAAGCTTTATTCTTCTTTTCGAATTTCCCTTTCCTTTTCTTGAATAAAGGACAATCGGGTTCGTTTGTGAACTTCTTCCCTTTCAAATTGCTTCTTTTTTGTTCAAATTTTTTGATCAACAACTTCATCTCCCCATCGTCATCTTTTTCATCTTCCTCAGAATCTGCCTCATCAAAATCAGCATTAGATTTTAAAGCAATTAGCTTCTTACCTTCTGGATCTTTGTCATTTATACGTTATGCTTCATATGATTGCAAAGTTCCAATAAGTTCATCAATAGATAAAGGCGAAATCCTCAATGTTTCACGAATGGAAGTTTTGATGTTGTTTCAATCCTTCAATAATTCTCTCAAAAGTTTATTCACTTTCATGGGTCCTGAGATTAGTTGTCCTTGATATGCAAGTCCATTCACAATTTCAATGAATCTGCTGAACATGTCTCCAATGAATTCTCTTGACTTCATTTTGAATGATTCTTTTTGCTCGAGAAAAATATTGACTTGGGTCACCTTTACACAATCAGTCCCTTCATAAGCAACGTGCAGTCTATCCCACACTTCTTTCACTATTTCGCAAGAAGAGATTCGGTTATATTCATTTGGAGACAAAGCACAATAAAGAGAATAGATAGCCTTTGCATCTAAAGCTTCTCTTTTTGTTATCTCCTTTTGAGATAGAGTGACAGATGATTGAAGCGTCTCACCATCCTCTTTTCTAGTAGATGCTAACGCAACATTAAGATCGATTCCTTTCTCAACAACCTCCCATTCCAACAGATCCTTAGATCTTAGGAATGCCTTCATATTGTTTTTCTACACATTGTACTCTTTCCCATCAAAGTAAGGTGGTCTAGTGATGCTTCGTCCCTCAGTCAAACCTGGTGCAAAAATACTAGCCATGAAAGATCTTTAGCTCTGAAGTAATAAACACTTCAAGATACTGAGCACGAGGCTCTAATACCAATTGTTGAAGCTAGTAATAACACCTAGAGGGGGGTGAATAAGTGTAGAGAAATTTCACGCGCAATTAAAATAAAGCTTTTGCAATCTTTAAACTGAAATTAAATAGAGAGAGAGGAGAAGATTGCAAACGCAATTTATAGTGATTCAGCTTTAGACAAGCCTACGTTCACTCTCCAGGAAATCAACCAATAGGCTAGATTTCACTATATGATCAAAGGTGATTACACACTCTTGAGTGTTAGCACTCGGTGATGATAAGTCTTACAGAGTCACTCTTCTTGGTAATTCACTAGGATCACTCAATTACGCACTTTTTCAAACAACTAATGAAGAATTGAATCAGCCTTGAAATATATTTATCATGTCTAGTCTCCTAAGTCTCATCCTATTCTTATATACTCTCCAAGCCACATTCGACCGCTGGTTCTTTCCTTGAGAGTTTCGTCTTCCCTTTCCTAGACAGACTTTATAAAGCAAGTCTTTTTGACTGTTGGAAGTAGATTGGATCCCATTGAATTCTGTTCGCTCATACAATCAGAATCCGAGCTTTCATAAGTGTTTCATTCTTCTTTGAAAGTTGTCCGTTGATTGATCCTGCCAATCAGTTTGATATAACAGAATCAACGTAAACAAAGTAAGTGAAATACTTAACCGTTGATGATATGTTCCTAAAGTTTCATTCTGAGTCTGACTGACTCAAGTTATGAGTCTGCTTAAGTTTTCCATTTAGTACGATTAGACTCAGAATCTGTGTTTCTTCAAGTCTTCCGTCTGGTACGATCAGACTCAAAAACTGCATCTCTTCAAGTCTTCCGTCTGGTACGAATAGACTCAGAAGTTGCGTCCCTTCGGATCTGCCAGGCTGAAGTTCTGCGTCTGGCACGGTCAGACTCAAAGACACTTTATGCTTTTCCTTCTACCACTAGCAGACTCAAAAGCATACGTTAATATCCTTTGATTTATTTTGTCATCTTCAAAACATTATAAGGGATTTTCCTAACAATAGACACCCATGGCAATCTCAATATCTTTGGTACTGGCCAATGATCTTTGGTTAATATTTGCCGATCCCAATAAAACGTACTCATCATCCACTACCATTCCTTTAGCATGAACATATATTATAAATCGCTGGGACTTGTATGATTCCAAAACCAGCTGTGACATTTGAGAAAACATCATATCCAAAGTTCATTATGATAAGGAAAGCAGATTAACCATTGTCGCGACCTAAAATTTCTGAAAATAATAGGTTTAGGGATATTGTTAATTTCAGGCCGATAGCCTTTAATTAACTTGGACTCTCCCAAGCCCATTCCCCGCGTGACATTGGGATATTCACAAAAGTTTTCAAATATGGAGTTACCACTAGTCTATTGAGGTCGACTAGGAACCAAGCGAGACATGGGAGCGTGTCTCACTTTTTACGCAACCAGAGAATCTAGGGTCGGAGACTTTGACTACGTTAATCATACGACTAACGCCTTTTCGGTACCTAACTTAATTGTGTGTTTCAAAATTTCATAGCAACCTATTTGAGAAATTTAAGGTCCGTTCTAACCGTTCTAAGGTAAAGAAATAATATCTAAAAATTACGATAAAATAATGTGCAAGAATATAACATAAAACAAAGACCTATTGTAAAGCCCTAAAGGCTTATTCAATTTTGGTCTTTTTACTTTTTCAAGGGTTTTCTGACTTTTTACAATTTTTCTGATTTTTCTGAATTTTTCTGAATTTTTTTAATTTTTAATATTTTTTAATATTTTCCGAATTTTCCGAAATTAAACAAAACAAGCTTTTAAGATTTTTGAAAATTTTTGGCTTTTCTGGAAATTAAAAAAAACATTTATTAATTTATTTTTTAGAATTTTCTAAATTTTGCTTTTTTTTTTTGGAATTTTGAAAATATTCGATTTTTTATTTATTAAAAAGTAATTCGGACCGGGTCGGGAAACCCGGCCCTACTAAACCGACCCCGACCCAGACCCTATCGGTCCAGGCTGGGCTAAAAACAAATCTGGCCGGCCCTAAACCCACTCAAAAAAAACAAAAAGGCCCACACGGATTTTTTTCTTACAAAAGCCCAATCTTGATTTCTATTTTTTAGCCCAGCTGAAAAACCCAGCTCGTGACAAATTCAGCCCAACGGAAGCGGGCCCGCGGCGAAGCCGATCTCCCCCCCCTATTTTTATTCGGCCTTTTTCTTTGTTTTTCTTATTTTTTTATATTTTTTATTCCTTTTTCCCCTTTTTCCCTTTTTTGTCTTTCTTTAATTTTTTTTTTTATTTTTGGTTTTCTTCCCTGCAGGTTTCTTCCTCCTGCTCCTGCATGCACGTCTATCGTCCCCTTCATGCACGAAGACCCTGCAACTCCGTCACACCGCCGCCAACGCGTCTGCAACCTCTCCGCCGGAACGACCCCGACACCACTACCTATCGGTCATCCACTCCAATCGACGTTGACCGTCGTCGGCCCCAACCTCCGGCGACGTTCATTTTTTTTTTTTTTAATTTCCAGAACTTCAGCAAACTTCGCCCTTCCCCTCGGTGATACACGACTATTTCGCGAAAATCACGTAAAACACCATGCAAATAAACATAACAAGCATGATTCATCAAGCATAGAAGCGGGGCACGTCAATCTCGAGTTTAAATACGAATTCATTCTCGGTACTCTGTGGGACATTTCGTCGAACAAGAGAGGTGCATCGGTAAAGAGAGGTGATACAGGTTTGCACGGGGTTTAGATTCGGACCAAGACCAACACTCAGCAGTCAATGCGTATAGTAACATCGATGGAGGGTTTATAGGGCTGGAACTCGTGCGAACTGGTCGACATGAGCTCCGGCCAACCCTCTCGTCAAAACAGGACAGAGATGTCTCGGGGAAACTTACCTGGTTTGAGAAAGGGCCGCAGCGGACGGGGGAGCAGCAGATGGGCGGACCTCCGGAAACGACGAACTACCGTCCCGAGCTCGCTTTTCCTCTCCGGTTTTCGTCTCTCTCACCGTCAATCCCCCTCCGTCTCGATCTTCTTGTGTACCTTTTTTGTTTTGCTGCTGTTTTTTTCCGAAAATCCAGAAATACCAACTCGCGTCTCTCTGCGTTTTCTCTCCTTCAGCCTAGGCTCCTTTCCGGTCAGGCCAAAGAATCGTCACCTCTTCAGCCAGCCGTCTCCTCCCCCTTCTGACTAGCCAGAATCCCGTCCAATTCTCTCCTCTCTCCTTTCTCTGTGGCCGAAGTTCTCTTTTCTGTTTGCAGACCGAGTCCCTTTTTTTTCTCTAGAAAACGTCGAGCGTCCTCTCCTTCTGCTTCTGCCCTTTTTCTCTTCGTTTTTCTTTCGAATCTATTTTGGTTTTTTCTCCCTCAGCTCCCTCTCGGTCTCTCTCTGCTCACTGGTTTTTCTTTTCTTCTCCCTTTTCTCCTTCTTCCTCCGAGAATGCTGCCCGCTCTCTCCGTTTTCTGTTCTTGCTACGTTCTCTTTCTTAAAACCACTGCCGAAAAACCCTCAAGCTCTCCCTCTCCAAACCCAGACACCGGCTCCTCCTTTTTTCTCTGAAAATCACCGCGCCCCCTCCGTCGATCCCGCTCTCCATAACCGTTTCTCTGCCCCCTCCTATGGCTGTGTGACAGCGCAGCAAGGGAAGAATCTTCCCTTGCTGGCGTCACGTGGGTGACGTCGCCTCCGAGGATGCCCGAAACGTTGTCGTCGATCCCTCGCTGCTGCTGCCTCTCTTCATGCCCCTATTCACGTGCGGAGAGGAGGAGGGAGGAGAGAGGATGGGCCGGGCCGAGGGAGAAAGAGAGGGGGAGATGGGCTGGGCCAAGGGGGGAAGATGGGCTGCTGAAGGGAAAAGAGATAGGCGAGTATAGGATGGGCTGGCTAGCCAGCCCATATGGATTATATATATATATATATATTTTTGAATTTTCGAAATTTTTTTTTAATTTTTTTATATAAATTCCTATATATTTATATGTGCAAAGATTAAATGAGTATTTAAAACAAAATATACCAAAATTTTCGAGTGTCAACAACCGCCCTCTTTGAAAAGGAGCTCGAAGAGGTTCATTTCAAAAATTAGGTGACACCCGACTTTTACTAACGAGCCATGGAAGAGCGAATTTATTCCATTCATTTCATTTTTTTTCTTTCATTTTTTTTTGTTCTTTTCTCTCTTTTTTCTCTCCTTTTTTTCGATTTTTTTTTTTAGATCTCCACTCGTGCGAACGAGTTTCAACCAAGTTAGTAGAGTCTCACCGTGTAATAACGGGTTTCGACCAGGTTATTGGAGGAAGATCTTACCGTGTAATAACGGGCTTCAATCGGGTTAGTAAATCTTACCATGTAACAAAGGGCTTCAACTTGGAGAGAGATCTTACCGTGTAAGAACAGGCTTCAACTTTGAGGGGGTCTTACTGTGTAAGAACGGGCTTCGACTGAGAAAACATGGTTTTAGATTGACCACGAACCATGTGGTTTTAAGGAAGACCCACGAACTCTGTGGAAATTGCATGATTTTCTGGTTGACCATGAACCATGTGGTTTAAGGAGGACCTACAAACCATTTTAGAAATTGCATGGTTTTTCGATTGACCATGAACCATGTGGTTTAAGGATAAGCTCACGAACCGTGTGGTTTAAAGATAAGCCCACGAACCATTGTGGTTTAAGGATAAGCCCACCAACCGTCTGGTTTAAGGATACGCCCACCAACCGTGTGGTTTAAAGATATACTCACAAACCGTGTGGTTTAAGGATACGCCCACCAACCATGTGGTTTAAGGATAGACCCACGAACCATTTTGGACATGCATGGTTTCACTGAGTGAACCTGTCAAATCCAACTTGAGCAAATTTCATTAGAGACAATATCAGAAAAATGCATTAGCAATATTGTAGCATTAATTGCACAAGCAAATCAAGTTAAGTTTGATCATATTGAAAACATTTGATGTCTTGTGGTATCATGTACCACAAAATTGTCATCAAGCTTGTAAGGTATGATTAATCATCAAATCCCTTTAAAAGAAAAATCATATCAGAATGATCATACTCATGAAAGAGGTTTATTAAACATGCCAAGCAAGAGTTATTAGTTGGAAAGGGTTTATCACATGCTCTCAAGAAAGGGCTATCTGATCCCATCAATTCATGTGGGAAGTGATTTGATCACTCAATTTACCTTGCATTTCCAATGTCGAAGGATTTGAGAATCATTCGCAATAAATACATCTTGACCAATCCAAAAGGTTTTTCAGAAGGACCGTAATGTAGGTTTGGTCATGGTTTTAGCAAATGATAAGCATCATTGGTCATGAAACGAAACAATTATATGTCAACATCTCCTCCAAGTTTACAAGTCAAGTAACCTTAAGATGAGATAAGGCAAACTTGCCCCCACTTCTTCGAGCGGTAGCTTCTTTGGAGAGTTCTTATTTCCACTTGAGTTATCCCAATCTGAAGAGACTTCGGAAAGGGTAGTAGTGTTGGTTTGGTTAAGGCTCAAAAGGCTCAGAACTTTTCACAAAAAGGGATTTGAAAGTTGATGATTATCATGGCACCATTGTCATATCACTCAATCTTTTGAAAGCACTTGATTTTTGAAATATGAATTATCTCGAAAGTCTTTTGACTAATCAAATAAGAGCTTTGTCCTTCTCAATTTTTCCTTTGCATTTGCAATGATTTTCTTTTCAATGCAAGCATTTTGAATTTGACAACTATTTTTTACATAGGAGTTTTTCGTCCCCTTGATGCGACTCTTCTCTTTTTTCTTTTTTTCTTTTTTCGCGGGCATTGGCCTTACTTTTACCAGGCACACTGCTTTTTTATGCCCTTTAATTTTCATTGGACATTTGCTCTTTTGAACTTTTTGAGCTTTTAGGACTTTCAAGAGGTTTTTTTTTACATTTTCACATAAATGCCAATTGCCTTGGTCAATCATATGCCTTAGCCCAATATGGGAAGATAATCACCACTTGGGTTTCAGAAATTAACAATTAGGCTCAACTTGGTTTATGCAAAGGGCAACGGTGTTTGGGTAGTGAAAGGAATGCTCTTTTTCACCTTGGGATATTTCAAGCTTTCATGAGAATTCACCTGAAGTTACTACAAAAAGATTAATGCAAGTAAAAGCAATGAAGTCTTTCTCATATTTTCACCATATGATATCAACTAAAACCTCCAAATTTGCCCCATTGTGAGGTGGTTCTTGACAGGGGTATGTTATGATTTCTTTGCATTTAAGGCTCAAAGGGGCTGACTATGGTCACCTGTAGTGTATAAGACAGAGAAAAAGAACGCCTCTTTTCATTTTGGTCCATGTACCAATTGCGAATGATTCTTTTGTCCTTAAACGACATAGGTGTTCTTTTTTCGCTCAATTCTCAATGTTTGAAGGATGTGTTTGGAAATGGATTGCCTTTCATCATCTTAAACAATTATTGCTTGGCATGATTAATATATGAATTTCATTTGGTCGAGATCATTTGAGTAGATTAATCTCCATGAGTAATTTTGATTCAAAATGAGCAAGCTACCAATTTGAGGCCTTTTTTTTTTTTTTTTTTTTTTTATGGTGTCGCCGATTAGACATTTAACGATTACCTCGAAAAAAGTCGCGTGACCAGCAACTCCTCTTGAAAGTCATTGGGGTCCTGCAAATAAAAAACATATACACCAATATGCATGAGGTGTGTGATATGCATGATATGCATGTTGTGAACAATGCATGATCTAAGTAACTCGGATTGTATCAAAAATGGCTCTGAGGCCTCTTGATTTCATTCATGGAAAGTATTTCTTCTTTGAATCCATATTTATAGTTTTTGGCATCCCAAATCTATAGTGATCATTTGTTCAACCGTCAAAGGTTTAAATTCTTCATGATGAATCCAGTTTCTCTTTATGTCCTTTTAAACATCATCGTCATCATGCTCATACTCACAAGAATCCTCATTGTACAAATCTAAGTCACATATGTACTTATCATGATCATGCTGAATGGCATGCCTGGGATACGAATGAGGGGATTAGTAAAATTACTTAATGAGGATTATGCATGGTGCATTAAAAGAGCACTTTGGAAAAATGTTTGAACTGAGAAATCGTCCTCATATCCTTGGACTTTTTAGCTCACAAATTTTGAAAACTAGGAGTCGTGAGAAAGTCTAGGCCTCAAAGCGTCATCATAGGAATGGTTTGGCACTTCCTCACGTCCTTAATAAAACATGCATATATTTGTATTCACATGATAACGCCGTTTTACAATATTTATAATCTCGGACCACGGCTCACAATCCAAGATCTTGATTACATAAAGGAGATAATAAAAGTAACGAAACGACTCATCCCATGCAAGGGAGAACATAAAAGAAACGACATAAAAACTAAACGAAGCGATCGATCAGCATCCCTACTCCGATGGCTGGAAGGGAGTCATGGAAGGGCCTATCTTTTCATCTTGAGTAGTGGCGCACACAAAGTCAGGGTCGAACAAGCCAGCTATGTTCGAGATGACCCCTTTCTCTTCCTCACCAAATATCATGTTCACATCTTCAACATGAGCAGGTAAAGGATTTTGTTGAACATTGGGTTGCTCTCTAAATGATAAAATCCCTTTGTCAAGTAAGTTCTGCACTTTGTATTTCAACGGAATGCAATGGTCTGTATCATGGCCTTTTTCCCCCATATGATACTCGCATGATTTTGCTGGATCGTACCCGAAATACCTCCTAGTATTGTCACGAAGGATTTCTTTAGCCACCAACCTTCTTTCCAGCAGCATGGACAACAACTTAGATAGTGGCCTAGGCAAAGGAATAAATTGCCTTGGAGTCGACTTGTTTGGCTCATAATTCTGATATTTCGCACGTGGTGCAAAGGGACTTTGTGCATTTACAAACGGCTTTGGCTTGACTGGAGCTTGTACATAGGCTACCTCAGCTTCGTTCTCCTTCCTATTTGTGAACTTTCGACTTGATCCCTCAGTTATACGGCCATCATGTATGGCTCCCTCAATTCTTTCACCCACGGCAACCAAGTGAAAGAAGTTTTCACAGTCTAATCCAATCATCCTGTTATAAAAGTCAATAGGAAGGGTATTGATGAACAGCTCCACCATCTCCTTGTCATCAAGTGGGGGTCGAACTTGTGCAGCCAAGGCACGCCACCTTTGAGCAAAAGATCTAAAATATTCATTTCTCTTCTTTTCCATGTGCGCCAATATGCTTCGTGTCGGGGCGATCTCAGCATTATACTTGCATTGCATCACGAATGCTTCCGCTATATCTTCCCACTTCTCCAATTTCTCAGGCTCAAGCAAAATGTACCATTGTAGCGCCATTCCAGTCAAACTCTCTTGAAAGGTGCGAATCAACAAAGAGACATTTTGAGCATAATGTCACATCATATTCAAATAGAACTTCAAGTGGATTCTAGGATCCCCAGTGCCATCATATTTAGTGAACTCCAGGATTTTGAACTTGTCCGGGAAGTCCATCTTGGTGTATTATGACAAATCATCAACCATGCTAGCCTTATAACCTTGCAAAGCCCTAAGCTTTTCCTCCAGTTTAGCAAACCTCTTGCTATTTTCCTCCCCCATTCGGGCCGAGATGGCTTTCGAGATGGAGTCTAATTCCACCACCACAGGAGTTTGATGCGCCACTTCTTCAGTCAACTTCCCTCTACTATTGGCATTACTGGCCTGCGGAGTTGCAGGTGTGTTTTGATTGGAGGCGGCAACCACCAAGCTAGACTTGATCTCGCTTGCGAACTGCGCAAATTGTGCAGCCAACTCGGTGATTTTGTTATCAAGTGCGGTGATCCGAGCATTTTGTTCCTCAGCATTCATTTTTGTAGATCTGGATCAAGTACGGATAGGCAAACGCTTCAAAGCCGTGACGATGGTACCGGTTCATAAATAGATAAACGCGCATAAGCACGAGATAAAAAATGATGCCGGCCCATGACAATGATCTAATCGCCCCATTTCATTGATTTCATAAAAGAAAAGAGTCTCTGAACGACGTAACTAAAAATTAAAATAAAATATCCCGACATTAGAACTAGGAAAAGAAGACAACAAGACTCCTTAAATAGAAAAAATTAAATTAAATTAAATTAAACTGACCTAAATACCATTCTAAGAAAACAAAAATAGACTCAAGCAAATTTTTTTTTTTGACCTATGTACAAACGGGGGGAATGACTCTCTTATAACTGTCTAACTAGTCCTAGCTGACTTGGACGCACGCTCCTTGGCCTCCTTAAGCTCCCTTTTAAGGACCTTGATCTCCATGTGATTGGTAGCTTTCGATGGCTCATCAAGGATCTTCGGGCGCCACTCTTCGAGAATTTTGTGTTGAAGAATATACTCCATCGAGGCGCGGTAGACTTTCTCTTTACCCTCTAACTCCTCCTCGGGCCAAATCAATTTTTGGGGACATCACATGTCCCACATCGATTGAAGTAGCATAATGGAATTCTCGTGATCGTGGTCTCCATTCATGAAATCGGTCTTGAGCGGGGCCTCTTGCAGTGTTAATGGAAGTTGTTGCACGACTTGGTATTGTCAAGTAACCCTAGTTGGGTAATACTCGGTAGCGCCCGTTATTCCTAACAAAGGAATGGGCCCAATATTTCCACATGTAAGTCGAGCCTCGTGAACTCGGAGCCGCCTAACGTGCCATAGGAAATCTTTGGGGTCGGGATTTTTCATAAAGGCTATCCAGTCGGAGTAGTGATAATCAGGTGCATGCCCTTTCTTTTCCTTAAATTTCGAAATAGGGTGATTAAGATCATCGATGTCATATATGGTCATTAAATTGCCAAACCCCTTGAGGTGAGAGAGGAACCAAATTTGCAAAAGTTCAAGAGGAGCATGTAAAACTTCTTTTCCATTTTCTTTAAAACGAGTGAGGGAAATGAAGGTCTCGGTTAAAACAGCATTAACAAAACATTTTCCGACACACACCTCTTGAACAACACTCACAATAGATGGGTCGATAGTATTCTTACTATGAGGAAAAACCATAAACCCAAAGAATGCTAACATAAAAATCCGCCTCATTTGGACCGACATGGCATTTTGAAAGAGTCCATTCAAAAATGCAAATGGGCAAGCATTGCGATTGGCTTTCAAAACTTTCCTTACATCTTCTCTTTTGACCCTAAGGAAATTAGCTGAAACCGATACATGCTCTACTCTAACGGGTGGCCTAATCAATTCCGACACTAAGGGTTTCCCAATGATAGCGCTAAATTCCTCCAAGGTGGGGGTGAGCTCATGTTTGCCAAAAATGAATGTGGAGGTCTCGAGGCACCAAGTGTGTGCTAATGCCTGAATAACGCCATAATGGACTTCTATGTCTAATAAAGAAAGTAGCCATCCCACGTTGGAGTGCACGAACTCCCGAATGACATGGTCCAATCTACTCCACCAAGCACGCAGTTCCTCCTTTGGGACAGAGATAATACGAAGCTCAGGTCCTCCCCTTGCATACAAACCTAAAACTCGCAAACAACCTAATTGTCATGGACCGGTTGAAAAGAATAATAATAATAAATATAAGTAAATTGCAAGTGTGAGAGTTTAGGAGACTCACTTCACCCAATAAAAATTAAAATCAATCACATATACATGCGCATGAGACGTGGGTCAATTACTACTCTAGACGGCTCAAATGAAGCCACAGGATTACCGTACTGAACCGACATGATCGCGGTTAGGTCGGGGTTCCCATGACTCCGGCTTTGTCAAAGAGTCGACCCGTGCTGCATGTTTGCAAGCCGGGGTGGAAGCTCTCGACATCGAAAGAATTTCGGAATTGAGATTGGCGACTCGTACTACATGATGGTAGTCGTAGTGGTATCCATCTCAACACCATCCTAAGTGATCCTAATGTGGCCCAGGTCCGGCGGCAAGTTGTGTGTGCTAAAGTGTAGTGCCATATAAGGGAGACATGCACAACAATTTATATAACAACCAACACTTCAAAAATTTAACTATACACTTATTCATTCCCACTCACCAACCTACAAAACAAAGTGTTAGCAAACACTCCATCCCTTATTACTCCAATCCTACACCAACATTTAACACACGGTTAATGAACTTACCTCAACTTCTCGAATGCACTGCTAAAGAAACACATTAGATAACACACAATCAAGCTAATTAGGCATAAGTCCTCTAAAGTTTAGAACCAGTCCCCAACGGAGTCGCTAAGCTATCACGACCTAAAATTTCTGAAAATAATAGGTTTAGGGATATTGTTAATTTCAAGCCGATGGCACTTAATTAACTTGGACTCTCCCAAGCCCATACCCTGTGCAACGTTGGGATATTCACAAAATTTTTCAAATAGGGAGTCGCCACTAGTCTATTGAGGTCGACTAAGAACCAAGCGAGACATGGGAGCGTGTCTCACTTTTTACGCAACCAGAGAATCTAGAGTCGAAGACTTTGATTACGTTAATCATGCGACTAACGCCCTTTTGATACCTAACTTAATTGTGTGTTTCAAAATGTCATGGCAACCTATTCGAGAAATTTAAGGTCCGTTCTAACCATTCTAAGGTAAAGAAATAATATCTAAAAATTATGACAAAATAATGTGCAAGAATATAACATAAAAAAAGACCTATTGCAAAGCCATAAAGGCTTATTCAATTTTGGTCTTTTTACTTTTTCAAGGGTTTTCTGACTTTTTTGCAATTTTTCTGATTTTTCTGAATTTTTCTGAATTTTTTTATATTTTTTATATTTTTATATTTTTTAATATTTTCCGAATTTTACGAAATTAAACAAAACAAGCTTTTAAGATTTTTGAAATTTTTTGCTTTTCTGGAATTTAAAAAAACATTTATTAATATATATTTTTTTTTGGAATTTTCTAAATTTTGCTATTTTTTTTGGAAATTTGAAAATATTAGATTTTTTATTTATTAAAAAGTAATTTGGACTGGGTCGGGAAACCCGGCCCTACTAAACCGACCCGGACCCTATCGGTCCGGGCTGGGCTAAAAACAAATCTGGCCGGCCCTAAGCCCACTCAAAAAAAAAAAACAAAAAGGCCCACGTGGAATTTTTCTTAAAAAGCCCAATCTTGATTTCTATTTTTTAGCCCAACTGAAAAACCCAGCTCGCGACAAATTCAGCCCAACGTCGCGGGGTATGGGCTTGGGAGAATCCAAGTTAATTAAGGGCCATCGACCTGAAATTAACAATATCCATAAACCTATTATTTTCAGAAATTTTAGGTCGCGACAACCATGTGTCAATAACTCAAGCTCCACGTGATGATTACTCGAGAAAAGCAAGCTCAAAGGCTGAGATTTTCCCTCAAATTTATAAACCAACCACCAACCCTTTCCACGATCGATGTGTGACCGTTGGGCGGGTTCTAATACTAATGTTAAGTGGCTTTGGGTCTCACTTACCCCAAAAGCTATTTTAAAGAGTGTTTCCTTCACACTAATAAACCAGCCACCAACCCTTTCCACAACTAATGTAGGACAACCTCAATAATTTCTAGTCAAGCTTGAGCTCGAACTACTCGAGTATCTGGTCGAGTCGAGTTCAGGTTTGGCCATGCTTATTTCGACAAAGCTCTTGAGCCTAATCGAGCTTCTATTATTCTTTTCAAATATATTACAAAAAAAAAGGAAACAAAAGTCATTCAAACTACATATTTCACCCTCATACACAAATATGCAAGGAAACTATTTGAGCTTAGTAAACTCAAGCTCTAGTTCATAAATAACTCTATTGTAATTGAGTCGAGCTCTAGTCAAGCTCAATCCAAAATATTATATTTGTGATCAAGCTCCAGCTGAGTTTCAAGCCCGAAAGATGCAGGTTGAGTCAAGCTCGAGCTTTGCACCATATCGACTTGACTCAACTCGATGGCAACTCTATGAACCACGCTTGCTTGTCTAGACATTCATGCACCACTGAATGGGGTCCTGAGCTTGCAAAGGTAATGATTGATGGAATAGGCCATTGGCATGTTTCAAGGACCTGAAAACTAGTCAAAAACATACCGTATAAGGCATTACCGCATTAGCTGGAGAAGGTTGACCAGAATTGTCTTCCCTTTTACTAAGACAGTTAAAATTAAGGTAGACCTGAGGATCAGAATCTTCGAGCTGCATTTGCTTCAGTTCACGTGTGACAACATAATACATCATTTGCATGGTCCGGTTCTGGGGGAAAAAAATAAGGTAAATAGTATAAAAGAATCAGATTAGGTGGAATTTCAGTCTCCAAAGAATTAGAAACATATAATATCTTGTATTACTATTCGATTTACTATTTTATGGCTAATGTAATGTGTGAGGAGTAGGAGACGGCAACAGATGAAAACTTATGGAAGGCTGACTAGTTAAGACTTGCCTTCGAGAAAAGAGGAACCAAAGCTGGGCTAGAAACAGGTAGAAACTGACAAATGTGAATTCCTAAAAGCAAAGTTCAAACTTCGAAAGCCACACTTCATTAACTTATCCTACACTTCGCTAAACGATGAGAGCATGTACATATATTTACACAGAAATTAGCATTCAACCGTTGTATAACATATCGGCCGTATTTTGCGACGATACATGTTTAACTCTGTGATTTCAGTACAATTGGTACTTTCAAGTAATAATGGCGCTCTGTAGTATAAAAGGAGGAGGGCATACATGATTGCGGAGTCAAGTTAGAGGCGGCACTCATCTAACCCAAAGCTGTACATTTCGTAACTACCTCAATTTTGTAGAACTCAGAAACTAACTTTAACTGCCCTTCGACCTGCCCTTACACCTTTTTACCCTAGTCAATTTTCAGAGTTACCTGAGGGAAGTCCGGAAACATGCCGCCACCGCTACTGAGTACTTGGGACCGGTAGACATACAAGAGAATCCTAAAAGGAAAATTAATAAGGAGAATAATGCAAACACCACAAATTGTAGCTCAGTAAAAGAATAAAAGATAAAAGCATAATGAAGGATGCCCACTACAGCAGAACATTTAGTAAGCCACTAACCTACAGATCTATTGCATTAGTTTCTCAGATATTATTTAATAAATAAAAAAATGCTACAGCTCAGTAAAATGTTTTTAGCAACCGCTCGGCAGTGAGGTGGAGGTAAAGGGTTCAAATTTATACTTTTTTAGATATTTAAATAGAGACAATCAGATTTAAATATGGATTTTGACTTTCACGCTTATATAGTGAGTTAAGATAAAAATCATAAATTCTTCAAATTTCAAATTTCAATTACATATATTTAATTTTTTTAGCTTTATTGTCAAATTTTATATTTAAAAATTGCATACATTATTTCTTTTCAATTTTAAAAAATATATAAATAAAAAATTTACTATTAATCACTCGAGGCTTTTCAAATATGTTTCTATCGAACAACATTTTTTTTTTTCAAAATTACTTTTTTAATTACCAAAAGACATTTGCATTATCCAAAGCCTTTTAGGCTAAATTGTTTTACATTTCCCCAATAAACTTATGCTGAACCAAAATTACCCTAAGAAGTGAGATGAGAATTAAAGTAAAAAAAAAAAAAAAACAAAAGTGCTTTTGAGCCATAGCGCGACTAAAATAATGGAGCTCACACAAATTCAATGAGCTTCGCAAGTTGGTATTTGGGATTAGAAATAATATAATTCGACAAAGATAATTTCGAAATGTCTTATCGAATCTCGAACTTCCCACGTGCCAATAAATGTATGTATTTTTTGAAAGGTTTCAAGCATTTCCCACGAGATAAAAGGCCAAATTTGAGAGCCCGGTGTTTGTTGGAAAATCGCTTGGAATGAATATATGGTAGGGATAGAATTGATCTGTGCAAATATGAAATGATTCTTGCATCCATGAGATTTTACTCATTTCAAACTTTTAAGGCATCAATCACTTCATAAAGAGCCGAACTTTGTGTTCGACTAGCATTATAGCTTTCTGTACAACAATTTCCAAATTGCACCTTCATCCTCTTAGAACACAGAGAGCCCAGACGCTCCCAGATTTGTAACTCCAGATACCTTCAACCAAAGTTGAAGGAGATACCGAAATGCTCGAATACGATATTCACACCGTGGCCGAGATCACCACCGAGGATCCTCGTTATGTGGCGGTCTGGGAAAGATCCAGATAGCCACAGAAAAAGAAGGAAAAACATGAAACAGCAAAAGAAACATACAACTCGTATACATCGAGAATGAAGCGACAGCCCGGGAAACTAAGTTGTTAGAACATGGGGGATTGCATTGGAAGGAGCACCGACGACTTTGCCGCCGACATCAGGAAACTCCTCGGATCCTTGCAATGGCCAGACATTCCCATCTCGGTCCACCTGTATGGGATACCGGAGAAGGTGACCCTGCAACGGGCCTTGATCCTTGTAGCTGTTCCAGTTTTTTCCAGCTATCTCGTTCACCCTCTTCAAACAGTGTTGAGCCTCGGGCCACCAATAGCATAGTTCCGTTCCCCCAAGATGCTCTGCCCACAGGGACATTCTGTATCCGTATACCTGCACAGATGGGCAAAGAGGCAAACACACAACAATCAGACCCGGAAATACGTATCTCGGTTGCCCCATTCGCAAGTCACAGCGACCTTCTCAAGATTCGACTGCACTCCCATGTCGAAACAGATACCAGATTCGAAACTGTCTCAAATTCAAAGCCAGCACAAACATCCTAAAATAAGAAATTAGGCTTATGCAAAGAAGCCACAAGACACCAACCTGACCACGCGGATGCCCCTCCTTTTTCGCCCAGGTGTATTGGGGCTGATATGCACCCATGGCAATCTCAGTATCTTTGGTACCAGCCAATGATCTTTGGTTAATATTTGCCGATCTCAGTAAAATGTATTCATCATCCACGACCATTCCATCAGCATGAACATATATCATAAATCGCTTCGACTTGTACGATTCTGAAACCTGTCATAACATATCGGAAAACATCAAATCCAAGGTTCATCAGAATATATGATGAGGAAAACGGATTGACCATGTATGGATCTTAACTTAGGCTCCACATGATGATTACTCGAATCGACTAGTCAAGCTAGAGTTCAAACTAAGCTCGCCAATACTTAGTTCGACAATCTCCTGAACCTAATCGAGCTTCTATTATTCTTTTCAAAAATATTTTTTGATTACAAAAATAAAGGACACAAAAGTCATTCAAACTACATATTTAACCCTCGTACACAAATATGCAGGGAAATTGTTTGAGCTCACTAAAACTCTAGCTCAAGTTCATAATTAACTCTATTATAATTGAGTCGACCCCAAGTCAAGCTCAATCCAAAATTGAGCTGAGTTTCAAGCCCTGAGCATGCAGGTCGAGTCCAGCTCGAGCTTTGCACAGTATCAACTCAGACACAGCTCGATTACAACTCCATGAACCACGCTTGCTCGTCTAGGCATTCATGCACCGCTGAAGGTGGTCCTGAGCTTGCGAATGTAATGATTGATGAATAAACCATTGGCATGTTTTAAGGACCTGAAAACTAGTAAAAAAAAAAAGAAAAATACTGTAAAAGGCATTACCGCATTATCTGGAGAAGGTTGACCAGAATTTTCTTCCTTTTTACCAAGACAGTAAAAATTAAGGTAGTCTTGAGGATGAGACTCTACGAGCCCCTTTTGCTTCAGTTGACATGCGACAAATTGATACATCATTTGCATGGTCCGGTTCTAGGAAAAGAATAAAGGCAAATAGTGTAAAAGAACCAGATCACGTGAGCTTTCAGTCTCCAAAGAATAAAAAACACATAATATTCTGTAGAACTATCCGATTTACTATTATATGGCTAATGTGATGTGTGAGGAGTAGGAGAAGGTATTAGAGAATACATTGCACAGAATTAAACATAGACATCCAGAACTAGTGAGAAAGCATATATATTCTCTAATTGGCTGGACACCTAAATGGAATCAATTACTTAGTGTTTCCTACTCTATAGTATGTCATAATTTCTGTCAATCGTCATGTGAAGAGTGTCATTGTCCATGGTACTCTATATCTTGCCTCTCCCCATCTTACCTATCAAACAAAAGCACCAAAGTCTACATATATCTGCAAAAACACATTCATGGACCAACCTACCTGCCAAAAGAGAACCTCTTGAACTATAGATGACTTGGGATCACCTTCTGGCCACATCGGTATGACAATATAAACAACAAATTCCTCCATAGCTTTAATTTTGCTAGCAATCTTCAAGGCCAATTCAATTGCAATGGGGTTATCAGCTCCTGCTCAGACCATGATACAAATAGCTAAGAGTGGTTTGTGAAGTGGACCAAAAACTAACCATAAGAAGTTCACTGCTTACTAAGAGTCATTAATGTGGCAAACAGTACTAATTAACGACTTAGCTCCTTAATATTCAAAAAAGTGATGAAAACAGTCAATTGACGCACAAAGAAATGATTTAACCAATACTTTGGAGTGCAATGAGCCATACTAAATATATATTTTTTTGGTAGGTCAATTCACCTTTGCAAGTCAAATCTCCATATAAACACATGATTGTGATTAAACGAGCCACACTTAGTCCACCAATGGAATATCTTGAGTATAGAAAGGAACACATATTTACAACATAAAAGAAATCTCGATATTCACCTGCATCATTATTCGTTGGCCACGCATATGATGATCCCAGAAAACACTGATTTTCAATATATACAAAATGTTGAGCAGATCTGATTGCCTGAATATAAGCTGCCTGAATACTTCTGTCTACTACAGCATCTTTTGTAACTATGAGATTCTGCACCCAAAACTACCAATAATTATGAGGATGAAGATATTAAAAATAGAAAATTACAGTACAATGATGTCAATTAGAAAGGTAGAACCTAGTTTAACAAGACAGATTCCTACTCCAGCACAGGTCCATAAATATGATTTTCCACACCTTTTTTCAAAATTAATTCAACCAAACAAAAGCAAAAGGAGAAGAAAAGTAGGGATAAGAAATGAAGAAAGAACACGATCTCATGTAGACCTGCTTTTCAGCATCTTTCTTTTTTGTTGGAAATCCTTCGACTGATCCAGAATCAATAGACCGGAAGATCTGCACAAGCAAACACAAAGCAAAGGGCTAAATAAAAGAAAGATAACCTGAACATGCAATAACCACACGGAACTTGCATTTCCGACCTGAACATGCCAGTTATTGGGATCATCTTCTTGCGAAACATAGAGATCGGGGTTGTCCACAGGCACTTCTGTAATACACTCATGGCGGTCGTCCTTAGAAAGAGATGTGCTATCATGTGACTCAGTCGATGTAGGACTCAATATCCAAGAGAAACGGCCTATTTCAAATAAGGAATCATCATGCCTTTGTTTTTTTCCTTTGACAAAGAGACTGCATCCTGTCGCTTTCCTCCAACGTTGCTCAAAGTTTATCAGTACATCATATGCAGCGGGCCCTTCAATCCGGCAGTGCAAGTCATGTCGTGGCTGTCTTGGAGCTTTCATTCCAGGCTGACAGATACAAAGTAAAGACACTCACTGGAAGAAAATCAAGAGATAATACCGAATTGGGCAACAAGAGCAACTACCAGTGCATGGTACCAAAGTCCAAGATCTTACTGGTCACAGGACTCAAAACTGAAAGAAAATAACAAGATATTGTTCCATTCACCCCTCTTTCAGGTTCCATCAATCAAATTCACAAACATTAGGTGTACCCACAGCCTACAGATGGGCATTCTGTAGAGAACATCAATATGAGCACAACCTTTTCAGCTTAAAGAAAGTTTCATGGCTTGACTCAACACGTAACAAAACTTAATTTAGTCAAATATATCTTGCTCATTTTATACTTGTCCATGCAACAAATTAAGATTGGAATCATACAAAGAACTCGCTTGTATCATGACAAATTCCAGAAGTAGACTAGAACTTGCAGCCTACAGCCATTTCCATAACTCAAGTTTAAAAATGCTTTTGTGGCTTTGGCAAGGCTGTCACTATATGCTTTATCTAAAAATCTTTTCCAGCAAGTCATTAAGCAGAGGCATGAATCTTCCTTCTATCTTAATAACAATCAATCCACTTCTCATGTGCAACCACGACAATCAATTCTCAAAAACAAGGAAATAAACCCCTTCAAATTCGCAGACTGTTATTATGGAGAAATTCATCAGTTCTCAAATACTAAGTATCACGCCACTCTTCACGCAGAAAAGTTGGGGAAAAGAATGGGCTCAAAAGACTGCTATCACTCCAGAGTCTGAAATTTGACCTACATTACAAAATACACACGAGTATTTAACAGAAAAGAAGAACCGATAGGCAAAAAGCATAGACAAACAACTCACAGGAAATGTAGGATTGTGAAAGTCATCCTTAGAAACAGTGTCAACATCACGAAACAGCCGATGATCAGGTGTATCATATCGACCGTGACAGAGATCAATTCCTCCTACAAATGCAGTTATTTTTCGATTATTACCCAACGCCTGGGTGTCCACCAAGACGCATTTTTGATGGTGTGTGGACATGGATCCAACAAACTGGAGAAAAAAAATAATACAGTCAAATCTTGTAAGAGTCATTTAGGTTATCAAAATTATCACAACACCACGTAAGGAACTCAAGCAAGAAAGAGGATAAAGTCCGTCCATTCTCACAAGATTTACGCAGCCATGCTTAAGTAAAATAAACGTACATTACAAAGCAAACCTTATCCCTTAAGATTATCATTCCAAATTCACGAATGAGGACAATGTATAGCACAGAATCTTCCTCAGAAAGTAGAGTACCTTTATGATAGCCCAAAAATGCAAGGAAACTTCATCAACAAGCGTTCAACTTTAAAAGCATGAAAAGGGACATTAGCTCTATGAGCGGGCTAAATGAGAGAATCCAAAAGAGTCCATCAGTCACCTTATAAAGAACATTCATCTCCAATGCCAAATCACCTCAGCAACTTCATCGGACATTTCTACAATAAAACGAATCTCCAAATACAAATATGCAAGGCAGCTAATTGCCTAGACATGAGGGAGGAACGAAACATCACAATGCCATGTAGCTCATAAATGCGAAAGAGGTTACGGCAGTGGTAAATGAGAAAGAGACCCCGGCTGTCCAATGCTAGTGCTAATCTCTACATTTTGATAAAAGGCCCATGTGGTGAAACTGCAAGAATTCCAGGAAAAGCATACCTGCTGTTTGATATAGCCAAGCTTATCGCTGGCACTACGCGGGACCAGCACGCAGTCCACTGATGAATGCTTGAAAAAATTTCTAGTTTCTTCATCATGTGTCTGCATCGCCCCTTCCTGCAAGAAATGCCGCCCGTGCACCCTTATTCATTTGTAGGGACAGTATTGGGAGCAAAGAGAGAGACACTACCACCTAATTCTTCACTAGACAAATGATCCTCGTAGCAAATAGGCTAACCATTATAATAGTCTGGGCAACAGAACCAACAACAATGTCGTAATCGGTGATGCCGTATGCCACCTTAATTTACTAAAATAAGCGGATGGAAGCATGTGATCAAGCGCAATCCAACTAAAATAGAAACAACTTCTCACCTTGTTAATAAAGCACTTGCCATGCGAAGTCTTATCATCCCATATCAACAATAAAACACGCACCCCCTCTCCTGACTTAAACTTGAGCAAATCCCCGAGCGTCAGGTCCCCGCCTCGCGGCAATCGCCGGGTCAGGGTAGGCTCTCTAATGAGCTTAATTTTATAAAAAACCGACCAACCAACGATGTATATCAAATGGTGAGCCTCAGATATGGCACGGCAAATATCCTCCCAACACTTCTCATTCCTATAAACGCCTCCGGCATCACTATCCAACTCAATACCAGGCAACTTCCCATCGACCACATGAGCGTCCTGATACAGCGTGACGCCACACCCTTTTCTCAAGGGGAAATAAGTTTGCCACACTCCCTGATGATGAGGATCTCCGGCAATGCCAGACTGGTATACCGGGTTCCCCTCCACGGCCGTGAACTTCAGCTGGAGCTGGAGGGTGGAATTCGGCTTCGCCAAGGGTCCCCTCAGCGGGAACGAACCGGAGATGTCCTCACCAGCTTTGATTTCCCGCGCAGAGATATTAACAGTGCCTATCAGCTGCCTGCAGAACAGGTCGTTGTCCTTCACGCGGAACTCCAAGTCGACGACGAGGTGAGCCAGGGGGATGCAGAACCACTGGTCCCACTTGGGGTCCTGCGTGTTGCGGAGGACATGGGTGCGGGCGACGGTGGCTTTGGGGACGCGGACGGTGACATAGGGGTCGGTGGTGACGATCTTCCCGTGGCGGCGGGCGTCGCGGTCGCAGGGTCGGTCGCCGAAAGGGAAGGCGGGGTCAGGGGAGTGGGGAGGCACCGTTCAGGAGGAGAAGCACTGGCGGAGGCGCCCGGAGACCATGTCCACGTTGGGGAGATTGGAAGCGGAGATGATGTGCAGGTAGAGGTCGCCGTAGAGGTAGACGCCGTGACCCGGAGGCAAATCCGCCATGGGAGAGATCGGAAGAAGATGACAGAGATGGAAGGGCAGATGGGTCGAGAGAGAGAGGCATGGTGGTGGATGATATGGCCGGGAGAAGTGCCTTTCTTGAGGAAGAAGAGAGAGCAAGGCAAAGATGCGCAGAGAGAGATGCAAGAACTGCGTCGAGAGAAAGCAAAAAATGCGATCTGCAGGTCTCACCGTTTTCAGGAGGAGCACGCGAACCGAGGGCCACGGTGAAATTGGAGATGCCGTGCATGTCGCCGACATTACAAGAGACGAGAGACGGTGCGAAAGCGGAGGTGGTGGTGGTGGCCCAGTTGCGTTCGAGCAGCGCCGCCACCACCTCGTATACGTTCCGTCACTTAGTCACGTGTACGCTGATTGGGCCCCACCTGACTTCCTCAGAAACTTCAAATCTCCCCTGTCTGGTCGCCTTGTGCGCGCGCGCGCGCTCCCTCTCGCTCTCCTCTCACCGTCTACTCGTCTTCTTCATTTTCTGGGAAAATGACGTCACAAATGTCCTAAGTCTGATGGGACGAGTGCGGTGGCTTTTTACTTTTTTCCTAATCACTTACTTATCATATAAATTTTTTAATCGATCGTTTGAGCAACGCATCTTTTTTAAAAAAATATTCATCATGAGTGTTAGATCAAGTCGAATTTTATCACTTGAATGGATGTTGTAAAAAAAAATGGCACTCGAGTTAATTATTTTTAAAAGTTATGACATTTAAATGGTTGAAAAAAAAATTATCATACTCAAGTAAGTATTATGTAAGTTATGGCATTTGATGATATCATTGTACAACAAGGGTGCGTAATACAGACAACGAGGTGTATAGTGGAAACTCAAGAAACCGTCAGAAGTGTTAGAGTACAATGTGAGTTGTATTTGAGAAATCCCATATAGGAGAATCAGTGTGACAGTTAATATATCATAATTGACTTATAACTCATTAATTTAAGTTTTAAAGAGAATATGGATCCAATCGGATATGTTGATGGACTTGAACTTGACCTTTCTCTTGGCAATCTCCTACTGCGCACTCCCGACAATGAGAAGGACGCCATGTAGTCTTACCAAACACGTAAACGATAACAATGTGAAGTGCGCAGTTCTGACATCTTGAAGGATGCCACATAGCCTCACCAAACACGCAAACCACAACGAGCATCGGATGACGTGTCATGGCTATGACTAATCTTCACCAACACTCAAAAGACAATTCCCATTGCACACTCTCGATAACAAAAAGGATGCCACATAGTCTCACCACACACACAAACGACAATAAGCACTGCATGACATGTCACGGCTATGACTAGTCTCACCAAACACGCAAACAACAACAAGAAGGATGCCACATAGTCTCACCAAACACGCAAATGACAAGTTGCGCAGGATGACGTGTCACGGCTATGACTAGGAAGAAAAGGAAGTGAGGAGAGAGAGAGAGAGAGAGAGAGAGAGAGAGAGAGATATGGAAGCTGCAATATGAGAAAAACAGAAAAGGAGAAATTTGGAGTTTCTAATAAAGCGGGGGTGGAGCCATGTTGAGATATGATTCGTACTCCCCGATCAATTGGGGCAATTGGTGAAGGATAAAGAAGAAAAGGAAGTGAGGAGAGAGAGAGAGTGATGGGAGGGGATGGAGCCATGTTGAGGTATGATTCATACTCCCTATTGATTGGAGCAGTAGATGAAGGAAATAGAAAACGAGAAATTTAAAAGTTGGGGTGGAAATTGGGAAAGGAAACAAAAGAAGAGAAATTTAAAGTGGGGGTAGAGCCATGTTTAGGTGTGATTTACACTCCCAATTACATATGACACCTGATTAATAGACTCAAGAAAATCCTACGTGGCACTACCCAATATTTGGCGTCTAAAAATTACAAGAAAGGTTTTTGACCTGCTAATAGGTTCTTGCGACGGTATATTATGTGATAGTGGCACATGGGATAAAAAGTCAGCTTAAAATTGAGTTATGTACAAACGATAGGGGCTTGGTAGAACCTATCACAAATTGATTTTATAACGGGGAACAATTATGATGAGTCAATGAAATCTCATCATCAACATCATGACTTGACATAACTCTTGAGTGGAATTATAATTGATATGTTCTTCAGTGAAATGAAATAATTGCACAGATTTTTCTAATACAATTTATCGAATCTGGGTCTCTAAGTCGGATCATGAGGACCTCATGTCATGTCTAGACTTAGAGATCGTGGGGCTGGCACACGATCACTTAGCTCGACGCCATCTCGTCCCTCTACACAACCGGACCGACCCATGAATGGAAGAGGAAGTGCATGGACTCGCAATGAACCAGTAGATATGGGATTGCTCCACCGTGTCATAGCCGTAATATGTGACATCTTGAAGTTTCTTCACTTCCTAATGTTATTTAGGATACTAAGATGATTAATGGTCTGCATGAATTGTTCAATAACTTTGATTAATTACGAACCTGTTGGTGAATTTGTTAAGCTAGGAAAATTTCTAAAAAATTAGCTTTCAAAACTGTGACATTTTAGTATGTGACTTTGTTAAGGGTTATTAGATCTTTTAAAGGGTAAAAAAGGATGACACGAGTTAAAATCAATAAAAATGCTTTGAAGGTTCATGAACATGGAACTTATTGGTTTTCACAATATCCGATTATATGTCATAATTGAGAAAAATCAATTGGCAAAGTAATTATACTAACTTTAATATGCATAAGTGAATAGAAATTAACGCATGAGTCATTATCAGACATCGATGGTAAAAATGTGTCAATATAGTATTTTTAAGCGTGACCAATATAGCTTGATAGGCATATGAGATAATCATGAAAAGTGAAAATCGATTGACTTTGTTTCGCCGGAATTTCTCCCGCAACGAAATATCTTTTATCGAAATTTGCTATCGATGACCGTAGGCAGTCGCATGAGTAACATCAGTATTGATTTCTAGACTAGTGTTAAATCAGGTGTTTAATTTGCTTAACTAGTGTTAATTCAAGAATGCATCATTTGATTTTTAGGTGGATTAAGCTCTATTATGTCCACTCAAACTTTCCATCCAAGGCAAGTGAATCTCTAGGGGGTAAACTGGGTTGATTCTCTTAGTAATCTTGATCCTTGTCTGGTTTTAGCTTAGGTATAAATAATATCATCAATTCGCATTTCAGATTCGATCACAAACGTTGGCATCATGGATCCGGACCCATATACTATATAAAAAAAAAAAAGGCTGATTTTGAGCCTAAATAATGCACATTATGTTCATTACGTTGGTGGGTTCATCATCTCGATAGAACCATACACAAAACCATACAATTCCCTCGATTACGAGCCGAGGAAATTCACTGACTCTGTAAAAGCACGCGAATCCATTAGAATCAACATCTCATTAGCTGCTACACAGATCCATAACCAACGCCGTTCTTCCAACCGTCCTCCCCCAGGAACTTGACACGGTACGGCACCCGTCTCACAGTAAGCTCGACCGCGCTCGAAAGCGATATCCAGAGGCCCAGGCGGGAATCCGAGAAATCCGGCGGCTACGCGGCGAGAGCCCAGCGGACATTTCCACGTGAATTGGAGAAATTGGTTTTGACGTTTCCGCAGGCATGTCCAGTGCACGCATACACGAGCAGATAAGGAGATTGGCCTCGCTGCCTCGCCGGAGTATCACGCGATTCGATGAACAACATGACGTGCCTGCGTGCGTGCCCCAGAGAGAGATTACCGTTGGAGATCGTGTCTGAAGAGCGAGAGGAGAGGTTGACGGTCGCGGCTCCGACAGTAGAGAGAGATTCAGGCGCTGGCGAGAAAGACAGGCCGTGCCAAGACAGGGGGAAGAACGGCAGAAACCGAAAATCGGGACCGTCGGGATTACGCGGGCCCCACGTGAAGTGTAACCCGCTTAATCCGACGGCCCAAATGCTCTTGAGCTTATCAGGTGCGACTGTAATAACGGAGTTTTGCACGAATTCGATGAGCTCGCCTGTGAGTCGCGCTTGGGATAGAAACGATGTGATTGACGAAGATAATTTCAGAAGGTTGTATTGCGTCTCGAACTTCCCATATGCTGGCCAGTGTCTGCACATTTTGAAAGGTTTTGAGTATTTCGCACGAGATAAAAGGTTGAATTTATTTTTTTATCAATAAAAGGTCAAATTTAAGAACTGAGATGTTCACTAAAAAGTCAAATCGATTAAATTATTAAAATATTTAAATAATAAATCACATTTCATCTACCAATTTAAATTTTTAGAATAATTGTCATAATCTCGTATGTATTAAAACTGATCCAAATTTTTCCAAATCTCATTTACCTTTCCAACTTAATTTTCATACTTAGTACTAGGTAAAAAAATCAGATTAAGCGTAAGGAAAAGTATTAAAATATTTAAACAATAAACTACACATTACCTAACAGTTTAAATTTTTAAAATAATTACAATAATTTCATAAAATTTCATATGAATATAGCGAGAATAAAACTTCCCTTGTCAAACCGAAGGCATCAATCATTTCATAAAGAGCCAAGTTCGGTTGTGTTAGACTACATTGTAGCATTTTGTCCAACAAGTTCCAAATTACATCTCCATCCTCTAAAACAATAGAGCACGGACACCATGGCCACGGCCACCGCCGAGGATCCTCGTTTCACAGGGGTCTGGGACAGATACCAAGCCATAGAAAACAAAAAAGAAACAGCAAAAGAATAATTTGAACCACGGCACTTCCCAAAAGTAATCGGACGAACTCATTCAACTCGTATACATCGAGAATGAAGTGACATCCTGGGAAACATCTTCGCGGCTCCTGGGGCCGCATGGACATGGAGTCGGACGCAACCTAAGTCGTTAGAACATCAGGGATTGTATTGGAACGAGCGCCAACGACTTTGCTGCCGACATCAGGAAACTCCTCGGATCCTGCCAACGGCCCAACCCTCCCATCTTGGTTAACTTGTACGGGATACCGGAGAAGGTGGCCCTGCAACGGGCCTTGATCCTTGTAGCTGTTCCAGTTAATGTTAGCAATCTCATTCACCCTCTTCACACATTCTAGACTACCAGGCTCATTAAAGCATTCTTCTACTCATCCAAGATGCTCTGCCCACAGGGACATTCTGTGTTCATATACGCACAGATGGGGAAAAAAGCAAACACACAACAATCATACCTGAAAATATGTAATCTCAATAGCTCCATTCACAAGTCACAGCAACCTATTTTAAATTCGACTGCATTACCTGTGTCAAAATTGTTTCGAATTCTTTCTTTATAAAGTTAGGATGTGAAATTAAATTGTTGAGAAAAACTGAAAAAAGGAAAAAAATGAGTTTCTAATTCATCTGACTGCAAATGGTTATCTTGGCATTGTTACAACCAGCTCAACAATTGTGATCTGATTTTTGTACTCCAAAGATTCAGTGACTATTTGCTTAAACAAGCTGGCACAAACATCCTAAAATAAGAAATTAGGCTTTTCCAAAGAAGCCACAAGAGAACTACCTGACCCCAGGGATGCCTCTTCTTCTGTGCCCAGGTGTGATGGGGCTGATATGCACCCATGGCAATCTCAGTATATTTGGTACCAGCCAATGATCTTTGGTTAATATTTGCCGATCCCAATAAAACGTACTCATCATCCACTACCATTCCTTTAGCATGAACATATATCATAAATCACCAGGACTTGTATGATTCTGAAAGCAGCTGTGACATTTGAGAAAACATCATATCCAAGGTTCATTATGATAAGGAAAGCAAATTGACCATGTGTCAATAATTGAAGCTCCACGTGATGATTACTCAAGAAAAGCAAGCTCAAAAGCTGAGATTTTCCCTCAAATTTATAAACCAACCACTAGCTCTTTCCACGACCGATGTGTGACCGTTGGGCGGGCTCTGATACTAATGTTAAGTGGTTTTGGGTCTCACTTACCCCAAAAGCTATTTTAAAGAGTGAGCTTTCCCTCACACTTATAAACCAGCCACCAACCCTTTCCACAACTGATGTAAGACAACCTCAATAATTTCTAGTCGAGCTTGAGCTTGAACTACTCAAGTATCTAGTCAAGTCGAGTTCAGGTTTGCCCATGCTTATTTTGACAAAGCTCTTGAGCCTAATCGAGCTTCAATTATTCTTTTCAAATATATTACAAAAAAAGGACACAAAAGTCATTCAAACTACATATTTCACCCTCATACACAAATATGCAAGGAAACTGTTTGAGCTTACTAAAACTCAAGCTCTAGTTCATAAATAACTCTATTGTAATTGAGTCAAGCTCTAGTCAAGCTCAATCCAAAATATTATATATGTGATCAAGCTCCAGCTGAGTTTCAAGCCCGAAAGATGTAGGTCGAGTCGAGCTCGAGCTTTGCACCATATCGACTTGACTCAGCTTGATGGCAACTCTATGAACCATGCTTGCTTGTCTAGACATTCATGCACCACTCAATGGGGTCCTGAGCTTGCAAAGGTAATGATTGATGGAATAGGCCATTGGTGAGAAAATATTAGGTACCTTAAAAGTGCCACGTAATCAGTGCTCTGAACCATTTAGAATCTGCCACGTGTCTTCGGGGCCCCACACGTCAGCCCAATGTTCAAATCTAGCACGCAGTGCATCTTGTCTCCTCTGTATTTTTTTACCCATCCTCTTTTCTCTTTTCTCTCCTCACTCTCCCCTCTTTCCTGACCTGGTGACGTTCTCTCCGACGACAGCGACACTCCCGCTCCGACGACGGCGACACTCCCACTCCGACAACGGCCTCTCTCTCTCCACTCCACAGCCTCTTCCTTCTGTCGGCATTCTCGCGGCTCACTCTCGGACCTCTCTCTTTCCAAATCGTGCTTTGATTCCGCTCGGTCTTCTCCCTCCCTCGCGACTCGACTCGCTCTTGATCTGTCATTCGATCTTCCACCGGCGACACTCGCTTCCATGCTCCACTCTACTTAGACCCATCTCTCCCGAGAAGCCCCAAATCTGCGACAACAAACCCACCTTCCAGGTTTTTTTTGGGGGGGTTTTACGTCTGCATCTTTTTTTTGGATGAAGCTCGCACGTTGAGTAGAGCGGAGCGTCAAAGCAAGTGGTCGATGGAAGCGGAGCGACTTCTGGTCAGTCGCAAGTTAGGAGGGACGGAGAGAGCCGAACGGAATCGGTCGTCAGGAGAGAGCGCAATTTGGGAAGAGAGAGGTCACCGGAGTTTTTGGAGGAGAGAGAGGCCGCCGTCGTCACAAGGGGGCGACCGTTGTCGGAGAGAACGTCGTCGGGAAAGAGTGGAGAGAGAAAAGAGAGCGCTGCAGTGAAAGAGAGAGAAGAGAGAGAGCAGAGCGCTGAGTAAAGAAAGAGAGAAGAGAGAGGAAGCCTTCTCGCGCTAGGTTTGAAATTGCCTGACATGTGGGGCCGCGTGGACACGTGGCGACTTGTGAATGGTTCAGGGTAGCGCTGACGTGGTCCTTTTAAGGTACCTAATATTTTCTCGGCCATTGGCACGTTTCAAGGACCTGAAAACTAGTCAAAAACATACTGTATAAGGCATTACCGCATTAGCTGGAGAAGGTTGACCAGAATTGTCTTCCCTTTTACCAAGACAGTAAAAATTAAGGTAGTCCTGAGGATCAGAATCTTCGAGCTGCATTTGCTTCAGTTCACGTGTGACAACTTGATACATCATTTGCACGGTCTGGTTCCGGGGGAAAAAAATAAGGTAAATAGTGTAAAAGAATCAGATTAGGTGGAATTTCAGTCTCCAAAGAATTAGAAACATATAATATCTTGTATTACTATTCGATTTACTATTTTATGGCTAATGTAATGTGTGAGGAGTAGGAGACGGCAACAGATAGAAACTTATGGAAGGCTGACCAGTTAAGACTTGCCTTCGAGAAAAGAGGAACCAAAGCTGGGCTAGAAACAGGTAGAAACTGACAAATGTGAATTCCTAAAAGCAAAGTTCAAACTTCGAAAGCCACACTTCATTAACTTATCCAACACTTCGCTAAACGATGAGAGCATGTACATATATTTACACAGAAATTAGCATTCAACTGATATGTTGTATAACATATCGGCCGTATTTTGCGACGATACATGTTTAACTCTGTGATTTCAGTACAATTGGTACTTTCAAGTAATAATGGCGCTCTGTAGTATAAAAGGAGGCGGGCGCACATGATTGCGGAGTCAAGTTAGAGGCGGCACTCATCTAACCCAAAGCTGTACATTTCGTAACTGCCTCGATTTTGTAGAACTCAGAAACTAACTTTAACTGCCCTTCGACCTGCCCTTACACCTTTTTACCCCAGTCAATTTTCAGAGTTACCTGAGGGAAGTCCGGAAACATGCTGCTACCGCTACTGAGTACTTGGGACCCGTAGACATACAAGAGAATCCTAAAAGGAAAATTAATAAGGAGAATAATGTCAAACACCACAAATTGTAGCTCAGTAAAAGAATAAAAGATAAAAGCATAATGAAGGATGTCCACTACAGCAGAACATTTAGTAAGCCACTAACCTACAGATCTATTGCATTAGTTTCTCAGAGATTATTTACTAAAAAAAAAAAATACAACAGATTCCTGTGCCGTTGTACTGGTACCGAGGTTAGATCTCATTCTTGATCGCTGTATTTCAGTTCATTTGCAATCGGGTCATCAATGGACTCTCTCTCTCGTAACAATATCATGCTTTGAGTGATGTAAAGTGAGGGGTGATGCCGCAGCATTAAGGGCTTGACTTGACAATTAAGACAGGCAAGTTTTGACTTCTCGCCCATAGACCTTTTCAATCTCTCTCTCTCTCTATAGTAACAAAATAAAATCTGTTGCAAACTATCATGCTTTGAGTGATGTAAAGTGATTTAGGGCCTATTTGTTAATCGCCCAAATAGTACTTGATTCTATTTTTTCATTCCTGGGAAGTGGGGAACAAAAAAAAAAAATCTGTTTGATAAGTTTTTTGATCTCGGGAATAAATTTGGAACAAAATCAAGAAGTAAAAAAAGTTGCTTCTTTGGTCTCGGGACAAGTTCATAATTGAACCCATTTTATTTTTTTTCTCTTTTCTTTTCTTTCTTTTCCTTTTCTTCTTCTTCTTCAACCTTCTGCCAGTTGCCGGCCCTTAGCGAGGTTGAGCCTCACCGATGGCTAGGCAAGGCCGAGCTTGCCCAGCTGCCGATGAGGCCCGATCTCACCAGGCCACCGTGAGGTCAACATCAAGCATAAAAATAAACTACCTCCAAATGTACCTGCATCATTGTATCGTTCCTCTTTGATAGCTAGATTCATGTTTTTGACTAAATCAAGCTCTTTAGCCAATGCATCCGGACCGTCTGAAGCACTGGATAAGGTGTAAATCACGCTTAGATGAAGAAATTTTGAGTATGTTTACATACTTTGAGTTTTCTACATCACTGTACAAAACTTATACTCGTAAATTCAATTACCTGTCAAGTGAGACATCATAGACCGATTTTCTGTCACTCATTCTCTCTGTTCCATAGCCAAATCTGATAGCATCTCTAAGGATGATTTGCTTATTTACATATATTGGCACCTGCAGAACACGGCTTCCTATCAGGAACACAAAATCCAAATAATGAAATAAAGGTAGACATGATCTATGCCTAAAAAGAAGCAATATGTAATCAGTGTTGACATTTCCACAAGCATGTCCAGTGCACGCGCGCGTACATAACCAGATAAGAGAGAGAGAGAGAGAGAGAGAGAGTACCGTTGTATCTGAAGAGCGAGAGGAGAGGTTGAGGATCGGTGCTCCGACAGTAGAGAGAGAGACGACGGGCCGTGGCAAGACAGCAGGGGGAAAACGGTGGAAACGAAAATCGGGACGGTGGGGATTACGCGGGCCCCATTTGAAGTACGCACACCTAATCCGACAGCGTAAAATGTTTTTAGCAATCGCTCGGCAGTGAGGTGAAGGTGAAGAGTTCAAATTTATACTTTTTTAGATATTTAAATAGAGACAATCATATTCAAATATGGGTTTTGACTTTCGCGCTTATATAATGAGGCAAGACAAAAATCATAAATTCTTCAAATTTCAAATTTCAATTATGTATATTTAATTTTTTAGCATTATTGTCAAATTTTATATTTAAAAAATTTCATACATTATTTTTTTATTTTAAAAAAATATATAAATTAAAAAATTACTATTAATCACTCAAGGCTTTTCAAATGTGTTTTCTATCGAACGACATTTTTTTTTTCAAAATTACTTCTTAATTACGAAACGACCTTCGCATTTGTCCAAAGCCCTTTAGGCTAAACTATTTTACATTTCCCAAATGGACTCATGCTGACCCAAAATTACCCTAAGAAGTGAGATGAGAATTAAAGGACAAAAAAAAAAAAAAAAAAAAGTGCTTTTGAGCCATCAAGCGCGATTGAAATAATGGAGCTCACACAAATTTAATGAGCTTCGCAAGTTGGTATTTGGGATTAGAAATATATGATTCCACAAAGATAATTTCAAAATGCCATATCGAATCTCGAACTTCCCACATGCCAATAAATGTATGTATATTTTGAAAGGTTTCAAGCATTTCCCACGAGATAAAAGGCCAAATTTGAGAGCCCGGCGTTTGTCGGAAAATCGTTTGGAATGAATATATGGTAGGGATGGAATTGATCTGTGCAAATATGAAATGATTCTTGCATCCGTGAGATTTTACTCATTTCAAACTTTTAAGGCATCAATCACTTCATAAAGAGCCCAACTTTGTGTTCGACTAGCATTATAGCTTTCTGTACAACAATTTCCAAATTGCACCTTCATCCTCTTAGAACACAGAGAGCCCAGACGCTCCCAGATTTGTAACTGCAGACACCTTCAACCAAAGCTGAAGGAGATACCGAACTGCTCGAATACGATATTCACACCGTGGCCGAGATCACCGCCGAGGATCCTCGTTATGTGGCGGTCTGGGAAAGTTCCAGATAGCCACAGAAAAAGAAGGAAAAAAACGAAACAGCAAAAGAAACATACAACTCGTATACATCAAGAATGAAGCGACTGCCCAGGAAACTAAGTTGTCAGAACATGGGGGATTGCATTGGAAGGAGTACCGACGACTTTGCCGCCGACATCAGGAAACTCCTCGGATCCTTGCAATGGCTCGACATTCCCATCTCGGTCCACCTGTATGGGATACTGGAGAAGGTGGCCCTGCAATAGGCCTTCATCCTTGTAGCTGTTCCAGTTGTTTCCAGCTATCTCGTTCACCCTCCTCACACAGTGTAGATCCTCGGGCCACCAATAGCATAATTCTGTTCCCCCAAGATGCTCTGCCCACAGGGACATTCTGTATCCATATACCTGCACAGATGGGCAAAGAGGCAAACACACAACAATCAAACCCGCAAATACATATCTCGGTTGCCCCATTCACAAGTCGCAGTGACCTTCTCTAGATTCGACTGCTTTCCCCATGTCAAAACAGATACCATATTCAAAACTGTCTCGAATTCAAAGCCGGCGCAAACATCCTAAAATAAGAAAGAAGCCACAAGACACCAACCTGACCACACGGATGCCCCTCCTTTTTCGCCCAGGTGTATTGGGGCTGATATGCACCCATGGCAATCTCAGTATCTTTGGTACCAGCCAATGATCTTTGGTTAATATTTGCTGATCCTAGTAAAATGTACTCATCATCCACGATCATTCCATTAGCATGAACATATATCATAAATCGCTTGCACTTGTACGATTCTGAAACCTGCCATAACATGTCAGAAAACATCAAATCTGAGGTTCATCAGATTATATGACGAGGAAAACGGATTGACCGTGTATGGATCTTAACTTAGGCTCCACATGATGATTACTCGAATTGACTGGTCGAGCTCGAGCTCAAACTAAGCTCGCCAAAACTTAGTTCGACAAGCCCCTGAGCCTAATCGAGCTTCTATTATTCTTTTCAAAAATATTTTTTGATTACAAAAAAAAAAGGACACAAAAGTCATTCAAACTACATATTTAACCCTCGTACACAAATATGCAGGGAAATTGTTTGAGCTCACTAAAACTCTAGCTCAAGTTCATAAATAACTCCATTATAATTGAGTCGACCTCAAGTCAAGCTCAATCCAAAATTGAGCTGAGTTTCAAGCCCTGAGTAAGCAAGTCGAGTCAAGCCCGAGCTTTGCACGGTATCAACTCAGACACAGCTCAATTACACCTCTATGAACCACGCTTTCTCGTCTAGGCATTCATGCACCGCTGAAGGTGGTCCTGAGCTTGCAAATGTAATGATTGATCAATAAACCATTGGCATGTTTCAAGGACCTGAAAACTAGAAAAAAAAAAAATACTGTAAAAGGCATTACCACATTATCTGGAGAAGGTTGACCAGAATTTTCTTCCCTTTTACCTAGACAGTAAAAATTAAGGTAGTCCAGAGGATGAGACTCTACGAGCCCCATTTGCTTCAGTTCACGTGCGACAACTTGATACATCATTTGCATGGTCCGGTTCTGGGAAAAGAATAAAGGCAAATAGTGAAAAAGAACCAGATTATGTGAGATTTCAGTCTCCAAAGAATAAAAAACACTTAATATTTTGTAGAACTATCTGATTTACTATTATATGGCTAATGTGATGTGTGAGGAGTAGGAGAAGGTATTAGAAAATACTTTGCACAGAATTAAACATAGACATCCGGAACTAGTGAGAAAGCATATATATTCTCTAATTGGCTGAACACCTAAATGGAATCAATTACTTAGTGTTTGCTACTCCATAGTATGTCGTAATTTTTGTCAATGGTCATGTGAAGAGTGTCCTTGTCCATGGTACTCTATATCTTGCCTCTCCCCATCTTACCTATCAAACAAAAGTACCAAAGTCTATATATATCTAAAAAAACACATTCATGGACCAACCTACCTGCCAAAAGAGAACCTCTTGGACTATAGCTGACTTGGGATCACCTTCCGGCCACATCGGTATGACAATATATACAGCAAATGTCTCCTTAGCTCTAATTTTGCTGGCAATCTTCAAGGCCAATTCCATTGGAATGGGGTTATCAGCTCCTACTCATACCATGATACAGATAGCTGAGAGTGGTTTGTGGACCAAAAACTAACCATAAGAAGTCCATTGCTTACTAAGAGTCATTAATGCGGCAAACAATACTAATTAACGACTTAGCTCCTTAATATTCAAAAAAGTGATGAAAATGGTCAATTGACGCACAAAGAAATGATTTAACCAATACTTTGGAGTGCAATGAGCCATACTAAATTTTTTTTTTTTTTTTGGTAGATCAATTCACCTTTGCACGTCAAATCTCCGTATAAAAACATGATTATGGTTAGACAAGCCACACTTAGTCCACCAATGGAATATCTTGACTATAGAAAGGAAACGCATACTTGCAACATAAACAAAAAATGATATTCACCTGCATCATTATTCGATGGCCATGCATATGATGATCCTAGAAAACACTGATTTTCAATATATACAAAATGTTGAGCAGATCTAATTGCCTGAAGGTAAGCTGTCTGAATGCTTTTGTCTACTACAGCATCTTTTGTAACTATGAGATTCTGCACCAAAAACTACCAATAATTATGAGGATGGAAATATTAAAAAAAGAAAATTACAATACAATGATGTCAATTAGAAAGGTAGAACCTAGTTTAACAAGATAGATTTTTACTCCAGCACAGGTACATAAATATGATTTTCCACACCTTTTTTCAAAATTAGTTCAACTAAACAAAAGCAAAAGGAGAAGAAAAGTAGGGATAAGAAATGAAGAAAGAAACACGATCTCATGTAGACCTGCTTTCCAGCAACATCTTTCTTTTTTGTTGGAAATCCTTCGACTGATCCAGAATCAATAGATCGGAAAATCTGCACAAGCAAACACAAAGCAAAGGGCTAAACAAAAGAAAGATAACATGAACATGCAATAACCACACGGAACTTGCATTTCCGACCTGAACATGCCAGTTATTGGGATCATCTTCTTGCGAAACATAGAGATCGGGGTTGTCCATAGGCACTTCTGTAATACGCTCATGGCGGTCGTCCTTTGAAATAGATGTGCTATCATGTGACTTAGTCGATGTAGGACTCAATATCCAAGAGAAACGGCCTATTTCAAATAAGGAATCATCATGCCTTTGTTTTTTTCCTTTGACAAAAAGACTGCATCTTGTTGCTTTCCTCCAACGTTGCTCAAAGTTTATCAGTACATCATATGCAGCGGGCCCTTCAATCCGGCAGTGCAAGTCATGTCGTGGCTGTCTTGGAGCTTTCATTCCAGGCTGACAGATACAAAGTAAAGACACTCATTGGAAGAAAATCAAGAGATAATACCGAGTTGGGCAGCAAGAGCAACTACCAGTGCATGGTACCAAAGTCCAAGATCTTACTGGTCACAAGACTCAAAACTGGAAGAAAATAACAAGATATTGTTCCATTCACCCCTTTTTCAGGTTCTATCAATCAAATTCACAAACGTTAGGTGTACACACAGCCTACAGAAGGGCATTCTGTAGAGAACATCAATATGAGCACAACCTTTTCAGCTTAAAGAAAGTTCCATGGCTTGACTCAACACATAATAAAACTTAATTTAGTCGAATATATCTTGCTCATTTTATACTTGTCCATGCAACAAATTAAGATTGGAATGATACAAAGAACTCGCTTGTATCATGACAAATTCGACAAGTAGACTAGAACTTGCAGCCTGTAGCCATTTCCATAACTCAAAAGCTAAAAAATGCTTTTGTGCCTTTGGCAAGGCTGTCAAAGGTGAAGTTCACCATATGCTTTATCTAAAAATCTTTCCCAGGAAGTCATTAAGCAGAGGCATGCATCTTCCTTCCATCTTAATAACAATCAATCCACTTCTGATGTGCAACCACGGCAATCAATTCTCAAAAACAAGGAAATAAACCCCTTCAAATTCCCAGACTGTTATTATGGAGATGGTACATCAGTTCTCGAATACTAAGTATCATGCCACTATTTATGCAGGAAAGTTGGGGAAAAGAATGGGCTCAAAAGACTGCTATCACTCCAGAGCCTGAAATATGACCTACATTACAAAGTACACACGAGTATTTAACAGAAGAGAAGAACTGCTAGGCAAAAAGCATAGACAAACAACTCACAGGAAATGTAGGATTGTGAAAGTCATCCTTAGAAACAGTGTCAACATCACGAAATAGCCGATGCTCAGGTGTATCATATCGACCGTGACAGAGATCAATTCCTCCTATAAATGCAGTTATTTTTCGATTATTACCCAACGCCTGGGTGTCCACCAAGACACATTTTTGATGGTGTGTGAACATGGATCCAACAACCTGGAGAAAAAAAATAATACAGTCCAATATTGTAAGAGTCATTTAGGTTATCAAAATTATCACAACACCACGTAAGGAACTCAAACAAGAAAGAGGATAAAGTCCGTCCATTCTCACAAGATTTACGAGCCATGCTTAAGTAAAATGAACGTACATTACAAAGAAAACCTTATCCCTTAAGATTATCATTCCAAATTAACGAATGAGGATAATGTATAGCACAGAACCTTCCTCAGAAAGTAGAGTACCTTTATGATAGCCCAAAAATGCCAGTAAACTTCATAAACAAGCGTTCAACTTTAAAAGTATGAAAAGGGACATTAGCTCTATGAGCGGGCTAAATGAGAGAATCCAAAAGAGTCCATCAGTCACTTTATAAAGAACATTCATCTCCAATGCCAAATCACCTCGGCAACTTCATCGGACATTTCTACAATAAAATGCATCTCCAAATACAAATATGCAAGGCAGCTAATTGCCTAGACATGAGGGAGGAGCGAAACATCACAATGCCATGTAGCTCATAAATGCGAAAGAGGTTACGGCAGTGGTAAATGACAAAGAGACCCCGGCTGTCCAATGCTAGTGCTAATCTCTACATTTTGATAAAAGGCCCATGCGGTGAAACTGCAAGAATCCCAGGAAAAGCATACCTGCTGTTTGATATAGCCAAGCTTACCGCTGGCACTACGCGGGACCAGCACGCAGTTCACTGATGAATGCTTGAAAAAATTTCTAGTTTCTTCATCATGCGTCTGCATCACCCCTTCCTGCAAGAAATGCCGCCCGTGCACTCTTATTCATTTGCAGGGACAGTATTGGGAGCAAAGAGAGGGACACTACCACCTAATTCTTCACTAGACAAATCATCCTCGTAGCAAATACGCCAACCATTATAATAGTCTGGGCAACAGCACCAACGACAATATAGTAATCGGTGATGCCGCATGCCACCTTAATTTACTAAAATAAGCGGATGGAAGCATGTGATCAAGCGCAAGCCAACTAAAATAGAAACAACTTCTCACCTTGTTAATGAAGTACTTGCCGTGCGAAGTCTTATCATCCCATATCAACAACAAAACACGCACCCCCTCTCCTGACTTAAACTTGAGCAAATCACCAAGCGTCAGGTCCCCACCTCGCGGCAATCGCCGGGTCAGGGTAGGCTCTCTAATGAGCTTAATTTTATGAAAAACCGACCAACCAACGATGTATATCAAATGGTGAGCCTCAGATATGGCGCGGCAAATATCCTCCCAACACTTCTCATTCCTATAAACGCCTCCGGCATCACTATACAACCCAATATCAGGCAACGTCCTATCGACCACATGAGCGTCCTGATACAGCGTGACGCCACACCCTTTTCTCAAGGGGAAATAAGTGTGCCGCACTCCCGGACGATTAGGATCTCCGGCAATGCCAGCCTGGTATACCGGGTTCCTCTCCACGGGCGTGAACTTCAGCTCGAGCTTGAGGGTGGAATTTAGCTTCGCCAAGGGTCCCCTCAGCGGGAACGAACCGGAGATGATCTCACCAGCTTTGATTTCCCGCGCAGAGATATTAACAGTGCCGATCAGCTGCCTGCAGAACAGGTCGTTGTCCTTCACGCGGAACTCCAAGTCGACGACGGGGTGAGCCAGAGGGATGCAGAACCACTGGTCCCACGTGGGGTCCTGCGTGTTGCGGAGGACACGGGTGCGGGCGACGGTGGCGTTGGGGACGCGGACGGTGACGTAGGGGTCGGTGGTGATGATCTTCCCGTGGCGGTGGGCGTCGCGGTCGCGGGGGCGGTCTTGGATAAAGGAGGCGGGGTCGGGGTCGGGGGAGTGGGGAGGCCCCGTGCAGGCGGAGAAGCACTGGCGGAGGCGCCCGGAGACCATGTCCACGTTGGGGAGGTTGGAGGCGGAGATGATGTGCAAGTCGAGGTCGCCGTAGAGGTAGACGCCATGACCCGGAGGCAAATCCGCCATGGGAGAGATCGGAAGAAGATGACAGAGATGGAAGGGCAGATGGGTCGAGAGAGAGAGGCACGGTGGTGGATGATATAGCCGGGAAAATGCCTTTCTTGAGGAAGAAGAGGGAGCAAGGCAAAGACGCGCAGAGAGAGATGCAAGAACTGCGTCGAGAGAAAGCAAAAAATGCGATCTGCAGGTCTCACCGTTTTCAGGAGGAGCACGCGAACCGAGGGCGACGGTGACATTGGCGATGCCGTGCATGTCGCCGACATTACAAGAGACGAGAGACGGTGCGAAAGCGGAGGTGGTGGTGGCGGTGTTGGTGGCCCAGTTGCGTTCGAGCAGCGCCGCCACCTCCGCGTATCCGTCCCGTCAACTAGCCACGTGTACGCTGATTGGGCCCCACCTGACTTCCTCAGAAACTTCAAATCTCTCCTGTGTGGTTGCCTCTCGCGCGCGCGCGCTCCCCCTCGCTCGCCTCTCACCGTCTACTCGTCTTCTTCATTTTCTGAGAAAATGACGTCACATATGTCCTAAGTCTGATGGAACGAGTACCGTGACTTTTTACTTTTTTCCGAATCACTTAGTACACTTACATATCATATAAATTTTCAATCCATAATTTGAGTAACGCATCTTTTTAAAAGAAAATTCACCACAAGTGTTAAATCAAATTGAATTTTTATCACTTGAATTGATGTTTAAAAAAAAAATTGGCACTTAAGTTAATTTTTTTGGAAGTTATGACACTTGAATGATTTAAAAAAAATTATTATATTCAAGTAAGTATTGTGTAAGTTATGGCATTTGATAATATCACTGTACAACAGCGGTGCGTAATACAAACAATGAGGTATGTGCAGTGGAAACGCAAGAAACAGTCACAAGTCTAGAGTACAGTGTGGGTTGTATTTGAGAAGTTCTATATAGGAAAATTGATGTAACATGGAACAATTAATATATTATAGTTGGCTCATAACTCATTAATTTAAGTTTTAAAGTGAATGTGGGTCTAACTAAATATGTTGATAGACTGGAACTTGACCTTTCTCTTGGCAATCTCCTATTGCACACTCCCGACGATGAGAAGGATGCCACATAGTCTTACCAAACACGTAAACAATAACAATGTGAAGTGCGCAATCCTAACATCTTGAAGGATGCCACATAGCCTCACCAAACACGCAAACCACAACGAGCACAAGATGACGTGTCATGGCTATGACTAGTCTTCGCCAACACGCAAAAGACAATTCCCATTGCACGCTCTCGATAACAAGAAGGATGCCACATAGTCTCACCACACGCAAACAACAACGAGAGAGATGCCACATAGTCTCACCACACACGCAAATGATAACAAGCACAGCATGACGTGTCACGGCTATGACTAGTCTCACCAAACACGCAAACAACAACAAGAAGGATGCCACATAGTCTCACCGAACACGCAAATGGCAAGTCGCATAGGATGACGTGTCACAGCTATGACTAGGAAGAAAAGGAAGCGAGGAGAGAGAGAGAGAGAGATGGCAGCTCCAATATGAGAAAAACAAAAAAAGAGAAATTTGAAGTTTCTTATAAAGTGGGGGTGGAGCCATGTTGAGATATGATTCATACTCCCCGATCGATTGGGGCAATTGGTGAAGGACAAAGAAGAAAAGGAAGTGAGGAGAGAGAGAGTGATGGGAGGGGATGGAACCATGTTGAGGCATGATTCATACTCCTTATTGGTTCGAGCAGTTGGTGAAGGAAATAGAAAACGAGAAATTTAAAAGTAAGGGTGGAAATTGGGAAAGGAAACATAAAAAGAGAAATTTAAAGTGGGGTAGAGCCATGTTTAGGTGTGATTTATACTCCCCATTACATATGGCAACTGATTAATGGACTCAAGAAAATCCGACGTGGTGCTACCCAATATTTGGCGTCTAAAAATTACAAGAAAGCCGCTTTGATCTTACCTCTATTGCTTTCTTGACTGGCTAGAGGAATGTCTTTTAAATCAACTAGCTTGTTACTCTGCTTCGCACCTTTTCCTTTCTACCCCCTCTATAGCTCCTCATCTTAGTCCTTTTCTTGACCCACTAATAGGTTCTTGCATTGGTATATTATGTGATAGTGGCACATGGGATAAAAAGTCAGCTTAAAATTGAGATATGTCCAAACGTTAGGGGCTTGGTATAACCTATCACAAATAGATTTTATAATGGGGAACAACTAAGATGAGTCGATGAAATCTCATCATCACTATCATGACTCGACATAACTCTTGAGTGGAATTATAATGTATATATCCCTCAGTGAAATGAAATAATTGCACAGATTTTTCCAATACGGTTTCTCAAGTCCAGGTCACTAAGTCGGGTCATGAGGACCTCATGTAATGTCTAGACTTAGAGATCGTGGGGCTGGCACACGATCACTTAGCCCGACGCCATCTTGTCCCTCTACACAACCAAACTGACCCATGAATGGAAGAGAAAGTGCACGGACTCACAATGAACCAGTAGATATGGGATTGCTCCACCGCGTCGTAGCCGTAATATGTGACGTCTTGAAGTTTGTTCACTTCCTAATGTTATTTAGGATACTAAGATGATTAATGGTCTGCGTGAATTGTTCGATAACTTTGATTGATTATGAACCTGTCGGTGAAATTGTTAAGCTAGGAAAATTTCTAAAAATTTAGCTTTCGAAGCTGTGACATTTTAGTATGTGATTTTGTTAAGGGTTATTAGATCTTTTAAAGGGTCAAAAAAGACAACACAAGTTAGAATCGATGAAAATGCTTTGACATGAACATGGAACTTATTGGTTTTCACAATATCCGATTATATGTCATAATCGAGACAAATCAATTGGCAAAGTAATTATACTAACTTTAATATTTATAAGTGAATAGAAATTAACGCATGAGTCATTATCAGAGATTGATGGCAAAAAGGTGTCAACATAGTATTTTTAAGCGTGACCGACATAGCTAGATAGGCATATGAGATAATTATCAAAAGTGAAAATTGATTGAATTTGTTTCCCTAAAATTTCTCCCACAACGAAATATTTTTCATCGAAATTTTCTATCGACGACCGTAGGCAGTCACATGAGTAACATCAGTATTGATTTCTAGACTATTGTTAAATTATGTGTTTGATTTACTTAACTAGTGTTAATTCAAGAATGCATCATTTGATTTTTAGGTGGGTTAAGCCCTATTATGTCCACTTAAACTTTCCATCCAAGGCCAGTGAATCTCTAGGGGCTAAACTGGGTCGATCCTCTTAGTAATCTTGATCCTTGCTTGGTTTTAGCTTATGTATAAATAATATCATCAATTCGCATTTCAGATTCGATCACAAACGTTGGCATCATGGATCCGGACCCATATACTATATTAAAAAAAGGCTGATTTTGTGCCTAAATAATGCACATTCCGCCGGTGGGTTCATCATCTCGATAGAACCATACACAAAACCATACAATTCCCCCGAGAGAATTCACTGACTCTGTAAAAGCACGCGAATCCTTCAGAATCAACGTCTCGTTAGCTGCTACACAGTTCCATAATCAACACCGTTCATCCAACCGTCCTCCCCCAGGAACTCGACACGGTGCGGCACCCGTCTCGCAGTAAGCTCGACCGCGCTCGAAAGTGACATCCAGAGGCCCGGCCGGGAATCGGAGAAATCCGGCGGCTACGCGGCGAGAGCACCAGCGGACATTTGCACGTGAATTGGAGAAATTGGTTTTGACATTTCCGCAAGCATGTCCAGTGCAAGCATACACGAGCAGATAAGGAGATTGGCCTCGCGGCCTTCGCCGGAGTATCACGCGATTCGATGAACAAGATGACGTGCCTGCGTGCGTGCCCCAGAGAGTGAGAGAGAGAGAGAGAGAGAGAGAGAGAGAGAGATTACCGTTGGAGATCGTGTCTGAAAAGCGAGACAGTAGAGAGAGATTCAGGCACTGGCGAGAAAGACAGGCCGTGCCAAGACGGGAAAGAACGGTAGAAACCGAAAATCGGGACCGTCGGGATTACGCGGGCCCCACGTGAAGTGTAACCCGCTTAATCCGACGGCCCAAATGCTCTTGAGCTTATCAGGTGCGACTGTAATAACGGAGTTTTGCACGAATTCGATGAGCTCGCCTGTGAGTCGCGCTTGGGATAGAAACGTTATTGCGTCTCGAACTTCCCATACGCTGGCTAGTGTCTGCACATTTTGAAAGGTTTTGAGTATTTCGCACGAGATAAAAGGTTGAATTTTTATTTTTTTTATCAATAAAAGGTCAAATTTGAGAACTGAGATGTTCACTAAAAATTCAAATCGATTAAATTATTAAAATATTTAAATAATAAATCACATTTCATCTACCAATTTAAATTTTTAGAATAATTGTCATAATCTCGTATGTATTAAAACTGATCCAAATTTTTCCAAATCTCATTTACCTTTCCAACTTAATTTTCATACTTAATCCTAGGTAAAAAATCAGATTAAGTGTAAGGAAAAGTATTAAAATATTTAAACAATAAATTACACATCACTTAACAGCTTAAACTTTTAGAACAATTACAATAATCTCATAAAATTCACACGAATATGACGAGAATAAAACTTCCCTTGTCGTACCGAAGGCATCAATCATTTCATAAAGAGCCAAGTTCTATTGTATTAGACTACATTATAGCATTTTGTCCAACAAGTTCCAAATTACATCTCCATCTTCTAAAACAATAGAGCATACATAGACGCCATGGCCACAGCCACCGCCGAGGATCCTCGTTTCGCAGGGGTCTGGGACAGATACAAAGCCATAGAAAACAAAAAAGAAACAGCAAAAGAATAATCTGAACCTCGGCACTTCCCAAAAGTAATCGGACGGACTCATTCAACTCGTATACATCGAGAATGAAGTGATAGCTTGGGAAACATCTTCGTGGCTCCTGGGGCCGCATGGACATGGAGTCGGACGCAACCTAAGTTGTTAGAACATCAGGGATTGTATTAGAACGAGCGCCAACGACTTTGCCACCGACATCAGGAAACTCCTCGGATCCTGCCAACGGCTCAACCCTCCCATCTTGGTTCACCTGTACGGGATACCGGAGAAGGTGGCCCTGTAACGGGCCTTGATCCTTGTAGCTGTTCAAGTTAATTTTAGCAATCTCATTCACCCTCTTCACACATTCTAGACTACCTGGCTCATTAAAGCATTCTTCCACTCCCCCAAGATGCTCTGCCCACAGGGACATTCTGTGTCCATATACCTGCACAGATGGGGAAAAAATCAAACACACAACAATCATACCCGAAAATATGTAATCTCAATTGCTCCATTCACAAGTCACAGCAACCTATTTTAAGTTCGACTGCATTACCTATGTCAAAACAAATACCAGAGTCAAAATTGTTTCGAATTCTTTCTTTATAAAGTTAGGATGTGAAATTAAGTTGTTGAGAAAATCTGAAAAAAGGAAAAAAATGAGTTTCTAATTCATCTGACTGCAAATGGTTATCTTGGCATTGTTACAACCAGCTCAACAATTGTGAACTGATTTTTGTACTCCAAAGATTCAGTGACTATTTGCTTAAACAAGCTGGCACAAACATCCTAAAATAAGAAATTAGGCTTTTCCAAAGAAGCCACAAGAGAACAACCTGACCCCAGGGATGCCTCTTCTTCTGTGCCCAGGTGTGATGGGGCTGATATGCACCCATGGCAATCTCAGTATCTTTGGTACCAGCCAATGATCTTTGGTTAATATTTGCCGATCCCAATAAAACGTACTCATCATCTATTACCATTCCTTTAGCATGAACATATATCATAAATCACCGGGACTTGTATGATTCTGAAAGCAGCTGTGACATTTGAGAAAACATCATATCCAAGGTTCATTATGATAAGGAAAGCAAATTGACCATGTGTCAATAACTGAAGCTCCACGTGATGATTACTCAAGAAAAGCAAGCTCAAAGGCTGAGATTTTCCCTCAAATTTATAAACCAACCACTAGCCCTTTATACGACCGATGTGTGACCGTTGGGCGGGCTCTGATACTAATGTTAAGTGGTTTTGGGTCTCACTTACCCCAAAAGCTATTTTAAAGAGTGAGCTTTCCCTCACACTTATAAACTAGCCACCAACCCTTTCCACAACTAATGTAGGACAACCTCAATAATTTCTAGTCGAACTTGAGCTTGAACTACTCAAGTATCTTGTCAAGTCGAGTTCAGGTTTGCCCATGCTTATTTTGACAAAGCTCTTGAGCCTAATCGAGCTTCAATTATTCTTTTCAAATATATTACAAAAAAAGGACACAAAAGTCATTCAAACTACATATTTCACCCTCATACACAAATATGCAAGGAAACTGTTTGAGCTTACTAAAACTCAAGCTCTAGTTCATAAATAACTCTATTGTAATTGAGTCGAGCTCTAGTCAAGCTCAATCCAAAATATTATATATGTGATCAAGCTCCAGCTGAGTTTCAAGCCCGAAAGATGCGGGTCGAGTCGAGCTCAAGCTTTGCACCATATCGACTTGACTCAGCTCGATGGCAACTCTATGAACCACGCTTGCTTGTCTAGACATTCATGCACCACTGAATGGGGTCCTGAGCTTGCAAAGGTAATGATTGATGGAATAGGCCATTGGCATGTTTCAAGGACCTGAAAACTAGTCAAAAACATACTGTATAAGGCATTATCGCATTAGCTGGAGAAGGTTGACCAGAATTGTCTTCCCTTTTACCAAGACAGTAAAAATTAAGGTAGTCCTGAGGATCAGAATCTTCGAGCTGCATTTGCTTCAGTTCACGTGTGACAACTTGATACATTATTTGTATGGTCTGGTTCTAGGCGAAAAAAAATAAGGTAAATAGTGTAAAAGAATCAAATTAGGTGGAATTTCAGTCTCCAAAGAATTAGAAACATATAATGTGTGAGGAGTAGTAGACGGCAACAGATAAAAACTTATGGAAGGCTGACTAGTTAAGACTTGCCTTCGAGAAAAGAGGAACCAAAGCTGGGCTAGAAACAGGTAGAAACTGACAAATGTGAATTCCTAAAAGCAAAGTTCAAACTTCGAAAGCCACACTTCATTAACTTATCCAACACTTCGCTAAACAATGAGAGCATGTACATATATTTACACAGAAATTAGCATTCAAGCGATATGTTGTATAACATATCGGCCGTATTTTGCGACGATACATGTTTAACTCTGATTTCAGTACAATTGGTACTTTCAAGTAATAATGGCACTCTGTAGTATAAAAGGAGGCGGGCAAGTCAAGTTAGAGGCGGCACTCATCTAACCCAAAGCTGTACATTTCGTAGCTGCCTCAATTTTGTAGAACTCGGAAACTCACTTTAACTGCCCTTCGACCTGCCCTTATACCTTTTTACCAGAGTCAATTTTCAGAGTTACCCGAGTGAAGTCTGGAAATGTGCCACCACCGCGATGTGTACTTGGGATCAGTAGACATACAAGAGAATCCTAAAAGGAAAATTAATAAGGAGAATAATGTCAAACACCACAAATTGTAGCTCAGTAAAAGAATAAAAGATAAAAGCATAATGAAGGATGTCCACTACAGCAGAACATTTAGTAAGCCACTAACCTACAGATCTATTGCATTAGTTTCTCAGAGATTATTTACTAAAAAAAAAAAACACAACAGATTCCTGTGCCGTTGTACTGGTACCGAGGTTAGATCTCATTCTTTTTTTTTTTTTTTTTTTTTGGTAAGGTAAGTATATTAAGCTTTCAACCATGAGATCCCGTACGTAAAAGAGACACACGGCACCGACAATCACTCTATGGGACAACATGTCACCAGAGTGAGGGGGTACTGTAGTCGCATGGAAGAAGAGAAGATTACAACTTCACAAAGGAGCCTAGGAATACAACTTCACAAAGGAGCCTAGGCAGCCCTACAAAAGTCTCACTCGGGACCTGTACTAAATATACATTGGTCTATTCCCCAACTCCGCTACATTCTTCTATTACTGGGGTTATCCTCCACCCGCTCAAAAGCAATCGCTTTATCCTTGACCGCCTTATAGAGGTATTGTTTTAAGGCCGGGAGATGAAGAGTGTGCGCTCGAAAGAGGATATCATTTCTAGTCTTCCATATTATATAGCATAGTGCACCAAAAGAGAACCGAGCAATCTCCTTGGAGAACCCACTTCGACGGTGAATTGATGGCCCAAAGAATATTATCGGCCATGAAGAGTTATACCAAGGAAGATTGCATTTGGAAGCCCAAAACATGGCTAGGGAGTTGGAAGTACCACAGGCAAAAAATAAATGGTCTACCGAGTCGGGTTGAACATTACAAAAGGCGCATACCGCATTAGAAATCCTTCCATAGGACATAAGGAATACCCGGGTTGGAAGACGGTTTTTGACTATCGGCCAAAGGCAAAATTGGTGACGAGGGACTATGGCCTTGTTCCGGACCAAGGATGCCCACTGCACGAAGGGTGATTTCCTGCGAATAACAGTCCAAGCCGATACCACCGTAAATTTACCTGAAGGATCCTCATTCCAGGTGAAGGAGTCCATGCCTTGGGATAGGGGGGGAACCATAATTTGCCAAGCTATAAGTTCTTGGCGAATCGTATGACCCAAGGGGTTGTATAGGTCTGCCACTTTAGCTTGCCTATTGAGATCCGATTGGTATATGGAAGAGTTTGAGAAGAGCGTAGAGAGTGGACCAATATCAAGCCAAGGATCAAACCAAAGCGAAGTGGTCAAGCCATCCCCTATCTTCCACTTAAAAAGAGGGAGGGATTCACCTCTAAGGGCAAGGATTTTCCTCCAAGCCCAAGAACACTTTGTAGGGGGATTAGAAGTCCAAAAATCCTTGTGTTTGAGATGTATGGCATGAATCCATTTGCACCAAAGAGATTCTTTGTCAGTAAAGAGGTTCCATATGTGTTTCACCATGGCAGCTTTATTACCATGTCACGAATCCCTGCGAACACCTAAGCCCCCTTCCTGTTTGGGGAGGCAAACATCCTCCCATGACACTTTTGAACCTCCCGGACCCATGGCCGGCCCCTTCCATAAGAAGCTCGCGAGATTTGCTCTATTTTGTGCACTGCGACGAAGGCAACCAGAAGATGGATGCCCAATATATATGGATTGCATGCGGGGACAGATTTAATTAACCGCAATCTTCCCGCAAAAAGAGAAAGCGATGTGTCCATGATTGGACTCTAGCAGTTAGAAGACTTACCAGGGCGTGGCAATCCACTTTATTTAGCCTCAATGTAATGATGGGTACACCCAGATAACGAACCGGAAATGAGCCCAATCTAAAGCCAAACATTTGTAAAATTTGATCTCTAACCTCCAGTGAGCCCCCAGAGATGAAAACTTCACTTTTGTTGGCATTTGGAGTCAATCCGCTCCAAGCAGAGAACATGTCAAGCCCATCCTTAATGCATGAGACAGAGTCTAGACTCGCTTTACTGAACAAGAAGACATCATCAGCAAAGAAAATATGAGAAAGGCGAGACGCCCTACATCTCCAATAGTAGCGGTATTCCGGACGCCGAGTATGGAAGTTTATCAACCCTGTGAATACCTCCATGGCCAAAGTAAAGAGATATGGGGATATGGGATCGCCTTGCCTCAAGCCCCTCCCACTAGCAAAAAAACCATGAAGTTCGCCATTCATGGCAATGGAGAACTTCGGCGTGCGAACACATGTCATTATTAGGTGTATGAAGTGGTTTGGGAAACCAAATGCCTGGAGAGTTGTTTCCAGGAAGTCCCAGTTTAGAGTGTCATAAGCCTTCCTGAAGTCAACTTTGACGGCACATTTCGGGATATACGACTCAGTATGAAACCCACAAAATAGCTCTTGAGCAAGGAGAATATTGTCAGTAATTCTCCTCCCTTTTACAAACGCAGTTTGAACTGGACTAATGAGGTCCGGAAGGACTGCAGTCATACGTTTCGAAAGGAGCTTAGTGATGCACTTGTAGATGGTATTACAGCATGCAATAGGCCTGTAATCTAACACCGAAGTGGCATTAGGGGTTTTAGGAACCAAAGCAATGATAGTATTATTGATCTCCTTTAGCATGCATCCAGAAACAAGGAAGTCCAAGACAGCTTCCGATACCGAGGGACCCACTATGTCCCAATTCTTTTTAAAAAAATCCGCATTATACCCATCAGGGCCTGGAGCTTTATTTCCAGCAATGGAGAACATGGCATCACGAACTTCTGATGGTAGGAAGGGTTGGGATAGGAATGTCACCTGGTCCTCATTGAGCGGGGTCTGGATGACCTCTGTGATCTCCTGAATGGATGGTCTCATAGGCACCTCAACCGGGGCAAGGCTCTCCTGAAAGTATGAAATAAATACCCGATGGACTTCCCCCATGTTGGTAATCGAATGACCAGAATTATCCCGGACCGAGATGATCCTATTGCGTAGGTGCCTATGGGTGACTGACTGGTGAAAAAATTTGGTGTTCTGGTCCCCCTCCTTGAGCCACCTAATTCTTGACTTTTGCTTGAATAGCGATTCCTCCTGAGATCTGAGATTATAGTAGTTCTTGATATGTAGATGTTCTAAGTCCACCAGTTCCCTATTGAAAGGGTCTTGTAGCAACGCTTCTTGTGAGGTGCTAAGAGCCTGCTTCGCTTCGGATGCTCTCATGGTGATGTCTGAGAAGGCTTCTCTATTGAGAATCTTAAAACGGCCCTTGAGGAGCTTGAGACGACCATAGAGCTTGAACATTGGTGAGCCCCTTAAGTGAGTATGCCAGACCTGGGAGACTATCATAGAGAAGTCTGGATGAGTCATCCACATATTGAAAAACTTGAAGGGCGAACGCCGAGGGTTGGGTGCAAGAATCCTCACTACCATTGGCGAGTGGTCCGATATGCCTGGGGCAAGGAATGCCGCTTCTGAATAGGAGAACAAGGAGCACCAGGTATTATTCACAAGTACCCGATCTATTTTCCGTTGCTTCCTGTTAACACCTGAGAAAGATGACCAGGTGAAACGGAAGCCCACATACCTTAGATCAAAAGTTCAGCTTGTTCTAAACATTCCTTGAGTTCATCAAACGCTGGGATCCAGATGTCAGGGCTACCCATACGATCCGAGGAGTCCAAGATTGCATTGAAATCACCTGCCACTATCCAAGGACTGTCCTTAAGTGAGGAGCTTAAACGAATCAAATCATTCCAGAGAGGTCTCCTGGCAACAAAAGAATGCTCTCCATACACCACTGAGAGGGATATACTAGCCCCAGAGGACAAGGTTATAAGAGAAACATGTATAATTTGGCTAGACATATAAAGAACATTTACATCTATCAAAAGCGGGTTCCATCCTACCCAAATGCGGCCACGGGCAGCATAATCATTATTTGCAATCCAGACCCAACCAGGAAACAGACCAGAGGAGATAGTTCTAAATCTGGAAGGAGGTACCTTGGTCTCGATCAATCCAACACAGCATATATGGTTAGATTTTACAAAATTCCTGACTTCGGACTGCCTAACCGGGTCTATTAGACCACGGGTATTCCAAAAACCAAAATTCATATATATTATCTAATCCAATGTAAACTGGAGGCCTACCTCCTCCTTGGACGCCCACGACGTCCAGTCGATACATGATTGGTAGGGGGGGACAGAGACCTTGATACTGAGCTGCCAGGGGGGTCATCATCCAAGTCATCCTCCGACGAAAATGAGGTTGAGATGTATGGGTCTAGTACTCCTTTTGCAGCCGAGGAAAGAGTGTGAGCAGCTCGGGGAATGGCCCTTTTCGTGGTGTTTTTGACCAGCGTAGAGATTACCGGCCTAGATGGATTTGGTCGCGTAACAGACGGCCGGGGAACGTCTCTCCTGCGGCCTTTGACTTGTTGCCAACCCTCTGCCACAGCCGGCTCCATACCAGCAGGATGGGGGCTCTTCACAACACCTGTGGCAGGTATTAGAGCAGCTTCCCGAGGAACCTGAACATATAAATCAATAGCAAGAATTTCAAGTGAGTGAGGCAATGTGTGAATGCCACTACAGGGCTCCATCACAGCCTCAACATGCAGGGGAGAGGGCTCCCGAACAGCAGCAGGACCGCCAATTACAGCAGTGAGGCCATCTGTCAAGTGGGGGGCTTGGGTACCAACAGCTATCTCCGAAGAGAGTATCATTCCAGCAGCCTCCTTGGAAGATAACACTGGCCTTGCATCATCCAGCACAGCAGCAACTTGATAAGAGTTGAGGATCAAGGGGGGGCGGGCTGCAGAGGCCCCCAAATCAGCTCCACCAAGCATCCTCTCTGACGTCACAGCAGCGGGCATCCTGGTTGCATCAAGTCCAGCTTGGACAGCAGCTTCAGCAGGCAAACCAGCAAGACCAACGTGCATTCTGGCTTCTCTGGGAGTAGTTTGGACAGCTTCTACAGCAGCAATGACAGTAGCATTACAGTCCATTTTGCACCAGATTTTTGAGCGGGTGCAACAAAGGGTTCCACCGTCACAGCAGAAAGAAGCACGTACCTCTTGCGCGGGGACTTGCACTGGACATTTATGTCCAAACGTACCACAGATTTTGCATGAAATCGGTTTCCACTCATACTCCACCTCCACCATACGGGGTTCCCCATTTAAGTCAATCTTCAACGACTCACAACAGTCATTTGTTGCTGTAATTTCGACGCAAACTCGCGCATATGAGATTAGCTTCAGCTGCTCCGTGCGTTGGTCAACGTACAGGGGCTTCCCAACTCGACTAGCAACGGCACTAAGTCCCGGGGCTGTCCAAAGAGCATATGGCAGATTTTTGAGTCTTATCCAAACCGGGACAGCAGTGTGGACTCCTTTACGCAGCTCAAGCTTGGGTAGCCATTGTTGTAGAATTAACGAGACCCTTGCCACAGTCAGAGGTCCACCCTCAACTACCTTCCTCCGGAATTCATGATCCGGTATATGAAAGAAATAAAAACCTTGATCATTGGCCTTTACCTCCTTCAATTGGTGACCCCATAGATGTTTAAGTGCAGTTTCTACTAACTTGAAGGGGAGTTTCTTGCCAACAAAATACCCCACTAAGCTTTCCTTCCAAAGAGAATCAGCAGCTTCTAATATTTCTTCCGAGAAGTGCACAACATCATCATCTATATCAGCAGGTGGAATATATGACAATGAATAACCGGTGGTGGCAGATTTAGCCACGTTCGCCCAAGAGCGGACTGTTGAGGACGAGGGTCCTCTTTGCTGGGGCAATGCCGGCAGATTTCTATTTGCCATGGCCATGTCTTGGCCTTGCCGAGCTCCAGCTGCACCCAGACCAAGAGAAGGGCCTACCCGAACAGTAGAGACACCCCCCCAACACCAGAATCCAAGCTAGCAGGACCTTGAGCTACCCGTTTATCTCTTGCCGCTTGGGACATTCACGGGGCGAGGTGCGGCGTTCGGCGGTCGCTCGACTGCGAGCACGACCTCCGCCCATCCTATGATGGCTATTACCAGCTAGCGACTCAATCACATGTGCATTTGCAGATCTAACGAAATTCCAGAGAGTCCATGGAAAGAAAATCGAAAGGAGCCCTAGCATTTCACAGCGAAATGCTGGAAGATACGGGCTTACCAGGGGAAAATCAAGATGGAGGAAGCGAGGGCCAAGTATGCTCTACATCTTCTCCGATTCGCATCCACAATTGTCGCCGGAGGCCGCTCGAACGAAGGTGTCCTGTGGACCAGGAGCTACGGTAACCGGGGAGAAGCTCGGGGGAGCGGAAGCGAGTTTGTACGGATCTGTCGAAATAGATCTCATTCTTGATCGCTGTATTTCAGTTCATTTGCAATCGGGTCATCAATGGACTCTCTCTCTCTCGTAACAATATCATGCTTTGAGTGATGTAAAGTGAGGGGTGATGCCGCAGCAGCAAGGTCTTGACTTGACAATTAAGGCAGGCAAGTTTTGACTTCTCGCCCCTAGACCTTTTCAATCTCTCTCTCTCTCTCTCTCTCTAGTAACAAAATTAAATCCGTTGCAAACTATCATGCTTTGAGTGATGTAACTCCTAGTAACAATATTAAATCTGTTGCAAACTATCATGCGTTGAGTGATGTAAAGTGAGGGGTGATGCCGCAGCATTAAGGGCTTGACTTGACAATTAAGACAGGCAAGTTTTGACTTCTTGCCCATAGACCTTTTCAATCTCTCTCTCTATAGTAATAAAATAAAATCTGTTGCAAACTATCATGCTTTGAGTGATGTAAAGTGATTTAGGGTCTATTTGTTAATCGCCCAAATAGTACTTGATTCTATTTTTTCATTCCTGGGAAGTGGGGAACAAAAAAAAAAAAATCTGTTTCATAAGTTTTTTGATCTCGGGAATAAATTTGGAACAAAATCAAGAAGTAAAAAAAGTTGCTTCTTTGGTCTCGGGACAACTTCATAATTGAACCCATTTTCTTTTTTTCTCTTTTCTTTTCTTTCTTTTCCTTTTCTTCTTCTTCTTCAACCTTCTACTAGTTGCCGGCCCTTAGCAAGGTCGAGCCTCACCGACGGCTAGGCAAGGTCGAGCTCGCCCAGCCGCCGACGAGGCCCAACCTCACCAGGCCACCATGAGGTCAGCATCAAGCATAAAAATAAACTACCTCCAAATGTACCTGCATCATTGTATCGTTCCTCTTTGATAGCTAGATTCATGTTTTTGACTAAATCAAGCTCTTCAGCCAGTGCATCTGGACCGTCTAAAGCACTGGATATGGTGTAAATCACGCTTAGATGAAGAAATTTTGAGTATGTTTACTTACTTTGAGTTTTCTACATCACTGTACAAAACTTATACTCGTAAATTCAGTTACCTATCAAGTGAGACATCATAGACCGGTTTTCTGTCACTCATTCTCTCTGTTCCATAGCCAAATCTGATAGCATCTCTAAGGATGATTTGCTTATTTACATATATTGGCACCTGCAGAACACGACTTCCAATCAGGAACACAAAATCCAAATAATGAAATAAAGGTAGACATGATCTATGCCTAAAAAGAAGCAATATGTAATCAGTGTTGACATTTCCGCAAGCATGTCCAGTGCGCGCGCACGTACATAACCAGATGTGAGAGAGAGAGAGAGAGAGAGAGAGAGAGAGAGAGTACCGTTGTATCTGAAGAGCGAGAGGAGAGGTTGAGGATCGGTGCTCCGACAGTAGAGAGAGAGAGACGACGGGCCGTGGCAAGACAGCAGGGGAGAACGGTGGAAACGAAAATCGGGACGGTGGGGATTACGCGGGCCCCATTTGAAGTACGCACACCTAATCCAACAGCGTAAAATGTTTTTAGCAATCGCTCGGCAGTGAGGTGAAGGTAAAGAGTTCAAATTTATACTTTTTTAGATATTTAAATAGAGACAATCATATTCAAATATGGGTTTTGACTTTCGCGCTTATATAGTGAGGCAAGACAAAAATCATAAATTCTTCAAATTTCAAATTTCAATTATATATATTTAATTTTTTTAGCATTATTGTCAAATTTTATATTTAAAAAATTGCATACATTATTTTTTTATTTTAAAAAATATATATAAATTAAAAAATTACTATTAATCACTCGAGGCTTTTCAAATGTGTTTTCTATCAAATGACATTTTTTTTTCAAAATTACTTCTTAATTACTAAGCGACCTTTGCATTTGTCCAAAGCCCTTTAGGCTAAACTATTTTACATTTCCCAAATGGACTTATGCTGAGCCAAAATTATCCTAAGAAGTGAGATAAGAATTAAAGGACAAAAAAAAAAAAAGTGCTTTTGAGCCATCAAGCACGACTGAAATAATGGAGCTCACACAAATTCAATGAGCTTCGCAAGTTGGTATTTGGGATTACAAATATATGATTCCACAAAGATAATTACAAAATGCCATATCGAATCTCGAACTTCCCACGTGCCAATAAATGTATGTATATTTTGAAAGGTTTCAAACATTTCCCACGAGATAAAAGGCCAAATTTGAGAGCCCGGCGTTTGTCGGAAAATCACTTGGAATGAATATATGGTAGGGATGGAATTGATCTGTGCAAATATGAAATGATTCTTGCATCCGTGAGATTTTACTATGTCAAACTTTTAAGGCATCAATCACTTCATAAAGAGCCCAACTTTGTGTTCGACTAGCATTATAGCTTTCTGTACAACAATTTCCAAATTGCACCTTCATCCTCTTAGAACACAGAGAGCCCAGACGCTCCCAGATTTGTAACTGCAGACACCTTCAACCAAAGCTGAAGGAGATACTGAACTGCTCGAATACGATATTCACACCGTGGCCGAGATCACCGCCGAGGATCCTCGTTATGTGGCGGTCTGGGAAAGATCCAGATAGCCACAGAAAAAGAAGGAAAAAAACGAAACAGCAAAAGAAACATACAACTCGTATACATCAAGAATGAAGCGACTGCCCGGGAAACTAAGTTGTCAGAACGTGGGGGATTGCATTGGAAGGAGTACCGACGACTTTGCCGCCGACATCAGGAAACTCCTCGGATCCTTGCAATGGCTCGACATTCCCATCTCGGTCCACCTGTATGGGATACTGGAGAAGGTGGCCCTGCAACGGGCCTTCATCCTTGTAGCTGTTCCAGTTGTTTCCAGCTATCTCGTTCACCCTCCTCACACAGTGTAGACCCTCGGGCCACCAATAGCATGATTCTGTTCCCCCAAGATGCTCTGCCCACAGGGACATTCTGTATCCATATACCTGCACAGATGGGCAAAGAGGCAAACACACAACAATCAGACCCGGAAATACATATCTCCGTTGCCCCATTCGCAAGTCGCAGCGACCTTCTCTAGATTCGATTGCATTCCCCATGTCGAAACAGATACCATATTCAAAACTGTCTCAAATTCAAAGCCAGCACAAACATCCTAAAATAAGAAATTAGGCTTATGCAAAGAAGCCACAAGACACCAACCTGACCATGCGGATGCCCCTCCTTTTTCGCCCAGGTGTGTTGGGGCTGATATGCACCCATGGCAATCTCAGTATCTTTGGTACCATCCAATGATCTTTGGTTAATATTTGCCGATCCCAGTAAAATGTACTCATCATCCACGACCATTCCATCAGCATGAACATATATCATAAATCGCTTGGACTTGTACGATTCTGAAACCTATCATAACATATCGGAAAACATCAAATCCAAGGTTCATCAGAATATATGATGAGGAAAACGGATTGACCATGTATGGATCTTAACTTAGGCTCCACATGATGATTACTCGAATCGACTAGTGAAGCTGGAGCTCAAACTAAGCTCGCCAATACTTAGTTCAACAATCTCCTGAACCTAATCGAGCTTCTATTATTCTTTTCAAAAATATTTTTTGATTACAAAAATAAAGGACACACAAGTCATTCAAACTACATATTTAACCCTGGTACACAAATATGCAGGGAAATTGTTTGAGCTCACTAAAACTCTAGCTCAAGTTCATAATTAACTCTATTTATAATTGAGTCGACCTCAAGTCAAGCTCAATCCAAAATTGAGCTGAGTTTCAAGCCCTGAGCATGCAGGTCGAGTCCAGCTCGAGCTTTGCACAGTATCAACTCAGACACAACTCGATTACAAGTCCATGAACCACGCTTGCTCGTCTAGGCATTCATGCACCTCTGAAGGTGGTCCTGAGCTTGCAAATGTAATGATTGATGAATAAACCATTGGCATGTTTTAAGGACCTGAAAACTAGTCAAAAAAAAAAAAAATACTGTAAAAGGCATTACCGCATTATCTGGAGAAGGTTGACCAGAATTTTCTTCCTTTTTACCAAGACAGTAAAAATTAAGGTAGTCCTGAGGACGAGACTCTACGAGCCCCTTTTGCTTCAGTTCACGTGCGACAACTTGATACATCATTTGCATGGTCCGGTTCTGGGAAAAGAATAAAGGCAAATAGTGTAAAAGAACCAGATTATGTGAGATTTCAGTCTCCAAAGAATAAAAAACACATAATATTCTGTAGAACTATCCGATTTACTATTATATGGCTAATGTGATGTGTGAGGAGTAGGAGAAGGTATTAGAGAATACTTTGCACAGAATTAAACATAGACATCCGGAACTAGTGAGAAAGCATATATATATTCTCTAATTGGCTGGACACCTAAATGGAATCAATTACTCAGTGTTTGCTACTCTATAGTATGTCGTAATTGCTGTCAATCGTCATGTGAAGAGTGTCCTTGTCCATGGTACTCTATATCTTGCCTCTCCCCATCTTACCTATCAAACAAAAGCACCAAAGTCTACATATATGTGAAAAAACACATTCATGGACCAACCTACCTGCCAAAAGAGAACCTCTTGAACTATAGCTGACTTGGGATCACCTTCCGGCCACATCGGTATGACAATATAAACAACAAATTCCTCCATAGCTCTAATTTTGCTAGCAATCTTCAAGGCCAATTCAATTGCAATGGGGTTATCAGCTCCTGCTCAGACCATGATACAAATAGCTAAGAGTGGTTTGTGGAGTGGACCAAAAACTAACCATAAGAAGTCCACTGCTTACTAAGAGTCATTAATGCGGCAAACAGTACAAATTAACGACTTAGCTCTTTAATATTCAAAAAAGTGATGAAAATGGTCAATTGACGCACAAAGAAAGGATTTAACCAATACTTTGGAGTGCGATGAGCCATACTAAAAAAAAAAAAATTTGGTAGGTCAATTCACCTTTGCAAGTCAAATCTCCATATAAACACATGATTGTGATTAAAGGAGCCACACTTAGTCCACCAACGGAATATCTTGAGTATAGAAAGGAAACGCATACTTGCAACATAAAAGAAATCTTGATATTCACCTGCATCATTATTCGATGGCCACGCATATGATGATCCCAGAAAACACTGATTTTCAATATATACAAAATGTTTAGCAGATCTGATTGCCTGAATGTAAGCTGTCTGAATGCTTCTATCTACTACAGCATCTTTTGTAATTATGAGATTCTGCACCCAAGACTACCAATAATTATGAGGATGAAGATATTAAAGATAGAAAATTACAATACAATGATGTCAATTAGAAAGGTAGAACCTAGTTTAACAAGACAAATTCCTACTCCAGCACATGTCCATAAATATCATTTTCCACACCTTTTTTCAAAATCAGTTCAACTAAACAAAAGCAAAAAGTGAAGAAAAATAGGGATAAGAAATGAAGAAAGAAACACGGATCTCATGTAGACCTGCTTTCCAGCAGCATCTTTCTTTTTTGTTGGAAATCCTTCGACTGATCCAGAATCAATAGACCGGAAGATCTGCACAAGCAAACACAAAGCAAAGGGCTAAATAAAAGAAAGATAACCTGAACATGCAATAACCACACGGAACTTGCATTTCCGACCTGAACATGCCAGTTATTGGAATCATCTTCTTGCGAAACATAGAGATCGGGGTTGTCCATAGGCACTTCTGTAATACGCTCATGGCGGTCGTCCTTTGAAAGAGATGTGCTATCATGTGACTCAGTCGATGTAGGACTCAATATCCAAGAGAAACGGCCTATTTCAAATAAGGAATCATCATGCCTTTGTTTTTTTCCTTTGACAAAGAGACTGCATCTTGTTGCTTTCCTCCAACGTTGCTCAAAGTTTATCAGTACATCATATGCAGCGGGCCCTTCAATCCGGCAGTGCAAGTCATGTCGTGGCTGTCTTGGAGCTTTCATTCCAGGCTGACAGATACAAAGTAAAGACACTCACTGGAAGAAAATCAAGAGATAATACCGAGTTGGGCAGAAGGAGCAACTACCAGTGCACGGTACCAATGTCCAAGATCTTACTGGTCACAGGACTCAAAACTGAAAGAAAATAACAAGATATTGTTCCATTCACCCCTTTTTCAGGTTCTATCAATCAAATTCACAAACATTAGGTGTACACACAGCCTACAAATGGGCATTCTGTAGAGAACATCACTATGAGCACAACCTTTTCAGCTTAAAGAAAGTTTCATGGCTTCACTCAACATGTAACAAAACTTAATTTAGTCGAATATATCTTGCTCATTTTATACTTGTCCATGCAACAAATTAAGATTGGAATGATACAAAGAACTCGCTTGTATCATGACAAATTCGAGAAGTAGACTAGAACTTGCAGCCTACAGCCATTTCCATAACTCAAAAGTTTTAAAATGCTTTTGTGCCTTTGGCAAGGCTGTCAAAGGTGAAGTTCACTATATGCTTTATCTAAAAATCTTTTCCAGTAAGTCATTAAGCAGAGGCATGAATCTTCCTTCTATCTTAATAACAATCAATCCACTTCTCATGTGCAACCACGGCAATCAATTCTCAAAAACAAGGAAATAAACCCCTTCAAATTCCCAGACTGTTATTATGGAGACGGTGCATCAGTTCTTGAATACTAAGTATCTTGCCACTCTTTATGCAGGAAAGTTGGGGAAAAGAATGGGCTCAAAAGACTGCTACCCCTCCAGAGTCTGAAATTCGACCTACATTACAAAGTACACACGAGTATTTAACAGAAGAGAAGAACTGCTAGGCAAAAAGCATAGACAAACAACTCACAGGAAATGTAGGATTGTGAAAGTCATCCTTAGAAACAGTGTCAACATCACGAAATAGCCGATGCTCAGGTGTATCATATCGACCATGACAGAGATCGATTCCTCCTATAAATGCAGTTATTTTTCGATTATTACCCAACGCCTGGGTGTCCACCAAGACGCATTTTTGATGGTGTGTGAACATGGATCCAACAACCTGGAGAAAAAAATAATACAGTTCAATCTTGGAAGAGTCATTTAGGTTATCAAAATTACCACAACACCACGTAAGGAACTCAAGCAAGAAAGAGGATAAAGTCCGTCCATTCTCACAAGATTTACGCAGCCATGCTTAAGTAAAATGAACGTACATTACAAAGCAAACCTTATCCCTTAAGATTATCATTCCAAATTAACGAATGAGGATAATGTATGGCACAGAACCTTCCTCAGAAAGTAGAGTACCTTTATGATAGCCCAAAAATGCAAGGAAACTTCATAAACAAGCGTTCAAATTTAAAAGTATGAAAAGGGACATTAGCTCTATGAGCGGGCTAAATGAGAGAATCCAAAAGAGTCCATCAGTCACTTTATAAAGAACATTCATCTCCATTGCCAAATCACCTCAGCAACTGCATCGGACATTTCTACAATAAAATGCATCTCCAAATACAAATATGCAAGGCAGCTAATTGCCTAGACATGAGGGAGGAACGAAACATCACAATGCCATGTAGCTCATAAATGCGAAAGAGGTTACGGCAGTGGTAAATGACAAAGAGACCCCGGCTGTCCAATGCTAGTGCTAATCACTACATTTTGATAAAAGGCCCATGCGGTGAAACTGCAAGAATTCCAGGAAAAGCATACCTGCTGTTTGATATAGCCAAGCTTACCGCTGGCACTACGCGGGACCAGCACGCAGTTCACTGATGAATGCTTGAAAAAATTTCTAGTTTCTTCATCATGTGTCTGCATCACCCCTTCCTGCAAGAAATGCCGCCCATGCACCCTTATTCATTTGCAGGGACAGTATTGGGAGCAAAGAGAGGGACACTACCACACCTAATTCTTCACTAGACAAATGATCCTCGTAGCAAATACGCTAACCATTATAATAGTATGGGCAACAGAACCAACAACAATATATTAATCGGTGATGCCGTATGCCACCTTAATTTACTAAAATAAGCGGATGGAAGCATGTGATCAATCGCAATCCAACTAAAATAGAAACAACTTCTCACCATGTTAATAGAGTACTTGCCGTGCGAAGTCTTATCATCCCATATCAACAACAAAACGCGCACCCCTTCTCCTGACTTAAACTTGAGCAAATCACCGAGCGTCAGGTCCCCACCTCGTGGCAATCGCCGGGTCAGGGTAGGCTCTCTAATGAGCTTAATTTTATAAAAAACCGACCAACCAACGATGTATATCAAATGGTGAGCCTCAGATATGGCGCGGCAAATATCCTCCCAACACTTCTCATTCCTATAAACGCCTCTGGCATCACTAACCAACTTAATATCAGGCAACGTCCCATCGACCACATGAGCGTCCTGATACAGCGTGACGCCACACCCTTTTCTCAAGGGGAAATAAGTGTGCCACACTCCCTGATGACGAGGATCTCCGGCAATGCCGGCCTGGTATACTGGGTTCCCCTCCACGGTAGTGAACTTCAGCTCGAGCTGGAGGGTGGAATTCGGCTTCACCAAGGGTCCCCTCAGCGGGAAGGAACCGGAGATGATCTCACCAGCTTTGATTTCCCGCGCAGAGATATTAACAGTGCCGATCAGCTGCGTGCAGAACAGGTCGTTGTCCTTCACGCGGAACTCCAAGTCAACGACGCGGTGAGCCAGGGGGATGCAGAACCGCTGGTCCCACGTGGGGTCCTGCGTGTTGCGGAGGACATGGGTACGGGCGACGGTGGCGTTGGGGATGCGGACGGTGACGTAGGGGTCGGTGGTGATGGTCTTCCCGTGGCGGCGGGCGTCGTGGTCGCGCGGTCGGTCTCGGAGAAAGGAGGCGGGGTCGGGGTCGGGGGAGTGGGGAGGCCCCGTGCAGGCGGAGAAGCACTGGCGGAGGCGCCCGGAGACCATGTCCACGTTGGGGAGGTTGGAGGCGGAGATGATGTGCAGGTCGAGGTCGCCGTGGAGGAAAAGGCCATGACCCGGAGGCAAATCCGCCATGGGAGAGATCGGAAGAAGATGACAGAGATGGAAGGGCAGATGGGTCGAGAGAGAGAGGCATGGTGGTGGAAGATATGGCCGGGAGAAGTGCCTTTCTTGAGGAAGAAGAGAGAGAAAGGCAAAGATGCGCAGAGAGAGATGCAAGAACTGCGTCGAGAGAAAGCCAAAAAGGCGATCTGCAGGTCTCACCGTTTTCAGGAGGAGCACGCGAACCGAGGGCGACGGTGAAATTGGAGATGCCGTGCATGTCGCCGACATTACAAGAGACGAGAGACGGTGCGAAAGCGGAGGTGGTAGTGGTGGCCCAGTTGCGTTCGAGCAGCGCCGCCACCACCTCGTATCCGTCCCATCAATTAGTCATGTGTACGCTGATTGGGCCCCACCTGACTTCCTCAGAAACTTCAAATCTCTCCTGTCTGGTTGCCTCTCGCGCTCCCCCTCGCTCTCCTCTCTCACCGTCTACTCGTCTTCTTCATTTTCTGTGAAAACGACGTCACAAATGTCCTAAGTCTGATAGGACGAGTTCCGTGACTTTTTACTCTTTTTTTCCGAATCACTTCCATATCATACAAAATTTTCAATCGATCATTTGAATAACACATTTTTTTAAAAGAATGTTCACCATAAATATTAGATCAAGTCAAAATTTTATCACTTGGATGGATGCTTTAAAAAAAATTTGGCACTTAAGTTAACTATTTTTAGAAGTTGTGACACTTAAGTAATTGAAAAAAAAAATTATTATATTCAAGTAAGTATCATGTAAGTTATGGCATTTGATGATATCACTGTACAACAAGGGTGCGTAATACAGACAATGAGGTGTGCTAGTGGAAACTCAAGAAACCGTCACGAGTTTAGAGTACAGTGTGAGTTGTATTTGAGAAGTCCCATATAAGAGAATTGGTGGGACATGGAACAGTTAATATATCATAGTTGAATCATAACTCATTAATTTATGTTTTAAAGTGAATGTGGGTCCAATTAGCTATATTGATAGATTGGAACTTGACCTTTCTCTTGGCAATCTCCTATTGCACACTCCCGACAATGAGAAGGATGCCACATAGTCTTACCAAACACATAAACAATAAGAATAAGAAGTGCGCAATCCTAACATCTTGAAGGATGCCATATAGCCTCACCAAACACGCAAACCACAATGAGCACAAGATGATGTGTCATGGCTATGACTAGTCTTCGCCAACACGCAAAAGACAATTCCCATTGCACACTCTCGATAACAAGAAGGATGCCACATAGTCTCACCACACGCAAACAACAATGAGAGAGATGCCACATAGTCTCACCACACACGCAAATGACAACAAGCACAACATGACATGTCGCAACTATGACTAGTCTCACCAAACACGCAAACAACAACAAGAAGGATGCCACATAGTCTCACCGAACACACAAATGACAAGTCGCATAGGATGACGTGTCACGGCTATGAATAGGAAGAAAAGGAAGTGAGGAGAGAGAGAGAGAGAGAGAGAGAGAGAGATGGAAGCTGCAATGTGAGAAAAACAGAAAAAGAGATATTTGAAGTTTCTAATAAAGCGAGGGTGGAGCCATGTTGAGATATGATTTGTACTTCCCGATCAATTGGGGCAGTTGGTGAAGGACAAAGAAGAAAAGGTAGTGAGGAGAGAGAGAATGTGATGGAGGGGATGGAGCCATGTTGAGGTATGATTTATACTCCCTATTGATTGGAGCAGTTGGTGAAGGAAATAGAAAATGAGAAATTTAAAGGGGGGGTGGAAATTGGGAAAGGAAACAAAAAAAGAGAAATTTAAAGTGGGGGTAGAACCATGTTTAGGGATGATTTATACTCCCCATTACATATGGCAATTGATTAATGGACTCAAGAAAATCCTACGTGGTGCTACCCAATATTTGGCGTCTAAAAATTACAAGAAAGCCGCTTTGATCTTACCTCTATTGCTTTCCTGACTGGCTAGAGGAATGTCTTTTTAATCAACTAGCTAATTACTCTGCTTCGCACCTTTTCCTTTCTACCCCCTCTATAGCTCCTCATTTTAGTCCTTTTCTTGACCCACTAATAGGTTCTTGCGACAGTATATTATGTGATAGTGGCACATGGGATAAAAGTCAACTTAAAATTGAGATATGTCCAAACGATAGGGGCTTGGTATAACCTATCACGAATAAATTTTATAACGGGGAACAATTATGATGAGTCGATGAAATCTCATCATCATTGTCATGACTTGACATAACTCTTGAGTGGAATTATAATGTATATGTTCTTCAGTGAAATGAAATAATTGCACAGATTTTTCCAATATGGTTTCTCAGGTCCAGGTCACTAAGTCGGGTCATTAGGACCTCATGTCATGTCTAGACTTAAAGATTGTGGGGCTGGCATGTGATCACTTAGCCCGACGCCATCTCGTCCCTCTACACAACCGGACCGACCCATGAATGGAAGAGGAAGTACACAAACTCGCAATGAACCAGTAGATATGGGATTGCTCCACCGCGTTGTAGCCATAATATGTGATGTCTTGAAGTTTCTTCACTTCCTAATGTTATTTAGGATACTAAGATGATTAATGGTCTGCATGAATTGTTCAATAACTTTGATTAATTATGAACCTGTCGGTGAATTTGTTAAGCTAGGAAAATTTCTAAAAAATTAGCTTTTGAAGCTGTGACATTTTAGTATGTGATTTTGTGAAGGGTTATTAGATCATTTAAAGGGTCAAAAAGGATGACACAAGTTAGAATCGATGAAAATGCTTTGAAAGTTCATGAATGTGGAACTTATTGGTTTTCACAATATCCGATTATATGTCATAATTGAGACAAATCAATGGGCAAAGTAATTATACTAACTTTAATATGCGTAAGTGAATAGAAATTAACTCATGAGTTGTTATCAGAGATTGATGGTAAAAATGTGTCAACATAGTATTTTTAGGCGTGACCGATATAGCTAGATAGGTATATGAGATAATTATCAAAAGTGAAAATTGATTGAATTTATTTCCCTGAAATTTCTCCTGCAACGAAATATCTTTCATCAAAATTTTCTATCGAAGACCGTAGGCAATCACATGAGTAACATCAGTATTGATTTCTAAACTATTGTTAAATCAGGTGTTTGATTTGCTTAACTAGTGTTAATTCAAGAATGCATCATTTGATTTTTAGGTGGATTAAGCTCGATTATGTCCACTCGAAACTTTCCATAGGCAAGTGAATCTCTAGGGGGTAAACTGGGTCGATTCTCTTAGTAATCCTGATCCTTGCTTGGTTTTAGCTTAGGTATAAATAATATCATCAATTCGCATTTCAGATTCGATCACAAACGTTGGCATCATGGATCCGGACCCATATACTATATAAAAAAAGGCTGACTTTGTGCCTAAATAATGCACATGGGTTCATCATCTCGATAGAACCATACACAAAACCATACAATTCCCTCGATTACGAACCGAGAGAATTCACTGACTCTGTAAAAGCACGCAAATCCTTCAGAATCAACATCTCACTAGCTGCTACACAGTTCCATAACCAACACCGTACTTCCAACAGTCCTCCCCCAGGAACTCGACACGGCGCGGCACCTGTCTCGCAGCAAGGTCGACTGCGCTCTAAAGCAATATCCAGAGGGCGGGCGGGAATCGGAGAAATCCGGCGGCTATGCAGCAAGAGCGCCAGCGGACATTTCCACCTGAATTGGAGAAATCGGTTTTGACATTTCCGCAAGCATGTCCAATGCACGCATACACGATCAGATAAGGAGATTGGCCTCCCGTTCTTCGCCGGAGTATCACACGATTCGATGAACAACATGACGTGCCTGCGTGCGTGCCACAGAGAGAGAGAGAGAGAGAGAGAGAGAGATTACCGTTGGAGATCGTGTCTGAAGAGCGAGAGGAGAGGTTGACGGTCGCGGCTCCGACGGAAGAGAGAGTGATTCAGGCACTGGCGAGAAAGACAGGCCGTGCCAAGACGGGGCGAAGAACAGCGGAAACGAAAATCGGGACCGTCGGGATTACGCGGGCCCCACGTGAAGTGTAACCCACTTAATCCGACGGCCCAAATGCTCTTGAGCTAATCAGGTGCGACTGTAATAACGGAGTTTTGCACGAATTCGATGTGCCCGCCTGGAAGTTGCGCTTGGGATAGAAACGATATGATCGACGAAGATAATTTGCGTCTCGAACTTCCCATATGCTGGCAAGTGTCTGCACATTTCGAAAGGTTTCGAGTATTTCTCACGAGATAAAAGGTTTAAAAAAAAATTATCAATAAAAGGTCAAATTTGAGAGCCGTGACATTCATTAAATTGTCACCCTAATTAAATTGTTAAAATATTTAAATATTAAACCACATTTTATCTACCCATTTAAGTTTTTAGAATAGTTGTCATAATCTCATAGATATTAGAACCGATCCAACTCATTCCAAATCCCATTTACCTTCCCAATTTAATTTCTATATTAAAAAATCAGATTAAGCTTGAGGAGAAGTGTTAAAATATTTAAATAATAAACTGCATTTTATCTAAAAGCTTAAACTTAATAATTACTATAATCTCATAAAATTTCACATGAATATAACAAGAATAGAACTTCCCTTATCAAATTGGAGGCATCAATCATTTCATAAAGAGCCAAGTTGTGTTGTGTTAGACTGCATTATAGCATTTTGTCCAACAAGTTCCAAATCACATCTCCATCCTCTAAAACAATAGAGCACAGACGGTCCCATGTTGTTAACCGCAAACACATTCAACCAAAGCTGAAGGAGATACCTAACTGCTCGAATACATCATTCACACCATGGCCGCGGCCACCACTGAGGATCCTCATTACGCAGGGGTCTGGGACAGATGCAGAGCCACAGAAAACAAAAAAGAAACAGCAAAAGAATAATCTGAACTACGGCACTTCCCAAAAGTGATCGGACGGACTCATTCAACTCGTATAGATCAAGAATGAAGTGACAGCCCGGGAAACATCTTCACGGCTCCTGGGACCGCATGGACATGGAGTCGGACAGAACCTAAGTTGTTAGAACATCAGGGATTGTATTGGAAGGCGCGCCAAGGACTTTGCCACCGACATCAGGAAACTCCTCGGATCCTGCCAATGGCCCAACCCTCCCATCTTGGTTTACCTGTACAGGATACCGGAGAAGGTGGCCCTGCAACGGGCCTTGATCCTTGTAGCTGTTCCAGTTAATTTTAGCTATCTCATTCACCCTCTTCACACATTCTAGACTACCAGGCTCATTAAAGCATTCTTCCACTACCCCAAGATGCTCTACCCACAGGGACATTCTGTGTCCATATACCCGCACAGATGGGGAAAAAAGCAAACACACAACAATCATACCCGAAAATATGTAATCTCAATAGCTCCATTCACGAGTCACAGCAACCTATTTTAGATTCGACTGCATTCCCCATGTCAAAACAAATACCAAAGTTGAAATTGTTTCGAATTCTTTTCTTTGTAAAGTGAGGATGTGAAATTAAATTGTTGAGAAAAACTGAAAACAGAAAAAAAATGAGTTTCTAATTTATCTGACTGCAAATGGTGTTCTTGGCATTGTTACAACCAGCTCAACAATTGTGAACCGATTTTTACTCCCAAGATTCAATGAATATTTGCCAAAGCAAGCTGGTGCAAACATCCTAAAATAAGGAATTAGGCTTATCCAAAGAAGCCACGAGAGAACAACCTGACCACGGGGATGCCTCTTCTTCTATGCCCAGGTGTGATGGGGCTGATATGCACCCATGGCAATCTCAGTATCTTTGGTACCGGCTAATGATCTTTGGTTAATATTTGCCGATCCCAATAAAATGTACTCATCATCCACTACCATTCCTTTAGCATGAATATATATCATAAATCGCTGGGACTTGTATGATTCTAAAACCAGTTGTGACATTTGAGAAAACATCATATCCAAGGTTCATTATGATAAGGAAAGCAGATTGACCATGTGTCAATAACTCAAGCTCCACGCGATGATTACTCAAGAAAAGCAAGCTCAAAGGTTGAGATTTTCCCTCAAATTTATAAACCAACCACCAGCCCTTTCCACAACCAATGTGTGACCGTTGGGCGGGCTCTGATACTAATGTTAAGTGGTTTTGGGTCTCACTTACCCCAAAAGCTATTTTAAAGAGTGAGTTTTCCCTCACACTTATAAACCAGCCATCAACCCTTTCCACAATTGATGTAGGACAAAAGACAATTCCCATTGCATGCTCTCGATAACAAGAACGATGTCACATAGTCTCACCACACGCAAACAGCAACGAGAGAGATGCCACATAGTCTCACCACTCACATAAATGACAACAAGCACAGCATGACATGTCACGGCTATGACTAGTCTCACCAAACACGCAAACAACAACCAGAAGGATGCCACATAGTCTCACCAAACACGCAAATTGCAAGTCACATAGGATGACGTGTCACAGCTATGACTAGGAAGAAAAGGAAGCGAGGAGGGAGAGAGAGAGAGAGAGAGAGAGAGAGAGAGAGAGAGAGAGATGGCAACTCCAATATGAGAAAAACAGAAAAAGAGAAATTTGAAGTTTCTAATAAAGTTGGGGTGGAGCCATGTTGAGATATGATTCGTACTCCCCGATCGATTGGGGCAATTGGTGAAGGACAAAGAAGAAAAGGAAGTGAGGAGAGAGAGAGTGATGGGAGGGGATGGAACCATGTTGAGGCATGATTCATACTCCTTATTGGTTAGAGCAGTTGGTGAAGGAAATAGAAAACGAGAAATTTAAAAGTGGGGGTGGAAATTGGGAAAGGAAACATAAAAAGAGAAATTTAAAGTGGGGTAGAGCCATGTTTAGGTGTGATTTATACGCCCCATTACATATGGCAACTGATTAATGGACTCAAGAAAATCCTATGTGGTGCTACCCAATATTTGGCGTCTAAAAATTACAAGAAAGCCACTTTGATCTTACCTCTATTGCTTTCCTAACTGGCTAGAGGAATGTCTTTTAAATCAACTAGCTTGTTACTTTGCTTCGCACCTTTTCCTTTCTACCCCCTCTATAGCTCCTCATCTCAGTCCTTTTCTTGACTCACTAATAGGTTCTTGCGTTGGTATATTATGTGATAGTGGCACATGGGATAAAAAGTCAGCTTAAAATTGAGATATGTCCAAACGATAGGGGCTTGGTATAACCTATCACAAATAGATTTTATAATGGGGAACAATTATGATGAGTCGATGAAATCTCATCATCACTATCATGACTTGACATAACTCTTGAGTGGAATTATAATGTATATATTCTTCAGTGAAATGAAATAATTGCATAGATTTTTCCAATACGGTTTCTCGAGTCCAAGTCACTAAGTCGGGTCATGAGGACCTCATGTAATGTCTAGACTTAGAAATCGTGGGGCTGGCACACGATGACTTAGCCCGACGCCATCTTGTCCCTCTACACAACCAAACTGACCCATGAGTGGAAGAGAAAGTGCACAGACTCGCAATGAACCAGTAGATATGGGATTGCTCCACCGCGTCGTAGCCGTAATATGTGATGTCTTGAAGTTTCTTCACTTCCTAATGTTATTTAGGATACTAAGATGACTAATGGTCTGCGTGAATTGTTCGATAACTTTGATTGATTATGAACCCGTCGGTGAAATTGTTAAGCTAGGAAAATTTCAAAAAATTTAGCTTTCGAAGCTATGACATTTTAGTATGTGATTTTGTTAAAGGTTATTAGATCTTTTAAAGGGTCAAAAAAGACAACACAAGTTAGAATCGATGAAAATTCTTTGAAGGTTCATGAACGTGAAACTTATTGGTTTTCACAATATCCGATTATATGTCATAATCGAGTCAAATCAATTGGCAAAGTAATTATACTAACTTTAATATGTGTAAGTGAATAGAAATTAATGCATGAGTCATTATCAGAGATTGATGGCAAAAAGGTGTCAACATAGTATTTTTAAGTGTGACCGACATAGCTAGATAGGCATATGAGATAATTATCAAAAGTGAAAATTGATTGAATTTGTTTCCCTAAAATTTCTCCTACAACGAAATATTTTTCATCAAAATTTTCTATCGACGACCGTAGGTAGTCACATGAGTAACATCAGTATTGATTTCTAGACTATTGTTAAATTATGTGTTTGATTTACTTAACTAGTGTTAATGATGCATTTGATTTTTAGGTGGGTTAAGCCCTATTATGTCCACTCAAACTTTCCATCCAAGGCCAGTGAATCTCTAGGGGCTAAACTAGGTCGATCCTCTTAGTAATCTTGATCCTTGCTTGGTTTTAGCTTATGTATAAATAATATCATCAATTCGCATTTCAGATTCGATCACAAACGTTGGCATCATGGATCCGGACCCATATACTATAAAAAAAGGCTGACTTTGTGCCTAAATAATGCACATTCCACCGGTGGGTTCATCATCTCGATAGAACCATACACAAAACCATACAATTCCCTCGATTACAAACCGAGAGAATTCACTGACTCTGTAAAAGCACGCGAATCCTTCAGAATCAACGTCTCGTTAGCTGCTACACAGTTCCATAATCAACACCGTTCTTCCAACCGTCCTCCCCCAGGAACTAGACACGGTGCAGCACCCGTCTCGCAGTAAGCTCGACTGCGCTCGAAAGTGACATCCAGAGGCCCGGCCGGGAATCGGAGAAATCCGGCGGCTACGCGGCGAGAGCGTCAGCGGACATTTCCACATGAATTGGAGAAATCGGTTTTGACATTTCCGCAAGCATGTCCAGTGCAAGCATACACGAGCAGATAAGGAGATTGGCCTCGCGGCCTTCGCCGGAGTATCACGCGATTCGATGAACAACATGACGTGCCTGCGTGCGTGCCCCAGAGAGTGAGAGAGAGAGAGAGAGAGATTACCGTTGGAGATCGTGTCTGAAGAGCGAGACAGTAGAGAGAGATTCAGGCACTGGCGAGAAAGACAGGCCGTGCCAAGACGGGAAAGAACGGTAGAAACCGAAAATCGGGACCGTCGGGATTACGCGGGCCCCACGTGAAGTGTAGCCCGCTTAATCCGACGGCCCAAATGCTCTTGAGCTTATCAGGTGCGACTGTAATAACGGAGTTTTGCACGAATTCGATGAGCTCGCCTGTGAGTCGCGCTTGGGATAGAAACGATATTGCGTCTCGAACTTCCCATACGCTGGCTAGTGTCTGCACATTTTGAAAGGTTTTGAGTATTTCGCAAGAGATAAAAGGTTGAATTTTTATTTTTTTTATCAATAAAAGGTCAAATTTGAGAACTGAGATTTTCACTAAAAAATCAAATCGATTAAATTATTAAAATATTTAAACAATAAATCATATTTTATCTACCAATTTAAGTTTTTGGAATAATTGTCATAATCTCGTATGTATTAAAACTGATCCAAGTTTTTCCAAATCTCATTTACCTTTCCAACTTAATTTTCATATTTAGTACTAGGTAAAAAATCAGATTAAGTGTAAGGAGAAGTGTTAAAATATTTAAACAATAAACTACACATCACCTAACAATTTAAACTTTTAGAACAATTACAATAATCTCATAAAATTTCACATGAATATGACAAGAATAAAACTTCCCTTGTCAAACCGAAGGCATCAATCATTTCATAAAGAGCCAAGTTCTATTGTATTAGACTACATTATCGCATTTTGTCCAACAAGTTCCAAATTACATTTCCATCTTCTAGAACAATAGAGCATACATAGACGCCATGGCCACAGCCACCGCCGAGGATCCTCGTTTCGCAGGGGTCTGGGACAGATACAAAGCCATAGAAAACAAAAAAGAAACAGCAAAAGAATAATCTGAACCACAACACTTCCCAAAAGTAATCGGACGGACTCATTCAACTCGTATACATCGAGAATGAAGTGACAGCCTGGGAAACATCTTCGCGGCTCCTGGGGCCGCATGGACATGGAGTCGGACGCAACCTAAGTTGTTAGAACATCAGGGATTGTATTAGAACGAGCGCCAACGACTTTGCCGCCGACATCAGGAAACTCCTCGGATCCTGCCAACGGCCCAACCCTCCCATCTTGGTTAACCTGTATGGGATACCGGAGAAGGTGGCCCTGCAACGGGCCTTGATCCTTGTAGCTGTTCCAGTTAATTTTAGCAATCTCATTCACCCTCTTCACACATTCTAGACTACCAGGCTCATTAAAGCATTCTTCCACTCCCCCAAGATGCTCTGCCCACAGGGACATTCTGTGTCCATATACCTGCACAGATGGGGAAAAAAGCAAACACAACAATCATACCCGAAAATATGTAATCTCAATAGCTCCATTCACAAGTCACAGCAACCTATTTTAAATTCGACTGCATAGTGTCAAAACAAATACCAGAGTCAAAATTGTTTCGAATTCTTTCTTTATAAAGTTAGGATGTGAAATTAAATTGTTGAGAAAAACTGAAAAAAGGAAAAAAATGAGTTTCTAATTCATCTGACTGCAAATGGTTATCTTGGCATTGTTACAACCAGCTCAACAATTGTGAACTGATTTTTGTACTCCAAAGATTCAGTGACTATTTGCTTAAACAAGCTGGCACAAACATCCTAAAATAAGAAATTAGGCTTTTCAAAGAAGCCACAAGAGAACGACCTGACCCCGGGGATGCCTCTTCTTCTGTGCCCAGGTGTGATGGGGCTGATATGCACCCATGGCAATCTCAGTATCTTTGGTACCAGCCAATGATCTTTGGTTAATATTTGCTGATCCCAATAAAACGTACTCATCATCCACTACCATTCCTTTAGCATGAACATATATCATAAATCGCTGGGACTTGTATGATTCTGAAACCTGCTGTAACATTTGAGAAAACATCATATCCAAGGTTCATCAGATTATATGATGAGGAAAGCAGATTGACCATGTGTCAATAAATCAGGCTCCACGTGATGATTACTTGAAAAAAACTAGCTCAAAGGCTGAGAGTTTCCCTCAAATTTATAAACCGACTACCAGCCTTTTCCATGACCGATGTGTGACTGTTGGGGGGCTCTGATACTAATGTTAAGTGGTTTTGGGTCTCTCTTACCCCAAAAACTAATTTAAAGAGTGAGTTTTCCCTCACACTTATAAACCAGCCACCAGCCCTTTCCACAATTGATGTAGGACAACCTCAATAATTTCTAGTCGAGCTTGAGCTCGAACTACTCGAGTATCTGGTCTAGTCGAGTTCAAGCTTGGCCATGCTTATTTCAACAAAGCTCCTGAGCCTAATCAAGCTTTTATTATTCTTTTCAGATATATTACAAAAAAAGGATACAAAAGTCATTCAAACTAACATATTTCACCCCCATACACAAATATGCAGGGAAACTGTTTGAGCTTACTAAAACTCAAGCTCTAGTTCATAAATAACTCTATTGTAATTGAGTCGAGCTCAAGTCAAGCTCAATCCAGAATATTATGTGATCAAGCTCGAGCTGAGTTTCAAGGCCCAAAGATGAAGGTCAAGTCGAGCTCGAGCTTTGCACCATATCGACTTGACTCAGCTCAATGGCAACTCTATGAACCATGCTTGCTTGTCTAGGCATTCATGCACCACTGAATGGGATCCTGAGCTTGCAAATGTAGTGATTGATGGAATAGGCCATCGGCATGTTTCAAGGACCTGAAAACTAGTCAAAAACATACTGTACAAGGCATTACCGCATTAGCTGGAGAAGGTTGACCAGAATTGTCTTCCCTTTTACCAAGACAGTAAAAATTAAGGTAGTCCTGAGGATCAGAATCTTCGAGCTGCGTTTGCTTCAGTTCACGTGTGACAACTTGATACATCATTTGCATGGTTTGGTTCTGGGAAAAAAAAATAAGGCAAATAGTGTAAAAGAATCAGATTATGTGAGATTTCAGTCTCCAAAGAATTAGAAACATATAATATCTTGTATTACTATTCGATTTACTATTTTATGGCTAATGTAATGTGTGAGGAGTAGGAGATGGTATTAGAGAATACTTTGCACAGAGCTAGTGAGAAAGCATATTCTCTAATTGGCTGGACACCTAAATGGAATCAAGTACTTAGTGTTTGCTACTCTATAGTATGTAGTAATTTCTGCCAATCTTCATGTAAAGGGTGTCCTTGTCCATGGTACTCTATATCTTGCCTCTCACCATCTTATCTATCAAACAAAAGCACCAAAGTCTACACACATCCGCAAAAACAACTTCATGTCTAAACCTACCTGCCAAAAGAGAACCTCTTGGAATGGAGCTGACTTCGGATCACCTTCAGGCCACATCGGTATGACAATATATACAGCAAATCTCTCATTAGCTCTAATTTTGCTAGCAATCTTCAAGGCCAATTCCACTGGAACAAGGTTATCAGCTCCTGCTCAGACCATGCTACAAATAGCTGAAAGTGGTTTGTGGACAAAAAACTAACTATAAGAAGTCTACTGCTTACTAAGACTTCATTAATGTGGCAAACAATATCAGTTAACGACTTAGCTCCTAAACATTCAAAAAAGTAATGAAAATGGTCAATTGACACACGAACAAAAGATTTAACCAATGCTTTGGAGTGAAATGAGCCATACTCAATATTTTTTTTTTTTGGTAGGTTGATTAATCTCTGCAGGCCAAATATGGATATAAGCTCATGAATGTGATTGAACGAGCCACACTTAGTCCACCAATGGAATATCTCGAGTATAGATAGGAAACACATACTTGCAACATAAAAGAAATCGTGATATTCACCTGCATCATTATTCGATGGCCACACATATGATGATCCCAGAAAATACTGATTTTCAATATATACAAAATGTTGAGCAGATCTGATTGCCTGTATGTAAGCTGTCTGAATGCTTCTGTCTACTACTACATCTTTTGTAACCATAAGATTCTGCAACAACAACTACCAATAATTAAGAGGATGCAGATATGAATAAAAAAGAATTTCCAGAACATGGTGCCAATTAGAAAGGTAGAAACTAGTTTAAGTTCTAACAAGACAGAGATTCCTACTCCAGCACAAGTCCATCAATATGATTTTCTTCACCTTTTTCCAAAATTCATTCAACTAAACAAAAGCCAAAAGAGAAGCAAAGTAGGGATAAGAAATGACGAAAGAAACATAGATCTCATGTAGACCTGCTCTTCAGCAACATCTTTCTTTTTTGTTGGAAATCCTTTGACTGATCCAGAATCAATAGACCGGAAAATCTGCACAAGCAAACACAAAGCAAAGGTCTAAATAAAAGAAAGATAACCTGAACACGAGATAACAACACGGAACTTGCATTTCCAACCTGAACATGCCAGTTATTATGATCATCTTCTTCAGAGACATAGAGATTGGGCTCGTCCGTAGGCACTACTGTAATACGCTCATGCCGGACGTCCTTTAAAAGAGATGTGCTATCATGTGACTCAGTCGATGAAGGACTCAATATCCAAGAGATACGGCCTATTTTAATTAAGGAATCATCATGCCAATATTTTTTTCCTTTGACAAAGAGACTGAATTCTTTCCATTTTGTTGCTTTCCTCCAACGTTGCTCAAAGTTCATCAGTACATCATATGCAGCAGGCCCTTCAATCCGGCAGTGCCAGTCATGCCATGGTTGTCTTGGAGCTTTCACTCCAGTCTGACAGATACAAAGTAAAGTAACTCACTGGAAGAAAATCAAGAGAGAATACCAAGTTGTGCAGCAACTACCCCTGCATGGTGCCAAAAGTCCAAGATCTTACCAGTCACAAGACTCAAAAATGAAAGAAAATAGCAAGAAATTGTTCCATTCACCCCTCTTTCAGGTTCTATCAATCAGATTCACAAACTTTAGGTGTACCCACAGCATATTGATGGGCATTCTGTAGAGAACCTCAATATGATCACAACCTTTTCAGCTTAAAGAAAGTTTAATGGCTTGACTCGACACATACAAAAACTTAGTTTAGTAGAATATATCTCTTTCATTTATACTTGTCCATGCAACAAATTAAGATTGAAAAGATACACAGAACTTGCCTGTATCATGACAAATTCAAGAAGTAGAATAGAACTTGCAGACTGCAGCCACTTCCATAATCCAAAAGTTTAAAAATGCTTTTGTGCCTTTGGCAAGGCTGTCAAAGGTTAAGTTCACTACATGCTTTACCTAAAAATCTTTTCCAGCAAGTCATTAAGCAGAGAGATGAATCTTCCTTCAATCTTAATAACAATCAATCCACTTCTGATGGGCAACCACAGCTATCAATTCTCAAAAACAAGAAAATAGACCCCTTTAAATTCGCAGATTTTGATTTTATCAATTCATCCTCATTGCATCTTGCTTATCCACCTGACTATTTCTTCATGGATTCCCATACAAAACAGTAGGAGTACATTTAACTCTTAAAATTTTGATGCTACCACGGCGACAAAGCAAATCTAATCAGAAACAGACAGACTGTTATTACGGAGATGGTACATCAGTTCTCAAGTACAAGTATCATGCCACTCTCCATGCAGGAAAGTGGGGAAAAAATTGGGCTCGAAAGACTTGTATCACTCCAGTTTCCAAAATCTGACCTACATTACAAGACTGTACACACAAGTATTTAACAGAAAAGAAGAACTGCTAGGCAAAAGGCATAGACAAACAACTCACAGGAAATGTAGGATTGCGAAAGTCATCCTCAAAAACTTTAGTGTCAAGATTGCGAAATAGCCGATGCTCAGATGTATCATAACGACCGTCACAGAGATCAATTCCTCCTATAAATGCAGTTATTCTTCGGTAATTACCCCATGACTGGGTGTCCACCAGGACGCATTTTTGATGGTGCGTGAACATGGATCCAACAACCTGGAGAAGAAAATAATACAGTCCAAGCTTGTAAGAGTTATTTAGGTTATCAGAATTACCACAACACCACTTAAGGAACTCAAGCAAGAAAGAGGATTAAGTCCATCCATTCTCGCAAGATTTACACAGCCAGGCTTAAGTAAAATGAATGTACATTACAGAGCAAACCTTATCCCTTAAGATTATCATTCCAAATTAACGAATGAGGATTATGTAAAGCACAGAATCTTCCTTAGAAAGTAGAGCACCTTTATGATGGCCCAAAAATGCAAGGAAACTTCATAAAAAGCGTTCAAATTTAAAAGTATGAAAAGGGACATTAGCTTTATGAGTGGGCTGAATGAGAGTCCAAAAGAGTCCATCAGTCACTTTATGAAGAGCATTCATCTCTAATGCGAAATCACCTAAGCAACTTCATAGGACATTTCCACAATAAATCGCATCTCCAACTACAGATAGCAAGGAAGCTAATTGCCTAGACATGAGAAGGAACAAAACACCACAATGCCATGTAGCTCATAACTGTTAAAGAGTTTATGGCAATGGCAAATGACAAAGAGGCCCTGGCCATCCAATGCTATTGCTAATCTCTACATTTTGATAAAAGGTCCATGTGGTGAAAATGCAAGAATTCGAGGAAAAGCATACCTGCTGTTTAATATAGCGAAGCTTTCTGCTGGCTTTACGTGGGGCCAGCACGCAGATCACTGATGAATGCTTGAAAAAATTTCTAGTTTCTTCATCATGGGTCTGCATCACCCCTCCCTGCAAGAAATGCCGCCTGTGCACTCTCATTCATATGTAGGGACAATATTGGGAGCAAAGAGAGAGACACTATCACCTAATTCTTCACTAGACAAATGGTCCTCGTAGCAAATACGCTAACCATTATAACAGTCTGGGCAACAGAATCAACAACAATATAGTAATCGGTGATGCCATATGCCACATTAATTTTCTAAAATAAGCGGATGGAAGCATGTGATCAAGGGCAATCCAACTAAACTCAAACAACTTCTCACCGTGTTAATAAGATACTTGTTGTACGAAGTCTTATCATCCCAAATCAACAACAAAACGCGCACCCCCTCTTCTGACTTATACTTGAGCAATTGACCAAGTGTCAAGTCCCCACCTCGCGGCAATGGCTGGGTAGGCTCTCTAATGAGCTTAATTTTATAAAAAACCGACCAACCAACAATGTATATCAAATGGTGAGCCTCAGTTATGGCGTGACAAATATCCTCCCAACACTTCTCATGCCTATAAATGCCTCCGGCATCGCTGTCCAGCTCAATATCAGGCAACGACCCATCGATCACATGAGCATCCTGATACAGTGTGACGTCACACCCTTTTCTCAAGGGGAAATAAGTCTGCCTCACTCCCGGATGCTGCGGAGCTCCGGCAATGCCCAATCGGTACACCTCGGTCTCCTCCACAGGCGTGAACTGCAGCTTGAGCTGGAGGGCGGAATTCAGCTTCGTCGAGGGTCTACTCAGCGGGAACCAACCGGCAATGACCTCGCCAGCTTTAATATCCTGCGCCGGGATCTTAACAGTGCCGATCTCCTGCGCGCCAAAGAGGTTGTCGTCCTTCACGCGGAACTCCAAGTCGTCGACGGGGTGAGCCAGGGGAATACAGAACCGCTGGTCCCACAAAGGGTTCTGCGTGTTGCGGAGGACGCGGGTGCGGGCGACGGTGGCGTGGGGGACGCGGACGGTGACGTAGGGGTCGCAGGTGATGATCTTCCGGTTTCGGTGGGCGTGGCGGTCGCTGCTGCGGTCGCGGAGAGGGGCGGCGGGGTCGGGGTCGGGGCCGGGGTCGGGATCGGAGTCGGGGGACTGGGGAGGCCCGGAGAAGGCGGAGAACCACCGGCGGAGGCGCCCGGAGACCATGTCCATGTTGGGGAGGCTGGTGGCAGAGATGATGTGCAGTTCGAGGTCGCCGTGGAGGTAGTCGCCATGATGCGAAGGCGAATCCGCCATGGGAGAGGCCGGAAGAAGATGACAGAGATGGAAGGGCAGATGGGTAGAGAGAGAAAGGCATAGTGCATCATAGAAGAGAGAGAGAAGGAGAGAGTGGCGAAGTACCAGTAGTACCTTTTTTGAGGAAGAAGAGAGAGCAAGGAATTGATGCGCGCAGAGAGAGAGAGAGAAAGCGGAAGAAATGCGTTGAGAGAAAGCAAAGGTGATCTGCAGGTTTCCACTCACCGGTTCAGGAGGAGCGCGCGAAACGAACGACGGCGGTGGAATCGACGGTCCGTGTGCTTGTCATGTCGCCCGACACTACAAGGGAGACAAGACAGAGAGAGTGCGAGTGAGAGTGAGAGTGCGAAGGTGGTGGTGGTGGCCCGGTTGCGTTCGAGGAGCAGCACCGCCACCTCGTATCCGTGAGAAAATATTAGGTGGGCCGGGCGCGCCAAGTCAGCATGCTCCCCAACCAATGAGGAAGATCCACGTGGCTCCGTGTCAGCGAGTGGTTCCCACCAATTTTTCCGCACAGAAAATATGAATTTCCTCCTTCTTATTTAAAAATTTTCTCCTGGTAATAGCCCTGCAAATATTAAATGTTGCCCTAGACCTGCTGCGGAGAGTTATTTCCCCCTCTTTTTCCTTTTTTCTCCTTCTGAAAGGCGTCTTCCTCTCTCTCCCTTCTTCTCGGGAATTCAAAATTTCAGGTTCCCTCGTCTTCGCTCTCTCCGGTGCTTCCCTCACTCACAATCTGCTCCGCCGCTCGTACTCTCAGTCCCCATCAAGAAAACTACTTTTTCCGCACAGCAAGCCGCGATAGTTTTCTGCGCAGGGGATGAGAGGGAAAGAGCCCGACTTGGCGGAGTTCATATCCGCGCTCACTTTGGGAAATAGCGCGCAGCTCATGGTGATGGTGTTGTGTCCCCGCTAGGCCGCCGCCGCCGCCGAGGACGCCTCCATGGCGCTCGCGCTTGTCGTGACAGCGCACCAGCCGAGCGGGCGGATCGTCCACGTCTCGCTGGGGCCGAACGAGTCGAGAGCCTCCAGGGACGCGCTGGGGGCTCACGTCCGGCGCGTCGAGTTTGTGGTGGGGAGGCCAAGGACCTTTCTGTCGAACGAGCTCTGGGGAGTGGATTTCGTCCTCCTGGATTGCGGAGGCGATGACGTTCGAGGCGGGAAGGGAAGGCGGCGTGGGGATCGTTGTGGGATACAATGCCCTGCACAAGAGCACCTTGTGGAGTGGACCGAGAGCTCTCTTTTTGCCAATAGGACCGAGGAGGTCTTATGGTGACTAGGATTGCGAAAGGTGCTAAAGCCCGCGGCAAGATCGACAGCAGCGGAGGGTGCAGGAAGAAGAGCAGATGGGTAGTTACGGGGATGACTGCAACGGCCAAGAGCATGTTTTCACAATCCTCTCACCACAGAGGAAACAAATTGAAGCTTGAGGACGAGATAGACGAGATTCATTTGCAATCTGTCATTGATGTCCAGCTCGTCTTAGAGAGAGATATTTCATGTGAATCCACTCTTGAATCAGGGCTCCTTTGATTCGGCCGGGGTCGAGGGGCCCGAGTCCAGCAACGCTGCCCCTCTGTTCGAGAAGGCGTATCACGATAACTGTCTCGGGTGCGAGGTCGACCACCGCAAGCGGGAACGAAGGGATCCCTTAGAGGGTCCTCTCCTACATTTGGATCGTCTCCCTCTGCACGGGTCAGCCCGCCTGACTCTGTCCTTTGCGCTCATGAACCGCGTCTTTCAGGTTTCTACGGAGTTTATGGAACTTGCGGTTTGGCAATTAATTGGTACAAAGTGTTGTGGCACATGAAACGGTTACGTATGCTGTCTATCTTTTGTCGGACAGTAACTTAAAGGGATGCTTGACGCAAATTTAGCTGTCGAGTCAAGATAATTTGCGATATGGTGCGTGTTGCTTTTTCAGTCTAGTACTGCACAATGAAATGGAGAATGTTCAGTTATTCTATTTCATGTATGCGCTCTGATGAATGAGTCTAATGGAATAAGAAGCTGCAGCGGCAGCACTAAACTTTTAATCTTCTTATTCCTTGTGCTTTAATTCTCTCTTTGTCATGGCATTCTTATTTTGCTGGTTCCAATTGACTTTGCCTTTGCTTTTAGAGCTCCACATTTTGGTTTCACATGTTTGGCTTTTTTTTACCAATTCCTAATGCTGCAGTTGTAATTAAAAGTTCCGACTTTTTTCACCAAAGACAAACAAAAGTTCAATTTTGATTTCATTGACAATTCCCTTCTCACCAAAATAAATTCAATCAAAATTCTCGTCTGGATTTTATATTCTTTAAAATCAAAAGATTTTGGAATGATAAATTCAACATAGATGCACTGGATGGCAGACTGGTGCAAACATAACTCAATTTCATCATTAATGAACTAAATCCAGCATAACATACAAAAAAAAAGAGGCAATATTCTTGCTCGAATTGAATTGAGCCAGGACAGTATTAGCCCCCACAATGAACTCAACCACAAGAAGAGCTGGTAAAAGCATCTAATATTACTACAGGTTACTCAACTGTAGGTACAAAACCTGCAAGACAACTATTCTCGATGAAATTGACAAAGAAAATGGATGGCTATGACTAAAAAAGGAATCCTCAAAATCTAAGGAAGAATCTGGATAACCAGATTGCCGGTCATAGACTATGGAGGAAAAAAATGAACTATGTTCTATTTCTGACTCTTGAGGCACAAAACTACACGGAGTGCTTCAAAGTACTACAACAGCTTCTCTGGAAACGCAAGGGAAGCAGCGATGTGCAATGAGGGATTCGTAGTGATCACTGATCAGCACCAGCGCCACACCACCCTGCACGTTAAAATCAATTGTGAGGCAACGTTAAATGCTATGGGGAGTTCACAATTCCAAACAACTTACTAAAAGACAACAATTTTTACTCTCTTTTTTCCATTTTGTTTCTTTTGGTTTTCTGGGAAGCAGGCAGAATGCCAAATTCATTTACCTGTTCCTTTCATGAAAAGGAATAAAGGAGGATCCCGGCTTTGACTTCTTGGATGATGAGGGTGGAAGAAAATGCAGCTAGCGGCGACGGTCCTGTTGTTCAGATATCGAGCGCGAGAGAGCGAATGAGCGCCACTCTCGCAGCAAAGACCCAACGATTGCCGAGGGAGCATCGGAGCAGGGAGCAAAACGAGCCGAGCAAGTGCCGGAGTAAGGAGCGAATAGGCAAGACGCAAAGAGCACCGGCGAGCGCCGGAGCAGAGAGTGAACGAGCCGAGCGAGCGCCAGAGGAGGGAGCGAAGAAGTGACACCAAGGAGCGCCGAGCGAGTGCCGAAGCAAGAGAGAGAGAGCGCGAGCGAGCGCGGGAGACTACCAAGACAGGAAACCTGAAATTTTGAATTCACAACAGGGAGGGAGAGAGAAAGCGTTGGTCTTCCTCCTTGGGAATGAGAAAAAGGAGGAGAGAGAAAGGGCAATTAGTGCCTAGGCAATTAACGTGCGCATGCCTATTATTTAAGGAAATTTTTTAAATAAGAAAGTGGAAATTTATATTTTCTGTGGGGAAAGAGCGGTGGGGACCGCTGGCTGACCTGGAGCCACGCGGAGATTCATGATTGGTTGGGGCGCATGGCTGACTGGTGGTCCGGGACCACCTAATATTTTCTCCGTATCCGTTCCGTCGATTGGTAGCGCGTACGCTGACTGGGCCCACCACCTGTCTTCCTCAGAAACACTTCAAATTCCTCCCGTTTGGTTCCCTCGCGCGCGCGCTCCCTCTCTCTCTCCTCTCATTATCTACCCTTCTTCTTTTCGAGAAAAAAAAAAAAACACCATAATTTTCACTTAATTAGTGTAGCTATTTTTTTTATCACTTGAATCTCGTAATTTTTTTCCAACCGCATAATCGTTTTATTTTTATTCTATTTTTTTTCGAAAACAAGTTCGAAACTTAAATCCATTTAGTAACATAATTTTATTTACCTATTTTTGAAACAAATTTTCAACCCAAAAGTAGGTTTGTAATAAAACTTACTTCCCTATTTTTGGAACAAAAATTAAAAATAAAAACTCCTCTTATCATTTATACTCTGTTACTAGCCGGCCAACCATAAGACATTCGAAATTTTTGTATTCATAATTATGCGACATTTAGGATTTTCCATGTATGATGATGATACTTAGGAAAGAAGTACAAAGTATAAATACCAAAACTTTCATACAACGCTCACTTTAATATCAAAATTTTTTTTGTTCACTTAAGTGCCGCAACTTTGAAAAAACTTTTACTTGAGTGCCATTTCATCATAAAAACCGATGCGACAACTAGTAGTTAATTTTTAATATTTTTTAAATTTTTTTTCTTCTTTACTCTAAAGCCAGCGAGAGTCATTGGCAACCCTTGCCCAAATTGGGTGAGGGCCACCTTGCCTTCTGTTACAAAGGCCCTGAGCAAGGCCGTTGGAGCTTTACCGGCCGTTGAGGCCTCGCCCATGATTGGTGAGGTTGCAACTAGAAGTGAGCAATTCCAAGTTCTTTGCAATTTTTTCCTAAAACCTAGAACCAACCCGTGGAGCTTAAAACCTATAAGTTATAGGTTTTAGGATCGGTTCCAGGTTTTAACAGGTTCTTTTTTTTTATTCATCTTTAGTCAAACAAAATTAGAATAAACACAATAATAAAAATGAACAATGATTTTATTATCAATTGCCTAAGAACAAGTGTCTATATCCACATGTTGAATAATATTAGAAAATCTTATAGTTTTTAATACATCGATTGCTCTTGTATTATATAGAATCATTATCTTAAAAAAAGTAATTACCCAAACATAACTACATCAAAGAATAAATTTGAGCTTTCACTAGACCATAAAATGGAAATTCAAGCTAGTGGTTCCAGATTATACACTTATTATCAAACATTATAGAATACCTCAAGATTGCGTAAAGACATAAACTAAGAAAAATATAAAAACTTGTTATGGGTTTACAGGTTCCAGGTTCCAGGTTCTAGATCCCAAATTCTACTAATTTAGAACTTGGAACTTACCCGTCTAAATAGGTTCTCCAAATTTTAGAACCCAAAATCCACTCTGCATACATTAAAACTAGAACTTGTAGGATATAGGTTTCCACCGATGCGGTTCTTAGGTTCCAAATTCTGCCCTAAAATCATGCTCACCTCTAGTCACAACGACTTCGCCCAAGGCCTTTGTAGCTAGATCTGGGCAAGGATCGCCTCACCCTCGGCTGCAAGTAAGGCCGCGACGGCCCTCACCAACTCTAGGTGACTACGAGCAAACACCCTTGCGACCTCGCCAGCTTTGGGTAGCATCGCCTGCGGCCACCAGAGCTGGCGAGGGCCAACCTCACCTAAAGCCTTTGTTGTCAAGGGCAAGGCAACCCTCACCTAAATTGGGCTAGGGTGCTATAACCGGTGAGGGTCATCGGTGACTCTCACTGGCCCTACCAAAAATAAATTAACGAATAAATAAACATTCAAAAAAATATTAAAATATTGTATACTGCTAGCCACGTCAGCTTTTCTAGCGGGCAAATCGATAGTGACACTCAAGTAAATGTTTTTTCAAAGTTGTGGTACTTAAGTGAATGAAAAAAAAATTTGGCACTAAAATGAACACCGTACAAAAATATTGACACCTGTAGTGTACTTTCTCTTGATACTTAGAGATAAGGTTAAGTATTTTTTTCCCTTAGAATTTGGATAGATGCATAGAAACTTTAGTCAAATCGTAAAATTTCGTGTGTAAAATTTCGTGTGACACGGCGGCTAATTTTTCCGTGAGCATAATCGTCCCGCATTCATTGTATCAAGTGAATTGATAAATGTCGATGGGTGTAGATTAATTAAATTACCAATGGGTTGGGTGTTAATGGTAGTATCGTTTATTTAAAATCTAGCTATTTAGTATTCATAGTTAGTTAATTACACTAATGACACCAAGGATAAATATATTATGTTTATTTCCCAAATAATCCACTTTCCTCTCTCTCATTAAGCCATCCAATTTGCCATATGTCTTTGGGACATCTCATGCATGCCAAATGTCCTCTCAAGATGATATCTTATAGTAAATTTGACACCTAGATTAAGTGAAGACTCTCTCTAAGATTAGTCATTCTTCCTTATTCTCTTCATTGGCCACGTATGAGATGAAGGTTTGTGAGCAAGATACCTATCCATAATCATCATTCATTTTGGTTAGTTATCTCCATTACATGCAAACTCCATGACACTTGTCCTTATCTCAAGATTAAGCAAGCCACATATAGAATGAAGACTCAAGGCTCACTAAAACACCACTTTAAATGAGATTCAAAATCTCCTTAATAATATCATGCAATTCTGCCCATTTCGAAGCAAATTCTTCCTTGAATTTTAGTTTTAAGGACTACAAGGTGGTTACTATCTTAGTTGTTTGCGCTTGTTCAAGATAAGTGAAGTTTCTAGGTATTAAGTTAGTTTAAATCTACTTAATTACTTCAACTTGATTGGTTGAGAGGTGAACTTTGATGTGCATGTTATGGGTATGATGATTGTTGAATAACTTTGAGGACACATTGCATGTTCATTCTATATCATTCTAGATAGTCATAATATGTTCGTTCTGCTATTATTTGTTTTGAAAATCTCTTGCATGTTCGTTTTGCTTTACTCTGAATAGTTAGAATCCGTTCATTTTGCCATATTTATCTTGAAGATCTCTTGCAACTTCCTTCTGCTTCATTTTGGATTTCGTCATGCCATATTTATCTTGAAGATCTGTTGCATGTCCATTCTATATTGTTTTGGATAATTAAAATTTGTTCATTTTGCAATATTTGTCTTAAAGATCTTTTGCAATTTTGTTATACTTTGTTCTGAATAGTCAAAATCTATTCGTTTTGCCATATTTGTCTTGAAGATCTCTTGCATGTTCGTTCGGCTATATCAAGATACTCAAAATATGTTCGTTCGGATTGTTTCTACTATAATTCCATATGTCTAAATTTATCCATTCATTTCAACAAAATTTACTCCGTTTGAGTCTGTTTGTTCATTCCACCGGATTTTTACTAAGTCAAGTTTGTTCATTTGTGAATCTGTCCCTTTTTGAATCTATTCATTTGTTGAATATGTCCGTTGGTTGGACAAAATTTACTAAGTTTGAATCTATTCTTGTGTTAAATTTGTTCATTTGTTGAATTTGTCAATTGTGAATTTGTTCATTGTTGAATCCACCCATTAGTTCAAACTCTAGATTTACTCATTTGACAATTTAAACTTTATGACCAAAATGTATTCATTGGTTCAAACTCTAGATTTACACATTTGACTATTCGGACTTTACGTCCAGAATATATTCATTGTCTAGACTCATAAAGTACCATTTTTTATGGTTTAACCTTTGATGACCAAAATATGACTATATACTATTTCTCACATGGTTATTTGGCTAATATATCAAATTGAATGGTCAAACATATGCTATACTTATAAGTATGTATACATCATGAATTGAATGAGATTAACGCACTCCCTTTACCCATATAATAGTGCACGACGATGCCCCATGGTGGAAATTTACGGGATGCCCATTTGTTGGAATGCCCCGAGAGTATTTTGGGATGCCTCAAGAATCGAGATACTCCATGGGTCAAGATGCACCAAGATGGAAGTTTGTGAGATGCTTGAAGTTGAGATGCCCCATGACTTGGGACACCCTATGAGACAAGATGCCCTAGAAAATTTTGGGAGGAAGAAGTATCAATGAATAAAATGCATTATCATGTGTAGAACCAAACTCTATTGAATTTGATTATTTGTGTTGAACATGGTGTGCCATGTGCATTAGTTTGGATGGGAATGTAGTTTTACCACTATTACTACGGCAAATGAAAATGGGAAAGGTAAAGCTACTTATATTTTCATCATTTATTGAACTGTCTTGGATTCTCTTTACTTGTACCAAGTGAAATGGTTAGAGAATTTTTCTAACTTAAAATTAGAGATTTCATTTATAGAGTTTTAGCTCATTCTTTTACTTTTTTTTTCATACATGTAAAATAGACACCCCCTCAATCTTTGCGCTCCATAGTTCCTATACATTATTTTATGAAAGTGTACTTGAACATGAGTTTGGGATAATATATATATCATGTGTAGTTCTATTATGGGTCGATACAGTAGGTTTCCTAGAGTGGGTCCCCTATAGATTCATCATATGGTACCAAAACCTGGACGACACGTTGGTTGGTCCATTAAGGGTGCGTTTGGTAACATTTCTACTTCTGGGAACAGTTTCTTTTGAGAAATACTTCTTTTCTATTTCTACTTCCTAGAACAATTTCTGAGTAAAATGGAGCGTTTGGTAATTACAAAAATTTCTTGTTCTCGGAATAGAAAAAGAATAGAAACGCGTTTGGTATTGACAAAATTTTTTTATTTTTTTCTTCCTCGATGGTGGCGGTGACCGGTAGGCGGGGGTGGTGACCGGCGACCGGCGGTCTGCAGATGGCGACCGGGCGGCGCGGCGACCGGCGATCACTAGTGGCCCCCGCCCACCGGCCGCCGGTCGCCGCCGCCGCCCGGTCGCCATCTCGCAGATCGCCGGTCGCCGGTCACCACCCCCGCCTGCCGGTCGCCGCCGCCATCGCCGCCGCCGGTCGCCGATCATGGCGGCCCGCCCACCGCCGCCGCCCGGTCGCCATCCGCACCCCACCGCCGCCGGCCGCCGGTCGGTGGCGAGGCGTGGCGGCGGCGGGCGGCGGTGGGTGGGTGGCCGTGTGTTATAAACAAAGTGAGAAGTCTTCAAGAAATAGTTTCTAGAAATTGTTCCCAGAAATAAGAAGCTAGTTTTTCTACTTCTCATTTCTACTCCAAATTTATTCAGGGAACAACTTTCTATTCCCGGGAATAGAAAAATCAGTTGGCGTTACCAAACGGATTTCTGTTCTTTTTCTACTCCTGGGAACAAAAGAACAGAAAAATAGAAAAACTGGCAAGATTACAAACAGACCCTAAGAAGCTTTGACTTGGTTAATGGAGATGATGTAGCAAAAGGAGAAGGGATTGATCTATTACTTCGGTCAGGATGTTTGTACAGGTAGACTTTTGGAGTATAGTGTGGAGATAGGTTTCCCCTAAACTCTTACCTAAACTTTTGTATTTTGCTGGTAATGTAAAATGTAATATAAATAAAGGAGATATGAGTATCTATCTATACTTGTGTGATTGTGTGATTTCATAACAAAGGGATTTCAGAAAATGTTCAATTACGCTTCCGCCTCCTAATGAAAATTAATAATATAAGAAATATATGTCACGCATGACATTCTAGAGTATCACAACCCGCTTGCCATCCACCACCGCAAATCACCGTTGGCCATCCACCCTAGCCACCGCCCACCGTCCACCACTGCCCACCAGCCACCCCTCGCCATCATCAAGAAAGAAAAATTTTATGTCATTATCAAACAAAATTTCTATTCTTGGAACATGAATTTTGTATTGTTATCAAATAGGTTTTTTGTTCAAAAACTCATTCGAGAGTAGAAATAGAAAAATCTAAATATATTCTAAAAATCAATTTCTAGTCATAATGGTTATCATCTCGCATCTTTAAGTACCATATAACTTTCTAATCAATCACTCGAGTCATATAACTTTTTAAAAACATTCATCATAAATGCTATGCCACATGGAATTTTCAACACTTGGTTGAATGCTTTTAAAAATTTTGGCACTCTAGTAAACAATTTTTAGAAGTTAGAACACTTAAGTGGTAAAAAAGAAGAAGCTATTTTTTTAATTTAAAGAATATTAATATTCTTTAAATAATTTGACATTCGCTCTATTTTCATTTTCTACAAAAATAAATTCATTTTAAATATGAAAAAAATGAATAGAAATTAGAATATAAAAAAGCTAAGCTAAACGATGTGTTATAAGCATTTTTTATCTGAATCATTAAAAACATCAATATCTTTCTTGAGATAGAAATCTCAAAAATGGAAAAATTGCATCCAGATATTCAAGTAAGCATCCTAGATAAATTATGGCTCTTAACGATATCACTTGTAATAAAATATTTCGCAAATGATGTCAGCTAGAGCGTGTAATGGAGGCAATGAGGGGATGAATAGTGGAAATTCAAGAAACCGTCACAAGACATATGCCATAGTCTCACCAAACACGAAAACAACAATCCGTGCAAGATGACATGTCATGGCTGACTAGGATAGCTAAAATCACAATGTGGGACATTTATATAATTTTAGATTTTCATAGGAATAGGGATCAATGAAGCTTCGTTATAAGGTAATATATAGAATTTAGAAAATAATTCAAAAAAAAAAAAAAGAGTGAATATATAGAATTTAGAAAATAATTCGATTTGTAAATCTAGATTAAGAGAAAATTGAGAAATAAGCCACGTTGGAATTGATGCCTTGCAATTTGCATTGATGACAATATGCAACATGTAGGGTAGAGATATTAGGCCGCATAGGATTTTCAAAAGCCCACTTTACAATATGGAAAGTATCGAGAGATTAATGTTTTATATATTGATGCCCTGCAATGGATGAAGGTCTACGTCGACATTCTTTCTTGATATATACATGGTTATGTTATTGTTATTAGACGTGCGCAAAGTGAAATGAGAAAGATAAGCGTACACAGGATCATGGGGCTAGGCGTATATTTTAGTTGTAGTGATAAATTGAGAATATTCATACATTCATTAGTATTTAATTGTACTTTTTAGAACTCAATGACACTTTTTAATAAATTTTAGAAATTATAGTGCAAGGACATATATCTTGAAAGATTTCAAGTATTTCCCATGAAGTGAAAAGTAACTTTTGAATGCCAATTTGCCAAAAGTGACCCAGATAAATATGGCAGGGATAGAATATATGATTATGTGCAAGAATGATCTCATGAAATGATTCTTGCATCTCTGAGATTTATTAATTTCAAACTGAAGGCATCAATTACTTCATAAAGAGTGAAGCTGTTTTCAACTACATTTGTACAGCAATTTCCACATTACATCGGAATCCTCTAAAACACAAGCAGAAGAGATGCCGAGCTGTTCGAATATATTCACACCATGTATGCGATCACCAGCGAGGATCCTCATTATGCAGGTGTCCAGGAAAGATTCAGATAGCCACGGTAAAAACAAATCAATGAAAGAATAATCTGTACTGCGGCACTGCTCAGAAACAACTAGACAGAAAACATACTACTTGCACACATCGAGAATGAAGCGACAGCCTGGGAAACATCTTTGCAGCTCCCAGGACAGGATGGGCATGGAGTTGAACAGAACTTAAGTTGTTCGAACATCAGGGATTGTAGTTGAATGAGAACCGACAACTTCACCGCCAACATCAGGAAACTCCTCAGATCCTTGCAATGGCCCAACACTCCCATTTCGGTCCACCTGTATGGGATACCGCAGAAGGTGGCCCTGCAATGAACCTTCAGCCATGTAGCTGTTACCAGTTATTTTCAGCTATCTCATTCACTTTCTTCGTACATTCTAAACTGTCAGGCTCGTTAAAGCATCCTTCCACTTCCCAGAGATGCTCTGCCCTCGGGGGCATTCTGTATCCATATACCTGCACAGATGGGCACCCGACAATCATACCCAAAATATGTATCTCGATGCAAAATGCATATATCTCCGAGAGCCCATTACTCCACTAATCACGGCAACCCACTGCATTCCCTTTGTCAGGACAAATACCAGAGAAGAAACTGTTTTGAAGCTTCTTTATATTAGGTTGTCAAGAAAAAAATCATGAATTCTAATGACTTCTAACCAATCTAACTGGAAATTGGTGTTCTTGGCTTCGTTACAACCAATTCAACGAATGTGAACTGATCTGTATTCCAAAGATTCAGTGCATATTTGCTTGAGAAAGCCGGTGTTCCTAGATTCAAAAATTAGGATTATGAAAACAAGCCACAACACAACAACCTGACCACAGCCATGGCAATCTCAGTATCTTCGGTACCAACCAGTGATCTTTGGTTAATATTTGCTGATCCCAATAAAACGTACTCATCATCCACAACATTCCTTTAGCATGAACATATATGATAAACTGCCTGGACTTATACCACTTAAGACCTGCCATAACACGTTAGAAAACATCAGATCCCAGGTTCATCAAATTATATGATGAGAAAAGTTGATTGACCAAGTGTCGGATTTTGACTAAGGCTCTGCTCAATGATTACTTTAGATCAGCTCACCTTATTTCTAGTCGAGCTTGAGTTCGAGCTACTTAAGTTATCTCATCAAGTCAAGTTCGAGCTCGTCCATACTCAGCTCGACAAGCTCCCGAGTCCCATCAACCTTCTTTTACTCTTTTCAAAAGTAGTTTTTAGTTACAAAAAAAACAGAACAAGACACAAAAGGTAATTAAAAAAAAATCAAAAAGAAACGTTAGCATCGCCATTGCAGGACACGAACTTTCAGCACCTAAGTTTGGAAATCTTCTGCGCTATTTGAATTGTCCATTCGAAGCTCAAATGCTGACCAAAACGCCATATGAAGTTAATTTTGCAATTCTGGCAATTTTCTGATTGCGCATCATCCTTCATAGAACTTATGCACTTAGAAGACCAATGAAGCTCATCACTTCACATTTCAGATTCGATCACAGACGTCGGCATCATGGATCCCGACCCATGTACTATAAAAAATAAAAAAAAGGGTGACTTCGAGCCTAAATAATGCGCATTACGTCGGTGGGTTCATCATCTCAATAAAACCATGCACAAAACTGTACAATTCTCTCGAATACCAACCGAACGAATTCCCCGACTCTGTAAAAGCACACAAAATCCTTCAGAATACACATCTCATTAGCTGCTACACAGTTCCATAACCAGCACCGTTCTTCCAACAGCCCTCTTCCAGAAACTCAATATGTCGGCACACCCTCATGGTAAGCTCAACTGTGCTCGAAAGCGGTATCCCAAGGCCTGCTTGAATTGGAGGAATCCGGCAGCTATGCAGCAAGAGCGCTGGCGGACATTTCCGAGAGTCGGACAAGATCGTCCACGGTCAGGGTCAGCTTTGACATGTCCACAAGCATGTCCAGTGCACACACACGAGCAGACAAGGAGAATGGCCTCCCGGCCTTCGCCGATGTATCACACGATTCGATGATGAATCCCACCCAACAAGAGAGAGAGAGAGAGAGAGTACCGTTGGAGATCGTGTCTGAAGAGCGAGACGAGGGAAGTGGTTGAAGTACACACACTTAATCTAACGGCGCAAATGCTCGTGATTTATCTAGTGCGACTGAAATAATGGAGTTTGCACAAATTCAATGAGCTCGCTTGCAAGCTGCGTTTGGGAGAGAAACGATACGATTGACCAAGATAATTTCAAAAAGGTTGAATTGAACCTCGAACTTCCCATATGCCGACAAGTGTCTGCACATTTTGAAAGGTTTCGAGTATTTCCCACGAGATAAAGGGTCGAATTTGAGAGCTGTGGCGTTTGCCGAAAAGTCAGCCCCGAATAAATTTGGTAGCAAGATCTTCCCTCATGATATGACTCTTGCATACCTGAGATTTACTCATATCAAACTGAAGGCGTCAATCTCTCCATAAAGAGCCAAGCTGCGTTGTGTTAGGCTAACTTTATAGCATTCTGTACAACAATTTTTAAATTACACCTTCATCCTCTTAAAACACTAGAGCACAGACGCTGCCAGATGGTTAGCTGCAGACACCTTCAACCAAAGCTGAACGAGATAGCGAACTGCTTGAATACAATATTCACACCATGGCTGTGATCACCACCAAGGATCCTTGTTATGCAGGGGTCTGGGAAACATCCAGATAGCCATGGAACAAAACGAAATAGCAAAAGAATAATCTGAAATACAGCAACTCCTAAAAGCAATCGGACAGAAACATACAACTCCTATACATCAGGAATGAAGCGACGGCCCAGGAAACCTTTTTGTGGCTTCTGGGGCTGCATGGACATGGAGTCCGACAGAACTTAAGTTGTTAGAATATCAGGGATCGTAGGGGAATAAGAACCGACAACTTTACCGCCGACATCAGGAAACTCGTCGGATCCTTGCAATGGCCCGACACTCCCATCTCGGTCCACCTGTATGGGATACCGGAGAAGGTGGCCCTGCAACATGCCTCGATCTTTGTAGCTGTTCCAGTTATTTTCAGCTATCTCATTCACCCTCTTCACACATTCTAGACTGCCAGGCTCATTAAAGCATCCTTCCAATTTCTCAAGATGCTCTGCCCACAGGGACATCCTGTATCCATATACCTGCACAGATGGGCAAACAAGCAAACACACGACAATCATACCCGAAAGTATGTAATCTCAATTGCTCCATTCACAAGTCACAGCGACCTATTTTAGACTCAACTGCACTCCCTGTGCCAAAACAAATACCAGTGTCACCTGTTTTGAATTCTTTTCTTTATAACGTTAGGATGTGACATTAAATTGTTGAGAAAAAATGAAAAAGGAAAAAATGAGTGTAATTTATCTGACTGGAAACGGTGTTCTTCGCATTGTTACAACCAGTTCAACCAGTGTGAACTGATTTTGTACTCCAAAGATTCAGTGAATATTTGCTTAAACAAGCCGGCACAACTTCCTAAAATAAGAAATTATGCTTATGCAAAGAAGCCACAAGACAACAACCTGACCACGTGGATGCCTATTCTTTTTTGCCCAGGTGTGATGGGGCTGATATGCACCCATGGCAATCTCAGTATCTTTGGTACCAGCCAATGATCTTTGGTTAATATTTGCCGATCCCAATAAAACGTACTCATCATCCACTACCATTCCTTTAGAATGAACATATATCATAAATCGCTGGGACTCGTACGATTCCGAAACCTGCCACAACATGTCAGAAAACATCAGATCCAAGGTTCATCAAATTATATGATGAGAAAAGCTGATTGACCATGTGTCAGTCTTAACTCAGGCTCCACGCGATGATTACTCGAGATCGACTCACCTTATTTCTAGTTGAGCTTGAGCTCGAACTACTCAAGTATCTTGTCGACTCGAGTTCAAGCTCGCCAATACTTAGTGCAACAAGCTCCCGAGCCTAATCGAGCTTGTATTATTCTTTTCGAAAATACTTTTGAATTACAAAAGGACACAAAAGTCATTCAAACTACATATTTAACCCTCATACACAAATATGCAGGGAAACTGTTTGAGCTTACTAAACTCAAGCTCAAGTTCATAAATTACTGAGTTGAGCTAAAGTTGAGCTCAAGCCAAAATATTTCAAACCCCGAGAATGCAGGTCAAGTCGAGCTCAAGCTTTGCACCGTATTGACTCGACTCGACTCGGCTCAATTACAATTCTATCAACCACGCTTGCTTGTCTAGGCATTCATGCACTGCTGAATGGGATCTTGAGCTTGCAAATGTAATGATTGATGAATAGACCATTAGCATGTTTCAAAGTCAAAAACATACTGTAAAAAGCATTACCACAGCATCTGGAGAAGCTCGACCGGGATTACCTTCCCTTTTACCAAGACAGTAAAAATTAAGGTAGTCCCGAGGATTAGATTCTTTGAGCGGCATGTGCTTCAGTTCACGTGCAACAACTTGATACATCATTTGCATGGTCTGGTTCTGGAAACAAAAATAAGGCAAGTAGCATAAAAGAATCAGATTATGTGAGATTTTAGTCTCCAAAGAATTAGAAACACATAATATTTTGTATAACTATTCGAATTACTATTTTATGGCTAATGTGATATGTGAGGAGTAGGAGATGGTATAAGAGAATACTTTGCACAGCATTAAGCTTAGACATCTAGAACTAGTGAGAAAGCATATTCTCTGATTGGCTGGACACCTAAATGGAATCAATTACTTAGTATTTGCTACTCTATAGTATGTAGTGATTTCTCTCAACCATCATGTAAAGGGTGTCCTTGTCCATGGTACTCCATATCTTGCCTCTCACCAGCTTACCTACCAAACAAAAGCACCAAAGTCTACACACATCTGTGAAAACACATTCATGTCTCAACCTACCTGCCAAAAGAGAATCTCTTGGACTGTAGCTGACTTGGGATCACCTTCAGGCCACATTGGTATGACAATATAAACAGCAAATCTCTCATTAGCTTTAATTTTGCTAGCAATCTTCAAGGCCAATTCCATTGGAATGAGGTTATCAGCTCCTGCTCAGACCATGCTACAAATAGCTGAGAGTGGTTTGCGGACAAAATACTAACTATAAGAAGTCTACTGCTTATGGAAGCTTCATTAGTGTGGCAAACAGCACTAGTTAACGACTTAGCTCCTTAACATTCAAAAAAGTGATGAAAATGGTCAATTGACAAAAAAAGAAAAGAATTAACCAGTGAAATAAGCCATACTCAATATTTTTTTTTTGGTAGGTCGATTAATCTCTGTAGGTCAAATATGTGTATAAGCACATGATTGTGATTGAACAAGCCACACTTAGTCCACCAATGGAATATCTCGAGTATAAAAAGGAAATGTGTACTTGCAACATAAAAGAAATCATGATATTCACCTGCATCATTATTTGATGGCCACGCATATGATGATCCCAGAAAATACTGATTTTCAATATATACAAAATGTTGAGCAGATCTGATTGCTTGAATGTAAGCTGTCTGAATGCTTCTGTCTACTACTACACCTTTTGTAACCATAAGATTCTGCACCAAAAACTACCAATAAGTAAGAGGATGCAGATATGAATAAAAAAAAATTTCCAGTAGTATGATGCCAATTAGAAAGGTAGAAACTAATTAAAGTTTCAACAAGACAGATTCCTACTCCAGCCCAAGTCCATTAATATGATTTTCTTCTCCTTTTTCCGAGATTCATCCGACTAAACAAAAGCAAAAGGAGAAGAAAAGTAGGGATAAGAAATGAAGGAAAAAAACATTGATCTCATGTAGACCTGTGCTAGAGGAAAATCTTTCTTTTTTCTGGGAAATCCTTTGACTGATCCAGAGTCAATAGACCGGAAAATCTGCACAAGCAAACACAGTGCAAAAGGCTAAATAAAAGAAAGATAAAGCTGAACGTGCAATAACGACTCATAATTGGCATTTCCCACCTGAACATGCCAGTTATTGTGATCATCTTCTTCAGAGACATAGAGATTGGGGTTGTCCTTAGGCACTTCCGTAATATGCTCATGGGGGTCATCCTTTGAAAGGGATCCGATGCTATCACGTGACTCAGTTGATGTAGGACTCAATATCCAAGAGATACGGCCTATTTTAATTAAGGAATCATCATGCCTATGTTTTTTTCCTTTGACAAAGAGACTGAATTCTTTCCATCTTGTTGCTTTCCTCCAACGTTGCTCAAAGTTTATCAGTACATCATATGCAGCAGGCCCTTCAATCCGGCAGTGCAAGTCATGCCATGGTTGTCTTGGAGCTTTCGTTCCAGTCTAACAGATGCAAAGTAAAGTAACTCAGTGGAAGAAAATCAAGAGAGAATACCAAGTTGCGCAGCAACTACCAGTGCATGGTACCAAAGTCCAAGATCTTACTGGTCACAAGGCTCGAAACTGAAAGAAAATAGCAAGAAATTGTTTCATTCACCCCTTTTTCGGGTTCTATCAATCAAATTCACAAACTTTAGGTGAACCCACAGAATATAGATGGGCATTCTGTAAAGAACCTCAATATAAGCGCAACCTTTCTAACTTAAAGAAAGTTCAATGGCTTGGCCCAACACATACAAAAACTCACTTTAGTCAAATATATCTCTGTCATTTTATACTTGTCCATGCAACGAATTAAGATTGAAATGATGCAAAGAACTTGCTTGTATCATGACAAATCCGAGGAGTAGACTAGAACTTGCAGCCACTTCCATAATTAAAAAGTTTAAAAAAGCTTTTCTGCCGTCAGCAAGGCTGTCAAAGGTTAAGTTCGCTATATGCTTTATCCACAAATCTTTTCCAGCAAGTCATTAAACAGAGGCATGAATCTTCCTTCAATCTTAATAACATTCAATCCACTTCCGATGTGCAACCACAGCAATAAATTCTGAAAAACTAGGAAATCACCCCATTCAAATTCACAGATTTTGATTTTATCAATTCCTCCTTATTGCATCTTGCTCATCCACCTGACTCTTTCATCATGGATTCCCATAAAAAACAGCAAGAGTCCTTTTTAAGTCTTACAATTATGATTGTAATTCATCTGATGTGACAAAGCAAATCTAATCAGAAATAGGAAGACTATTATTGCAGAGATGGTACACCAGTTCTCAAGTGCAAGTATCACGCCACTCTTCATGCAGGAAAGTTGAAAGGAGGGGAAGGGGGGGCCTCAAAAGACTTCTATCACTCCAGACCAAAATTTGACCAAATTTAAGAGAGATGCAAGAGTATTTAACAGAAAAGAAGTACTGCTAGGGAAAAAGCACTAATTTATACCAATTATAGACAAACAACTCACAGGAAATGTAGGATTGTGAAAGTCATCCTTAAAAACAGTGTCAAGATCGCGAAATAGCCAATGCTCAGGTGTATCATATCGACCGTCACAGAGATCAATTCCTCCTATAAATGCAGTTATTTTTCGGTAATTACCCCATGCCTGAGTGTCCACCAGGACGCATTTTTGATGGTGTGTGAACATGGATCCAACAACCTGGAGAAAAAAAATAATACAGTCCAAGCTTGTAACAGCTATTTAGGTTATCAGAATTACCACAACACCACATAAGAAACTCAAGCAAGCAAGAGGATAAATTCCATCCATTCTCACAAGATTTATGCAGCCATGCTTAAGTAAAATGAATGTACATTACAAAGCAAACCTTATCCTTTAAGATTATCATCCAAATTAACAAATGAGGATTATGTATAGCGCAGGATCTTCCTTAGAAAGTAGAACAGAATCTTCCTTAGAAAGTAGAGTACCTTTATGATAGCCCAATAGTGCAAGAAAACTTCATAAAGAAGCATTCAACTTTAAAAGTATGAAAAGGGACATTAGCTCTATGAATGGGCTAAGTGAAAGAGTCCAAAAGAGTCCATCAGTCACTTTATAAAGAACATTCATCTCCAATGCCAAATAACCTCAGCAATGGGACATTTCGACAAAAAAACGCATTTCAAACTACAAATATGCTAGGCAGCTAATTGCCTAAAGATGACGCAGCAACAAAACATCACAATGCCATGTAGCTCATAAATGTGAAAGAGGTCAAGCAATGGCAAATGACAAAGAGACCCTGGCTGTCCAATGCTAGTGCTAATCTCTAGATTTTGATAAAAGGTCCATGTGGTGAAACTGCAAGAATTCAAGGAAAAGCATACCTGCTGTTTGATATAGCCAAGCTTACTGCTGGGATTACGCGGGACCAGCACGCAGTTCACTGATGAATGCTTGAAAAAATTTCTAATTTCTTCATCATGGGTCTGCATCACCCCTCCCTGCAAGAAATGCCACCCGTACACCCCCATTCATTTGTAGTGACAATATTGGGAGCAAGAGAGAGACACTATCACCTAATTCTTCACTAGATAAATGGTCCTCGTAGCAAATACACTAATCATAATAATAGTCTGGGCAATGGAACCAAACAATATAGTAATCGGTGATGCCCTACGCCACCTTAATTTTCTAAAATAAGCGGATGGAAGCATGTGATTAAGGGCAATCCAACTAAACTAAAACTACTTCTCACCGTGTTAATAAAATACTTGTCGTGTGAAGTCTTATCATCCCAAATCAGCAACAAAATGCGCACCCCCTCTTCTGACTTATACTTGAGCAATTCACCGAGCGTTGGCTCCCCGTCTCGCGGCAACGGCCAGGTACGCCCCCTAATGAGCTTAATTTTATGAAAAACCGACCAACCAACAATGTATATCAAATGGTGAGCCTCAGATATGGCGTGACAAATATCCTCCCAACACTTCTCATGCCTATAAACGCCTCCAGCATCGCTGTCCAACTCAATATCAGGCAACGACCCATCGATCACATGAGCGTCCTGATACAGCGTGACGCCACACCCTTTTCTCAAGGGGAAATAAGCGTGCCTCACTCCCTGATGATTAGGATCTCCGGCAATGCCGGACCGGTACACCGTGCTCTCCCCAACGGGCGTGAAATGCAGCTCAAGCTGGAGGACGGAATGCAGCTTCACCGAGGGTCCCTTCAGCGGGAACGGACCGGAAATGACCTTGCGAGCTTCAATTTCCCGTGCTGAGATCTTAACGGTGCCGATCAGCTGCGCGCCAAAGAGGTCGTCGTCCTTCACGCAAAACTCCAAGTCGACGATGCGGTGAGCCAGAGGGATGTAGAACCACTGGTCCCATTTAGGGTCCTGCGTGTTGCGGAGGACGCGAGTGCGGGCGACGGTGGCGTGGGGGACGCGGACGGCGACGTAGGGGTCGGAGGTGACGATCTTCCTGTGGCGGTGGGCGTCGGGGTCGCTGCGGAGGTGGCGAGGAGGGGAGGCGGGATCGGGGTGGGGATCGGGGGAGAGGGCAGGCCCGGCGCAGGCCGCGAAGCACCAGCGGAGGCGCGCGGAGACCGTGTCCATGTTGGGAAGGTTGGAGGCGGAGAAGATGTGGAGTTCGAGGTCGCCGTGGAGGAGGACGCCATGATCCTGAGTCGAATCCGCCATGGGAGAGATCGGAAGAAGACGACAGAGAAGGGAAGGGCAGATAAGTAGAGAGAGAAAGGCATAGTGGATCACAGAAGAGAGAGAGAGAGAGTGTGTGGAGAAGTGCCTTGCTTGAGGAAGAAGAGAGAGCAAGGAATAGATGCGCAGGGAGAGAGAGAGAGAGAGTGGAAGAAATGCTTCGAGAGAAAGCAAAGGCGATCTGCAGGTTTCCACTCTTCGTTTCAGGAGGAGCGCGCGAAACGAGCGACGACGGTGAAATTGGCGACGCCGCCCATGTCGCCGACAAAGAGACAAGACAGAGTGCGCGTGCGAAGGTGGTGGTGGTGACGGCCCGGTTTCGTTCGAGCAGCACCGCCACCTCGTATTGGGCACCCCACTCGACTTCCTCATAAACTTCAAATTCCTCCTGTTTCGTTCCCTTGCGCGCGCTCATCTCTCTCCCCTCTCATTAGAATTGAGCAAGTGTTAGTCCCCAATGAGATCGAGAACCAACCTTATCAAGCCTATGATTAGGACCAGACCAACTCTATGGATCCAGTCCCACTTCCAGGGTCAACACGTGACTAATTGATTTTTTTTGTTTCATTTTTTGTATTCCACAAAAATATAAATATAGATCCCGTTTGATTCAACATTTAAAATGGGCTTTCAGGCTCTAAAAGGGTTTAGGTAAATACAAAAGCTTTTGATTCATTTGTTTGGAGGACTTTGGTCAGATATAATTGCGTCTCCAAATGGCTCTAAAGCCTTTAGCTGCAAACAGATCTGGAGGTGTTTTAAAAAGTAGCATTCTCGAAATGAAAATCTCATTTACTGTTTATCTTCTCTGGAGAAGCTGAATGGATGCCAACAACCGCCAGCCAAGAGCGGTTATCTTCTTTGGAGAAGCTAAATGGATGCCAATGACCACTGGCCAAGAGGTCGCCCACCTAAGGGGTCCCTCGACCCTTGCAACATTGCCTAGGGTCACACAATCCAAGCGACTTGAGGTCGTGCGACCTCAAGCGAGGCTATCTAGCAACCAAATCTAGTCACCATCAGCTATTTTAGCCGTCTATGTTTAGATAAAAAAAATTTATCAAAAGTCTTTTACAAAATGTAGTTTTTACTAAAGGACATTTAAGCAAAAGTTGTTTTGCAATGCACTTTAAAATTATAATTTTTCAAACACTATTTGCACATCAAAAAACCCCATTAACCCAAAAGTATCTGCATTTTCTGAAGGACATTAGTCCAAAACCGAATCAAATGGACTCACTCTTTCAAACTATATAACCATCAACAATACAACATTGGCTAACCAAATTATAAACACCGATACATATCAAATATAAATCTAAGATAGGGTAACGGTAGAATTCTTCATTTGTCAAAAGCAACATACCATAAAAAACGAACATGTGAAATACAATCAAACGATAAGAGGTGAGTAGTGAGCAAGGTTGCAACGAGCAAAGAGGGTTTCTATTTTTATTTTTTTGGGTCGAATCAAGGTTGGGTTGGGTTTTCATTTTCTAATTTACACCCAAAAAAAAAACTGCATAAGAAAAAATAGAGACTGAGACTCTAGGGCTTAAAGTAGAGAAAAATATATTTATATATTATATGTACTTAATCTTATATATATTTAATATTACATTATAGGGGTTCAAATATTAGATTTGTCAATATTTTCGTACGACGCTCACTTTGGTGTCAACTTTTTTTTCGCTCACTTAAGTGTCAAATTAAAGTAAAATCGTTCACTTGAGTACCACTTTGCCGGAAAAGTTGACGTAGCAGTTGGAATGTTGACGTAGTAGCCAGAAAATAATATTTTAATATTTTAATTAATTTTTTTGAATTTCTTTTCTTTTCTTTCTTTTCTTTTTAAGGACCAACAAGGGCCACCGTTGACCCTCACCCAAATTGGGCAAGGACCCCTCACCGTTGGCCGAGAAGGCCTTGTTTGAGGCTATCGCGGCCTCCCCGTGGCTGCCGAGAGCCATTGCGGCCTTGCCCAAGGCCAGATTTGGGCAAGGGCCGCCTAGCCTTCGCCGTCGCCGCCGCGGGTGAGGCCGTCAATGGCCTCACCTAGGGCCTTTGATGGCCTTGCCGGCCTCACCCAAGGCCAACGGCGAGGGGGCCCTCGCCCAATTTGGGCGAGAGTTCGGTGGCCAGCAAGGGTCAATGATGGCCCTCGCCGGTCCTTTAAAAAACATTCAAAAAAATTAATTAAAATATTATTTTCCGGCTACCATGTCAACTTTTCCAACGAAGTAGCACTCAAGTGAATGATTTTACTCCGATTTGACACTTAAGTGAACAAAAAAAAATTTTGACACCAAAACAAGCGCTATACGAAAGTTATGGCACTCCTAGTGTACTTACCCCTTACATTATATATAAAATATATATAAAATTAATTTGGGTTAGACCAACTCTAAAATTTCAGAACCGAACACCAACTATACAAAGTATAGGGTCAAGAGGTCTTAGGACCAAGAACCGGCCCAACCACCCCAGGAAACAAACCAAGACTGACCGAGTTAGGCTAATCTAGGGCCAATCCAAGGTTGACCATAGATTGATGCTCGCCTTTACCCCTCACTTTCTACTCTTCTCCTCCTCCTTTCTTCAAATTCCTAAACCTAATCCCAAATCAAAACTTCATAAAATAAAAATAAAAATGGGAAGCGCGGTCACATACAACTGTTTTATTCACAACCGTAGTTATCAATGAGTGTCAATGGTGAAATCGAGTGGCATTTTAATAAAAATGTTTTTATACGCACTCTCATCAGTTGTCTTGTTTGTGAAAGAGATCTAGCGCAGCCCACCTCCCGGCCTCAAGTTCGTCCTCACAGCGTTTGGCAAGGACTTGAGCCTTGCTAGGGGTTAGGTGAGGCATGCCCTCCTCGTCACTATTGAGGCTTGCTGCCCTTGCCTCTAGCTAGTCACTAAGGCGGTAACCGACTGAAGGAAGAATGAAGGAAAGTAAAAAATTTAAAAAATATTAAAATATTAGAAAAGAAATTGTTCATGTTAGTATGATGGCATCATATAAGACACCGCATCCACATAAGTAATCTCCAGCAAAAATTAACAAAATGGATTGCATTGAAATAAATGCAAAAGGTTTAAGACTCATTCAGCCCAAAAAAAAATTCATGACCAAACTAATACAATTTTAATAGGGTTAGAATATTTTAGTAATTTTCCTGTGATCAACTAATCGGCATGCAATTGCTCCACCATGTTGTAGTTGTAACTCACATGGGTAACATTTTGAAGATTCTTCGCTTCCTAATATTATTTAGGATATTAAGATGATTAATGGCCTACATGGATTATCCAATAACTTTAATAAATTACGACTCTTGATGAATTTGTTAAGCTAGGAAAATTTCTAGAAAATTGCCCTATATTTTAGTTGTAATGGCAAATTGGGAATATTCCTAAAATCATAAGTACTTAATTGCACTTTTTAGAACTCAATCATATTTACACAAATATACATATATCTAGAAAGATTTTAAGTATTTCAAAGTAACTTTTGAATGCCATAAAATTTGCCTAAAGTCACCCCAGATAAATATGGTCTTGACGGAATGAACGAATATGTGCAAGAATTATCTCATGAGATGATTCTTGCATCCCTGAGATTTATTCATTTCAAACTGAAGGGGTCAATTACTTCATTAAGAGCGAAGCTATTTTCAACTACATTTGTAAACCAATTTCCACATTACATCAATATCCTCTAAAACACAAGCACAGATGCTCCCAGATTGTAATAACAGAAACCTTCAAACCAAAGTCAAAGAGAGACCGAGCTGTTCAGATATGATATTCACACCATGGATGCGATCACCGCTGAGGATCCTCATTATGCAGGTGTCCGGGAAAGATTCAGATAGCCATGGTAAAAACAAAACAATGAAAGAATAATCCTTGTGCTGCACCGCTCAACAACAATTGGACAGAAATCCTACAACTTGTACACATCGAGAATGAAGCGACAACTCAGGATTTGCAGCTCCCAGGACTGGATGGACATGGAGTTGAACATAACTTAGGTTGTTAGAACGTCAGGGAGTGTAGCGGAATGAGAACCGACAACTTTACCGCCAACATCAGGAAACTCCTCAGATCCTTGCAATGGCCCAACACTCCCATCTTGGTCCACCTGTATGGGATACCGGAGAAGGTGGCCCTGCAATGAACCTTTAGCCATGAAGTTAGTCCAGTTATTTTCAGCTATCTTATTCACATTCCTCACACATTCTATACTGCCAGGCTCATTAAAGCATTCTTCCACTTGCCCGAGATGCTCTGCCCACAGGGACATCCTGTATCCATATACCTGCACAAATGGGCAAAAATGCAAACGCACAACAATCATACCCAAAATATGTATCTCGACACAAAATACATACATCTGTGAGAGCCCATTACTCCATTCACCAGTCACAGCAACCTATTTTAGATGTGGCTGCATTCACCGAGTCAGAACAAATAGCAGAGTAGAAACTTTTCTGAATTCTTTTCTTTATATTAGGTTGTCGAGAAAAAAATTATGAAATCTAAAAACTTCCTATTAAATCTGACTGGAAAATGGTGTTCTTAGCTTTGTTACAACCAGTTCAACAAATGTGAACTGATTTGTATTCCAAAGATTCATTGCATATTTGCTTGGAAAAAGCTGGCACAGGCATCCTAAAATCAGAAATTGAGATTATGCAAAGAAGCCACAAGACAACAACCTGACCACGAGGATGCCTCTTCTTTAGTGCCCAAGCGTGATGTGGCTGATATGCACCCATGGCAATCTCAGTATCTTTTGTACCAGCCAAAGATCTTTGGTTTATATTTGCTGATCCCAATAAGACGTACTCATCATCCACAACCATTCCTTTGGCATGAACATATATCATAAATCGCTGGGACTTGTATGCTTCTGAGACCTGCCATAACATGTTAGAAAACGTCATATCCAAGGCCAATCAAATTATATAATGAGAAAAGCTGACTGACAGTGTGCCAATTTTAACTCAGGCTCGGCTCAACAATTACTTGAGATCGACTTGCCTTATTTCTAATCGAGCTTGAGCTCGTCTATACTTAACTATCTCATAAAGTCAAGTTCAAGCTCGTCTATAATCAGCTCAACAAGCTCCCAAGTCTCATCAAACTTCTTTTATTCTTTTTAAAAGTATTCTTCAGTTACGCCCAAAAAAAAAAAAAAAAAAAAAACACAAAAGTCATTAAACCTACATATTAACCCTCATACATAAATGTGCAAGATAAACGTTCGAGCTTATTAAACACGAACTCATGTTCATATATAACTCTATTATAATCAAGTCAACATCAAGTCAAAAGCAAGCCTAAATTTTTGTATACTTTATTGAGCTTGGGCTGAGTTTTGAGCCCAGAGTATGCAAGTTGAGCTGAGCTTGAGCCTGGTGCAATATCAAAGTTGACTTGACTCGGCTCAATTACCATTCACCACACTATGAACCGAGCTTGCTTTTCTATGCATTCATGCACTACTGAACAGGGTCTTGAGCTTGCAAACTCGATGATTAGTGAAATAGACCATCGGCAAGTAGTCAGAATTCCACTTTCAAGGACCTTAAAACAAGTCAAAAACATACTGCAAAAAGCATTACCCCATTAGCTGGAGAAGGTTGACCAGAAATGTCTTCCCTATTGCCAAGGCAGTAAAAATTAAGGTAGTCCCGAGGATGAGAATCTGTGAGCTGCATTTGCTTGAGTGTACGCGCAACTACTTGGTACATCATTTGCATGGTCTGGTTCTGGAAAAGAAATAAGGCAAAAATACCAAAAAAAAATAAAAAAATCAGACTATGTAAGATCACAGTCTCCAAAGAAATATCATATTATTCATATTGATGTGTGAAGAGTAGGAGATGGTATAAGAGTATACTTTGCACAGCATTAAATATAGACATCGGGAACTAGTGAGAAAGCATATTGTCTAATTGGCTGGACAGCTAAATGGTATCAATTCCTTAATATTTGTTCCTATGTAGTAAACTCTGTCCATTGTCATGTAAAGAGCATCCTTGTCCATCGTACACTATATCTTCCCTCACACCATCTTACCTATCAAGCAAAAGCACCAAAGTCTACACACATCTGTGAAAACACATTCATGCACCACCCTACCTGCCAAAAGAGAATCTCTTGAACTGTAGCTGTCTTGGGATCACCTTCAGGCCACATCGGTATGACAATATATACAGCAAATCTCTCGTTAGCTCTAATTTTGCTAGCAATCTTCAAGGCCAGCTCCATTGGAATGAGGTTATCAGCTCCTGCTCAGACCATGCTACAAACAGTTGAGAGTGGCTTGTGGACTAAACTAACTACAAGAAATCTACTGCTTACTAAGACTTCACTAATGTGGCAAACAGGACTAGTTAAAGACTTAGCTCGTAAACATTAAAAATAATAAATAAATAAATAAAGTGATGAAATCGGTCGATTGACACACAAACAAAAGATTTCATCAATACTCTCGAGTGAAATGAGCCATACTCAATTTTTTTTTTTTTTTGGTAGGTCAATTCAGTCTGCATGTCAAATATGCGTATAAGCACAAGATTGTGATTAAATGAGGCATACTTAGTCCACCAATGGAACATCTCAAGTATAGAAAGGAAATGCATTCTTGCAACATAAAAGAGACCATGACGTTCACCTGCATCGTTATATGATGGCCATGCATATGATGATCCCAGAAAATACTGATTTTCAATATATACAAAATGTTGAGCAGATCGGATTGCCTGAATGTACGCTGTCTGAATGCTTCTGTCTACTACTACATCTTTTGTAACCATAAGATTCTGCACCAATTGAAAAGGTAGAAATTCGTTTATGTTTTAAAGAGACACAGATTCCTACTGCAGCCCAAGTCCATTTCTATGATTTTTTTCTCCCTTTTCGGTGTTCATTCAATCAAACAAAAGCAAAAAGGGAAGAAAAGTAGGGATAAGAAATGAAGAAAGGAAAATAGATCTCATGTAGACCTGCTTTTCAGCAATGTCTTTCCTTTTTGTGGGAAATCCTTTGACTGATCCAGAGTCAATAGACCGGAAAATCTGCAAAAGCAAACACAAAGCCAAAGGGCTAAATAAAAGAAAGGTAACCTGAACATGCAATAATGACATGTAACTTGCATTTGCAACCTGAACATGCCAGTTATTAGGATCATTTTCTTTAGAGACATAAAGAACGGGGTTGTCCTCGGGCACTTTAGTAATATGCTCGCCTGGGTCATCCTTCGAAAGAGATGCGGTGTTATCATATGAATCAGTCAATGTAGGACTCAGTATCCAAGAGATACGGCCTATCTTAATTAAGGAATCATCATGCCAATGTTTTTTTCCTTTGACAAAGAGACTGAATTCTTTCCATCTGGTTGCTTTCCTCCAACGTTGCTCAAAGTTTATCAATACATCATATGCAGCAGGCCCTTCAATCTGGCAGTGCAAGTCATGCCATGGTTGTCTTGGAGCTCTCATTCCAGCCTGACAGATACAAAGTAAAGACACTTACTGGAAGAAAATCAAAAGATAATACTAAGTTGAACAGCAAATACCAGTGCATGGTAACAGGTACCAAAGTCCAAGATCCTACAGGTCACAAGGCTTAAAAACTGAAGGTAAATAGCATAGAATATAAATGGGGCCTCCAGAACCTTCAAAATAAGCACAGCCTTTCTAGCTTAAAGAAAATATAATGGCTTAGCTCAACATGGACAAAAAAGTACTTAAGCCGAACATATATGGGTCATTATATACTTCTCCATGCAACAAATTAAGAATGAAATGATAAAAGAACTCGCTTGTATCATGACAAATCTGAGGATTACACTAGAATATGCAGCCACTTCAATAATCTAAAATTTAAAGCAAGTCATTAAACATATGCGTGAATCTTCCCTTGATCTTAATTACATCCAATCCACTTCCAATGTGTAAACATGGCAGTAAATTTTGAAATAAGAAAATCAACCCCTTCAAGTTCGCAGATTGGAATCTTATCAATTCATCCTCATTGCATCTCGCTTATAAACTGGACCAGTTCTTCATGGATTCCCATAAAAAACAGAAAGAGTCCTTTTAAGTCTTAAAATTTTTTAGAACGCTGCCTTCACAGTGATGATCATAATTTATCTGGTGTACTTAACCAGAAATAGGAGGACCATTATTACGGAGATGGTATATCAGTTCTCAAAGTTGAAAGTTGAAAGAAAGAGGCTCAAAAGACTTCTATCACTCCAAAGTCCAAAATTTGACCAACCTTATAAGACAGTAAACACACTAGTACTTAACTAGCAAAGAACTGCTAGGTAAGAAGCGCTCAAATATATCATATATAGACAAATAACTCACAGGAAATGTAGGGTTGTGAAAGTCATCCTTAAAAACAGTGTCGAGATCACGAAATAGCCGATGCTCAGGCGTATCATATCGACCGTCACAGAGATCAATCCCTCCAATAAATGCAGTTACTTTTCGGTAATTACCCGACGCCTGGGTGTCCACTAGGACGCATTTTTGATGGTGTGTGAACATGGTTCCAACAACCTGGAGAAAAAATAATACAGTCCAAGCTTGTAAGAGTTATTTAGGTTATTAGAATTACCACAACAACACATAAGGAACTCAAGAAAGAAAGAAGATAAAGACCGTCCATTCTCACAAGATTTATGCAGCCATGCTTAAGAAAAATGAATGTACATTACAAAACAAACCTTATCCCTTAATATAATCATCCCGGTTTAACGAATGAGAATTATGTACTGCACAGATTCTTCTTTAGAAAGTAGATTATCTTCATGTTAGCTCAAAACTGCAGGAAAACTTCCTAAGCAAGAGTTCAACTTTACATATATGGAATGGAACATTGCTTTAAGAATGGGCTAAGTGAAAGAGCAGTAAAGAGTCCATCAGTAACTTTGAAAAAAATATTCATCTCCAATGACAAATCACCCTGGCAACTTCATAGGACATTCCACAACAAAAAGCATCTCCAACTACATATATGCTAGGCAGCCAATTGCCTAGACATGAGGATGGAACGATACGTCTAATGCCATGCAGCTCATAAATGTGAAAGAAGTTGTGACAGTATGGCGAGTGACAGAGAGACCCTTGCTGTCCAATGCTAGCGCTAATCTCTAGATTCTGATAAATGGTCCATATTGGCAAAGCAGCAAGAATTCAAGGAAAAGCATACCTGCTGTTTTATAATGCCAAGCTTACTGCTAGCATAACGCGGGGCCAGCACGCAGTTCACCGATGAATGCTTAAAAAACTTTCGAGTTTCTTCGTCATGTGTCTGCATCACCCCTGCCTGCAAGAAAAGCCACTCGTGCACCCTTATTCATTGGCAGAGACAAATATTGCAAGCAAAGAGAGAGATAATACCAACCTAATTCCTCACTAGACCATGAGTCCTAGCGACTCATACAGTAACCAGTATAATAGTCTGGGCAACAGAACCAACAACAATTTACTAATCCGTGATGTCATATGCCACCTTAATTTACTAAATAAGTAGATGGAAGCATGTGATCAAGGTTCAATCCAACTAAAATAAAACAGCTTCTCACCGTGTTAATAAAATACTTGTCGTGCGAAGTCTTATCATCCCAAATCAACAACAGAACACGCACCCCCTCTTCTGACTTATACTTGAGCAGTTCGCCGAGCGTCAAGTCGCCGCCTCGCGGCAACGGCCGGGTAGGCTCTCGAACGAGCTTAATTTTATGAAAGACCGACCACCCGACTATGTATATCAAATGGTGAGCCTCAGTGATGGCGTGACAAATATCCTCCCAACACTTCTCATGCCTATAAACGCCTCCGGCATCCTTATCCAACTCAATCTCAGGCAACAGCCCGTCGACCACATGGGCGTCCTGATACAGCGTGACGCCACTCCCTTTTCTCAAGGGGAAATACGTCTCCCTCACTCCCCGCTGCTTCGGATCTCCGGCGATGCCGAAGCGGTACACCGGGTTCCCCTCCACGGGCGTGAATTTCAGCTCGAGCTCGAGGACGGTATCCGGCTTCGCCGCGGGCCCGCTCAGCGGGAACGAACCGGAGATGATCTCGCTGGCCAAGACGTCCCGGGCCGGGATCTTGACAATGCCAATGAGCTGGGCGCCGAAGACGTCGTCGTCCTTCACCCGGAACTCCAAGTCGACGACGGGGTGAGCCAGGGCGACGCAGAACCGCTGGTCCCACCTAGGGTTCTTCGCGTTCTTGAGGACGCGGGTGCGAGCGATGGTGGCCTGGGGGACGCTGACGGTGACGTAGGGGTCGGAGGTGATGATCTTGCCGTGGCGGCGCTCGCCGTAGTGGCCTCGTCCGCCGCCGCCGCCGCCGCCGCCGCCGCGGGGGCTGGGAGGGGCGGAGGGGGCGGGAGGGCGGGCGCAGGACGAGAGGCAGAGGCGGAGGCGCTCGGAGACGACGTCCATGTTGGGGAGGTTGGAGGCGGAGATGATGCGGAGGTCGAGGTCGCCGTGGAGGTAGACGAGCTCATCCGGAGACGGATTCGCCATGTGGAGAGAGATTGGGGAGACAACGAGTAGAGAGAGAGAGAGAGAGAGATCAGTGGTGTTTGATTACGGAGGAGAGGGAGAGCAGAGTCGGTGGGGGAGTGAAGGAGGAGAAGTGCGTCGCTCGAGGGGAGGGGAGGGAGCAAGGCATTTCGCCACGTGATCGCCCCTCGTGTCCGATCGGAGATGGCGTCGGCGAGGAGGGAGAGTGACGGCGGTGAATCGTTCACGGTGCCGGAATGTTTTGCTACAGCGAAATTTACAGAGCCGGAGACGAAAGGACTGCGTACGTGGGGAAGGTGGTGGTGGTGGTGGTGGTGGGCCTCGGTGCTGGGTGGGGATGGGGGCAGTTGTTGATGACGACTCCTAGTCAGCATAATCACAAAGCGAAGTCTTTTTTAACCTGCATTTTCTCCGATCCCCGAAAAAAAAGGACCTGCCTTTTCAGTAAAAAAGAAGATCGGGTAAGATTCAGGTCTGTTTACCTTGAAATTGACCAAACAATTTATTTCTCCTTCTATTCCTTCAATTTTCGTGATTTTTCGAAATAAAAACTGGGCAATGGAAATTCTTCATCTGTAGTCAAGTACAATTATTAACAATTGTTATGTTATTGACTACGAAAGTGGTTTTACTTTTTCTTTTTGGAGTGGATAAGACGAAAAGACAAGTAGGGCAACGGGCAAATAAGGTAGTTGAAAGCACGCTCATGTGGCCTTTTGTGGTCCGCGAAGAGGGGCGGTGGTGATGCGCAGGAAGCCGCGACGACGGACGGTTGTGATGTCGCGCTTTTCGATATCCCCGAAGTGCTGACAAAAGAGCGCAGGCGTGACGGGGACAGTAAGAGCGGGACGCGCCATGATCCGCATCGGATCGTACTAGGATGAAAAGGGTTGGTTGCGGGCACCTTCCGAAAGGGAAAGCGAACCCATGGACACGCGTACCATGTCGGCAAGATACTCCGAACGCCGACATGGCCATCGTCGTGCGTGAGTTTAAGATTTTTTAAAAGGATAATATTCGAAGTATTTCATAAAGTGACGATCGTTTAAAAGATGATGATGCTATGACCCTGATTAGGTGGGCACCATAGATGAAAAGACGACGATTGTACTTAATGTTCCCCTCTGACAAATTCTTCTTCCAAACTTTTTTCTATCTCAGGATTCTCGCGCCATGCACAAACCCTTTTCAAGATCGAGCTTGTGTTATGCGAGTAAGGATCTAAAATGAATATGTGAAGTATTATCACAAGGCGGTCATCATTTAGATATAAATCTTTTTATAAATAACACTGGCCTAGTTTCTTAACAAACAAACAAAAATCCAACTTTAGGTTGAATGCTAGTCCCATCTCAATTTCTTTTTGTTTAAAGAAATAACCAATTTTTACTCTGAAAATCTGCATATTCAATGATACTCTTAATTTCATATAGAATAATAGAAGTCTCCTAATATTAATAATCTCGAAGAAATCAATGGCGATTTTTGGATATATGATCGGGAGCAGAATTAGGACTAAACCTAAACTTAGAAGTCTTTTCAAAGCATTAGGTGGATTTACATCACACAGCCTCACATGTCTAAAGGGATTGGAGGTGTTTGGGGAATTTCCAAAAACCCCTTGAACTGAGGCATTTTTTTCTCAAACAGTGGTGGTGTTTGTTTCAAAGTGGTCTCTGAAGCTGGTGACTTTGTCCCAATTGACGTATCAACCCATCGGCAGCACAAATCTTCGCTGGGCAACAAACGATTACAATTTTGGTCGGACACCAATTATATGTCACGTGCCATTATTTACGCCATAAATCAGGACATTTTCACTGAATTTTTCTGAACTCATTTTCCAAATTGAACCCAGATCTCCGAAATCTTTATACTGCTGGTCACCAAATTTCCCTATTACTCCGATGAACTTATCACGTGATTCAATCGAAGTGCAAATTCTTACGAGATTCTCTCGCTACACCCAAGGCTGTCTTAACGATAGAGCAGTTGCATATCCTTTATCTCTCCCACTTCTATCTTCTAACCCGAGAGGGTCTTGACAACCGTGAGATTTCGTGGAAAACAAATAGGAGTGTCTTAAAAAGCCGCATGTCCTCTGTCGCTCCCACAACCCGAGAGGCTCGTTATAATTGGCAAATTTCGTGAGAGGTAAATATAAGTCTGGATTTTAACTCAAAACCTCTTATTTTAATATTTTATTCTGTAAAATCAGTTCTAAAATTTTAAGTTATTAGATGAAAATATGATTTAATATTAAGAACTTAATATCTCTGCTATAAGCAAGCTGGCACTTCCTAAACAAATAGCAATGCTAGAAGATACAGTATGTCGTTGATGATCAGAATCTGAGGTTTAAAAAAAACAGAATCTACAATTGGCAGATCATGTCAGATTTTTACACCACTAAACTGAAGCCTCACTGTTCTTTATTATCTACGGCAAATAAAACAAAACCTCATCGTCGACTCAGGTTGATACAATAATCGCTTGGCGCAATCAAGATTACAAGAAGACCGCTTTGTCATTCGATACAGCGACCAAATAATAGTCTGGAACTCGTAATACAAACTCTCAGCGATAAAAGAGTAACGGTCAGCAAAATAGTACTGTCCATTTTGACAAACGTCCTACTCCCTTGGACTGACGATACATGCAATTACATATTCATATTGCCGCGACATATAGCTGATGGGAACCAAGAGAGGTTTCACTGTCAACAATATCCACTTTGTTGCCAAAATTCGACAACTAGACGCTTTCTCTGGCGAAGGTTCAGACCACCTGCGGATCTATTGAATAACAGAGAGCATATCAGCATTGGAAAAATTTACCTACCAATAAATTGGAAATTGTTGCTGTTTCTTTTTTAATCTTTTTGAGATAATACTTTGCAAATGGATATGCCAGCTTATTAACTTCCAAAAGTATTGTCACCGCATATGACAATTGTCATCCATGTAAAATCCTTTCAAGCCTCAACTCTAAGGAAATAAACATCACCTATTTTGAGCTTCCTAGAAATAGTTTGCATCAGCGACCGCTCCTGTCATCCTTCTTACTCCTGTCATCCTTGTTGCTAGGAGTGTACTGGCTGGTAGAAGTCGGTGATATCCAGGTGCACTTGGAGAATATCCAGCACTCGGGCTGCATATTAGTCAAAGATTAATCTAATTAGGAACTATGTGCTATCCACATTTTGCAACACTGGAGTACTCGGTAAGTTTTTTTTTTTTTTTTTTTTTCAATAAGAGCTCCTGAATCAGCACCCTCCACTGTTAAACTCACCTGTACTGAGGAGAACTTGGGCTGTAATCTGGGCTGACGCCAGAATTGTATGGGCTGAAGAAAAAGTACTGATTAGTTGACATATTAGACAGTGGTGCATGAACAATGCATGTGCCCACTCAACCAAACTCTTTTGGAAAAGACTGCTCGACAGTAACATCAGATAAGCATGGCAGACAATTTGAATTGGACTAAAAATAACATTTAATTTTTGGCAGAAGCACACAATATTAGAAGATTTGACTGTTGCATTGAAAGCAGATGGAATGCCATGTCCAGATATTACTATTTGATGATGTCCCAAAGACTGATGGTAAACCATTACCTGCTAGGACTGTATGTTGGGCTTGATGGTGAATATGATGGAGATGTCGGTGAGTATGACGGCGATGTGGGGCTACAAGAAGACAGACATATTCAGTCATACTAAACATAAATCCTGCCTTAACAAAGAATAGCTTGACTGATACAACTTCAGCAAAGGCAAAATGATGATATGTGGACAACATGAAAAAATTAATGACATCTAAGGAAAGCCTCTCTGGCATGCGTGTCAATATAGTTTACCTGTAGTTTGGAGATGTAGGACTGTAGGGACTGGATGGTGACAATCTTGGACTACTTGGCGAGTATGCCAATGATGGACTGTATTTCGCTGACTGAGGGTTGTAACTCGGAGAAGTAGGGCTGTAGCTCGGTGAAGTTGGGCTGTAACTTGGTGATGTTGGGCTGTAACCAGGAGATGTGGGGCTATAAGCTGGCGAAGTTGGGCTGTAGGAAGGAGATGTAGGACTGTAAGAAGGTGAAGTTGGGCTGTAGGATGGTGATGTTGGGCTGTACGAAGGAGATGTTGGGCTATAAGATGGTGAGGTGGGGCTGTATGCAGGGGAGGTAGGGCTATATGCAGGTGATGTGGGGCTATAAACAGGAGAGGTTGGGCTATAACTAGGTGACGTAGGGCTGTAACTTGGTGAAGTAGGGCTGTAACTTGGCGATGTGGGGCTATAAGATGGAGAAGTAGGGCTATAAGATGGGGAAGTGGGGCTATAGCTGGGAGAAGTGGGTGAATATGAAGGGCTTGTAGGAGAATACGCAGGACTTGTTGGGCTATAACCAGGAGAACTGGGACTGTAGGTTGGAGACGTGGGGCTGTACCCAGGAGATGTGGGGCTGTACCCAGGTGATGTGGGGCTGTAACCAGGTGACGTTGGGCTGTATCCTGGTGATGAGGGACTGTATCCAGGAGAAGAAGGGCTGTAACCCGGAGATGAAGCAGGCGAGAAGGCCATACCACCAACATAGGGTGAAAACTGAGCATCTGTAGTTGGAGAGAGCCGGAGGTTTGGGCTCAGCAAGTAACTTGGAGACATCATACCCTCATGGTAAGGAGTTCCAGAGATTGGTGAACGTGCAGGTGTCATGCCAAAATCAAGACCATCCATATAACTAGGGAGCTGAAGTTCAATGGCATGCTTCAACATCTCATCATTGAGGTACAATGCACAGTCTCCTGTGCCAATGGGCGCAAGCTGACCCAACATAATGTTCTCCGTAACACCCCTCAGATAATCCGATTCAGCATAGACAGCAGCATCAAGAAGAATGTCCACAGTTTCTTCAAATGAACATCTCATCAGTGGCCCAGTATCATTTCGATTGATGCCATGGCGTGTAATGGCCATCAAGTGGCCTCGATATGTCATGGTATCACACAAAATAGCCAAATGCCGATAGTTCACGTAAGATCCATCAAATGATATGACAACACGCAGTTCATCCAGTAAGGAGCGACGGACTGCCTCAATACCAAGAACTTCAATGATTTCTATTAGATGATTGCTCGTCGTCCTAGTGGCATCAACTCCTTCATGACACATTACAGCTAATAGGTTAACTCCTTCAGTATCTAACATCCACTCAGTTTCTGGCTTGAATCCATCATTCTCATTGAATTTGTTTACTTTGCCATTCTTGATGAACACCTTGTTAATATCCGGGATCCCTCGAAGAGCCATTTCTGTGAGCATGTTGCTCTCAATCTTCTTCAAGAAGACATCATCTTCTGCAGATTCATCATTGAGCTCCCCTTTCGGAGCTTCATCATTCATGATACGAATGCGAAGAATGAGCTTATCAGCATTGTCATCATTGAATATACAGTTCAAATCATCATCAAATTCCAGATTGATCTTCCCTGCAATATCAGCCATGCTGAGCTTCTTATCCACCATCATTTCCCGATTCAACTCTATGCGAAGCAACCAAGGAGAAATCTTTTCAGGGGCAATCTCTTCATCTGGCATTTCATAGTAAGATTTGACAAAATCAACATCCTCATCAATTATTGTGCTTGTAGGGTCTGGATCATACCATACTTCAGTGGCCTGAGTTACACTGCGGAGAGTAGTGTACTCCAAGGCACATTGAACAGTCTTGGCACTTTCCTTTGTCTTGCTTACCTCAGGTTTCAGATAGACAGAGAGGGAGGGCGTCTTGATTTTTTTGGCAACATTAATGATTTCTCTCAACCTAGGAACACCAAGAGTGACGTTCTTCGCACTCACACCAGCGTAGTGGAAGGTATTGAGAGTCATCTGGGTGGCAGGCTCACCAATAGATTGTGCAGCAACACAACCAATCATTTCCCCTGGAGCCACCAGTGATTGCAAGAAACGCGATTCAATCTCACCAATCACCCAGTCGAAAGCTTCACGAGTAAGCCTATACTCCTTCAACACTCTCTTGCTAGCAAAAGTGCTGCGAAGCAAGATATTGAAAAAGAGAGTTGCATTCTTTTGAGCTTCAACACTCAACGGATCCTCACCAGGAACAACCTTAAGCCTCTCCTGAAGCTTATCAATAGCCTCCACAACCTCCACAGGGTGAATATCCGAAGGCCTCCTTAAGTCGATTTTAAAAGTCTTCTGGCCATTCCAAATAAGCCTCTTGAGGTTGACAGGTAACGGCCAAGTATTATCACCTGTAGTTGCAATCTCTGTTCCAAGCTGGAATCTATCAGCTTCAAGTTTTTGAACTTCAGCATCAAAGACATCTCTCAATTCTCCAATTGATCTCAGATCCTCAGCGTTTTCAGGCAACATATAATCAGGGTTCCAGTTCTCATCATCTATCTCATATCTGAAAACTCTATCAAATTCTGACTTCTTCATTTTCAGAGAATCCAGTTTCTGCGATTCAATCCAGACAGAATCCATACCATCTTCACCGTACAAAAACTGTATAACATCTCCCAAAGAGTTCCTAACCGTTCCATCATATTTGACCATAATATCCTCCATAGCCTTCACTAATCGCCTCTGGATATATCCAGTCTCAGAAGTCTTCACAGCAGTATCAATCAGACCTTCCCTACCACCCATAGCATGGAAAAAGAATTCCTGCGGAGTCAACCCACGAAGATACGAGTTCTCGACAAATCCACGACTTTCTGGCCCATAATCATCTTTTGTGAAATGGGGCAGAGTTCGATCTATAAATCCAAACGGGATCCGCTTACCCTCAACATTCTGCTGACCAACACAAGCAGTCATCTGAGAAATATTGATGAAACTTCCCTTAGATCCAGCAGTAACCATTGCTTTGAGATTGTTACTCTCAGATAAACTCTTTTGGGCACTACTTCCAGCATCATCACGAGCCTTGTTCAACACCTGAAAAATCAAAGCATTTCATTGATTGACTTATAGAGCCTAAAAAGAGAAAGATGTGGATGGGGGAAAAATATGCAGACCTGATTCACTTTGTTTTCAAAGGATTCCATCATTGTTCTTCCAGGTTCAGGCTCCAACTTTTTCTCCTGAGCATCTTTTATAAGCCTTTTCACTTCATCTTTAGCCGAGCAAATGGTCTCATTAATTTTTTCCATTGTTGATGCATCAGCAATCGTGTCTCCAATACCAATACTGAAGCCATTCTGCAAAAGCCAATAGTTGACAAGCCACTGAGTATGTCCCAAGAATTTCCGGGCTGCATCTGGGCCAACCTCTTCCCTGTAAAGACAAATATTACAATCAATACTAAAGAAGTAGCCAACCAAGTTGTCAAAGAAGATCTACCGTGGACAGGAAGAAGGAATTTGAGTATCCCAAACACAAACGTTATAGCAAATCCAATTTCCAAAAGTTTTCACGCAGGCAGAAATTTTCCAAGAGAATTCCTTTGCCAATAAATCATCAAGCTGAAACAAAAGTTGAGAATTCGTACCAGATGACATGTATGAGACTTCCTGTGGATGTCCCCAGTGCCTTCTTGCAAAGAGTTCCTGAAAGTAACTCCCCTTTCTCAATTCGAACTTGGGTATCTCCTGGAGTTATAAATCCTGTTTCAGTCTCTGAGTGCCATGCAGAATTTCTCAGGAGATTGATCTGCTTGGGTATGATGAGATTGAACACTTGCTTTCCTGTCCAAAGAGGCCTGGGCTTCAAAATAGCAGGAGTGGGAACTTTCCCATCAAAATCCTCCCACCACATCAAGACGTTCATAAAAACATCCTGTGAGGAAAAAAGGCCAAGGAGTTGCAAAGTCAAAACCAAACAGAAAAAGAACAATACTGATAAATTTGCATAACTATCACAACGCATTCTGCAGAATCACCTTCTCAATAAAAGTATCCCTCTTTGTGATTTTACGACAACCTAGGAGTGTATCCTGGACAATTCCCATCACTGGTCTATTAGATTGAGGCGAAACAATACACTTAGGCACCATCATCAGCTCCAATACTTCTGCTCTGGTTTCAAAAGACTGGGGCACATGCATGTTCATTTCATCTCCATCAAAATCAGCATTGTATGGTGAAGTTACAGATAAGTTTAGACGAAAAGTCGAGTATGGCATGATTTTAATTCTGTGACCCATTATAGACATTTTATGAAGACTAGGCTGGCGATTGAACAGCACAAAGTCTCCATCATTCAAGTGTCGCTCCACCTGCAAAGAGTATTTCAAGTTAAATAAGCAGCTTAAATTGCAAACTCCTTCTTACTTATCATAAACAAAAACCATGAAGAGAACAAGGATGAGGGAAGATGCCTTGTATCCTAGTTCCAAATGATGATCGCTACTTTTCTTCAAATAGCGGAGATCAAGTCTCTGTCCATCATCCCTTATAATATATTTAGCCCCAGTTTTACCAGGTGGCGGATGAGGCCCATATTCAACAAGCTCCTTCAACCTGTTTTAAGATAAGAAGTCGATATGAGGAGTCACAGTTTACGGATACATAACATTCAGAAGAAGAAGAAGAAGAAGAAGAAGAAGAAGAGATAAGTTTATGGACCTCTCAATGTTATAAGGAGTCACAGTTTCTGGATATGTAAGATTCAAGGCAATACTCCAAGGGACACCAAGTTCATCAATATTAATAGTTGGATCAGGTGTAATGACTGTTCTAGCAGAAAAGTCGACTCGTTTTCCCATGAGATTCCCTCTAATCCGGCCTTCCTTTGCCTTAAGCCTACTGCAGATTGACTTGATAGGTCTCCCAGACCTTTGGGTAGCCTGAGAAGTGATAGAAAAAATACATGCATAAGTACCTTTGCACATGATTCATGATACGGGATAAAAGACAAAATTATTTTCATCTACAAATTCTACAAATGGCTTAAAAGAGTCAACAGACCCTTGGTTGTCCTGGCAACTCGTTGTCAAAGTATGTAGCAATGTGGAATTGCAACAACTGTGCAAACTCTGATATGATATGTGCTGGTGCACCATTCCTCTCCTGTTGCCTTAGATTCTCATTATGTCTTATAATCATTGCCAACTGATGCGTCAGATCATCCTGTATATGAAAATGGAAAAGATGTGAGTCTATCATCTAGTTTGCATAACAGCTAAACTCATCAAGTTGATTCCAAGAAAAAATCCAGAAAAGAAGTAAAGCAAAATATTAGATAATTCTATATACAAGAGCCAGATAGACGAAAGAGAAGTGCTTGCCTCACTCCTGGAAGAGGTGTCCATCATCACAGAGGGCCTCACAGGAGGTGGAGGAATAGGTAGAACTTGTAAAATCATCCAATCTGGACGAGCATATTTGGGGTTCAAGCCTAACAGCTGACAGTCTTCATCACTTATTCTCTTGAGAACGCTGAGTACCTAATTTCCATATCAACAGTCTTTAAAGCTTGTCAAAGTTAGAAAAAAAATTAGTTCTATTCATGCAAATGAACAAATTACCCTTTCAGCAGAAAGTGTCTGTTTCCTTTCAACCGGTTCAGGAAGCTGATCCTGATCATCATTTTTCTTCCGCTGAGCCTTATACTCTGCTATCATTTTCATTCCTTCAATGGTAAGCTTTGGCTGCTGGGCACCACACCCCCCACGACTCTTTTTCACTGGCTCTTCTGAGGCTTGACCTTGTACATCAATCTCATCTCCACCATCACATTTTGATTTGTTTTTACACGCATCTAATATCTTCTTAAGCTTATTTTTTGGATTTCTTATTCGAAGGGCTTGTTTGAACTTGTGTTCTTCCTGCAAGAAGTCCAAAAGGTAAGTACCTATTACCATGGCATAAGCTTGAATTTTCTATAGGTTCATATGTTTGAGACAACATTTAATTGGGATCAGGAGTGGTGTAAAAGCAACATTCTTTTATAGATATAACTCCATTCTATCCTGATTTGATAAAACATCTCCCATTAAAATCCACAATACTGCAGCTTCAACATTCACAAAAATCGGTTTTGCACCAGATCATATCTAGAAGGAGTCAAATTTTAACACTCATAAGGAACAATGTATTGCCTCCTCATCTTTGTTATGTCAGTCACCTATGTCCAATTAGGCCTTCAAATAAAATTATGCACTACCGGCAATAGAAACAAACTGAGAGCTCTACATCGACAAAGCTAAGTCCTGTTCAAAGGTTCAGAAGACAAGAAAGCTCCTCAGCTAATTCCTACGTACACAGAGTTATTTCCACGTCAAGAAATAGTTTCTGCAACAGATCAATTGGGGAAAAAAAAAAGAACAAATTGGAATTGGAATTTCAGCATTGAAACTTCAGGAACTCTAACCTTCCCCCTTGCAAGTCTAATCCCTACAAATCTAAAGAATATAAAAGTAAATTTCAGATTGCCTAGTATTTCCCCAATTGTGTTTGGATCCACGGATGTTTGGTAAAGGAGTGTGTGTGTGTGTGCTTAATAAGTGTCCCAAGTACCTCATCTGCTAGTATTTTGGAGCAATTGAAGCACACACAGCGCATGATACTCAACACGGTCTTCATGAACCCAATATGGAACATAGGCTTCGCCAGCTCCAGGTGCCCAAAGTGGCCAGGGCATTCGGCCATGTTCGCTGTGCATGTCTCACACTTTTGTTTCCTGTCAATCGTGCCGAGACGAGGATCACTCAGACCAGCAATCTTCGGCTTGCCTCTCTCCGTCGTCTCGCCATGCTCAATCTGCACCACAGACATTTGCCTCTGCGCAACCAAACAGAACCAACAGCACGATCAGAACACGCACGGAAACCCTTAAACCACGCCAGAACCTCAAAACAAGGTCAAAACCACATAATTTCCGAGTGATTCCAATTCTAAGCAAAAAAGCAACAGCAGCTCAATCGGCACATAAGCACTTAAAACCCGGTTTAGGCACGTGGAACCGCAGTCCCTACTGCTCCAATTTCCGAACTCGATACCGACAGAAAAGTACCAAAACCTCAATCATTACTCAGTCGGTCACTAACAGCGCTATCTTCCGAGTTAAGATTCCACTTCCCCTCCGAGAACAAAACGGCAACGAAAGATCGCAGAGCAAAGTTGGAGAGGGAGAGGGAAAGAGGGGGGAAATTACGATCTCGTCGGGGCTGAGGATGCCGAACTGGACCAGCCGGACCTTGGCGACTTCCGCCGGCGAGAAAGGGAACCGGATATCCATGGCCGATCCAACTCCGCCGCCGCACGCGAACCCCTAGGACTTCGAACGGAGAAATTGGGGGCCGGCCGGATACTCGATCGGAGTTCAAATCAGTTCGTTCTCGGTCGATCTTTTCCCTTTCCGTTTTCAAATTTTGGCGGTTGCAGTTAAAAAGAGGAGGAGAAGCAGCAAAGGTGGCGCTCAGCTCTCCCCCTTCGGAGAAACTCTCGTCGCGCAGAGAGAGAGACTTGGGGAAGAAAGGGGAATCGAAGGGGGCTGAGCAGGTATTTATAGAGGGAAATGCAGACGCGGTTTGGACGAAACTGCCCTAGCCGCCCGAGCTTTCATGTGGGGCTCCGAATAATAGCTTCCGCACCAAGGCATCGTGGGAGCGAGCCGTCGGTTCGGCTCACGACAGCTTTTGTGAGACTCGGCCCGCTCAAATGGGCCTCGTGGTCGGCCCGGCCCATCTTCAATAGAGCAGTCGCCACCTGATGATTATACAACGGCGACAAGCACGCTAAGCCCGTGGAAGATTCTGGCCTATTTGGTAACGTGCCGAACAATATATGATCCTATTCTTTTGTTCTGTGAAAAAAAAATAACAGAAATCCATTTAATATTATTTTCATTCCTAATAACAAATAGATTTGGAACGGAATTAAGAAATAAATAAAAAATATTTCCTTATTCTCAAAAACAATTCTAGAATCGAGTCCAATTCTTTTTTTTTCTCTTTTTTTTTCCCGTTCTTCCTCTCATTCCTCCTTTAGGCAGTCCCCAGCCTTGACCATAGCCGACAATCGACCAAATGAGGGTCAACGACAGTTCAATGAGGTTAGTGGCCATGGTCGAGGCCATGCAACTAGCTAGAAGATAAAAAAAAGAAAAAAAAAAAAAAGAGAGAGAGAGAGAGAGAAATGTAATAAAATTATTAAAAAGTTAAAAAAAATTATAAGTCACAAAAGAATTTAAGAGTCATATCTATTCTAGAAATATAAATTTTGTACAACCTTCAAATACTTAGAAACTTGTTCAAAAAACAAAATTAGAAAAAACCAATTATGAGCATGAATTGTTCCCAGGAACAGAATAATTACTCAACGCACTATTGGTCTACCAATTTGGCTTGACTAGATGAGCTCTTGCTTGTATTTGATCACATAATTTTGTACGGGGATAATTGCCCATAAAGTCCCAAATATATTATACAATAGTCAACTCAGTCATAAATCTTCTTCTTTTTTTGTTATACCGTTATAAACATTTCAATTATGTCAACTTAATCATAAATTTTTTAACAACTTATCAATTTAGTCCTAAATATTTTTTTAAAATCAATTTAGTCCTAAACCTTTTGAAAATTTGCCAATTTAATCATAAACATATTATTTGATATTTGGCCATAATGCCTATATTGACAAATTGTTAAAATATGTAGAACTAAATTGGTAAATTATCAAAAAATTTAGAATTAAATCAGAACAATTAATAAATTTATGACTGAATTGGCTTCCGTATAATAAGTTAAAGACTTTTTTGAACAATTTTTCAGCTTCATAAGCTAACCTTACTATATCGAGCTTTACTTGGGCCGCATGTCCATAACAGAAAGAGCAGGCTATCTCTTCTTTCCATGTTTGTACTCAATTTGAGAAGGGATTATCGATCCTTATCAAGCGGGGAAAAAAAAGACAAGACTTCATCTACTCCAGTGATCCCCTTATAATATCAGAGTCCCATTGTTCTTTGTAAATTTCGAGGCAACTTTTACGCATCAGACTAAATTTATCGTCCCGTTATCGGTCCCATGGACCACCACCGACCGTGTACGCCAAAGGCAAGGAGAAAATCCGCGGCATCGCGGGCCATTACTTTACCGGTCAATCTCCACACGGGAAATTCCTTGGAATCTCTAAACTTTGGATCGTTCAGCTGGCGCGGTGAATCTAACTTGGAAGTTGCCATCTACCAGTCAACCCCGTTCCGTATCTCTCACGCCACAAGAGACCACACGCCAAGAAGATGACAGATTTCTCGAGAGTTGACTCGACTCCTGCGAAGCCCCGCACGGATTTCGCCGAAGCGAAAAACGAGGAAGAAAAAGGAAGGCGAAGTTCTTCGGTTCGACAGCGGGAGATGATGAATTTCATGTCGTGGGTCAGTCAGTGCTGAAAGTTAGGTTGGATCGGTAGCCCTGGACGGACAAGAGTCGGTACAGCAGCAGCAGCTGTGGCCTTCTCTCTTGCCTTCTAAATGATCTCATAAGTACGGCGTTGCTCTCAAGTTTTGATCGCATATCGACGAGCACCTGGCGTGCGCACCGGAAGATAGAGCAGGCCCCGCCGGAGGATTTGTCGGAAAGGGTCCTTTCGTTCTCGCTCTCGGAGGATGAAGCACGCCAAAGAAGCGGCCGCACCGCCTCCTCCGCCGCCGCCGCCGCTCCCCAACTTCCGGGACGGGAGAAGGGTCGCCGAGACGAGCGTGACGAACAGGGAGATCGCCAGGTTCTGGAGGCGGAAGCGCATGGAGGAGGAAGATCACCTCCTGGCGGCGATCAAGGCCGCGGCGCGCGTCAGGGCGCGGAAACTCTCGGTGAGATCGATAACCCATCAGCTGCGAACGTGATCAGGGTTTTACGTAGAATGATTACTTCGAAACTATCTTGAACTGGGCGTGCGAAAGCGAGAAAATTCTGTGTAACACCTTTCGCCGGTAGACCTTAAATGGTTTAGGATGAAGTTTCAAACGCAACCGCACTGATTTTGTCGAGATCGTTCGATCAAACGCGAATTTGCGAAGACCAACATTCGACGAATTGAATTCTCCGAGCTGAAATCCGAGCAGCTAAGAAGCAGCCAATGCAGTCTTTATCTTCCTGTATACTGTAACCTTGTGACCATATGAAGCTCAGTTCATTAGTTCCTTCTTCTGTAGCTGTTCAAGTTAGACTTTTGAGAGGTGCTTTCATGTTTGTGTGCAATGAATGTCAGGCAGCCGCCGTGCAGAGGGTGCGGTGCTTCCTGAAATTTACAGTCTGCTCTATGTTAGCGCATGAATTTCGAACATTGGTTAGTTTTTCTCACATCCAGGACTCATTGAGACATGTTGCCTTCAGGAGGACGACTACAAGCGGTTCGTGGAATCTTTACAAGACATGAACGATGACGCCAAGGAGAACAACGCGGCCACTGCCGGCGAGATGCAGAACCCCACCGGAGAGGAGAAAGAAGTGCGGGTCGGAATAAAAGACTGGTAAGGTTTTTTGCTTGCGTTCTTCCTGCATGCATGTTTTCTTCAGAACATTAGGACCTGGCTTCAATTGCTTCATGAATTCTGGACGAAAAGATCAGCAAAGACTGTCTCATAGAGATAATCAAGCAGATCGATGGTTGTGAAAGCCACGAGTCGTTGTTGATGCGTGCTGTGCGTGTTATATCCGCAGGTGGACGAAGAGCAAGTATGCGTACCTGAACCAACCAGCCCTCGAGTCGATGGATCACCCAAGAAGAACCTCGTCTTACACTCCGAACTGTTTCTCGTACAAGCCCGTTCTGCTGTATCCTACCTCACTGGGAGTGTTTTAGCATCCATGCCGCCATTCGGTTCAGTTGGTTTTCATTGCTTGGAATTCATTAGAGTCGTATGCTGTTTCGACTTCGGGTCGAGTGCTTGCAGATTTGCATTGTGTTGATTAGCTCCAGCATCTGCAAATTATCTTCGGTTCGATCTTCATCTGTATACACATTTGTTCGTCAGTGTGAAAGAAATTTCGCTTTGGTGGTTTGCAAGATCATGAGGAGCACGAGCACGCTTCGTACTGTACCGATCTCCGACTAATTCGTCTGCTCACGATCAGCAAGAAAGCTAAGCTGCGCGAATGATGAATACCCGTTAATCTACGAACCGGAATTGCGACCTAAAGTGCTCGTGTCAAGCAGATTCTTAACCTTTCGCAAAGCAAATAAAAAGGGCAGATCGGTGAACTTTAGAAGCCTAACATGAGTGTCGCCGCCGCCCAATTCAACTACAACGGCATATCGAGAATGCAATTCACACAAAAAAGGCGGCGGCAAAATGGCGTTGATGGTTCCGGTTCAACGCAACTGTTCTCAGGGTCGATGCTGAAGCCTAGTGTTCCTCCGTGCTGATATCTGCACTTCTGTTAGGCTTGAAACAAACTGCTAATCCGCAGGAAATGAAGATAATTATTTCATTTTCACATAATCCTAAATTACCAATGGGAAATAGATCAAGTCAAGTAGATCTATTTAAGGAAAGTCCTATGTTTTATCGCGTGATCTGAAAAAAAAAAAATTCTTGAATTTGTCCTCTGTGTCTTGGGTTGTAGTTGGCCTTTTTTGTGCGATCCATCATGGTGACCAACTGACCAATTGCTTCAAATTAATCTTAAGGGATGATGACACGAACAGTCTTTAAATTTTGGCCAAATATATAATTTAATCCTTAAATATATATAAAGTTAACAGATTATATTAAATAAATTAAAAGTTCATAAATCATATTGCACATTAAGTAAAAATTCAAGAATTACCTTTAATAATTAAAAATTTATAGATCAAATTAAGGACCGTTTGTATCATTTTTCCTAATTAGAATCATACGACCAAAACAACATGTCAGCAATGGGAAAAATAATTTAGAAAGTTAGAATCCCCTGACCATGTCATATCTACCAATATGGATAATAATAATAATATACAAAATTGTCTGGTGGAGACCAACTTCTCTATTTTGACCTTATAGAACTGGGGCTTCTCCGCTGACGTTGTCAAACTGTTAGGTGAGTTAATTTATTACGAATAAGTTAATAACCGGCCGCTGATTATTTAAAATAAATTATATTCATGAAAAAAGCCAGATGGTTTGCCGAATCAATCAGTCAATATGTACAAGATTTCTTACGTCAGCAATCAAATCTTTAAATTTATCACTCGTAACTAATCATAAAAGAATAAAAGAATAAGTGTATTGAAAATCATATATTTGTTGTCGACAAAATATAAAGTCTGAAATTTGTTATGGAAGTATGTAATTAAGTTATAAAAATTTCAAACAGTGTAATCAAGTCATAACACTTAGTGTAATTGAGTTCTAAAATTTTCAAAAAATATAATCAAATCCTAGAACTTGTCAAATTAATGTAATTGAATTGTAAAAATTATCAAAATTTGTACAATTAAGTTCTAAATTTTTTTTAACAATTTCTATTTTATCAAATATGATGAAGTTAATGGAAGCACCTAATTACACAAAATTGACAATTTTAAATTTGATTGCTTTTTTTTAAAAAATTTAGAATTCATTTACACTTGCTTAATGAGATTTAAAGTTTGATTGTATTTTTGTAATGTTTTAAAAACTCAATTGAATAGAAGACTTTTAAGGCATACATGGTAATGCTCTCGGGAACGATTATTTTCGTTCTTTTGTTCGGGATTTTTTTGTTCCAGGGAACAAATTTGTTCCCCGAACAGGTTTGGAGTAGAAATCAAAACAAGAAAAAGTTGTTTTTTTGTTCTTGGGAACAATTTTAAGAAACATTTTTTTTCCTTTCTTTTTTTTCTTTTTCCTTTCTCTTTCCTTTTTTTCTTCTTCTTCCTCTTCCTCTTCCTCCTCCCGCCCCATCGCCGCCACCGAGCGAGGTCCGGTGAGCTCGCGGCGCCTCGCCAGGCCGTGGCGAGGTCCTAAGCAAGCTCGCCCAGCGGCCAACAAAAAGAAGGGATAAAAAAAAATTAAAAAAATCAAAAAATTGGAAATTTTTATCAAAAGTATTTCTGTTCTCGGAGTAAAAATTTTAAACCGTTATCAAACACCCTCAAACTCAAATGCTCGAAAAACAGAAAAGAAACAAGAAAAACAAACGAAGATAAACTGTTCTCGAGAACATAAACATTGCCATGCGGAGCCTTAATAACACTTATCCCAAAGACTAATGGAACAAAGCGGCAAAAGGCAGCAGGGAAGGGAAACGGTGTTAATCAAAAAGACACGTGGCGTCGTTTGGGAGGCGCTGGTGCAAACCGCAAGTCCGCTGCGAAGCACATTATAAAGGCCCCTTCCTTTAATTCCGGTCTTGACTTTTGAGATGGTCCTCCAATTAAAGAAGTAATTAATATAATTAATCACAATGTTAGTCCAATTAAAGACCCTCCCTTTGTAATTAATTTACTTCTTTAATTGGACGAACATTTAAGCTTTGATCTTATCGCGTTGTCACAGAAATTGCCCTATAATTCTCATTATTTGGATTTTATATCTATAGACATTCATTTGATGGAATAAGAAAATATTTTCTAATCATTTACATACCCAAGAATAATTTACATTATTTGCCCTTTTTTATTGTTTTTCTTTGTTTGTATAATTATTGTTGGATTAAATACAGAAAAAAATATATAATCCAATCTAACTCAACCTCGGGTTTTGGTGCATTAACGAGGTGATTAGTATTTTAATTTGTTTAATAGAAAATCAAATCTTCTAATCCAAAACCTTAACTTCTCAAGAGTTGAGTAAGTCTATAAATTGTTTCGTTTGAACTGTAGGATGTAAAATATGAAAGTTTTTTCACATTGTTGGAAAAGAAAAATATATAACTTAAAATAAAGCGTGTGGATACTAACATGTAAAAATAAGAAATGCATTATAAATCAAGTGCTCTCACTAAAGGGACTACCATTGGGAACCCTTGTAGGTGTAAACACTATTAGAAGAGGGTAGGCTGGTGAAGACGACTTCAACTTCGCTACACTATGAGCTTATAACCTGCCCACAAGCTCTTATTTATTTGATTTTATAATTTTATACTTTCTTTCATCCCCACAATATTCCAACACAAATGTTAAGAGAGAGAAAAAAAGGAAAAATCATATGATAACAATAAATCATTCCAAAAAATAATTTTAGAGAAAATTACTCATAATGCGACAAAATGTACAATAACCAATTGCAAGAGGAATAACCACCGAGTTTGCTTTGGCGGTCACCATTTCTACATATGAAAGGGGAAGTAGGAGGTTTGAATTATTGTTTTATCAGAGGTTAGGTTGGAAATGATTTAGTTTCAACTATAGAATAAGTGAAAGGTTCAAATCCATACCTTATCGAAGGGTGGGTTGGAGACAATTTAACTTCGAGTATAGATTTCAACTGTTATGCCCTATAAAGAGGCGAAGCAAGAATCTAAAAGTTAGAATACGACTGACAAAAAAAATTTGCAAAAGTAATGTTTTGATCAAAAAGGGATGAGAATTATGGGAAAAAACTGCGAAAGTAATATTTTGGCTGAAAAGTAGGGGTGTCAAATGAGTGGGTCGGGTCGGGTTAAAAATTGTCCAACCCATATTGACCCATTTTCATACAATGTAAATTTAATGACCCATAACCAACCCAACCCATACCCAACACATATTACCAACATATATTATTATTTAACTTAATTTAAGAAAATCTACTCCCACTTATTTAGTCCACTTTAAACTTTTCACATATAAATTATTTGAATAAAACTTTCACATCAAATTTATAAAATAAATTAAATAAAAAAATGTTGATACATCTAAATTGAAATAGTTTTTGGAAAAAAATATTTAAAAAAAAAATTGATTTTTTATTTATTTTTTTAAAATTGAATTTATTATTATTATTTTACTATTATTTGTTCTTTCTTTTTCTTTTTCTTTTTCTTTTCCCTTTCTTTTCTCTTTTCTTTCTTCTTCCTTCTTCTTCCCCCTTTTTCCTTTGCTAGTACCGCACGATAGTGATTAGCCAAGACGTAGATTAGCGAGCTCGAACTCAACCAAAGCCGATAAACTTGAGGCTCAGCCGAAGTCATTGGCAGTGATCAAGTTCGAGCTCACCCAAGTCTAGCAAGCCGCGAGCTCTATTGCGGCCAGCGAGTTTGAGGCTCACCTACCTAAATTCGGGTGAGCCACAATTCAGCCAAGGTCGACAATCTCGCGACTCGCCTATCCAAATCTAGGCTAAGCTCCCGCCAACAAGCTTAGGGCTTGTTAGCCCAAGCTTTGTTGTGGCTCGCTTGCCCAGATCCAAGTTGAGCTCCAATCGGTGATAGCAAGCTTGAGATCGGTGATGATGACGACGGCATAATGGCGGGAATCGGCAACGGAGATCGAGAACGCATAGATGAGGGGATGGAATGAGAGATAATATGTCTACCTAATAACTCACTCAAGATATATTTGATCTATATTTAACTTTCACTTAACCCATATTTAACTTGCATTTGACCCATATTTAACTTTCACTTGACCCATATTTGACTCATTTAACTAAAAGTGAGTCATAACATAGATTTATAATCTATTTTGACACCTCTACTGAAAAGATGAGAATTATGAGAAAGTTTCGAAATAGATCTTTCACATGCTCTGTTTATTTAACAAAAAATAAATAATTTGAAAAATATTTCTCTAAAAATAATTATCCGCATTACTTTAAATATTAGCCAATGAAAATTGATATATTTTTGTAAGCCATACCATGAATTATACATTTTCAAATGAAATTTCTAGTGAAGAGGAGGAGAGAGACTCAAGACGAGTCCACTAGTAAAAGTCTTTGAAATATCCTTTGGATTTGGATTGGGATATCAAATAAGATAAAATATGATTAGAAATCTTTCAAATATCTTTTTTTTTTGGTAAAGGTTCTCTTTCAAATATCTTTCGAGTCACATTTAGTGTAATCTAATATATGATTCAAATTTTTTGAAAATCTCCCTTACTCACGAAAGTGGTACTTTCCAAATGTAAGACAGTATCTTATTGACTTATTTTGCTATAATCTTGCATGGTCGAGACTCGCACCACTTTGAGCAATCTCACCTTTTCGTTGAGCTCCTCCTCCTCCTCCTATGGCACCTTCCGCTCGTCAACAGGCAATTTCAAATATGAGTAGAATGCAAGATTGGATTTTGAACAGCAAAATCAGGTAATCATCAGTCGGGACGAACATTCGATGCCCAAAATTTCATGCATATAGGTTTTTTTTTTTTTTAAAAGATAAACTTTTCGGGTCAATTTATTGATGATTTTGATCGTTCGTCAACTATGGCAATTCGGTTCAACAATAGTCAAGAGGACAATCCATTGGACGACAATGGAGACGATGAGGATTGCATTATGGTCAAGAGAGATTGTTGTGGCGGCGGTCCGTCCTTGCATGGTGGCCGATGAAGCCGGACTCCGTCGGAAGGAAATTGTCGTGGTTCTTTTTGTGACTTTTTTAATCAAATTCGGGTCGATCTTTTGCTTATTCGGGTATGTTCGGGTCAAATTCGGACTACCGAATGTAGCCGAGAATAGAATATTCTCTCTCACCGATTCTTGCACGGCGACGGAGAGAAGCGCGCGGCAACTTCTCTCTCCGCCGTACGGAGCTCCCCTCTTCTCTCCCCCGTCCCTCTCGATCTCGCTCGCGCCGTCGGGTGTCTCCGATCGCCTGACCGGCGGCCCCCCTCGGATCGTCCGCCGGATGGCGAAACCGAGGCACCCACGCTTCCCGCAGCGCCGCCGCCGCCGCCGTCCTCGCGGCTGCTCCTCGCCGTGCTCCTGATGTTCGGCCTCGCCGAGCTGGTCCTCCTCGGGCTCGGCGTGTTCTCGTTCCCGAGCGGCTCCGGCGCCGGCGGTTTCTCGGAGGAGAAGGAGCGCGAAGAGGTGGGTGATGCGGGGGCTTCGGATTGATCCGAGTTGCGAAGTTAGCCGGTATTTCGGCCGCAGTGTTTGAAAAATCGTCGGTTCTATTTCGCAGCCGGAAGGGAAATTCGCATTTTTCCGGTCGAGTTCGAGTGAGAATTTGCTTGACTCGCTTATAGATGATGGAGGTATTTAGCGACTCGTTATGTGGGTGCGGAAGGCAGGTCATTACGTTGTGAAAATGGACTTGCTGCAGACTAATCCAATCTGAATGTCGCTGCTGGATCGGCGACGCCGACGATTATCTGACGAGGAAATTGGTGTTCTTGCATGGTGATGCAGGAGTGAGCTAGGAAGAGATGGAGGGCGAGGCGAGCAGTGGGTGGAGTTGATTTCGTGGGAACCTAGAGTCTTTGTGTATCATAATTTTTTGGTAAGCAGGTTTTAAGAGTTGTACTGTGAATCAATTCATATGTTGGAAATGCTATTTTCCAGTTGTTGGATTTTGATCTTAATGAGTTATTTGGTTTTATAATCTTCCTCGTTTCTGACGTGCATTTCATGTGCCGATTACTAGAATTGACCCATTGGGATGTGATTCGGCATTGTTGTTACTAGTCAGTCTTCTTCTATTTTTACTGATCTTTGAATGGGTATCCATCATCAGTCTCAACGGTAGATTTTGTAATTTCAACGCTTCATGGACATCAAAGGAATCAGGTGGTGAAAGAAATTCGAAATACTAGCAGTATGCAGTTTGCTAGTTTTTGGACTTGATTGAAATATCCTGTGAAGGAGGCAATTTAAATGGTGCATGTTCACGTCCTCTAGTTGACACATCTTCAGAATCCCGCAAGATGTAATGAATCAATTGAATAAGTTGTATTCCCAACTCAGTAATAGATTAATTAAGTCATCCTTGAGGCTTTTTTATCCATTATGCAAGGACCTTGTTGATGTTTGCTACACCATAATTTTCTTTTTAATGGTGAGGAGACCCCCTAAGTAGGTGAAACCTGGTCCATGAAACACCTCACTAACCTCTTGGATCGGGGCTACTCCTAATTTGACAATGCTCAATCAGGCTTGGCCGCAAATTTCTAACTAAAAACCTCATCCTTTATCCTAACATATGATAAGTCAAAGGCATTGGGTTATGTGATTTTACATTTATATTAGCACATCTGTTATGGTCCTGCTCTTGGATAATATAGCTTTTAACATTGCCAAGCCTTTTTTGTGCAGTCTGAAGATGAGTGCAAACACCTAATCGAACTTGCCAAGCCGCATATGCGGAGGTCAGCTGTTTTTGATATTACTACTGGCAAGAATATAGAGAGCAGGTTCAATTACCATCTATTTTTCCTAAAGTCAAATGCTGAGCTTTTAGTACACCACTTTTTCATCCTGCTTCATGAAATATCTGGTCAATAGTGTATTCCATTATAATCTCATTGTATGCAGGGGACGGACAAGCTCAGGGACGTTTTTGGCGAGAGGGTGTGATAAGATAATTAGGGATATTGAGAAAAGGATAGCAGATTTTACATTCATACCTGTAGGTATGCAGTGGAATCTTCTTAACCACCATCATAACCTGCACATCATATATAGGAATATTGATGATTAGCATTGAAATACTTCAATTGCAGCTATCAAATTATTATAACTCGAAACTATTGCCTGTTCCAAAATCTGTCTGATGGAATGTCCACCAATTGGTGGATTCACAGCCAGTTTTTAAGGGATAAATCTTTTTTCCCAAGCATCAACCACATTCTTGTAGCAAAGCTGATAACAATTTTCATGTATTTAACAAACTTGGCAAAATGTAGAGCATGGAGAGGGACTACAAATTCTCCACTATGAAGTTGGGCAGAAGTTTGTACCTCACTATGACTACTTCCGGGATGAGTACAACCCTAATGGCGGTCAACGAATAGCTACTGTTCTCATGTACCTGTGAGTAAAATGGCCTTTTAGCTTTTGTGTATAGTTGAATTAGTACATACTGTGTTGTCCCTTTATGTTCCATAAGTGACTTGTCCAAACTGCATAATTTTACAGCTCTGATGTTGAAGAGGGAGGCGAGACAGTTTTCCCTGCAGCCAAGGGTACCTTGAGTCCAGTACCTTGGTGGAACAGGCTTCCTGGTTGCGGTAAAGGAGGACTTTCCATTAAACCGAAAATGGGTGATGCACTTCTTTTTTGGAATGTGAAACCTGATGGTGCTTCGGATAAATCCAGTTTGCATGGTTAGCTGTTCTCTCTATTTTTGGCTGTCATGGTCATGCATGGATTTCGTAATAAAATAACACATCAAAGTCTGCAAATTTTACTAAAATCTATATGTTGATCTTGTTAATGACTCATCAAATATATTCTCCAGTTTCTGTCACCATTCACTTAGCTATTCTGATTCATGTCAGGTGGTTGCCCTGTTGTTAAGGGGAACAAATGGTCATGTACTAAGTGGCTGCGTGCACATGAGTATAAAATTTGAGATACTGAGCAGAAGGTAATGTTTTTTTTTTCTGCTGGAGCAGATGATTATGATACAAATGCTCTATGTTTCAGTATAAGTATCATAAACAACATGAAGTGGTTCGTGATCATGTTTCCTTGTAGTAGCGATTGTAAACAATATATGATATAGTGATAGTTTCTCTGCTACTGTCTCAACCTGTAAGTTAGTAAGTTGATAGAAATTCCGTTACTTTAAGTTCTAACCACCTGCTTATTGCATGATGGATGAAATATTTATGATCTTATCTTTTGTGCTATTTTACACACACGTAACTTTGTTAAATGAAGACAGATTCAGGTTACGTCAGTTTATAGCTGATCTTATGTTCAGTTCTAGGTTGAATGAGTCCAATAATGTTTACAGTATGAAAAATGTAAATTTTGCTGAGACTGTCCTTATACATTTAGGAATGTTCAGAAATGATTTGGAAAACCGTTGGCTGAAAAAGTCCATTCACTTAGTGTGTCAGTCATGCTACAGATAAGAAAGACTGCCTGCTTTGATACTAATTTCAGTTCAGTAAACGTCTTACCGAGTAAAACTGAATCATTGCCCTCTTGGTTTTCCTTCCTGAAATTACCTAGATTTTAAATATTAGTACCGAATATTGCCTGTAACTGCTCCATCTTGCACCCGCTGATAGGTCCTTCGTTTGCAGGTCCAAAAGTTTGTGGACTCCTGCTGTGACGTGTGAATTCGGACTAAGGCCCCATCTTCTTGGCTCATGTCCAACCTTCACGTCAGCAACCAGCATGCGGAGACTTGCAATTTTGTGTCATCTTTGTAGTTCTAGCGTAGTACAGAGTGATCAGCTGCACAGCATTTCTTGTTTCTTTCTCACTTCCCCTCTTTTTGGGAGTCAGATCAGCATTAGAACTTTTTGGGAGTCAGATCAGCATTAGAACATGAGGATGCTGACGAGTGCTATAATTATGAACTTCTGAAAGCCATAGGTGGCGCATTTTGCATCGCCCACCCGTTACGTACTGAGTCTAATACCATCACATGAGTTATGAGTAGTCATTTGCTGTTCTAGCCAAGATGCAACCTCAATTGTCATATATTGACATGCATCCATATAGCCATTCCCACATGAAAGTGTCTATAAAAGGCTTTTCATAATGTATGGAAGGTCTCTTCGTGAATTAGACCTTGTAATGATTTGATTGGTTTCGACACGACCAATGAGGTGATGGATCTCATTTTATTCTCACTCAACTTCTAGCAAGAAATCACTGGATTCCAATGACCAGTCTTTTCACATGAAAAAGTAAGAAGAAAGGTTTGAATTCTTAGTACTCAACAGAGTTGAAATGGAGTCAATTTAACTTCAAATGTGAATTTTAATTTCCATGTCTCCCAAAAAGACATGGTAAAAATCTGAAAGGAGTTCAAGTAAAATAAGATCGACAAAAGAAAAGAGACTATTAGCAAGAAGAGTGGTCTAGTTGCCATTTGCAACTTCTACAAGAACAGTTGTCGTGACTCCTAGTACATGTAAATATGGGACTCCATCACCTCGATTATGAGTTTCATGTTCTCACTCTCTCAATGCGTTTTTGTCTATAGCTTTGAAAGAAAACGTCTCCTAGGCATGGATTCAACAACACCATCTTACACCAGAGGAAGGCAAACTGCTTGAGTAAATCCCATTTCGGGACAGAGTTGAAAAATCTTGCAGGTTTCTAAAATCCAAATCATTTGTTCGATGAAAACCCAACCGAAAGCTTTTTGAACAAAATGAGGCCAGCAATGGATTGTCGACATATCATGAACCACACGGACCCCGTAATGTCAATTTATCTGCCGCCCACAGAGTCAGAATGAAAATCATCCAAGAAGGCAGAAATCGTCCCATTTATTCCCCCGATTTATTCCTATTACAGCTGGAGGAGAACTCTCTGGAAGAGAGATTTACTCATTGAACGGAGGGAATGGAAAATGCCAGGAACACCAAGAAGAGTCCGTTGTTGAACCTGCCTGGTCACTCAATGTCTACCTCCAATCAAGTTCCTGATGACGTACTGCAGGATGCCCCCTTGATCGAAATAAACCAGCTCAACCTACATATGGAAGCCACGGAAACTTAGCAAGAGGATTGAAAAGATAATGAATCTTCCAAGGATATAGAGAAGCGACAGATTAATGTTGTTACCTCTGTGTCAAACCGTAGTGTGCACACAAATGACTTGCCATTGTCTGTCACCACCGTGATGTCTTGACCAGGCCTTATTTCTCTCACGCTATTCGGAAGATTAATGGTGTAGCGCTCATGGCCAGTCAGTCCGAGCATTTCTGCATCCTCCCCAGACTTGAAACATAGAGGAATGATGCCCATTCCCACTAAATTACTTCTGTGAATCCGCTCAAAGCTCTTTGCTATGACAGCTTTCACGCCCTGATACAAATTACAGCTTAGGGTGCAACTGAAGGCCAAGAAAAAAAAGAATGAAAAATTGAATGGGAAAGCATCAAAATGCTCACCAACAGCATTGGACCCTTGGCAGCCCAATCACGAGAACTTCCACTTCCATACTCAGCACCGGCCAAAATAATGGTAGCATGCCCCTCACTCTTGTACCTCTGCCATACAAGAGACAAAACTAGTATGAGCCACAATGGCACCAGTAATCAGATAATGAGTCATTGATCACTACTCAGCCAATGGAATGTTAACCAGCAGGAGGACAGTTATAATCAGCTGATTTTCTTTTGATGGGTCTCCCAATTAAGATGATGTCACATTGACCTGTCAAATGAATCTCAACTAACAGTGGGATAACCCTGAAAAATGTTACTAGGAGGCTGGTCAAGCTAGCATTAATGGACTAAACAAACATTCAGATTCTTTCAGGCTCACCAAGAATTTGCAGACAACAACTAGTAATAGACATGACTCATGGAAGATCTTAAATAGAATGACCTATCCAACCAAGTACAATGAATGATGAGGCCCCAGCACACACGACACTATCGTTTGTGATGTAGTGTCTGTATTGGGTCTACAAAGTAAAGAAAATTTACCATGGCAACATCATAAACAGATGATTTCTCCCCACTGGGGATGTGGATTGTTTTAGGTCCAACTTCTCCTTTCAGCAACTTGTTGACAAGACGAATGTTAGCAAAGGTTCCTCTTGCCATGATCTCATCATTCCCTCGGCGACTTCCATAAGAGTTGAAGTCTCTTCTATCAACCCCACGTTCCATTAGATACCTTGCAGCAGGGCTATCCCTATGAATGCTACCAGCTGGAGAAATATGGTCAGTTGTAATGCTGTCCCCAAAGTTTAGTAAGCAATAAGCATCCTTCACGCCATGTGGGCCAGGAGGAGACATCGTCATGCTCTTGAAATATGGTGGATCATGAATGTATGTTGATGTCGGGTCCCAAGCATAAAGAGTGCCAGAAGGTGTAGATAACTGATTCCACATAGGATTTCCTTTAGTGATAGCTTCATATGTAGCCATGAACATATCTGGCAGCACATTCGATTGGACAACCTGAAGACAGGTTATACGAGAGAAAAAAACAGTCACCCATTATGGTCTCCCTAATTAATAGTCAAACTGAAAATTTCCAAAAGCTCCTATCAGATTCATGGCTTACAGTTGCCACTTCTTCATTTGATGGCCAAATGTCTCTCAAGTATACTTTTCTTCCATCTTTTCCTTCTCCAATGGGTTCGGTTTCAAAATCAATATCTACCTGCAAAGGTTGTCTCCCATGAGGAATGAACCAAAAAGTAGATTTGCAATAACAAAGAGATGCAAATTCCGAGGATAATACTTGGAGTAGATCGCTAATAAAGAACTAACAACTGCATATACAAATGGATGTTACATACTGTGCCAGCGAGAGCATAGGCAACCACAAGAGGAGGGGAAGCCAGATAGTTAGCCCTAGTTAGGGGGTGAACACGACCTTCAAAATTTCTGTTTCCAGACAATACAGCTGCAGCTACAAGATCTGACATTGTGCAAATTCAACAGTTAAGTGGGCTCATAACATTTTTTTGATAATATTATGCAGGATTATGAATTAATCTCTACCATTTTCAGTAATAGCTGATGCTACTGATTCATCAATATCCCCTGAGTTCCCAATGCATGTAGTGCATCCATAGCCAACAATGTGGAATCCTAATTGGTTCAAATATGTCTGCAAGCCACTGCAAAAACAACACTTCTAACTTAGCAAGAAGATCCACGGTTACAAACATGGGAGGAATACTTGGGTTGATTAAAGGCACCTTTTCTGCAAATATTTGGTCACAACCCCAGAGCCCGGAGCAAGGCTTGTTTTAATCCATGGTTTTACCTGACACAAAATTTATTTTGTTCAGGTACAAGAACTGACTCATCTACAACCAAATGTAGCAACTCATCAAAATTTTTAACAGAAAAATTTTGAAATATGCTGCATCAATTCCAGCTGCTCCTGTATAACACTTAAAGATATCACACATGAGTGACGAATCAATTCAACAGACAATAGATCGAGTAAACTTTTGCAGAGGCGCATGCAGATGCACATGAACATATACTATCAGGTGACAGGTGTAGCAAATACCATATGAACTAAATATATTGCCTAATATATTCTACTTTGTCAGAAGAAGAGTTTTGGTCAGCCAACCTCCAATCCTAATTCACAAGCCTTCTTTGCTACCAAAGCAGCACCAAGCATTACACTAGGATTTGAAGTATTTGTGCAGCTAGTGATAGCTGCTATAACAACATCCCCATGCCGAAGCTGAGCCGAAGTCCCATGAAATGTGAACTCTGCAACCTTTCCTTGTGATTCCTTTGGAATAGCAAAACCCTGCAAAGGCATGGATAATAATCAGGTAAAATCCAAAGCAAAGACAGAAAAAAAAAAATCAATATCTATAATACTCCATGAAGCATGCCATTTTACCCATCTAAAAGCTATTTAAAAGAAACAATTTCCAAATTTTTTATCTTGCATTTGGCATTTGCAGAAGAGAAATCACTCGTAAATCTTTGACACCATAGTTAAAAAAATTCAATGTACGTAAGATGAGCCAGCGTAAAGATTTCAACAAATAAACTTGCTCATCAATCAACTTCTGCACAGTTAAAGTAGCACAAAGCAACAAAAAAAGGGAAGCACAAGTCAACACAGACATAGTTACCTATTTATATTCTAGTATATTTACCAGAGTAGAAGCACTGCATGTGGAGAGTAATTCACTTCATAAATTTTGGAACCAACAAAGAGCCCCATGACCACACACACCCATGATCCCTTATAGAGAGTATACAAGATTCCAGAAAGCCTCACCTTAAATCCAACTCTATTATCCAAGCATGCATGCCAATCAGCTTTCATTTCCTTCAGTGGAACTCGATCGTGTGGCCTAGAAAGCATTGATTCTTAGCCAATAGAAGGGTGAGGGGGGGAAAACTAAACCTACTTCATGGCAATAGAATTGTATCCACTGTGGATTACCTTTTGGGGCCCGAAATGCATGGTTCCACATCCTTAAGATCCAGTTCCAGATATGAGGAGTATGTTCTCTCCACTTGGGGCTGCTTCCAACACAAAGATCCTTAACAAGAAATAATGATGTCCTCTTAAAGAGTCAAAAACATTCATAAAACTCACCTCACTGTAATCCACAAACATTTTATTCGCCCGCAAGAAAGATTCTATCATGGAAACCTATGAAGTTGCTTAAGTTAATACAAGTAAGTACTCAGTAGTAAGTATAAATTATCATGATGATCTCTGTGATTACTTACAGTTTCTTCACTTCTGCCTGTCAATTTTAAATACTGCAGAGTGACATGATCAACGGGGAAAAAACCCATAGTGGCACCATATTCAGGTGACATGTTAGCGATGGTGGCACGATCTGCCAATGACAGTTCGCTCATTCCTTCCCCTGCATAAGCGACATAACATTTAAAACAACAGTACCAAGAAGGATTCGGTGGCTATAGAATATCTTAGACAGAAAGGAATGATGATGCAGGGGAATCAGAAGATGTACCATAAAACTCCACAAATTTGCCCACAACACCATGTTTCCTCAGCATTTGTGTTACGGTCAAGACCAGATCGGTTGCTGTTACGCCATCTCTCAGCTTCCCAGTTAATTTAAAGCCAACCACACCAGGAAGGACCATGCTCATTGGCTGCATCAAAATAAGAGATGAAAACGAAATTGCTAGGAAATGACTGTAAAAACTAATGGATGTATGTTCATACTTCAGAAACATCCTGAAAAGGACATATTAGAGTCAACTGACACTACTTTATCAGCCATCCATAGTAGAAAAAAATTCAGATATTGAGTTCTCTTACCTGGCCAAGCATTGCAGCTTCTGCTTCTATTCCTCCAACTCCCCAACCAGCAACTCCCAATCCGTCTATCATAGTTGTATGTGAATCAGTACCAACAACACTATCAGGGTAAAGAATGCCATTTGTGTTGAAGACCACTCTGCCAAGATATTCTAGATTAACCTGCAAATAGATTCCAGCTTAGTTTGTTGACTTGATGATGCGGACCAAAATTCAGGTAAAGCAAGAAAATTGCACATTCTTATAGGACAGGATATGTAATAGTCCCACCAGGGGTATATACAGTTTTCTCCACTTCTTATGTTAAAGCGATACATATGATCAGCATATATTTGACTATCCTTGCGTATGCACTTTATTTTTACTACCTGGTGGACAATCCCTGATCCGGGAGGAACAACAAGCATATTATGAAATGCGGTTGAACCCCACTTGAGAAAGCCAAATCTTTCCTTGTTCCGATGAAACTCAAGTTCCATATTTGCCTGGACAGCATTTTCTGACCTTGCCACGTCAACCTGAACCGAGTGGTCAATAACAAGATCCACTGGAACCTGCACGATAATTCACATGTTCACACGTAAGGGTTCAACCACTTGTACACATTAAAATAAACTTCCGTCACCACCAGTGAGTATCTATATGAGCTAAAGAGTGATAAGGTCAAGCTGGAACGAGCGACATGCAGATATATAAAGCTCACCAGTGGGTTGATTTTATTTGGATCTCCCCCAAGGCTATTCATCGCATCACGCATGCAAGCAAGATCAACAACAGCAGGCACCCCAGTAAAATCCTGATACAAATAACGACGAGGCATTATCAAAAATTCAAACATCGCAACTCTTTGAAACCCCAATTAGCATCAACGAGACGTGACGTGCGGCTCTATATACCTGTAGCAGCACTCTAGCTGGCTTAAACGGGATCTCCACTTGCCTAGGCGAAGTGTTTTCCCAGTCGATGATCTTCTCGACATCCTTGCTTTTCACCTGGAACTCGTCGCAGTTTCGAATAGCCGACTCCAGAAGAATCCTAATAGAGTACGGCAGCTTATCTGAAGCACAAACAACGGAGATTGAATTGAATGGGGTTGATTCCGCCAGAATCCTAACAGAGTACGGCACTCGCCAGTCTTATCCGCAACGGAGGACCATCCACCTCGTCCACACTCGAAAAAAATCGCCAAAACCACCGAAAACGAACTACGCAATCCATTTCCGAGCGCCTTTAACTGATCATTTCCAATCCAAAACACGGAACCGCACCCCATCCAGACCGAACACGCTTCAAACTTCAAAGACACCGAAAGAAACGACAACATCAACAGGAGGAAATAAAAAACACTGACCAATCCGGGAGTCGCCGAGGGCCGGAAGACAGAAGTAACGCCCGAACTCGCCGCCGCCGGGCCTCTCGAGCGTCTTCAGAATGCTCTTGAAAGGATTCTCGCCAGCTGAAACGCGAACGATCGGATTAGAGATAGAGAGAGAGAGAGAAAGAAGCCTCGGTCGCCGGAAACAAGAAACGGGCGTAAAGCGGCTTACCCATGGACGAATGGAGAAGATCAGACGAGAGAGGAAAACTGCTCGAAGCTCGAAGCTCGAAGCTCGACGGCGAGACACGGCGACGAGATTGGACAGAGATCTAAATCACGGAGCGGAAGAGAGAGAAGCTAGAGAGAGAAAAGGAAACATGGGCAGGGTTCATTAATAAATATCCGGAGATTTCCGAGGATGAGAGAGAGAGAGATAGAGTGAGAGAGGGGTGGGGGTGGTTGGCTGGACGTGGGAAGATGCAATGAACATTTTTTGCGGGGCTCTTTTGTCCGAGTCAGTTGCCCGAGGCGATGATGATGATGACGATGATGACGACAGCCGGACCGGAGGTTGAGGTCACGTGTTTGAGGTTTTTCCCCAGTGCCAAGTTCGGATTTTTGCTCTTTGCCCTTTCTTTAACGGATTTTTTTTTTTTTTTTATCTTTTGAAATTCTCCGTATATTCTTTCCCTTTTCCCAAAACCTTTTCCCAAAAACTGAAAAAGGAGAAAGGGACTTTGCCATCTCTTTAAGCTGTGTTTGGTCACCGGAATAACGGTCAGGATGCGATGAAAATGTTTTCTTCTCCAGCGTTTAATTCTCGTTCGAGACAAGATGAGGTCGGATGTAATAGGGATAAGTTTCGGATTCGAGAATCCCATGTGGATAGTGAGATGGAGGTGGAGGAAGTCAAGCGGCATGAGTCCAAACATTGTGCCGCCGCCCTTGTTTTCTCGAATGAAAAATGAAAATTTTGAATTTTCAAGAAGTACGTGATAAATGGGTTGCTGGCTTTTATTGAGATTGCCGGCTCTTTTTTCAGGTTTTTTTAAAAAGAAGTGAGATGCATCGAGTATATTGAGTATTCAGACAATGATAAGAGCAAGACCGATGAGGAGCTTTTTAAAATGTTTACCTTTTGTCCTCAATGTCGAGCAGGATGTGAAATGCCGGCTTGATATGGCACTACATCTTAAATTGAAGTACGATTTGTCTCATTATAATTTCGTAGCTCGTGATATATCTTGTCACCCAAAAACCGCAATGGCTATCACATCAAATATTACTATAGCTATTATGCTTCCTTCAGTATATGCCTGCCCACTCCATCAATAGCTGGACAATCACGGTACTTGCTAAGAAGGGTTGCACCAATAATCTTTAATATTGAGTTGTCGTGCAATCAGGTCTTTGAAAATGTTGATATGTGCAGTCAAATTATAATGCTTTTTTTTTATTTGTGCAATTTAATCATTCTGGAAAAGTCACGGGTGAAATTGATGACATGGGTTTTTCTTAATACATTTTGATATAAAGTTTTAATATCGATGGTATTGTCACGATGCTACATTAAGAAAAGTGTCAAAAAAATTAAAACAAAAAACTGGAAAACAAGAAGTTGGGTAAAAACAGAAAAAACCAAATTTTCTTTATAAAAAGAAAAACAAGCAAGAGAGGGAGAGAGAGAATTTGAATGATCAAGGCCACCTTAAATTATCCTTGCCAAATCGAACCTGAGCAAGTATTTAAAAGGTAAAAAGAAAAGAAACAAATTGAAAATATGTCCTAAGACGAGAAATTCTGTAATATCATATTGTAATTATTCTCACCAAAGGGAGATCCAGGGCAAAAGATGGAAAGGGGGCAAGGAGGTATATATGAATTCACAAAAGATATAAATATGTATTATTTCAAATATATCTAAATCCATTATTTTATTGGAAATTTAATATAACTTAGATTAGGATCTGAGTAAATCCTCAAAATATTTTGTCTTAACTTTGAGACGTAAAACATAAAAGCATTCCCATTTCATTGGATATATATATACACACAACTTAGAATAAGCATTGTGAGGCATATAAACACCAGTACATTAAATTAAGGAATGCAATCAAACTGAACACTCTTATTAGAGGGACAATTGTTGTCGGTCCTCATAAATGAAACACCTCTCGAGAAAGATAGGTTGGTAAAGGCAACCTCAATTTTGCTTTCACTGTGAACTCGTGATCCTTTAACGGGTTTTGAGTTGAGGTCGATAATTATTATTAATATTATGCATTTTACGGTTCCAATGAAACTGGACACACGTCAAGTCACGCTCCTATCAGAGATACATACAAGCTTGGAATGCTTCCCAAGAGAAACAACGTGGAACAGATGTTTTACGTGTGTTTTATCTTCTTTTTGTCCTAAACATTGACTTAACTTGCAAATGTGGGAGCATTCCCAACCCTATAAATTTCCCACGTGAGACCAATTCACGCTTTCAACTTAAGCCAAGGCCATTTTGCCTTCGCGTAGGCGGCCCGCCGCCGCGTACAGGGAACACGAGGTGGTCGTGGGAATAAATTTCCCTAGGCGGGGCAGGGATGGCCCCGTGCCCATTCCTAAGGCAGTGGCTCTTTCTCTTCCTTAATTTTTAGTTTTGGTTTGTTTTTTTTTTTCCTTTAATTTTTTGTATTTTTTATGTCGTGGCGCCACATTTGCAAAGAAAATCAAAAGATGAAATGCTAAATGTTGTCTCACATAAATCAATTTGACCATCAGCTTGACGGAAGGATTCAATTGCACCTCATAAAAAAAAAACGTTTAGGACTTGATCATGTGTGTAAAAGAGAATTGGGAAGCACCGGAAGTCGAACCGGAATTGGTGGCTCTTAAGGGAGTCAGTTCGATTCTCGGTTCCAATTTATTGAAACTAGCAAGTATCAATCTAGTTTTCAATTCCTGATTCTAGATATAGAACTGCCCACCCTCTCATATGAAATAAATCAATAGTATATATATATATATAATATTTAAGAAAAAAATTTGACAAAAAAATTTAAGAAAAATGAAAATTCTTAATCTGAAGCACAACACCCATTAACTCAATATGCGTCTTTTCTCATTTTCATTTTATTTGAGTTGTCTCTCTATCTCTTACTCACAGCTTCCACTCTCAAGATCGACACACATCAATTCATAACCTTCATTCTCGACTTTTAATATGAGTCCAAATTTTTTATTGATCTTGCAATAAACAATATGAAATTCTTTATTTTTTTGCTTTATTTTGGCTTGCTGAAAAATGTTGCACTGAATGCATGAAGTTTGGTGAAATCAGTTCTCAATTCTAATATTTCAGAATCTATCATTAATGGGTTAAAATTAGGCAGTTACGTGTTTGTATTAGCCTGAAAATCACATTTCATGACTTGGGCAGTCAAAGGTTCAACACGAAAGGAAGCCCCTTTTGGGGTAATAAAATGAAAAATGAAATTTAACTTTTCAACCTTTTTTTAAGCAAAAATAAAAAGCATAAAAAGGGTGAGTAAATGATCACAGAATATGCCCTTCCCTTTCTGCTCTGTTAGAATTCGACTTTTGGACATTGATTACTCACAGCATTAATTAAGGCTCTATTTATTTCAAGAAAAATAAGAAAATATAAAAAAAATATTAAAAGCAATTGATTCAAACAATTAATTAATAAAAAATATTTTTATTATCGATTGCGATTTATGTTTAAATGTTATCGTAAATTATGAAAATATTTTTAATCATTTATTATCCACAAAATAAATCCACCCGAAATCATAAATCGAAACAAATGATTACACAAAAATGCCTTTACACCTAAGATTCTCTTACTATCTAAACGTGGGCACTTAGTGATGCAACCCCAACTACCATATGGTTTCAGACATATTAAAACAACGATGAATTGGAAGATTCGTACGACAGTTCGACCCCCCTTCACTGGAGCACTTTAACATAAGAAGTACTAATCTAGAATTGATATTTCGGAATTTACCCAAACAAAAAAAAAAGAAAAGAGAGAGAGAAATATGAAGGGGTCGTACTTTTTCCACTCTGTCTCCTGCCTTCGGCTTATCCAGTCCCCACGAAATGGTATTTTGACGATATCATCCCTTATGGGTCCCACGTTTTAGCACGTCGTAGGCCCATGTTGAATATTAAAGTCAAATGCGAGACCCATCTTGTGTCCCGCTTCTTTTACTTGGTTCTCTCTTTCGTTTTCTTTTGTATTGTTTTTGGATGCGCATGAAATTTTTTCTATTTTTCTATTTCTTAAAAATAAATTTAAAATAAAAATCCATTTAATAATATAATTTTATTTTTCTCTTTATTACTCCATAAATGAATTTGGAATATAAATCATAATTTAACTTTTTTTTACTTTTCTATTTTTAAAACAAAAGTGAGAAATAACTTTTCATTGCTTACTCTTGTTACTAGCTATTGTTGTCGTCGCTCGCTCACCACCACTGCCTAGCCATCAATCACCGTCGCTTGCCCGCTGTCGCTAGCCACCGACCACCAACATTCAGGAATGAGAAATTTTATAATGTTGTCGAATGAATTTTATTCCGAAAGTATAAATTTTGTATATTCATCAAATGCCTATTTTATCTCATAAATTCGTCAGAGGAATAAAACTAGAAAAATTAATTTCTAGTCATAAATTGATTTCTGAAATAGAAATTTTATCATGCACACCCTCTGTTCTCTCTCCTTACTGGTTCATCATCTTCTTTTTCCTCTTTGCTTTTTCGACCTATGTCCTCCATTGCACCCTTGATCCATAATTAGCAATAGAGATCTTGTCGTGGGTGATGATGGTGACCATGGCCGTCGACCTAGCGATGTTGCTCTCTAGGAAGTAAAGCTCGTACCAGCACCTCTCATGCATCGTCATCATGGCCTCATCGTATAGAACTCTACCAATTGAGCTATATCCCCTAAGCCGAGTGGCGCCTCGTTGTCCATATTGTGAAAGCTCCTTTTCATTGTTGCCCTCCACTTCACTGGAGCCGAATCCTCCTTGTTGACCATCACCGGCTCCTCCTTTTTCAGCTCGTGCATCCTTTTTCTACACCTCGTGCCTAGGAATGGCCGGTCGAGCAAGCAATAGAGAGAACCAAGAGATAGAGAAGGGGGAAAAAAGAAGAAGAACAAGGTAAAAATGCGACAAAATGGGTCCCGCATTTGACATTAATTATTACCCGTGGATATAATGTGCTAAAAAAACGAGACAAAAGAGGATAATATAGTCAAAACACTAATTTTAAGAAACGAATAAGTCAAAGAGAGTAGAAAAAACGTGCCATAAAAAGAATTATCTCTAATTCAAGTCCGTGTTCGATTTGACATTTTAGCCGGATTTGATCGATTAGTGTCGGAGGGACTTCATTAGAAAATTTACGAAAGTAGAATAACTTTATTAGACAAAGGGACTCGACTAGAAAAATGACAATATATATACATGTCCATATCTCAAACCACATGAACGATTATTTAATATAGCCCATGGGAGCTAAAAGCAAAATCTATTAAAACTCGGGCTTCATTTGTCCCATAGAAATAGATAATTTAAAAAATAATATCCTAAAAATGATTACTTGAATGTTCATTTGAATGAAAAATATTTTTAATCATCTATGAAATTATTTATAATGAAAACATTTTTATTAACTAATTATTTTAAATAATATAAATAATTATTTAAAGTTTGGATTTTTCCCCTTTCCCTTTTCTTTTTCTTTTTTTAATCTTTTGGTATTCTCTACATATTCTTTCCCTTTTCCCAAAAAACTAAAAAAGGACAAAGAGAATTTGTGATCTCTTTAAGCTGTGTTTGGTTACCAGGATAGCAGTAAGGATGCGACAAATTTTTTTCTTCTCCGGTGTTTTAATTCTAGACCTGTTAAACGGGTGGGTTGGATTGGGTTTGGGTCGGGTCATAAATGGTCCGACCCAAATTGACCCATTAACCCGTTTATGACCCATTTAAGTATAGTATAAAATTTTTGACCCATATCCAACCCAACCCATACCCGACCCGGCCCATATTGTTAAAATATTTCTCTATATAACTAAATTTAGGAAAACTTATTCTTATAATATTTTTTAAAGATTTTAAACTTATTCAAGTTCATTAACAACTCATGTATTTTAGTCTTTTTAATTTTTAAACCCATTATATATACACTTGTCAAAATTGGTGTATAACCCATTTAAATATTAAATAGGTTATAAATGGGTCAGGTTTTCTTTAAATGGGTCATATATGGATTATACTAAAAGGAAGCCTGACCAATTTTGACAGGTGTATTTAATTCTTGTCTGAGACGGGATAAAGGTCAAATGCAATAGGTATAAAATCCAGTTTCGAGAATCCCAGGTGGAGGCAGCCAAAGTCGCGAGTCAAAACATGGTGCCATCCTCCTTGTTTTCTTGAATGAAAAATGGAATTTTTACGTAATAATCGGGTTGCTACCTTTTATTGAGATTGCAGGCTCTTTTTTTTTAGCTCTTTTTCTAAAGAATTTAGTTGCACTCGACGTAAGAGTGTTCAAACAATGATAAGAGAAAGATCGATGAGGAGCTTTTTAAAATATTTTTAACTTTTGTCCCTAATGTCGAGTTGGATGTGAAATGTTGACTTGGTATGACACTACATCTCAATTGAAATGCGGTTTGTCTCATTATAGCTTTGTAATTTGTGATATTTCTTATTGCATGAAAATCACAATAGCAATCGTGTCGAATATTCCTATAGCTATTGTGCTTCCTTTGGTACATACCTTCCAACTCCAAGAGTAGTTGGACGATCACAGTACCTACTATGAAAGGTTGCACCAATGATCTTTAACATTGAGTCGCTATGAAATCAAGTCTTGAAAATGTAAATTTGTGCAATCAAATCCTCAACGTTTTTTATTTATGCAATTAAGTCATTCTAGTAAAGTCATGAGTGAAGTTGATGACATGCATTTTTCTTAATATGTTTTGATATAGATGACACGGATATGGCGCCACATTAAGAAAAGTGTAAAAAAAAAAATTCAAAAAATTGGAAAAAGAAGTCGGGAGAGAAACAGAAAAACCCAAAATTTCTTTATAAAAAGAAAAACAACCAATAGAGTAGAGAGAGAATTTGAATAGTTAAGGCTGCCTTTTAATTATTCTTGTCAATTCAGATATGAGCAAATCTGGCTCGAGGAGAAACAACAAGCGAAAGATCTACCTTGGGATAAATGTCACCCTGTAAATTATCCTCACCACAAATGAGGGATCATGGCAAAATATGGAAAAAGGGGGCAAGGAGGTGCACATGTATCCACGAAAAAGATATATACATATATTATTTATAATATATTTATAATCATTATTTTATTGGAAACTTAATATAACTTAAATTATTATAAATATTATGCACTTTACGATTATATTGAAATTGGAAACACGCCAAGTGACGCTCCTATTGGTTGTTTTCTTTTTATATCCACAAAATAAATCCACCCGAAATCATACATGAAAAGAAATGATTATATAGAAATACCTTTAGACCTAAGGTTCTCTTTTAGACTATCTAAACGTGGGCACTTAGTCATGCAATCCCATCTACCGTATGGTTTCAGATATATTAAAACTTTGATGAATTGGAAGATTCGGACGACATCACTGGAGCACTCAACAATATAAGTACTAATTAAGAATTGATCTTTCGGAATATACCCTAACCAAATAAATAAATAAATAAATAAAAGAGTCGTACATTTCCCGCTGCCTTTGGCGTATCCACTCCCACGAAATAGTATCTCGACGATCTCATCCCCTGTGGGTCCCACCTGTCGTAGCCCATGGTGAATATTAAAGTCAAATGCGGGGCCCATTTTGTGTCCCGCTTGTTTTACTTGGTTCTCTCTCTCTACTTGTTCATCGTCTTCTTTTTCCTCGCTGCCTTTTCGACCTTATGTCCTCCACTCCACCCTCGATCCGTAGTTAGCAACAAAGATCTTGTCGTGGGTGACGATGGCGACCACGGCCGTCGACCCGGCGACGTCGCTCTCTAGGAAGTGCCTGCACCTCTCATGGATCGCCACCATGGCCACATCTCATAGTTCTTTGCCAATCGAGCTTTATCCCCCGAGCCGAGTGGCACCTCCTTGTCCATCATGTGAAAGCTCCTTTTCATTGGAGCTGAACGCCCCTTGTTTACCGTCACTGGCTCCTCCTTTCCTATCCCTACGCCTTATGCCTAGGATAAATAGAGAGAGGAGGAAAAAAGAGGAAAGAGGAACAAAGTAAAATTGAGACAGAATGGGTCCCACATTTGACATTAATCACTACCGGTGGGTATAATGTGCTAGAAAAGTGAGACCATAAAGGATAATATAGTCAAAACACTAGTTTTAAAGAGCGAATAAGTCAAAGAGAGAGTAGAAAAAACGTATCCTAAAAAGAATTATTGATTATTCGAGTTCCTGTTCGATTTGATATTTTAGCTGGATTTGATCGGTCAGTGCCGAATGGACTTCTTTTGAAAAATCCATGAAAGTAGAAGGATATGATTACATGAAATTAAACATATAGGGACTCGATTAGAAAAATGACAATGTATATACTTGTCCATATCTCGAACCACATAAATGATTTTTAATATAGCCCATGGGTGCTAAAGCAAAATCTGTTTAGACTTCAACTTTGTTTTTTTTTTTTTTTTTGGTAAGGTAAGCTTGTATAATTTAAAAAATAATTTCTTAAAAATAATCACTTGTATATAAAAATGAAAGAATGAATTTTTTTAATCATCCATGAAAATGTTGATACCTAAATTATTATTGACAATGACAACATTTTTCATTAATTAATTATTTCAAGTAATATAAGCGATTATTTTTGAAATAATATTTTATAAATTATTCATTTTTTGTGAAAAAAATGCACTATCAATTTGTTATAATTACCATAGATTAGGAGCATTAAGGGGACACTCTCGAAATCTGGTCGATACCTCTCAATCATGGGCCGGGCTTGATGTTGTCAGTTGTCCAAAAAGGGTCTGGGCTCGTTTCATCATTCGGTTCGGATTTTGAGGTCCATTTAGCGATTGGAATGGGACGTGCTTCGATCAATCCAACGTAGGCCGTGGGCCGGCTACAGTATCTTGGCAAGCGAATGGGCCGTCCGGTCCAATCGGATTCAACCTTCACCGGCGCTCGTGTACGGTATACGGATCCGTATCTCTCTCTCCTTCTTCTCGATTCACCTCTCGACGTCGCCATACGTTACCCATAAAACAAGCAAGCAGTAATGTTGATGACTCTCTACACTTGATAACAACAATTGTAAAATCTTTTTATGGCATTTTGAAATTTAAATACGACGGCGCATTGCAAGATCACATGGGACAATATATCTACTGTAGAATATTTTGACAATATATTAGACCGCACTGCTTTCCGTTCATATTATCGTTGGCCCAAATTTCACATAGTATTGAAATAGGTGGTATTGAGTTCGAATTTTTCTATACCCATATCTCCCTCGCTATTCTGCATTCCCCTACATTAATCTTTGGCCCAAAGTCCAACCTATCCATGGTCGTAGGCTAGAAATTTTCCCAATAACAAAACAAGGCGATGGCCATGCAAACTTTGTATACTCTACCCTCCTTCAGCCTCTTGCCCATTCAAATTTTGAACCACTAGTTACATGATAAATGCAATCATGAAACATTTAACATACGTAGTAATGATTGAGATTTGTTGAGACACCAAGACGAAAGAGGTCAAGGATCCTTGTCGGGACAAAACCCGGGCCCAGTGCCATTTGAGTCTAGACAATTTCTTTTGCCTTGCCTTAAGCAACGGATTCGTTCCCCAATGCCATTCATGTACATTCAGAAAATGGTGCAAGATTGGCAGCAAAACACAAGAATATGTTGCTTGCATAACGCAACTCGAGACCTCTTTCGTGCATCAATTAGCATCAATCAGTCCCTCAAACGAATTGAATTATCACGAAGCCGGTCCAAATCCGAAGTTTAGTTATTTATTGTTTACTCCACGATTTTCTTGGGACCTCCACAAAAGTACCCAATTTGGTGGACTTCTTGAGCAACAACATCATCCACACCTTCCACTTGATTGACTCTCTTCGGGTCATTGATATTAGCTTACCCACCAAAAGAATGGGACAAAAATAAAAAGAAATCCAGTCAATCCCATGGTTTTGTAGATTGTCGGAAGGGCCAATGACCAGCCACGAGGAAGGATTAGATTAGAGCAAATCTTTTGGTTGTTAAGGCAAGAGATTTGTCTTTGCTTCTAGCGTTTTGGAGAGAAGACAAGACCATACGTAATCATCGAGCATTCGGTTGCCTCCACCCTCAGGCAATAACTTATACTCCATGTTGCGAATTGACAATCAGCCCTTGCTTCGATTTGGTCAATAGGGGAGATATTGCCTCCTTCAAAGGGAAGATTGAGGTAGAAAACATTGGCACGGGAAAGAATTAACCATCCGCGTTAAAATCTTGTACTCAACGGAATGTGAAATGACACTTTAGCAACCCCCTCTTCTCACGCACAATTTCGACTGAAATTAGTAAATATAACATCAACATCATGGAGGATGTGAAATTTGACTTTAACACAATGTTGAGAGTCTCATAAAAGAAAATATAAACTACATAATAGGGGGATTGAGACTAGGACATTTTCAGATCCCTAGAAAATCTCATATTCACATGATGCATTAAACGAAGTGTACCAATTTGTTGGGATGGCTCAAGCTATATGATTCTCGAAGAATCGAGTGGAGAAAAAAAAAAAAAAGAATACAAAAGAGGAAAAACAGACTTGCAAGAATTCAAATATTAGATTTATCGATGGGCCTCGATAGTAATAATTGCCATCACTGTCGTTATTAATGTTAGGGATATTAAAGAGCACCCTCCTCACTTTTATTTATTATCAAACTCCGAAATTACATTTCCACATCAATTGATATTTGTTTTTTTTCCATTGTAACTCGAAAATATCCATGCCCCCATTAATACCACCCCCCTCCCTCCCTCCGCACGACCCCAACCAGATGTTGCTACAATGCACTTGAGCACAATATAACAAAAGTGGCGCTTCAAAGTGTGAAGTTTTACGCAACATATGTGCACACGAGCATGCGCACGCACACACCAACATGTCGAGATAGAGTGAGGTTACGATTGTCGGCATTAGCATTTTGGCATTAGGGTTTTGTGTGGTTAGAGGGTCGATAAACGTGGCGTGGAACTTTTGAAAGGAAGGGCGATGCGATTCTTCTGCTCATGCTACGTAAGGTGCAAAGTGGTAGTTTTGAAAGTCGAAGAGAGGACGTGGTAAAGATGCAAAACTGCGGCTGGTTTCATCGATTTCCCCTTGTTTTCTTACATTATGATTAAAGGGAAAGTGCGACTCATGCGAAGTGACGATAGGAATGCTCGAACTCTCCAGCCGCCGTGGCTGGCGAACTAACGATGATCGAGCTAATAAATGTGTTTCCGACCAATGACGCTGTCCCCATCTCGAAGGGCTTTTTCAGCTCGTGGACATTAGCTTACCCACCAAATGATAGGGAGCAAAAATCAATCGGATGCCAGAATTTTCTGAGCTCCCGATAAGCCGAGAACTGGCCAGAAAGGACGAGAAAATTGGACTGGAGATCGAAGCAAATCTTTTGATTCGCATGGCAAGAGATTTGTGTCTTTGCTTCTAGCGCTGTGGAGAGAAGGCAGACTTAGGCCATCATGATGTCTTGTCGGGAATTTCAAGATATTTTTTATATTCCATGTTGCAATCAAAGTTGTCTGCTCAGCCAGCCCTCTGCTCTTCGTTTGGGTCGCAGGAGATATTACTCGTTATAAAAGGGAAATTATAGCAGAAAATATTGATTTTGAGAGTTCTATAAAAGATTTTTTTTTTTAGTGACCCAGGAAACCCCGTATGGCCGGCAGCCGGAGGGTAAATCCTAGGATGACACATAAGCGGGAGGATCTACTACTCCCGGCGTCACACTTAAGACTTAAAGTCTATAAAAGATTAACATCATAAAAAACTCTAAACTAATCTATTGAAGATAAATTTATTTCAAATTAAATTTTTTGCCATAAAAATCTCAGAGTAATATATTTGTGACAAATTTACTTTCTGTAAATTTCCATTTAATTGGATTAATATAACAAAAAATCACAAGCCGATACATCTATGACAAATACAAGGTAAAGTCTTAAACCAGTACACTCATCAATTGTTATGTGTCATTTAACTTAGTAATTTGATGGTAAAATCTAATTAAGGGTACATTTGTCATCGGTTTTCCAATTTGAGGATTTTAGTGGTCAAAATATTAATTTGAGAAAAATATAATAATTTGAGGTTTTACATGATATTAATTTTTTTTTATAAAATAGCCATTAATTGGAAGATATTTCACCATCTCGTAATGTGAAATGACACTTTAGTTTCCCCTTTTAGGTGTAAATTCGATTGGAATAATTTAAATAAGGCCACATAATGAAGGGTGTGAAAGTTGACTCTGGCGTGATGTTTAAAATCCCATAAATAAGTAAACACAAATCATTTATTAGGCGGATTGAGAATATAGAAATCTCATATCCTAATAATTTAGCGCAATAAATCTACTGATTTGTTAGGATAGCTCGATAGAAATCTTTCTAATTCTCGAAAGACGGGGAAAGAATAAATGAAGAAGAGAAAAAAACCAAAGTCGTAGGAACTTGGATCTTAGATTCTTGACGAGTAACAATTGTCATTCTCGTTGTCATTAGAATGAATGTCATCAGGGAGATTGAGAAAACCCTCCTCACTTCTATTCCAGTACCACTTCCTCTCTTCTTCTTTTTCAGAAGCACAAGCGTCGAATTTTGTTTATCAAACGCCAAAATCACATTTTCACATCTATTTATATTTGCTTTTTATTTACAAGATTTTCATCGTGACCCAAAATATCAATGCCCTATAAAATATTCCGATCCTCAATCCCATGCCTCCGCACGACTTCATATTCGAGGTTACCTCGAGCCATGACCTCAATCTGTGCACATTGCTGTGTAGCACAATATACCAAAAGTCGAGCTTCGAGTGACAAGACGGAGCAATTACAATTACTAGTAGTACCATTTAGAGTCTTATTAGGGTTTTTGTGTGATTAGAGAGTTAATAGCGTGAACCATTGCAAAGAAGGGGCAATATTAACTTTTTGTATATGTTTTTGTAAGATACTAGGAAGAAGGAAAGCGGTAAAAGATGCAAAACTTGGCAAGGTGGGTTTCGTCAATTTCCCTGATTGTCTTCGTTATTATTGAAAGCAAGTTGCGACTTACATGAAGTGATAGCACGCCTGAACTCTCCAACCACTTTGACTCGTGAACTCATAATTAACCAGTTGATTAACGTGTTATTTGCATGGATTATGGGACCAAACAAGTTATGTTTAATTACCAACGTGTTGCCTTGCTTGGACGCAAGCATGCACGTTAACAAAATGCGTGCTTGACTTAACTTTTCCTCCTTTTTCCCTGATTTTCGCGTGGCTGATGGCGCCCCACGAACCCCCTACCCATTTTAATTTTTTTAATTCATTTTCCAAGCCTATTTAAATTCCACAATTCTAGACAAAAAGACAACACAAATTCTCTGACATTACTTTTTTTTAGTCTCTCATAAAGTAACCCTCAACTCATTCTCATATTCTCACCAAATTCTATGAGGATATGAGGATTCAAATCCTATCACCTGGGAAAGATGGCTACTAAAAACATGATTTAACCGGAAGAATTATTGTGGGATTCTACTAGGCATAGTCAACTTTCGTTTTGCTATCTTTTGTACGTATTGGTAATGCGTTATGTAGCAAAGTACGAGTACGTGTTTAGATTGACTTTTATTATTTTACTTTTTGGCTTATTAGATTAGAGGTACTTTCATTTATCCGAAACACCCCAAACTTTCACAGCACATACGCATTTGCACGTAAATCTGTATATAATTTTTTCCACGATTTTCTGAATTTTCAGAAAACCTTTAGAACTCCGACAGGAAAACTTTGTGTTTACAGCTAATTGTAAACAAACGGACTTTTTCTTGAGCAGCATGCTAGATTGTGTGACCTATGGTTTTTTAACAATGTCGTGACAAGAGTTAGGGAAGTTTCAAAGAAGATTCACATTTATGTTTCGACCATTCCGTCCTCGACCGGTCAAAAGGTTCGAATCCCCATCACCTCATTCTCTAATCAATTCCGACGCTATAAGAGATTTGTTTGCGCGCCTTTATCCCAAATTCTAAAAATTATTTTCCAAGCATAAGTAAATCTTAAAAGGAAAATTTCTTATTATTATTATTATTATTATTTCTTTGAAAGTAGATCCAATGGCAACGTTTCATCTACTCTTCACCTGACCCGAGGATGGAAATAGAAAATCAAAATTAGCTCAGACATCAAAGCTCGATGATGCTTTTTTTGGGCATATCAATTGAATCGTTGCAACCAATTTTCAGAAACATGGGTCCGACCATAGCTAGACATATAAATTCACTGTCTGAAGCCACCCTAAAAAAAATATTTCTAATGTTCCTTTTTTGGCATTTATTTATATATTTATTAATCTATTTTTGAAATAACAATGTTCGGACGTCAAGGCTAAAAAAGGAAGAAATGAACCGGAGATTTGTTCAAGGTAAAAAACTTTGCAATATCGCCTCACCTATTTTGGGAAGAAAAATATCTACCAGCATATAAAAGGTTCGAGACACTGAATATCAAAATATTAAAATAAGAAATGTAGCCTAACTGAAACTAAAAAACTACCGCAGATAATCCTCGTAGGTGTGTTAATGTTTATTTATTAACTGGTAATTTCTGATTTTTTCCCTTTTTCGCATTTATTTATTAATCTATTTTTTGAATTTCTTACCAGTGCGTTAATGTTTTACCCTTGGTTCGGGTTCGGTTTGGGTTTGCGGGGCCCGCGCTGAGCAGCTCTGCAGAAGATATTTTCGTGGCAAATCCTCTGAGAGAGAGAGAAAGAGAGAGAGAGATGGTCGGAACTCCACGTCGGAGGCCGTTGTCAAACCGAAGCTTCTCATCTCTCTCTCTCTCTCCTCTTCCTTGTCCCCCGTGCCTTTGACGGCGAACGTTATGCAAATTTGAAAACGGAAACCCGAAGGCAAAGACCAGACCTTCTTCCCTTCCAAGAAAACGTGTAGAGGGAGAGAGGGGTCGCCTGAGCAAGATTGGGGAGGAGGAAGAAGCGAAGGAGAAGAGAAGGAGATGGGGTCATAAATGCGAGTAGGTCGATGCGGTCGCTTTTCGTTTTCTCTTAGGTACTAAGCATTTGGCCTTCACCTTCTTCATTATATAGATTATAATATTTTATATATATATATATATATATAATACATATATATGTGTATGTGTATGTGTATGTATGTGTGTATATATATTCATGGGTCTCCGATGATCTCGTAATTTAATTCAGGCTTTTCAATCTCTCTCTCCCTCTCTCCCTCTCCCTCTCTCCTCCAAGAAGGAAGAAAGACGAGTAATGATCTGGTGTCGAAGGTGGGCGACGGAGTTCCGCGCGTGCCCTTCTGGGCTCCGCGCGCCTCTCGCCTCCGTGGTCGGCGGCTCCCTGGAAAGGGCCCGGCGAATGTGCGGCGCCGCAGTCTCCGCCGTCGTGGGCAACGTCTTCTCTGCCATCTTCACCTTCTTCTTCGCTCTGGGTTTGTTCCCTTTTTCCCTTTCTTGTTGTGATTTCGCGTGCGTCTGGGTCGGTGGTTGCTCGGGTTTTGGTTGTTTTTATTTGATTTTCGATCCTCAATGCGGCTTCTAGTTCCACGTCGGTGCGCGGGGGTGGGGATTTCTTGGGAAATGACGCGTGACGTGTTAGGGTTCTGCAGATTTTTGCGCACGATCTTGATTGCTTGATGTTCTGAGAACCGTTCAGGCACGTGCCTGAATGGCGTGATCTTTTCGCAAGATGCGATTTTGGGACTTTCCCATTGTGTGGAATCCTCTGTTCGTATGCGGAAAGTGTTTAATTTGAGGCGTCTTTTGGTTCTGCAGTTGGTACTCTGTTGGGAGCCATGACTGGAGCTCTGATAGGCCAAGAGACCGAGAGCGGGTTCGTCCGAGGGGCTGCTGTCGGAGCGATTTCAGGGGCGGTCTTCTCAATTGAAGTCTTCGAGTCGTCTCTCGTCCTCTGGCATTCGGATGAATCAGGGATCGGGTGTCTCCTTTACTTGGTGAGTTAGCGCGCACCTTTAATTGATCAATGGAGCCGGACTGTTGTCATCACATCTGTTTCTAGCAAAGTAGATGGATGGAATTTTGTAGATATGGGTTTGCTTACAGACCATCGTTTTGTTGTGGAACTGATCCTAAGCTCTCTAGCCAGGAAGCGTAATGCTAATCAACCGTTCTCCCAATTGACCATTTTCTCCCGAAATTGCAGATTGATGTCATCGTCAGTCTCTTAAGTGGGAGACTTGTTCGTGAACGGATCGGGCCAGCGATGCTAAGTGCAGTGCAAAGTCAGGTACTGTCCCCCTGAGTAGAATTCACACGATGCCCCTATATGTATTATGATTGGCATTGCTCGTGATCAGTCAGTTGCTTACAACGTTGACGCTTTTCATTAGATGGGTGCTGTTGAGCCAAGCTATGAGGAGGTTCACAACATCTTTGACACGAGCAGTGCTAAGGGCTTGCCCGGGGATTCAGTCGAAAAGATCCCAAAAATAACCATCACTAGCAATGATATGGATGCTTCTGGAGAAAGAGTCTCTTGTTCAGTGTGTCTTCAGGTACAATTGTCGCTTCCTTTGTCCCCTTAACTTGCCTTTCACGGAAGTGTTCGATCTGTGATCACTCTCTGGTATCGGTTGGAAACTAAGTCGAAACACCATCCGATTTTATGCATTCAGGACTTTCAGCTCGGAGAGACGGTGCGGAGCTTGCCTCACTGCAATCACATGTTCCACCTCCCGTGCATTGATAAGTGGCTCTTGCGGCACGCATCTTGCCCGTTATGCAGAAGGGATCTGTAATCCTTTTATAAAACAGATCAGTGGAAAAAGAAGGTTTCTCCTTTTAATATTTACAGAGGTGGTCACTTTTCGGGAGGCTCTTCTCTTATACAGGATTTGTTGTAGACTTTGATACATTTTCTTTCTGTAGTTCTTAGTAAAGCCCCTGTTCCCTGGGATGGATCAGTGTATGTACAAAAGTTTTGAGGGAAGAAAGAGTTCTCTATGCCGCATCTTCTTTGTTCTTTCCTGACTAAACTGACTCCATTGATCTTTTGTTGATTAATTATCACTTAGGAAATGGAAAGAGCCAAGGTGATTGAACCGTCCTCCTCCTTTCATTTTTCCGTGTCTTTTCATAGTCTCCGATGCAGATCGTGAAATGTGGTCTGGAAAATTTATGCAGTTGAGTCGTGAAATCCTGACTATGAGCCGTGCAATAATGGTGTTTCGGGCCACTTGTGGGTTATACATTTGCAGGGCCCCCATACCTAGAGTCTCTGACCAGCTGAATTTACCTTATTTATTTGTGGAACCAGTGATAAATGGGCATGTGCAAGCTCTCTGCAATTCATTCAGAGGGTGGGGATATCTTCAAAGAGTTTGGCAAGAGGAGGGAAGATATCTTAATATAAAACCATATAGAAGAGAGACAAGGAGTTGGAGAAGATTGGATAGGTAGGAAGTAGGAAGTTCGGTGGTTATGGTATCTGGCAAAAGATCAAAATTTTAACTGCCATCTTAAGCAGAGTTTGCTGACAGAGACCGATGAAGCAGAGTTGGTGCATAAAATCAACATTATTGCCGGTTAAAGTTCGACGCGATCTCTCTCCCGGAAAATTAGTTTAACCATCTGGGCAAGTGTTTCTGGACCGGCATTTGCCAATGCAATTGCCACGGCACACGCATTATTTGTGCCGGACGCATCATCGCCATCTTGGATCAACGACCGCCAGAAGCAGAGGACACAGCTTCAAATGGAAAGGAAAACGCCCCACGCCCCACGTCCCGACCCTGTTGGAAGCATCGTCAGTCCTCTCTTTCGCCGAAAGGACTGCTGAAGAGATCCGAGCGGTTTACTCTCAGACCAACGATTCTTACTCGCGGCGGAGAACTGCATAGACGCGTACCGGACTTCCTCCAAACCACAAGCTGCATTACGGATTCGGAGCAATGACAGCTCAATGCGGTGCTGGGGACAGAGCCAGTGTGAAACTCGTGGTGAGGGGGGCACGGAATGCAATTGATGCGAAAAATCAGGGGTAAAAAGGGGGCTCCGTATGCTCCAACTTGTGGCGATAAATACTCCGGCCCTGCCAGTCCAGCCCTCTCAATAAATATTCTCATCCGTTACTGCTCCCAGGCACCGGTCTGTACTTTGCCGCTGCTGAGATTGGTAAATCGCACCCCCAAAATAATGATGTTTAAAAGGAAAAGAAAGGACCGACCCGAAAAAAAAAAGGGGGGAAAAGAAAGGGAGAGGCAGGATATTAAAATGCAGGACCCACGTGTTCTCCAATGTTGGAAACTGCATTGAAATTGCTCTGCTAAGAGATTTGCACGTCCAGCTGCCCCATAACAATTAGGAAGCTCGTTAGAAATTTCAGAGAGAGAGAGAAGGAAATTCTCAAAACTAAAAGAAAAATCAGTCTCGCCGTTCTTTTTTCCTGTGTAATTATCTGGAATGCGGAATTGAGTACATCTTTAGATTGCTTTTTCTGAACTCTGGACGCAAAACTCGAAAGTATTCACATTTTGTTGGGAAAAAAAATGTATAATAAGGAATTAGGCATGAGAGTTATGCGGGTACCGACACGTGAAAATAAGGAATATGGCTAAACTAGACGCTCCAATATACATCCCTGAAGAATAAATTTTCTCAAGAAAAAAAAATCAATCTTGTCGGTCTTTTTCCTCATGTAATTATCTGGAATTCCCTAAAGAAATTATAAAGCCATTGAGAATTTGACATCTGAATGGATCTCCAGTTTTCTCAATTTGGCCGGACTTGTTCGTCTTGATGGCGACGGTCCACTTTGTGGCCGGCAGAACTTGAGGCTTCACCCCCACAAAAGATGGGAGGAGCATGAGTCATGTGACTCTCTCACTGTCATCACTTTTCCTCATGCCTCCCCTTCTCGCTTTCAGCTTGTGGCGATCATATTTTTTCCTTTTCGAAGATTCAATCCGGGTTGTATTTTCTTGGGAAAAAGAATAAGTATGGAAACTTCCGGAAAGTATTCAGCCTCGCACTCAATGCAGGTCATGTAGGCTAGACTATGGGTGCGTTTTCAGCCTCCAAGCTTCTTGGGAAAATACTAGGATATTTTACGAGCCTTTCAAAGTGGGTTTCGGCCTAATAGTGGTCTTGGGAATGCTAAAAAGCTCAAGGTCGAAAGCCTAAGGTAGATAAGGATCAACCTCGGAAGGAACACTATTCTTAGATATTTTTCTTCTCGTGTTGCTCTCACTAACTTTCTCATATTCCCATCTTGCCCTCATTATGCCCAACCTTGGTAAGGGCCACATATGCCTACGTGACCCTAAAGCCTTGTCACCTAGGGTCGCCCAAGGTCGTGTAACATCGGTTGATGCCTGCAAATACCAAACCTGGCTTGTTGGCGGCCTAAGCCCTTCGTTGGTGGCAAACAATTTGATTCTGTTACATAAAAAAAAAAAAAAAAAATTGCAACTAGAGCCCTTTCAAAATACTTTTTTTGTTTTACCAAACACCACTTAAAATCAAATTTGCTTTGCAAAATAGTTTTTACCAATGCAATTTGCATTTCTCCAAAGGGTTTTGACTTTCAACATTTGTATTACACCTAAATTCAAACCAAACCCACCTAAGAACTCCCTACCTCCCCCCATGAGAAGAGGAGGTGGGAGTTCAATTATCCAACTTCTTAAGGGTACTAGGGGGAAGACATTTAGTTTTAAGTGTGAGATTCGACTCTTACACTATGCAAAGAAATAGGAAGAAAGTCTAAGAATAAGTTGAGGGTTAGAGTAGGATAAAAAAAAAACTTAAGCCCTCCTACTTTCATACCATATAAAATTTTATGAAAACCATTGCCAACTATTTTAAAAGCTTAACAAATTGGTTGAGAATACTACGCATATAAAAAGCCTTGTAGAGAAGTGACGGCCGACGGAAGATACTTTAATACTCTCTCGCGTGCGAGTCCTAGTCAGACAGGGAGCAACACGTGGAATTTCATAAATGGGGCCCGCACATGTGACATAAATTAGGGTAAAATCTGTTTTAATACAGTAATTCACAAAACACAATTAACTAAACTAAAATGCTGAGCTGTTCAATGAAGGCCGTTTAGTGTTCAAATACCTAATGGCCAAACTACCACAAAGTTATATGCCTCACGAATCCCTCAGCTTCGATCTAACGCGGCTTGCTCATAATTCGGGACGATTTCGTAATTCGGTCAGTCACCCCCAAACACTTCATCATAACTCCCAAAGTAAACCGAATGGGTTTCCCTTGTTTCCTCTTTAATGTCCTATTTAGCATAATGCTTTGAAATCAAATGTCATGTCATTTGACACAACCGCATTGATTTCATTTGAAATTATCGGTTAGCTTTTGTTGGGACCAAGCGGTCTTATTATAACTATCTTTCTTCTCTTTCGGCTGCAGAATTCATCATATAAAACCAATCCCTCCATATCTTATCCCCCCTAATATTTCGGAGAATCTTCCGAGCAAAGACAATCCACATGAAACATCCAAGAACACGACAGGACGTCTGAACTCCTCAAATTATTTCTTTTTTCTAACCCTCCTTTCTTTTTATCAATGAAGACGTCCTAGGAGCTTGACGATGATGGAAACGGCATAAAGATTGTATATTTATTTGAAAAATCATAAGAATGATTGTCGGGACATGGATACCTAGTCAACGTATGAATCGCCAGGAACTGTTTGCGTACGTTGAGGATTGCAGATCCTTATCAAGACCGACGTAGAAAGCGGTTCCTGATTAGGATGGGTTGTCTGGCCGGTTTGCCGTCCGAGGACCCAGACCGGGTCTCGTGCACCCGCTGGTGCCGATGATGACATGACGGAAAAATGAGACAGCAGAGACTATTGACAACGTTGGACACACGTACGCCCGTTTTGACTGTGTTGCTGTCTCTCTGTGCCGGCAGTCCATTTAAAATGCCACCCTCGAACCAATCTACTGGCTCTCGGTTTCGGTTTGGAGGAGTATAATTAGGACCCGAAGAAAGAGCGACACCGGTGGTGCGACTGGGATTGGATGGGTGGATCACCAGGTCGTTCATCGGCACCGATGCGGGCTCAGGACAAGTCCGGGCTGAGCAGTCGGATGAATGTGTTGGCAGTGGTTATCATAGCCATGTCCATTCTGTTGACCAGCGTCACCTTTTATATCTTCTTCAGGAGGAAGCTGCTCCCTGCCATCAGGCGGCGCCGCCATCACTGGATAAAGAGCAAAGGTCAGTGGTTCCGTGTCACAGATCGCAAACATTCCCGAGAAGGGAAATGGTGACGAGAGAGTGAACAGGGAAAGTGAAAAAGATAATCAAGGGCAGTGAAAAATGAATTGGAACTCTTGATTTAGCGACACTTCTTAGCAAGATAATTGAAGGCTTAAAGCGTGTCGCATCATGTTTTGCTCCAACACAAAAGCAAAACGTGTATTCGTATGTCTTACAAAATCCATTTGTTAGTCTATTCCCAACACATGCATGCTTCAATCTAGAAAAAGTAAACAGGAAAACATTTTGAAGTGCTCGTAGTGTTGTGACACTGAGACTACATGAGTCCTAAAGCAAGAAGTTTAGTCTGTAGCATCCCGTTAACGGGATGGCAATTTTTACAAATCAAATGACTAGAGTCAGTTCGTGATTCATAAAGCTGAAACGAAAGTTCATGAATACGAGAAATCGTTGCGCTTCAGGATACTCCTTTCTTGGTCGTAATATCCTCTCATAAATAACAAGGCTTGAGCTCTGACTGACAATTTATTGCAGCTGGAAATAATTTGGAAGATGAGAAAATGTTGCTCAGAAGGTTCCAGCTCGAGGAGCTCGTGAGGGCGACCAACAACTTCAGCGAGGAGTGCTTGGTCGGATCTGGAGCTTTTGGGAATGTCTATAGAGGGACGTTCCACGATGAAGGAACACTAGCCATCAAGAAACCTCATGCCGACTCCTACCAGAGCATCGAAGAATTTAGGAATGGTAATTTAGGCTCTAGACGTATTGTGCCGCGTATATATAGAAGAGTTATGTGAGTTATGTTCCAATTTGAGGATTATATCTTTAGGTGGCTGACTATTCTGCAGCATTTTCTTGAACAGAAGTGAGGCTGCTTTCTAAGGTTAAGCACAGGAACCTTGTCAGCTTGGTGGGTTTTTGTGAAGAACCAGGTAAAAACATAGCGTCCGGTCTTCCTTTTTCTGACTCCTTTTCTACAGGACTGCACTATAACTTTTGTTGGCGTTAATACATCAACATTTGATATTTCCAAATTTTACAAAAAAAAAATGTTGAAATATCCATCTTTTAACGACGGGTTTTACTTGCTTTTTTTATGCAAGTAGTCAAGTTTTTAGGAGACTTTTTAACAAAAAGTAAAGATGAGAAAGAATCGGTACCAACCCACCAGCAGGTGACGGCTTGTGGTTTGCGCTTGGAACCTCCCGCATAAGGTCTTGGGTTCGAATCACCCTGCTGCTAGCTATTTACGTGAGGGGCTTTGGTGGTGGGCTATTGGGTTAGCTCTCCCCAGGCATTGACATTTGGTCCGGGGTGCTCGGCACTCTATGGGCTGTGGGCTGGTGACGTAAGTTGTCGGGCTCGGCGGATCTTGGGTCACCAAAATAAAATAAAAAGAATCGGTACCTGAAAGTGATTATGGAATTTAAATTTTGATGTTTCGATTGGCTTAAGCCTCAGAAGTGGAGAATCTAATTGACTATGTGATTGCACAGGAGCAAGAGGTGCTAAGATACTCGTTTATGAGTATGTGCCCAACGGTTCATTGCTAGAGTACATCATAGGTAAGTTTGAATTGCTGTCCTAGCATTCTTTTCTTCCTCTATAACTTGGAATATATAATGAATGAAAACGAGGAAACTGAGGATCTTCTCCTTCCTTTTTTGGCCACTAATAGGGAGAAGGGGGAGGGTCTTGACATGGAGGCAGAGGGTTAATCTAGCCATTGGAGCAGCTAAAGGTAGCTTCTGCTCACTCATTTTTCACTTGCTAAGGCATGTGATGAAATAAAGTTTCTACTCCTGACATGCTCCAAATTTGCAGGCATTGCTCATTTGCATGAAGATGTCAAGCCGAGCGTCATCCACCGCGATCTGAAACCGAGCAACATTCTCATAGGAGAAGGGTTTGAAGCCAAGGTTTCGGATTTTGGCCTCGTCAAGTCAGGGCCAGTCGAGGATCAGTCGCATGTCAGTAGTCAGATCAAAGGAACGCCGGGGTACCTTGACCCTGCATATTGTTCCAGCTTTCATTTGACTCCTTTCAGCGACGTTTACAGTTTTGGCGTGATACTTCTGCAACTGGTCGCTGCCCGGCCTGCCGTTGATACCGGAAGGAACAACTCTAGGTATCATATTATAGACTGGGTAAGAAAATTAGTCTCTTCATATTCTGCTAGTCACAATATGTACGACATTAAGGTCTCCTATTCATCGAGCTTAACATTCGGTACGCACGAATGAGGTTGCTTGCGTGGTGTGGGTGTTGGTCGCCTACAAGTCGGGCAATATTTACAGTTCTCGTGCATAAGAATCGACTTTCGGACCTTAAATAACCAGGGTAACCAAGAGAGTCACGAATCAACTAAGTTTTGTTGCTCAGCATCCCAAGCCAGACGGTCTCTATGCATATCTGTGTAGCTAGATCGGCTCCCATCGCGATTCAATTAGTCTTTTGGATGTGTGCAAGTCTCGCTCCCGAAAATACCGATCGATCAGGACATCTTCGACATGGCTTGAAGTGATTCTCGGAAATTCATACGGTGCGGTTCAGGCTAGCTAACCGACTACATTGTCGTATAGGGTGCATGAGAGTAGGTAATTGAAGATTTTACACATTGTCCACATCGTAATCGACATGGTGCTAAGATCTCGAAACCAGAAATTCTGGAATATGCAAGACGTATCGTGCACTTCGCCTAATGCAATGTGAGGATGAGGGAATTGATACCATGTTCTCATTTGAGTGCAGGCTAGACCAAGCATAGAAAGAGAAGACGTGACAGGAATATTGGATGCCAATCTCCTCTCACAACCATGCAACATGGAGGTTATGCTGAAGATGGGTCAGCTTGCTCTCAAGTGCGTGGTGAAATCGCCAAAACAGCGACCTACGATGACTCAGGTGTGGCAAGAACTAGAAGAAGCGCTTCGCTTGGCCAGTGGCAACTCTCTCAAACCGGCAGCCGGCGGTGGATCTCACAGATCGATGGACCACGACACCTCTCAGAGCTTCAGCATCGATGGAGTCGGGTATCAGAGATTTCATGTGGAGATGGACAGTCTCTCGTTCCAGTCCGTGTGCTTGAGGTGTTTGGACGCCAACAACCTCAGCATCGACTTCGACAAAAGCAGTTTAAGAGGAATAGAAGATAAGTAGATAAAGGTTGCGCAATCCTGAGGACCTCTAGCCTCTCGAATTCAAAGTTACCAGATTTTTCTTATGTAACAGATCTATTGTTAGGCGGCACCGAGTGTGAAATAGAAGTGGACTTGGAAATTCATTCATTATTCAACATTCCTTTCCATCCTTCACTCGAATAGCATCAATTAGACAAGCAGATTGGTAATTGCTTCACCAAGGCAACCGTTGTAAACGGGTCTATGCAACCATCAGCTTCAAGGTAATGTTGTCAAACTGGGCTCCTTATATCCAACCCTCATATCACCGTCAACTTCAAAAGTGCTAAGGACCACTGCCAATGAGTAAGCTGGAAATTAGGCATCCCAAAAAGGCACGCAGTCTGCATCAGAGGCCGTGCAGGTGAGATTTTCTTGCATTGACCCAATCCATCGTGACCGGATGAACATAACAATCCAATCGCGATGGATCCTGCTTGCGTGCCTAATGCCATTCAATGACCATGTTAGTATGGATACAGACCCTGTTCATGGGACGAAAACTTCCCAGGAAAGCATTGAAACGTCAGCAGAATTTATACTTCCAAGTTCCAATAGAACTCTTAGCATCTGCATTGCAAAGTTCACCAACTACTCAACAGAAGATTCACAACAAACATAAATGTTAGAGATGCCTTTTCTTTTGCACCCGACAAGCATAACTTCATTTCACGATCAAAGTTCTATACCGATCTTCAGGCCGTCCTTTACTGTGAACTAATCCAAAAGAACTTGGATTAAGGGTAACCTTAATGTGATTTACAGAATGCAAAAATTAGATCACTAAAGGGGAAAACAGATACAAGTAAAAAGAGTTGCCCACAAGAATCTTTACTGTCACTTTTGAAGCTTTCCCCCCATGATTCTTCCCATCATTATGATCAAGTGAGCTGACATAAAATACAAGTCTCAAGTAAAATGTTACATTCTACATTAAAGAATTAATAATGAGCCGCACCTTCTCATTCTCTCAGATTCAACAAGCTGATTGTTACAGTAAATCCTAGTAGCACCGGTTTAGCAGCTTCATTAAGCAGCACTAAACTTCCACTGGCGTTGCACAAGGGGCCAGAGTTTTTGCAGGTAGGGTAATACCTCCCCCTCTCAAGGACACAGTGGGCCCTTTGGTTGAGCTGGCTCTGCTGACTAAATTTGAGTCGAGAAATACAACAATGACTGTGATATCGTCGTGGAAATGTCGGCGGACCCCACGGTCAATTTTCTTCAAGTCGGAGTACCTCATTTCTCTTTTCTTTGCCGCTTCCTGAAGGGCAGCTTTCACAAGCCTCCGAGCAATTCCCTGGTGGAAGCAAGTGAATGACAGTCACATTAGAACTATAGCATTTCAATTTAAAGCAAGTCCTACCGGTTAAATCAAGCAACATTCAGGTATCCAAATTAGTGGATGTCCTCCAAATAGGTTTTCTCCACCCACGATCACAGCACACCTATCAGTCTTAAAGTCAAAACATCGAGAAGATGCATGGGCATGGAAATTATCAACACCAAATTTAGCATGTACTATGAATACTGAAGCTTCAAACTTAGAAATTCAATGATCTCAATTCCCACAGAAATAGAAAAAGAAAAAGCTCACAGGCAGAGTGTTCACCACGATATGTGAATGCATAAGATTAGAAATCGGCATAATAGAAGAAATGTGATGTGAACATTCATACATGCTATAAGGAAATATCTAAAAAAAGAAACTGCCAAATGATTTTGTCAAATAGCAACATAAGGGAAATCTTATGACATCATCTCAAGCAGAGATAGGAAAAGGGCATTAACTCTTACTAGTTAATGAAAATGAAAGAGAGAGACAGGGAATGAGCAGGGACTGGGGATCTCACATAAAAGGAGAAAAGTCTCTGAAGGAAAATCTTACATTACGGGGATGATTTAGAACTATATCAACTGCTTCTTGGTTGGTAAGGTGCTCCCACAGTCCATCAGAAGCAAATATCACAAACTGATCATGAGGTTGGAGATCATGCACTGATATAGATGGATCAGAACTTAAAATTGGCCTTCTAAAAGGTTCACGTAGGCGAAACTTGGTATATAAAGGCTCCCTGTTGAACTCAGCCTTCTTTAGATAAACATCACCAATGGATCTAGAAACCTGCAGAAAATGGTTTGTCAACCTAAAAACAAGACTACATCTTTCAAGAAAAAGGAAAGAAAGTGACCAGAACAAATTAATTTTTAACAGTGAATTTTGGTGAAGTGGAACTTTTACTGATTAAGGAAATCGTCTTGAAAGAAAAACAAATAAATTTTTTTTCACAATTCAAATAGAAAGATCACAAAACTGAAATAGATCCAAGGCACAGATCATGCTTAGAATGTCCCATTACCGTACAACCTAGCTTACCCATCACATGAATTCCTTCTGGTATCTTTCTAAAACTACAATTAAGTGCGATCTCACATCAAGAGCTTGTCCACATCCTTTCTTTCACTTAGCATTGACTTGAAGAATAGGGAAAAAAACAAAATGACGAACCTCTGCAAACAACTCTGGAGTTTACAACAGAGTACAGAGATGTAAACAATTATCATTCATGTTTCATGCTCCCAATGCCACTGATACAGCACTTTTCCAGTTCCCATTTCAAAGGTAGTACTTAGGACATAAACGCTTTGACAGAAATTGTAAAGTCTCTCTCTGTAAGCTCCTTTTGTGGCTTTGAGCTTTTATGTCCCCTCCAAAGTGAGGAATGTGACACAAACGTAATTTTCATTTTATGCCAATCTTCAGAATAAGTGACAGAGTTAATTACATTTATTGAAGTATGGCAATAGATAAAAAAATTACAGTAATTGAAGGTGAAATATTCAGATGTATCACCGTGAATCAGCAACTATTCACTTTAAGTATTGCTCAATTTCAGTCATGTCCAGCAGCTCACCAATTGGACAGTATAGATGTAACATTTAAACAGAAGCCATTGCTCCCATCCCACAGAGCTTACATGACTGTTCACACTCAACTCATCTTTCCTTTGACCATCCATGGATCCCAACAGCACTAACCTAATGACTTTGCACCCTCATAAAACACCTTAACTGGAAATAACAAATCCAGAAATGGGAAAGGCAAAAATGAAGATGAATGTTTTCACCACTCTGCAGTCAATAGACTTACCTGTATGAGGCCCTTTACACGCCATACATTATGCTTTAATACCACGATTTGAGAGTCATCTGGATGCAAAGAATGCATCTCCTGCCGAACAGACTCTATAGACACATTATGCTCCGACGAAAGCTGGATGGCAAAGACCTCGCCGGTTGCCTTCACTGCCCTACCCAGAACAGCCCGAGAATCACCCAAGTTGGCAATGTAGAGCATCCCACCAGAAATAATGCCAACTAGGCAGCACGATCCAACAGCAGCAATCTGGGGTTTCATGGGCCATTGTTTAGTAACAAGAGAGAAGAATCCCTCTTCAGTTGCTTGGTAAGCCTTCCTAATGACATCTACCGACATAGATTGTTGCTCAGTTGCAAACACTGCAAATTGAAGACAATGCAACGGATTAATGGTGGACAAAAAACGTAGTCTAAATTTATCACTGAAGGACATGATGATCTTCAAGAAAGAAAAAACCGATCAAGATATTTCAGAACAAACTAGGCCTCGTTGGAAGATGCTTCTAAGACTGAATAGAAAAAAATTGTATTATCTTACTCTTCAGATTCTGGAAAAGGTGATCATTAATGAAACGCGATGTCTCAGGTCCACCATGGCCATCATACACTCCAATGAAGGTGCCATAAGGACCTGAGTCAAGAGAACTCAAGGAGCCAGACTCAATCTGGCTCTGATCTTCGAGCAAATTATTGGCCTGAACAACCGCCATTGAGAAGTCCCCATTCAGGTGCTGCCCAGAGTCTTTGTACCACAGAAGTCCATCCTGCCGACCCCCTAAATCCGAACCCGTGTGCACGTAACGGTCCGAGGACGGCCGCCAGCAAGCCCTCAGAAAATTTATCAACCTCGATAACATCCCTCATCTCACCTAAGTGAGCCCCCAAGTGTGGCTCCACATTCAATTCAGATGCACCACTGACTCCAACCCCAAAAACGATGACCTCCACCCGCCTGCAAACTGCATAATCATGTACAAGTCACATCCACTGTTTCACAGACTCAAAATCAAATACCAAGAACACTGAATTATTCATACTGCAGCTTTGTTGATAGTCGTCTAGTGTCAGAGGATGTCTACTCTATGTACAACTTACAATCAATACTTCTATATATATATATAGGACAGTTTTAGGTCTAACCTCCAGAACCAATAACTACTTCAGCTCAAACAGAGAGAACCCACCAAGAGCCGCACGAAACAGAGACTCGACATCATAAAAGATAACGAAACACCCAACCGAAACACATCTACAAACTAATCGATCAAAACCCAACCGTCCACAGTTCAATCCTCGAGCACAGCAGTTCGGCGGTCCACCAGAAAAAATTCAGTAAACTAGACCACCAGAAAGATGCAGCAGCAGCAGCAGCTAGACAAAAGACCAGAACTTGACCGCTCCAAGAGCACCCGATCGCTCGAATTGCGACCGACACGAGACCAAAACGAGAACCCAAAAGAGGGGGGGGGGAAGATAGAGAGAAGGAGCAAGCAACTCACAGCACAATTTAAGCTTGCGGCGGAACCCACACCGGACGACAGAGACGGAGATCTAAAAGACCGGAGGAACAACGGAGGAGACAGAGCACGTGGGGGCGTCTGCTCGAGAGCCGCTAGATCCGTAGATCCACCAAGAATCAAAGCGCCAATCACTTTCCGCAAGCGAATTCGATCGCCCCCCTTTTCCCCCGAAAAATTCACTCTCTCTCTCTTTTCCCCCCGCCGGTCCTTCTCTCTCCCCCGGACGGCGCGACGGCGGCGGCGGCCACTGACGGCAGCCACTGACGACGGAAGAAGAAGAAGAAGAAGATGGAGGCTGAACAAGAAAACGAAGAGAACCCTTCTTCGGGCGACTCTCGATCAGTGCGATTGAACCAGCTGATGAAGCTCTCTCTCTCTCTCTCTCTCTCTCCCCTCTGCGGTTTCTCTCTCTTGCTGTTTCTCTCTCTAGAGGTCGAAGGGGGGTGCCTGAAGGGCAGAGCGAAGGCCTCCTCTTCAATATAAAAAGAAAAACGAAGCAAAGCGATGGATGAAAGCCAGCAATGCATATTGGGGGGGGGGGCAGCTAGTGGGGCCCACATGTAAGGAAAACCCCCCCTCTTCCCCATTTCCTTCTCCAAAAAGAAAAAAGAAAACTTGGAAAAGAAAAGAGGCCGCGGGGGGGGAGTGCATGGATATGGATATGGTAGAGAAGGAAAAAAAAGAGTATATAATAATGAGATTTTACAGCTGTAATATTTATTGGGGCCCCAATTTACTTTTCTTTTTTCGTGCCCTTTACGAATATTTTTTCCTTTTTTCTTATTAGAAAATAGCTAGAACGACCAATCTAAAAAATTAAATTAACAAAAAAAGAGATCGTGTGAACATAAAAAAAATATAAATCTCGTAAATAACCGATGCGGGGATATTATAATACGGAACGGCAATATTTTCTAATCGCATTATCATAGGATGGGCCAGAAAAATAATAAAGATATCAAATTTGTTCGAGGGTACACGACAATCCTGCATACTACCAATTATGGTTTATCAAGTCATATATATTTAGTGTGCCTTGACAATCTTGGCTTTTTGGATTTTTTCCTCACTATCTTTAACATTGATGCTATCCCAATAATGGTAGAAAAAAACCCAAATCTCATCTATGAGTCAACCATCATCTTAAGAGATAATATGGTCATGGAGTATTGAATGGAGTAGCCTTTTTTTCAACATTCATCATTTTTTCTAGACTGTTAAACGGGTGGGTTGGGTTGGGTTTGGGTCGGGTCATAAATGGTCCGACCCAAATTGACCCATTAACCCGTTTATGACCCATTTAAGCATAGTATAAAATCTTTGACCCATACCCAACCCAACCCATACCCGACCCGACCCATATTGTTAAAACATTTCTCTATATAACTAAATTTAGGAAAACTTATTATTATAATCTTTTTTAAAGATTTTAAACTTATTCAAGTTCATTAACAATTCATGTATTTTAGTCTTTTTAATTTTTAAACCCATTATATATACACTTGTCAAAATTGGTGTATAACCCATTTATGACCCATTTAAATATTAAATGAGTTATAAATGGGTCATTTTTTCTTTAAATGGGTCATATATGGGTTATACTAAAAAGAAGCCTGACCCATTTATGACCCATTTAAATATTAAATGGGTCATAAATGGGTTATACACCCATTTTGACAGGTGTAATTTTTTCCCCAGTGTTCATATATTTTTTTTTTTTAAATTATCCATATCTTTCTAAAATTGAGGCAAGATCACCTAAATCAGTCACTTTTCTTTTCTTGTTGTTTGGTGAATGTGCTGATTTGTTTTTTTTGTCTCCAAAAAATCTAAGTGCATTTATTTGTTACTAAAGGAAAGAGAGGCTTCACGCTTGAGATGACCCTCCACTGCAGTGCATGGAGAATCCCATGAATCATGGGGATCTTTCCCCAAAAATAGTATGGGAAAGGGGACATGAACCGGACTTTATCAGGATTTTTCATATCCTTTTGTTATCTTAATAAATTATTATAATTCGTTTATATTTAAGAAATATTTATCATTTTGGCATAATTAAATAATTTGGAGTTCTTTATACGATAGTCTGTAAACAAAAATTAATCTTCTTTTCTTGAAATGCAATATTTCGCATTATGTCTATAAATTCCTATTTTTATACGGACTATTTCTTCTGTAGTTTCAACGAGTTAGTTTTATGTATACATTTGACATCTAATCATATAATTTAAATAATGTTGTATTTATGTTGGAATGTTTTGTGCACTGTTCAAATTATACTTTCGTGTGACAGTCCAAGCATAATAGTGGATAAATGTCCAAAAAAATCCATAATGGGCTCTTTTTAGGTAAATTCATGGTAGTAATCCATTGATTTAAATGTTCCACATTTACTTTCGGTACGTGAAACATTAGAAGTGCTCCGAGGAGTATTTCCCGTCATTGTTCATGTTCGCCCCCAAGCTCCTCAAGTATACCCTCCTTCGCAAAATGATATTTACCTTCTGTGCAATGCCATGAATTTGTCAGTTTATACAATTGACTTACTTAGAGAGATGTCGAGCTGCCCTCTAAACAAGTGGGTCACATTCAACTATCGTATAACAATACAACGCATTGTTAAAATAAAATCAAAATTTATAAATTAGCTTTCATTAATGTAGAATTTTCCTTACTTTTTTTCGGTATATAAAATAGACCATCGATCCCCTGGATAAAAGGGCTAATAATTTAAACACCAATGTCACCACTCTCTTACACGAATGAGCAGTTCAATTTAGAGCAATCTAAGCTTAAAGGAACGTCGTACTTTTATTTGATATTCTTATTCTTTTTGGTTATTTTTTAGCTCAAGGCGAAAAGATGCTGCCACTACTTAGGTCAATGCCCCCCACATGTTGCGTGCACAATTGATGTTGTGAATATCTCGATGAGATTTCTTTGGATTATGGGATGTCCCTCTCATTTGGTTGGATGCCCTTGCATTGTTCTAGTTTGGTTGGAATTAGAACTTTAAAGTGATTTTTTAATTAAAAAAAGGTGACGTGATCATTATTTTATAGAAAAAGAGGGATTTAATTAGTTTTTTTTTTAAGAATTATTTTGAACTATTTTAGCATGCCCGAGATAATTTGTATTTGGACACAGCTTAAAACATAAACAGCACGTGAGAAGTAAGATTATTCTTCCAACTATTCGAAACTAATCTAAATACGAATAAAGTGTATTTGTGCGATCCATTCGTTTTATAGAATATAAATAATTTAAAAAATATTTTCTAAAAATAATTTATTATATTGTTTAGAATCATTAGCCAACGGATAATGTTTTATTAATGACAATGATCAATACCTAAATATTTTTGTGAACGAAAAAAATATTTTCATGCATACTATTTTATAAACGATACAAATAATTTAGAAAAATATTTTTCGAAACATGAATTTTCCATGAAGTGAATAAACTTGAAATTCTTTCCTCTCTTTTTTTCGGAAAAAACATGTTTTGAAGAATAGTTGCGCAAGGACATAAAAGGGGTAACAAGCACAAAAATGCAACTATGGTATTTTATTTCATCTCTACTGGAAGGAAGCCCTATACAATCAATCAAATCTTTGCTCGACAGGATACATGAACAGTATCTAGGTTTGATATCTGCCAATCAAATTACTGATGGAATGAACAATTAGAAATAGACCTTCATAAAAAAGTACTCTAAATGACAATCAATCATGGTGGGGAATGTTCGATTTTTTATATATATATTCGTTACACGTATTAAGATAACAAGAATTTCCCAAGGGCACGTCTTGCAGTACTAATAAGATAAAACAGATTGTTTCATCCTGTATGTGGTTGCACACTTTGAACTATTCGTCTACTTGGCATAATGTAGTTGTGCTTTAGAGGTGCTGTAATTTACATGCTCGACATTATATATTTTGAAGCTACGACACTTAAAAATTAAATGATCGAGGAGGTTTCTTGCTACTTGTTGCGATTTTAAAGGTGTTGAAATGCCAAGCAGATAAATGGTAATTTACCTATTTTACAAATTAGAGTCCCAAATCATATCTTTGATTTATATATGACATACCTAAGTTTTAATCATATGTTTTACGGGGAGTAGTGATTGTAATTTCCACTTCAAGAGAATGTTTTATTTCCTCCGATGCAAAAAAGAAAAATAATATAACATTGACCCAAAAAAAAATTGTGGTAAAAATCGATTTAGAGGGATTGCGTGCTAATTCAGGTACTGAACCCCCGGCCCCCCTCTTTTTTTTTTTAATTATTAATTTGTATCGGCACCACCGATTTTGAATAGGCGAGAAATCATTTAATGTCACTCGTAGGTGTCAATTCCAGAAGCCCCAGTTGGACACGTGTCCGCGTATTCCGTTAACCAAGTGGCGACAAGGCTGTGGATCTGGTGCGTGTCTGATCAAATACTACAAAAATTTCGTGACCCACGTGTGACGGCAATTTGTAGCATGGTCGTCCTCATGCCTAGGCCAAGCAAAAAAAAAGAAAAAAAAAAGGAATAATAAAGAAGAAATTATTCGCATGTTATCACGATATACATAAAATAATTGAGGGGCTTTTTCGTTTGCTTCCGCTCAGAGAAATAACTTGTTTCTTCCTTTTTAAAAAAAAATTCAAATTAAAAATAATTTTCATGACAGTTTTTAAAATTTTTTAATTAAACCCAAGCTATTATACCGGTCTGATATTATAACGTTTATTTAGCTTTAAGGAGAAAGAAAGTAAAATCGATCCAAAACCCATGTTTTATTTATTCGTGTTAACGGACTAATGACATCGCTCAAGAAATAAAAACTAAACCGTGTCTAATACACTTGCAACAATTGTCGTTCGTCCCAACAAGTCATCTAATTCACGCTAATCAAGATACAACCGGATGAAAACGATTTGATGAATTTGATTTGATTTGGTATGTCCCAAATAATCTTTCTTTGTGATTTTTTTTCTTTTTTCAAAATCAAGGATCACTCGACGGCTGAAAAATCGACTTTGCTTTTCGAATGTGTCAACTCACGAGGGCTCTTTTTATATGCGCACATCCTTATCACATTACCAATCGAATGCTAACTTATAAGAGGCGTGCCCATTTAGTCTACTTTCTAGTGAATCTAAGAACTTGTCCTAAACACCCCCCCTCCAAAAAAAAAAAAAAAAAAATTTGTAAGAATTGAGAGATCTAGGAATTGGTCAATAGATGATCTGTCGCGTCGTGTGCTTACATTTGAATTGCCCACTAAGATCGAGACAAATACCCATTTATTTCACAACATATGTTGAAAGCATAAATCTCAAATTTTGTAAACCAAGATGCATGATTGAATAAAATAACTAAAAAAGGATCATAAAAGAGAGGATAAATATCATAAAAATTTTCAAACTAATGTATTTGTGATAAATTTATCATAAACTAATTTTTTACTCACAAAAAATCACAAATTGATATATATGTGATAAATTTATCAAAAAATAATTTTTGACAATAAAAAACCACAAATTGGTACACTCGTAAAAAATAATTTTTTGATAAAAAACTAAAGATTGGTACATTTGTGACAAATATTCCATCCATTAATTTTTATTTAATTAGATTAATACCATGAAAAACTACAAAACTAGCACACCTGTGAGAGATAGAGGGTATTGGTACACATGCAAATTTAATAGAAAAGTTGAACATAAATTAATAAAGATAAATTTGTCAAAGATGTAACGGTTTGTAAAAAAATTTATCATATGTGTATTAATGTGAGAATTTTTGTGATACTAATTTCTAAAGAAAAATATCCATTAATTTTTATGGGAAAAAGAGAGCGAGGCAAAAGTCATGCTCTCCAAATCCCCCCAAAAAAAAAATGAAAAGAATTCTTCGATTTTTCAAATCATAAAAGAGATAATTAATTAATTAATTTGCATTGAGGTTGGGTCTTAGGTCATGAAATCCGGCCGCTTTGGGATCTCTGCACTTTAAGACCAAAAAGGGCGGGCCGGCCGCTCTTCCTTTTAAATTCCTCGGCCGACCGGCGGAGGCAGATACCTCGCACCTTCGCGGCGGCCGCACCACCACCAGACCACCACCACATCTTGTCGTGTCAATCTTATATTGACTCGATTTGGGCTTACGTGCGGAACTCGCCAGAAGACCCATTTTGAAGAACCTTCCCCCCTAATTTAATTTTCTTAAAAAAATAATTTTTAATGTACATTGTCGCCAGCCTCCTTTGGGAAGGTCAAATTTGCATGTGTGTGTCCATAATTTATTTATTTTATAGTTTTTTTATAAAAAGAGAAAAGGGCAATCATGTTAAATTATCGAAACCCCACATTTCTTGTCCATATCTTGTTGTAACGATGTGACATTGTCCCAAATATTTTCACTTTTCGGTATACTAAAAAACGACGCTCTTCTTTATCAAAAAAAAAAAAAAAAAAAAACGACGCTCTTTTCTTCATTGTATCCACTAAGAAGTTCAATGGTTAAGTCATCCACGTATTTTCTTTTTCTCAAAAAAATTTGGCATGACCGAGTGAATTTGACCCCTTGAGAATAAGATGGCATTTGGAATTTTGTGGTGCAACTTGATCTCTTCCTCTTTTTTCCTTGGTCAACAGCATGCTGAACTTGTATATAAATGTGCGTAAAAACATAAGGCGGGAGCATGAAAGTCAAAACGCGATGACTCTTCTAGAAATATATTTATGCATACTTTAAATTTTTAGGCACTTGTACACCCAACGCTTTCATTTCTTGCCCTCTTTTTCTGCCACCTAACTCTTCCTGGAATGGTCAAGCCGATGGTCAGGTTTCACCCATAGAGAGCGTTGGTTCACGCCGGGCCGTGCATCGACGATGCCGATGACCCGGCTCGCCTTTCCTGAAGTCTCGACTTAGGCAGGGGGGGTTGCATGGCCGATGGATACGGCTCGAGCCGGGATCCTGGAGCCGGGGCGGGCACGTGGTCGAGAAAGGGTCGCTAAGACTGGCCGCCCGGGCTCTGCGAATTACGTAGGCATTGCCATTGAGGATGGGGGAAAAGAGAGAGGAAAAGAAGGGCGGCCCCAAGTGGGCACTTTTCTAATTTTCTAGGGCCCAATCAAAGTGAGGGCAGGCTTGTAATGTGTCAATTCGTTCCATATTTAATTGTCGTCCCTGCGAAAGCTTCTCCTCTTAGGCACTGGTGCTTTGCTTAGTGTGCAAGTAAAAAGAGAGCGTGTGTTCGTATATGGGTCGCACGAGAAGCAAAAATTGAAGAAGGACGACATGCGCGAAAGCGATGGGCGACGAACCGGCGTGGTTGTGTTCGTGCTAGGGGTGATTGGCCAATCCGGTTCCAATGGACGGGGAGGACCGGTTTTTAATATCGAGGATTGATGATTGAACAGATTTATCCTAGGATCAGAAACCAAACCAAACCATTAGTTCAATCCGATCCAATGAAATCAATCATTTTTTTTCATTCCTTTATGCTATATGTTATAAAGAAATAATAATTAAAAAAAACCGATTGAATTGAAAATAGGGGTCATTTGAACATCAATTTCACTTTTATGAATTATAAACTGGATTGACATTTTAGAAACTAGATCCAATTGGTCAATTTGATCTAGTCCAATTTAGGCAATTTCTAGTTCGACAATCCATTTTACACACTTCTAATTCTTATTGTCGAGTCACGGTGGATGAAGGGCGGAGTGGGTTCATTAAAGAAGAATAATGAGCGGGAAAAGGAAAAACTTTGGAAACGAAAGAGATTGTATTGTATCTTTATTTTAACTTTTTTGCTTAACCACGAAGTTTATGCATATGCTTTCGTGGTCTAGACCATGTCAACAAGTCAACAATGAGCAGGTAACCTAAGCAAAGATGTTCAAAAGGTTTGGTTAATTTCTTTGTTAAGTATATTTTACAAAATTACACTATAGATGTCGGAAGAAAGCTCTTTCCTTAATGGGAACTTAGATATGAGAGGCGTGTCCTACTATGTTTGAAACTCTTCGAAAAATGGCCCTATTATTAAATATTCGATGTCGAAAGCTCTACAGATCCGAGCTTTGTTGAAATGGGTAATGGAAACTGTGAACAGAAGAAACGAGCAATGAAGCCCCCCACCTGCCAATTTTGGCCGGGAATTTATTTTTGTTTTCGTTTTCTTTGCCCATGGGATTAGTGGTTGTTGACGTGTAATTTTTTTGGGGTCCGGCCGAGCGTGCGGACGTCTGAAGGATCGGACCTTACTGTGCACCGCAGAGCAAAGGAAGCCTCCTGAGCTCGGCCGATGGACGAGGGACGGAGAGATTTGGATTTTGTGCGTGTTTAGGACCCATGGGCAACTCTTGGGGTCGACGCCCTCGTGGGCTAAGCCACTTTCAAACCGCTTTACCGGGGCTTGAACTGGGAGTAGAAGATTGAAAATTATTTGATACGGTGGTGTTTTACAGATAGCTTTCCATAAGCTGAATATGGGTTTAAGGTAGAACTAAAAATCGAGTTGAACTAACTATAATAATCGGTTTGGTCTTGAAAAATAGTGAAACCGGTACTATATGGTTCAATTTCCGATATTTGGGGAAGAAACAAACCCAAGAACTGGACTAGAAACTTAGAATAGTTTTGATAGGGTAAGTTTCAAGTTTCAGATGGAATTTTGATAAAATATCGAAACCACTTGACCTTAGGTTTTTAGTACCAAATGAAGTCTGTTTTAAGGCATGCTTAAGGAAGACCATGCATGCTATGATCAAAAGATTCACTCGAAATTGCTTCCTTCACATGACCACAACACTACAAACACCAGTTGAGTCAAAATGTTATTGACACGCAGATTTTATTTTTTGGAGAGGGGCAAGCTCTCGATTGTTCTTTACTTTTAATCTCTTTGTGTGAATAAATCCCTTGTTTTGTTAAAAAAAAAATGGACTTTTTTGTTGTCTTGTTGGTATATTTTTCGAAGAGGGTGTCCTTAAATGCTTTGTCTAAACTCTGTGACCTAAAACTATTCCCTCCCGGGTGAGGAAGAAAAATATTCATCTAAGAACTTGGAGCTCCTAGGATGGAGAAGATATACTCTACTTTATTTTTCTCGGGAGTGGTTATTGTCAAGTAGGTCAGTAATGGTTTTAGAGTTTGGGACTGCCTAGAGTAATAAGTGCCTGGGACTAGAAAGTATTAACACATTGTACGAAGAGTAACGAGGAAATAGAGAAATAAATAATTTGTTGGCTGTCTCGAATGAACTTTTCGATAAAGATCGCTAAGGTGCTATGATGTCCGAGATAGGTATGCTATCCCGCACTTATGAAATTGACATTTGATTAAACTTGGAAGTTCCTAACGAATTCATTTGTGCTTTTGACTTGTCGTGTTTTAGCTTTTGCACGAGACGGCGGCAACGCCGCGGACATTGCTTCGAGGTCAGGGGCGTAAATGAAAACTTTCTTCAAACCCCGTCCCCGATTAAAATTGGAACTGCCCCAACTGAATTAATTTGGGCTTTCTAAAACTCGTTCCGTTTTAGCGTGCACGAGACGCCGACGACGCCGACATTGCTCCGACGCCAGGGGCGTAATTGAAAACTTTCTCCAAACTCGTCCCCCGACGCGTGATTCATCCGAATCTTTCCCGACGCGTCCCCCTCTCCTCCGTCGTCTCCTTTGTCGCGCACGCAGGCCAAACACCGCACGCACCGCAGCTATCCAAAATCACTCGTCGGAATCTCCGTCGTCGTCTCTTCTCCTTTCGATTTCCCAAACCCCAAGCCCCTAGAAATTCGTCCATGCTCAGCTCCCTCCACCCGCCGCGTGATCCGAAGACCTCGCCGTCTCCGGCGCCGCTCCCTCCGAGAAAGCCCTAGACTCGCCGGGCATTCCCTCCCGCTCCGAGCCCTAATCCCGCGCCGAAACTCGCCGGCGACCCCCCGCCTTCCCGATGCCGCCCGCGGCCGATGCCCTGCCCCCTCCGCCGTCCCCCTCCGCCCCCGGCGGCGACGGCGAGGGGGGGCTGGACGCGTGGTACGGGAACATCCAGTACCTGCTCAACATCTCCGCCATCGGCGCCTCCTGCTGCGTGCTCATCTTCCTCTTCGTCAAGCTCCGCAGCGACCACCGCCGCATGCCCGGCCCCACCGCGCTCGCGGCGAAGCTCCTCGCGGTGTGGCACGCCACGGGCCGCGAGATCGCGCAGCACTGCGGGGCCGACGCGGCGCAGTTCCTGATCATCGAGGGCGGGAGCTGCAGCCTGCTGCTGCTGATCGCCGTCCTGTCGGTCTTTGTACTCTTGCCGATTAATCTCTACTGCGGAGACGCGGTGTTGAACGATCAGTTCTCGAAGACGACGATCAGCCACATCACGAAAGGTTCAGGATTGCTTTGGGTGCACTTCTTATTTGTGGTCATTGTCGTTGTTTTGGTGCATTTCGGTATTAATGCAATCGAGGGAAGATTGAGGGTTACTAGATTTAGGGATGGAAATGGCAATCCGAGTTATCCGGGTGCGAGTTCAACTGCGATATTTACTGTTATGGTGCAAGGTTTGCCAAAGACCCTGGGGGTCGATAGCCAAGAACTGCAGGAATATTTTCAGCACAAGTATCCGGGGAAGCTTTATAAGGTAATTTTACCTATGGATCTGTGTGCATTGGATGATTTGGCCTTGGAACTGGTTAGAGTCAGGGATGATATTTCTTGGCTGGTTGCGAGGATGAACTCGAGGCTTTTACCAGGGGATGGTGAAGATTTGGAATGTGGGGATGGTTTTTGGGAGGGGATGAAAGCTAGAGCTGATCGTATGTGGAAGCAAGTAAAGCATGTTTGGGATCAGGTGGCTGATAGATTAGGTTACACAGATGAGGATAAGTTGAGAAGGTTGCAGGAATTGAGAGCTGAACTGGAGACTGAACTTGCTGCTTATAAAGAAGGGCGTGCGCCCGGTGCTGGCGTTGCATTTGTGATGTTTAAGGATGTGTACACTGCAAATAAGGCTGTTCAGGATTTCAGAAGCGAGAAAAAAAGGAGAATTGGGAAGTTCTTTTCAGTCATGGAGTTGCGCCTTCAGAGGAACCAGTGGAAAGTTGAGCGAGCTCCGTTGGCTACGGACATATATTGGAATCACTTGGGGTTGACGAAGTTCTCTATGAGACTGCGGAAGGTACTTGTAAATGCGTGCTTGCTCTTGATGTTAGTCTTCTTCACTTCTCCCCTAGCTGTCATCAGTGCCATAAACAGTGCTGGGCGAATCATTAATGCAGAAGCCATGGATAATGCTCAGTCATGGTTGGCCTGGGTGCAGAGCTCGAGCTGGCTTGCTTCAGTTGTTTTCCAGTTCTTGCCAAATGTCATCATCTTTGTGAGTATGTATATAATTATACCATCAGTACTCTCTCATCTCTCCAAGTTTGAGAGGCATCTCACCATGTCTGGAGAGCAGAAAGCAGCCCTTCTGAAGATGGTGTGCTTCTTCCTCGTTAATCTTATCCTCTTGAGGGGTCTGGTGGAGTCATCACTAGAAAGTGCTCTCCTTCGCATGGGCAGGTGCTATTTGGACGGCGAAGATTGTAAGAGGATAGAGCAGTACCTTAGTGCATCTTTTTTATCAAGATCGTGCCTATCCTCTCTAGCATTTCTTATCACCTGCACATTCTTGGGAATATCTTATGATTTATTGGCTCCTATCCCTTGGATCAAAAAGAAGATTCAGAAGCTTCAGAAGAATGACATGCTTCAGCTGGTTCCTGAGCAAAGTGAAGATCGTCCCCTCGAACAGCAGGAAACAAATGGTCTTCGGAGACCCCTGATCTCTGAGACTGTTTATGACTCCCCTAGATTCAGTGCTGTCGACCTACCCGGCCAGGATCTCACTGAATATCCCGCCAATGGAGCCTCACCTGTGCCAAAGCAGACATTCGACTTTGCTCAGTATTATGCATTTAATTTGACGATATTTGCCCTGACCATGATATATTCCTCGTTTGCTCCTCTAGTGGTCCCTGTTGGTGCAGTCTATTTTGGGTACAGATATGTGGTCGACAAGTACAACTTTCTATTTGTTTATAGAGTTCGGGGGTTTCCTGCTGGCAACGATGGGAGGTTAATGGACTCTGTGTTGAGCATCATGCGTTTTTGTGTCGATCTCTTTCTCCTTTCAATGCTCTTGTACTTTTCTGTCCAAGGCGACTCGACGAAGTTGCAGGCCATATTTACACTTGGACTGTTAGTGATGTATAAGTTGTTGCCATCCAATGGCGATAACTTTCAGCCAGCCCTGTTGGAAGGCATGCAATCTATCGACAGTGTCATAGATGGGCCTATCGATTATGAGGTGTTCTCACATCCAAAATTTGACTGGGATACTTATTATACATAATGCGATTCTCCAGTGCTGTTTATTAGCTCTCATTAACGTGTTTCCGTGCTCACTTTTCTCAATCTCTAACTTGCCCTTTTTGCTGCATTGCTGGGTCCCAGATTTCTCTTGTCTATACACATCTTGTTGATCTCATGCTCATCATCTAGGTTTGTTCCACACCAGTATAAAAGGTGCATATGGTGTGATTCATTTGGTTTACCAAATTTATCTGGAATGTACGTTATGATTTGATGGAGAGTGATCTGTCTGTCTGGTTCCTTTTATCGTTTTACCAAATTTATGGTACACATTATTTGTAACTTCTAGTTCTCAAGGTAAACCATCTCTGGATGTTTGATCGAGACTAGCTTGGTCTGGAGTCGATCAATGTCTTAATGTAAGGGAACAAGCAATTCATGTTTTACTTTCCTTCTTTGATTGAGATATCAGAGGGTTTTTTTACCATGAATGGTAACGATATGCTGCAGCTGCTATACAATTTGCATATTTCTTTCTTTACGAAATTTTCGACGTTGCCCGACAGCTCTTATCTCATGATAAGAGAGGTATTGATACGGATGGCAATGATATACCAATCGCGCACGACAGTTCCAAAGTGCCAAAAGCTCTCATTAATTGAACAGAAGAGTGTCTTGGCTCTGAAGTTTCTCCCCGTCAATTAAAGACGACCGCAAACACCTTTTCCAATTAGGGAAGTTGAGATTCTTCTGCATGCGAAAAGTTCTAACCTTTTTCTTATCTTTCGAAAAGCAGGAAAGGCTCTGCGCCCTTTTCTGTTTGTCACCTGAACTTCCTTCAAATTTACTCTCGAGGTCACCTTCCGGGCATCAGAATTGTTGGGACCAAATTGAAAGCGGGCAAACGCGAGGCGGGGAGAATTTGTAGGATCTCACGTTCAACCGGGTCAAAAGTGAAAGAAGAAAAGACCCAATCCCTATGTTAACTCGCAGCCAAGCAGACTGGCTCCTCTTCTTCACTTGAACTGGGTCTAACCTCCAAATGTGGCTTCACCATAATCTCTCTCTCTCTCTCTCTCGTGGGTATGTAACATGTGATTGATATCAATAAATAGGAGCCAAGTTCCTAATCATCTCTCCACACACACACAACCACAAGTCCTAACACAAATTCGGTTCCAGAGTTTGATTTCAAGACGACGATGCACCATTTAGCATTGGAGGTCGGCCTGTTCGATGCCACTGCAGAGACGAGAACTCATGAGCACGAGAACACCATGAAGCGGCCCATCTGTCCAAAGCCCCGGCGGCTCCGGCCAGCAGCGCCGGACCTCCTCAAGCCCCCTAGATGTAGCAAGCACTGGTTCGGGCCTTCCTTGCATTTTTTTTCTCTAGGATGTTGAAAAGTTCATGAGGGGTTGGTTGATTTCACCATTCAGATACAACCGCTCACTTCCAATTCTTTCCCTTTTTCGGGTTCTTTGTTTTCGCCTGCAGCCAGCAGAATGGTGATGGAAGAATTGCACTAGGGAACCTGATCGTGGACAAGGTTGGCCTCGTCATCCAGGCGGGCGATGAGGACGAGAGCCCGGGTGTCGGGTGTTCACCGCCTCGCGGCGTGGGGTCGCCGCCCACGAGGACCGATAATCCGCTGGTTCACGACGTCCGCTTCATTCGCCAGATGGAGCTTCTCTCGCCGTTCCCACCCACCAATCTCTCCGACAAATTCAATTTTCCCTCCGCCTCTCCAGCTTGAGAGTCTAACGTATCTACCATGGCTCTAGCCCCATTTTTCTTAATTATCATTATCATTACTATTATTGTTTTGGATGATATATGAGATTTTTTTGTTTTTTGGCTTCCTTTTCTTTTGTAAATATTTGGAGATACATGAAAGCTGGACAATTTTTTTTGGACATATATATGTGAAATCGGAAATTATGAGATCATGGACTTGTAAGTTCATTACTAGAAATTTATAAATTGAAAAGAAAAAAAAAAAAAAAAAGTGGTCTGCTTATGGAGTTCTTGTTTTTTGATGGAGTTTTTGTTTTTGGTCGATTTTTGATGGAGTTCAATACTTACAATTTGGCAGAAAACGACCAAGAAAAAAAAAAGGAGGGAAAAGTTTTGTTTTGCCTCAAAAACAAAAACTATGATACTTCAGCCCATCAAATGCGAAAGAGCAAAATAATCTCAATTTGGGCCTTGTGGGCCTCAATATCTTGCCAGCGATAGTGCAAACACCAGTGCCATGTTTCACACCCACACCATTGGCATCAGCTTCAAAATCTGGGCCCAATCATGAGGCGGTTAGTGGGCCGAAACAAGGCCGTGACCCATACACAATCGACGCAACCCATCGATGGATGTCTGATGAGCTCATCGTTCGCGAAGGCATCAACAACCCAATCGGCATAACCCACCCGATGCATTGCCTGAATGAGACTGTTGAAGGCCGTAACGATACCATCCCACAAGCGCCATAGCTCTTTGGTCATGGGCATCGTTGGGAATGCAAAAGGATTTCTTGAAATTAAAAATATTTGGTAAAGTGTAATTTAAAAGTACGTGGGGAAACAACTTTGATTTAAACGGTGTTTGGCTTTATTTCTTAAACAAAAAGAGCTCGGATCTCAAACGATCTCGAGTAATTTGAAGAGCCATGGTCTTGCGGATCATCTGTATGCATTACAGGGCGTCCAATTGGAGAGGTGATTTGGCAACATCGAAGCCTCATTGGCGACCATATCGCACACCATCCGGCAAAGGCCCCTCTTGTAGTCCATCCAATGAAGCTTCACTAGCGACCCGTGTCCGCGACTCGGAGAAGGTGAACACTTCTTATTAGGATTGAAATCAGAAAATGCAAAAAATCGCAGGCGAGAGCAATTTTGGAAGAAGGGAAAAAATGATTAACCCAATGAAGTAGCCTTTCGAAAATGCTCAGAGTTCAAGTCTCCTCTTAGAGACGATTATAAATTTCTTCGTTTCGCCTAATGCACCAATTATCCGCCAACCGCACCCTAAGTATACCTAAAAGATCCTACTAGTACAATGCTCTGGCAAAAGCATATGTCCATAATTTGTCGCATGAACCGATTTCCGATCTATTCAAACACAGCGTGCGTGTCCAAGTCAAGCTAGGTCAATCAGAAGACTATACCTACTGGAGTCTCCCCGATTTGATTTGAAACAAATGACCAAAAAGTCAAAGCCCCCTTTTGACCGTCGCGACACATTTGGCCCCTACGCGATTCGTGAGTATCCAATGCGTGCTCAATTTTCGGGTGATTAATTAACTTAGTCTCGCCCTGAGAAACTTCCCTGGTGACTTGACCCGCATGTTCCGTGTCGTGGAAATTTCACCCGCCCCGAGTCTTCCTTCCCATTTTTTTTTTCCAATCGATGAACGACTTCCCCCCCAAAGAATCTAAAGTGGGTATTTCCACGTTTGCCGCTTGTCATCCCTTAACATATGCCGTGTTTCGAGATGCCTATCGAAAAATTAAAATTACCCGAGTAAAAGTTAAACGGTGCATATAATAAGGTAACGGATTTGCGCATGGGGTAAGTTATAAGTTTCAAAGACCGTTGAATACCGATAATATATTTATATGGCACCAAAGGGTGCTATTATTAGTCCGTAAGGTTAATTAAATTATTTCGTGAATTTAAGATTTATTTACTCGGGATTTCTCACTGTACTTTCGAACTAGGTCCCATGATCCAAGAAAGAAGATGGGGTAGATCGCTTTCGAGGATAGTGACAGTCACGAAGGGAATGTCATTTGCATTAAGGAAATGTCAATGGGCTTTACCCTAGCCTTTATTTATTGTCATTGACCAATTCGATTTTATTTCTTTTGTACGCATATGAGCACGAGGGACACGAAGAATTTTGTAAACCGGAGCATAATCAATTAATATATTGATGAATTGACTGATTAAATAATGGGGTCGAGAAGAAGTATGATGTACGTCTAGACCTTGTCTTGTCTCATCATTTCATACGCTTTGTTTGTCTAATCATCACGTTATTTAAAGCGTAAATAATAACTATTTTATTATGAAAATGGGTTTATCTATTTGTATTCTTTAGATAGATTTCTGAACAAAAATACCCATTTGATGATGATATAAAATTTCCATTTTTTGAATAAAAATTCATTTGATAACGATATAAAATTTTTTTTTTCTCAAGCGACGATGGCGGTCAGCCGTCTAGCTAATAGAAAAGCAAGTGATAAAAAGATTTTTTATTTTTTATTTCTATTTCAGAAATAGAGTAATAATAAAATTATTTTTCAATTCTATTCCAAACCTATTTTTAAACTAAAAATTTATTTCAAAAATAGAAAAAAATAAAATTTTCTTACCAAAATGGAGTTATATTCCAAACATATTTCTAGGAACAAAAAAAATCATTTATGATAAAAAATAGAATCGTTATTATATACTCTCCTTAATAACAAGAGGTAGAGCACTCGATTGAGTATTGCTATACATATTAAGATCTGTCGAGTACGTATTAAGATCTATCGAGAAAATCTCACTATACGAGGCAAAAGTCTAGTGATGTTTTCTCCATGACGTGCACGCGAAACGCGGTCGTTGTCACGACGAAAATTAATTATTTCTAAGCGGGTGTCCTCCTCTCTGTTTTTTTTTTCCCTTCCATATAGCATGCCTTTTTATAAATCGCGAGAAAGTGAATCCCCATTGCTTTTTTTTTTCTACTTTCCTTTTTCCTTTTAACTTTTGACTTTATTAAACCGGTGAAAGCAGATAAAAAAAAAAGAATAAAAGGAAAAAAAAAAGCGCGACCATTTTTTCCATGTTTCTTCCGGAAATTGCGCTCCGGCGAAATGGTCAATCATCGCTCCATCTCCTCGGAAAGTCGTAGGAGAAAAGCCCGCGTAGCTTGACCATAGGAGGCAGCACGAGAGATCCCTAGATTTATCCCAGCACTCGCTATCGCACTGATCGAGATGTTTTGTGCACCTTTCGAGTCGGCACGGCACGTTTCAAGACGATGCGGAGGCGAGCGAGTTACGATCGGAGTTGGACAATATCATGCCGTCGTAGTCAGAGTGAAGTCAAAGTGGGGATTTTGGATTTCAGATTGATTTGGTATTATTTATGTATCAGTTGTCATGTACTGGTAGAGAAGTGTTGCGCAATCTTAAGCTAGTGCATGGCATCTCTCGAAATAGCATGGGCACCAGCAAATTGCAACAAGAATAGATAAAATCGTATTGGTGGTGCAAAGGTAGGGGCTACCTTTAGGTCTTCGAATCTCCCTTCACCCGTTATTGCACCATCTGCCTATTGCGAACATGATGATTTTGATGTCGACATTTCATATTAACACATGATATGACTCATTCTGCTGCTTCATTTGCATTTTACCAAAAAAGAAAAAGAAGAAAAGAAGGAGCACATTCTATTTTTTTGCTGTACGTAATATAACCGAGTTAATAAAACAATAATTAAAGAGTAATATTATTCGGCGAGAGCATATAAGATAATTCCAGGGCTCCATTTGCTCCACGGAACCGCGAGACGTTTTCTTAAAATTCATATTTAAAAAAGAAAAGAAAAGAAAAGAAATATTATTCGCGTCATTCATATTTCTACGGACGGAGGGAGGGAGCTATATTTTCGAAATCAGCGAATGGAAAAAGGACGTCGCGATCAACGGTGCCCGGCGGGCATCATCGCGTAGCTCCGGATCCCGGTGATTACGACGTCGTCGTATCGTGTGGAAAACCGTACTCCTCCTCTCCTCTCCGCCCCGCCCTTCTCTGCCGCGAATCGGAAACCGACAGACGGCGACCGCCCGACTGCCCAACCCCACACCCACTTCCTCCTCCTCAAAAATAATAAAAAAATAAAATAAAATAAAAATAAAAAAAGACTTTGACCTCTCTCCAGAAACTGTAAGTGCCTGCCCAAGAAAAGAAAGAAAAAAGAAAAGAAAAGAAGCTCGTCGTCGTCCGCGTCGTCATCATCGTGTTTCTCTCTCCATCTCTAGAACGGAAACGCGCTTCTATATCTCGCCATCACTTCGAGCTTTCACTTCCCCCACCCCACCGGAATCTCTCTCTTTCTCTTTCTCTTTCTCTCTCCTTCCCTCTGTTGCCTCGCAGCTGCTGGGAATCCATGGCTCCCGCCGCCCGCGGCCGCGCCTCCTCCTCCTCCTCCTCATTCTTGCTGGTGGCCGGCTTGAGGGCCGTCTTGTGCTGCCTGATCGTGGCCGGCCTGTGGGTGGACGGCTGCGACGGTGCCGGGACTTTCGGCTTCGACATCCACCACCGGTACTCCGACCCGGTCAAGGCGATGCTGGCCCCCGACGGTGAGGACTTGCTGCCCGAGCGCGGGACCCCGGGGTACTACGCCGCCATGGCCCACCGCGACCGGCTGGTGCACGGCCGCCGCCTCGCCGCCGCGGACGATGACCGGCCGCCGATCACCTTCGACGGCGGGAACGTGACCTACCAGTTCAAAGCGTTTGGCTTGTACGTGCCTCCGTTCATCTCTTCTTCTTCTTCTTCTTCTTTCATGTTGTTGTCGTTTGGCTCTGCACTAGTTGAAGCTCCGTAGTACGGGAGTGAAGGTTCTAGCTGATGAACTGAGTGCGCGACCGATTCCTTTTTAGCTTACAACCCTTAAAACAAAAGTACGGTGGGATTTTTTTAGTTTTTTTCTCTCTTCTTCTACATCTGGAGCTTGGCGTCTTTGTGGTGAATTCCGTCGGAATCGTACAACAGTGCCTGTCTTCGATATTGAGTTATCGAATCGAGTGCGTGGCTTAATGGCTACTGAGCGGCACCGACCAGAAATATCTTTTATACCAAGCGAGTTCTTCTAGAGGATCCGTCGATGATAACCATGGCCTGGAATTTTATGCTTAGATTGGTAGATGATGATTGAGTAATCTGAAGGGAAGAAGGAAGAGATGGGAGATTGCCTCCTGTTTGTCTGGGTGTTTTGCCGTTGAATTTGACTGGGGGAAATTGGATCACACACTTGATAATCAAGCTCAAATTTTTCTAATAAATTGCCTTTTACATGCGGGGTGGCGTGGGCGGGCAAGGCAAAATCCTGTACGCCTTTTCGGTTAAACATATGTCCTTTTGTTTTATTTCTGTAAAATTTCTCCGTGTGAAGGTTTTCCTTGTTCTGTTCTTATAGCTACCGGCCTAAGTAGGGGATGCGGATGTTTAAAGTCTTTTAGTTTTGGACATTGGCTTGTGAATTGTTGCTCACGGTGCTTTCTGCATTTCCAGTTTGCACTATTCTGATGTTTAAAGTCCTTGAGTTTTGGATATCAGCTGTGAATTGTTACTCACGGTGCTTTCTGCATTTCCAGTTTGCACTATGCGAATGTCTCTGTTGGGACCCCGAGTTTATCATTTTTGGTGGCACTAGACACTGGGAGTGATCTGTTCTGGATACCCTGTGATTGTATTAGTTGCGTGCGGGGATTGAAGTTACCAAACGGAGAGGTATATGCTGTTATGTCCTGTTCATTCTGTGGCTTCGAATTTCTGTTGGAAGTTTCTTTTACTTTTCTCCTCTGAAAAAGCAGTTCTTGCTGTCTTCTAGGATGATCTTTTTGGCTTCTACTGTTACTTTAATTTAGTTTTCAAACTTGCTATCATTTTGCTGTTTGCATCAATTTGTTCTATACGTCTTTTTCAATAGATTGTCATTCTTGATTTCAAGCAATTGTGTATAACTTCAAGGTACTAATATATTGATTCGAGCAAGACTTGTTGACAAAATGATTTTTTGTCGAGCAGGAAGTAGATTTCAATATCTACAGCCCTAATTCATCATCATCGAGTGCACTAGTTCCCTGTAGTGGTGCCCTTTGCAGGAAACAATTCAAATGCTCTGCCACTCACAACCAATGTCCTTATCAAGTTGTCTATGTCTCTAATGGTACTTCATCTACCGGGATTTTGGTTGAAGATGTATTGCATATGACCACAGACGACAATCAATCAAAAGTAGTTACTGCTCAGATAACTTTTGGGTAGGTATTTGCTAGCTCTTTGGTATAACATGGCAGTCTTTTAGAACTTAATCACGCATCATCCGCATTTGAAGGTTAAGGGTGAAGTCTCAGTTACCAACTTTTTTGCTACTCAAACTTTTCAAATGAACAAGGTATCTTGAACTTTAAACAAAAATAAGAAATGGGAAGATGAGTATCTGCTGGTTTCTAAGTGTTAATACGGTTCCTGAATGCAGTACTAACTTGAATTTATTTATATTTATTTGTCAAATGGCCTTCTGTCTCTTTCTGCGGACTTTTTTTGTGCATGTGTGTGTCCGAACTTCTTTGCTTGGTTATATTCTATACGATGTTGCTGATCAAGTAAGGCTTTCCCTTGCAGATGTGGTCGTATTCAAACTGGTTCCTTTTTGGAAGGCGGTGCACCCAATGGTCTTTTTGGTCTTGGCATGAACAACAACTCAGTTCCTAGCATTTTAGCGAAAGACGGGCTTGCAGCAAATTCATTTTCCATGTGCTTTGGGCATGACGGCATTGGAAGAATTAGTTTCGGAGACAAAGGCAGCTCAAACCAAGGGGAAACACCATTTCTTGTTAGTCAGTCACAGTAAGTATCATGCTTTTCACTGTATAAAGCTAGTGGCACAATTGCTACATTTTGCAGGGGGGAGTTTTTATATTTTGTTTTCTTGACTGTAACTCTAAATATTTTGCTTTTACGTTTTGCCAGTCCATCTTACAATATAACTGTCACACAAGTCATCGTGGGAGAAGAAATTCATGATCTTGAATTTAGTGCTATTTTTGACTCCGGAACCTCATTTACGTACTTAAATGACCCAGCTTACACCCTCATTTCCAAGACTGTAAGTTAACGGAGATATATCTGATGTTTAATTCGATCATCTAATTTCTTTCCCTTAATGCTCGAGTTTATCTGCAGTTTGACTCCAGTGTCCAGGAGAAAAGGCATCCTTCAGATCCCAGTATTCCTTTCGAATATTGTTACGACATAAGGTAATCCTCTCCAGGAGCTTGAAGTTGAATTTTCCCAATTCTATTTAGATAAACCACAAACTTTTGTTACAGATACATCAAAGCAGAAGACCTCTACATGCTCCATTGGATTATTGTTTTTTCAATTACTTCTCTTTAAGTGTGCTGATTCTTGATATATGTTGTATATTTACAGCTCAAATCGAAGCCTCTCTCATATTCCTATGTTGAACCTGACCATGAAAGGTGGAGACAGGTTTTATGTTACTGAACCTGTAGAGTTGATCCCTGTGCTGGTAAGACTTTTTGTCATTACCTGTTTGCCAGCAGCATGACACTAATTATGTCCTGTTTTGCAGGGTGGATATGTCTATTGCCTGGCTGTGGTGAAAAGCGGCAACGTAAATATAATTGGACGTGAGTATTCATGACATAAATAATACTGATACTGCTATTTAGAGAAGCTGCATTTACTGACATTTTATTAGCATTTTCTTTAAGCTATATTATTCACCAGTCATTAAGGGCCTAGAGTTCTGGAAATTCAATGCCATTTAAGGAAAATTCTGCATTTATGATAAAAAAAGATTGACACTTCTGACTTTTGTTCACTAAGTAGGCCTCTTTTCTGGTAATTGAAATGGGCAATATCAGAGTCATATTAAAACACACATGAAGACAACATTATACCAAATACTGATTAATCACTTTCTCAGAAATCTATTCTTGCTTTTGAGACTTAGGACTTGATAATTATAGTGTGAAGTTCAAGGCAGTTTCTGCCCCATCTGTTTTTTATGCACGTTATTACCAATTTACCAGGAACCTGTGTCTTTTGCTTTTCCCATTTTGTTGGAACTTCAATTATGTTAGAATTTAATCCCAGTGCCTTGTAAGATTGCTGAATGGCAAGGGCGTGAGAGTAAAATATCTACTGTGAGACTCGGCTACACGATGGACCATGTTCATATGGATGACAACATTAATGAAAGTTTTCACTTAGATATTTCCTGGACGAATAAGTGAATAAGCAGCCCATGTACATGCACGCAGACAAACTTTTGCGTGTCTTCCTTTTCAGAAAGAACCATAAGGTTATGGAGTGATGGGTTAAATAAACCATGAGGCTTGCAGTTCCAATGCTTTTAATAGCTGTTACATGAGATTGCTGTTTCCACATTGAGCTATTCTGGCATTGACAATTCTGTTTACTTTTCAGAAAACTTCATGACTGGCTATCGCGTAGTTTTTGATCGTGAAAGGATGGTACTTGCTTGGAAGCCCTCCAACTGTGAGTAACTCTGCTTGACCTTATGAAACATTCAATCACACATTTTGTTGACAATTTGGAGTTTTAACAATTTTGTTTCCAGGCTATAACGTGAATGATGCATCCACGTTGCCTGTCAACCCGAAAAACACCAGCGCTATTGCTCCTGCTGCCTTAAATCCAGAAGCCACTTCAAGTAGCGGCGACGGTAATCGCGATTCAGCAGTGTCGCCGCCTGTGTTAAGTTATTCATGGCATCTGCGTCCTTTTATGTGTGTATTAATCACTCTTGTTTATCCATTTTTGGCCATTTTTTGATTCTTTTCCATGCCGAGGCCTTACTTGATTCCCGGAGGATTACTTATTCAGGGGCATACATTCTTAGATAGAAACAACAGTTTGAGTAAACTATATTAACTTCCACTTCTAGGATTACATAGCAGAGCTGTTGTATATATATTATATGTTAGTTATAAGCAAAGATGAGATTGTCACGGCGTTTTGTGGTCGAGGATTGCTGTTGTTGATTCAGGTTTTTGGGTGAGTTGTTATGTTATCTAAATGATATGATGCTCAGAAATGCGACTGAGACATGGTGTTCTTGGGTAATCCTGTGCTGTTGTGGCTCAAAATAGCCATTGTTTTGTAAAACCTAGGAGTCGCATGAATTGCTAACTGCTTAAAGGGATTCATCTTCATAACGAAAAGTCACTAATCTCGTGACAAAATTACTAACGAAAGTACGAATTTTTCATAGGCCGATATTTCTAACCTCAGAAAAAATACTGCTATATTGTATATCAGGAAGGCATCGGTTGGATGCCAAGGGAGTTGGCTTACTTATCTCCTCGTGATTTATGGTTCAAGTCTTTTAGAAGTGATGTTTTTAAACCCGAGGAATGAACCGGCTTGGCTTCTGGTTCCCGGTTTAACCGGTTCGATCACTCAGTCAGAGTCGAACAATTTACAAACAAAATACACTGCATCTCCACCCTTTCTTTTCTCTTTTGTTCTTCTAGAAGGAAAGTTAAAAAATCATCCACAAGTTCTGTCCTGATGTCAATTTACATCCTCACCTTGTCAAAACAAACAATTTGCATCTCGAGTTATACGTTGCTAAACTTCGTAATGCATGTGCTATTACTTGAAGTTGGCTAACTGCAGTTGTCCTAGAAAATGTTTTCCTTAAGTTGATCCATTTTTGTTATGGAAATCAATTTTTAGCAAGAAATTAATTTTTCTATTTCTATTCATCGGATGAGAATTTGAGACAAAATATGCGTTTGTTAACAATATAAAATTTATGTTCTCGGAATAGAAATTTGTTTGACAATAATATAAAATTTCTCATTCTCGAGTGGCAGTGATATTAGGTAGTGGCGGTTGGTGGCGGGTGATCGGCAAGTGACGGTGGGCGGCTAGCAGTGGTGACTGACGACCGACAACTAGAGGTAGTGGCTAGCGATTGCCAATAGTGGGCAAGCTGTGGGCGATGATGAAAGCGAGTATTGAGAAGAGTTTTTATTTTACTTTTGTTCTAGAAATAGAAAGTAACAAATTTTAACCTCTAATTTATGTTCCAAATATATTTCTAAAGGAGAAATTTGTTCCAGAAATAGAAAATTGAAATTATGTTACCAAACGGATTTTTATGTCGAACCTTCTCTTGGGGAGTCGGGAACTGAAAAATAAAAAAGCAGAGAAACAAAAATTGTATCTTCCAAAAACATTTTTCCTTCAAAAATACAAAGTCTAAGCCTATGTTCCTTTCGTGAAAAGTTTGGCATTTTTAAAAAGTCATTTTTTAGGAAAATGTAATTATTTTTGGGTATTTGAATAACACTTGAAAATGAAGTGAAAAATACTTTCCATTGTTCAATGGGGAAATTTTTTTCCTCAATGCACTCTTACTCAATAATTTGATTATTATTTGATTTTTAAATTATATTTTAAAAATTGATTTTTAAATATTTTATTTTAAAAAAATTGATTATTAAATGATATTTTCTTTTTCCTTTTCGTTTCTTTGTTTTCCTCTTCTTCTTTCTAGGCTGGTTGCCAACGAGGCAAACCTCCTCTAGCAAGCTCAGGCTTGCCCGATTGACGAGGAAGAGTCTTACCACAAGCTCAAGCCCATTGAACTTAGGCTTAGCCTGAGCTCACTAGAAATGGGCAAGCCTCAAGATCACCATGCTAATGAGCTCAAGGCTTGCCTATGACCAGTCATTGGCCTTTGCTTGCGACTGGCCATCAGCTAGGAAAGAAGAGGAGGAAAACAAAGAAAAAAAAAATAATTCAACTTTTTTAGAAAAGAAAAAAAATTAAAAAGAAAGAAGTAAAGGGTAAATAGAAGTGTAAGATAAGAGAGTAAGTAAGAAAAATGTTTTCTCTAATTTGAAAAGTGAAAAACATTTTGTCCAATTTAAAAAGACCTTTTTTCTTCATGGAAAATACTTCCCTTAATCAATCCATTTTTTTCTGTTAAACAAAGATCGGAAAATGCAAAAATTATTTTCTTGAAAATTATTTTTCGAGAAATAAACCAAACTTAAAAACTAACATCCTACAATCAAATCAAAACTGCTGATGCCGATTCTCTTATTAATTAATGGGGATTGTCAAAGAAAAAGACAAATAAGAACAGAAGAATAAACAATTTGGAACACGAATAGACTTCATTTCAACGATGACCCTCTAGTCCGGCGAAAAAGAACAAAAAGTGAAATGACCCTGTTGGCTTTGACTTGAGGAAGTACATCGATGATGCTGAGAATGATACAAGAATGTGTGGCCAGAGACAGCATGGAAACCAGAAATAACACAATACTTTCTATCTTTCTGCACATTTACCGCAAGAACCATTTTTCTAAGCAGCGGAGGTTGCCGCAGGCTCCGTCGTTTCAAAAATTCATCTTTCTATGTTAGTTTCCATCAGAAACTCATTTTTCTATGTCAACTGCAGTAATCTTGATACTCAACGTTCCCCTTTTCTTTCATGTCTTCTAGAAAGAACTTTGTCTACTTTCTTCGAGGACTTGCCGTTGGAAGGCAACGGCACTTGCTTGGATTTCATTTTGAGTGATCTCACTAATGATGACAACTCGTGCTTCTCTTTCCTTGCGGGCAAGACATCCGACTTTGGAAGCTCAGCTTTCTCACTTTGCAGGTCATCGGGTGGTAAGTCAACATTGGCCGCATCTTTCTTCACAGACTCTGGACGATTGCCCTTCTGCTGTCTCTGTGCTACCTGCCGAGCATAAGCTGCGCTCCTGCAACAAGCAAAACAGAAAACTATGAAAACCTACAGAAGCTATTAATGAATCGAGCCACCCATGCCAGTTGAACATCTGTTTCCTAAAACTCCCACTCGCTAAGACTACTCGGAAAATAGAAGCACACTATCATTGAGATGTAACTATGTCGATCATGAATAGTCCTGCCAACATGAACTCACTATCCCTGAGGTATGACAATTAGCAAGATCCGACTTCAAAATAAGCCTATCCTCGCCTTCTACACAACTGAATCCTGTTCAATGTAATCTTTGGTTTATGAGAGAGATACCTCTTGAATTGTGGATCGGTGGGGTCCAAAGCAAAGAGTGGTGAAGTGAAAAGAGCAGAAAACCGGGAATCGCTATAATCAACAGTTGGTATTTTGTCTTCATCTGGCATTTGATTTTCCTTCTTCCCTTTGGCCTTTTTAGTTTTGATTTTATACCCCTTAGGTCCAGTATCAGCTCCATTCTCATCAGCAAGCAACAACTCAAGCTCAGCTCTGCTCGCTTCGCCTTCCCCATCTGCATCTTGGCGCTCATTCCCTGCTTTATTATTCTTCCCAAGAGTTCCCTTCTTACTTTTCTTAAACGAAGGCTCTTCAACAAAAAAGTCATCCTCTTGTTCGACTCCGTCCTCATCAGTGTCACTGCTGTCATCATCTGATGAATTCTTAGCCTTGTTCTTCCTAGCGTTCTTCTTCTCACGGCTTTTTCTGAGACGCGCCTCCCAAACTGTTTCAGATTTCTTATCTTTCTTCTCTAAAATGCGTTTGCTTAAGTCTTCTAAGCCAGTATTAAAGGTTATTTCCATATCCTTGTTCTCATCCTCCCCATCTCCATCAGAGCCATCACCTCCCTCTAGTAAAGCACGGTACATATCACGTTTCCTCCCCTTCTTATCAGATTGATCATCCAAAACACCCTCATCCTGATTGTCATCAGATTCACTCTCATCGGAAGCCAAAAACTCTTTCAGTTCAAGATCGGCTAGCTGTATGAAATAGAAAAATTGGCAATGCAAGAATTATATTCACATGCAACAATTATCAATCAGAAGGATACAAGAAGAACAAAATAACGAGAACACTACGCAGGAATGACAGATATGGAGTCCCAATAAAACTAAAAGCACTGTCGTAAGTGCACAGACAGGTAAATTTTCCTTGAATGGAAGAACCACTGTTGTCTCTCTGTACACGTACAATCACTGTTATGCGAATTTGCAAGGCCACTTCAAAATTAAACGTTCCAAGATGCATGCAATGCTCAAACCAACTGACACAATCTGTTCATGAGTAAACCCATGTCTACGTCGAATATATTATAAACATATCTGTTACAGATTCGTGAATAAGAAGAGAAAACATCTTGCAACGATGATCTCCCTGCAGAGTCTGTACTGATTTGATGCATGATGAGACAAGACAGCATCTTCTGTTGGAAATAGATCTACTAAATACATCAGCTTAGAAGTCCAAAAATAAAGAAAAAAAGGGCTGTTCTTCCACAGTGAATGACCTAAGTAAGAAGAAAATAGCAGCAGGCAGTGGATCCTACATACACATTTGTAAGTAAGAAGAAAATAGCAGCAGGCAGTGGATCCTACATACACATTTGTCCCTTCACGACCAACTACGAAAAGAGAACATGGCCGTTCACAGAAATGACTCTTCAATCATCAAAGGCCAAAATAATATCAAAAGAGAAAAGACATACTGCATACACTACAAGATACATAACAAGGAGTATATACCTGATCAGCATTGAACTTTCGTTTCAGGGTCTTCACACGATCAGGCTCATCTTCATCCCATGTCAGGTGGATTTTACTTTGCTGCAGAGCTCGTGTTTGGAAATCTACAGCCTCATAGTTTGCAGGTGCCTGCAGTGGACCATGTTATTTTAGAATTTAAGACATGGCATGTCAGAAGCTATGACCTAACTAGTACCTCTGATTGTTGAAAAAGAATGACCATCAGTCAGAGAATAATAGCAATCAATCTCTTCCTAATTCTACAGATTGGTCGATGAGGAGTAATGACTTAATCCGATTCCCATTTAATTGTCAGAATCTTTAGCCACTACATGACTGAGGAACATACCTCTGTTGCAACATCACGAGGTGGATACTTAAACTCCATTGAGTCAGGAATGAATCTCAAATCAAGCACATTCGATGATCTTTCAACTTCAAGCCCATCGCAAGCATTGTAAAGGTAGTCAGCTGTAGCAGTCGAATCACATTCCACTACACCATAATAGTACCTGAACAGACAATAAGCACTCAGCATCCTATAGGGGAAAGGAAGAAGAGTAAAACATGACATCCTGCAATAGACAACTAGAAAATTTAGTAGTTAACAATAGTAATCTGCAGAAGCTGCTACACAAGTAAGCTACAATATCCCTCCAGTATGCCCAAAAGACAGAGCTCAGCTTATTTGACATCCATACAAGTAGGAATGTTCACAAAATACATTAACATAGGAGCAGCCTCAGGCACAATATACATGGCAGGGTTCCTGGTCTCAAATCACAAAAGAGACTGCAGGAACTCTGAAAGTAAAGTCACTTGAACATCCAATCACTGCTAATGGAAAAAGGGTTGTGCAGGCAAGCCCCTGGGATTGAAATGATCAGAAAGACGTCTCTATATACTAAAAGCCAAATATACAAGCTAGCAAGAGAGATTATTTATCTCGAGATAGTCTTAGATAGGTTCCCATTAAAGCAATTATAGGAGAAGAATGCAGAAACCAGCAGCAAAGTCTGAGTGATCGAGTAAGAAAAGGCACTACAGCAATACATGATTAAGAAAAATATACCCCAATGAGCAGTAAAGTCCTTTGACTTGAAAGAAAAACTAAACCCAGTCAGTTTGAGGTGCCTCTCTTATTCCTCTCACACTTCAAGTACCATTTACAGTGAAAATTCGTGTGTTACATTTCCAGGAAGACAAAGCCAGTAAGAAACAAAAAACCATTGAATAATCTCTTCCATTAGCATCAGCACAGACTAGCTGGCCCTGATATAAAGTGGCACACCACTGGATATTCCACTATCAACTATGCCGATTTCTTTCTTTTATTTACAAGGGACCATGTCGACTTTTAGACCATCATTCCAATGAATAGGACAGGAATAGAAAATTTCAGCAGCATGGGAGATTCAGGACTGTCAAATTCTCAAAATCAGCTTTCATTGACAAACAAAAAAACCTCACAATCAGCATACTCGAGTCTAAAAGGAAAGGCAAATGCACTAATTCACCAAGCAACCATTGGAACAGCGTTCTGCATCGAAGAAAACCCTTTTTCCATCTATTTTGAGAGAAGCTTGACTATTCAATATCATCTACTATGAATATGGACGATTTTACATTGCAACACAAGGTACCTAACTTGTGGGCAACCAAAGAACGAGACACAGCGTGAATGAGCTCAATGTCAATGCAAGAAACAAAGAATTGATAGGAAAGAAATGCATAGTGCAATAAAATTATCACCTCAGTCTACTTTTCTCATATGCACGCAGTTTCTCGTTATCAATCTCACCCTCATCGTCATCATCATTACTATCGTCCTCATCATCAAAAAGCCCAACAGGGCCATGGATTTCTTCCTCTTTCATGCGCTGGATCCCAAACTCAGAGGGGTAGACAGCCACGGACAAAATTTGACCACCTTTGGGAAGGAAAGAGCTTAGAAGGACAAACAAGTCGACAGACTGCAGTGGAGAAAAATCAACAATGTAAAGGCAAACCAGGGCATTGCAAAGACATGTAAATGACCGTTACTAAAACTAGCCAAAGTAATCCAACTACTTAAGGACAACAATGACCAAACCTTCAATTGTCCGGCCATTGCTCTCGCTGTCAAGCCAACATTAAAGGCTTTACTTATTTCCATATGTAGGAAATTTAACTCGTATAACCACAATATTCAATCATTACAGATGTAACCTGCTTTCCTTTTTAACAAGGATAGTTCCCAATCTTGAGTCAAGCACTTCAGAAGGGTTAAAAATGTGCGAAACAATCATTCCATTACAGGGGTAACCTTCTCTTTTCTTTTCGAGATAGTTTTCATTTTTTACCCTTTTGAGTCAAGATACTTGAAGAGGGTAAAAAGAATGTCTAAAACAATCATTTCATTACAGACTACTCCCGTTATTTACAAAGATAGTTCTCAATCGTGAATCAAATGCTTTGAACGGGTAAAAAATGTCTAAAACGGTCATGTGCCATTTAAAATAGAAAAGCACGATCGGGTGTTGCTGAATGGAGAATACCAAACTCAAATACAATACCTTGACGTGTCTCCAGTCCATATTAAGAACAGCAAGCCTCCGAGTTTCCTTGTCAATAATTGGTATGTTTTCCTCCTGTTCCGCAGAAGGATCCCACTTAAATATGAAAAGGTAATGCACAGAGAAACCATAAAACAATCGAAAACATAGCACGGGGAAAGGATTAAGTTTTGCACACTATTATCTGTCATACTTCTGGGAATCCCAAATAAACTAATTCTTCATTCCTCTCCCTTGGCAGTAAATCAACTATTTTACATAGAAGTGACAACAAAAAGCGTTTCTTTTGTGCTCATAAGTAAGTAGTGTTAGATTTTGCAAAGCCCATTTTCCCTTTCCTTCTATTGTCTGATTGACTAAATTTTACTATAAAAACGTCTATGGAAATCAATCTCATTCTTAGCATATAAAACATCAATTTAAAAAGCATTAGGAAAAGAAAATTCGAAAAGGCATGCAATAGGCTCTACAGTTCTTCACGAACTAAAGAGAAAATAAATCAGTTGTCCTAATCTGGACAACCAGCAAGCACCATCAGATATAGTCTGCTCTTCTTGAGAAGATAGCACTGCGTCCTAACTTTTTTCATTTATTCACTAGACAAACTAGCCGCATCAGTTAACTGTTTATTCAAGAAACTGGATTTCCGGAAGTCGCAATCTTGAAGTTGCAAATTTCTTCGTGAGCTGAATGTCCTTGACACTGCAAAATTCAACTAGCAAGGAAGAAAACAACGTTACCTGCACTTCAGCGCCTTCTTCCTCATAAACCTCCTCATCTCCTTCTTCATCAGTATCAGTTGTGGACTCCGACTCATCCCCACTCTCCAGCTCAGCCTCCGATCCCGATTCCGATTCATCCTCCGAATCCGACTCCTCCGACTCTTCACTCGACTCAGCTCTCTTCGCGACACTCTCTCTCTGCTCTTGCACCTCCTCCTCCTCTTCACTCGACTCAGCTCTCTTCGCCACACTCTCTCTCTGCTCTTGCACCTCCTCCTCCTCTTCCTCCTCTTCATCGGTCTCCTCTTCTTTTTCCCCGTCCTCCTCGATCCGGTAGTAATGGCGAAGCGAGCTTTGCGAGCTCTGCTTCTTAGGCCGGCCTCTCTTGTCCAGCGGAGCGGCGGACGAGGCGAAGCTCTTGTCGGAGAACATGCGGTTGAACCGCGAGTCGATGGCGACCTTGGCCTTATGCTTCGGGGCTCTCTGGAACCTCGGGTCCGAGTGCACGGAAGCGAACCTCGAGTCGGTGATGATTTTGGCGCCGGCGCCGGCGGATTCATGGTCGCCGTCCTTCAGCTCGAGATTGGAAGGTCGGGTTTTTCCCTTGCCGTGCTTGTTCTTGCTCTTGGAGCCCATATTTCCTTCTCTTCCCCTTCGGAGAGGATGCTTCTCAGAAGATGAAACGGACAGGATTGGAGAGACTGAATTAGGGTTTATGAGGGGAGACGGCGAGGTTTGCGAAAGAGACGACCGGTACGTTCTTGTCGGGCCGAAGTGCGTTACCCGCTTGCAACGGTTCGACCCGAAAGAGGGAAAGAGTTGTAATTACGGCGCGGACGGGTCCTTCATTGCAAAATGCAAGAAGTAAATTATATTAATATTTGCTAATTTTAATTTACTTTTCTCAAATTTTACGGCCCTCGTTTTATTTCTCATCTAACGCAAAACCCCGTAATCCTTTCCAAGACGGGGAGCATTGTGCAATATTTACATAATTTTTCAAAATTCAAATTATTTTCATTTTTCAACACAAATTAAACAATGAAAGAAGATGTACGTCATAAATTACTTCTCATGTGTAGGAAGATACTTTTATCTTGAACTTGTTGCATTAAACTCATCGAGATAAAAATGACAATAGGTACAAAATTATTTTGCTTGTTTTTTATGCACGCTTTCTACCTAAAAAAAATGTAAAAGTTAACTAAATGGATCTACTATGATATAGAAATTGGTTTTTTACAATAACAAGATAATTGCACTTTCTTGATATACCGGGTGAGTATGGTCCGGATTGGGCCGGTCCACCTTTAACCTCATAAACAACTCACATAATGTTAGTTTTCAATTTTTGAGACTGAGAATTGAGTACCGACCTTATTGAGCTTAAGACGAAAGATCAAACCAATCTAATGAGTTCAGTCCGGTTCCAAGGTTAACCCGATGACAACCGATAATTTTTTTTCATTTTTTTGTATTTCTAAAAAGTCAAACCTACTATTTCAAATTACATATCTATCAATAGATTTTAACTAAACTATAAATATCAATACATATTCAACAATTTTAAAATAAGGTAATAATAAAAATTTCACTTGCTAAAAGTAAGAAACCATAAAAATAATTAAGATTATTTATAGAGCTACAACACTCGCATTGTGTACGAGCGAAAATGATTTCTAATTAGAGCTTTAGTTCCCTTTGATTTACTCAGCAACAAGCAAGGTTAGTCAAGAGAGGTGAGTGGCGCAAACATTGAGTGACGAGCGGGGTGAGCATAGTAAGTGGCGCGAGCGTCGAGTGGTTAGTAGCCAAAGGTGAGCGGGATGAGTGTCAAGCGGCGAGTGGGGTGAGATTGCTCACTATTGAAGTTGTTTATTTCGATTTTACTTGGCAAATAGAATACTAAGAGGATAAATAAGAAATTAGAGATAAAAAGTACTGAAGGAGGATGCCATTTAAGTTAGGATTTACTATTTAGAATAAATAAAAAATATTATAAAAAAATTAGATATATATTATATAAGGTTAGAGTTGATCTGGGTTGGACCAATCCGAAACTTTTAGGATCGAGGACCAACTCACACAGTAATAGTCCAGGGATCCCAAGACTAAGGACTGACCCAATCCCCATGGGAAACAAACCGGGACCGACAAGATTAGGTTGGTTCAGGGTCGATCTAGGGTCGACCCTAAAACGATGCTCACCCCTATGCCTGATGCATGCCAGCACATTCCATGGGATAATACTCTAATGGAATGCTAGAGCTAATTTCATAGCCACAACCATCAAAAAAATATTAAAGCACCATACGAAAATTATGACACTTGTAATTTCTTCATCCTCTCCAAACTTCAAAGATTGTAGTATCAACCTGTCCAATGCAATAATAAATCATAAGAAAACACAACATCTAATGCTGTACCAATAGCAAATAGGATGATAAAAACCAGGAGTGGTTGCCTCTTGACAATGCATCAGAAGCTAAAGAAGCACAGCAGCTCTGCAAAGTACAAATTAACCGCTTACAAGTAAAAATACAGGGTTAATTCCATGTTTCGGCCTTTGACCTCGTTTCTGCCATGCAAGACAAATTCACATCAATCCTTCCAGGAGATCACGCCAATGAAATCGCCTGAGATGTTTTTTGGTCTCTCAGGAGCTTCACACAAGTCAAGTGTCTATAGTCTCAACTTCCCATCAGAACAAGATGGTGCCTAGAATCCCGACTTGATAAAGGAACTTCTCCAGCATTTAAGGACAAATATCTTGAAGTTCATGCCAGCACTTTCTGCAGCATCTGATGTCAATGGAGGCTCTCTGCAATTACAGTTTGAATGGCTGTGTCTGAAGAACAATGAAATTTGAACAGTCAAATGGTTTTAAGAATAAGCCAGAATCGAGTCTCAACAAAGAGAAATCAGTCTGCAGTAGATACAACATAAGGCCATTGTCTAGACCATTAAATAAACCAACAGCCCAGCACCTACTGGGATTGGCTTACATTATGAGAACAGAAACTCACGGCAAATGAGCCTCAAACCAGATAGCAGAAGAGGGGAAAAAACATATCTTAAGACAATATAAGAGAAAATAATGTCTAAGTGAGCTAACTCCAGGAAGGAGTTTATAAAAAACAGGGAAAATTGCACCTATGTGTCCAACTAAACATTTGCACCAATGTGCAATTATGTCCTAAATGATTTGAAATTGGTGCAATCAAGTCCTTCTGGTGACCACTCAGCCAATTTTTTGCTAATGCGGCACGCCAGTTTCCACTGTGGCATTAAATCTCTCCTCCTTGATAGCACGGTGGACCAATAGAACAACCGTTTGGAACTTTCTTGATCCTTTTTTACTACTGGACGCATTTTCTCGAAAGTTGCATTCTAGATCTTTCCCCTTAGATACCACATCAAGCCTCATATCTTCTCACTTACTCTTTTCATCCATTAGAGAGAAAGGTGACTTCAAGGAATGAATTTCACAAGGCTACTGAACACACTCCAATCATAAGCCTACTAACGTTCTTTGCTAGAATCAATGGCTTACAAGAACTTTCTGGGGAGAAGAATGAGAAGCAATTTCTTGCTGCAAGAAGTCGACCATACCTAGAGACCAGTAGCTCCTGCCATGGTCATTTTGGAAGAGAGGATGGAAGCAAGAGCAGCTCTATGTAAACAAATCGAGAAACACAAGATGCCGTCATGAAACCCATTCTGTTCATTCTCCAGTTTCTTCCAAGTATCATGTTGCCTAAGCCTTATCAACATTCAACACTATCTCTGCCAACTGGATGTTGCCACTTATTTTGGATGCCTTGCTGGATGGCATGATTGAAAAGCCGTCAAGAAGTTTTCTGCACTTCAACCCCCACTTTACCATCAAGAACTCAATGAGATGATGCCCACTGAAGATCATGGAAACACAAACATTACTTTTCTTCATTTTCCTTCTTTCTGGGGTGTAAAAGTGAATGAAACTGGATAACAGAGCATGATCGAAGGGATTAGTACCTTCGATTATGGTAAGTAGTAATGAAGACTGATCCTGGAGAATTTTGGAGAAGGAATGACACTGTAGCAAAGAGATCGTCGAAAGCTTGGGGAAAATTAATACACAGACAAAAAACAAAAAGCAGATAACAAAAGTGTTAATTGACTTGTCAATTCTATCTAGAAAGGAAACAAGATGAAAGATGATCAAAGCACCAGTACTACCACTTGTCTCATACAAAACATCTGCTCCAAGTATAAACTGAGGGAACAAACTGAAAATGGATTCATCCCAAACTCCCCAACTGAGCCCCACCACCTGCAGAAGATATGAAAGTACCTTAAAATCATTGAGACAGAACTAAGAGGAAAATTGTTGCAGGACTCAAAATTTATACTGACAAGAGATGCACCAATAAGGCTACACGTAATCACAACTAAGCATTTAAGCAAACCATAAACTACGTGCTACTTTCTTCTTAATAGCAGCATAGAATAGCAGGAACTCACTTTACAACTTAAGTTATTCAATTGAGATACTCGTTTCATGTTGTCCAGCACCTGAAAGTATAAAGAGGAGGACAACAGATGATAAGCCACTGAACTCTTATTGAAACCAATAGTAAGCTGTCTTGTGCAGCAAGTCAACCATCTAGAATGCTTAAAGGAAAGATAAGATGAAACTCAATTTCAATTGGGACAAACCCGCAATTCATGGCGCATCATAATGCAACTTATACCTCACAGAATACCATTTTATGAACATCTTCTCCTGTGTTTGACAACAGAGTTCGCAAATTTAACATTCCTTTTTCATAGTAGCATCTTGAAGGCACCCAATTTGTTAGATGATGAAGCTACCAATTAGCATTTTCTAATTTTGTATGCTTTGAGACTTCTCCAAGACTTTGGTTGGTACTAATCCTTGTAAGAACCACCATCATTTAGAAAAATACTGCCTGCGTGCATGCGAGCATGTGTTGGTATGTGCATGGGTGAGAGCAAAGAGGGAGTTGAAACAATCTTATGTAGACAAATCTGAAAAGCATCTGATGTATGAAATCAATCACGCTATTAAAAACAATATAGGTCCATTTATTATCTGGCAGTAATCGGGGTATGTGAATGAGATTTTCACCTCAACAGCTCTCCCTCAATCTTCAAGATTGGGTGTTATACCTTGTTTGAGAATCTCTCCCCAGTTCCACTCATTCACAATTAGTTGCTTCTGTCTCATCCAGAAGCGAAGAGTAGGTGGGACCAGTTTAGTTATGTCATCGTCTTCCCAACATTTTGACGAGTTCTGATTATTATGGACGGAGGAAATTCTTCTTCATTACAGTCACAATTTTACCTTTTCTAGACGGGTGATTGCTTTGGTCTAGCATTTCATTATACAGACATTGAACTTCACCACTGAGAAATAAAAATCGACCACAAGAATGAACACACGGAACAACAAGAACAGTAGCTAATCATACACGTTACCTCCAATCTGCCGGCATCATCTGTAAGCGTGACATCGCAACCCAATCTCGCAGCAACCAACCCAGGCAGAGAAGTTCCCGCACCAAGCTAAAAAACAGGAATCGCAGATTAATCGAGCTTCTTTCACTCAAACACGGACAAATACTTCGACAGGGAAGAAAAACAACCAAAAAAAACGACTATGGAGGCGTACCTCAACAACGTTGGCTCCGACGAACCGCGATCTCTGTTGCCATACGTACTCGGCGAGAACGACGCTGCACGGCCATACGAACAGTCCGTACTCTTCTTTCATGTTCTAATCCAATCACCAAATAAGAAGAAGAAGAAGAAGAAGAACATGAGCGACAGGCCCGTGTGTGTCTATTCCCCGGAGAGTTCTCCGTTGAACAGGTGAAAAAGAGTGGAGGAACCTCGATAATCGAGATGGAGAAGGCCGGTTCGTCAGGTCCGTCGCCGAAGAAGTGCCGGGACACGGTCGTCATGGACGAGGTTCTGCCCCCCGGCTCGCCGTCGTCGCTCTCCGCCATGCCGATTCCGGCGAGTCTGAAGGTCCTCTCTCGACCGGCAAAGAACGAGTAGAAGCGCTTCCGAGTGAACCGATGAAGAGCGAACGATTTGCCTGTTGGGAAGGTCGGGCTTGATTCCACCGGTTCAATCCGACCCGAACCCGACCAATGAAGAGAACGCATGGCCCGAACCAATTTCGGACTACGCTTTCCAATGAAAGAGCTCAACATTTTTTATTTTTTTTGTTATTTTCTGCTCTTCTTTACAAATGTATTTGATAGGTGGAAATCATGTTTGTGTCTAACGCGTAATCTAATATATAACTGGAAAATTAATGTTGATCTTATTTTTCCAACTTTTGAAAATGAACTTCGGATAAAATAATTAAAAAGTAAAAAAGATACAATTAGCAAATATTTTTTTTGTGAATTTTCATTTCTCTCACATTTTCCGTGGAATGTTATAAATACCTATTTTATTCTCTCAATTATCACGATACTTTCGTTACCTAACTTATACTGAACAGCAATCATCATGCCAAACGAGGGTACATGTATTGTCAAATAGCATCCCTTGACTTCAGAACTTCATTTCGATCTTTTAATTTTTTTTTGTTTGGAATTACTTGTGATATAATCACACAATTGAATGGAATTTGACATTTGGTTAAAAAAATTAGCTTAGAAAACATGTAAAGCAAAAAAACATAGTGAAAATGTGAACCGATTCGACACATCAAATTTTAAGGTGAATAATTTTCATTACAAACGAATGAAACTAGGCGAAATATTTAGATTAAGGATTTTGTTAAAAAATATTTTGGAATATTTTTTAATCAACTAGACGAGGAAATAATACAATTTCTAACGTATTAATTTGGTTACGTTCAAAAAAATGTATTAATTTGGTCTCGCAATACATACAATACATTTTCAAAAGTTAAATGTATGCTTCTATTAAATATTATTAACAAATTTCTTCGGGACACGTGTCGACGTTATCCTTTCAATAAACTGAAAGGAAAAAGGATAATTCCGAAACTATCGTTGTTAACTTTTACTTTTGCCGCTTGCCCCTATCTCACCATCGGATAAGGGACCGATATTACCTACGCCCGCCTTGTCCTCATCCGGCACGTGTACGACCAAGATACGCCCAGCTCCCATCAAGCGGCGATCAGCGGTCCCACGGTGCCGAAACCCAGTGGGCCCCACCCCAGGACGGGGCCCTTGCAGTCACCATCGCTTCGACTTTTCTGGGGCCCACCGGTTCGTCGTCATTCCTCACTCTCCGCCCCCTCTCTCCGTGTTTCTCCTGAACCCTCTCGAGACGATCGCATCACCTCCATCGAAGCTCAGCCTCAGCTCAGCTCAGTCTCGACCTCGCCTTCAACTGGTCGCGCGTCCCGTTCCCATGGCCCTCGCCAGCCACTTCCTCGCAGCTCCCGCCGAGATCTCGATCTTCCCCTGGGTGTCGGCGCCCTCTCAGTCTCCTTCGTGCTCCAATGCGGATCCTCCGTCGCCCGCCCGCAATTCGTCGACTCTCTCGCCCCCGATGATGAATCGGAGGATTTCTCTGCGTAGGAGCTCCGGGCTTCGCAGAGTCGAACACATAGGTAGATCGCGGGGTCCGCGCCTTGAATGACCCTGCCCTCCTATCCGTTGTGTTGTTGCTATCGTTGTTGTTTCGCTCGTGGATTGATGGATTGGGCATGTTGCGGCAGAATTTCCCGTCGCCTCGGCAGTAGTTCTCTCGAGGCCTTCGTTTGCGAGTCGATTGTGCAGCGACATTGCATTCTGCAGGACGCGGGATGATGGGTTAGGGGTGTTTTGTGAATTGCCTGCCTGAGTTGTTTGTCTTGTCAAAAAAACCTTCTCTTTCAGTCGTAGTTTGATGGTGCGTCACTCGGGTTATCTGTGGTGTCAATGGAGTTTCTTAGAATGCATGCGGTTTTCTCCACGGCTGTGGCTCTTCTTCTTTCTCGTGATTGAGATGAATGAATTGAATTGTCACTTGATACAACTTGTGTATGGATAATGTAACATGATGTATTGAGGCCATTATATCTCCTCTAGATAAGTAACGCGACTCATGATTGGCAAAATGAAAATTGGTATTGACCCATATGATAGTTATACATGGTTAATGATCCAAATAAATGCTTGGAGTAGTACTGCATCTGAAATTGTGGAAACAGCTAAATCCGCCATTCATAAACCACTTGGGTTTTTTTTTTTTCTGGTCAAAGAACCATTTAATTGAATAGAGGAGTATTGCATTTCGTGACATTTTGTACGAGCCATAACATACCATGATATGAATCTAATTAGCTATGATATAATACATTGCAAGAAAGCAAGTTCTCATTGCTTTTTCACATTTCAGGTGTTGTTTAGGTTGCTTCAATGCATTGACTGATGAGTGTGAAGTAACCTGATTTGCATTTTGCATTGATATCAGTTAAGGCTGCACCTCAACAATCTGAAGTTAATATAGCTGCAGAAGCCTTCAACAATTTCAAGCACTTACTTCTGCCAATCACGGATCGAAATCCTTACCTTTCTGAAGGAACAAGACAGGTGACCATACTTCAATGCACCTACTTATTGCAACTGCACTTAGATAACTTTATTATATGGGTGTTTGCCAGTTGAGCATCAATCAAGATAAGTATTACTCCTGTTGAAGCCATGTTATTTATGAAGTTGGAAAATTTCATGCGACCAGAATACATGATTGATTCTGCATGATGAAATATCTCCATGGGAATCAAAGTCAATGCATGCTGGACCTGGTCATGGTGTCTTGTTTCATGTTTTCTGAAATTTCTATGATGCATGAAGTATTAAATCATGTGGATGGCCCAAGATTTTGAATTTTTACAAAGGGAAGGATCTTCAGTGGCATTCGATTGACTCCTTTTTAACTGTCCTTATGACTTGCAGTCACTGTGCACCCTATGCCAATTCATTTGAGTATTCACTCTTGCTCTCAATTGACAGGCTGTAGCAACTACTGCAGCTTTGGCAAAGAAGTATGGAGCTGATATCACTGTTGTGGGTATGGGGACTTGCTCTTTATTTTTCTTTTAGCACTGTACCAATGGGTTTTGGTGCTTACAATGTAAGCTTCTAATGCGAGGTTGAAAAAATTAGACTTTATTGTGCAGTTATTGACGAAAAGCAGAAGGAAACGTTGCCGGAGCATGAGACCCAACTATCTAGCATTCGTTGGCATCTGTCGGAAGGTCTGCGTCTGCCTACTTTTCTCAACTTAGATATTGTGCTGTTTCAGTTGTATGTGCCTGCATCACTCTATTTCCTGGATATTAGTAATTTGACATTGATATTATAACATTTTGGAAAGAAATACAAAAAATGGGACTTGTAGCACGTTAGGCCTATTTAGGTTTCGAATGAACATAGAAGGAATCGAAGATGCAAAAGGTTGATGTGAGGATTTTGTGACAAAAAATTTGTGCTTGCTTGTCTGCTTAGATCGTTATGTTACGTGGGTATAAGACTAGTAGATTTAAGGAACTTTTTGTCGACTTGGTACCCTGAAAGGGAGTAGCTTAAGAAGATGAGAGGAGAATTGAAGATAACAGATGGTTGAGCTTCTTTATCTCTTGTTCCTTAAGAAGACCAAGTGAGGCGCTAGAAGTTCATGGACGCTTTAATTTCAATCCCAGCTGAAGAAAGTTAAATAGCTTTGTAATTCTGGCAGTTTTGACCTTAATGATCCACCAATTAAAAGTGTCTTGTTTTCGGTTTCTTGATGACTGTTCCTCATCATCCATGAGCTTTTACAGGTGGGTTCCAAGAATATAAGTTGCTAGAACGTCTTGGAGAAGGGAACAAACCAACTGCTATTATTGGTGAGGTCGCTGATGATCTAAACCTGGATTTGGTCATTCTCAGCATGGAAGCCATCCATTCTAAGCACGTGGATGCAAACTTGTTAGCTGAGTTTATTCCATGTCCTGTCATCCTTTTACCACTGTAAATGTCGCTTTGCAAAGAACAGCGAGATAGTGTAACTTAATCCTCGAACGACGCTTTTGATCGGATGAGGGGTTTCTCAATAATATTGCTTTCTACTCTTTATGTCCTTACAGATTTATGGTCTTTCCTCCATTGGAGCCCTTTTCACCGTGAGTTTTCCTGAGAATATAGCTTATTGTTCTAAGGTCAGCAATTCGCCCGTTCTCCCCAGAATGGGGACTAGTAGTTTTGGTTGGATTGGGAATTTCCGGTTGCAAGGTGCTAGTTTGTTTAGCTTGTCAAGCCTTATGATGCTGGTTGAGGGTAACCTAGATTTTGCTAAGTAAATTGCAGGACTTGGGGACGGACAATGGAGTCCGGGTTTGCTAGCTAGGCTTCTCTGAGCACGGAAGAGTATGCTAGAGTCCCTGTCCCAATGCTACCCTCGTTATAGATAGAGAGTTTTGTGAAGTCCTTGTATAGAGTTTGAATAGAATGGACCTTTTCTTGGCTCTATTTGTGACTTACGAGGTGGTCCATGATATTGAGACGGACGTTGCATTTCCAAAAAGATGCAATGGAATACGCAACGAGGGGAGTTCCCACCCACCCACTTCTGAGCAGAAACGGGACCTGAAGTCCGCAAGACGGTTTCTCGTGTTCTCCGAAGGGGGACGTCCTCGCTGTCCGCGCACAGTTCCCATGTTGACGATACGTGAAAACCAGCCCTGTCGTGCCACGGACTCTTCCCTATTATTGCAGACGCTATATGCCCATAAATTCATGTTGACCGGTCGAGTTTTCCAGGCAAAAAGCATTCGCGTGGAGTTTAGAAAAATGCAGGAGAGGAGGGCCCTCCGTTTCCACGTTGAACACCCGCTTTTGGGCTGAAGATTCCAAGACTTGTATCTTGCTTCTCCGCCAGGACTTGGGCGTGGGTTCTACGACAACGACTTGCTTCGTCGCTGGAAATTTGTCAAATGAAGTCGCCCGTGCTGGTCAAAATTCACACATGGATCAGCGGCGGCGACTGAGTTATAAGAAGAAAAAGGCCGCGGGTAAGATACCGCTTTTGCAGTTTTCCCAGCCCTGTCGTGACCCTTCTTCCCCAAGAGAGAGACATAAAACTACGGAATGAATTCGGTTCTACAACGCGTATTCCACACGCGACTGTATTGCTAAATAACCTCGTAAGCGCCGTGTTGACTGACGATCGAACCCCGAAGTCGAACGCATCGAATGGAGACTTTGGCTAAGTTACCTGGGTAGATGAATATCGAACATGCCGATTCTACAATGATTTCAAGAACAGTGCGTGTGTATAGTGTGCATAGATATTACAAATTATATAAAAAAAATCATTAGCACTTACGTTTGTAAGTATATTCGAGGGTGAATAGAGAATCTTGCAATATCGATGTATAGATGAATGTAGACATTTGAATTTATAAGCCGGCCGTTGGATTATTTCAATATTATACCATATTTTTATCCGACGACTTGAGAATTAAGAAAGCTTGACAATGGTTCTACGATATGTTGCATGGCATCGGAATGAGAAATTCCAAGTTCAAATCGGTCCCCATGGACAATATAAAGTGTTTCTTTGATTTCTTCTAATGATTTGGTTGGTCGGTATCGTCTTTTTATGGCACGACACCAAATTTAAGTGCTTTTATTTTGTAGGTGTGCCAAACTTTAGTGTGCCCTACATAGCAAGAGAAGTTGTATGAGCGACTATAAAAATTGTTTTTCTATTTATTTTATTGAAGTTAACTGACAAAATTGCTTCTTCTTTTTTTCCTTTTGGAGTTTGACATCAAATTTAGGATATATTTAGTAACCATTCTATTTTCGGAAAATAATTTTTACTAGAAATAGTTTTTTTAGATTCTATTCTCCAAATAAGTTTATGAGCATTTGAATACGTTTGGTAAGTGCGCAAAATTTTTATTTTCAGAATAAAAAAAACATAAATGCTTTTGATACGACTCATTTTTTTTTTTTTAACATAAAATTTCTTTTAATTTTTTATTAATTTTCTAAGATTTTTCTTCTTTTTTTCCTTCTCTTCTTCTTTCTCCTCTAGCCAGGTTGTCAGGCCTCAACAATGAATGACGACCTTGCAGGCCTTGGGAATTGGTGAATCTCATCTTTGGCCATAGCCGATCCTGACAACTGGCTAGAGGAGAAAGAAGAAGAAAAGAAAGGAAAATGTCTTGATTTTATAATTGCTTTTAGGAATAAAGAAGTAATTTTTTTTCTACTTCTTGTTTATAATTCAAATTTATTTTCGGGAATAAATTTACTTTCGAGAATTGAGTAATTAATTGACGTTATCAATCAGATTTCTATTTATTTTTATATTTTGAGAACAAAAGAATAGAAATAGTCAAAATTTGACCATTACCAAACGGTCCTTCAAGAACCAACGACAAATGGGTCACTCGCGCGTTCATATATACGTGTGCAAAGTACGTGAGAAAAAAAATCAGAATGGGAAGGAAATGCTGGTTTGCCTTAATTTAGGACATTTATTTAAATTGCATTGGAAATTCATTTTATATTTAGGAAAGAAAACCTAAATAAGATGTTAAATTAGATCATAACTATGTCGAATCTTTTCTATTAAACTCGAGTTTTTATATGGAAGAAATTCGAATAATTTTAAAGATATCTAGATTTGCATCCAATTTTGGAAGGTGATATCCTTGCTGGACCAAGTAACGATTATCTTGGCTATTTTAAATTATGAATTTTTCAATCATGTGTGCTGTAACGTTTCAATTTATATTACCAACTAAACGAATTCGACAATTACTTCAACATTAAAAAAATTAAAAGAACATTCCAATAAAAGATCCGTGCACTATCAAAATAACGTCTATGGTCATTTTTATGATCAGATGATTGGTACTTTTTATAGTCACGATTGTCATGATACATTTCAAAATAAAGGTACAAACACTTCACCAAATCTTTGGACTAAAATTCATGCTTAAAATCACTTACACTAGTTTTGTTTTCTGTGTCATAGGGATTAAATCATTATGGGATGGGGTAAAAAAATATCTTAATCATTCTAAAATTACCTATTTATCTCGAAAAATAAATTATTTAGATATTTTTAAAACATGACCGCTTGACTCACTCATAAAGATAAATAAATGAAAAATATTTCTATTGTTCCTGAGATTATTTAGACATAATTTATTATTAATAATGAAAATTTTATTAATTGGATAATTATTTTAAGCAATATGAATGTTTTTTTAGAATAAAATATTATTTACTTTTTGTGAAACAAATTGAGCGAAAAAAGGAAAAAAAATATGGAGATAATTATATACGAATAAAAATAGGATATATGTTATATACGTATCCGTATGTCATTGACATCTAGGGGGGACTCGCTCTATTGCGGGAGGGCATTTCTGTAAATACACCCTGGCCCCATCAAAACAAAAGCTTCTCGCCGAAGAATTTCCTATTAGCTAAAGCGAGAAGCTCCACAAGCCAGAGCAGAGAGAGACGAGAGGCCGGGGTCGGAAAGAACACACCGAAACTCGCCAGGCTCGCCACACCTCAGACTCAGTGAGTCGCAGACGAGTGAAGCTCGATTCGGCAGCGTCGCCGCCCGGATTCCTCCCCACTGTCGCCGCCGATCGGAAACTCTGTAAATCCCCCGATCGTCTCCGGTCTCCCCGATCAGTCCGCCCTCTCGCTTCCTCGTCGACGAAAAATCCGTCCGGCGAATTTTCCCCTGGGAGAGGCGCGCGCGCGCTGCTGGAAGGGGAAGGGATCGAGCCCCTGAGCTGCATCGGTCGATCGCTCCCTGCGTTCGCGCCGGTTATCGCCGTCCGTCGATTTTGTTTCCGATTTCGCTTCGCCGTCGATCAGCCGATCGAACGAATTTTTTTTTTTCTTGTCCTTCACTGAGAAGCACGCGCACTTCGGAGGCAGGTTCGAAACCCTAATTCTATCGATCGAGCAAGCGCTCTCTGTTTCCGCAAATTTTGCATCATATTCCGTTGATTTTTTTCTCGCTTCGATTCCTCGTCGATGAGCTGATTCTAGGAAGTGTGCGGAATCAAACCCTAGTTCATTTATCAATCGATCGGCAATCCGTTTCATCTGATTTTTGCGGCATCTTTTTTCCGATTTCTCTCCCTTTTTCCTCGTCTATCCTCATCGGCGAACGTGGTTTTACCTGAGAAGATAACCATCATCTCCCTCTCTTTCTCTCTCATGGCTATCGTTACGGATACGACTAATGCTAACTCCATAGAAGCTAACAATCACTCTCCTCGCAATTCTGCTGGTGCTGTTAATAGTCCTCGGTCTGGCAGAGCGGCCAGGACGACGGTCTCGCCGCAGTGGAATGAGATCGTCCGTGGGGAATCGGATACGACCGAGTCTGTTGATTTGTTGAGCAAGCTGAGCAGTGCAGTCGCTCCGGAGGTTGTTCCGTCGTCATCTTCTTCGTCTCTGTCTTCGATTGCAGAGGAGGGGAGCTCTGAGAACGGCAATGTGGGCAAGAAGACTGCATGGAAGCTGCCCTCTGATAGCCCCGGGCCCCCTGCTGCTGAGTTCGGCCCAGTCATGGGGGCTGATTCGTGGCCTGCTTTGTCCGAGTCAACCAGGTCATCTACGAAATCCACTTCGGTGCCTGTGAAAGGCTTATCTGACGGGTCACCATCTGTGCCTGTGACAGAGGTATAGCTTTCTCTTTCTGGACGTTGTTTTGTAAGAATGCGCGATTGTATGTTTTTCTTGTGGTTTGGCTTGGTTTGATTGTAGATTAAGTGTAGAGAGTGGAGAAAAAAAAAGTTTGGGCTATTTGGTTTTTGGTTATCTGGTCATATGAGAAGCGATTTTGGAACCTAAAATGAGTGGTTATGCTTTCAGGCTGTTACTTGTTCTGTGTGATGGGATTTCTGAAGATCTTAAAATGCACTAGAAAGTTACATTTACTAGCGAGCTTTTAAATTGTACTGCTGGAGCACATCTGAATTGGCTCGATTAGCTTTTGGAGGGGAGTTCAACCTTTTTTGTACTGTTACTTGTTCTGTGTGATGGAATTTCTGACGATCTTAACACTAGAAAGTTACATTTACTAGCGAGCTTTTAAAATTGTACCGCTGGAGCACATCTGAATTGGCTCGATTAGCTTTTGGAGGGGAGTTCAACCTTTTTTGGATGTTTGATGAGTAACTAGAAGGCTTTATTAGCTCAGAGAAGTATCATCTAAATGCTCGACTACATCTTCAACAAACGCGTTCAAAAAAATAGTGCAATAGCCAGGTTGATTAAGAGTATTTTTACCCCCATTGACTGGGAAAATATCCTGATAAATGACATTTTCATATTTCCCAGGCTTCATAAGCTGAAAATATATACAAAAGCAAGGCTCCACTCTGCCTTTAGGTCATTCCAAGGGGGGTAATTTGGTTTTTCTTAGGATATGGCCTCAGTCAAGCTAACAGAGCATGAGAATCAAGCCTTCTAGTTTATGACTTTGTGTATTTTTTGTTCTCTAACCAGCTAGCTATATGTGGAAATTATATTTGGAGGAATGAATGTTTCCCATACAATATGTCAAGAACATATATAGCTCCTTCAAGTGATGTTTCCTTTTGAGATTGAAATGGACTTAAAACGAAAAGAAAAAATAACCTATAACAATTATGAGCACATGATACTCAGCTGCAGTCATTGGTGCTTCTACTTGTTGATTATTGGAGACCTTGAAATGCTAAATGGCCCGTGAAACCCAAAGATACAGATTTAATTGATCTGGGTGTTTATGATGTACATAAAATAGACGGCTAACTCTGTATTCTCACATATACAGTTTTTTTCTTCTTTGCACACTCTACTCTTCTGGTTGTTTATGTGTTTTTTCTGGAAGGAATGATGGAACAACAACCAAAAAGAAATGGGATTTGTCTTCTGCCCAGTCTTTTGGTTTTTCCATTTGGCAAAACGAGTCTTTTATCATTCTGTAACTTGACAACTTTGCATCTAGCTGTGTCATTTCATTCTTCCATTGCATACATAATGAATGCTCTGACCCTTAAGAAATTGTTCATATTGAAGGGAAACGGAAATGCCTCGTCTGTTTCGCAGAAGCAACTCACTGATAATAAGGATGCAAATTTAGCAACAAGCTCCTCCATGCCTGCACGTCCGAGATCAAAGAGCAAAAGTGGATCTACATCAGGTGGCGGAGTTGCTCAGACATCACCAATAGTAGCCCCTTCAGTTGACCTGAGATCAAATAATCCTTCTGCCAGGGACCATAATTACAGGAGTGGACCTGCTTTGCATTCACAAAATGGCAGTGAGCACCCTCAACAGCAGCGCAACCCCTTCAGGCATCGAAATGGGGGTAATTATTCACGTGGGGATGGTTCTTACCACCACTATGGGGTTAGGCGTGATCAGGACCGTGGTAATCAAGAACCAAGTGGTCACAGAAATTTTAACAATAACAGAGATTCTCACGTGCCGCAGCAAAGAGGTATACCAAGGTTTGTCCGGCCCACAGCACCACCACCTATCGCCCCTGCTACTGCTGCATATATCGGACCTGCTCCAGTTCGGCCTTTTGGGGGCCATGTAGTTTTTCCTGGTAAGGCAGACTATGTTAACTGTCGAAACTTATCATCTGAAAGATTTGCTTTGATGTCCTTTATATTTTTCAGAGACTTCACTGTATTATTTCCCAATTCCACCCCTGGATTTTCGGAATGTTCCTTACTATCAGCCAATGCAGCCTCAGATGGTTTATTATCAACCTCCTAATCAATTCTTGCAAGCTCAAATAGTTAGACAGATAGACTATTATTTCAGGTACAATTACTGGTTTTTCCCCCTTTAAGTAAGTCGCTCTTTTTTCCTCGAACATGTTGTGAGTTTTCCTAAGTTGACTGGAATCATCCTCCATATTTGGCTGGTGCAGTAACGAGAATCTTGTGAAGGATATATATTTGCGGCAGCAAATGGATAAACAGGGTTGGGTTTCTATAGCTGTTATTGCAGAATTTAAAAAAGTAAGTTTTCATTGAATATATTGGAAGTTTGCACTCCTGAACTTAATTTTACCTTCTAGTTCCATCTAGTATCAAGTCATGCTACGCAGATTCAAAATGACGTTAATTCTATTTTACCATACTTCTGGAAGAAGGTTTCTGGCGTGTTAATTTATACTATGCTAGCAGACAATTGAATTCCATTGATTCTTTTCTTCTTTTGATCTATTACTTAATAAATTGAATGTGGAAGCCCTTAGTAGCTGACTATTGATGGTGTGTGTTGGCCTAAAAAGTGTTGGATTCCTGGTCCTGTGCTTATAATTAAACTAATTGCTTTCTTGTTGTCTTTTGGTGAGTGTTGTAGCTTTTCTGTCTAGCTACCGTTAATTGATTGTGTTTTAGGGAATGCATTCAAGTTTTGTGATTGATTTAGTTCTTCTTTGGCTTTGAGATTGATTATCCTATTTGTCTTGAGATAATTATAGAAAGGTGTCTTTCACCATCGGGGGTCTCCTGTGACTTTGGCTGTGTACTTGGATGGTAATATTTCAAATGAAGTTGGTGTATTTGTAAAAATGCAGAAACAGATTACTCCATTTATATAATATTATAATACACCACTTGTGAAGACCGTGCACTTTGACATTTGGAAGTCAACCATCTAACATTGCTTTTGATTAATTAAGTGTTTTCGGCCTAAATATGTGGCTGCAAATTCACTGGAGATGGAAGTCCTCTCTCATTTCTGGACGTTTCTGTTATGGCAAAGATTGGCTCCTCCGATCTTTTAGCTTCCACACATGTAGTTTTGAAGATGGTGAGACTTTGCAAATTATATCATTTTTCCCCAAATCTTGCCTTTTGCATATTACTTTACGTGTGTAAATTTCATGAGTATCACTAAATTTGGGTGCTATTAGCAATAGATTAATAAGCTATGATTTAAATCACCAAATGGATCAAACATTCATCTCATTGAAATTATCGTACTTTGATTGGAATTTGAACAAGTTTTTGGCGAAGTGCTAACATATTGGTATGGTTCTATTAAGACAGTTGGAAAGAGTCATCTTTGAGTAGATTTTGCTTCTGAATATTCAAAGAATTTAATAAGAGAACAAAAAGAAAACGGGAAAAAGGCTTGAGGGCCTGTAACCCTCCTGCATCCCCAGTGAGTGTTGCAGGCCTTCTGCCAGCAATGATGGAGGGAAATGACCCTCTTTGATTGTGGCAGAGTGCTGCGCAGTCCTTTCTGACAATTGATGGTCGACAAACCTCCACAGAGGGGCAGAGTTTTAGTCACATCATTGCTTTTTTATTTCAATTTTTTTATGATATTTAAACTATTTTCACTTCCTGCTGACATAAGCGTGCAACTGAACCCCATGTTGTATTGGCAATTGTTCGGATTTTGGTCAAAGTGCATTAATTGCAAAGATAGAGAGGTTTCATGTATATGTTAATCTAATGAAAGTTCACTAATCGGATTGTGAAGTGATCCAAAGTTCAGTGACCACTGGTGAAATTTACCATCTTAACTTCAATTCTAATGAATGTGCTCCGGTAGTCGTTATAGTTTCAAATTGCTTTGCCATTATTCACTCTCACAGTTTCAATACATCAATCAACATTTCTTGGTGTCATGATCGATGATTAACACCAATCAGGAATGATTTGAATTATCATGGTCGTATCCTCTTGGTGGCCATGTTGCTGTATCCTTTGTTTTATAACTTACTAGTTGGACACTTAGATATATTCAGAATGGATTGTAGGTGATTGCAGTGTTGTTGAATTGAGGTCCCAATTATTAAATTTTATTTTTTTGAAAAGGTTTGTTAAAAGGATTGGCATTTCTTACTAGAACATAGCTATTAGTTGCAAAAGTGCATAAAAAAGCATGATATGGTAAATATTGCTGAGGAAATTTAGCTGTTTCATTTCGGTACCTCTTTGATATAGTATGAACTTCATTCTCATAGGATGTCAGAGACTCAAAACTGATACTACCCTAATTGTTCCACACCCAACTCAATATGTAACTGCTAATATCATAAAAAGGCCAAAAGAAAGAACAGAGGCTTAGAACACGTAAAAGAAACTTCATGACACTTCAACAAGAACCTTAAATACACAGCAACAATGGAAACTATTTGCCAAGGTAGTTAAATTCACTTTTCTAACTAGGAAATTGGAGGGCCCTCCACAAAATTGAAGTGTAAGATCGAATCATTAAATGTTAAGGTTTTACAAAGCTTATAAAATAACCCAAAGAACATAATGAGTTTGTTACATACCATAACAAAAAGTTCCATACAATTAAATGAGAAATAGAAGGTGTCAAATGATAGCAATGAACAAATGGATCAAATACATTATACTGACCACACAAAATATAGGAATATGGGTACAATTTAGGATTATTTAGGAAAAAATTGCATACAACAAAAGACTTTGAAGCTTTATTATGTTTTGTTGCTATATGGTAAAAGGTGATGGGGGTGATGATGAAGGTTTTTGATGGTTGCTTGGTGGTAAGGGGGATTTTCATGGCTGCTTCTTTGAACCAAGAGAGAGTCCACTGCACTATTGTGAATTGGGCATGAGGGAATTATTTTTCTTTATTTTATTTGGTGATTTTCCTTTTTATTTTGATTTGTGCTGATGAAACAAGCCATTTCATTAAAACATCAATGTGGCTGACCTTGTTTTATTTGCTGTTGTGCCAAAAAGAAGCCCACATTACCCAAGCAGGTGGGCTTGGGCTAATAAAGTCAGCCCAGTGATTCTCACCTAGTTGACTCACGATCTTGGTGATTTTGCCGAGTCAACTCTTGATTTTACTCTGACCTCACTCGGTACAAGAATTTGCAGCGAGTTTACTCAATTTCCATGATTTGGCTCGTTGCTATTCTACAAGCCAAATCACTATTTTAACTACGTATATGTTGCTTTCTAATAAAGCATTCAAAAGAGACGACACTATTTATTCTTACACACACAAGCTGCGACTTTGTCTATGCTTGTGATTTAAACAAGCTAAAGGGGTAGGTCAGGAGGTGCAGAATAGAGGAGGGTCAGAGGACTGTAGAGCCCAAGTCAGGTGTTGAGAGGCTGAGCCTTCTCAGAGAGCATGCATCTTGAATTCAACAGTCCTTGGAGGTGAGATGGCTGGAGTTGGAGGCAGCGACTGCTGATCGAATCTATTGAAAGATGAATTGAAATGAATCATTTGATTTGGACCATGAATCGGACAATTTCTATAACATAGGCTGGTTCATATAGTTATCCGCTATTATATAAATTTTGGCCAAAAAGCGCCACTCCCCTTCCTCCAGAAACCTTTTCTGAGTGAAGATGCAGGCTCTGCCTTTTGCTGTGTGTTGGCCGGTTAGCTGAACAAGGTTAATTGAAAGATTTTCCTACTCTATCTGTTGCCTTTTTTCCCCCCATTTTGATAGCTTTATATGGACCTTCCTTGTGGAACTTTTTTTGAGATTTTCTGTACTGGTGGCTGATGACTTCACCTATAATGATTTACTTCTGTTGGCATCTTTTGGTATTTAGCAACAGCCCAAGCTTTGATTGTACATATTGCATTATCTTTTTAAGATGAGAAAAACTAGTTAATTAGGAAATTATGCTATTTATCCTGGTCCTCCTTTGTTAGTTAAGTTCCATGCAGACACTGGCTTTTTGCCAGGCTTACATGTGCTGTGCAAGGCAAAGATATTGCAGCTTATATCGGATGCCAGTCATTCTTGTTATTTATGTATTTATTTATTTTAAACCTTTGTGTTCACTGCAAATGTTGTTTTGGATCCAGGTCAAGGAGTTGACTACTGAAAAACAGCTCATATTGGATGCTGTGCGAACTTCAGCTGTTGTGGAAGTGCAGGTATCTTTTTCAAGCATTTCAGTAGGATTCACTCCACTTGTCTGTTAGTGTGGTGCTACAGAATTTGCATTACCAGATTCAATTCTCTTCTTCTCTGACATGTGATCATTCTTGTGCCTTATGTCATAAGCCACAGGGCGAGAAAGTCAGGAGGCGCGCTGATTGGATGAGATGGGTCTTGTCTTCTTCTGGTCATTCTTCGGGCGTCACAAGCCCTCGGTTCCCCGACTCTCTGAATCACGATACTCTTGTATCTGGAATTGAATCAGTCTCTCTCAATCGTATTGGCGAAACAGGCCAGACTAGCACTGCTGCTCCAGGAACAAGCACATGAAGTACATGCTTTTGCATGTTTTACCAAGAAGGGACCATGGAGGATTTCGTATGACTAATATTATGCTTGCTTAGTAGTCTTACCGTGGCTTACAAATCCAGAGTAAGAGAAAGAAAAAGAGCAGAAGATACAATATCGTGAAAGGGTAGAAGAGCGTGCGGTTGAAGTCCTTGAGTCGAGCTGATTGCATGAGTATACTGGTTTATTCATGTGGTTTTGTGGGAATTTTCTATAGATATTTATGGTCTAAATGCTGATGACATCATGAGGGGATTTTTGTTGCGTGTCCCTTTGCTGCCCCTTAGTTCATTTTTTCAATCTTTGGGGTCAGATTACATTTTCTTTCAATGTGAAGGACAATTCTGAACGGCAGGAAGATACCAATGGTGGAAGACACATTGCATGCGGCGACAACAGAGGGGGTTGGCGTACCAGTTGCTGAAGGTGCGCCAAAAGTCCTGGCCTTACTCATGCTATGGCTTTCATAGGCGTAGCGCTCATCTCATTTGTTGAATACGAAATTGTTTTTTTAATTGCACTTTCTTCGGGACCTCAAAGAGTTTTTTATTTTTATTTTATTTATTTGGGCATGAACTACTCCTGGACCTGGGTGTGGATGATATCCCTGAAAGTTACTGGTCTGATCTGATGTGATCCGATGCTTTCAGTGTGGTATGTGGATCAAAGAGATCGGAAACTCCAGAAACTATTCTTTTTTTCCTGTAACCAGCTGTGAATGTTTATATTTTTGGTACTCTCTACATTGTGGAAGCAACTGACAGGGGACCTTTTCTTTTCATTACGAAAGAAGAGAGATATGGACATTTTCTTTCCTTAGGTTTTTGCGCATATATATATGGGCGAAGCTACATGGCCTTCTCTGTTCCTCATGAAACTCCCAGTAGGGCAGCAGGCGGTGTTTCCCGTAGTGTCGAAGAAAATGGGGGTGTGAAGATGCATTGAGGGGACACTCTTTCTTGTCCCTGCTTTGAGAACCCCCGTTTTCGAAATGCCAACGATAGCAAATTTGCCGCTCCATTGGAAAGTTACCCGGGTTATATAGCCTGTGGTGTTGTGTCCACGGAGTTCCTGATTCTTGAATCGCGTTCTTGTGCGCAGGGTTTGACTGGGTAACTGTTGAATAAAACATGCAAGAAAATCATTGACGAATTGGATTGCAAGTCGGTTGGCTCTCTGGTTGCGCTGACCAAGTTGAGAGTTTGGTGGAGAATCTTTGCATTGGAACGTTGAATCTGCTTGGGTGGTGTTCCATTAAGAACTTTCATAGAGCATGCTGTCTTTTATCCTTAAGAATTAGGTTAAATTGCATAAATGGTCTCTGAACATAAGCCTTAACGTGCAACATGGTTCATAGATTTTTATTTTGTTTAATGCAGTCTTTAAATTTTAGCTCAATATGCAATGCCATCCTTAAACTTTTAGTTTGTTTAATGTAATTCTTGAACTTATGACCAACATTCTTTTTAGTCTCTAAATTATTGTATTTTCGGATTCGATTTTATCTCTTATGTATCTTATGTAAGAGCTAAATTGAATATCTATAAAAAAAAGTCATGAATCACATTGAATAAATTAAAAATTCAGATAACAAAATTACATATTGGACTATAGTTTATAAATCAAATTGAATGAATTTAAAGTTGAGAGACCACATTGTATATTAAATTCAAGTTTAAGGATTATTCCTATCATTTTCCTTAAATTACTACTTTTGGTTACTAGATGGTTGCCTTGTTGGGTTGATACCATTAAGAAAAACATGGTAAGCTTAAATTAAGTTAAGCAAGTACAAACATGCTATTTTTGGAGCATTTTATAGCTAATTATTCTCTTATTCTTCAACAGTTTGTGAAGTTAGGTTGTATTTTGTAGTCAAGATAAAATTTAGGATAATTTCCTATCCTACGTTGGATGCTCGTTCAAGATAGGATAAAATCGTAGATAAGGGAATATATGCCTGATAAAATCATCTCATGAAAGAGGTAGGATATAGATGGAAATTATTTCTAATATCCATAATCGGAAAGTTATTTTTCTCAAATAATAAACTTCTTAAATTAACAAAATTAAAATTATATTTCAATATAAATAATATTTTAATCCTGACATAAGAAATTCAAAATAACAAAAAGTAACAATTTATTTTTTAATTTAATCTTATTTATATATATATATGAATTAAATCCTATCTTATAATATAAAATCTATATATAAATATAAATATATATGTATATTTATTACATATTTGAGGTATTTTAGTATTTTTGGTATATTAGTATAGTTTTCAGTTTAATAAAGTATATTAGAGAATGATGGAAGGGGGAAAAATATAAAAGAAATTAACTAAAAAAAGAGAGGAAAATAAAATAAAAAAGCAAATAAATAGAGTAGGTAAGAGTGTCGTGACGGATTTTTATCATATTCATTTATAAATTTTTTGGCCCATCTATATTGATATGCCATTTATATTAAACATTATACATGATATGATGTAAATTTTTTACAATCACCAAAAAATGAATAGGATATAATAAAATCCTTATATTTCATATCGTATTCTATCTAGTCTCATCTCAATTATAAATCCAGATGATCAAATGTAGTCTTAAAATTATGTGTTAGATGTTTCTTCTTTTGGACTTAAATTAGATGAGTCACATAATTTCAGTCTATCCAACTAGTAAATCAAGATGCTTGATTCTTTTCCATGTCTAAAGGAGAAAGCTTTTCTCGTTTTTTTTTTCCTCCCCGAAATATGAAGAATTGGTGAAAGGAGAAACAAAAATAAAAAAGAAAAACTTTGAAACAACCGAGAAAAACATGCCAGATTCAACAAACGCAAAAAGAAGAAATTATATCTTAAAAAGCTCTATACATGCAACCATCAAGATTAATATTTCAAAGTCGAAACTTGAGAAAAATCAGGGAAAATCACTATTCAAAAGGAAAGAAAGGTAAAAGAAAAAAGAGGCGTATTTTAACACGTCTATTTAAAACGTTCATGATCTTGTTTTTGAATATATGAAAATTGATGAACAATGATATTGAACTGAGTTCCACACGAAAGTACAAGGATTGCTTTGAAACTTTGTGATTAGTTGGTTGAATTGCCGTGCGGCATTATAACTTCGTTTAAACGTCTCTCCTCCCCCTCAGCAATTTGAGCTACAGCAAAAAGCTGAAGTAGAGATTGTCCATAGATGATCCTTTTTATAAACAAAAAAGATTGCGGACTATCAACTTGAGGCTGATTGGCACAGTACAGAAGAGACAAACCTACACGACTCTTTTAGATTTTTTTATTGAAGAAAGTTATAGCATACCAAAGATAACTTTAAATATTTATGGCACGTTATGATTCTACAAATCCGTTGTCGTCCAGCGGTTAGGATATCTGGCTTTCACCCAGGAGACCCGGGTTCGATTCCCGGCAACGGAATTTTTTTTTTTAATTTGTCAACCTTCACCTGAGCAGACAAGAAACTTTCCCGTCTTCTCTCTCTCTCTCTCTCTCTCTCTCTCTCTCTCTCTCTCTCTCTCTCACCCTCCCTTTTTGAGTTTCAATCTCTTTTCGTCACTCCAACTTCTAGTGGGGAGGGATTCCATCCCCTTCCTTGTTGTTAATGGGTTTATTCCTACAAGTGTTAGATCTGAGCTTGTTTAACATGTTTATATTGTCTTTGTACAGGTAAAGTCATGCAACTATCACATGATAAACTTCTCCCTATAGTCGGAGGGTTTTGACATATGCTCATCACTTATGATAATGTGTGATTTAGCGATTGGCCACTGAGCCTTTTTGCTCGAATATAGTCACAGTTCATGAAAGACGAGCCTATAATTACTGGTGACTTGCCTTGTATGGTGATTTTTTAGATTTCCCATGGATCATGTTATGTATTGTTTTAGTAAGGGTAAATATTATGAAAAATTTCAAACTAGTACATTTGTGATAAATTTATTTAAACTTATTTTTTTAACCACCAAAAATTCCTAACTAGTAAATGACAAATTTACCACCCAAATCGGTATATCTATAACAAATTTACCTTAAACTAATTTTTTTACTACCAAAAGCCCTAAACTTATACACCTATGACAAATGTATCACTCAAATTAATACACTTATGATAAATATATCTTAAACAACTTTTTTGACTATCAAAAAATCTAAACTAATATACTTATGACAAAATTATCCAAAACTATTTTCTAACCATAAAAAACCCCAGACTAGTAACTTGTAACAAATTTAATCTCCGTTAATTTCCTTCAAATTTAAACATTAAATTTGCTAACCTAGATGACATGCAGTGATGTGGCAAGTCCATATGAAAAAAATTCTAAACTGGTATACTTGTGACAAAGTTAATGGTGCTCTTATGATAAATTTAACAATACACTTGTAACAAATTTTAATTTTTCGTGTCATTAACCCTATGGATTTTCACATGAACTTGCTACATCATCACGTGTCATTCACAAGCAAATTTAATGGTAAAATTTGATAGGAGTTAATAGAGGGCTAGTTAACTACTTGGGTTTACCTCAATGGCCATCCTTCTTGCATGAAAAGGAAGAGGTGGAAGTTCGAATCGTCACATTTGTAGGGAGTTGGGGTAGAGGTGATTTAATTTCAAAAGTGGATTTTAACCTCTACGGACAAAATATAAGTAAAGTAAGACCAATAAAAAAAAAATACAGAGCCAATTTGAGATTTTTGATAGTCAAAAAATTGATGAATTTATCACAAATATAACAATTTGAAATTTTTCAAGAACTAATCCTCTTAATATTGATTTTTTTTTTACAAAAAAAAGAAGAAGCCTACCGCTAAAATCTGCAATACTCAGTAACTTATGTATGAAATCGACGTGAAAAATTAAATGCCCGTCAATGATCGATGCTCAGCGTTCAATGTTTCATTGGACATGACGCTGCATATTGATGCCAATCCCAGAACCTTCGTGGACGGTATAGGATCCATGTCCCAATTCGTTTGATCACGTTCCATCCGGCGGATCATTCGACACAAGCACAACGCGGACAACCCCGATTAAACAATTGAAGGTTCAAATGCATACAGAGATTATGATAATAAAATCAATAGGGGCCAATATCAGACTGGAGAATCTTAGTAACATTAAAAGGAAACTGAAATCTAAAACAAGCTCCAGCCAGTTGACCCCATAACTATCTACATTCAGGAGCCAAGCAAAGTCATAGTAGATGTTTTGACAACCAAAAATACTGACACAGCAAAATAAAAACACGAGTCATCTCCATAGGTTCAAGAGGAGACTTAAAGACTTCATTCGAACGCCCACTGGTTCTCCCGCCGCACCTCTTCCTCCTCATCTGGGGAGAAGTCATTCTTGATGTTGAAGATCTTGCGTATCTCCTCAGGGGTCTTGCCTTTGATCATGTCAGCCACTGTCTGGCATGTCAGGTCCAACAAGCTCTTGATGTTCAGGTAGTTTGCAGCCTGATCAGACACGCATTCATACACCCGTCAGACCAGGCACAACTAATTGAACCAGCTTACGAACAAAAAAAGTTGGGCATGCAGCATCAAGTTCATCATTTGTAAAAACACAAAACCCTTACAATCAAGACTCCAGCCGGGCTGGGAGTCCACAATTACCTTCAAATTGGAAGCCCCAACACTGTGTTAGTCCCACCCACACAAAGTTGGGTAGTTGTGTGGGTGCAGGACAAGCACAAGTTTCCTATTTATATGCTAAATGTGATATAACCCCATTAATTCCTCCCTGACAAAAAGAGTGCACATGGTTCCCTTTTCCCAATCATCTTTTATGAACAATGACTCAATAATATATTAATAGATGATGCAGGGTACAGCATATGCCACATAACTAGCTTGAATGTCAAACTATATGATGTTTAATAGCACAAAAATATTCTACCTCCAGCCTCCAAGGCTAAAACAACAATAAAAATTAGCTAGCTTAGCACATGGTGCACGTAAGGCAAATGCATCTCCACCCCGTGAAGCTAAATCCATGGATAACTACACAATCACTAAATTCTATTTCAGAAAACATTAACAAATGTACACCAGTAAAGGCACTTCATATAAACGATGCCACTTGAAGACTTCAACATGTCGTTTGAAGGAGCATTGTGCTTTTTCAAAGATGATACATGACTCATATAATCTGAACATGCACTGTGAAAAGCACAATAGAGATCGTAGTGCTCCTAATTGCTCATTGAAACGTAAATAATATTGCAACTTGAAAGGTAGAAGTGTTTCCATAAGTAAAGGTAAAAAAGAAGGATCTATGGAAGTGCTTCTCACAGTGAGTTTCCAACCCACTTAAAAAAAGCAATTAAGGGAACTTCCTTGATAGCCATAAGAAAGAATAAGAAAGCAAGCAATCACGGACATAATTGAGGCCAAAAGATAGACAAATATATGTAATTATTTGGGGGGGGGGAGGGCAACAACAGGGAATTGCCCCCGCTATTTGAAGCCATAAGTCAACATTAGTTCTTTATGCCCTCAACATTCAAAATTTGATATACAAACAAAATCTGCTCATCGAATCTAACTTTTTAGTCAATTCAGCTCATCTCCCCAAAACTCAAAAGCTTTCCTATTGTATATAGGCCGGTCTGTGCAATTTAATTTACAGAGGCTACCATGGATGCACATATCATTATGCCTATGAATTCAAAAGAAAGAATCCAATTCCACTCCTCGTGTATCTATCAATCCCTTTAGCATGACGCTATGTAACTACTGATCTTATTTACCAAGCAAGAAAGGGGGGAAAAAAAGGAAAAGCAAAAGCAAAAGGGAACAAGAACACATGACCTACATCTCTATCAAATAGATCAAACTTCATAAGAACACAGGCTGCGCACCGGACTACTTCAAACTGGAATTCCATCCCCCAATCCTCTCTTCAGCCACCCACATTCGACAGATTTTCAACGGAGAATCCCCTAATCCCTCATCAAGGCCACCCACTAACTTCCCAATCTCATAAAAATCCGATTTTTCAGAGCAAAAATCGATCAAACAGAACAAGCGAAACCCTAATCTCCGATTTCCAAAACCTAGCTCCTCAACCAAATCCCAATAAACGAAAAAGTCAACAAAACCTAATTCGAAACCAACACACCAATCTACTGCCGACAGAAGGCCAAACAAAAATCAAAACATAGAAAGAGGGAGAATCACCGACCAGGATGAGGTCAAACATGGTGGCCTGGTCGATCTTGACGAACTCGGTGTCCCAGGCTTTGAGGTCGTCGTCGTTGACGCGGTCCTCGGCCTTGGCGGACTCGACGTGCTTCTTGCAGTACTCGATCACCTTGGCCAGGATCTTGCTGGTCACGTTCGGCAGCGGTATCGCGTTGTCGGCGCAGTCGTCCTCGATCATGTGCTTGATCGTCTGCGACTCCACCGCCACCGACTGCTCCACCTCGAACGACTCCCCGTCCGAGCTCTTCAGCGTTATCTTCCTCCCCGACGCCATCGCTCGCTTCCCCAAAGATTCCTCGCCGGCCGGCACCCAAAGATCGTCGTCTCCCTCCCCCACTTCTCCGCACGAAGAATCTGCGACCGGATTCCGCTCGTGCCTCTGTCGCTGCTTCGGGGCTCTCTTCGAAATCGAATCACGCGAACAATCGAAGAATCGACCGCTGTCGTATGGGGGGCGAGATAAGGGGCGACCGCGTAAATATAGAGAAATTTCTCGTTATCGGGTGCTGCGAGACGTACGGTGGTCCTTTACCCCGGGGCCAGTGAGGAGTCGACACCCGTCGGGCGGGGGGTGGGGGCCAATCGGGGAGGGCGAAAGGGGGCCACTTGCCTCTTTGGCCGGTAGCCCATACTTCGGCGTGACGAAAAGGCGCATATCCCGATCTCGGAATTCGATTCGGTTCAAGCCCGACGAGGCTTGCTGCTAAGATTTGCTTAAGATCAGTTTCCTCTTTTTTATTTATATTTCTAGATGCATTTTTTTATTTACTGATCATCTATTGTGCAGCTTTTCTTTTTTTGTTTTTTCCGAATTCTGAAAAAGGACACTAAATCAAAATTCAAATCTAAATCACTCAGTCGGAACTCAAGCTTTTGATGATGAAAGATATCTGCTGCCTTCTTTATATTTTATTTAGTTTCCTATTACGCGTTAAGAGGGATTTTCCTTTTATATAGGATGCTTAGAGGGCCAATGCGTCATCCTATACGCACACAACTAATTTAAATAAGGAAAATTTCAAATAAAGACATAAAGTATCATCGTTTTTCAAATAATATCCTGAAATAAACATTATGTCAAATATGGATTTGAAGTAACTATAGACGTATGATCATGAGTGTTTCAAATAAAGGACTAACTCTCGCTAGTCGTAGGGCGTTTCCATGCAAATACAAATTTACTTTTAAATTATTTTTTTCATTTTTTTCTTTCTTTTTCTTTCCAACGAGAACCAACGACTGCTAACAAGGGTCGCTGGCAAGGGCAACCTCACCCAATGCGAGGGTCACCTTGCTCGTGCTCACCAACCATTGCCTCGCCCTGGCAAGGTCGTCCCTTGCCGACTGCTAGTATGGTGACCCTTGCCTAAATCTAGCGAGGGTTGGCCTTGCCTTACCGGGAGGGTGGCCTCGCTAAGGCCCTTGACCAAGAAAAGAGAAATTTCAGAAAATGAAAAAAAGGGAAAAAAATTATAAATGACGAAAATATTCTTAATCAGTCAAAAAGTTAAGCTTTTATTTGAAACAAACTTAACCATTTTAGGATCTTATTTAAAATAAAATTCACTCTAGGCCCTTAAATATATATAGCTCTTAAGTAGGACTTACCTTTGTTGCTCATCATGCACGGATCCACTGATAAGTCGATCTATCAAAATAGCTCATAAGCTCATTTCTTAAACTATATTGGATGGACTGAATTGTTTTATGTATTAATGAGTTGTAAAACCCAATATAATATGAGTATTAAATAAATTATGAATTTATTTAGACTTAACTCATTTCTATGACGCACTTTATTCACTCTCTCTCTCATTTCATGCTCTCAAAGGTATATGTTGAATATAGATTAGGTCCGAGTGTACTATAGGTCGCTAATTTTGAATTGCATAGAATAGGGAAAAACGGCTTAAATTAGTCAATTTACATCGAACAATTTTCAACCTAATTCAATAAGAAACGCAGCCATTTGCCATAATGTTAATTAGGACCGCATCAAACAACTAAAATATACAGCCATCACGGTAATTATATCAAAGAACTAAAATGTACATTGAAAGTTGGACTCTGATCCATTAGCATATGGCACGTTTGGTAACTATCATGTTTTTTTTATATTTCTATTCTTTTATTCTCTGAAATAAAGTCTGAAATAAAGAAAACAAAAATCTATTTGATAATGTCCGTTAATTTTCAATTCCAGTCTCGGAATAGAAAAGCGGCTAAATAGTAGATTTGGCAAATAACAAGAAGTAAAAAAATTATACCTTGTTTTTGAGAACAAAGATGATACAAATTATTTATGAACAGAAATTAATTATTCTCGGAAAGAGAAATGTTATCAAACACACTCAAAAAGAGAGATTTTACCAAAAGCACCCATAGTAGCAGGTAAGAAGAGTCATTTTGAACCAGGAGAACACAAGAACATAGAACTGAAGGATCTCATTCACCCTGTGTGGTCACAAACTTTTTGGTATGAACAGATGCAAAAAGGCTAATCAAGAGAACGGCACGGACACTGAGGATCATTCTGTGTGGTACACCAGCTATCGAGTTTAAGAGAGAAAAAAAGGAACTGCTTTACAATGTGTGTATGTTACACCGGAGAAGTTCCTGGGGAGGTGACTAGATATCACCTCTATGTTGTGTTCCCGAGGCATCCGATCCTTTCCCAGAGTCTCGGAAGTGGCCATTCATGATTCCATGTACTGTGAGGGAGGAGGGCTCATCTTCGTCTTCTCGGGACCTGCAAGTTGGTATATTTAAACTCGTTACCCCTGTCTCATTTTCAGTTTCAAGAACTCGTAAAGTTCAGAATGAAACAACAGAGCGAAGGGAAAGGGTATTGCTAAATAAAATCCTTTCGAAGATTACTTCAGTTATCATCTTGACTACTGTCGCTGCTCGCGCGATGTACAAGATCATGCTGACACAAGTAGAACGACTTACCACCAAGCCCTCGGATCTCCACTTCTCTCCATTCTTGGACAAGGGCACAGCAGCAGCACATAAAATGCGAGAGGAAATCATCAAACCAACCTCCCTGCCAGAATTAGACAAAGAGAAGTGAGGAATACAACAAGAGTGAGTAATTCTCCTCCTTTTCTTTCAGGGGATCCATTACCAAAGCAAATAACACTGTAAGCCTATGCTCCATGAAAATTGGCACATCAATTTCACAAAATGAAGGTACTGAACTTCCAACTAAGCAAGCCCAATATGCTATAGAATCAGGGTGGAGGTGTTTTGGAGCCAGATTATATGCAGGATGGTTTGAAAATTTCCAAAAGATTTCGGGATCATTTCCATGGAGAGGAAGAGGATTGAGTGAAAAGATAATCCATTCGATTTTGTCATCGCTCGGTTCAGTAAATATGACATGTTTTGATGTTTTATAAGAGAACGAATTACCGTTATGTTAAGCATCTTGCGGAGTTTCCTTCGGACGCAGCACGTGTAGCAACAGCATGACAGTATTAATGAATATGCCAACAAATCATTGCATGCTTCTCCTGGACCTGGTGAATATGTGAAAATTTCTTCAGTTAGCATTCATGTAATATAATGAAGCACAGAATTCTTAAGATTCTGCGAAGTTGTCAAAATTACATTTGAAGACGAAAGCATTGTCATGTATCTACATGCTTAATTACAATCATTTAGACAAATAACCGGCACAGAGCATACACTCATGTATTAGTATGCATGAATCCGCAGGTGCATACACTTTGTGACCTCCACCAAATGCATAAAAAGATTAACTCCAAATTCAAAGTTTCAACATCATAAAGGCATTTTTTTACATGCACCAATGCTACTCATTCATAAGCAAGTGTATCTTCAGAAAATTCATCAAGCAGATATGAAAAAGGAAGTGCATCTTTTATAGTTCACTGATGGTCAAGTTCAGGAAATCATGAAAAGTTGCCAAATGATTCATCAAAACCAGGAGAGGTAAAGCTGCAATATTGTAGTTAACTTAAAACTGCAGCAGAATACCCGAATTAAAAAAATAAATGTAGACCAATTAAGTGAAATTTGACAACAAACGATTGGATCAAGGAAGGATGCTCAACTTTGGATGCACGAGCATCGGACTACAATCTTGCTAGGAGAATATTCCTATGTTCTCATGATACAGACGTGTCCAACATTACTATAACATTCAGTCTAGAGTGTATGTTTATTAAAGACCAGGTGATTCAAGCTCACATGAATTGGACCAAGTAAGTATCAGGATCCTGGGATTACTAACAAACCTTGATGCTAGTAAGCATTTGAAATGTCTGTTTGATGTTAGAGGACAGACAAGCTCTTCTAAAGTGGAAAGGGAATAGGCACTGGGAAATCTTGAACTAAAGTAGTTCCACTTAGCACATGCAAAAGTATTTCTGCACTCACCAATTAGGTATCCACATGAGCCATACTAGGACTGATGGGTGGCAATTGGAGAGCCAACTCAGTTGATGGTCCACATTTTATGACTACGAGCTAAAAAACTAAGCCAAGGGCAGGAGTGCCTCTTAAAAATTCCTTCCTTAAATGCAGCCTCCGAATGCTTAGAGTTTGCATGTTATTTTCCTTTTTCAAATCATATGCCTTTTCCTGTGCCAATATGGTTACAACTAAATGAAATCTTTTCTTCCACAAAATTCCTTCAAAAGATCTTGGGCATGAGCATAAGTCATGTACATTGATAGACAGATCATATATTTTTTATCTGGGAGGTTGACATATGGGCCACTTCCCCCAACTACTTTCTCCATTTCTCAATTTCTCTTTTTCCAACTCTTTTTTGCTTTTTCCACTTTTGTACTTTTTTCACTTTTCCACTTCTTTACTTAGTGGGGGTGAGAGTCTATGCAGTCTAATGCTAAATGATTGCATAATAATTCATAGACAATACAGACATCAAACAAACAATCAGCCATATAATTGAGGTTATCATTAGTAATGGAATCTAAATTAGAATTTGACATGAGATTTGCTTACTCATATGCCTATTAGTTGCCACAGTAGCAATTTTTGAAAATGTGTCACAAGGGCAGAAGAATGTTTTAATGCCTGCATATCAAGATAAGTTGTCAGAATGCAGGGTATATTGCACATAAATCAAAAACACATGCTCAACAGTAACACAATCAGTATTGATATAGAAAGCTAACCATTGCCCCTTAAATAGAAAAATTTTGTTTGCACGTCTGGGGTCATACACAGTAAAGGACCACTGTGCGAGGAACAGTAGATCACTCCAAGGGAGGGGAACTCAATAGTTCCCCTCATAACCCCCTGCTTAACACTTCACTAGAGGAAAATGGGAAAACTTCTGCAGATAGAGGTAGTGAGCCTCTTATGCACTCATCACCATGTCAAGGGTGGTGATAATGGAGGTAATGTCAAAACACAGAAGTAATAGGATTTTGTAGAATAAAGGGGCAGTGGGCAGAAAGGAATAAAGTTAAATTGCTTTGGCGAGCTCAATGACAGGGAGACGTCGAATCATTTGGTTGAACTCACTGAGGTTTACTAATTTCTCACAGGTAAAAGTAGAGATGTAGAACTTTATGATTGTCTAAAAAGAACTTGCATAGCAGCTCACTAAATTTTGCATGAGGAAACTTACACAGAAGTGGTTCTGAGCAACAGCCCAGTAAATCAGTGTGCCATTCATAATGCCCATATGAACCTTTAGATGGGAGCAGATCATGGTCCAAGGAGACTGATGCACTTCTGTCCATTAAAGGAAGAAACAAATTTTGAAAATCCTTTCCAACTCCTCAAGGGGGACACAGTGCAGTGAAATATATGAAGCATATTCGTAGAAGCACCTCGCGCACTAAGACACTTCGATGATAAAAGCGGTTAAACAGGATCAAAATTGGGTTATATATCAGTTTAAGTCACTGAAGTGACATGAGGAAGAAGCAAAATTATCCCAAGCAATGTCACTTTGATGTTTGCAAGCGTATTTTCTTAGTCTTAACACACTAAAAGTACATTAGCCTGACAGGAGTCTATGAAAGATTGGCAAAGAGCCAATTACTGAAGGCAATAGTGGTGATGGTGAGACATACAGGAGTCCAACTTCAAAGAAGACTGACCTTGAAGTGTTGCTGGTAGAACTTTTCTTAGGATATGTTTCTCCAGCAGAATGTTCCCCATCGCTATCAGCATGAGAGGTATTTTTCTGCTTTTTCTTCGATTCTTTGACAGGTGAACCATTGTAAGGGAGTGAATCTGAGGCAACAGTTTCTGTGACTTCAAGTAAGCGCTGAATTACTTCACACTGACTCATATCTAAATTTGCTTGTGACCGTTGAAGTTCCAGTCGAAGCTTCTCGTTCTCCTTCTTCAGAGCCTCATTGAAACAGAGGTTTGGATAGGAACAGGACAGAGTTTTCTTCAACATCATGGCATCATTTCTCGAAGGTTCATGCGTTAAGATTACAGTTTGCACCTTCTGGTCCTCATCATCCAATGTGTATTCCCGTTGATCCCTTTCAATAACTTCCAACCTTTCCTGTAAATTTATAACAAAGAGAAGCAAAGCCCTCAATGCTTGCAACTTTAACATGCTTCTCAGTATGGCAGGAAAAGTCCCCCATGTCAAGCAAACTAACCCTTTCCCAATGAGGACTTGGAGATAAAGCAAGATCCTTGGAGGATCTGCAGACAAGACTTGACATATAAATTTTCGGATGAACCACCTGGGTTTTCCTCCCAATTACGACTTTTCCCTCCCAGACTGTGCAAGGTGCAGTGGAATCTCTCTAGCTTGCATTCCAGAACAATTTATTCAAGGATTCAAAATCAACTTCTGTCTAGTTACAGGACTTTCTTCAACTACAACTTGACTGAAACCATGCACGAGACTTTGACCAGCAATGTATTTCGATATCTAAGGAAAATTGAAGTGTTATGAACTCTACTCCACTGGACTCGTACCTAGTAAGCTAACCAAAGTTAAAGAAATTTTGTTTGTCTGAGATCCATCATCAATTACCAGATTTATGCAATCAAGTCATCACTCAGAATGCTACTAAGAAAATTGTGTAACCTTGTCGATAACACATATCATCGGCATCTAAGGACATGACCCTTTGATGAAAGGTAAGGAATTTTTACCAACATATGCGATCCTTATCTCAGATATGCGATCAGTATCGACTCCAAGAGCAAAAAGAAATCCTTACCCGAACGCGAGCATTGTCCACGAGAGTAATGAGGGGGACGAGCTTCAAGTACCGGTCGATCTCGTTCTGAGCCCTCCTGAACTGGTACACGATGTTCCACCCCATGGCCAACAGATAGAGATAACTCCGGTCCTGGCAGCTGTTGACCAAGATGTAAGACCTCCGCAGCGCGTCCTCGAGCTGCTCGATGGGCTCCCTCGTCTCCGGGTACTTCTTGAGCTCGGAGATCTTGAGCTGCTCCAGCAAGTTGCCGATCAGCTTCAGGTGCTGAGCAAACTGCCTGCAATTCCTCTTGTGCATCCGCGCCGTGTTGGCGGCCTGCACGATCATCCCGATCAGCCGCGAGGCGTCGAGGCCGGTGAGCTGGGCCACATTCGCAATCTCTCCGAAAGCGTCCCAAGTAGCCATGTTGACGACCACTCACTCGGCACAAGGAATTGACTCAGTTGAACACGACCCCAGAATTCTACAAACCCACCATGGGATCTCTGATTCAATGTCACTCGCTAAACTCTCCACTAAAAGAAAGTCGAGAAGGTGCCGATGGCTATGCGGCTAGATCAAAGTCCACACTCGAAGACAGCAATTCCGGTCCCAATTCACCCGCATGCAAAGCCGAATTGAAGCTTTAGGCAACCTTTTCGTCCCGTCACCACTGTGAAGTTTTCAAAGGGTCTTCGGAAATCACGTCGTTTTGTCCAGCCAAAACATTACAGAGTCGGATTCAAAAGCAACTGCTCTGCGAGATCTTCAGAAGAACGGCGTCGCAAAATGTAAGATTTTCTGACTTCGAACCCGCGAGTGCTCTGGAAGTTCACCTGCAGCAGAGAAATCGAGCAAACTGAGAAAAGCTGCATCCAACAGAATATGACTATGCGTTCCGCTTGTTGACCCAGCTTTTCAGCAGCGAAGAGCAAAAGGAAGCCAAAGCGTTTCTATTCAGAAAGCAATGAATTGCTTCGGCTCGGTCTCTCTCCGAGGCGAAGCGACATTGTTACGGAGAAACGGACCCGTGAATTGTCTCGAACGGCACTTCCTCACTCGCCATAGCCACAACCTCGCTCTTCAGCACGGAGCTCCGGGACCTGCAACGGAGAATTCCGCTCGTGAAAATCACTCACAACATCGAAACCGACGCGCTCGCCGGGCTCCGGCGAAATGCAAGCGAAGTCGTCGCCCATCCTCCGGCTAAATGCACATGGAAAACTACCACCCTTCTCTCGCTCTCTCGTACAGAAAAAGCTTCGCGGGTTCCAAGAAAATTTATCGCTTTTCCAATTGTAAAAATGGCTTTTTTCTTTGAGCTTTTCAGGTCGGATTTTCAGGGTAAAAGCAGAGACCTCCACCCCATACAAGAAAAAGAAAGAAAAAGAAGAGGGCAGAGCAGAGCAGAGCAGGAAGGGCATCGGAGTGCGAGAGCGACAGACATTGCTTTGCGCAAAAGAGACCTTCCCGGGTCTACTGGGCGATTCTTCTTCTTCTTTGTTCACCAGTCGAAGACGCGCGTCCGCCTGCTCTGCATTTTCTCGGAGCATGCGAGCGGGAAGAGAGAGAAAGTAGAGAGAGAAACAAGAGAGAGGGAAGGAGACCTTGAGAAAGGTTGTCCATCTTCAATGGCTGCAAACGCGAGCGCCAAGTGCGAGTGCCGATCCGCACTCCACATGCACCACCACCCGCTCGAGACAAAGCGAGGACGAAGAAGACGACGCTTGGTTTTCAGTTGCCCGCTGGTGGCCCCCGCGATTTTACCCCCGTGCCCCCGGTAGGTCGCCGGAATTACGGCGGTTGCCATCAGTGGCGGATGGAAAAAGGGTGAAAACCAGCTTGGGGACGCGATGAATGCGGGCGTTGACTCAAAAAGAAAAAGAAAAAAAGCTGGATTTCGATTTAATTTACGAGCCGTGATAAAAAGTGGTGAAATTTTTAGAGCGAAAAATAAAATAAATGAATAAATAAATAAATGCGCTTCAATGCGGACAGCTGGCGAGTGTACTCGCGTGAAGGCGGCGATGGAGAGACGCACGTGCCCCGCCCGCCCTGTGACGGGTCGCCGGTCACGTGATCACCCCCGGTATTAAGGCGAACATCGCCTGCCATGCTTTGGAAAAATCAGGATGCATTGCCGGCCGATCTAGTCAATAAGGAGTAGGATTTCCCCTCTCGAAAACCCAAAAAAGAAAAGAAAAAATAACGAGTAATTGATATCATTTTGATTTATCGTGAGGGATCAATCAAGCCGGTACATGATATAATGATCAAATTGAATTTCAAGAATATTTATTGAACGGAAAAATCCATTAGATAATGAACTATTGGTTCTAAGTCATCTCGAGATTGAGTGTTTTTCCTAATAAATTACAAATGTTAATTTTTTTAATATTCTCTAATCCGTAATTTCGGTGCACTTTGTAATCATTTTAGTTAAAAAGGAGAAATTCATATCCATATGTTCAATTAATCAAACGGCGTCAATGTCAATGGTCTAAATTAATCAATGCATGGCCTAATAACAATTTTCACGATCTTTCAAATAGTTGAGTCTCGATATCCGTGACTAAAAGAGAGAAACTTAGGTCAAGATTCCCGTAACGACAGTGGTTGAAGAAGCATGATTGCTCCAACAGATTCAACGTGGATCGGGACATGATTTCTTTGCCTTGGGTGAATATTGCCATGCCATAGTCCTCTTATTTAAAAGAGAAAAGGAGAAAAAGAAAATCTTTGGGATATCATGGCGTGTAAAAGTCAGACCCCATCATCGACTGGCATGTGCAATAACTTCTCACCTGATTAAATCACTCTCACCAAAAAAAAAAAAAACCTCCCTATAAATTCAATTTGACTGCATTCACATGCCATTTTTTATTTATTTTATTTTTCCTATCAATTAGTTTCTTATGATATATTGAATTGAGAGATGTGCGTGGGATTATTCTTCTTGTGATGTAACTGCGGAAGATTGAATTAGGTGAGCACCCAAAAAAAAAAAAAAAAAAAACAATTTAACATCCTTCAAACACGAAATTTCATTAGTTTTCACCATCCTATCAATCTTAATAATTCTACCCAAAATTAAATAAAAAAATAATATTGTTAACAATATCATTAAGGCTTTGTTTGTTTCATGAACATGATGATTTGTAAAACGCTTTTCTTGTATCTCTTTGAATAATTACTGAATAAAAAATATTTTTATTATCGATAATAATCTATATCTGAATTTTTTCATGAATAATAAAATATTTTTTATTTATTCATGTTTTTCGTAAAAAATATGAACTATCAATTTAAAAAAATATTTTCAAAATAAACTCATCATAAGTTACTATTTTTACTATTGAATGAGAACGACGTGACGAGCCTGATTTTATGGTTACGATATCATGACCCAATTACAGAAGGAGGGGCATATCCGTCAATTGGGGGACCAGCATGGTACGAGTAGGGATAGCGTTCCAGTCGCAGGCCACGTGTCCAAACATATTGTTCTGTCCATCAAGCTCAATCTCCTTAGCCCCTGCTGTCAATCAAAATCAGTCCTTTTACAATATAATAAAAAGCCAAAATGAAAATTGATAATCAAACGACCTTAGCCGGACCAACTAGATTCCATCGCACGGGCGAAAAGTTCAGAACTGTGGAAAATACGTGGCTGAATAAATTAATCGAATATATACGACCAAAAAAATAATCAAATATAATAAAAATGTTCCTTTTTTTCTTTTTACTTCTGTAGAGTTAAACGAGAGCGAGCAAGACCACATAGAATTTTAAAGAATATGAAAGGAAAGGAAAGAAAAGGAATGAAAAAATAAATAAATGGGAAAACGCAAACATGAAAATTTTATACCTAGCGATGTAAATATGTAAGTATGTTAGGTCTCATCCATGGGGATTAATGCTTATAAGTTAGGCAAAAAAAAAAAAAAGATGCATAGTTTTTTTTTTAATCAAAACATGCAAATTTGGTATGATGAAAAGGATTGTTATAGATTAAGAAATGAACGAGTTAGAATGAAATTGAAACGGACTGCTACTATCGTTGTTGGAAGATGTCTGCAATGGGGTTGTTCATTCAATCAAATTTCAGCAGACTATCAATTTTCTCGAGATAAAAAGAAAATGAAGGGATGTGACTCGGTTTAAGGATCCGACCCGGAAAAAAATCCCGACAAGCCACCGCTCCACCACCGATATGCGGGAGCTGACCCCTCGAAAATATAATAAACAAAGGGGAATTCCCACGGTAAAAATAAATATATAAAAAAATAGATATAATAGAATAATATTTCCTCGACTTAGGAAAAGGGGAATAAGAATGATCCTTCTCTTCCAACCCTGCCCCAGATAACACCTTCCACATATCTTCCTGTCTTTCCCAATTTTTTTTCACCCTAATCTCAAATTAAATAATTCGAAAACCGCTTAATTATTAATTAATGTTATATTTTTTTTATATATTTTTTGGGGGAGAGGAAAAGAACAAGAAGGGACCAAATCCCAATCACAAGTTCCGGGGGTAAAAAATAAGAAATGGTCAGTTTACATAGGTTGGAGATCACACAGATTGTCGGTTTTATACTATGTTTGGGAGTTTTCGATGCGATTCCTGATTTCCTTACCGACCTTAATTTACCATTTAACTGCACTTATGTCCTTTTCTGATATGAGAGCCATCCGTTTCTCCACCAACTTTATAATTTCTATTTTCTTTTTCACTCCCATTAGGTTAATAATGTTTATTTAATTTTTTAAATTTTAAATTTTTGGGTTTTTAGCCATGGTAGTCTTCAATGTGACAAAGATGCATTTTGTCTTTTGCTAGGTTAGATTAGGTAAGTGATTGCGCTAAGGGAAGAAGAACAGCGTATGCCGTCATTAGTCCATCTCTCACGAGACGGGTTTATGTAGGATTTCTCGTGCTTCTTTACCATGGAGCCCCATTCATGCACAGACATCTCAGGTCCCATCGGATATGCTCGAACTCTCAAAGGATCAGGCTTAGCTGTAAATCACAATGCAAAAAGAGTCCCCCTAATTTTGTGCAGGGAGCAGTTTATGATGCTTATGTTAGAATATACCCATGCGTTGTATTAGAGAAGTAATCCCATATCAAAAATTGATGTAGTGTGGAGCAGTTGATATATCTTAATTAGCTCATAAATCATTGACTTAAACTTTTGAGTTAATGTAGTCTAATTGAATAATTGACGGGCTCAAATCTATGGTTTCCCCCTTAGAGATCTTTTGCACGCTCCCAACAGCTTATGTGAACAAGCAAGAGAGAGAGGGAGAGAGATTAGGAAAGAAAGATAGTAGATTGATGTCCTTATTGGGTGTCCTTTGAGGGTTAAAGTGCCCTTCATGAGCGAACCTGAGCCAACCCACATGCATTCAATGATAGTCTAGCCTCTCTCTTTAGGCCATCAAGTCTAACCTTGCAGTCGGGTTCTAGGGGCTAAGCATTTTGGAGTTTGCGACCTCTCTTGGGATCTCGACACCCTAATTGGTCAAGCTGCTGCGGAGCTACTTTAGTAGGACTTAAGCATGTGATAGGAAGTGAAAAATTATTGCCAACGAGCTTAATTCATATTGCTATCGGGTCACAATCCTTGTCGAACATAACAATTAGGATTGGTTTCCAAAATCAAGAACATTGGCGTTTTAGTATCAAAAAGTAAATATTCTCCCATAGATGAAAAGTTGCAGTGGTCAAGTTTTTAGAGTTGTAAATTTTCGATGTAAGAGTCATAGCTTTTCGATAATTGCACTTATCTAAAGAGTCACAAGTGTTCAAACTTAATAATTAATTAATTTCATAATGAAAAGTTATGTCTTTTCATTTTCCAAAAAATATATTTATGAATATAATAATATTGTGTGCGTGTGTATATATATATATTAAAGTCATGGTAATAATACAATCTTTAGAAAATAAACTGCTTTGAAAATCGCCCATAATTTCTCATACCATACTACTAATGATTTTCTGTTTCGTATTTTCATTACTTTTGTTATACTCATCAAGTTCTAGGAGTCATAAATTTTCAACAAAATAAGCTTTTTTGGGAAGTCGCCAATAATACGTGTACACGACGTTCCTCAAGGAAATTAGATACTTTTATAGCACAACATTGGGCCGTACACCATTAAATTTGGTTGTCGGGACGACACTTGTCTACAAAAACATCAACTAATTAATAAATCCGAGCCGTTGGATGATAATGATTTCCAATATTATCCCAAAAATCATCTTATTCTCCGAGATCCCATTTTTGAGATTCGACAAACGACTGTTTATGTCATTTTCAATATTACTAATTACTCATGATGTCTTTTTCGTGTTGCTCTACTTTTTCATTTTTCCCTGAGATCATTAGCGTTCATTAACCGTGGGAGTTGCCATCATTCGGTTGTTTCGCCATGCCTTTCTCCTTCAGAATTTCAGTCCCTTTCATCGCAGCTTCAAGAAAAACCTTCCGTTCTCGAATCGAACTATCCCTATCTTCATCATAATCACATTTCATCTTTTTAAGTAATGCAATTGCCTATTGTCTGTGGCCGCCGTCGTCGTCGCCACCTTTTGTCTCAAGGCACGATGGCTACTGCCGGAACCGACCTTCCACCAGACGGATGTTCCTCAGTCCGTGTCCTCGTCCTTCGTTTGTTGTCTTGCGCTTGCCAGTGTCATTTTGTAATCGATTAATCATAATTAATTTCGAGGTTAAGTATCATAATCAGAGTCCCGTGGAGCTCCAAAATTTGAAAAAAAAAGAAGGAAGAAAAGGGTCAATGATTAACATCACGGGGGCGACAATCGATCGTGTATCTAAGAGACCCTGTGACTCTAGATTCCGCATATTCACGTACGCATGCAATATTAAAATATACTTATATTTATTATAAAAAAAAAGTTCACAATTTTTTATTGACTGAAGTACTGTGGGTGAGGATCGAAGAGCAAAAGCTGGAAATAAAATTTTGGGCCTAATTCGTAAAAAAAAAAAAAAAACTCCAATTTTATATCCAATCTTAACTTTAAATCTAGTTTCAAATTTCCACATTAATCCCGGTCCAAAAATCGTCATTAGTTGTTTGACATGGTATTTCCATGTTGGTAACAAATCCACATTAACAAGGAGATACTTAAAATTTTCTCCAAAACAAAGAACTTTTTTTTATTATATGAATATTAAGGAAACAAAAGAAAACTATTTTTCATCTAAAAATTTCACTAACCTTCAATTTAGTCTAGGATTTGTCTATATCCAAAAATTATCATTAGTAATTTGACCTGATCATTTTCACATGGAAAATAAATCCATGTGAGCAAAGTTACATTGAAAATTATTTCTAAAATGAAACGGTTCTTCTATATAAAAATTAAGGTAAAAGAAAACAACTAACAATGATTTTTTTATGAAAGGCAAAAAGGGATAGAATTGGAATTAAGTTAAAGGTTGGTAATCTTTTCTACAATTAAAAAAGTTTGAATAAATTTGAAATTGTATCGAAAGTTTTAAAATTATTTTAGGTAAAAAAGTTCACGATAAAATCGAAGTTAAACTTAGAAGTGGGGGCATTTTTTAGGGGATCAGGCCATGCTTTTGCCACGTTACGTAGGCGGATCGATTCACTGGTCAATAATCGTTAAGTTCGAGGATTGATACGCGGGTCGTGCCTTTAACTGCGTCGTACCAATTTGTCGGGGGGGAGGATTACTTCGTGATGGACGGAACGTGCTCGTGCCTTTTCGAAACATAAAGTATTCACATCTTTTCTCAAAGATGAAGCGGACGCCTCGTCGGTAAAAGAAGAGTTCGCTGAATCTCTGACAAAGGTTAACGGGATCGATCACTTGAATTGAAGCCCTCGCTCGTCGTGATCTGCGCAGTTTGACGCGACGTGCCTGAGTAATTGAAGAGAGACTGCACAAAGACATCGCTTGCGAAATGATATTTGAATCGTCATATAAATAAGTTAGTCAAATAGGTGAGTCAAATTAAATATAATTTGATTTAAGTAAACTCATTTAATCGAGTTTTGATCTATTTATATATAATACAAATTTAGTGATTCATCTATATCTAACTTGACATATACTAATCCGATCTATATTACTAAAATAATTACATATTCAACTCAATTTGCGAAAACCCATATCAAATTGAGGTAAATGAGAGGAGCAAGTGAGTAAGTGCAAGACCAATTCTAGGGAGAAAATTATTGAAATTCATTGGATCTAAAGAAATTATGAACCTGTATGCTAACCCATTTGACATTCGTATTATGTTTAAACCCATTTATTATTCATTTATTAGATATAATTAATTTATATAACAACTAAGCCCATTATATATGATCTAAAAAATGTGTTTATAACTCATTTTAACACGTCTACCTATAAATTATAAATGGAATAAGATCATATGAAAATAAAAAACAAATAAGATCTATTATCAAGCAATGTAGGATAATAATTTAATACTCTCTCATGTGCAAATTAGATTAAGAGCGGCACATGGAATTTGACTAATGGGGAAGACCACGAGCGCAACTACATTTCTAAACAGGCGGCATGGAAACCGGTTAGACTACCGATTTCACAATTCCCTCATAGAAAAACCAAGTTAAACATAACATAATATTTCCTCGTTGGAGCACGGCATGACCATCCCAAACTCTCGCTAGCGTCGATAGACTCCCAAGGGGGGTCTAGTACCAGGTTGTTAGGTACGTGAACGAACCCAATTAAAGCCAAACAGAGGATGGGCCATTCGCATTAATCAAATCCTATAGATGAATAAGACATAAGACTTGTTCTCTCTATTGGGTCGGTCACTAATGTGACCCATGTGAGGCGGGCGATGAGTGCCAGCAGCGACGACGACCGCGACAGCAACAGCTAAATTCTGCCAAGCAAAAGGGGAGGAACTGAAGATGTTGTGGGGGGGGGCACTCCCACTAGAAAGTGGATGGATCACTTTGGAATCCCACCCAATTTTTGGACCCACCCTTTAATGTGAAATTTAAGTGAACGGGGGATTAGTGCTCGCTAAGATACAAAAAGAGCACTTGCCTTTGAGCTATTCTAAACCCCCTTGGAGATCCGCATGAAATTTTGTGTACAAAAAGGATGCAATTGTTTGTGATAATCTTTCTTTTTCTTTTTTCTTTTTTTATATAGATGTTCCAATTGTCAACACTGACAACTCGATTTTAAAATCGATTCTAGATCGCGATATAGTTTATTGAAACAATCATGTAGGTTGAACGCGTTGAATTAAGGCTTTGTTTGTTTTGCAAAGAATTTTTTTTCATTTTCCAACATTTGATTCGCTTAAGGAAATGAGGTAATGAAAAACATTTTCCTAATTAATGGAAAACATATCTTTACATTCAATACAATGATTTCTTTGGTAAAAACTCGAAAATTACTTTCCAAAATATGATTACATTTGCATATTGCACTTGTGTACGGAAATCCTAATGCCGATTTTCGGGACCTTAGCATCCAAGGCCAGATTTCCAATGCCCCGGGCTCGAGTCCGTCAAAGTCGGGCCAGTGAATCTAGTGCTTGTGCTGGAATGCTCAATGCCCTCACTTGTGTCCATCGAGCCAGAGCTCGAGAGGCACTACTTGAGATCCTAATGGCCATGCTCGAGTCCCTGATGCCTATACCCACGTGCATAGAGGCTCGATGTCGGACCAAGGTCCACAAAGGTCGGGCAATGAGCGTGAGATCTTCAACATCTTTGCCCAGGTCCACAAAGGTCATTCTCATGTCCACAAAGGTCGTGCTCGGGTCCCTGAAGGTGGCGCATTAATCACTCCACAAATGTTGCGAGATTATCATCATCCGAGCCCTTTCAAGAGGGATTTGTCTTTACTAGCGCTGTCGCTAGAGGTCCCCGTCCTTGGTCTCTCGTGTCGCGCACATTAGGACGGAGCTGGTTCAATCATTCCCTAGTCCCACAGGCAAGACATGCCCCCCTAAAGTGGCTTTCGTGAAAGCCATCATTTCATCTCGGCAATCACCATATCACCTCACCTTTAGCGACTGCTGACCCACCATTTTGCCTTTCTTTTTTGTTTTTTTTTTTTTTTTAATTTCAATAGCCAAGTATCCTTAAAAAAAAAAAAAAAAAACCTCTAATTTCAGCTTCAATCCCAATTTTATTTTAAATTTTTTTCATTTCATGAATGTTTTTTTTAACTTTTGATCTAGTCCTAATTTTATCTTAAACTTTTTTTTTTTTGCCTCATGAAAAAAAAAAAAAACCACCCACTTTAAATTTGGTTACTATTTTACCTTTTTTTTTTTTCTTTTGTCTCATAAAAAACCACAAATTTTATCTCATATTTACCACATCACCTCACCTTTAGTGACCACTGACCCACCATTTTGCCTTTCTTTTTTGTTTTTGTTTTTTTTTTCTTTTTAAATTTCGATAGCCACGTATCCTTAAAAACCTCTAATTTCAGCTTCAATCCCAATTTTGTTTTAAATTTTTTTCATTTCATGAAGAAATTATAAACTTTTGATCTAGTCCTAATTTTATCTTAAACTTGTTTTTTTTGCCTCATGAAAAAAAAACCACCCACTTTAAATTTGGTTCCTATTTTACCTTAACTTTTTTTTTCTTTTGTCTCATAGAAAAACAACAAATTTTTACTTGAATCCCATATTAACCTACAACTCTCTATCCAAAATTGCATTAATGATATGGTATTTCTATGTCATTACTCTATTGTTCCCCCAAATTTCATATCAAAGAAGATGTCTTTTGGAGATGAATTTTCATGCTAGCCAAAATGACATCTTATTGGATCTAAAATTTGAGTAAAAACTAAAGCAATTAGGGTATGCTTTCTTCAATTGCACTTATTTTTTAGAGTCTTTCTTCCATCTTGGGGATCTTATATTTTGTACTTAGTCTTCAATCTCGTGTTAGGGAGTCTTCATTCTCTCGTGGTTTGTGGGAGAACTCACGATCGGGACACTCAAACAGCTCGCTAAGGAGTTTCCCATCCCTAGGTTATTGAGAGAAATTTTAGATGGATGGCTAATGGGGATGGATTTTAGTCTCAAGTAAAAGTTGATGGTCAAAAAATTATGTTAGAATTAGAATTGGATGAGTTGGGTTTTTTTTATTTTATTTTATAAGTATTAGGCTCAATTTCAATTAATATCAAAAAAAAAAATTGTCATAAATTATTCAACATTTCTTTCACTTCAAATGTTAAAAATTGGATAATTTTTAAAATTCGAAATTCACTCAATGACGCACCATAAATTTCTCCATCTTTGTTAATGTGATTCATCACTAGACTTGAGTAGATCTTTAAAAGATTCAAAGTAGAAGAAATAGGCGAAAGATTTACCTTGGGGCAACAAACTCTGTAATACCACATCCTATATTCTCCGATTAGTGAGGAAGAAAAATATTTACTTACTAACAAGGGATGCAAAGTGTACAAGTATCGATACGTTAAAATAAAGAACGCAATATGACAAGACGTCCTTTCATATATTAAAAATTGAATCGATTTTAAAATTCGAAATTCACGCAATGACACACGGTAAATTTCTCCATCTCTGTCAACGTGATTCGTTGGATCGGTCAACGATTTCTTTGGTAAAGTTTGACGTCCAAGTGCGCCACCACGCGGGGTGCTATAGCTTGGATTAGTGGGGGGCAAAAGGTTAGGGAGTCTAGCCACGCGCGACGAAAAGTGGGGACCAAAGAACTTCGCTCAATCCCATTTTTCATAAGGTCGGACTTTCTTGCAGAATATGCATCCATTAGATGGTAAAGAAAGGAAATACCGAAACGAATTTGCCATTTTGAAATCGGGCGAAACGAAACATGTGCCTGCTCGGTATCTCCATATGATGATTTTTCCAAGTCTCTGCTAGCACATCGTCGGATAGAGAGGAAAAGGAAAGGAAGTGGGGCATCCTGTAGTATGACTTTATTCTTGCATCGTCATAGTCTTTGCTAGCACATCGTGGCCGGCGAGGGTCGGCCGGTAACAGTTGCCCGTCCTCGACCCCCACCCAAAAAAATAAATAAAGAGAAGAAAAGAAAAGAAGGAAGAAATCCATAAAAATGTAAAATATCATTACAAATGTCCAAGTCAGTGCTACTTGCGCCACGTAGGATGATCCGTGTCCATGTTAGCGCGATTTCCGGTCAAAATTGACCGGATGGTCGATTAGCACAAATTCAAAAGATTTAAAGCTAAATCGGTTCGATTGAAATGTTTAGAAAAAAAAAATTTGTACCAATTCACTAATCAATTTTGATAATATCCTGGTCTAATTCGCAAGTTATCCAGTTGTTAGAGTTGAACAAGAAACAACATGCGCAAGCTCAACTTTTTAACCTGAAGAACTGCGGAGGGAAAAGTTAAGGTTTAGAGAAGTACATTTTGTAAAATTTGCACAGTACTGAGGTATGATAAATGTATGAAGGAGAGAAGCATCGATCTTATAGATTTGACCGACCAAATTGCAGTCAGGCATCAGCTTATACTATATCAATTTATTTGTATTTTGTTTCACTGAAAGTTCAAAAAAGATGGTTTGCGTTAAACTAGCAATTGCAAGCCCCCCCCGCAGGATTTTGGGCATGTCCATCTCTTGTAATGTTGGAAAGACATCATGCTAATGGGAGAAAAGTACCCTTAAAATATGTGATAACAGGCCTTAGCAATGACAAGCCCATGGATGCTTTGCTAAACTTCACCTTGTGAGAAGGGGGAAAAAACATGAAACCCAAACCGAAACTACCCGACCCCAAACCGGGGTTTTTATTTGGATGATATTTGGTTCGAGTCAAAGTAATTGTACGCTGAAACCCGACCCAAATCAAACCGTTGACATCCTAGTGACTAAGTACATTGTAGAGGGAAAATACAGTACATTGTCGAGCCGAAAAAAAAGAAGAAGAGGCGAAACGTCTCTCCTACCCTTTAGGAAGACCGACATGACCGGCATTGATGATCTTACAACAACTGGCGAATGTACTTGCGGTAAGCCTGATCGGTGAGAGCCCGATAGGTGGTCTCGGTGGGATGGTAGCTGTCCCAGAACACGTACTTGGTGTCGTCTTTGCACGTCTCGGGATCGTCGAGACTGTTGCAGAGGATGCTCACTTCTATGTTTCCTGTGCCGCAGCAACCTCTCGTCGTGACTTCGAATCCTAACGCAACACAAATTCAGGGGAAGGACGCTGCCGAATCAGTACCCTCGTGCAAGCTCAAAACAACTACAGCAAATGCATGGTGAACGTGCACATGCCAACATCCGAACGCCGTCGGCGGAAACGAGTCTTCCCTCGCCGGAGACGAAGACAGGCGAGTTCAGCAGAGGACTAAATAATGTAACGCAGAAGAGAATGAATTACCGAATCGCGCAGGGTTTTGGATGATGGTAAGCAAAGGGTGGTAAACGTCCATGTAAACGAGCCTAGCGCCGGGGAGCTCCTCCTTGAGGGAGTTGATCCCGGCGTTGAGCTTGGAGTTGAATAGGGCGACCGCTTTGTTCGCGGAGCCGAAGCAGTCCCTCCCGGGGCCTCCATGTAGTGTCCTCTGCGACGGGATGCACCCTAGCGGCGGCAGGTTGAGCACCGCAATCTTCCTTGCTCCTAGTCCATACAGCTCCTGCGAGCCCGTACAGGTCGTGAATATAGACATGGCGGTGAGTCGTGAAATTAGACGATGATTACAGATTCGACAGAACTTCGAAATCATTCGAGCGTGTTATTACCCGAAGGAAACTCGAAGCCGAGCTGGCCATGAGATCAGTGTAGGACGAGATGTCGTACTGGGAACTTCTCAACGGCGTCCCGAAGTAAGTGTTGGTTATGTCGTTGGCCCCCGTGGCCACTATGTAGACGGCCCCGGACGCGATGGCTGAGGCTCTCTCCTCCCCGACCGCCGAACGTATGGATTCCATGTACTTGGTGTAGAGATCCAGTTGATCCGACAAGGTCAGTGCCGACTGTCAACAAGTTAAAACGCGGACAAGATTAATAAGTTCTAATAGCCCAGGGTAGTATTTTAGTGGATCGAGGACCGAATTTCCCTCGTTAGATCTTAAGTATTGCACATATTCGATTCTCTAGGCAATCGAATGTACGTAATGTTGATATCTAATCAACCTTCCGGGTTTCGACTCATGTCTTATCCGATCATAACTTTAATTGTGTATTAAGAAAGAGAGAGATTACGGCTGTTTCGGCAGAAAGAGGATCGTATCCATTGGCTCCGGAGGCAAAGCTCACGCCGGTTAGGAGGTCTTGGAGCTTCAGATTTGGATCCAGATAAGCAGGCAAGAACTTCTTAACTCCCAATTTCTCAGCTGCAAAACCAAAAGAAGAAGAAGTTGAATAGGCCTCATCAAACTCAATTCTCAAGTAAAATTCATCAAAGGGTAATTGAAACTATACCTTAGGTCCTAAGTTATCGAAAAACAAACTTCTTATGGGATTGATAATCATACAAAGCAGCAAATATTTTAGCCACTTGCATCGGACCTTTCAATTCATAGACATGGATCTTGGACCTATGAATGGAGGTATTCTTGAAACTCACAAAGAAAAAAGTATACCAAAGTCTACCAGTGCAATGAAATGTATAATTGCTGAAATGTGGTACGAGCAAGGTTGGTCAAAGTACACATTCTACATGTTATGATTCCGAAAGCCAAGTGATTCTCAAGCTAAAAATATGAGAAGATTGCGAAATTGAGGAGATGACTCGAAGGGTGACGAATGAGAGAATTGAGGGTACTTTCACTTTCCTCATTTAAATTTAAAATTACAGTTTCCCGTGAGCTCTACCTCGACATTCCGACGTTCTTTTCACCCCCGAAGTTGGTAGATATCTTCCGGCTTCTTTCATATGAAAGACGCGACGTGCGAGGTCGATCGTATCTTAATTTAAAAGAATAAGAAAGACATCTTCTAGTAGGTGCGATTAATTTCGGGGGATGAATAATCATGATGGCATCTCTTGATGCATGGAGAAAAGGAAGACGTTTTTGAGACGAGACGAGATGAGGAGGGGGAGACAGGAGCACCGAAAGCAATGGGAAAAAAAAAAAAATGCCATGCACGAAGTCACGTCGGGACATGTAGAGAGAGAGAGAGAGAGAGAGAGAGAGAGAGAGAGAGAGAGAGAGTGGATACGTACTAAACATGTCCGAAGGGACACGGCCGTTGCTGAACCGGCCGAGCGGCACGCCCCGGTCGAGATCCCGGCCGTAGGGCGGGAAGTTGCTCTTGGCCACCGTCGGCAGGCCGTTGTTGTTCCCCGGGTCCACGATCGAGTCCCCGAATGCGAAAGTCGCCGGCACCGTCGCATTGCCAGGGGGCGCCGCCTGGACAGCTCCGTGGAGCAGGGAGAAAAGCACCGCCACCCAAAGGGCGGCCCGTGAGAGCCAGAGGTCGAGCCGTGGTCGCGGAGGACCAAATTGGAGCGAGCTCATTGAAGGAGGAGAGGAACTGCGACTTGGAGTGAGAAGAGAGGTTATTATGTTTATGTTTGTGTGTTGTTTGGGAATGAGGTGAGAATTTATAGTAAGAGGAAGGGGGGAGGACGGGGGCTGGGGGTGCATGGGTGGCGGCCGCGGCGGTAATGGCGGCCGTCTTGGTGGTTGCCGTGGGTCATGTTAGATGGGTGGGCATGTTGGTGTGCATTTATAAATGTAGGTATATATATGAATCAAATGAGATCAATTTTTTCATTCAAGGAGATAGCAAGAAATTAATCTAAGTTAAGCTGGGTTCATAATTTGTAAATCTTTTAACTTTTTGAAAATTTGTCAATTTAGCTACCCTGACTAATTTTGTTCGACAATCACTAACTTATTTTAATAACTTTTATATACTTTCATTTTTTTTCTTCTCTTTTATTTTAACATGGTCGACGACCCTTACTGGCACTTAGAAATACATGTACATTTATAAATGTAGGTATAGATATATTAAATCACATAAATCATGTGCATGGGATGGCTTGCTTGATAAGCCCTTTCATTCAAGGAGGAAGGGAGGGAGGGAGGGAGGGAGAGAGATTAATTTGGGTTAAGCTGGGTTCATAATCCATAAATATTTAACTTTTATCATGGTCGACAACTCTCGCTGACACCTAGAAAGCATCAACACTCTTCAAAAGCCTTGGTGTCATGTCGGACACTCCGACACATGTCTCATATTCTACGACACATGATCAACTCTCCTGACGCTCGAGTCTGGAATTTCAACATGTAATGGGTCAATTTTAAAAATTTTCAATAAATGATTAGTCAAAATGTAAATATATAATAAAATAATAAAGGGAGAAAGAAAAAAATTCAATCTTCTCTTCTCTTTTAACTCTTACATCCCGTGACTCATAATTCCCTCACAGTTTGTTTTTTTCTCTTCTGACACTCGAATTCAGGATGTGGGTTGCTTGTTTTTTCTCCAAGTTTTATAAATTATTGGAATGGATTGTAATTGAATTTGTAAAATTAGAACTATGAATGATATTAACAAATGATGGATTAATTTTTAGTGTAAATTCATTAAGGGCTCCTTTCTTATTATTTATTTATTTGTGAATTGTCATCAAATTGAAAAAATGATAACTTATCATGTATATATAAAAATATACATTTAATAGACAACGTGTCATGACATTTCGGAGTTCTCTACTTTTTAGAGAATCGACGTGTCTACGTGTCATGTCGTATCGCATCACATGTCAGTGCTACTTAAATTGACACTAGGTGATGGTTGCGATGCCCTAATCAGCCACAGTGAAGGCTTGCGACCCCTTGCTCAGACCTAGCGAGAGCTAGCAAGGGCATCTCGGCTCTTGCCTATGTCCCACAACCTCCAATGGCCACCATTGAGGCCATGGACCGTTGGAGGCAAATAAGAAAAAAAGAAAGAAAATGGAAAATGAATAAAAAGAAAAAAAGGTTTAAAATAAATGTAAAAATTATTCATGTCAATATTGATTGTGCCATGTAGGATTATTAATGTTCATGTTAATGACTTCCACCAAAATCGATCGGAATGACTACATTAATAAATCGTCAAAAAATTTAGAGTTAAATTGGTCAAATCAAAAGAATTAAGTTGGAATTGATATACGTACAATAGATAAATTGACTCGTGATGCTGATTGAGAATGAACCTCGTGATGCCGCCCGCTGCATTACAGCATTGTTAAGAGCGTGTATGGAACCATTAAATGTAGCGAAAGGCCTGCAGATTTACTCTATTCATGTTTGGATTTCCAACATGGAAAGAGGAAAAAAGGGGTTCATGTCCCTTGGCTCTTCAAAACGGCACGATTATTTGTCGCAATCTTTTCATGAAATCGCAACATCAAAAGTCCATTCCCTTTCATAGATTAAAAAGTCATATTGATCTATTTTCAACAACGATAGTTTTTCAACCTGAAAGAGTCACGCTTTTTGAGCAATTATTGTCACGACCTAAATTTTTCGAAATAAATTTAGGAGTATTATTAATTTCGGGGTGACGGCCCTTAATTAATTCGGACTCTTCCAAGCTCATACCCCGCGCGACACAAGATGTTCGAAAAAGTCTTCAAATAGGGAGTTGACACTAGTCTATTGAAGTCGACTAGGAACTAAGCAAGACATAGAAGTGTATATCACTTTTTACGCAACTAGAGAATCTAGGATTGGGGACTTGATTACGTTAGTCACGCGACTAACGCCCTTTCGGTACATAACTTATCGTGTATTAATGAGATCATGTCAATATATTCAAGAATTCTAAGATTTATCCTAACCATTCTAAAGTAAATAAATAACATCTAAAAATCGTGACAAAACAAGGCACAAGAATATAACATAAAACAAAAACCTATTGTAGAGCTCTAAAGGTTTATTCAATTTTGGTCTTTTTTTTTTTTTTTTTTGGGTTTTCTAAATTTTTGCAAATTTTTTTTTAATTTTTTAAATTTTCTGAATTTTTATGAAATTTTTATTTTTTTTAATATTTTTTAATATTTTTGAATTTTCCGAAATTAAAGAAAACAAGCTTTCCAGATTTTTTTTTTTGACATTTTAAGGCTTTTCTGAATTTAAAAAAACATTTATTAATGTTTTTTGGGATTTTCTAATTTTTTTCTAAATTTTTTGGAATATTCAAAAAAATAAAGAAAAATTAAATTAAATTAAAAATAAACTTTCTAAAATTAAAAAACATTTTTAAAATTTTAATGATTTTTCGAAAATATTTTAAGATTTTAAGATTTTTTAATTTAATATTTTTTGAATTTCTGAAGTTTTAGATTTTTTAGTATTAAAAAAAAAGTGATTCGGACTGGATCGGAGACCCGGCCCTACTAAACCGACCCGGACCCTATCGGTCCGGTCCGGGCTAGCGACCGGGCTGGCCAATGGCCCGGTCGAAAATACTTTTAAAATGGCCCATCAAAGATTAAACAGCCCATTTCCCTATTTAGAAAAATTCGGTCCAAAATCCCAGTCTAAACCTATCTGAAAAATTGCTCAGCCCAGCCCATTTTCATTCTATTTTCAGCCACTTTTTTCTATTTTTTTATTTCGATTTTCTTTATTTTTCCTATTTTTTAATTATTTTTTTCTTCACGTTTTGTCTTTTCCTTGTTTTGTCTTCTTTTGCTGCAGATTCCTCCATGCAGCATCGTCTTCTTCAACCTCCCGAAAGTCGATTTCTTCATGCATTTCACGCCCGACTCTTCACCGCAGCCGGGAACATCAACGCCACCTGTTTGGCCGTCGACCACCGCCACAACAACCTCACTGACTGTCGTATTTCGCCATCACAAAACCAAACGACGCCGGCCTATCGCCGGCCGTCCACTCCGGCGACCCAAAAGTGAAAAATAAAATAAAGGAAACAACGGACATAGCACGAAAAACACAACAAAATACAAGGAAAGCATGGCAGAAGACGTGGATCGACAATTTATGAACAAAAACACGTTAAACGGGACTACCGGGGACAGATCCGACTATGAGAGTTTCGGAGTTTCGTTCAGGCATTTTATCAAACACATGGTATGTGATTCATGAGCTCAAATTCTGGGTTCGAACCGGAAACATTCCTCGGTATAAACATGATATCTTAATCTCAATGCTATCACAAATCACCATGAAAATGTTCCGAATATGTTTCAAGACAGCATCGACTCCGTTCGGCCACATCATGTCATAAGGGTGAAACAAAATTACGTGTGTCAACGGGAGGCCTACCTAGCTGAAGCAAAGAGATATGGTCGACTCTCCGCAAATGATCTGGGCTCGTCTTTTAAAACACTCGAAGCTGGCTTCAACGAGCTTTCGTCGTTGCACAGAAAAGATCGGTGAAAGGCGACGATCGGCGGCGAAGTCCGAGAACAACGACTACCTCCAACGGTAGTGGACTGCTCGTCCTCTCTTCTGTTCACCGGCAACACACTCGAAGAAGAATAAACGCCGAAGAAAAACCCCCAAATCGAAAATCTCTCCACAGAAAGCTAGAAGATCCAACCTTCTTTTCTTCTTAAAAACCGAAAACCCCCTCCCCTCGTCCTCCTGCGTTTTTTCTAAAACCAGAAAATCCTTCTCTCTCCCCTCGCGTTACTGTTTGAGAAAGTGCAAGGCAAAAGCAGGAATTGCTAGACCAATCGAAGATAACCACAACGAGCAGTCCAGGAGGAGGCTTGCTGGGTTCTTCTCCGAAAACCGGACAACCTTGGAGATTCGCAAGTCGTCGATCGCTCTGGACAGCAACAAAGGCGTTAAGGACTACGCCCAGAACTTACCCATCTCTGACCAGCCAGCCTCCTTCGTCTACCCAGAACCTCCGTTCCTCCTTATGCTCTCTAGCTTCTACGTTTTCTGCTCTCGTCGGAACTCCCCCTCGCCAGCACCGCCCCCTCGCTGATTCTTCCTCTCTGCGGCCTCCTCGGCGATTTTCGTCTCCGCGCCTTCAGGTCGCGTGTTGTCTCCTTTTCTTCCTCTCTCTAAACCGAAAAGCCAGCTCCCTTCTGTCGCTCAAAAACCAGAACAGCCAGCCTCCATTCTTCTTCCTCTCCGTTTCTGCATTTTTTTTTTCTGTTCTGCCTCACGGAAATGATGCCAGCCGCAGCGAAAACGACGCCAGCAGGAGGCGGGACTCAGCCGAGCAGAAATGGCGTCGGGCCAGGCAACCGGCGCCACATGCGGCGGCGGGACTCAGCCGAGCAGCCCCCTCTCTCTTCTCACTCAGATCTGTTTTTTTTATTTTTATTTTCCAGCCACTCGAACTCCCTCCAACCAGAACCGCTCTCTACTCAGTCCTTCGAGCTCAACAACCCCCTCGTCCGAAATCCGCCCTCCGAAACCCAGAAAACCCACTCCGTCTCTCTGCGTTTTCTGTCACTGCTTCGGTCTTCTTCGCTGCCCCTCTCTGGTCGCCATTGCCTTTCGTTGTTTGTTTTTTTGAAAATCGTCGCCGCCGTGGGAGGAGGAGGTCGCGCCCGGACGGCCTCGTTGCTGTCTGCCTCCTCCCCTGTTCCCTTTTTTTTTTTTTGTTTCTTTTTTCTGCTCCTTTCCTCGAGCTCCCCCCGTCTGATTCTCTCGTGTGCATGTGCCCTCTCTCTCTTCCCCCCTGTCTGTATTTTCTGTCCAAAAACCAGGGAAGAGAGGGGCTGGGCTTTTTCATTGCCTGTTGCTGTTCTTCTTGGGCTTAAACTGTTTATGTGGGCTTCGAAATTATAAGCTAAACGGGCCAAGGAAAGGAATAGAGGGAAACGGGCTGAAGAGAGAAAAAAAAAAGGCCCAAGGAGAGATTGTATTCTGGGCCGAAAATTTGTGAAAAAGAAGTGGGCCGGAAGTCCGGCCCAGCCAGATTTTTTTTGATTTTTTTATCAATTTTTTTTATCTTTTCTAGAAACTAATATATATTTATATATGCAAAAATAAATAGGCATTTAAAACAAAATAAAAAAAAATTCAGGTGTCAACAATTATACATTTGTAAGAGCCATGACTCTTTGGAATTAATTGATCATTTCCGTACGTAACAAAAATATACGTCTTCCCATATTTTCTGAAGTCACATGTCTTGTCCTCTTTTAGTAATAACATCCGTGATAAATTTGTTCGTGAAATGATCTAATATGAAAATCACTACTAAGTAATCTAGTAAAGTGACTAATTAAAAGATTAGCGCCGTTTAGTTAAAGTACATTCGAATACTAATCAAAAGATAAAGATTAGTTTCTACCCAAGAGAAAGAATTAAAGTATGATTGGATGGATGCGTCTAAAAAGAGAAATCCATCGAAGCAAACTCCAATTGGACCATCTATGATGACAACAGCCCAACAAGCAAAGTGCAATGCCCCATCTAAAGAGAAGTTTACAAGTGCTTGACCGATCTTTTTTATTTTTGGGATGGTGTCATCATTATGTTTTATGCATTTTAAAAAATTTAGTTACAAGCCATATGAATTTTAAATTCCATTTTAGAAGGTCATTTTCTAGAAAAATGACATTGATTTTTAGTATTTTGCTGAAATCTGAAAATAAACTGAAAAATATTTTCGATTGTCTAGTGTGAAAAATCTAATTGATTTTTCCAAAATATACATACACCATCCATGAGCTATTAACTTGTGCATTGATAATTGGGAAATTGGGTACGGACACTAGAGTCTTGGGTCTACACACGATGGACCCCAACTTGGGTGCCGAGAATCTAGGCACAGGCACTTAAGCCCCAAGCTCAGCCTCGCTGGACTCAAGCGTAGATCTCTCACCTAGACATTACACGCAATCGGCTTGTCCGAAGATCATCCAACCCCATACATTACAAACTTTCCCATCATGACTACCGTAAAATTACCCACCCCAATTAAATATTAATAATAATGACTACCATGTGTCCAATCCGATGTGGGGACTCGGAAGTCATCAAGAAATATTTGATCAATATATGTTTTACAAAAAAAAAAAAATACGATATAAGAAAATATTTTTCATGAATACCATTTAAGAAAAACTAATTAGTTTTTATCCAATGGAAAATATTTCCCATAAATCAATTAGTCCATCATCTAAACATCAAAAAGATAGAAAGCAATTTTTTAGAAACAGTTTTCTTTTGAATAAACAGACTTTAAAGATCCCAATGTGTCAACATACATCAAGTCTTTGGACAATCGGAGTCCACGTTAATGATTTTCGATCAAAATTGGGTAGATGAACTCAATTGGCACAAATGCAAAAAGTTTTAGACTAAATTAATTCAATCGAAAGGTTTAGAAATGAATTTGTACAGGTTTAGGAGTTTTTTTAGTACTTTTCCCATTTAACATTCTGTCATGTACCCCTATATGATTAATTGCTAGGGATACTTGCGCAATGCCGAGGTAGGACAAATGTATCTTTTGTGACCCAAATAAGAGACATATTTAATCTAATAAATTTGACTGATCAAATTGCAGCCAGGCATTAACTTCTACTACATATTTATCAATTTATTTGTATTTTGCTTCACTGAAAGTTCATAAAAGATGGTTTGCATTAAACCGGCAAGAAAGACCGAAACGAATTTGCCATTTTGAAATCGGGCGAAATGAAACGTGTGCCTGTTCGGTATCTCCGTATGATATTTTTCCAAGTCTCTGCCAGCACATCGTCGGATAGAGAGGAAAAGGAAAGGAAGTGGGGCATCTTGTGGTATGACTTTATTATTGCATCATCATAGTCTTTGCTACCACTTCGTGGCCCGCGACGGTTGGCCGGTAACAGTTGCCCGTCCTCAACCCCCACCCAAAAAAATAAATAAAGAGAAGAAAAGAAAAAAGAAAAAATCCATAAAAATGCGAAATATTATTATAATATTAATACAAATGGCCAAATCAGTACTACTCACGCCACATAGAATGACCAATGTTCACATGAGCAATTTCCGGTCAAAATTGGTTGAATGGACTCAATTAGTACAAATTCCAAAGATTTAAAGCTAAATTGGTTCGATTAAAAGGTTTAGAAAAAAAAAAAATCATATCAATTCATTGATCGATTTTGATAATATCCTGTTCTAACTCGCAAGTTATCCAGTTGTTAGGGTTGAAGAAGAAACAACATGCGCGAGCTCAACTTTTTAACCTGAAGAACCGCAGAGGGAAAAGTTAAGGTTTAGAGCAGTATATTTTGTAAAATTTGCATGGTACTGAGGTATGGTAAATGTATAAAGGAGAGAAGCATCGATCTTATAGATTTGATCGATCAAATTGCACTCAGGCATCAGCTTATACTATATCTTTATCGATTTATTTGTATTTTGTTTCACTGAAAGTTCAAAAAAGATGGTTTGCCTTAAACCAGCAATTGCAAGCTCTCCGCAGGATTTTGGGCACGTCCATCTCTCGCTAATGGGAGAGAAGTACCCCTAGAATATGTGATAACAGGCCATAGCAATGATAAGCCCATGGATGCTTTGCTAAACTTTACCTCGTGAGAAGGGGGAAAAAACAAAAACCAAACTGAAACGAACCGACCCCAAATTGGGGTTTTTATTCTGATGATATTTGGTTCGAGTCAAAGTAATTGTACGCTGAAACCCTACCCAAATTATTGACATCCTAGTAGGGGGAAAATATTGGAGTACATTGTCGAGCCAAAAATAAAAAAATAAAAGAGGCGAAACGTCTCTCCTACCCTTTAGGAAGACCGACGTGACCGGCATTGATGATCTTACAACAACTGGCGAGCATACTTGTTGTAAACCTGATTGGTGAGAACTCGATAGGCGGCCTCGGTGGGATGGTAGCTGTCCCAGAACAAGTAATTGGTGTCGTCTTTGCACGTCTCGGGATCGTCGAGACTGTTGCAGAGGATGCTCACTTCTATGTTTCCCGTGCCGCAGCACCCTCTCGTCGAGACTTCGAATCCTAACACAACACAAATTCAGGGGAAGGACGCTGCCGAATCAGTACCCTCGTGCAAGCTCAAAACGACTACAACAAATGCATGGTGAACGTGCACATGCCAACATCCGAACGCCATCAGCAAAAACGGGTCTTCCCTCGCCGGAGACGAAGACGGGCTAGTTGAGTAGAGGACTAATCGATGTAACGCAGAAGAGAATGAATTACCGAATCGAGCAGGGTTTTGGATGATGGTAAGCAAAGGGTGGTAGATGTCTATGTAAACAAGCCTAGCGCCGGGGAGCTCCTCCTTGAGGGAGTTGATCCCGGCGTTGAGCTTGGAGTTGAATAGGGCGGCCGCTTCGTTGGCGGAGCCGAAGCAGTCCCTCTTGGGGCCTCCGTGTAGAGTCCTCTGCGACGGGATGCACCCTAGCGGCGGCAGGTTGAGCACCCCAATCTTCCTTGCTCCTAGTCCATACAGCTCCTGCGAGCACGTACAGGTCGTGAATATAGACATGGCGGTGAGTCGTGAAATTAGACGATGATTACAGATTCGACAGAACTTCGAAATCATTCGAGCGTGTTATTACCCGAAGGAAACTCGAAGCCGAGCTAGCCATGAGATCGGTGTAGGACGAGATGTTGTACTGGGAACTTCTCAACGGCGTCCCGAAGTAAGTGTTGGTTATGTCGTTGGAGCCGGTGCACACTATGTAGATGGCCTCGGACGCGATGGCTGACGCTCTCTCCTCCCCAACCGCCGAACGTATGGATTCCATGTACTTGGTGTAGAGATCCAGTTGATCCGACAAGGTTAGTACCGACTGTCAACAAGTTAAAACGCGGACAAGATTAGTAAGTTCTAATAGCCCAGGGTAGTATTTTAGTGGATCGAGGACCGAATTCCCACGTTAGATCTAAAGTATTGCACATATTCGATTCTCTAGGCAATCGAATGTACATAATGTCGATATCTAATCAACCTTCCGGATTTCGACTCATGTCTTATCCAATCATAATTTTAATCGTGTACTGAGAGAGAGATTACGGTTGATTTGGCAGAGAGAGGATCATATCCGTTGGCTCCGGAGGCAAAGCTCACGCCGGTTAGGAGGTCTCGGAGCTTCAGATTTGGATCCAGATAAGCAGGCAAGAACTTCTTAATTCCCAATTTCTCAGCTACAAAACCAATAAAAAAGAAGAAGTTGAATAGGCCTCATCAAACTCAATTCTCGAGTAAAATTCATCAAAGGGTAATTGAAACTATACCTTAGGTCCTAAGTTATAAAAAATAAAAAAATAAACTTTTTATGGGATTGATAATTATATAAAGTAACACATATTTTAGCTATTTACACTGGACCTTTCGATTCATAGACGTGGATTTTGGACTTATGAATGGGGGTTATTTTCGAAACTCACAAAGGAAAAAGTATACCAAAATCTACTAGTGCAATGAAATGTATAATTGCTGAAATACGGTACGAGCAAGGTTGGTCAAAGTATACTTTCTACATATTATGATTCCAAAAGCAAAGTGATTCTCAAGCTAAAAATCTGGAAGACTGCGAACTTGAGGAGATGACTCGAAGGGTGACGAATGAGAGAATTGAGGGTACTTTCAATTTCCTCGTTTAAATTTAAAATTACAGTTTCACACTCTCATTTTTTCGAGAAGAAACCCGCGAGCTCTACCTCGACATTCCGACGTTCTTTTCATCCGGAACTTGGTAGATATCTTCCGGCTTATTTCATACGAAAGACGCGACATGCGAAGTCGATCGTATCGTAACGTAAAAGAGTGAAAGACATGTTCTAGTAGGTGCATTTAATTTCGGTGGATGAATAATCATGATGGCATTTCTTGATTGATAAGAGAAAAGGAAGACGTCTTGAGACGAGACGAGATGAGGAGGGGGAGACAGGAGCACCGAAAGCAAAGGGGGAAAAAAAAATTGCCATGCACGAAGTCACGTTGGGACATGAAGAGAGAGAGAGAGAGAGAGTGGATACGTACTAAATATGTCCGAAGGGACACGGCCGTTGCTGAACCGGCCGAGTGGCACGCCCGGGTTGAGATCCCGGCCGTAGGGCGGGAAGTTGCACTTGACCACCGTCGCCAGGCCGTTGTTGTTTCCCGGGTCCACGATCGAGTCCCCGAATGCGAAGGCCGCCGGCACTGTCGCATTGCCAGGGGGCGCCGCCCGGACAGCTCCACGGAGCAGGGAGACAAGCACCGCCGCCCAAAGGGCGGCCCGTGAGAGCCTGAGGTCGAGCCGCGGTCGCGGAGGACCAAATTGGAGCGAGCTCATTGAAGGAGGAGGGGAACTGGGACTTGGAGTGAGAAGACAGGTTTTGTGTTTATGTCTGTGTGTTGTTTGGGAATGAGGTGAGAATTTAAAGAGGGAGAGGGGGGCGTTGATGGCAACGGCGGCGGCGGCGGCGATGGCCGCTGTTGTGGTGGTTGCCGTGGGTCATGTTAGATGGGTGGGGGTTTAGGTGTGCATTTATTAATGCAGGTATATATATACATCAAATCAGATCAATCATGCACGGGGATCGCTTGCTTAATTATCCCCTTCATTCAAGGAGATGGGGAAAGATCAATCTTGGTTAAACTGGGTTCATAATCTATAAATATTTAACTTTTATTGTCGTTTGGCACCTAGAAAGCACCAATACTCTTCAAAAGCATTGATGTCGTATCGGACACTTCGACACATGTCTCACACCATTTGACACATAGTCAACTCTTTTTTGATGCGTGAGTCTCGAATTATAGTATGCAAGGAGTCAATTTTAAAATTTTTCAATAAATAATTAATCAAAATGTAAATATGTGATATAGTAATAAAGGGAGAAAGAAAAGAAATTTTCTCTTCTCTTCTTACTCTTACTTCTCGTGACACGTTATTCTCTCAAAGTTTGTTTTTATCTCTTTCGACACGCAAGTTTAGAATGTGGGTTGCTTGTTTTTTTTTTTTTTTTCTCCAAATTTTATGAATTGTTGGAATGGATTGTAGATTGAATTTGTCAAATTGGAGCTATAAATGATATTAACAAATGATGGATGAATTTTTAGTATAAATTCATTCAGGGCTCCTTTCTTTTATTTATTTATTTTTTATTTTGATTCAAATAATTAAAAAAATGATAGTTTATCATGTATTTATAAAAATATATATTTAATATATAATATGTCATAACATTTCGGAGTTCTTTACTTTGAGAATTCAAGTGTCGACATGTCGTGTCGCATGTTAATGCTATTAAATTGACACTAAGCAATGGTTGGACGCCCACATTAGCCACAGTGAAGGCTCATGACCCCTTGCTCAGATCTAGCGACAACTAGTAAGGGCGTCTCAGCTCTTGCCTATGGCCTACAACGTCCATTGGCCACTATGGAGGCCGTGGACCGATAGAAGGACAAAAGAAAATAAATGAATAATGAATAAAAAGTAAAAAAAAATTATAACGTGTCAGTACTGACTGTATTAAATAGGACGATTGATGTTCATGTCAATGACTTCTACCAAAATCGATTAGAATGAATACATTAATAAATTATTAAAAAATTTAGAGCTAAATTGACCGGATCAAAAGAATTAAATTTGAATTAACATCCCAATAGGTAAATCGACTCGTGATGTTGATCGAGGATGAACCTCGTGATGCCACCAGCTGCAGTACGGCATTTTTAAGAGCGTGCATGGAACCATTAAATGTATCGAAAAGCCTACAGCTTTACTTTATTCATGTTTGAATTTCTAACATGGAAAGAGAAAAAAAGGGTTCATGTCCCTTGGCTTTTCAAAAAGGCACGATCACTTGTCACAATCTTTTCATGAAATCGCAACATCAAAAGTTCATTCCCTTTCATAGATTAAAAAGTCATGTCGATCTATTTCCAACAACGATAGTTTTTCGACCCGAAAAAGTCATGCTTTATGAGCAATTATACATTTGTAAGAGCCATGACTCTTTGGAATTAATTGATCATTTCCGTACGTAACAAAAAGGACATGTCTTCCCTATTTTTCTGAAGTCACATGTCTTGTCCTCTTTTAGTAATAACATTCGTGATAAATTTGTTCGTGAAATGATCTGATATGAAAATCACCACTAAGTAATCCAGTAAAGTGATTAATCAGAAGATTAGCGTTGTTGGGTTAAAGTACATTCGAATACTAATCAAAAGATTAAGTATGGTTTCTGGCCAAAATAGAAAGAATTAAAGTATGATTGGATGGATGGGTCTAAAAAGAGAAATCCATCGAAGCAAACTCCAATTAGGCCATCTATGATGACAATAGCCCATCAAACTCAATGGGCCGGGTCTTCTGTTGGTAACAAAGTGGAATGCCCCATCTAAAGAGAAGTTTACAAGTGCTTGACCTATCTTTTTTTATTTTTTGGGATGGTGTCATCATTATGTTTTATGCATTTAAAAAAATTAGTTACAACCCATATGAGTTTTAAGTTCCGTTTTAGGAGGTGGTTTTCTAGAAAAATGACAATATTTTTCAGTATTTGGTTGAAATTTAAAAATAAACTGAAAAATATTTTTGATTGTCTAGTGTGAAAAATCTAATTTGGTTTCTCCAAAATACACATACACTGTCCAGGAACTATTAGCGTGTGCATTAATAATTGAGAAATTGGGTACGAACACTAGAGTCTTGGGTCCAGCCTCCGGCCGCCATGAACCCCCACCTGGGTGCTAAGGATCTAGACACGAGCACTTAAATCCCAAGCTCAACCTCAATGGACTTGAGCGTGAATCTATCACCTTGAAATTACACGCAATCGGCTTGTCCGGAGATCATCAAACCCGTTCATTTCAAACTTTCTCATCATGACTACCGTGAAATTACCCACCCCAATCAAGGATTAACAATAATGACTGCCACGTGCCCATTCCGATGTGGGGACTTGGAAGTCATCATTAAATATTTGACCAATATTTGTTTTACAAAAAAGAAATGATATAAGAAAATCTTTTTCATGAATACCATTTAAATAAGATAATTAGTTTTGATTTATGGAAAACATTTTCCGTAAATCAATTAGTCCGTCATCTAAACATCAAATAGATAGAAAACAATTTTTTTAGAAATAGTTTTCTCTTGAACAAACGGACTTTAAAGATTGTAGTGTGTTAACACATATCAAGTCTTTGGACGATCGATATCTACGTTAATGATTTTTGATCAAAATTGAATAAATGAACTCAATTGGCACAAATGTAAAATGTTTTGGATTAAATTTGTTTAATTAAAAGGTTTACAAATGAATTTGTATAGATTTATCATTTTTCTCGGTACTTTTCCCATTTAACATTTTGCCATGTACCCCCCAAATATGATTGATTGCTAGGGAAACTTGCGCAGTGCCGAGGCAGGACAAATGTATCTTTTGTGACCCAAAGAAGAGGAATATTTACTCTTATAAATGTGACTGATCGAGATGTCAACTTCTCATACGCACCCTCGGTGAGCTTTCCTCTATCCCTCCATGGTGATAGTCATCTGCCTCCCCAAAAAACCCTAAATCCCCAGATCCATCTTCATGGAACCAGCCAACAATCCATTACCAGGGTAGACGAAGCCCCCCTCTGCAGCGAAATGGACTGCACAACTCTCCAGCTCCGTAGAAACCTCCGCAGAGATATCGATTGAGGTTTGTTTCTCCTTCTCTGAATACCTTCCCACACGCTCCTGTATTCATGGAAACGACCACCCCTCCCTTGTGTATACCCAACACATCATCCATTTCGTAGCCAGTAGTGTAGATCACATCAATCAAAGCCATAAAGTACCACCAACCCTAGCACGGCTGTAGCATTGACTAGAAGGCAGCACAACAGCCACCCCTGAGCTCCCTTCACTCCATTTCTCCAAATTTACCATATACCCACCTCGATCCAACCAATGCAAAAATGGATGAAACCCAACTTCAAGTGACTACTTTATGCCGCCGGATGGGTGATCTATGGTCAGATGATGTTATCACTGAGCTCGATGAGGAAGTATCTGTGGAGGAGCAAGAGGTTAATGATAGGACTCTCTATGGTAAGTCGTATTCAAAACCAAATGTGAATGTTCAAGCTTTTATCAATACTATGAAAAAGCATGGAAAACAGATTCTGTCAAATGTGAAGTTATAGAGCCGGGTTTCTTCACATTTATGTTCAGCTCCACAGAGGAAAAAAAGCGAGTTCTAGACTCAGGACCATGGTCCTTTGCTAGTAACCTACTAGTTCTGAAAGAATGGGACCCGACCGTACCTGAACATTGCTATGAATTCACGCATTATGCGTTCTGGGTGCAAATCCTTGGCCTTCCTCGAGCAAAGGTAAATGAAACTGCTGTGAGACAAATAGCATCAAAGTTGGGTATCGTTGAGGAGATTAAGTTGGAGGCTAGAACCACCACCTCTCGTCGTATAGGAAAGGCTAAGGTCGATTGGACTGGCTAAGCCCCCGCAAACAGAACGATAATTAGTTTTGGGGGTAAAAAATGGTGGCTGGACTTCAAATATGAACGACTTCCTCATTTTTGTTACTCTTGTGGAAAAATTGGACACTATGCTACTTTCTGTCCGGTTATTCCTTATGAAGAATCGGGTCTGCCACATGACAAGCCAGGGCGATATGGATCCTGGTTAAAAGCTGAAGCTAGGGAAACAAGCCAGTCGAAAGCCTTTTATGGGGAAATTGATTCTACTTTAGCAGATGAAGAAGTCTTAACCCAAGCACTCCAGTCAAATGAGGTGGTACCAAACACAGCAGATGCAACTCAAAATCAGATGGCAATTGTCCTAGCCTCACCCACTGACAAAGAACATGCAAATCCTATGGAGCTTATGACTCCTCCAGCGACTAACTCTGGTAAGAGAGAAATGCAGCATCCCCTTACTATTCTCAGCACTGTGGAAATAGAGAGGGGTGGCGGGAGTGCTAAAAAAGAAAAAGCATACATATAAGACTCCGGTGCCCAAGAAACAAAAAAGAAGTAGTCCTTATTAAAAGCAGTCTACTTTCTCCCTGGTGGAACAGGAAGAGCATCTCACTGATACCCCCATCCAGCTATGGGAATGGGACAACACACGGGCTTTGGTGGCTAGTCCAAATAAGCCACCCCAGAATCGATGAGGATACTAAGCTGGAACTGTCAAGGGTTGGGCACGCCCTTGACGGTTCGCCATCTGCGAGCCCTAGTGGCTCAGGAAAGGCCCAACTTAGTTTTTTTAATGGAAACTAAGAATAAAGAGTCTATGGTGGAAGGAGTTCGAAAACGGTTGAAGTATACTCATTCATTTATCATGGAACCAATTGGGATTGCAGGCGGACTAGCACTCCTATGGGATGACGAGGTGGGAGTGGGAGTTGAGGTCGGGGCCGGAGTACTCATTGACACAAACTGCCGTGATCACAACAGTGGAGTAAACATGCGTATCTCCTTTGTACATGCCTCTACAAATTTCCAGGAAAGACAACAACTCTGGCAATTTTTCAGCACCACATCAGCAAGCCGCAACCTACCATGGTTGTGTATAGGTGATTTTAACGAGGTCCTCTATCACTGGGAAAAGATAGGGCGTCGTGAAGTGGATAGACATAGAATCCAGGCCTTCCGGGACTTTCTAAATGGATGCTCCTTAATGGACATGGAGAGCAAGGGATGTGCCTTTACCTGGTCTAATAAGAGAGGGGGACCTGACCTAGTTAAAAAACGGTTGGACAGAGCCATGTGTACTATTGACTGGAGAATTGCGTACTTACATGCAGAAGTGTTTGCCTTACTAGCCATAGGGTCAGATCATAGCCCACTAATATTGAAGACAGAGAGGACAGGTAAATCACGAACTAAGCGTTTTAAATTCGAAGCCTTTTGGTTAGCAAAACCTGAATGTACAGAAGTGATAAAGGATGCATGGGAACTAAACAGGACTACTATACTACATATGGAAGGGAAGATACAACGAGTAACGGAAGCACTGAGTAAATGGAGCAAGGACAAGTTCCAGAACTCCCATAAGCAAATATCAGCACTTAGAGCTAGATTAATGAGCATTACAAATGCAATCGAAGAGGCATCGAACGAGAGGAATTCCAATCCATTGTCACCGAGAATAGATAATCTTTGGCGACAAGAGGAGATGTATTGGGGGTTGCGATCAAGACTTAACTGGCTAAGGTGGGGTGACCAAAACACAAAATACTTCCATGCCACGACCATCCAACGGCGACAGCAAAATAAGATAACTATGCTGAAAATCAATGAGCATACCTGGTGTTGTGATCTATCGCTCTACAACAAAGACATCCGCAGCCTTCTACCAAAGACTGTTCACAACGATGGGGGAGAGAGACTATAAGCCGATCGGACCAATGCCCCACAAAGTAGTATCACCTAAAATGAATGAGGCCCCGGTCAAACGGGTATCAAAAGAGGAAGTGAAAACAGGTTTTTTTTCAGCTAGGCGCAACAAAGGCACCGGGACCGACGGACTACATGGTCTATTCTATCAAACCCAGTGGTCCTTTCTACAAGAAGACCTCTTCAGCATGGTGGATGATTTCTTCAGACATGGCAGGTTTGATCCTGAGCTCAATCACACACATCTAGCACTTATTCCTAAAGTGACTAGCCCTGAAAACATTACTCAATACAGACCCTTCAGCCTATGCAACTTCATTTACAAAATCATTGCAAAAGTAATGGCCAATAGATTGAAACCATGGCTAACAACAGTGGTCTCCATGGAACAAAGCGCCTTCGTCAGTGACCGACAAATCCAAGATAACATCATCATTGTTCGGGAGGTTCTTCATCACTTAAAAATCGGAAGAGAAAGAAAAATTCCAGGCGGTTCAAACCGGACATGCAAAAAGCATATGACAGATTGAATGGGATTTCTTATGTGATTACATGAGAACGGTGGGTTTTAATGAAAAATGGGTACAATGGATACATTATTGCATATCAACAGTAACATTCAGCACCCTAGTCAATGGAGAACCTTCAACACCTTTTAAATCGACAAGAGGGATAAGACAATGTGACCCTCTCTCCCCCTACTTGTTTATTATTGCTACTAACGCCCTCTCTACCCTGCTGTCAAAAGCTGTCATGGAAGGTACAATCAAAGGAATTCGGCTGAATCCATCCTGCCCTACTTTATCTCACTTGCTCTTTGCGGATGATGCTATTTTATTCCTAAATGGAACAGTTAGAGAAGCTCAGAATGTTGCCAACATACTGAACCAATATTGCTATGCCTCTGGCCAAGCTATCAACTTGAACAAATCGGGACTATACTTAGGAAAGGAGTGCCCTCATCCCCTCAAACAGAACATGGCAGCAGAGCTACGGGTTCCCATTATTGAACAAACAGGGAAATATCTGGGAATACCATCAGATTGGGGCCAAACCAAAAAACAAATGTTTAACTGGATTCTCACAAGGGTAGAAAGCAAGCTCGAAGGCTGGAAGGAGAAGCTGATCTCCAGAGCAGGCAAAGAAATACTTATCAAAACAATCATTCAGGCTCTACCCCAATATGCCATGTCGGTGTTTAAAATCCCACTATCCATTTGTAGGGCTATTGAGAAAAAAATAGCAAACTTTTGGTGGAAACAACATGCTTCAAAGAAGGGCATACATTGGAAAAAGTGGGAAGACTTGAAAATTCGTAAAGATCAGGGTGGAATGGGATTCCGAGACCTAGTAAATTTCAATAAAGCAATGTTGGGCAAGCAAGCTTGGAGACTTGTTCAGAAGTCGAATGACCTATGGAGTCGAGTGGTAAAAAGTGTATACTTTCCTACGGGGGAGTTCTGGACAGCACAGAAACGGCACCAATCCTCTTGGGGATGGCACAGTTTATTAGAGGGCCGACATGTCCTTGAACCATATACACGGTGGATAGTGGGTAATGGGGAGAAAATCATAATTCGTGAAGACCGCCGGGTCGCCTTCCCGGCAGGATACATGGTCCTCCTAATCGGTGCGATCCATGCATGGTCACCGAATTGATAAATCAACAATCTAAGGCATGGGACCTTGACAAATTAAATGAGTTTTGCGAGGAGACCATTGTTCAGAAATTGCAGCCATTCCTCTAAGCACACAACTAGGCCCCGACCGACTCATGTGGACGGCAAACAAATCGGGAGCTATACGGTCAAGAGCGGCTACAATTGCATCAACCAAACAGGTATGTCATCCTCAACTCAACATCCCTCTACTTCGTATCAGATACCTAAATCTCTATGGACACGGGTATGGAACCTTCACACCCCCACAAAAATCCGACTATTTATATGGAACGTATGCCATAATGCAATCCCCACGAGAGAAAACCTCTACAAACGACAACTCTTACCTGACCCGCTCTGCCCCATATGCCAAACCGCACCCGAGACACCAGAACATCTTTTTCTCCTGTGCAAGTGGACAAAGAACGTGTGGTCACAACAGCCCCTACATATTGACATCGACCCATCAACTCTCAGCCGAATTGACAAATGGATCTACGAAAGACTCACCTCGACAGCCCCGCCCGCCCTCCGGAGACCTCCCGGCCAACGTCCTCCGCAGATCCGGAAATGCAGAAACGCGCCGCTATTCCGCGGCAAACCTCCCGATCCCAAGCTCACGGTTGACCTCGCACTCTCCTCGCAGTCCCCGTTTGAGAGTACAAATAAGCCCAAACGTAAAACCCCCATCGCACACCAAGAAGAGCCGAAGAATTGGAGACCTCCGCCAAGAGACGTCAAGCCGAACGTAGACAATACCTGGAATAGAGCAACGCTCGACGGATCCGTCGCCGGCCTTTGCCGAAACGCCTCCGGGGTGCTGATCGATGGGTTTGTCCGGAAGATCCATGCTCCATCTGCGCAGGTAGCCGAAACCCTAGGTGTAAGAGCTGCACTGCTCTGGTTGAAGGAAAACAGATCAGTTTTAATCGATCTCGCCCTCTACGCCTTTAGCCGATCGACGCCCGACACCTCCAAACTGATTCGCGCTGCTCTTATCAACGGATAACTTATCCGTGTGTCAATACGTCGGGCCGCGAAACGTCCCCATGGCCGGCCCACTCTATTACTCAGATTGCAAACAGCTCTTGGAGGAACTTCCTTGGGTCCAGCTGGAATATGGGCGCGCAAGCAAACCGGGCAAATGGACTGGCTTGCGAAAGCCCACCGGGACAACATCTTGCCTTTAAATTGGATTGAGCGACCCCCCCTTCCCCGTTGGTCTATATTTTGTATGGATTTTCCAGTATCACAAACTCTCGTTTTGAGTTAGCAATAGAAATCTCGCTTCTGATAAAAAAAAAAAAAAAAAAAATTGACTGATCAAATTGCTGCAGTCAGGCATTAACTTCTACTACATATTTATCAATTCATTTGTATTTTGCTTCGCTGAAAGTTCATAAAAGATGGTTTGCATTAAACTGGCAATTGCAAGCTTTCCGCAGAATTTTGGGCACGTCCATCTCTTGTAAAGTTTAAAAAACATCACGTTAATGGAAGATACTCCTACAATATGGGATAGCAGGGCGTAGTAATGATGAGCCCAGGGATGCTTTGCTATACTTCACCATGTGAGGAGGGGAAAAAAAACCGACTGAGTGTACCATCTCAAGGCCTATGACATTAGTTCATCTCTTTTCGTCCTCTGTATCCTCCATAGTAATACCTTTGTCTGGTACACTGCCATCTGAAATCGGTCATCGTCTTCTGGTTCAGATCATTATTGCCAGGTTGAAATTGAGTTGACCTGGCAAGAATACATTGTGGGGGAAAAAGATTGGAATGCATTGTCGAGCCGAACAAAGAGGCCAAACGTCTCTCCTCCCCTTTGTTCGGACCGACATGATCGGCATCGATGATCTCAGAATAACTTGCGACCATATTTGCTGTAAAGCTGATCGGTGAGAGTCCGATAGGTGGCCTCGGTGGGATGGAAGCTGTCCCAGAACACGTACTTGGTGTCGTCGTCGCACATCTCCGGATGGTCGAGACGGTTGCAGAGATAGCTCACTTCTATGTTCCCCGTGCCGCAGCACCCTTTCGTCGACACTTCGAATCCTGATATAGCGCACAAGTTTAGGGGAAGAACGCTGCCAAATTAGTACCCTCGTGCAATGCTCAAAATAACTCCAGCAAATGCATGCCAGCATCCAAACACCGTCGACAGAAACGGGTCTTCCCTTGCCGGAGACGAAAACGGGCGAAGTGAGCAGAGGACTAATCGATGTAACGCAGAAGAGAATGAATTACCGAATCGAGCAGGGTCTTGGATGATGGCAAGCAAAGGGTAGTAAATGTCCATGTAAACAAGCCTAGCGCCGGGGAGGTCATCCTTGAGGGAGTCGATCTCGGTGCAGAGTTTGGAGTTGAACAGGACAGCCGCTTCGTCGGCGGAGTCGAAGCAGTCCCTCTCGGGGCCTCCGTGCAGAGTCCTCTGCGACGGGAGGCACCCTATCGGCGGCAGGCTGAGTACCATGATTCTCCTTGCTCCTAGTCCGTACAGCTCCTGCGAGCACAAACAGGTCATGAATATAGACAGGACGATAACAGGACGATAAGTTGTGAAATTTGACGTCGATTACAGATGCGACAGAACTTTGAAATCATCTGAGCGTGTTATTACCCGAAGGAAACTCGAAGCCGAGCCGACCAGGAGATCGGCGTAGGACGAGACGTCGTACTCGAATCTTCTGAACAGCGTCCCGAAGTAAGTGTTGGTTATGTCGTTGGCGCCGGTGCACAATATGTAGATGCTCTCGGAGGCGATGGCCGACGCTCTCTCCTCCCCGACCTCCGAACGTACGGTTTCCATGTAGTCGGTGTAGAGATCCAATTGATCCGACAAGGATAGTACCAACTGTTGCCAAATTAAAACGCAGACAAGATTATTAAGTTCTAATAGCCCATGGTACTATTTAGTGATTGAGGACCGATCTCCCGTGTTAGATTTAAAGCATCGCGCATATATGATTCTCTAGGCAATCGAATGTTTGTAATGCTGATATCTGGTGAACCGTCCTGGATTTCGACTCACGTCTTATCCGATTCGTAACTCTAATTGTGTATTGAGATAGAGAAAGAGAGATTACGGCTAATTCGGCAGAGAGAGGATCATATCCGTTAGCTCCCGAGGCAAAGCTCACGCCGGTGAGGAGGTCTTGGAGCTCCAGATTCGGATCCAGATAAGCAGGCAAGAACTTCTTGACTCCCAATTTCTCAGCTACAAAAACCAAAGGCCTCTTCAAACTGAAATCTCATGTAAAATTCATCAAAGGGTAATTGAAACTATACCTCGGGTGCTAAATTATCGAAAAAGAAAAGTAGAATGAAAGTGTCCCAAAGTCTACCAGCGCAATAATATGTATAATTGCCGAAACATGACATGGGCAAGATCGGTCAAATTATACATTTTACACATTGTGATTTATTCTCGAGCTAAAACCCAAGAAAGCTACGTGAAATCGAGGATGCAAAGTGTACGTTATGTTTTTTCAACTTAGATTAGAGATAATTGAAAATACTTTTAAAATCCTCATTTTACACATCACTATGATTTCAAAAGCCACATGATTCTCAAACTAAAATCCAACAAGACTGCGAAATTGATGCATAAGGAAGGCGAGAATTGATGGTGCTTTTAGTTTTCTCGTTTAAATTTGGAAATTAAAATAAAAAAATCCAAAAAGACAATTTTGGGCTTACATTTTTTCGAGCAGAAAAATCCACAAACTCCACCTTGACGTTTCAATGGTTGCAGCGTGGGTGCATTAATGTTCGGGTGATGAATGATCATTGTGGCATTTCTTGATTCATAGAGAAAAAGGAGGCGTTTTGGGACGAGAGGAGAGGAGGAGGGGGAGAGACAGGAGCGCCGAAAGCCAGCGAAAAATATCATGCACGAAGACACATGACGACACGTAGAGAGAGAGAGAGAGACGCAGGCGAAGAGAGCAGACAAAATCGACTCGGGAATGGAATTCTATGCCAAGTTGAGAAGGAACGAGACGATTCGGTCCACGATCCGGATCGCGCCGGCGATCCACGTGAACCAATCATTCTCCGCAGTGGGGTCGGTCCACAGCTAATCCCGTCTCATCCTTGTCTGGACCCCTCCACGTTCCCGCCGGCGTACGCAAAGAGGAACGAGCGAGAGCGCCCGCGTGCGCGCGAGAGAGAGAGAGAGAGAGAGGGAGACGGAGGAGGGATGTGGATACATACCCAACATGTCCGACGGGACACGGCCGTTGCTGAACCGCCCGATCGGCACGCCCAGGTCGAGATCCCGGCCGTAGGGCGAGAAGTTGCACTTGGCCACTGTCGCCAGGCCGTTGTTGTTCCCCGGGTCCACGATCGAGTCCCCGAACGCGAAGACCGCAGGCACCATCGCAGTGTGAGGCGGCGCTCCGGAGGCGGCAGCCCGGGCAGCTCCACGGAGCGGGGAGAGGAGCACCACCGCCCAAAGGGCAGCGAGCGAGAGACTGCGGTCGGACGGCGGTCGTGGAGAACCGAATCCAAATCCGAATTGGATCGAGCTCATTGAAAGAAGACGAGGAGGAGGAAGAAGGGGACCGAACATGGGGTGGGGAAGAGAGGTTTTTATGTTTGTGTTATTGTTTTATGTTTGTTTGGGAATGAGCAGAGAATTAAAGTGAAGGAGTGGGTCATGTTGGATGCGTGGGTCTGCATTGCAGGTGAAGGTATGTCATGCATAAATGCACACGGATGAATATTTAATCAAGCTCAATCATGCAAGTGGGGATGGCTAGTGGGGATGGCTAGTAGTTAGGCCCCATTTTGGGCTTTTTAACTTTTGACTTTTGATTAGCTCTTTCAAGCAAGGGGGGAGGGAGGGAAGGAGGGAGAGATAAATTTGGGTTAAATTGGGTTGACAATCCATAATCTTTTAAACTGGGTGAAAATCTTGAATGTAGTGTATGCATAAGTTGGGAGATGATTACCACGAAAAGTCATAAATATATGTAATTAGGTCATAAAATTTTTAATTTAGTCAATATAACTCTAAATCTTTTGAAAATTTATCAATTTAACCATTCCGATCAATTTTATCCAGCAATTGCTTTTTTTTTGATAATTTTTATATTTTTCCATTTTTGTTTTTACTATGGTTTGCAACCCTCAGCAGCACTAAGCAAGGAGTGCAATGCCCTCACCAACCGTAGTGAAGGCTCATGGCCCCTCGTCCAAATCTAGCGAGGGTTGACAAGGGCATCCTGCTCTTGCTTGTGCTTGGCAACCTCCATTAACCATCGCTGAGGTTGTAAACCAATATAGGGGAAAACAAAAGAAAGAAAGAAAAGTGAAAAATGAAAAATGAATAAAAAAAAAAGTTTAAAAGAAGATACTAAAACACTATAAAATTTAGTTATGTTAATGCTAATCATGTCATATAAAATAACCGACATTCATATCAGTAGTTTCCAATCAAAATTGATTGTAACGACTACATTGACAAATCATCAAAAGATTTAGAAATACGTTGGCAAAATTGAAAAATTTACGAATATATTAACATCCGTACAATAAATCTAAATTTATTTATTTTTAATAATTTTGCACATATGCTGGTGATATTGATTGAGGACGAAGCCTCATTATGCCGCCCACCGCATTATAGCATTGCCAAGAGCGTGTATGGAACCACTGGGAGGATAGAAGCTTAAAAGCTTTGCTCTATTCGTGAGTGGATTTCTAACATGGAAAGACATAAAAAGGGGTTCGTATCCCCCGGCTTTTCAAAATGACACACGATTATTTGTCGATTCTTTTCGTGAAATCGCAACATCAAAAGTTCATTCTCTTTCGTAGACGAAAAGTCATGTCGGTTTATTTCCAAGAGCCATAGTTTTTCAACCCAAACAAATCACGCTTTTTGAGTGATTATGTAGATGTAACAAACATAACTCTTTGGGTTTAACCCGATCGCTTATGTGCGTAATGAAAGGACGCATCTTCCCATTTTCCACGAAGTCGCTTATCTCATCATCTTTTAGCAATAAAAGTGGTTCTAAAATTTGTTCACGGAATGATGTATTATGAAAATCACTAGTAAGTAATCTAGTAAAGTAAAGTGACTAATCGAAAGATTAGCATTGTTGGGTTAAAGTAAATTTGAATACTGATCAAAATATTTAAGTATAATTTCTGACCGTAAGAGAAAGAATTAAAGTATAATTGGATTTTGACAGAAAAAGGAAAGTATAATTGGATGGATGGGTCTAAAAATAAAAATCCACCGAAATAAACTTCAATGGGCCGAGTCCAATTAGACCATCTACGACACAGCCCATCAAGCTCAATGGACCGGGTCTTCTGTTTTGAACAGAGTGGAATGCCCACATCGATCAGAGAAGTTTATAAATGCTTAACCAGTCTTTTTTTTTTTTTTGAGATAGTGGCGTCATTATATTTTCTGCATATAAATAAATTTAGTTACAACTCATATGAATTTTAAGCTCCGTTTGCTTTGCGAAAAATTTGAAATTTCTAGAAATTAAATAAGGACACTAGAGTCTCATGTTTGACCGTGATGGACCCTAACCCGAGTGTCAGGGATTGAAGCATGAGCACATGGGTCCCAAGCTTGGCATCAATGGATTCGAGCATGGGCATTGGGGTTCGAGGCTCTACCTCGATGGACTCAGGTGAAGGCATCAAAGATTCAAGCGCGGGATCAAGGTCTTGGACATAGGTACCGAGGTTACAAGCCTAAGTGTAGTAGACCTAATCTTAGGTGTGAATGACTCGAGAACTAGCGTTGGAATTTCCATTTCCAAATATAGAGTTTTAAGCCAAAACACCGATCCATAGTCATATTTTGAAAAACGATGTTTGATTTAAACATAGATTTCCCGTCGATTAAGAAACCATTTTCTATTAGCTCATTTCTCCTAAGCAAACCAAACACCGAAAAATGTTTTTGGCAAAACAAACGAAACCTTATAATCATACTCACTAATCAAACATATGACAAAGTCAATAGAAAAAGGAAGCGAGACACAGAGTATTTTAGGAGTAGCCATTACATTCGGGGTCCATATAACAGGTCACACTCCCTAACATTCTCACGATGCTACAGTTACTATTGCGATCGAGCATGCCGCCTTTCGCACGCGGCAAATGCGAACGCCAAAAGGCCCCCCGCGAAACACGAATCTGCCTAAAACCTACCATTCTCCCTGGATCAGCCCCTTCTAGAAAATGCGCTGGCCGCCACTACAGCAGAAAGTCCAATCTCCATCCCGTCCATCGCGTTTGGCCTGAGCAAATGTTCATCGTCCGATCCCTCTTCGGACATCTAAGCGTGAATCTCGCCTCGACATCACACGCCATCGGCTTGTCCGAAGACCATTCGTGGCTTTTCCCGTCGTCCGGATCATCGAACCTCCCCCCACGCATTTTAAACCTTCTCATCATGAGTCCCGCGAAATTGCCCGACCCCATTAAGGATTTAACGATAACGACCGCCACGTGGCCAATCGGATATCGGAAGCCATCATTTAGCACTTCATCAAATGCGTTTCTTCCGCTGAAGATTTAATGATGGAGAACATTATTTTTTGCGAATACTGTTTTTAAGGACAATAATTCATTTTTGTTCGTAAATGGGTTTGTCCGTCGGAAACAAATTTTCAGAAACAGTTTGTTTTCCCATGAACAGACGGACTCTAAAGATCACGGGATCTTAATACATATCAAGTCCTTGGTTTTCAAATCGTCCTCTAGTTTAGGACCCGGAGGCGATTCTATTTGTTCAGAATGGTTTTTTCTTACTTGCTATTACCTTGAATATCTGTACACTTGCAGATATGTAGTTTTATTATTATTATTATTATTATTATTATTATTATTATTTTGTGATCGTGCCGAAGAAATAATCTTTATCTATGTTAAAAACAAACATTAACTTTTGAATTAGAGGTCCGTTTGTTTTGTGAAAAATGAATGATTTAAAAAATATTTTTCAAAAAATAATCGCTTAAATCACTTATTAAAATTAATGAACAAAAAAAATATTTCATTATTTAGCTAAATTATTATTGATAATGAAAATATTTTTGATCAATTATTTTTTTGAGCGATATAAGTAATTATTTATATAAAAAATGTTTGTTAAATCATTTATTTTATGCAAAATAAATAAAATCTTAGTGTCCAATCCTTCAAAGGATTAAAATAGGCATATACCCATACAGAAGTGATCAAAATAGACATATCCCATACGTGAAGAGCCCAGCTACTCGAGGGAAAAAGTCTAATTTTTCTAAAAAATTCATGTGAACAGCTTTTAGTCTCATGGGGTTATGCCACGTCAATCTTTTGAGTTTCTTGCAAGGTGTTTCTCTCTCGGGAGAGAGCGTCTCCATTTTGAAAAACTTCGTAACAAAGAAAAATACTTTTTTAGAAACGTTACTCATAATTTTTTCAAGTTAAGAAATTCAATTATCTAATTTTAAATATATGTGATAGTAAATAATTTTTCGTCGACCGACCAAAACTTTCATATTCCTAACTTTATTAGAATTTTCTTGATGGGGTCGCATGAAGGGTCGCACTATAACCATTTCCTATTGGTTGATGATGGAAAAGACATGGAATTCTCTCTCTTTCGTTAAGACCTTGGAGAAAAGCTCACGGCTCATCTCTTTCTTCTTCTTTTTCCCAACCATAGCATATATGGATTATTTCATATTCTCAAAATTAATTTTTATTTAGAATAACAAAGATCTCAAGACATACAATATCCACATACTACAATTTTGTTTTTTTTTTTTGGTGGGGTGGGTTTGAAGGATACAACTACTTATGTACGTTGACATAAATTCATAATAAATTTGAATTTCCGTGTGAAAATAATGAAATCTCTACATATAGGATATCTATTTGACTCCAATAGGTCCTCAAAAGACTCAAGAAAAAAACCTAAAAGCATATTACTTAGCTCGTTATTGGAGAGTCTCTTATATTCCTTGGTGCTATGGAAGAAAAATATACACTAACCAGTTAGGGGACCATATGATGGGGAAATTAGACCCCAAGTCAAGATCTCGGTCTTGGCTACCTCCGGGTGGACAAGGTGCACCTGGGATGAGTAGAGGTGAGTGAAGGATACAACTACTTATGTACATTGATATAAATTCATAATAAATTTGAACTTCCACATGCAACTAATAAATTTTCATTGCGTGTAGGACATCAATTCATCAAACCACATATTTTCACCCTTTAAGGAAGCATCGTACCTATCTACCATATTTAAATTACCTTACGAAAATATAATATATCATAAAACAATGCGCAAGCTTATGACTAGTTATAAGTGGAAATTCGATATTTCTAAACAATTATATAACAAAGCACATGACCCATAGCCTGACTTTCCTTTTAGAGATCTCCATGACTAAAGTCAAGAGTTTCCATTAGATGGGAAAATTATCGAAAAATTCCTAAACATATTGTACCGTGGTCAAGTCAATCATAAATCTTTTAATTATATTAATTTAATCCTAAATTTTTGATGATTTGCTAATTTAGTCTCAAACTCTTTAATCATGATATAACTTTTGATGATTTGCCAATTTAGTCATTCCAACCAATCTAAATAATAGATTTAAAACTGAATTGATAAATTTTCAAAAGGTTTAGATTAAATTAACACAATTAAAATATTTATGATTAAACGATCAGGTCAAAATATAATAAGATCGAATTGGCCATCATACAATAAATTCAAGACTTTTGGACAATTATCCCTCCACTAGATGGAGTATGCTCGGCCTAGAGATCATTTGCTTCGCGCGCACGATCAGGCATGAGGCAACAGGCTTCGACATCATAGATGATTTTACCGTCCCATGTCTAAATGAGCGTTCGGCGCATCTAAAGACAAACTCACGTGCCGTGTAATTCATGCTCATGAAATTCGAGAAACCACGAAATTTTGAGAAAATTATAAAGTTGTATCCCAAATCCACACTAGCAAGCTGTTGACACGCGCATGAAAAGACTGAATAGGGTCAATTCATGGGTCCCCGAAGACTACTAGGTTTTCGCAATTATCGGACATGGAGGAAAGCGTAAGCGTCAGCATCCTCGGACAGCGAAGTGTGAAACGGCCCACGACTCGGAAGCGATAAGGCGAGAGTCCGTGGTCGGTTCCACCGGCCGGTCTCGTCTCGACCCGGTCAGCCGGTTCGAACCGACATTTCGCCGCTCTGCAGTTACTTCCCATTACTCTCAGGCTGATCCTGGCTCCCCACCATGCAGGGAAAAGTCGGTTGGCGAGAGGACCCCACCCCCCCATATCCTCATTACTACGACATGGACCTCCACGACTGGTCCACGTGTGTATCCAACACGTGTCGCGGCACGGAGCGGCACACGTGGCTTGGGGGCGGCAGGTGGTGGTGGGCTGGCTTTATTTATACGGGACGTAGCTCGGAGCTTGGCTACTCAAGAACTCGAGCTAGTTCCCGCTTCGAAAACAGCGATCAAGAAGAGTGATAATCGTTTTAGGAGGAGATGGGGATCTTGGATTACGTCGCCGACGCTTGCTACGTGCCTCGTGACGACAGCAAGAAGCTCAGGAAGCGCAAGCAGCTCCAGGTAACCCTAACGTTTCCATCCGTTTCATTAGGTTTTGCTTCTTCTGTATCGCTAGTTGTCTGAGCTGATGGTGTTTTTCTCTCTTCTTATGTTCAGACGGTGGAGATAAAGATAAAGATGGACTGCGAGGGGTGCGAGCGGCGGGTGCGGAAGGCTGTGGAAGGCATGAAGGGGGTGACCCAGGTGGAGGTCGAGCCCAAGCAGAGCAAGCTGACGGTGACCGGGTACGTCGACCCCGGGAAGGTGCTCCGCCGGGTCCGGCACCGCACTGGCAAGGTCTGCGACTTCTGGCCCTACGTGCCCTACGACATCGTGGACCATCCCTACGCCCCGGGGGCCTACGACAAGAAGGCACCCCCAGGTTACGTCCGGAATGTGCTCCTGGACCCGCAGGCCTCGGCTCTCGCCCGGGCCAGCTCCACCGAGGTCAAGTACACCACCGCCTTCAGCGACGAAAACCCCAACGCCTGCGCGGTCATGTAGATAACAAGAGAAAGGGAACTTCATGTGTATCGATTTGGCTGTGTTTATGTACAGGGTTTGTGTGATTATTTTGAAGCTGGGGTGGAATAGTGTTGGACTGTGTTATTGAACTTGGGAGAGTCTGGGGTCTGGAAGTCTGTAGTAGGTTCAAAGCTTGGCCAGATAAGACAAAAAGTAAAAATTTGTAATGATTATTCTAGATTGTTAAGGAGAGTTTGCTGCTTCTGTTGACTGTGCCAATCATTGTTTTGACGATTTCCATCTTCTTGGTTTTGTCTTTTTGGCCGGGACGCGATCAGAACGAGGCGCGAAGTCTGTTCTACGGTACGATTCTTGGGTTCACGAAGCTTGCAAGAGTTTCACGAACCTGTTACGTTCATGGCTCTTTCGCTAGCGTGATCTGGCCTCGATCCGGCGCAGGAACTTTTAGAAGTTAGGTCCTTTGCTAGAACCTGATCTTGCGATTTAGGAATGCAATTAGAAGTTATAGCTTTAAAGAAGAGCTGATCTCGTCTGTCCTGGAACGTCCGAAATCTGTCAGGACGGGAAAGGATATAGCTACCTGAAGGGCCTGGAACTGAAGGGGGCTGATTTTCTGAAAGCACTCCTTATGTTCAAATCTTAACTCAATTGACTCCTTGTGCTTGGCGATGCTGAGTCGAATGAGACTCTACACCACTAGCCCGACATCGGCCGGCTCGAGTTCGGGGCTTGGGCTACGCCGTCGACTTTAGGTCGGCTTCCCATTCTCACCGATGGTGGAGTGATCGGGCAGTGATCATCGAGTGACCTTTGTGCTAGCCCGACATCTGGGCATGTGAAATGCACGTGATTTGCCGCCATTTATGGCAGAAGTTCTAAAAAGCTAAGTACATTTAGTCAATTAAAGGGTTCCTCCCCTTTTAAAGAGACGATGTCGCCCTGCGTGCGATGTCTATAGCCAGGTATGGCAAAAGTTCTAAAATGCTAAGTACGTTAGTCCATTGAGGGACGAGAGAAACGTTTCTACAGGACTTCTTCTGGTCTTGTTGGGCCGTGACTGAGGATTGGGATTGGGCCTCGTTCTCCTTCGGGCCGCGGTCTTTCGGCCCAAGATGCAAATCACGTTGCCCTCGGGCCCATCGGGACCTTATGGAGGCTTTCCTCGAAAGTTCGTGAGGACGCGTTCCGGTCCGGTCCGACTTTCGCACGCCACGAAATTTCAACGATGAAGGAAAGCGACTCCAAATTCGACGAAGCTTCTGAGAGGGAGAGAGTGAGTTTACGCGTGTTACAAGTCCCCGTACGTGCAATGCGGCAATGCCAATCCCATGGTTCCAACGATATGCTTTTGAAACGAGGGGATAGGTGATCCTCTGTGGAAATATTTAAATAATAAATTACATAGTTTAGATTATTAAAATATTGATGATGGTCTTCAAAATCCGACATAGTGTTAGAGTAGGATATACTTAGTTCCAATGTTTTTTGGTCTCTATTTCATACTTTAAGCTTGGGCCAAAATTTTAAGCTTTTTGAAGTGTTTGTGAGGTAGGATTGACATCTCGTACTAGGCTGCGATTTTTTTAAGATTGTGGATCGATCTCTCAATTGGTATTAGATATAAGTATTTATTTTCTTGACCATATTTATAATTTTATTTGAATTTTCAATAATTGTGTGTGATTATCAATATTACAATATTTTGTAAGATCACATTGCTAATTATTATAAATGTTTTAAGTTATTAGATAAAAGTGTGGTTTTATATTTAAATATTTTATTGCTCTCTTTGTGCGTAAGCTCAATGCTAAGTTTGCTTTCCTTTAATGCGAGTATCTTTTTTTCATCCTCAATCTTTTTCTTCGATCTAAATTGCGAAGTCTACCATTGAGCTCACTTTTACTCTAGGCTTCCTTCTTCATCCCATGTCTTTTTCTCTAAACCAAATCATGAAGCATGCATAGATACATCACAACTAGGGGTGTCAAAAAGACCTGAGCCAACCCGACCCGGCCCGGCCCGACCCGACCCGACCCGACCCGACCCTAAACTTAGGGTATTTTCCAATACCGGCTCCATACTCGAACCCGACCCGAAAATACCCTAAATTTAGGGTCGGGTCGGGTCAAAACGGGTCACACGCAAGCCTTTTGACACCGGTACCGTCCGTGCGTTTTGGTCTTCATTCGTTGAGGGAAAATGGTAAAGTAGGATAAAATAAACAAAAGAAAATAAGTTTTTATCTCTCTTTGTACGTTTTGGCTCTCAACTCTCTAGAGTTTTTGAGCTAAACAAGAAATTAAAACCAAACTTGTAAAGGGTCACGTTCTGGCCCGACCCGACCCGACCCTTTTGTTTGGGTCTAATGTGTTTCGGGTCGGGTCGGGCCAAAGCATGACCCTGTAGGATTAGGGTCGGGTCGGGTAACATCAAAACCCGACCCGACCCGACCCGTTGACACCCCTAATCACAACGCCCATCACTCGGGAATTGCATTGGATTCCTTTCACTTAGGGAGATCACTAAGTATGAGCGTAAGTCCAAACCCGTCAACAACCTATCTTTACTCAAAAGCTCAATATTCCATTGCTCTCTCTTTACTCAAAACAAAACAAAACCAAACCTTTTAAATAAAAGAGTACAATTTGCAAATGTAACATGCTCTCATCCTAAAAGGCCATATCTATCACAGCTTCAAAAACACAACTGTAAACTAATCACCAAAGCTGCACACACTATCACCAAGATCTTCTCCTTTGAAAACTAGGCTTGTAGCGCACACCTAGGTTCGGAATCTTCAATACTATCCTTATACAAAGACTTTATTACAGATCGAACACATCTAAGAAACTCATAGATCTAAATTTAAATCAAGAGAAAAAAGCTCATAGATTTAGATCTAAACCGAAATTGGGAGAGAAGAGTTCGCCGCTGAATCTTGGAGAAGTCATGGAACTATGCCCAGGGCATTTTATTGTCGAAAGATAAGCAAAGACACTCACAGAATTTTTAGCTACAAGTAGATTAATCCATCCAGACCAGCAAAGAAAAGCAATAAGGAGCGAAAGAAGACGCCAAATGAGGTGAAAAAAAAAACTCAGGTTAGACCGTGAGAAGAAAAAAAAAAGGGAACTTAGGCTCCAAGGAAAATAAAAGAAAATGTTTTTCGGATTTTCCGACGTTCGTTTCACGTAAAATAAATTTATTAGAGAAAACATTTTCCATTAAGGAAAAAAAAATTTCTAAAATAAGGGAAAATGTTTTCCACTTTTGAAAAGTGGAAAACATTTTCCACATTCACTCTCTCTTATCTTACACTCTCCATTAGTCCTCACTTATTTATTTTATTTTTAGATTTTATTTTATTTTTTTCATAAATTCGAATTTTTTTGTTATTTTTTAATAAAATCGATTTTTTATTTTTTTTATTGTTCTTTATTTTTCTGTCTTTCTTTTTGCTATTTTTCTTTTTTTCGGCCGATCGTTAGTCACGGCAACGGCCAAAGTGACCGACAACAGGCAAGTCGAGCTTGCCAGATCGGTAACGCCTGAGCATCACAAAACGAAAACTTATTTCCAAATTTACCCATTTTTAAAATAAAAAATTGTAATTCTCTCCTCCCTCGCTTCACGAACCCAGCGCCTCCGTGCTTGCCTCTCTTTGCTCCCTTCAAAATAATCAAATCCCTCCTTTTTAAAGTAGAACAAAGTCAATTGCTTGCCCTAATTGGTCGATCTCCCTCACTTAGCTTTTGCACGGCATTGTGCTTCTTCTTCCTCCTGGTAGTTCAACTACTTTCCAAATTGAAGCTGCATAACTCGCGATATCGATCTGCGAAGCTCGAGCCTCATTGCTTTGAGCTCACATTGCCGATGAGTTGATCATGCGAACTCGCTAGAGGTAGGCGAGCCTTGAGCCTTGCTAGCAAGGTGAGCTTGAGGCATGGCCGGCGATTAGCCAAGAAGGAGAGAACATAAAATAAATAAATAAAATAATTTAATAATCTATTTTAAAAATAATAAATAACGATTTTAAAAAAATAAAATAATAAAAATTGAAAAGGTTTATAAAGGAAAATATTTTGAACATGGAAAATATTTTCAATTTCAAAATCAAGTTTTACCGAACATCGGAAAATAATTACGTTTTCGGAAAATAACTTATTGAAAATATTTTCCAAAAAGTAACTACACGCGAAACGAAGCAACGCGCGTCTAAAAAAGAAAAGCAGAGCAAAGGACTTCACCTCTAGATATTGAAGTTGACAAGTTTTTTATAGCAATCTAGATATTGAAGAATACAATATACAATATCAACGAAATAAATAATCGAGGAAATTTCGCAAAAAAAAAAAAAATTCAACATTTCTCGAAGGAGTAGGAGGACCCTTTTGCTTTTCATAGCAATGTAAATCGTCATCTTTGTCTTCTTATGATGTAGCGGTTCTCATAGAATTCTCACGCCCATTAATTAAATGAAAATACTGCAAATTACTCCAAAACCCCAAAAAAAAAAAAGAGAGAGAGAGAAAATTATTGATTCCAATTGACGAGACCGAGCGGAGTCGAAAAGGAATTCCATTGCGGTTCACCCGACCTTTATCCCTTCATGGGAACACCGCAATCCAGCTTCCCAAACGCTCCGAGACCCGAAAGGCCCCGCAAGCCAATACGAACCCTCGTCCGAGCAGGACGATCCGACTATCCCCGTCTCCAAACAGGCCCGTTCCTTCTCACAAAGGCCGGATCTCGCACTATAAAACCCCCTCGAGGGCTTTAGTAGGGTTGTTTTGGATCTCAGATCTCTCTCTTCTTCTCGAGCTCTGAATCCTCTCGCTCTCGCTCTCTCTCTCTCTAGGTCTGCGCGAGGCCTTCGAGCCTCCGTTCGAATCGGAATCGCGCGGGACGGATCCGCGCTTCCCCTGTTCTCGGAGCGCAGTTTCGGTCCCTACTCGATTCGCACCCTCGCCCCTCTTTCTCCGCGAGGGGGGCAGCTAGGGTTTGCGACCCGATCGCTGTTGCGATCGCTCCTGTATCGAGAGGTTTCCCTTTGATAATCGCTTGTGCGTGTGTGTTTTTCTAGGATGTCTCGGTGCTTCCCGTACCCGCCCCCCGGGTACGCGAGGAATGGGGTCCGCGACGAGGCGCTGATCGAATCGATCAAGGTTCGTTCGGGCATTCGGTGGTTAACAGCTTTGTGCTCTGTACTGCTGGCTGACTGTTGTTCCCGCTTCCGCCGAGACTTTGGCTTGGTTTTTATGCACTGCGTCTTTTTATTCGCGAACGGAGGTAGATTGACAAAAAAGAAAGAAAAAAAGAGGCCGGATGAACTGTGTTTTTAAACTGGTGTTGGACCTTTTGGGGTCGACAAAGAAGGGATGGAACTAACTGGGGAATTAATGAAACGCCACAACATATGTTGTGGAAATGTTCTATGGACAAAACATGTGGGTTTTAAGGTGTGGGTCGTGTTGAAAGTGGACAATGTGTATGCAATGTGTGTGCTTTTGGAGCAAGTAATGATCACGAGGTTATGAGAATATGATGCCTCTTTCAGGTTTTTGTGAGTCGTTGGCTGATGGATTTTAGAAGGGATATAACAAGGGCCTGCCTTTGAAAAATTGTGACACTAAGGTGCATGAATATTTTTTAATATGCTGAGTCGATGGAGTAAGTAAGAGTTCTTGAACCCGCCAAGTAGTAGTTGCCAAATGTTACAATGGAGTTGCAATTGCTTGGTTGAGTTCTTGTGTCTGATCAGTTCATGTTCTTAGGGTGTGCTAGGACCATTAGACATGCACAATTGATGCTTAGTCGTTCCTATCTCAAGTGGTGATGTGATTTCCTGGAGCTGTCTAGTTGCCAGATGCATCACTCTGTTCTGTAACCAACTAAGAGTTGCAAACATTCATGCAATGTCATTCTGGTAGAAGTGATGGAACATGATAAAATGGTGTGGGGGTGATGTATGGAACACAAAGCAAAATCCTTGACGGAAAGAATTCTGTGTTGAAATTAATGAATACCTTGATAAATGCTTGATATGATGGATGAATTTCCTAGTTCATGCGGTGAATAAAAGTGCAGGACTTTTTCTTATGCATGCATTTTGAAAGCGATAGATTGTACACTGAATTCAGCTATTACTTAAACAGAAGCATTTGACATGACGGATAGATTGTTTGAGTGTTTGGTTTTTGCTGTGGTATGATTTTGGTGGAAGTGGAATTCATGAATTTGAGCTTGCCTTTCCCTTTATGACATCCTGATGAAGTACTTTCTTATTAAAATTTGAGAACTCAATCCGCATGGTACTTAAGTCTAGGCAAACGTAAGAAATTTTGGGCAGAAAACAGGCATGGTGGAGTCTAGTTTTGAGTTTCCCACTGTTTATTGGTTAGGCTTGGTCATTGACAAGATGAAAGAGATCTTTTACTTCAATCTGGTTTTGTGACAATTGTATGCGGTTTTGCATTTTAAAGATTCTTTTAATAGGTCAAGCATCCCAAGGTCAGAGTACTGTGTTTTCTAGTTAATGTGAGGAAGTTGATTCTCTAGGAATTTGTGAACAAATAGTGCATTATTGTATTTTTGCTAATAGAGTGCCGTTGTCTGCTATCTTGCCTTTACAGTATTGTTATGCCTAGGAGATCAAAGCATGGAGCAATGTATTGTTGTGGTGTGAGAGAAGGGGTGAAGAGCAACTTGTTTCTTTTGAAGTATCTTGTTTGGATAGAGCTTACTCTACTGTAACTAGAGGGATAAAATAAATAATGGTCCTCTATAAATTTAGAGACCCAATAATCTCAGCACTCTCCTTGACAAGGGTTAACTCTAAATAGGATTATTAGTTGTAATTCTTTCACCAGACTCCCAAATCTATTTTTGACATTTGGCTTGTCATCATGGTGCTTGTCTTGTTTTCCTTCTATTCGCAACTGTCAGTGTACTGTTACTCCATTAAGATACTTTTATTCTTGGTTAGCTAGTACTGTGTTGAGGTAGTCACAGTGGTAGACTTGCTAGTGCTTCTCTGTATCTATGTTCTTGCTTGTCCCGTATGTTCGTTCTTAATATTCATCTTGTACTTAGACTGATTGCTATCCTGGTTCTATGTGGGTTTAGAGAGAAGTAGAGAAGGCGAAGAAAGAAAGGAAAAAAGAGAGAAAAAGGGAAAAGAAAGACAAGAAGGCGGCCCTGGAAAATGGAGGTAGTAAGGACAAAAAGAATAGTCATAAGAGAAGGAATGAGGATGAGAGGACCCAAGATGACCAAAAGGCAGGAGACCATCGCAAGAAAAGAAAACACGACACTGAACACCTTGAGAAGAGCAACCTTACTGAAGAACATGGGAAACCTGTCAATTCACTGAATTCTACAGACAGCACAATGAACAGCAGCAAAAAGCAAAAGCAAATCTTGCCTCCAGATGGCGGGCATAACCCTGGTGAGTTTGTTCATTTTTATTCCTTGACTGGGGCAGGCTGTTCACTTGTTGGGTTTCTGCACTTCACATGGTCATTGATTCTAGTAATTCAAATTCTTCTTATTAATGTGAAGCAAGCATTATTCGGATCCGGTTGCCTCTACAAAGGCACAAAGATCCAGAAATGCTACCCAGCGGGGAACAGCCTTGCTCTGCCCCAGTAAGGACAGATGTCTTTGATCGTGAGAAGCATGAACATGCTCCTAGATCTAGCACAGACTGGAGAGAGCATCCCTGCTCAACTTCTTTGAGTGCAGGCGAAGGTACTGCCTCTAAGCCTGGCTTGACAGAGCAGCCTCCCTCTTCTGGAGTAGCTGAAACATCTTCCCGAAAGAATGGGGCTTCATCCTCACTGAGCTTAGATGACTGTGGCCTCTCTCGATCAGAAATAAAGTACAGAAATCTGATAGAAAATTGGGTGCCACCCTTGTTCCACAGTGGATGTGCTGATCTTGATGATCAGGAATGGCTTTTTGAGAGAAAGCAGCCCAATCGTGATGCTGGAAAATGTAAATCTGATTACGATGGCTTGACATACAGGAGCCCAAACCCGTGGCCACGGATGCATTACCTACCAGAGGTTGATACGTATGCTCTACCGTACACGGTGCCCTACTGAAATTCCATTGGACGCAAGATGAGCAAATGGTTCAACATGCTTATAGGAATGGAGGAAATGGTTCTTTGGATGTTAACCGTTTCTTGCGATGGTGCCTGTGCGATCTTAAAGCAGTCGTAATGGTATTCAGAGGGTGTAGATTTTGCGCTAGGGTTTCTTAGGATAGAAAGAAAATGTGAAAAAGGCTTCTTGCAGAGGGCGGGGTTTTCCTAATTGTAATGACGTGACACATCGATTTTTCCCCCATACTAATGATGATGAAAAAATTACTCATGGCTTTTTTAAGGGTTCTCAGCCATTTGGAGCTTGATCTTTAGCTATTTCTCCCACTCTTTTCACAGTGTTGTGCATATCTTCGTCTTTTCTTTCATTACTACTTGCACCGGTTGCCCTTCCACTTTATTTGATAGATTGTGGGGAGGCAAAGCCAGCAACACCCTACGAAGAAAATGGGCAAGCGGGTAAGCTTTGCGATGCAGCAAGCAAGATTTGGACTCGATGTTCCTAGCTAAAATGTTGTATACCTGTATTTGTTCTGTCGATATGGTGAGGAAGATCTGGACTCGCTGTTCCTAGCTAAAATGCTGTATACCTGTATTAGTTCTGCATCTGCAAAAGATGCTTGATTGGTCTCGTGACCTCACTTAAAGGGTTGTATCACAACGTGTTTCATGCACTGCAATTACTTTGTGCATCGCATGATCCTACAGTTACTGAACTAGTATATAGCTAGTGCATTAGTAGTCTAAAGAGATTCAATCGTCCGTTTTTTTTTTTTCATGATTAGAGATGTTTGAATTTATTTCTTGAATTGCAGTTTTAAAAAGTTGGGGTAGATTTCAATTTCTTTTTCTAGGTTTGTTTTCAAAACCATGTCATATAGGTGACCTAAATTGTACGATAGATTTTAGCTAGATGGCTTATTTCTATGATTAAGCTTATGAAACTGGTGAACGCATAATGTAAATTGCTTTTGAATAAATCGAACCGTCCAACATAAGGTGAAAAGCAAAAGAAAATATAACCGATTGATAATTGAGAAATACAAACTCCATTATTTTTTAAGAATTAATATGAAGAAAAATCCTAAATTAATATACCTATGATTACTTTATCGTTTGTTAGTTTTTCGTTAAATTAGATTAATATTACGAAAAAATCATAAATCAATATACTTATGATAAATTGAGGGTAAAACTTCAAATTTGTATACAAGTTAATTATCACGTGTTATTCAATTTAGCAATTTAATGGAAACTAAATAAAGGCAAATTTGTTATTAGTGTTTTAGTTTGAGATTTTTATGGTATAAACCCATTTCTTAATGATTACTTACCATGACGGCGCATATTTCGCTTCTTGTCCCCGCAAGAAATTACAAGAAATTCATTCAAAAATACAAGGTCAATCAACTCATTTATACTCCTTTTCAAGAAATTTTACTTAGCTATTTGATGTTCGAATGAAATTTGTGTAAGTTTTAATGCATCAGCCGATTGATTCATGAATGATCAATTGAAAGACCTCGTGCTCCTTTGAACATCTTTTTACGAGAGAGCTTTGTTTTTCGATGGATCGATTTTCTCCGCATCAATTTTTTGTTTTGTTTTGTTTTGACTTTTGATTAAGTATTTGATTTAAATTTGATTAATTGGAATTAAAGGCAGGAACTTGTAAACAAATTTTAGAGATAAGTATGCCGAAAGTTTTTAAAATTGTTATGAAAATACTTTTGAGTGATTTAACTTAAAAAATATAATTAAGTTTTAAAATTTATCACAGCACAATTAAATCCTAATATTTTTAAAAAGTACAATTAAATTTTAAAACTTACTAAGTTAGTGTAATCAATCATGTTGTTACAATCAAGTTTAAAAAATTATCATCTTATTGCAACAAAGTCTTAGTATTTTCCGTTTGTCAACTTGAATGAAGTTAATGAAAATGAGTTAATTGCACGGATTTGATGAGTTTTATAATTTAATTATATTTTTAAAATTAAGTTTTAAAACTCAATTGAACGTTCAGTTTTAAAGATTTTTAGTATATTTATTTCGATATTTCATGGAATTTAAAAAATCAATTCAATCAATTACGAGTTTGAGAATTACAATGAAAAATAAATTTTTTTATAATATTTCGGTAGAGCATTGCGAATATTCTTCGAATGAAAACAAAGGGAGGAGGCGGACCATTCAAGGAGAGGAAGAACCCGACGAGCGTCCAAATCGACCGTCAAGCCTAACGCTGGCCCATCGTAAGGAGGTGCGCCCCGTGGCGCTCGATCCCGGCTCCCGGCCACCTCGCCGCGACACAACGTTGGAGGCGAAACGGAGACCCGAACCCACGCTCCCCCTCCCCCCCAAAAAAAATAAAATAAAATAAAGAGAACAAAATAACCGGAAAGAAGGAAGCAAGTCAAAACGCGAACTTTTGATAATTTCTTTTCACGGAGAGGCGGAGACGGAGGCGGAGACGGAGGAGCGACGATGATGACCGGAGTGGCTGACGACGAGGACAAGTGGCTCGCGGCGGGCATCGCCGGCCTCCAGCAGAACGCCTTCTACATGCATCGCGCCATGGTAATAAACGACATCGGAGCTCTTCCCCTCGCTCGCCGATTTCCTCCTTCGATTCAGCGGTCGGAAAGACCGTTCGCCGCCGCGTGAACTCAAAACCCTAACCTCGATCTCCGCTGTTGCATCAGGACTCGAACAACCTCCGGGACGCCCTCAAGTACTCGGCGCAGATGCTGTCCGAGCTCCGCACCTCCAAGCTGTCCCCTCACAAGTACTACGAGCTCTGTAAGCGCCGGTCCTCCCGATCTAATTGGGGCGGTTCTGTTTGTTGGTTCCGGGCGGTTGATTATATCTCGTGGCTTTTGATTGTCGGGGGCGAAATGCTTGTCGTTTATGGATTTCGTGTTCCCGGTTTTGTTTTTTGATTGATTGACCGATCGCGCCAGATATGAGGGCCTTCGACGAGTTGAGGAAGCTGGAGATGTTCTTCAAGGAGGAGACGAGGCGGGGTTGCTCTATTGTGGATCTCTATGAGCTCGTGCAGCACGCAGGCAATATTTTGCCCAGATTGTAAGTTAGAGTTTGGCTACATAATATGGTGGATTTGGTATAACTGTTTTTGCCGGACTTGGAAAAGTGCGATATGTTTTCTCGCTGTAGTTAATTGGTTTTTAAATTGCTCTGTGTGCATTTTGGTCAGTGCACATGGATACTATTTTTGTAATTCGAAAGTTTAAATCGGGAAGCATGTTAAGGATTAGGTTGCCTATGTCGTGTGATATTAATGGCTTAAGCAAATGTGTGCTGTTAGAGAAATGATGGTTTGAGGAGTGCAGCAGCTGTGGGCAGGCCCTTGGGAAGGAAGAATTTAAGTTGATGCTGAACAATGGGAGGGTCATCCTGTTTCCCTGCTCGGGGCAGCAAGTGACTTTAAGTTCATTATATTTGGAACCCCAACTCAAAAGGAGGGCATTTTTGTGGTAAAAGGATAGAAAGTAGAGATAGCGGGGATAGTAAGCCAGGACGTGAGAGTTAGCAGACTAATTAAATCGCATTCAGTTTCGACTGCTGGAAATTTTTGATACATTTTTAGTAGATTGTACAAGTTGATGGAGATGGATTGATCGGATATTCAAATTGTTCTTCTCATTGTTAATACTGGACGTGGACTTTGTATGTTGAAAGGTACTTGGAAGTCCTTGGGAGCTTATGAAAAAAATGAGGAGGAAAAGAAGCAAAATAGTTTAAATGCTTCAAGTGAATGCTCATCACACAGAAAAATGAGATTTAGCTCAAATAAAGATCAGAAAGTCAAGCACTCAAAAATCTGAATGATTCCCTGAAGAGGAACTTTAGATGCCTTACAATGTGCTATCTAAAACTCTAAATATATGCACTAAGCAGAAATCATTTTGTTTTCCTGGTTTTTTAATTCTATCATGGTAATATTTTATCTTGGTGCTTTTTCCTGCAATTATAGAGATTTCTTAGTTTGTCTCATGAAAGGCATGTTTTGTCATTTTAGGATGTTGAGTGTAGGGGCTTATTTCCTGTAAGTCGATGGCAGATTTAGTGACCCGTCGTCTTAGGTTGCGAGTTCTTGTCTTGAACAATGTGACAAGTTGAGGGGTGAATGGCTATGGATTTGTGCGCATCAATAATATACTGAAGGTAGCACATGTTGGTGTATGCCTAGTCTGATAAGTCCTTGTGATTTCCGTATGTGAATGTTTGGTTCCATTTGGGTTTGTTAAGAACATTAATCAATGTAAATCTTTACTTAACTCTCATCTGTAATTGTTTTCTAGTTCAGCTATGAATCTCCCATTTCTGGCCTTGTCAGGTATCTTCTTTGCACCGTAGGATCTGTTTACATTAAATCTAAAGAGGCTCCTGCCAAGGACATTCTGAAAGATCTTGTGGAAATGTGCCGAGGTATCCAGCATCCTTTACGTGGACTCTTCTTGAGGAGCTACCTCTCTCAACTTAGTAGGGATAAACTACCTGATATTGGTTCTGAGTATGAAGGGTAAGGGAATTAAATGGGAGTACCGTTAGATTTGAAGTTGTTTTACTAAGTTCATTGAATTCACTAGCATGTACCTGGGTTGTCTAGAGAAAATCTACCTTTTCCTGTCCTTATAGTTATGCAGCTTCTTCCATTGACATTGATTGTGTTCAAAATTCTCATAAAAACGAATTTGTAGGGTGCTTAGAGCCATGTATCCATTCGGTTGAAACATCCTGTGTATTTATCTATATATCTGTATATACATGTATATGCAGAACACAGACACAGCTAGGCATCCAATTTTATAGCCTTCCAATTTCGTATCATCTTGATGCTGTTCTGTTTCTGGCTTTATGATGTATCTGCCGGTATATGCCAAAAAACTTGAGCCTTTCTGCACTGGCTTTCTTGAATCCTACAGAGATGCCGATACAATTACGGATGCAGTGGAATTTGTAATCCAAAACTTTACTGAGATGAACAAACTTTGGGTGCGGATGCAGCATCAGGTTGGTAGAGCTACTTGCTGATTGTTACATGTCTGGACATGCTTAGAGTCAATGTGTTTGCATGACAGGAAGGTAATATGGTATCATGAGGGCATGATTTCTGGTCATGCAGGTGTTGTAGTGCTTATGTATGATTCATACTCTTGGTGATCCTGAGTTGAGGGTGTCGGGCTTTCTCGTCTGCAGGGACCTGCTCGGGAAAAGGAGAAACGGGAGAAGGAGAGAAGCGAGCTGCGCGATCTTGTAAAATCAGTGACCTGTGATTGGTGATTTTGACAGCTGAAATTGAGTATGTGCTCATTGAATATGCTTTTCTGGCCCCTGCTCTTTTCAGGTTGGGAAAAACTTGCATGTCCTTAGTCAGATAGAGGGTATTGACCTTGACATGTACAAAGATACTGTGCTTCCTAGAGTCCTGGAGCAGGTACATCTCTGATTATTAAATTCATTTCTCTTATGATGCCTAACATGTGAATCGTATTTGTCCGCCAATGCTCTATTTTTTATGCCAAATACAGGTTGTCAACTGTAAAGATGAGATTGCTCAGTATTACTTGATGGATTGCATTATTCAAGTATTTCCTGATGAGTATCACTTGCAGACACTTGAGATCTTGTTGGGTGCATTTCCCCAGCTTCAGGTAACATATCTTTTGTAGAACCACACCCCCCTCGCATCCATCTCTCTCTCTCCCTCCTTCCCTCCCTTCCTCCCTTCTTCACTCCTTGTCTTTGTGTGCTTTTTTATAGATGTCTAATTTTTTTCACATTGTGGTTACTATGAACAATATTGGTAATTGCACTAAAATTGTCACATGCATATATACCTTTCTGAGCTCTACTCTGAATTTTCTATCTCACATATCTCTTTTATTTGGTTTTCTTTTTCAGGCATCCGTTGACATCAAGACAGTCTTATCCCAGTTAATGGAAAGGCTTGCAAGTTATGCTGCTTTAAGTTCTGAAGTTTTGCCTGAGTTCTTACAGGTGGAAGCTTTCTCAAAGTTGAATAGTGCGATTGGGAAGGTAAATCTTGTCTATTGAGCCTGTAGGATTGAAGCTATCTATTTTTCGTAGCATAAGATAACCGAATATTTCAGAACTTAGGAAGGATTGTCATCCTATGCTCTGATTTCAGCAGATGTTGCCACTTATCAGTGAGCTTGTCCCTATAACGATAACATGGACAGACAATATCTTTGATGATATTATGGATATAATCACCTCCATGTTGTTTTAGGTTTTTTAGCCCATCCAATAAGGATAATGATACTCGGATGCTATAGCTAGAGAAAGACTTCAGTGATCCCATGGAGGATCAAGTTGCACCTTATTGTGATTAATCTAAGGTTTTGTTAGTCACTGGTTGAAAAGAAATTAGGGTTTTGTGAGTTTTGAAATGATGTGCCTTCTAATGGCATTGGGCCTGATATTGATAGTTTGAAGGGGTGCTTATAATGTAGGGCAATGAATTTAATCAATAGCAGGCAAATTCTTATTTGTCTCACACATGAGGCTGGATAGTTTTTAGGCACTTAGATTGTGCTTTGCCATGGCTTAAGCAGTTTCCGTGAAGCTACGGCAGTGCAAACCTCAAATGAAGTGTTTAAAGCCTATTTAATTTTTAGTAGAAGGGCAATGCACTGTCATGGCAATGGAGAGTTGTCAAATTGGATCACCCCTCCACACTTTTTTTGGTGGAAAAAAAAAAAGCTCCTCTAAGATGTCCCTTGGTTATATGTCAACAATGATATGGATTAGAATGAGATCAAATTTTCGAAGCTTGATCGGTGCTCTTAAGCATGGGGCTTGAGGCAAACTAGTTAGATCTTTTTAAATCACCATAAGAAACTCAATGTATTACTTAGCAACTCCCAAGCAGTGGGAGGAAAAATTTGGGCCTCTGGGGCTCTGACCGGGTGCCTATTGCAGAGTGATCTTGTGACTTATATGAGTAGCTTAGTTAAGGGAACCCATTGCAGCTGTGGCAAAAGCTGTTTCGCACATGTTGCATTCCTTCCAATATATTTAGCCGGTTGTCTGTGTTCTGTTGTGTAGATCAGTTTTTTCTATTTTATCTGAACAAAACACTTTTTACATACTGGAATTAGTTTTGTACCTGCTTATATCTTATTTGTTTATTATTTTGGTCAGTTGCCTATATTTTTCAAACAACTCAAAGTGTACTTCTGTTCTTTGTACAGGTGATAGAAGCACAGCCTGATATGCCAGTTGTTGGAGCTGTAACCTTGTATTCATCTCTTCTTAAGTTTTCTCTCCATGTTCATCCCGATCGACTTGATTATGCAGATCAAGTCTTGGTATGATCTACCACCAAATGAACTTTATGCATCAGTTTGCTTTGTCCTCTCTCCCTTTATGTTTTTTGCTCATTAATAAGCTTGTTAACATCCTTCTTTTCCCTTTTCTACTGTTTACTTTTCTTTTGCTGAAATGCTATCTACGCTGTTTAAGGAAGAAGCACGAGTGTTGGGCCAGGATAAGGGACCCCCCATTATGAAACCAGTAAATAATAGTACAAAGATGGGGGCAGGTCTGGCTAGATTTCAGCATTTTTGAGGGGAGAATACAATCAGCTAAAGCTAACAATATATTTTTATCAAAGATCTCTTTCCACTGATTAAGTATATTTATTTGGTTAAACTATATTGTAGTATCGGGGCTCTCATTTTTTACTTGCACCCCCATAGGATGATTCCATGATTACCTGTTTCTTCTTTCCCATTCTTTCTGGTGTTGATCTTCTTAAACTGGAAAATGAGCATGCATTGTATGTATTAATGTTTTCGGAAATGGTAGTATTTCAATACTATACCTTTACAAAGGCAGATGTATATTTTAGTTTATGCTTCGAAAATGGACTTGCCTCAAGCTGTAAGTAGTTGCTAGAGGCCTAATTTGGGACTAACTATATGGTTCCATTCCAACTTTCTACTTCAGGGATCATGTGTCAAGCAGCTCTCTGGAAAGGGGAAGATTGAAGACAGCAAAGCAACAAAACAGATTGTTGCTCTTTTAAGCGCTCCACTTGAAAAATATAATAATGTGGTTACTGCCTTGAAGCTTTCGAACTATCCCTGTGTTATGGAGTACCTTGACAATGAAACAAATAAAGTGATGGCAACTGTTATTATTCAAAGCATTATGAAAAACAATACACATATTTCGACTGCTGACAAGGTATGCCTTTGTACTTGGCATCGGTTTTTTTTTTGTCAGAGTACTTGGTATAGTTGGCTACGTGGATTTAATGAGATGTAACACGGATTGTTTGTTGTGTAGGTTGAGGCATTGTTTGAACTAATAAAGGGGCTTATCAAGGATTTGGATGACACTCTTCATGATGAGGTGATTGAATGTTATGCGCCCATATTCTTCTTTTGAGCTTATAGTGTAAAGTTTCACTGTCTGCATATTTGTTGTAGTTTGGCACTATTCTCTTATCATATACATACTTTGACTTATCAAATTACTGAAACTAAGGCAGTATGCACCCTTGCAATATTACCTCTTAGGTCGATGAAGATGATTTCAAGGAGGAACAATGTTCCGTTGCTCGTCTTATTCAGATGCTGCATAATGAAGATCCAGAAGAGATGTTCAAGGTACTCTTTTCTTTTCTTTTCTTTTCGACCATTGAATTTTTATATGCTTAGTGTGCCCTTTTAATTCATTTAAGCACCATTTGCATTTCTTGCCCTTATCATTGCCATTTTGAAGCTACTCTAAATATGGAAATTTTATTTTTTGATAGCTCTAGCGGTCTTTGACCTGAAATTTTTCTCTGCTATGTAAATTGACGTACCTGTGGCCTCCCCGCTGCTCTTTTTGGATTCTGGCCTGTCAATGATAATTTGACAAGCTGCTTTTAAGGAGTCATCGTGGTAGATGAGACTATTTCTGGTTGTTGTATATCAAGAGAAAAAAGGCAATTTGAAGACCTGTATCTAATCTTTTATTTGAAGCATGAGTTGTTTCTTTGATAATATCTTTACTGCTATCTGGTCGGTTCCTGATAGTTGCTTTGTACTGAAATAATTCAGTGATCCAATTTCATCCATATTTGGATAGGTATGGTTAGTTCCCCCAAAAAGGGAATGAAAGAAGACTTTGTTAATGTGGGAAACACTGCCTAAGTAAATTTATTGGATTGGGGAAAGGAAAAAGAAAAAAATCATCCTGTGTTCAACTAAGTAATTTTGATCAGCATTACAAAAATATGTACATAATTAACCAAAGCTAAAGATATATAGAGAGATTAATGGAGAGGAATTGACACCACGCATCCATGCAAGTGCAAAGAAAAATTAATTCTTGTGCAAATCAGTCGGCTACTCATTCAGATGATAATCTTATCCAGATTTCTACAACTTAAGAGTATACTTTCTGCAATGGTTCTTTGACAACAACAGACAAATTGTTACAAAATTGATGGTAGTTTGACAGGCCAACTGTTGCAACTCAAAATAAAGAAAAAGGGAATTTGTTGAAGGGTGCTGAATTTTGTGCATAATTAGTACGTTGTTCTTGGACTTAGGCTTTTTTTTGTTTATTTTTTTTTGTTTCAGTTGGCTGAGGTTTAGCCTTAGAATTAGTAAAATGTCCATAAAGGGAGGAAACATGCCATGACTTGTAGTGAATCAGAAGATTGTAATTCTGTTAAAAGCGCCTTTGTGTTATGTATTTGTAACTCACTTCCACTTTCACCCCAAAAAAGAAAATTGTATTTGTTGGTCACATTAAACTTTTGCAAGATTGTCTAACAGCATAATATTCGGCATCTCTTTGAATGACTTGGAGGAACTCAATATGGATTACTTTGGTTACCACGTCCAATACAGTACTATCTTTTAATGTACTTAATCTTGGTATTTTAATCTGTATACATGCAGAACCCCCCCCACCCCCCGCCCCCCTCCTTCACCCCTCCCAAAAAAAAAAGATCTGTATGCATGAGATTGAGATTGTTGCAGTGCTGCTCGTACTTTTCACTTTCTAAAAGTAATATAATTCATCAGTGACAAAAATATGCTCCTTTCAAATTCACATTCTTCTTTCTATTGCAGATTATATGTGTTGTGAAGAAGCATATCTTGACTGGAGGGCCAAAACGGCTATCCTTCACTGTTCCTCCGCTTGTTTTTTCCTCTCTTAAGGTTTGTTTCTTCCGTAACTAAGTTGTTTTCTGCCAAAATCTTTCTATTTAACGTGATGAGATTTTAGATTGTTTTCCTTGTGGTTGGATATTCATCATTGCATTGGCAGTAGGTCTACCTCTCACTCCCAGTCCCATTTGTGTGGTCAGATGTTTTGATTGTAGATGTTTGTGCATGTGTTGCCATTTACGTGTCTATGTAGGGGGGTGTATCTTTCTGGACAATTAGCATCTTCTCAAAGCATTAGCATTGTTTAGAATTTAAAAAGAAAAGAAAAGAAAAGAAAAAAGAGAATTGCAAGAACTGTTACAAACAAGTATCCTTATTGATGCTACATTGTCTGAGGTGTCCAGTTGGTCAGACAATTGCAAGGCCAGGATGAAAACCCATTTGGAGATGAGGAGTCAACTTCAACCAAAAAAATTTTTCAGCTCTTGAATCAGGTAAATATCAGCTATAATTATGATGTTTGTTTTTTTCTTAAAATCCCCTACCAACTTGTTCATGCATGAGAATTGGAAAGACATTTCACATTTTTCAAGAATCAAGTATGTGCACTTGTTGGGATAAGCAGTCCACCCCAGGGGTCCTCCTTAGCCCGTGGTACTTGTTTTCATCGTTCTTAGTCTTGACAGATGGTATGGTGAAGGCTTTTGATGATGTGCATCTTGTAGCTTTATATGCTTACTGTGCTTCCCTTAATTTCGCTCAGATTGTTGAGGCATTGTCCAGCATTCCGGCACCTGATTTGGCATTGCGGTTGTACTTGCAATGTGCTGAGGTATCTCAATCATAGTGTACTAATAATGGGGGTTTTGTCGAGATCTGTCTCTGACTATATATGCATTCTCTCAGGCTGCAAATGACTGTGACTTGGAGCCGGTTGCATATGAATTTTTTACTCAGGCATATATTATATATGAGGAGGAAATTTCTGTAAGTTGACTGCAACCCTTGGAATGATTATGATCTCCTTTCCCTTGGGGAAAATATAATTTTCCAACTAAGCTTGTGTTGTGACTTGAGAAGATGCATGACTTATTTTACTTCTGCTCTTGTTGATAGGACTCCAGGGCGCAAGTGACTGCAATGCATCTAATAATAGGAACTCTTCAGAGGATGCATGTTTTCGGTGTTGAGAACAGAGATACTTTGACGCACAAAGCTACAGGGGTAGTTAGCAAGTTTATCTTTAAAAGTTAAATAGCTCCCTACCTTATTTCTGGGTGTCTCATAACATAATTGTTTTTTTTTGTGGGCAGTACTCTGCTAAGCTATTGAAGAAGCCTGATCAATGCAGAGCTGTATATGCGTGCTCTCATCTGTTTTGGGTGGATGATCAAGACAACTTGAAAGATGGAGAAAGGTTTGTCATTGTTTGCTCTCTGCATTTTTATTGTGCTTTTTCCTGGAAAACTTGTACTCAGAAGTGGAGCCATGTGCTTATCGTGATGTTTTGTACGTCATCTCTTGCCAAGTTTGCCCTTTTCTTTTCTTTATCGTTGTGATGCTTATCTCTGTGTGTCCTAAGCGTTCCTGAGTATCCTATCGATTTGACCAAATGCTTCTCCTCTCCTGTTGCAAAGGGAGAAGCAAAGTGGCCTATTCAAAGCTGTTGGACCTTTTTCCAAAGATTAAATATGTGCAAATGGAGTGTTATAGGCTATGTTGTATAATGTTGCATTACAACACAATATAAAAGTTACGCATTTCCAATGGACTCTTTTACTGAAGGGGAAGGATGAAGACAAGGAAGAGGATAACATATAGATTGTTCAAGTCATCATGCTTTGTTTTTGAATATATTTGTTTTCTTTTGATTGATACCGAAATAGAAGACCTAGTTGACCAACTCTCTGGTTTGTTTAAATCATGGAAGAAGATGGGGTACAGGGGCTTCATCTAGATCATTATTGGCTTATGTTTCCTATTCTCTCTTCATTCACTTTGTTTCAGGGTCTTGCTGTGCCTAAAACGTGGATTGAGAATTGCGAATGCTGCCCAACAGATGTCCAATGCAACAAGAGGAAGCACTGGTTCTGTGATGCTCTTTGTTGAGATTCTAAACAAGTAAAAATTTACGGTCATTGCACATTTCATGGTATTTTCCTTTTCTTGTTTATATCTATATTAATCTATGAGTTGGGCCATATGTCATTCATGGCAGGTATATATATTTCTTTGAGAAGGGGAACCCACAGATAACCATTGCTTCAATTCAGAGCCTGATGGAATTGATTACGTCAGAGATGCAAAGCGACAGTACCACCCAAGATCCAGCTGCCGATGCTTTCTTTGCCAGCACGTTGCGTTACATACAGTTCCAGAAACAGAAAGGAGGTGCCATTAGTGAGAAGTATGGGACCATCAAGGTGTCGGATTCTTGATAAGTTGATCTGCTCCGCTCGCCAATTGGCTACAGTCAATGTTTTGCTCCGGAGACACTGCTTGAGTTTGTCTGATGCAGCACGGGTTGCCATTTATCCACTCGTAAATAGATTCTGTGATAGGAAAATCCAATGCTGACCCTTTAGCGCAGCCAGGGACTTTGAGAGAGTAATCCTTCCTTTGTCTGTGAGCCAGAGTCGCCCCATTACTACGGAGCAGATTAGAGGGGTCGTGGCCAGTATTTTCCACCGATGTGAATACTGTTGTTCTCATGCTAGTTTTCTTTTCTTTGATAGTTGAAATTCTGAGAGAATTCCCCATTTTTAGCTCTTTTTGATTGCTGAAGCCTTCTGTACATTTCATGCCTTCGGTGTTTAGCTTCTGAGTATATTTCCCAGGATGGTTACTTATTTTCGTCAATAACATGGCACCATGCGTTCTCTGTTGACACGTACTATCAACTCAGTCTTCCAGGTTCCATCTTGCACGTCGGTTTATGGCTGCAAATCATGGAATTAACAAGCCTAGCAAAGACGTTTGTATTTTCCCTTTTCCTATGAAAGGGTTGTCGGGGTGTTCACTCGCCCGTGGTGCTCTTGTAGAACAACTCGAGAGAGAGGACAGTTCGCAATAGCAGATCTCGCCGCTATTTCATATCGCTCTTCTTGTTTTTCTGCTTCCGTTCTCTCTCTCTCTGCTATGACTTCGCCAAGTTTTTGATGTCAGGGAGTTTTGAATCCCTTACCTTGCCAGATGAATTGTTTTTCCTTTTGTTCACCGAAAGAAAAAAAAAGCGAAGGGAGCAAATTAAGTACCCCCGTGATTCAAGCGGAAATGAGAGAGAGAATTAAATTCCATCACCTTATTGCGAGCTCAAAAAAGAAAGAAAGAAAAGGTCAGGATCAAGACCCCAGAAACGACACTTTAAAGAATCGAATTTGAAGGGGCCTTCCAATTCCAAAAGTGAAAGACTTATTCTAGTACAGCGACTTCTCTTGTCCATCTGCCCCTCTTTAATTTTCTGTTTGATCATCGTAAGCTTCAGCCCATGGCATACTTCTGAGTCCAGCTCCGGGCCATCGCTTCGTACTTGGGTCTGTCGCTCTTGTACATGTGGGCGATCTCCGGCACGAGCGGGTCGTCCGGGTTTGGATCCGTGAGCAGAGAGCATATGGATAACAAAACCTGCGCGTTATAAATATGATTCAACTTCACATAAGCAAAAGGATGTGCTGCTCAATAAGCAAGGATGTATTCTATTTACGCAGTACTATTATGTTGGAGCAGAGAATGTTGGGTAATTTATGAACTGAAAATTACGCGCACGCAGACTTAAGATGAGGGCAACGGACATCCGTGTCGGACTCATGTAGACCCATCCATTCGAACTGCCCGATGCTATGGGTTCGGTTGCTGATACTATGCGAATTTAGAACTTTTCCTTCGTTTACGATCATATATTTGCAGGAACTCGTCGTTAAATCCATGGGTTTTTTCGATCGAATCCAGAATCCAGAATAGTCTGTTATCTGGATTTTTTTTCCCAGAGGCATTACGATGATTCAGTAATCAAAATAGGATCTTTATGAAGAAGGAAGGGTTCACCTTGGATATAGTGAGGGCAGGACTCCATTGCTCCTTGAGGATGTCCAAGCATATGTTTCCATTGCTGTTAATGTTTGGATGGAATACCTTGGTCCTGAAAGCCACCTGCTTTTCAGAAAGATTAAAAAAAAAAAAATAATTAAATTCACATTCATATTGTTTGGGAAAAAAACTCAGCGGTTCAAATTTCACAACTTGGGTTAACCCGAAAGGAAAAATTATTCACCTTTGGAGGCTTGAAAGGGTAGTCTGGTGGAAAATGAATCGTCACCAGAAAAACTCCGCCTGAGTACGGACTTTCGTTCGGACCGATGATGGTCGCTTGCCAGTGGAACATGTCCTCAGCAACAGGGCCTAAGTCCGACACAGTGATTCCCGGAAATTAGAAACAAAGCCTTCATGAAACTTAGGTACTGTACATACATCTTGACATGACATTTTGCCGTTAATTCCTTTTCACTCCACTAATTCCGTGAGCTTAAGCCTTTCATGGAAAAGAGAATGACAAGAGGCTCTTGCGCCGCCTCACATTGGTATCATCGAGTTTTAGGAGTATTAGGATCACATTCAAGTAGGATGAAGAGATTGCACATGTTAAAGGATTGAGGAAACTTTAAAAAGAAAACATCGTGGAGGAGCATCTGATAATGTTGACAGGAACTAGGAGCACCTGCACTGCATGAAGTTGGAGGATCTCTTTGCAAGTCCCGAAGCTCTTTGAGGATTCTCTTCGATGCCATGGCGAAGAAACTTCTTTGTGGACGCCTGGGAACGCGATCTGCTAATTCAACGGGACAGATGGCGAATGTCTTTCCTTGGAGACAGACCTGCGGCTCACAATGAACCTGGATATATAGCTTTATATATAGGAAGAGTGAGTGCTTGTGTGGTCCTATGGAATTATAAAGAATGAACGAGCCCAGAAATTGCAGGGATTCTTAGAGAGGGTATAAATTCCAAAGGGAGCAGCAGCACAAGAATCAAAGACGCCTTTTCCTTCTCCCTTTCCGTGTTATATCTCTTTAAGAAAAATAGAGTTTTTTGGGTAAATTCTCGACCGTTCTCGATGACCACCTTTTGCCTTCGCGCTGTACCACCTTTTGCCTTTGCGCTTTATATTTCTTGATCGGTCGACGTTGATTAGTAGGATTTTCAAAGAATCATTAGCTTGTGGTCATAAGATGAACCGTATATGTCCCACACAAGGCAAGATAGAAGGCCTCGTACGGTTCATATTCTGCGAAAGAAAAGTAGAAATCTCCATTGACGTTAAACTAGTTAAAAGGTTTCGATTCAGCTGTCTTATACCAGTAGAAACTCCATTACTTGACAGAAGCTTCGGCTCAGGACGGTGCAAAAGGCCAACGGTAAAAATCACTTTAAATTATTCCTTGTGGATTTTTATAAAGAATTCCTACCCGCAAATGGATTCAATGTGCCTTTCACATGTGAAGTTGACATTAAAGTGGAGTATCCTTGCACAGAGGCCTCTCATTAACATGTAGATTCCATTCGATCACCATCAACGACTCTAGTTCATCGCCGATTAGGGCCAAAAAGAAGAAGACAGGTCGCACTAAGCCGTGAGAATACCAACAAGTGTACAAACCATGGATGACTCGCACTGATTATTACCACAAACTCATCGTCCAACGAAAGTCAGTGGATAGAAGTTATTCGACATCCCAGGGATTCACATAGCAGTTACTGAACAGACAAAATGCAAGTTTCCCAACTGAACCAAGAATTCGTAGTGAGATCGTGACAGGAAAAGAGTCGAACACTTGATACACGAGCACTGCCATGTAGAACTCAAAAAGAACATATATACATAATTTTCCCTAAAGGACTACAATAGAAAAAAAGAGTTGGAAGGGAATGATTTTGAAAGCGATGTTTGTTCATCAACTTTGGTCCTTTCAGATAACATGGAATTGTGTTGACCACAGTAAATTTATCCTAAGGCCTACATTTCAACCATTTCATTTCATATCTCAGAGAGAGAGAGAGAGAGAGAGAGAGAATCACTTTCTGATCTAAAAGAAAAGAGATGGTCAACGGATGCTGCTATAAAGATCCGCCACTTTGTCATCATAAAGTGATCACTAGCTGTACCGATAGAAAAGCATAGACGTGGTCCATTGTAAGAAAGGTTTTTTCTCTCATTAAATGCAGTTCATTAATACATAGAATTATCAAAGTCAAGAATTGCAGACGACACGTGGACAAACACAAGAATTAGATCACCATGACACCAATCGGGCGGTACTGGACAGTCTGATGCTTCACAAAGAAAGTCTTGTCATTTGGTACAACAAATCAGCAACGGCATTGTTCTTCTAAGTGGAAAGCAAGAATGGAGGAGATGCAGGCAGAGCAACCGGCTCTTCTATCTTCCAGCTATTATCAATCACAATATGGAGCAGGCTTTTTGGGCTTTGCTCTTTTTTTTCTTTTGTTTGGGTGGTTGAAGCACAACTCTTATGGCTTGATCAAACACTGCCTTCACATTCTGCAGTCACAAAAGTGTGGCCATGTCAAAACAAGACCGACAGAGGCATTGCAAAAAGAGACCTTAAGTTTTACTTTACATGCATAAATACCTGTTGTGTCTTTGAGCTGCACTCAATATATGCAGGCGAACCTATCAGCTTTCTCAACTCCTCCCCCTTGAAGAAAGGATAAATCAATTATTAGATCTCAGAAAGGGGACAAAAGTAGTAAAGAGAAGTCACTTGTGAGAAAAAATCCAGCATTAACAAGTACCTGAGCTGTAGTAATTGGCACTGCACCAGGATGATCTATAAAAAACTGCTTATCATCTCGAAGATCTGTTAAGATTTCATTCAACACCCAAAACAACAAAGTTATTTACAATTAATAGAGCCACAATAAAAGGCAGATTAGAGTTTCAACAATTGCTGATATTTGTACACTGAATCTTAGCTCAAAGTTTATCCTCAATCACCAAAGTGAAAAATGCTATCACAGGCAGAGAAGTATGACATTTGCCATAAATAAAACAGGCATCATCTTCCCACAACAGAAAGCTACTTCCAGTATTCAAGATACAAATGAGCACGAGCAAAGCCATCACTATGGAAAAATGTAAGGTTGCATGATAAACAAGTAATTCATCTATTCCATGCTACCAACCTATTCAAGACTCTGAAAGTCATCAAACTATCTTGCCTTTGTCATTGACAATTAGGAAAGTAATCTACCAAGTAATGTGCATAAATGGAGAGCAGTGATTTCATGACAGATACCACCAGGATCCTGGAACCATCTGTCCAACTGCCAACTAATCCAGAATAAAGCTGGTGGGCACTTCAGCTCTATTACATCAATTAACCCCAGAAACACTTCATGAAGTAAAATGAAAGAAAGGTAAAGTAAGTGCAACGTAGCATTGCCGCAATGTATAGATACAAATGGAGACATGTAATGAGCAGCATAAGAGGAGAAAAGCTGCCCCTGTATGGTAATGAGAAGTGGTCTTACCAAGCTTGGTCCCAACGAGAACAATTGGAACACCAGGTGCGTAATGCTTCAACTCCGGAATCCACTGGTAAGGAAACCAAAGACACAGACAGATTTTTCAGCAATGGGGAGAGAGAGAGAGAGAGAGAGAGAGAGAGAGAGAGAGAGAGAGAGAGCTTCATTTGCCTGACCTTCTTAGAGACATTTTCATAGCTGGCCTTGCTGATGAGAGAGAATGCTAGAATGAAAACATCTGCCCCGCGATAGCTCAAAGGTCTTAGTCTGTTGTAATCCTCCTGTCCTGTTCCACAAAAGAAGAATTAATCCAGGAGGCAAAAGCAAAAACATCTAAGCCAACAAAGAAGACACAGAGTCAATCAAAGAAAATGACCTGCAGTATCCCACAATCCCAGGTTCACAGTGCTTCCATTGACAACCACATTAGCACTAAAGTTGTCGAAGACGGTAGGCACATAATCCTATTTTCAACCAAAAAAATAAAAAATCAAGTAAGAAGATGTAAAGGTCACACGCTGAAGGAAAAACAAGATTGTGTCCTATGGCAAACTCATCCACTGACGCAATACAAATTAAGCCATATAGAACCACGAGTCCACAACTTGATTAGTTGGCATGAGCACGCACAAACACAGAAGGTGTGCACAGCTGCACATGTACCCAAATGCCTACAAGAATATGATAATAATGCAGGGCCGACCAATGAACCTGGACCTAGTTCCAAAACTCACCATATTTCTTTACCTTCAACCACCACTCTTTCTAGAATCGTCACAGGAAACAGAAGCATTTAAATCAGGCGAAGATGCAGCCCACGAAATAGTACTATTCAGATAATGCTGCCGTCAACCAAGACAAAAGAAGCTGCTAGGTAAAAAGATTTGCCGCAAACCATATGCACCGGTATCAAATACAACTCTCAGAGTTCATTCAACAGCATCCAAACGATCTAAGCCACAGCTCAAATTTACAAAAGGAAGACAATAAAGATAAAGGGCATCAGACAAAAGCCAGAATCTTCAAACACCAAAAATAAAGAAACGTTCTTTTTTCCCCCTTTACTTCAATCGGTTCCTCAATTGCCGATATAACAACAAATCTCACCTGCATTCCCAAGAATCCTAAAAGAAGCGCCACAATTGACCAAAAAGAGAAACATTTTAAAGATTCAAACCCAAGACTGCTAAAAGAAGCGCTACAATTCACCAAAAAGAGGAACATTCTAAAGATTCGACCCCAAGAAAACCGACGGAAACGAGGACCCACCGTGGGGAAGGTGTTGCTGGTGTAGGAGATCAGCAAGCAAGTCTTGCCCACCGCGCCGTCGCCGACCGTCACGCACTTGATGAACCTCGACGCGCTCATCTTCCAAACGCAAGAGAGAGAACCACCCCGCCCTTCTTCAGATCTTCTTGCCCGACGAGCTCGAAGAGACCTGATCGAATCACGCGCAAAGAAAGCCGAGCCTCCTCTTCAACAAAAGGCGCCTCCTTGTCCGCTCCTCCTCCTCCTCCTCCACCTCCTCCTCAGCCACATCCACAAGAAAACGAACGGGGCGAGGCCGAGAAACGCGAGCGAGCGAGAACGGAGCTCCAGAAGAGGGAACCCTAGAGGGACCCGGAACTCTCGAAATGCAGGGGAGAGAGCGGGAATGCGATCGGGGCGAGATCGAATTTTGCCCTGAAGCGCAGCGAGAGAGGGAGAGGTGAGAGAGAAGAGAGAGAGAGAGAGAGAGAGAGAGAAGGAGAAAGAAATGATTTTTGAGGTTCGTTCGTTGTTGTTGTGCGGGAAAAGATGCAGTTGAAGCGTTCGTTGAGCGAACCAATCGACGCCAACAAATCCACCCGCTGCTTCTACTCTGTCTTCCGTCTGTCATTTTCTCTCTCCTCTCTCCCCTCTCTCTTTCAATTTCTCTCTCTTTATATATATATATATTGAAAATCCTATGTGTGTGTGTTTTTTTTTTGAAAATATTTTATTAGCCATTGATTCAAAAATCACTTATTAAATAACCAATTGAATTCTGACCAAAAAATAAAATAAAATAACCAATTGAATAATTTTTTGCAGTTTATAATAGTCTTGAGATGTTGAACAATTTCCTTATTGGGTAGATTTGACAACTATCCGAAACAGGTTTTTTTAGCATTATCTTTGATAGAATAATAGATGGAATTATTGAAATCCTTTCAATAGTTTAGATAACAAAGATCCGTACACATTATGAGTGTCATTTTTTCTACTTAACAAGCGGAAATTGACGAATTGGAAGTTCACTGGGAATTTCAAAGCACTCGCTGAAAATCGAATGTTAGGTGATGTTTGATAGATTTTTTGGTATGCTTGTTAATACAATCTTTTATAAATAACACACGGCATTTCTCTTTGTCTTTGTGATTACTATATGGCACACGCATGGTATTGTCTTGCCATATATATATATATATATATATATATATATATATATACATGGTAAGTGTCATCCTCAAATTTTTATCTTTCACTTGGTTTATATATAAAAAGATGAATATAAGAAATTATCTTGAATATATTCTCCAATTTTTTTCATCTCTTATGAATTTCTTCTTTATTGATTCCAAAAATAAAAAATAAAATATCTTGAAATACATAATTTGCTACATAATAACCCAATCAACTGTTAAGTCGTAGATTGTTGATTTATTATGTGATTAACATTGAAAAAAATAGATAAACCCAAAATATTTTGAAATAAATTACTATTACCATTCCAAAATATTCTCTTTCGACTTTTATCTCTCATTAATTGCAATATAACAACGTTGATAAATAAAAATTTGAAATAAATTAATTACTTTGTCGAATTTTCATATAATTTAAAAAGTAGATATATCTTATTACATGAATAATAACATCTTGTAAAGTAAAAACAACAAAGTTTGGGGAATACTATTTTTTTTTCTTTTATCTAACAATTTTCAGGAATAAATATAATGGATAGAGAGAAATGATCTTGACGTTAGACACTTTCATAATGCGGATGAAGAAAAACAATCTAGCGTTTCGAATATCTTCAATTTATATCCTCAAATGACATAGTCCATTTTTCTTTTATCATAGTTTCACGAAAGTATGTAAAATTGACTTAATTTTTTTAAATGATATATTTTATCCAATTCATATAAAAGTACTTATATAATTTACAGTAAGATAAATTGATAATAGTTAAAATTATTAGATACTTAATTTGCTTCTCTGGCAATTCTTAACATTCTAAATTTATAAAGGCATTATATTTTTAGTGTTACCTCGATTTAATAGCGCCGGAGCCAAAAACATCGTTAGAATTTGGTTTGCTATTTAGATAGGTAAAAAGCTAGTATGCCACTTTAATTTAGGCTGCTCATTCATATATATAAGTTAGTGAATCTGAAGAATTGTTTAGTTGTGCGAAAGTTTATAATCTGCAAATTATAAAAAAAAGAGTTGATAATTTAATAAAATTGCTAGTAAGTTAAATTAAAAAAAAGTCACCAATCTTTTTTTTTTAATTTCCTATTAATGATTTTTTTACACTTATCAATACTTAACGACATTTATCGACACGCCCAAAAAAAAAAGATGGGTATTTTTCGGCACGAAATAATAAAATTCTGCCATATGCTAGGACATAACGGATGTGATTAGAGAAGGTTAGTCATTGGAAGAGAATTCATTCAACGTGTGCTTTTCTCCAATTCGAGGTATTTCGCTCCACTAATCCTCAGGAGTTCATCAGCCACCAGCCGGAAATTCGGATCGCTACTCGACTTGGTCATCATCTCCCAAATTTAGCGAGCGAGAGAACAGTAGCTTGAAAGAGGAAAGAAACGACATAAACGGAAACTCAAGACCATTCACTTGAACATGACGTGAAGTGACTCATGCCTCACACCCACCACCTCCTTTAAACTATCTTCATCATCATCATCATCATCGGATTGCCTACGTTTTGGCATCCTCATAGCTTGAGGAAATAATCTTTTTGCAAGAAGAATTTCTGGGTCGATCAATGCTGGTGTGTCTTCATTCGGTTCTGCAAGAAAGACTCGATCTTTCCCGATAGCAAAAACGCGTTCCAGGAAAGAGAAGCGACGGACATTTTCACAGCAAGATTGGTAGTTTTGGTAATAGAATGCAAGAGCAGAAAATGTTGAAATTAGGCCAGGTGTTTCTCGTGGCGCTCCTGGCTTCTGTTACGGTGATCTCTGCAGTGGCCGACGAAGCTCGAGGAGTGACTTATGATGGGAGGTCCTTGATCATCAATGGAAGAAGAGAGCTTCTCTTCTCGGGTTCCATCCATTACCCACGTAGTACCCCTGAGGTAAATCTCGTGTTTCTCTTTTTATTCATTCGAGGTTGTTTCGCTCGGATTCGAGACTGACAGATGCTGAGTCGAGACCAGATGTGGGGAGACATTCTACAGAAGGCGAAAAAGGGTGGTATCAATGTGATTCAGACTTACGTCTTTTGGAACGTTCACGAGCCAGTGCAGGGTCAGGTAACGCATTAGCTTTCACCGGTTCTCCTACTCTTGCGAGTTGTTTTTAGGATTTGAGACGTTACGCAATTTGAGCTCATCCTGCAGTACAATTTCAATGGGAACTATGATTTGGTCAAATTCATCAAAATGATCGGCGAGCTACGAATGTATGCAACGCTAAGGGTCGGTCCGTTCATAGAAGCTGAATGGAATTTCGGGTACGATCTGATTTTGCTGCACTTGTTTTCTTCTCAAGACTTTCAGTATCATGTCTTGCAATGGTGTTCTGTGCAGAGGCTTCCCGTATTGGTTGAGAGAGGTACCGAACATCACGTTTCGGACCGACAATGAACCATTCAAGGTAAATTATGCTATTCGTAGTTCTTGTAGAGGGAGTCGGCATGCCTAACGAGTTTCAGGGTTTCTTCCGATTTGCAGTACCACATGAAAAATTTCACCGAAGTAATCGTAAAGAAGATGAAGGATGAGAAGTTGTTTGCTTCTCAAGGCGGCCCCATTATCTTATCTCAGGTTGAGCTTTACTTTTAATTGAACCCCCGAAATTAGGGAATGTCGCAGTCAAAAGAAATCCAGAAGATCTTATGCTAGATCAAGAAAACTCAATTTTCCTCCTTGATGAGTGCAGATTGAGAACGAGTATACTAACATTCAGCTGGCTTACAAAGCGCTAGGAACTCGATATATCCAGTGGGCGGGAACGATGGCCGTGGGGCTCAAAACGGGAGTTCCATGGATAATGTGCATGCAGAAGGATGCTCCCGATCCAGTGGTACGGTATTTTTGTTCGTTCCTGATGTGTCATCTATTCATGGCGAATGCTGAAGCATTTTGTAACATGCTGAGAAACAAACATGAAGCGCAGATCAACACGTGCAACGGCAGAAACTGTGGGGATACCTTCACCGGCCCGAACAGTCCCAATAAACCTTCGCTGTGGACCGAGAACTGGACCGCTCAGTAAGTATTTCCAAAACATCAGATTTTCTCCTCTACATATGTTTTGCCACCTCGGCAGATCAAAATCGTTGTATCATAGATGCCACTCTTTGACGGCACAGAAGTTCCGTACTGAATAAGTAAGATCTGTTTAGACTTGCTCAACACATGCATTAACCAAGGCAATGGCCAAATAACAGATACAGAGTGTTCGGTGACCCCCCATCCCTAAGGTCTGCTGAAGATCTTGCATACTCCGTCGCTCGTTTCTTCTCCAAAAATGGCACTCTGGCAAACTATTACATGGTATGTTAAGCCTATCTCCAGGAAATTAACATGAACTGTAGTAGGTTTATACGGTTTATGACCCTTTTGGTATGGCGGACTGCATGTATCGTCGTGTCTGGCAGTACTATGGGGGAACAAATTTCGGCAGAACGCCATCCTCTTTTGTAACAACTCGATATTACGATGAAGCTCCCATCGATGAATATGGTAAGTCTCCCTGATTCTTTGATCAATCGAATCTCTGTTTGTCCATAAGAAAAGAACTTACTGTTATGCCGTTCCTATTTCTTGGACCAAATGGTCCTGCCTCAAAAAATTCGGTCTTTCTGATGAATAGTTGTCAGGAAAATTCGCAAAACTTACTGGCTATGGCGATTTATTTTCTTTAGGATATGGCTAGGTTGAATTATTGGATAAGCTTGTACTGAAGCAGTGATTCACTGTATGTAGGTCTGTTGAGGGAGCCGAAATGGGGTCACTTAAGAGACTTGCATTCGGCTTTGAGGTTGTGTAAGAAAGCCCTGCTTTGGGGGACTCCATCGGTCCAAAATTTGGGCGAAGGGCTCGAGGTATAGAAATAGGAAACGAAAGCGTGAACCAAACCTGAAATCAGATATAATCAGTAGATTCAGGTTAGTCTCGACACAAGGCTGAGTGAGTTTTACATTGCAGGCCCGAGTCTATGAGAGGCCAGGAACTAGCATCTGTGCCGCCTTTCTAAGCAACAATAATACTCGGTTTCCTAGACAAGTGATGTTCAAGGGCATCGAGTATTACCTGCCTCAGCGATCTATCAGCATCCTTGCTGATTGCAAGACCGTGGTCTATAACACAGGAATGGTATTACTGGGGACGAGCTCTTGTTTCTTTCAGTCGAGCAAATTTTAGTGAGATCTATGTAAGTTGTAATATGTCTGTATTATCAGGTCGTCTCGCAGCACAGTTCGAGAAACTATCATCAATCAGAGATAGCTAACAAGAATCTGCAGTGGGAAATGTGGCGGGACAATATTCCAACGACCAGTGATGCTCCTATTCAGTCGAAGAGCCCTTTAGAATTGATGAGCACGACAAAAGACACGACAGATTATCTGTGGTACACGACCAGGTAAGCAACTGAGCATTACTCCAAGAAGTAAAATGCATCCTGTATTACCTTGCTACTCAGTAGAACTTCAATATATCCTTGCTTGTCGTTTGACAGCATTGAATTGTATCCGACCGACTTACCCTTTAGAAAGGACATCATTCCAGTCCTCCAGGTGGCGAATCTCGGCCACTTGATGCACGCCTTTGTGAACGGAGAGTATATAGGTACTGCATTTTATACTTAAGTCTTGTTGTTTCGACGGATTTTCAGCAAAAGGGCTACTTGTCCGGACATTCTCTGGACATCTGGCACAGTCCTGGAGGAGGATGTGAGAAATGCTCAGTAATCTTTAATTTCTCACAAGTGCATTTCGACTGCTTCACAGAATCCGGTCATGGAAGCAACATAGAGAAGAGCTTCGTCTTACAGATTCCGATTGAACTAAAGACTGGACTCAATAACATATCCCTGCTGGGCGCGACGGTTGGTATTCCGGTAATAACGCAGTCGAATCCTTCTACTGTCTTGATGCCTTTTCCTCCTTTACATCGCATACGTGATGTGAGAGACGTGTTATCCTTCTCAATCTTCATTATCCTTCAGGATAGCGGAGCCTACATGGAGCACCGGTTTGCCGGAGTCCACCAAGTGAGGCTCAAAGGCCTCAACACTGGGACCCTTGATCTGTCGCTCAATGGATGGGCGCATAAGGTAATCGAAATCATTGCTATTTTTTCACAAAAAAAATTCTCGGGACACGAACATGGACCCAGGCTCAGTTCTGATGCTGCAGGTAGGCTTGGACGGCGAAAACTCCGCATCTATACACAAGGGGGTTCTCACAGGGTACAGTGGGCAAAAGCTAAAGGACTCGGACAATCCCTCACCTGGTACAAGGTACATCAGAGGCAAAATTTCCCATTTATTGCCAAATGATGAAGAAGAAGATTCATGTGAAAATGTTCTGATAGATTTTAGCCGATTCCTAGGCTTATTTTGATGCTCCTGAAGGAAACGATCCAGTTGCGATGCAACTTGGAACGATGTCGAAAGGCATGGCTTGGGTCAATGGCAAGAGCATTGGCCGATACTGGTCGTCTTACCTGTCTCCTCTAGGAAAGCCTTCCCAGGATGTGTAAGTATTTCATAATTTGCGGTAGAAAAAAAAAAAAAAAAAAACAGAATAAGAATGACTTCTTTTGGCAGATACCATGTGCCGAGAGCATTCCTGAAGCCGACGGATAACCTTCTCGTCCTGTTGGAGGAAATCGGAGGAAAACCTGAAGGTGTCGAGATCTTGACAGTGAACCGAGACGTCGTCTGTAGCATCATCCACGAGAAAGATCCAGCGACTGTGAAATCCTGGAAAACGAAAGGCGGTCTGATTCGAACAGTCGCGGATGACGTGAAGCCGAGGGCTCATTTGCATTGCGCAGAGGACAAGAAGATTGTCAAGGTCGAGTTCACGAGCTACGGCAACCCGTTCGGCTCTTGTGGAAGTTACAGCGTCGGCAATTGTTCGGCAGCCAATAGCCAGAAAGTTGTCGAGCAGGTTTCTCTCTTCTCCCTCTCACACACGCACGAACATACACTCACGGCGCCGTGCGCCCATTCATCGCCGTCATGACGAACAAAATGCGGCACAAGTATTTCTCACATTGACATCTCAGGAGGCAACCAAAGAAACTCCATTTCTGACATATCCTGTGCTGTGACTAGCTCACTCTTTTAAAGTCTGTCAACATCTGTTCTGCCTTGGAACCGAGAAACTGCTCGTGCACTTAACGCTCGTTCGCATTTTGTGTGTGCTCGAGCAGCGCTGCCTGGGAAGAAGCCAGTGTTCCGTGAAGGTGGAGCGAAAGAACTTCGACAAGGCGGGCGGCCTGTGCCCCGACGTGCTGAAGACGCTGGCGGTCCAGGTGCGTTGCGGCGACGGGAAGAGCTTGCCGAGCAAAGCCGGAGAAGGTAGAGATTCTTAAGGGACGGCACGGGGACAGGGGACCTCTAGGAACGAGCTCGTTGCAGTTCTGCGGAGTAGGGAAGAGTTTCGTGCGAACCAGCGAGCCCGGAATCTGTCCCTTGCACTCGGTCTGATTTTCCAGCTCCGACATTGAGATTTCATTCCGCTCCTGGTCTGCGAATGTGCTTTTGACATTCGATTATAATGTCAGGCATCTCAAATTTTGAATTTCACATTATGTGGGATTTTTTTATTTTATAAAATTTGAAAATATTGATCTAGGTCTTGTCAAATCAATGCCTTGATAAAGAGATATTTTGATTCTCAAAATGTGAAGTATTGTAAATTTTCTTTCTCTAGTCCGCAACGGTGTTTAATTTTTTTTTTTCTAGGAATAGATTTGGAATAAAAATATGTTTGATAAATCTTTTGTTTTTGGAATAAAAGAAGTTAATTCTTTATTCTAGGAACAATTCTAGAATCAAGCTCAACCTATTTTTCTTTTTTCTTTTCTCCTTGTCTTTTCTTTGTCCTCCTAATTGACAGTCGGCCATTGTTGCTGCCATCGCCGTTGCCGCCGACCACCGGTTGGGTGAAGTCCAGTGAGCTCGCCAAAGTCTCGTGTGGCCATTGCAAGCCTCGGCCTCGTAGATTTGGGTGAGGTCAACCTTGCGCCGCTTGGGTGGGGTTGAGCGTCGTTGGGGAATCCATGAGTGGTGAGGCTCAACCTTACCTAGATCTATGAGACAAAGGCTTGCGTTGGCCAAGCAAGCCTTTGGCAAGCTCATTGGACTTTGCTTGGTTGGTTGCCGGCCATCTATGTGGGTGGCAACTGGCCACAAAGAAGGAGGAAGAAGAAGAAAAAGAAAAAAAAGAAAAAAAAAAAAAAAAATTAAAGTATTAAAAAATTAAAAGAAACAAAAAATTTTAAGAGTTCTATCAAATGTATTTACACATTTTTATTCTGAGAATAAATTTTTTGAAAAATGACCAAATATCTTTAAATGCTTAGAGATGGTTCCTTGAAAAAAATAAAAAATAATTACTAAATGGAATTATATTCAGAAATTATATTCAGAAATAGAATAATTACTAAATGGTCTTAATATATTATAAGACTTTTTGATTAGGTAATGTGCTTTTTTGTGCTAAAGTGGTCCATCACTAATTTGAAAGAGGAGAAACAAAAAAACCTATGAGTTAAAGCACGAATGGTAGTTTGCCACTTGGGTTTCGATCCTCAAACTGCATACAACTTGTATGAATGCTCATGTGGTGTGATTATATGAGCTTCGCGATGGATTGAATCGTTACGTTTTTATCAACTCACTCACGAGTGTGATTTATGTTGTTGCTTTTGATTTCTGATCAAAAAAAGATAAAAAGCCGAAATCAAATCCAGAGGAGAGATCCGCTTTGAATTGCCCTGATCACATATGTTATTTCACGTCAATTTGGTTATATAATGTCATAAGGGCATAATGTTCCAGGTTTGTCTAGGATACGTCGTCGTTTAGTGCGGGTCCACACGTTCAACGGTACTCCCGTTGCACACCCGAACAAAACCCTCCGCCCTCGGCTTGTCACCTACGCCTCTCAAAAACCCGCGCCTCTCTCTGTCTCTCTCTCTCCAATCCCGCCATTTTCATTCTCTGCAATCGCCGTTAGCTCCGTTCCCATCCGAGAACCTCGCCGGGCGCCGGCGATGCCGTGAGCCTGGGTCTTTCGGCGCGATCGTCGGATCCTGGCGCTTGGCGATGGGGAAAAGGGACGCGGTTGTCGTTTTGTCGTCCGACGACGGAGGCGATGAAGGCGAAGGCGTGCGGAGCTCGAATCGGAGCCGTTCGATGCGGACGGTGGAGAAGTCGCTCGTTGCTCGGTCGGAGCCGAGAAGAGCGAAGAAGCCTCGGGTTTCGGGCTCTCGATCCCGCTCGTCATCGTGTAGGCGGTCCTCTGTCGTAGACGAGGTATAGTTGCTCCGATGTCATCCTGTTTCTCCGTGATCGTCCGTTTTTTCCAACTAGTATGAGTGCTTCGTCTTAGTGTGGAGATTTATGGTCACTGGGTCAGTGGTGGCTGGTGAGACTTAAGCTGCTTGGAGAATTACCTGCATTTAGCACAGCTAATTCAACGCACTTGCTTTGCCGACAATAGTGGAGTGATAATGTCACTTTTAGTCTGAATAAGGAATGGCCGCAATAGAAGTAGTTCATGAGGTGGAATAAAATTTGAAATTGATCTTGCTACTAGACTTTCTGAAATTTTGGACTTAACCTATTGCAGTTTCAGTTCTTAAAGGAAGATTTCAATGAAGTATTCGCTGGTGCCAAGGTAACAACGGGTATGCCCCCTTTTTTTTATTTAAATATTTATCGTGCTCTAGTTTTAGTCTGCACTATGTTGTTGCTTCAGAAGCATTAGTTGTCACTTGCATAATTTATTTCAGTGACATCTAGTAATTGTAGAAGGCTCTCAGTGTTCAGCAACTGGAATGGATTGTTAACTGCCCAAGTGAAATGTGATACAAAGCAATGCAACTTTGTATGCCAGTTGTAACATCGTTAGCTGGTCCTTCGAATAAGACTTGATACAGGGTGAGCCTTGAGGGGCAAAAGTACAATCTCAGAAGGAAGTTTTTAAAACACTGACAAAGGATTTTGACCTCGCAAATAGAGATGATTTTGTACTGTCATCTAGGGATATTCACTAAACAAAAGCTTTACCGTCTTTGATTGTGCTTTATATTATCATTCAGGTGATTAAGTAATATTGGTGCCTTTTATTCTCTGATTCAAGCTTCAGACTGTATTTTGTTTCAAAATCTGCGTTTGATTGTTGTAGTGTGTTTTTCCATCGTTTCCTTTATCCGGTAGCCCTTAGTGGTTCTGAAATGGTATGTGGAGCAGGTTTTGGTTGGAGCACCGCCAAGGAGCCATGGGTTGATAAGTATAAACCATGTACTTTTGAAGAGCTTGCAGTGCACAAAAAAAAGGTCGGTCCAGCTTGCTTAAATTTTTTGTATGAGATTGTAGCTCATGATATTGATTATTCTTTGATTGTAGGTTGAAGAAGTCAAATCATGGTTTGAGGAAAAATTGATTACTTCAAAGGTACTTCCGTTATTCACGAGAGCTACCAATATGAGGTGTCTGCCCTCTAAAAGGACGCACTTAGTTGTGAACTTGTTCTGGACGAGTCTTTTTCGCAATACTTTTGACAAAGGCTTATGAACTGTTGTGATCTGGTGCTGTCTTTGCATGTGGGCATGTTTAAGATTGATGGGTGATTTTGCTGCTGTTGAACTAAGTGATGGATGGTCATAAGAGTGTGTATAATACAATAGAAGCTGTTTCGACTTTTCACCTTTTGCTTATTATAAGTGACTATCAGTTTGGGTACAAAATTCATGTGCACATAAACTGGAAGCTTCCTTAAATGATGATGATGACAGTGGTGATGACGGTGGTGATTGTAATGATTGTACGGTCCATGTGGTTTTGGTGTCTTACATGAAATATTGCATAATGGTATCCATTCCAAAGACAGATTTAGATCTCCAAGAAATAGGGATGTTTTGGCAACGAAGTTGAGTTCCCTTTTGCAAAGTAGAATAATCACTAAATGGACAACCTGTCGAAAATTATTTCTCCTTTCCCTTCTTTGTGGAAATTAATACTCCCCATTCTTAAATTGCAGGACAACCTCGGTGATCAGGTTCTTGTTATTACTGGACCAGCTGGTGTAGGAAAATCTGTATGTCTTCCTTTCTCTTGTTTTAAACAAACATCTTACTGAAGATGTGAGCTTTAGTCATATCTCCAGTTCAAGTGTACTTATTGAAATTATATCAGGCGACTGTATTGATGTATTTTCAGTTCAGCATTCTTGCATCTGAAGTGGTATAGTTACGAAGTTGGTCTTGGAGACACTAGTTTAGAGCACAAACATTGTTGGTTTGACTGGTTTGTTTGTGGTTTATTTCTAATCTAATGTGAAGTTGGTCCAACCATCGAAAATGTTTTACTTTCTGAAACTGGATGTGCCTGCGAAAATTATTCTCTATTCAATCTATCAGGAAGGTTATGCAGAAACTGCTTCGACTATTTTATCATGCCTAGCTTTAAGGTCTGTTTGTCTAGACTTTTACTTTTGCTTAATCTAAATCTGGGGGCTGATGCACTTTGACTTTTTTTAGCACTAAGCACCCGGAACTTTCATGATATACAAATAATGACACATAGATTCACATATATTTGTTTTCACGATCTTTTGAAACTGAGATTTTTTAAAAAAATTTAGTGAGAAAACCAAAATGTACTTTCTACTTGAACTTAGTTCTAAATGAACAAGCCCTTATAGTCTCCCTATGATTGAATCTCTACCTGATAGTGTGGACAGGGAGTATAGAAAATTATAATTGCTAATCCTCAGTTTGATTGACATGGACTTGACACTAACTAATTCTAAATTTGGGTTTGTTGTTCATAGGGCGGCGTATTAGTTTGAGCTTTTAAACTGATCTGCAGCCATCTGCTGAATAAATGCACGATCTTGGAATTTCCTTCTTTCCCCTGAATCTGAGGAAAAGTGTATTTTGGGGTGTGCAACCAAACATTCGGCATAGTGGATAATGATACTTTTTGTCTGCCCTTACCTGCATTTTATTTTTCATTTGATTCTCCTAACCTTCTGGTATCTGATAAAGGAAAAGATGCTCTTTTATTTGTCACCTGAGTGGGCTATTGTCTCATGACTTCTGCACTTAGTGTTGGCACCTATAAGTTCAAGCATTGCAATGTTGAAATAAGAGATCTGTCATGCAGGCTACTATTTATGTTGTTGCTTCTCACCTTGGAGCCACATTGTGTGAGTGGAACACACCTACCCCAACAGTCTGGAAGGAATATGTCCATAACAGTAACACAGGTATATAAACAGTTCACATGTCTCTCCCTCTTTTTGGCCTGGACTGTTGCCTGCTCAGAAAAACTTCTGAACAGGCAGAGATTTTGCTCCTGCATAAGGGTAAAAGTATGTGTACACTGTTGTCCCTGGCAATTAAGATTTGTAAAATTTCCTTCTTTATTGATGAGTTATTTTGATCTAATGTCAGGGCAGTATGTATCAAAGTTAGATGAGTTTGAAGCTTTTGTTGAGAGAACAAGAAAATATGGACTGATTTCTCAATCATCTGCCAGAGAGTCAAAATCATCAACAATACTCCTCATTGATGATCTACCCGTGACACATGGGAATGTTGCACATAGAAGACTGCAGAACTGTCTACATCTTCTTGTGCAATCTACTCATATACCAACAGCTATTCTAATAACTGATTATGGTCAAGTGGATTCTGCTGACAGGGAAGCACGATTCTTAGAAGAACTCCATATGTCCCTTGAAAGTGCTGGAGCTCGTAAAGTAAGCTTCTCGAACTAGTTCTACAGTTATCCTTGGATAATATACATATTTTACTTGTGTGCCTGACGTGTAGCCAATCTCCTTGAAATTCTCAGATTGCATTTAATCCTATCACCAGTAATGCCATTAAGAGGATACTTTCCAAAATATGCAGACAGGAGCAGTGCAATGTGACTTCTGAACAGATTGATTTAATAGCGAAGGCAAGTGGAGGTGACATCCGACATGCAATCACATCCTTGCAATTTTTCTGTCTTAAGGTGGACAGGCCATCCTTATCTTTGTCAAGTCCAACTACAGTACATGATCTTCATTTTGGCAGAGATGAGACGATCTCTCTCTTCCATGCCTTGGGAAAGTTTCTGCATAACAAAAGAGAGAGTGCCTCTCCATCAGGTAAGTTTTGATGAAGGCTTGAGATTTATTGTGATTTCCTTTGGATGTATCTAGCTTTGGCCCCATGATAGCATTGTCTTCTCCAGTCACTGCACTTACAATCTTCTTATCATGATATATTGATGGGAGACATGTTGGCATGTGCTTATGCTGTCTGCATGTGACTTAGTAGCAAGTTTAAGTTACCAGATGGCATGTTTCTGTGTGATTACCTGTGTGCCATCCTTTCCTCATTTTGTAGGGAAAGATGCACATCCCATGCAAGAGAAATTTATGAGATTACCCTTAAAGATGGATGCTCCAGAGAAGGTCCTTTCTCAGGCACATGGGCAAGCAAGACCGATTGCTGATTTTCTGCATGAAAATGGTACTTCTCCCCTTCCAACATAGCTGTGCTCTCTTAAAACAAAGAGACAAGATTGCTAGCAACGACCATTCTACTGCTCATGTACTCTTTCTGTAACTCCTATTGCAGTTCTAGACTTTCTTGATGAGGAGGCTGTCGATGATGCCTCAGCTGTTCTTTCTTATTTGGGTGACGCTGATGTGCTCTTGCAAAGTTTTCATGGGGCAGTAGCTAGAAATTATGAGGCAGAGGGTGTTGTACAGTCAGCTGCTGCTTCAATTGCTGTTCGAGGGGTGCTTTTTGGAAACTCTCATCCATTGCCTCCCAGGTTTCCCTTTATAAACATTAAACGTGCTATTTATGTTTGGCTTTTTTTTTTTTCCTTTATTGTGTAAATTCAAATGTTTACATGAGCCACCTGCCAATTCTCTTTGAGGTGCAGGTGGCATTCCATTCGTAAGCCCAAACTCTGGCAGAGCGAGAAGTTGTCTTTGTGCAATAAGGTGTGCTTGGCGTTAGTCCTTTGCATCTTCCATTCGTTTTACCATGGGACTCTCTACTCATCACGATTGTTGTTTATCTACTGCTTTTTTGAGGATTTCTGATATTGAAAATTGCAAAGTCAGTAGAACAATGACCTTCAGGCAAATGTGTGTCCTTCAAGTAAATGTTAATTTTACTATGCTCGTTATCTTCCCAGATTTTAACTCCTTTGGCATGCTTGCAGCTTGTCTTGTGCCCCTTCTGAAGCTTACTGAATTGCAGCATTCAGTTTTTGTATTATTAAGAAAACAATCTCAAGTTTGCTGGTCTACTCATGCCGCCTTCATTCATCTGCAGCAGTGGATATTTGTCCTCTAGTTGTTAGACTTTGCAAACATGATCTTTCTGCTTTTGTCATTCGAACTTCCTTGAATAAGTCACAATTATATCCTCACTGTTTGCATGGTGTAATAAGTGAATTCCTAAATGCTGTTTAATTAAAAAAAAAAAAACCTGGACCTTGAAAGCAGGCAATGCTTTATTATTGTTCTTTTCCAAATCAGTTCATAACTATTATACTCTTGAGGATTGGAGCCACTTATATCGCTCTACAATGTCCACTGATGTCACCCTCCCTCCGTGGTTGGCATGGAAAGCATGTTGGATGAATTTTTAACCATTATTTTTCTGGTCATGAAATCTTGTCACGGTTTGGCTGCAGGATGAGATGTTAAGGCAGAGATTCGTGGTTTATAATGGAGTTAGCTCAAGTGATATGTCAGTAATAGCTACCGAGTACATGCCTGTGTGCAAATGGCTTCAGCATAGGTCTCCTAAAGGACTCCAAGCTCGTGAAGTGATGATGCTGAGCACTGAGATTGAAGACGGGATGAGTTTAGATGACCAAGAGGTGAAGACATCTGATGATGAGATTGAGGAGTGGTGAGTTGGAGTTTAGTCTGGTCACGATAATGCAAGAGCTCCGTGGTTTTCTTCCCCCAATATGTACAGTGTCCTCATTTTGGGTATGTGTATCACTGCTTGCATTAGACATCAACTCGTAATTACAACAACCCAATTGGAAGAGCGGAGCTCTACCGAGTAATATTGCCTTTCCAAGTGGTGCAACTTACAGAGTTCCTTGTATAGCATTAGGTTGACTAAAATTTTGGAGTTTTTCTTTGTGTATTTCATCCTTTACTTCTTGATGGAAAATTAGATTGTATGCAGAGCAAAATGAAGAGGGAAAATCGAATTGTAGGTCTTTCTCGATCTCAACCAGTTATGAGTTAACTAAAATCCTTTCTTGAGCCATCCGTTAAACTTAATACAACCGCATAATGCTGGTGAAATCTGCTTACTGCAGTTTCCTCGCGAGATGTGAAATGTGCATCATTCTGTTTGCAACTGATAATTAGATTTACCATCTCCTGGTCACCCTTCGGTGAAAAAGGTGCTGATGCGTTGCCCATGTTCCTGTTCAGACTATCGTGTCGATACTTAATGTGGGAAATCAACACATAGGCAAAGAGAAGATTGGCTGTAAATGAATGATCTTGAAGCTGTCTCATTCGCCGTGTCTAGAGCAGAGACGAATGATTGCCAATTCATCCATTTGTAATGCCTTGCCAAAATCACTCTGCAACCTTCTGCGACAAAGCCTGCATTCAGCACATAAGACCGGACGCACTAAGTATGAGCGCATAAAGGGAAAATTAAAAACGAGTGGGTCGAGAGAGGTTGATCTAGGGGGAATGTTAGAATTATAATATTAATTAGCGAGGAGGATCATCAAGGCCTATTAGCTCAGTTGGTTAGAGCGTCGTGCTAATAACGCGAAGGTCGCAGGTTCGAGACCTGCATGGGCCAAACCTTCTCTTTTTGATTCTTCCACTGTCCATCCCTTTAATGTGTATTACCTCCGTACGAGTCTCTTCTTTTGGAAATTGTACCATACAGAGAACGAGAGAGGAGCGATTGATCCACATTACATATTCCCCTTTTTTCACAGGCCTATTATAGTAGGAAGTGTGCACGAAAATGTGTAATCGCATGGCAAGAATCATGAAGCAACAAGATCCCCCAATAACGTGTTGCCATGCGCATCTTATGAGACACATCGACATACTCAGGTTATAGAGATACCATGCGTTTTATTACTTTGGTAACTGATTTCAATTAAAATTTAATTCGACGATGGTTTTCCTCTGGGAAGCATTTTTGCAGAACTCTCGGTGAACTTGGGGGCATCCTCGTTGCAACGCGTTCCAAAAGAAGCAAAAGTCAGACGAGGTTTATAGCCCAATCAAACCTTGACCCGGAACATAAAATGCTGTTTCTCCAATAGAATTTCATGGCATCATGCAGATAACAACTACATTGCAGGGACCAGAGAAAACGGGTTTGCCCCACACATGAACACAAGTCCTTCACACAACTTTAAATCAGAAGCAGACATGTTTGGGACATAAAAAGGCTATGAAAGCATATATCCTCAGTTTGCATCTAGCGACAGAAGATGAGCGAAGAGAGGAAAAAGAAACTATCGGAATGTCATGGGCCAGGAAGAAATGGCAATCAGGTTTCCTTAGGAGGGGCCTTCTTTGCAGCCTCTGCAGCTGCTTTCTCAGCCTCGATTTCAGCAACGATGGCATCAATTTCAGCTTCTTCAAGCTGTCGCAGGCCATCCTCTCTTGTCATCACAGCAATCTCAATGTTCTTCCCCCCGCTCTCGACAACCTGAAAATAAATTTAGGACTTTTACTAAGTAACTATTTGATCATGCAACTGTAGAAATTGTAAAGCACAATGTGTTGGGAGGGGGGGGGGGAGCACATTTACATCATAGAAAAATTAAAAGACTGAAAAGAGTCGCTTTCAGTATAACAATGCCCACAGAGCCAAGCATCATTAGAATTTGCTTGGCCAATTACAAGTCAGGGCTGTGCATCTATACATCGACTTGGATATCTCTAAGAAGGATCGTGAGACAAAACAAACATTATATCAGGCGTTGTCTTTGTCAGTTGTAGTTGATATTATATGGTGATATATATGGAACATCTATCCATCCAAAATTTGATCAGCCACAATGCTGAACAGTCAGCTGAATTGCTAAGGATAACATCTCCATAACCATTGCCAGGATACAAACTAGCTGAAAAGCAAAAGGCAAATGGAAAAATGGCTACAAAAGCACAAGCTGAGCAAGCACTCTCCAGGGATAGGTGCCCAAGGCTGAGATAGAGAGAGATAAAGGGCAACATAGATAAGGGGAAAGTCTGTTCAAATGCATGTATGAATTGGAAAACAGGTGCATTCAAGTTAGGGGACGTAAAACTAATGTCCAAGAGCATAAAAGCTGAAAAGACAAAAAGCAACTCTCACCAGCCATGATGTACTCTAGAGTTCAACCATATGTACAAATGAATCTCTGAGAAGGTCTATAGGCAAACACATCTCTGAAATAAGGCAAAGAAAGTTACCTCAAGTAATGCACGAATAGCAAGTTTCACAGTTTCCTGCCCTGAAGTTTCTTTGTAGTTTTTCTCCAGGAATTCCCGTATGGAATTGGAATTTCTGCCAGTGGCATTAGCTTTCCAGGCTGAAAATGTCCCAGATGGATCTGTCTGATAAAGTGACGGTGCACCGGTGTAGGGATCAAAACCAATAATCAGAGTTGAAAGACCAAATGGTCTCACGCCTCCGCTTTGTGTATACTTTTGCTGAAGGCCAGCAATATATCGCGTAATATACTCAACAGTCACTGGATCTTCAACTGTAAGCCGGTGACTCTGGCACTCAATTCGTGCTCGGTTTATTAATACACGAGCATCTGCTTTAAGGCCAGCACAGGCCAATGCAATGTGCTGATCCAAGTTAACAATCTTCCTCACCGATCTGCATACCGAGGAAGCATACAAGTCAAAGCGCATAGTTCAGCAAGCAAAAGAAAGAGAGAGCAATATGAAAGTGTTGATAACAATTTTCAGTTGTAAAGAAGATTTATTTGCTTCTGTGTCACCAAGATTCAAGTTTCATAATACCCCTTGATTTTCTGTGGGAAGACCTTTTCAATTGTAGCCAATATCTTATTATGAATAATTCTCTATTTTATTAACCGCTTTTCTTTCAGTCCATTTACACATAAACTTGGTTGTCTTATTACAATTTTTACCACTTGTGAGCAAAAGGCTCATGTCACCTTATCTAACATGCAGCCCCAGTCCATATGGTTACATACTACCATTAGGTCAATGGGATACCAACAAGTCACAGTGAACAACAAAAATCAACCTAGCATAAGCTTCCTTAGTAAATCAAACCATATTAGCGTGTCCACATTGAAAAGGTTCGCCAATGATGATGTGTCACCTAACAAACAACCATACCTATGAGCATGATGAACAAACATCCTTCACTATTCAAGCACCAACAACCAAGCATGTGAATCCTCTAAATTTCAACTGGACATTTTAGCCTCAAAGTCTTGACATGTGTTCAAACATAAAAAAAAATCAGTAACAAAGTTGCAGGCAACTAAAAGAGAGTGCCAACCATTGGATCGTCTTTTAGGTCATGATCTTACAAGAAAAATGATATCATTGCTAAACTCACTTCACCCCGTAAACTAAAGTAATCCTACAATCCTTAAAATAGGTTTAGTTGAATCGCCCTTGCATAAGAAAATATTAACCACAACTTTGAGCTTCCATAGTAAAGTTAGCTTTAAAACTTCACTTCAGCCCCAAGATAGCAGAAAGTTCTACCAGTCCAAGTAAAGCTCCAACTCCAAAATCTAGACAGCAAAATTCAGTACTTTCTTGTCAAAACCTGAACATACCATTTACTTCTTTTACTCAATTCCTCGTCTGCTAAACCTTCCCACTCAGAAACCGAAGAGAAGCAACTCTCTTAAAGATATTATCTTACATTATCAGACCGAACCCACCTCGCACTCTGATCAAATGCACGTCAATCATGTTGTAACCGGACAACTCACAGGGCATAATTTCCAAATGATCTAATCTCAGCAAAAAAAAGAAAAAGAAAAAAGAACCTGACAATTCCTGCTGCCCCAGACCTAAAACCCCCAATCGACTGTCCAACTTAATCCATCCTCGGTTTACATCGACGCCATCGGGCGATCAACACAAAACAAGCGAACCCTAGCTACTAGCATTTCCCAAAACCAGATCAATCCGAAATCAAAATAGCCAATCGCACGAGCACGGACAAGCGAACCCCGCAGGGCCGCGCGGAGGGGGAGTTACCTCGAGTCCTGGAGCTTGGCGGTGGACTTCTTCTCGACGCCCAGGACGATGGTGTCGGTGCCGCGGACTCCGACGGCGGCGTTGCCCTTGCGGACGGCCTCGAGCGCGTACTCCACCTGGAAGAGGTGGCCGTCCGGCGAGAACACGGTGATGGCCCTATCGTATCTCGCCATAGCTTTCGCTTCCGAGTGTTGCTAGCTTCGATCTCTCTCTCTCTCTCTCTCTTGCTCTCTCTCTCTAAAGAGTGCTCCGTCGTCTGCGACTTTCTTCTGCGTCGAGCTCTCCTCTTGTACAGAGAGAGTAGGCTTCGGCATCAAGAAATATACAACAGGCACTTTTTTTTGTTTTGCATTTTTGGCCCCTACAGTTTGGGAAACTCCACTTCTGGTCCCTACAGATTTGAATATTTCTGCTTTTGGTCCCCTATAGTTTTGGAAATTTTCACTTTTGGTCCTCTTACTTTGTTTGATTGCAATTTTAATCCCCATATCATTTTTTTTTTTGTGACAATACAAGTTCTTCTCTTGAAATTTCCTTTCGAAATTCGACAGTAATTATCGAGTGAACATTGGCTATCGCCACGCAATGTCCATGAGCACGTGCTTTTAAAATAATTGTATTTGTGATCTTTGTACTTTTGAGAACAATCAATTTTCTTCCCTATGATTTATTTTAGTAAAACTTAATTACTTTTATAGCGATTTCCTTCAAAAAAATCTTATGAAAATGTCAAATCAAGACCAACTGTATTGGTGATTCCTATGTTAACAAATGTAGCCAACCCAGTGAAAAATTCCATCAAGATTAATTTCACTATATTTGACAATGACATCCTCAATTTAAGTTTAGATCCATATAGACGTATCTAGGACTAGTTTTAGGAAAATGTAGATAACATTTGAATATTCTTATCACATCATCATCTAATAGGTGAGAAATAATTTAGAGAGAGTTAACAAGAATTAATGATTCAATCTTGGCTCTTGAATAATAACGACATTAAAAGAAGTTCCTTCAATCATTACTAATAAAACAATCAATGTTAACTGGTACTCTTGCACAATTCTAAAGATCTTACTTAAATTCTTGTCAATCAATGGTGCGAGGACTAATACTGTAGCGGAAACAAAGTATAATGGCTAAATTCGAACACTTTGAAAAAGAGCGACGATCAAAATTCTAATTTGTTTTAGAGGCTTATACACATCTGCGCCACGTGTTGGTCCGCGCCGGTTAGACAGTTTTTGATATATTTCGAATGGAAATTTGACGGAAGGACTTAAACTTGCTGCCGGAAAACTGTATGAGGACCATAATTATAACCGAAGGAGGTATGAACACCAAAAGTGAAATTCCCTCGAGCTATAAGGACCAAAATTGCAATTTCTTCTATTTTCGCCAGCAACAATAAATCCCCATTCTCCTCTTATAGCTGTAACATAACTTATGATGTTCCAGTTTTTGAGTTGTGTCGTGATGTGTTGTACCGTCGCGTCGCTTGTGTGCATGGTTCGCGCATTTGATGTAGTCTGGTAAGATGCATCAAAGGTCAGTCGTTCATGATCCGTGGAGTGAATAATTTCTGCAAGATCTCGAAAAATGAAAGCTGAACGTGGAAGCTTGGTTGACGGCTCTTTGGAGCGAAGCTCGCGAAGAAGATTCGGTCTTCTACTTCAGGAGATGTTTGCAAAAGACAGTTTGGCAGTCTTTGTGGATCTTGATGCTGTGTTTATTTTCCAGCGCTTTGCTGTGTTGCTGTGATGTGTTAAGTTTGACAGAATCAGATGACCCAAAGATGCTCAGAAAATAAGCTAGAGAAACTCAAGATGTCTTTACAGATTGTAGATGGGGTCACTGGTATACTTTGCCCAGTTTGTTAATCATACTGATTTTTTCACAAGCAAAAACTGTGTAAGCTCTGGAATCTGGTTTTCTTTTCAGATTCTCTGTAAGTTGTTTTAGCAGGCTCTTTTAGTTCACTCCCTTGGTGAGTGATAGGATTGTGGACACCATGAGCTTGTAGTCGATTGGCTTCGTCAAGTACGCGTCCATTCCCACCTCCAAGCACTTGGCTTCATCCGACGACATGGCGTGCGCGGTCAGTGCGACGATTGGAATGTGCAGGCTGCTTCCAGCCTCGGATCTTCTGATTGCTTTAGTCGCTTCATACCCGTCCATCTGGGGCATCTGTTTTTTAGCAGGAAACAGATCTAGTATCAATAGACGGTCAACGGGCAGTGCATGGCAAGGAAGAGAGAATGTACGAGCAAAGGATATGAAACAGATTCAAGAGTATTGTCTCGGGACGATCCAATGAACAAACAAAACCACCCTTTTCTAGGAAGAATCAAGAGTTTGCTCTAGGAAATGAACAGATATAAGAGTTTGCTTTCGTTTTGAAGACAGATCACTAATTCATTTTTGTCATGCTTGAGTTGGTTCCTTCAGTGAAAGCTTGCAGTTTAGAGATAACACACTCAGCAGTATGGTTCACGACCAAAAGAAAGAGTCATAGAGCATTCATCACTTACTTGACAGTCCATAAGGATCAGGTCGTAAGGTTGCCAACTTCGTGTTCCTGCTTGAGGTATACTGTCCTGGTTTTGCAAATGCAGTGCCGTCCTGAAGTCTTGTGCATCTGTCTCAAGTCTGCTGTTCAGAGCATTCACCGCCTGCAAGCCGTCTCCGACAGCAATGACTTTAGCCCCCAACTTTTCCAGCATGATCGTAGCAACTCTCTGAAGCACTGGCGTGTCTTCGGCAAGTAGTATGCGCAGGCCCTCCAGAGACCTCCTCTGGTCCAATTCTTTACCAGAACAAGAATCACCTTTGGCTTGAGGACGCTTGCTGATCAGAAGTTGTTCCTGTGCTTCTGAATTTCCGTCTTCCTTTTCTTTTGAAGAAAACACGCTCTTCGTGCACTTGAATCTGCCTTCGGCATTGTCTGGGCTGTCCAAAGGGGGACTAGTTTGACATGCTTCTTCTTCATTCCCTAAATTGTTATACCCGGAAGACAGCCGAGTAGAATCAAATGAGTGATAGTTTGATGTCCTGGGCTGTAGAGGAGGAGGGGTTTTGATCCCTTCCTGTTGCTTTTGCTCACTAGGAAATGTATTGATACAACTAGACCGTGATATTTCAACTGTCTCCAATTCATCAGAGCTCGCTCCCTCATAGTGCTCAGAGTCGATTTCTAGACACTCGTGTGAGTCCCCTTCTTTATTCACGCTTTTTGAAGAATTGGAGCCTCTCTTCAGGAGTTCGGAGTTCCTCTCCTTTATGGCAGCATCCAGAATTTGAACCATCTTGGACTTGTATAGCGGCTTGTTGACCATCAGCATGTGTCCTTTCCTTCGGAGCTCCACCTTAACGGCGTTGTAGGTGTCATGGTTTAGCATCCACGCAAACTTCGCCTTCCTGTGGTACTTATCTAGGAAATTGAGCTGTTCCTTCCATATATCTGTGTTTAGGTCAAGTAACCCTATGTCCACGACTATGATAAGGACTTCACTTTGAATATCATCGAAGGTTGTCACTTCTGAACTCGGGAGTTCATGTGTGCGTTCTGTATCAACAATCCTGTGTGGATCACCTGAATTTCTGCCTTGGTAGAGTTCCTGAAGAATCTGGGTCAATTCATTCCATCCAGATGCTTCCAGAGTGGAAACTCCATTTCTGCTCAGCCACCTGGACATTATAAATCTACCCGTGCTTCCGTGTTGTGCAAGTAGCACCTGCATCCAAATTATAGACCAATGCCATTTATGAAGGTTGTCCGGGATGGATTTGTTTTCTAGCCTTTGATCTTTGTCAAAGTCAGACCTTAAGATAGACTGAAAAGAGTGATACTTTTGTGGTCATTGACGTCTTAATTCTTAGTTTGAAGCACCTGAGCCTTTGTATTAGTTATAGTGTACATGGAAGGATTGAAAAATCAATAGCTGTTGCTGCAGTAGAGAATCTTGGAAAGGACAGTACGTACTCTTAAGTTGTGCTTGGCATAATCTACTGGACAGTTATGTTCTGTGCCATCAACAGGCGCATTGAGAAGTAAGTACAGTCTCATGAGAGTTCCCGTGCCATTCTTCTTGATGACTTTGATTTCTCCACCCATCTTGTTGACCTATAATCACATGCTTGTAAGGTGAGATTGTAAAAAAAGCTCATTTAATAAGCCGAATCTGTTATGTTTGTGAGTGTCCTTTATTCTGATTTTCGAATTTTGGTTGTTCTTCTTGTTGTCTTTCTTGTCAATGTAAGCATTCTCTTTTACGCCTTGCCATCTTTTGGTTACACATGATAGAGATATGATGAGAAATCAACTCACCAAAGTTCGTACGATGCACAGGCCAAGACCAGTGCCACCATGTCTGAACATTTGCAAAGAACAAGAGTAAGATTTTGCAAAGGATCTATATAGTAGATGATACCTCTCCTACATAAGCATTTCTTTGACTAATCTTCCCTATATAAACTAACTCGAGCATTTATGATGAGAACTCTCATTGAATTTACTATTCTTGACATTAGAAGTACTACTCACAATCGAGTTGTTGATGGATCGGCCTGCTCAAAGCTTTCAAAAACAGATTCCCATTTGCTTGGATCGATTCCTACAACAAGAGAAAATGCTCAATGGATGACCCAAGCCAAAAAACAAAGAAAAAGAAACTAATCTTTTGCAGTATGATATGAAGAAACTTAGAGGCCTTACCACAGCCAGTGTCGTCAACTTCGAACCAGAGAGTCACTTTGTTGTCTTTCTTGGATGCCCTTCTTGCGTGACTACCATGTTGCTTCAACTTTGTCTTAAGTGAAGAAATGGATATTTTATGCTCAAGAGGAAGCTTTACAAAGTCATTCAAGGTCCTTGAGTTTCCGCACCATCCTCGGATAACAATATGACCCGCTGGCAATCACCGCAGATGGTAAATTACTCTTGGTACAGAAAGTTTAGGTGTTCTTTATGTTATTTTGCAAACTCATGTATCTTGTTCTGAACTATTCTCAAATTATGGTCCCCTGAAATCCTGATTATAGATTACCACTTTTTGTTTGCTTTATGTTGTTGTAAACTCCAACATGCAATCAGGCCTTGTGAGATTAGCAATACTCACATGTAGTAAATTTGATCGAATTGCTGATGAGATTTGCGAATATTTGGACAACCCTTGCAGAGTCCCCTCGAACAAACTTTGGCATATCATCTGCGGGGAAAAGATAATTGATGAGGCCTGCTAAATGAGGATTTTTCAGCATACTAGTTGCTGGATAGTAGAGTTCATGCGTATAGGTCATACCAGAAAGATCTAAGATAGTCTCCACGTTGTGATTAATGCACTGCACCGAGAACATGTCGACAAGTCCTTCAAGTTCTCGTGCTAAATTGAACTCTGCCTCCTCCAGCACTAGTTTTCCGGACTCCACCTGATAACATAGAGAAGACAATTAGAGTAAAGAAGTGCAAGGTATGTGCTCTTCATCCGCAACTTATACTATTATCTACATCTGTGTGTGCTCGGTCGTTTCTGCACAAACATTTGCTATACTTTTTCGTAAGTGCACATTCTTTTGTATTGCTGCAGATACTTAGTAAAGGCAAGATTTAGCTCTTCTATCATATCTGACCTTGCTAAGATCCAAGATATTGTTCAGCAGCCTAAGCAACGCGGTTGAGCATTTTCGAATTTGGGTGACTGTTGAGTATTGTTCATTCGTTAGGCAATCATCACAAACAAGAATGTCCAGCAATCCGATCACTGCAGCCATAGGCGTCCGCAATTCATGACTGTAACACAAGATATATGTGTCAGAAGGTAGTTTAAGTATGCAATCCTGACCTTATTAGTCCTATATATCATTCTTATTGTTGCTAGCAGTCGATAGAACTTCAGAAATCCATTTCCACAGCGCCTGATTTTATCCAAATAATAGAACAGCCTAGTATCTGCTAACTTAAGTTTCGTATATTCTCCCTTTTCCCATCACAATTGATGCCCAAATTGCTGATGATAACAAGACTCTAAAGATTAAGATTGAGGTTCACCTCATATTTGCCAAAAATTGACTTTTGTAGTTGCTTGATGCCTCGGCTCGCCGCCTTGCATCAAGATGGCTTATCAGTTCTGCTCTCAGTTTCATTTCCTTTGATACTCCGTTTGTCAGTATAAAGATGCAGAGGCATCCGATCACCAAGGTACAAAGAGAAGCAGATATGAGGATGACCAATGTTTTGAAGGCTCTCTCATCCACCTTCCCCAGTATGTATTTTCTCGGTATGATGATCACTCCCACCTGCAAAAATTGTTGCGCATTTCATTCTTTCGAGAAATGTTCAAAGTGATGGGTGTGCATTTGGACAAATTTTGTGGGAAAATAAAGCACAATATTCAGAAATTCCCTGCAATTTGGTCTCCACAGATCTTATATTTATCAAGTGTACAGTGTATTATGCACGTGCATTTATCTTTGAGCTTACCATGGGGAGTCTTTTCAAATTCAGGAAGAAGGAATCAATGTAATAGTGCTCGCGGTCGAGTTTGGCATTCTCTACATGAACTTCATGATTTGCAGGAAAATTGTTTCCATAGGTCCTCTGCAGCCACTCGGCTCCCAACTGTATGACTCGATCTTGAGAATGGTTAGCCATCATAAGCTTTGGCCCTTTTGTCGAATTGATCAAGAGAGGAGTGTTGCTGGAAGTGGCAAGCAAGTAACCTTCTTGAGATGTCAAATAAATATGCCCACTATGAAACTCAACAAGCTCCTTCATTAGCTGGCCAACGCTATAAAGCGCTGTGGTCACGCCCACGACCGCCACTATGGTCTCATTGGAAGGATCCCATACCGGCAATGCCGCCGAAAGCAGTGGGGAGTCCGAGTATTTGCTCACGGCCACGTGCCAAGATGCTACCCCATCAGGGACTTGAGAAAGGCCAGCAATGTTGATGAGATCATCGGGCAGTATTGTCCTTGGTTTGCCTATCTTCTCGCCTGTGATGGGGTCGAGAGATACGCGGAACCAAGTCGCCGACGTGTTGCCATGGATCGTTTGGTCGTTCCATCCTTTGAGTGACGAAAGCATATTGAGGTCGGAAGGCCCGTTGGTGCTGATTGAATAGTTCATCAGGTCGGAGTATATGTAGAACGTGTTGTTGCTCCTGTGATCTCTATGGAAAGCCTGGACAAAGCCGTTCCGGTAATTGATTGTTATCGCGTTGAGCGCTTTACGGCTCACAAACAGCGCCCATGTGACATCTCTCATTGCCTCATACAGCTGCCAAAGAATGGCTAGTTATTGACCAAGGTATCATATCACTAAGAAAACCTCGAGCTTGTCGAATGCATGCTAACAACAACCAAAGGTCTTTAGAGACAAACCTGGACTTGTTCGGCCTGAGTGGCAGGTTTATTGTACCGCCGGATCACATATTCCGAGAGCTTAACCTGAGCGGTTGTTATTTCAACAGTGGAATTAAGGATGTTCCACATCCGTAATATGGGACGCTGCAAGAGCTCATGACGCAGTCCGTATGCTAAGCTGTTCAGAGACTTTGTCGTATAGGTTCTGGTGATATGCCATGTTAGTATTGTGAGCAACCCAATCAAAATGGCCAGCATAACCTGCGAAAACGTGACGAGATCCGCTTTAATAGAGAGGTGAGCACATGAATTTTCTTTCTGTTCACATTCAAAGCGAAACATGAGACTGTCTAATGAGACTAAAAGTCGCTGCTGATCGAGACAGAAGAAACGGTTACATAAAGAATCTCCGAAATGGATTGAGAACAGAGGAATTGCTATTGTCAACTAAAATTTAACCTTGGAATCCTTAACTTCAAGCTTGCAAAAAGGGAAACACTCGGAGATCTCAGGCAATTTTTCAGTTCCCGGAAGTATATTAGTACTATATTAATTGTGTTCTCTGTTCATCTACTTCAAATGGTCAAAGATCTTACTGCCAGCCATCATTTTCCAATGCGTATGGCCGAAGTTCATTCGCATGAACAACTAGTCGATACAATATGAGCAGCATGCAATTTAATGAATATGGCATACCGATGCCAACTTTGATTGATCCATGTGCTTTGGAAGAACTTTTGTCATTGCACAAATCCAGAATCGAGGCAACAGAGGAGGACTTATAGAGTTCAGGTAGCTGAGAATTGGACATTTTCTACAACTGTATGTTATCCTCGTTGCTCATTATAAATTCTACATTTACTTACCATGACTCAGTATGATGGCAACGCATATCACACGGACAATGACTAATATCATACTACACAGTCGCTCATTTCATCGAAAATCAATCAAATTTTTGTCAAAGCACATGATCACTAATCCATCATACCATTGAACAGACCATATAGTTAAAAGTTTTACTGACCATGATGGCCAAGCGAGCCACGAAGACGCTGTAGTACGACGACAGGCAACGAGCGCTTGCATACTGAAAGTCATCTTGCTGAACATCTCTATGAAAAACCCGACGGCGGCCCTGCAGTGCCGTCCCCCTTCTCCAAGGATAGGCGAGGCCCGAAATCCTCTCGAACACCTTCCTTAAAGGCGTCCCCATTGGCGTGACGGGCGGGGTCGAGAAATCAGAGCATATGGTCGTTGGTGTTGCAGCACCAAAACTCTCTGCCATGGTACCTCACTCACTCCTCAGTCTCATTAAGTATGTATTTCCAGAGAAAGAAAAAGCTTTTTTGCTCTATGTATATGCGTGCATGCGTGCGCGGGCGTGGGTGGGTGGGTTGGTTTGTGTCTGTGAGAGAGAGTTGTGTGGTGTTGTAAGTATACTGCTTCATGTGTCATTTTCCACTTTTTGAAGGCAAAGGCACATCTTGATGGTGCAATTTTTTACGAATTATGGAGGGTGTGATATAATATTCCTCGTCCACCCACGGACCTCCTTTAGTGCAAATTTCTTTCGGTGCGCGTCTTTTCCTGTACTGCGCCCGGCAGTTTCGACCGCTGGAGCTGAATTGGAGGTTCAGTGTAGCAGAAGTTTCATCAGTGACATTGTTCATGACCATTACACAAGCAAGGCAAGGTAACGAGCTTCCTCTTGGTGACCACAATAGTGCCAAGCTTCTTGCATTAAGTTTCTTTTGAGTTCCAACAGCTTAAAAGGATTTTACCATGTTGTTTGTTCTTGGGAATCCTCAAACTCAACTGAGAGAAAGTGGGTTGTGCCTAGATTTCTCCTTTATGGTTTTGAAATTTGACATCAGAACGCTCGGATCAGAACACTCTCGGGGCTGTCGAATTTACCATTACGCTGCTCCTCAGAAGCTGCCGAAATTAATCGAAAATGTCAATGAACTTCAAAAGCAAGTGCATAGCAAAGAATGTTTGTTATCTGCTTTGCCCTGGGCAGAACCATCTTGCTTTGCCCCAACAGTTTTCGCTTTGTCTAGTTGTTTGAGAGCATCAAAATTACGCCCGAAAAAGAGGGTGTCAATCAAGATTTCTTGTTTCCCGAGAAGAATCGATTCATGAAGTCAAAAGTCAAAAGCCCTTCTCCTTTTGAAAATTAAGGGACAAGACTGAGGGAGAATCTTGGTCTGAAGTTCATATCTTCCTTACGAAGAAAGAGGGAAAGAGATGTTAAATAAAGAAAATCAAGGACCGAACAATAAAAGAAAACTACGGAAAAGTTGGAACTTTATCTTGATTTAGAATCCAAATGAGAACCAACGTCCCCAATTATATCTGGTTTTGATTGAACTTGCACTTGCAGGCCCCTTCAAGCAGTCTGAACTAGTAGAAGTCACATTCAATTCCAATTTTGAACAACCTTTTCTTTTTCTGTTAAAAGAAACCAAGACTGGATTTTTGCGTTGTTGACTTGACTGTTGTACGGTGGTTTTTCCAAAAAGTTTAAACTAGCAAGAGACGTGCGTACACTAGATATCGAAAATTCGTATCATCATGCCTCATTACGTGTAAGCCGGACCTTGTGCATGGAATGTGGGATGTGAACTTAATCCCATCAAGCAATGATAGAGAGAAATGTCAGAGATCTAACTTGACCATTCTTTTGCAAGAAGTTCAACCAGTTTTTCACCGTTGATGAAAACCTTTTTCCACTTTGTGGTCCCAAAACAAGCAGTCAAAGGCATTCTCTATCATATGAAGAATTTTTGAGTGTATGCTTAATTGTTACGTGTCTCAGGTGTCATACTTTGGCAATAGATGGGAATTGGCAAGTAGAAAAGAATCAATGGCTCTTTTTAAATTTTGCTCGAATTCAATGTCACTGGAAAGACTTTACTTGGAGGACATATCTGTTCTTTTTATCCAATCACACTAGATATGGTCCATATAGAGTGTCAATAAACAACTACACTCCTCCTCGGCCACGAATTCTTGCCAACTTGCTACTCACTCATGTTTAATGAGAAAAACGCCAGCTTTAAGATCTAGAGCATGCAGAAAGATGATGAATTCATTAAGGATTAATATAACATGTGCGCATGACGCAACTAGGGTTGGTCATTGTACCAGAAAGTAAAAGGCGAAAACAATTGAAAATTAATATCAAGAAAAATCTTTTGAATAAATTACATTTGATCACTGAAAAGAAGCATCTAAGTTCAGAACGAAAATCCAGAAATAATAGTATAAAACAACGAAAAGAAGGCTTATAAAGGTCAGGTGAGTGGGTGGTTAGATTCATGGCTACCCAAATGTCTGAAGACTATTGTCCAAAAAAAAAAAAAAAAATTGTCTGAAGACTAATGCACAGGGCGGCTTGATAATATTGATTAAGGGTCGCTCACGGAGATCATTTCCCTTGTGTATTCTTTAATAAATGCAATGACTTGGCGCATTTCACCCTCTAGGATGCAAGTTTTGTGCCTCCACATCACAAACCACAGAACCAAGGTCCAATCTGTGACTCGGCTCATTGCTTGAATCGACAATCATCACCGTATCTATTGGAAAGACACTTGGAACTTTTGTTTGTCTTGGTCTGCCTTTGATACATGAGCTGTAGCGACCCTTAATGCTCTCTCTCAATGGCTCTTGTAAAAAGAGGAAGCCCAGTAGGGAAGAGCATCCATTCACGTGTGATGTACTTCTGGTTTGGTGTATAAAGATGAACTCGCTGTATGATTTGCTTTCAAAAGTGATGCGGTGAACTGTAATTAGTATTTGGTTTGTGGGTCGGTAAATAAGACTTTCCCGAAGAATAACTTTCTTATGATTGAATCCTGAGAGACTACATGAAACATTAGTCAAGCACTTCTTAAGACAGTGGCTACTAATGATCGTAGGCAAGACGGAGAGATTGCACATGTCTACATAACGATACACATTCCAACTTAGTGCTTAATGAGAAAAAAACATGTTGCTAGCAATAGGATTTTCGATATTATAAGGCTAGGTATTTGATTTTTCGACTCGATTAATCTCCACGTGCAATGTGCAGAGTGGCCGGCATGACTCTTGTGTTAATCTGGTGGCAAAAGCTCATGGAACTTTGAAGGGGACAAGAACAGCAATTATTTTATCAAAGGGTACATACATTCAATGCATGGGGACTCAAAATCAGAGCGTCTGATCTTTTTGTAATGACTTGTCACGAGATCATGTAAATGACAGAGAGATTCCTCCACATGGTGCTTTTGGCTTCATGCTTGCAACTAGACTTTGTCTTGATATGATCAGATCGCAGGAACCTCCAAACAGTCCGCTTGGAGTCAAATCTACCAAATTCAAGAACAAGACTCCCTCCAACATATCTTACGAGATCATCTCCTCCTTATCAGGATCAGACAAATGAGATCGACTAGAGATGCTATGCTGAACAAAATCAACTCCAAAGCAAGATTTGATTCGCCATGGCAAAGGCTCCCAAACTCAAGAAGAAAAGAAAACCTTGGGGCCATGGAGAACGAGAGCTAGTGGAGCAAATTGAAGGAACAAAACAGACCCACGTCCCACAATTTTCCGTACCGTACGATGTTGGTGGTTGGAGCATCAACCATAGAGCGTGTCGAATAAGAGACTGAAACTCTCTGGGAACGGTGTAACCATCACCGTGTTTTTAAATTTTCTGAAAATGGACTGAATCAATTTGAGCTCAAATAATTTTCCATTCGAGTTGACTCTCGTTTCGGTTCGATTCATGCCAAGATTAGAGAATTGAAACGTACTAGACAGAGTCGAATCCTATTTCTCTCACATTTTTTATAGAGAAATAAGGTGAGCCACGAGATTCCACATATCCGGCCTTGACTTTGTGCGCGCAGACACACGCTCCTCCTCAAAGTGGAGCAACGCATTGGCCATTTTTCAGGATAGAGGCATTACATTACATGGCGGTTGACACTCCGCTCCCACTCAATTCACCTTCCACATCCAAATTCATTCATTCGATTGGACCCGGCTTCCCATTGGCGGGGCGGACGGTGTGTGCTTGTGAGCGAGAGTGGAAGCTCCATTCATGGCAAGGCAATGGAAGTCAAGAAGACACATTAACCATTGTCACCCAAGTGGGTGGTCTTGATGGCGATGGAAGTCGAGCTCAAGAAGGGCAAAACCATTCTTGGACGTGAAGATTGGTGGCCGAGAGAGTGATGTCTGCCGACCAGTGATGGGTGCACAATGGAAACATCAGTTCTTGAATCTTCCTTCATGCCTATAGCTTGGTACAATTGCAGAAAACGATGATCACGTTCCCATGCAATGTGGGCAGATCATGTTCCATCCTGTCATTTTTTTTCTCCTCGTGTCAGTTTAGCCATGGCTGAGCATACCAAAGACTTCTACATACCGAAACAAAATGACGGTCTGGACACAAATTACCAATGGAACTAATCGAGAATGAAACTCTCAACTCTCTAACTTGGTTTTAGATAAAAACCAGCTCTGCAATCTTTGCTCACTTTGATCCCCGGCACTCTAATCAGTCGCCCGTTTCTAAAGCATTTCCAATGCAACACAAGCAAATTCGACCAGTCAACTGCCCATAGTCCACATCCTCCCATGCATTGATAGATAATGTACAGAGACGACCACATTAGCAACGTGCTTTCACAAGAGTGACCTTGATTGCCTGCTATACATGGTGTATCTCTCCTGCTAATATATTGTTCATGATAAAAGCATATGAGGCATCTATAAAATAGAGACAATTCCCAGCAGATGTTTGCTCATCTTCAGACTGCCTGTGAACTGGGGCAAATGGATGAGAAAAAAAATTGAGCACAAAATTGCTAAAGCCTCTTCTTCGACCAACCAACAATTATACAGATTCAAAAACCTGCAAGTCATAAAGCTTCAGAAGCTTCACCCATCAAAGAGTCCAAAACAAGTTTCCTTGCTTAACACTCTGCTGGAGGAATATGCTTTAACTTATAGCTCTCTATTTCCTTTTAGAAAATTATAGTTAGACCATAGGGCACTGTGAAAGCACTTCATCTAAATCCATCTATAGACTGTCTGTGTTCAAGACACATCAAAACCATCAGATGCCAGAAAGTCATTTCATGAAGATAAATTAATGTCAATATCCCAGATACAACAGAACTCAACCAACATCAAGAAATTTCCGATATTATCCCTAAGATCCATCACATCTAGCCATTTCTCTATGGTTCCTAAATCAACATACAACCAATAGAATTGGAAAGGGGAAAATAAAAGTTAGCCACAAAACCAATCATGCATCACCTTACTAACAAAAACAGTGTACATGACAATTTGCTTGAATTTAATTTTGATTTCACCAAAGAAGAAGGCAACACAAGCCCTGCAAATGTGCATCTAACCTATCTCAAATTTAAAATCTCCATAAAAAAATTACTTAGATTTCTTGCTTTTAGCTTTTGCCTCAGCAGCAGCAGCTTTAGCAGCAGACTTGGCAACAGTAGAAGGTTTAATAACACTCTTGGGGTTCAAAGCCTTTCTGATCTTAAAAACAGCCCATGCTGTCCCCATGGCATGCCCTGCTGCATGAAGCCCTTCATGTGTTGCCTTGCCAGCTTCTTCTCCATACCTGCAATGTAGACAACTTGCAAAATTAACATACAAAGCTTGCTAAAACAAAGCAACGTAATTACAGAATGATTGGGTTTGTAGTAAGGCTAATCTTCCTAGTGTTGTTATTTATACTAATGGTACAAGAAATTATTTTTACCCCACAAAAGAAACACGATTACAAGAAACTACTTATCCTCTTTACTTTACAATTTATGCCACTGTCGTGGGGTTTTACATCATCGAAATTTCAATTGATGGGCAAATGGAGATAGAACATAGGGGCTTCCAAATATATTGACCATGTTGTATACCATCCATAACGTGGTTAGAAAACACTGGTAAACCACAAGAGTCATCACAACCTACATTGCATTCCACAACCTGTCCCTTGAATAGTGGCTTACTTGGCTTTCTATAGCTGCACTATGTGCTTATGGATCCTATCCCTTGATAGTCAAACTAACCATTCTTCAAAAGAAATTATTTAACTACAGTTTACCTATGGGATACAAGTCCAGTTGTCACAGTAGAGGATGTAGCCATGACATTCTTTCCAGCCACTTCAACCGCATCACATACCTTGTCTGCATCAAAGCAAAATAAAAAATGTTAATTTTCAAGACTAATAACAAAGAAAATAAGTAGTATGCATTAATAAACGCTGTTGAAGGCTTGAAGCATTTTGTAACGTGAGCAAATGGATTCAACCCTTATTGCAGGATCTTCAATAAGACTGATTAGGTGATTAGTTGTCAGAGTGAATAGAGAGAGAAAGAAAAGAGGGGCCAAAAAAGGAATGAAAACTGAAAGAACTAACAGACAGTAATAGGTGCTAGCAGAGTATCTGCTTAAATCACATAACAATTTGAACACATTCACTTACTAAATCCGTCAAGTGAAGCCAGGATCATTTCCCCTGGCAATAGACCAAAAAATTTCTTGCCCACTGTAGAATTTGCAACTGAACTTGTGAAGAATCCGGAGACTCTAACAACCCCAGATAGAACACCTGTTGCTACTTTCTGGGTCATCCTTGTCATCTTCTTTGCCCTAGAAAGAAAACGTGGTCATGTTACTACAAAGAATCCATTGGTATTCATCAACGGCAAATACTTTTCCATGAACTTGTTTCTATATGAAAATCAAAATGGCCTGCATTAATGTCTAACACGTAAGTATGTCTTGAAGTGGTCCCAACTTACGATCCACCAACTAAAGTAATAGACTATGAGATTCTAACGTACAAATCTAGAATGCAGCCAAAAGCACGAGTATGATTGCTCAAACGCCAATACAATTTCATACCTTTTCAATCTCTTCAGTGTTTTTTTATCGATCTTGGCCTCCTTCTCTCCAGGAGTCATCCTCTTTTCATAACCTCATTCCCCCAATTCAATCTATCCACAGTCACATCTCCGCACCACAAAATACCCTTAATTAGCTGTCCTGACCCTGCTGCAATTAACTTCGCTGCAGTCCCGCTGTAATCCTCAACATTCGGCGCCAATGTCGTCCAATATGCCCTACACCTATCCTCCATGATCTCCTTCTTCTTCCCGCCCGATTCCAATTCCGCCGGTGAAGTCTCCTTTGCCACGGTAACATCCAAAGCCTCTCCTTTTCGCGCCTTTTGAGATACTTTCTGTATCGAGAACGCACTGTACTTCTCCAAAACTGCATCCAACTCCCTCAACAGCCCCTCCTGCCCCTTCGATGCGAAGGTCAAGCCGTAATTCAACAGCTCATCCGACCCCCCGCTTCCCTTCTTACCCTCGTCATCGCTCGAATCGGACCCAGACGAGGACCCGGATTTCGTCTTCTCCATCGGGCGGAGCGAGAAGAAGTAATGCGAGTCGTCGACCTTCACCGTGGCCTCGTCCTTTGTCAGGGGCCACTGGGCCTCGTCCGCGACGCGCGCGAGCACCGCGACGGCGTTCCCCCCCTGGCGGAGGCGATCACGGAGAAGTCCCCGCACCCGAGCTCGACGCTGTACTCCTTGTCGATGAGGTGGAGGATCGCGCCGGGGACCCGAACGAGGACCTCCTCGGTGGAGTCGGGAGGCGCGGGCGGCGACCGCGGGCCGTCTCCCCCCGCGGCGGCGGCGTCGTCTCCGCCGTGGGGGCGGTGGGAGGAGGGGTCGTAGCCATAGTAGGGGTCGGGGAAGAGGTTCTCGACGAGGTCCTTCATGTCGAGGGAAGGGTAGAGGTTGGCGGAGGAGGAGGAGGAGGGGGGATGGGGGTCGGGGTTATTAGGGTTGGAGACGAACGGGGAAGAGGATTCCGGATTGGATCGGGGGACTTCCGGGTAGAGCGAGGGCTTGGAGGCGCGAGACGACATGGCGGCGGCGGCGGCGGCGGCTCGGCGTTGTCGTTGTCGACGTTACGGACCGATTCGGGGATTTATGCGACGGGAGAGACTTCGCAGTGAAGAAAAAAATAGAGAGAGAGAGAGAGAGAGAGAGAGAGAGAGAATGAGGATGGAGATGAAGGAAGGTGGCGAGACAGCGTCGGAGAACGCGGGCAGACCGCGTACGAGAAAAGAGACGGAGGGAGGTGGGGGCGGTGGTTAAAAGATCAACCGCCTCGGTCTCGGGAGCTTCCCGCGCTTTTACCGGTGAATTCTTTTTTAATGACAAATTAATTACATTAAGTAATAAAAGCGAGGGCTTTTTGGAAAGGATCTCCAGAGTGGGGCCCTCCACCTGGAGACGTGGCGGGCAATCAATGGATGAGTACAGACCACGTGGCACTGCGAGAACAGCCAATGTTCTATCCATAGACCCTTGACCTTGACCTTTCTTTTATCCGTTTGTCCGTAATTTCTTCCTCTTCATTTTTGCGAAGATGCTTCGTTACAGATGCCAGAAAAATGAGAGCAGGAAGGCATATAGAATTGCCCGAACTGAAAATTGCTCGGAGTATCACATTGTTCAAATAAAAAATTGCCTGAATTAGCCCATTTTAGGTAGCTTTAAGAGACGTCGGTCTGATTCCTTATTTCATTGGAATTAGTAATTTTCGCTATGGTTTTTAATTTTAGGGTAAGAATTGAATTGTTCAAACATGATCAATTTATATTATTATTATTTTCTATTTTTTGAGGAATTGGATTGAAAAGAAGAAGAACATAAATTATAGTTGCAAGATATTTAATGAAATCATCGCTTGGAATTAAGACTCATTCAAAGAGAAAAATATCAAATATCTGGAATTTTTTTTTTTTGTATTTTATATGGATGATCCGATTCCCAATAACCATGATTGAGAATTCGGGCCAATTTATATAATTTTTTTTTTTATTTCTAAAGGAACTAGATAACAAAAGAGGGATTGTAGTTGTAAAATATCTAATCAAACGGCTCATTTAAAGGGAAAGATATCAAATATCTAGAATTTTTTTTGTATTTTATATGGATGATTTGATCCGCAATAAGTATGATTGGAAATTTTTGATACAATTAAGTTGAATTTACGACAATTATTCGAAATCTTTCTTTTTTTATATTGCTGCAATGATTGATCAAACTTGCTCCTTTTGTCTCTTGCTTCTTTCTTTATTTTGTCTTATTTCTTTTTTTTGCAAAGATTTTCCGATTTTACCTCACATTCCTTAAATTTGTGAGTCCGTTATTTATGGAAAAGAATCCACTTAATTCTCTTCCTTTTTTCAAGCAGACGGCCCGTCATCTCTCAGTCTTCTTCATAAATCTTGAACGGAATATGGACTGACACTTTCGGCTAAGATACCTGAATCCGCGGTTCTATAGAACTCGGATGATTTGTCAATGTCGCGACAGTTTTTGAAACCCAGACAAAAATGGGTTGACTTTCGGATTTGTTAAGGGTATACTTTCGCCCGGTTTGACCCGGAAACTGCGGTCCAGTCCAGGTCAGAGAAAATCTATGGCGGGTGGGTATCAGTGCCATTTCATGCTTGCATGGTTTGGACTTGAGCCACTCGTCAATGGTGAAAAGGTTCGCACGAGACGGATCGGTATTTGAGAAAGATCGATTCAAAAAGCTTGTTCAATTCTCTCTAATGGCGACAAAGGGATGGATGGGCAAGAACTTCTGAGATTGACTGCACCCGGAACGAAGCTTTCAGGGTCGTCTGCCGCCCTGCTCGTCGCCGCTATAGTCATCGGAACTTGGAATGCGACGGTACGGATCTTCCGCATTAAGCTCTTCCTGACTGCCCCAGGTGGATAGAGCGGCGTCGGGGCGCGGCAGGTTGGTCCCCGGAGAGCGGCCTCCTTCCATCCTGCTGCTCGAGAAACTGGAGGTCCTGGCCCGCTGGGCCAGCAAGCAGTCCGTCGACGTGGTCGAGGTCTCGCGGAGGAGCGACTGGGTGGACGATGTGCAGCTCCTCCTGCAGGATGCCCGCTGCTTCCACATGCTGAGCGATCTCCAAGCGTTCTCGGAGATCAGGGCCTGCTTGAAACTCGAACCCATCTGCAGCAACATGGAATTGGAGAATTCTCAGATGTTGAAATATCGTCACTTGACGATGGGTTTATATACTTTTTATATATATGTGATCTCCCCCTCCATCCATTAGCTTCAACTTATAGATTGCACTTCCCAACATGGAGCCCAGTTCTGCATTTGATTCAAGCCGGATTATCTAGATATGGCAAGTAGTAGAGCTAATTTCATTTTGGAATTGCAGCAATCCTGATGGGGTCGTGATGTGGGTCGATCCGATGATTATGCAGTGATCATGCGAAGTCTGTCTGTCTGCCTTTGTTCATCTGGTGATTTTTGTGGGAACCGTGTCTGGGAAGTATTTTCTTGTGTGTGTACTTGATACCAATGATGACAATGGCCATTGAGAGAGAGAGAGAGAGAGAGAGAGCAAACCTGAGTGACCAAAACGTAAAGAGGGAAAGTAACGAAACTGCACCAGAATTGAGAAACAACCCTGTAACAAGTTTCAAAGACCGAGAGTATGTGATGAGTCTGAATCAAGCACAAAAGGCAAACTATCATGCTATTATGTGTGATTTCTGAAGATGAGCAACGTGGAAAGTTAAAGCGATGAATATACCCAAAGGTTAACCGGGTCACCAGGAATCTGTTGTCGTCCATGAAACAAGAACCACCCTGAATTTCCCACTGAAACATAGTAAAGGAACCCTTAGAGCCGACGTCTTCACATGACACAGCGCTCTGAATGCAGTGAGGAATTAAATTCTATTCGGCTCTGATGCCAGCTCGAAATTGAGGTCGGGACAGTTCATTCCAAAAGCCTAAGCTGTACAACACTGAGTATATATCTGTAGTGCTAATGAAGCAGAAACTGACTTCTAGAGACGTGGAAAATGTGTGCTCCGTCAGATCAATAAAAGAACAAGCAGAGATTCTTTCACAAATAGGAGCCTTGAAAGTTTGCCGAGTTCTTACCAGGGACCATATAAAAGTTGCCATCTCGAATGCATTCTGTCAGTTGAAGAGGACAAGTGGGATTTGAGCTTCCATTTAAGAGCAGTCTTTATTTTTGCAGTAACAGGTAAGTTTTCTGGATGATATTCACCTGGAAGGTTATGATCTGCACCAACCACAAGAGAAGCTTCGGTTTGCCAAACCAGAAGAGCTCGTCCCTCAGATCAAGATGATGATGTCCTGTGGCTGGGCAGGAGTCCCTGACCTCATTCGCCAACTTCACCACCACATGTTGTAGCTTGGTGCCAACTAGAAGGATCAGCTGTCATGTGCCAAGAACAAAAGAACAGGATTTAGCAAAATGAACAAGTTCCATGCAGTCGATCAGCATATTTAAAGCAGAGACCGTGTTAGGTTTGGGACATTACAACTGCTGGAAGGAAGGACAACCAGAAGTAGATGCTGGTTCCTGAAAGGGCACATCAAGACAAAAGTAACACGCCTGATTCAAGCTCAACAAGCAACAACAACACTGGACTGAGCCTTATCTCATTAATTGGGTCTGCTATAGATATCCTTTTATCAAGAGTAATGCACTGCATAAAATTAGGTTATTCCAATGAAACATCGAAAAATGGAAAGGGCTACCGAATTCTCTTCAGCAAAAACATATTTACAGAGAAACAAATATCTTCCTCATATAAATACTTCATACTTGTTGATATGGAAAGCTTTTGGTGAATAAAAGTAAAAGAAAAGCCGAAGTCTGAAAAGTGAGACTAAATTTGTTGTATTGCTCCAAAGATTGTAAAGTCTCCCAAGGTATGTGAACTGATCAGGAGAGTATTACCATGAAAATTTAAGAGTATGCAGCATATCGCATATATCCAGAAGGGCACACTGCATTAAAAATCCAAAAGACAGCTCCAATTAGCCCAGACAATATGACTCACTGCAGCTACTCCTGGAAGATGAAGAAATCTGCATAATGTAAAGCTGCACTGAAGAGAGAAACAAGTGTGGAGTGCATTGACTCCTTAGTAAACTAGGCCATGACATTCATCTTGAAAGAGTTAAGCACAAGTACCTTCTATAATTGCCACGTATCAGTGTTTCAATACACTCTTTTGTATGAGCTTCTTTAGTGTATTATTACATGTCTGAGAACTGGTTCCAATTGACCGTGGGTTTTTTTCCCCTCTCCAGTTCTACAGAGTGTTCTACTATTTGGTTAAACTTATACACAGTAAACTGAGTTCTATCTAGTTTCATTCGAGACTTGTAGATAATGTCGAGTAATTTTTGAGTATAGCAAACTGCTGTAGCTATAGAGATCTGATGTAGGTAACGATTTTGTTAAAATTCGACAACTTAAATATTTTATCCTGGGTATTTCTTGGTCTGATGTTCGAATAACTTCTGAAGAACCACAATTTACTTGTCCAAATAGTTTAAAGTTACAACGCAATAAAACTACTTTTTGTTGACACGCCACATCCTTAAGCTCAAGCTTGATGATCAGAGAACAAAGTTTGAGCATATTGAGCATACGATGATCATGTTTTGTAGCCTTCCTTAGACTAAGAAGAATCTAGCAGTGTACTCATGTGGTCAAATTGATAAATCAAGTTAGAGTTTCACACTGACTGAAATTATAGCAGTAATTCAGTACAAACCTCAAGCAGAGAAAAATAGGTTACCTAATGCCAACGATATCGCGGAATTCCTCCTCCATGCTCCGGACCATATAGTTATGAAAATCATAAGATAGAGGAAGCTTATGAGTCTACAATTCAAGAAAAGTTGGTGTCAAAATGCAAGTATCTAATTGACACTTCAGTCTTCAGTATGGAAAATGAATTCTATAGAATTCCTTTAGTTTTCATATTTTCAGTAATGAGAGCGTATTCCATGCGCAACTCCCATTAAAAGCAAGTTTCTTCTCATTCTTCTTCTTAAAATAAAAAGCAGATGTCCAATTTCATATCCTCAAAGTTATCATGATCTACGGTAATATGCATTCTTTTGCTTTACCCAAACGATAGCCAAACTTTTTGCAAAACAAATTCAGACAAACTGTCAGAAAATAACAAAGGCCAGAAGAGCTTTGGTTTGAGACTCAATCCATACAGGAGATACAAGATAAATTCTCAACCACTCTGTCTAGTTAAATTAGCAGGAGAACTTCACCTCTGCTGATAAAAGCACTTACAGTAATGAAGCTCAACCGTAAAGCCATGTAGTCCACTTGGTTGATGGAACTCCAGAATTGGCGGCTGAAGCAAAGCTGCAAACGAAGTACGATTGCCAATTGAAATATCTCAAGGTAAATGTCAATGAGTCAAAGTAAACTATTTTGAACAAAGCCATCGCAGACGAAAGTTGTTTGGCGGTTTGTTACGTTAGCATAAGAACAAGACATGCCTTCAATAACAAGAGAAGAAATTTCAAACTTGAAAGAAAAATAAAACCTATGCAACTATGAACATGCACATTCAAATGCCATATGTGCTGCTGTATGTGTGAAAGATAGCTTATATGTCTCGATACCAGCCAAACGAGAACTCTGTCCTTGCTCCAAGGATGCAAGGTGTGGTGCAAAATGAACGTTGATTTTCTCATCATCCTCATCTCACTTGGAAAACCTGGACGATACATGAAGAAAGCACCTCAGCATGTAACCATTACCTGAAACATCATATCAGGAGATTTACTGCTTCTGGGGGATAATCGGAGCACCTTTACCTTCCTTAATGGTCGTTCTCTTAGCTTGGATTTCCCATGTTCGCCAACTATATATCTTTTCAGCAAAAATAGTTATGCCCAAAAAGGAAAAAAAGAGAGGTAGAAATGAAGAACTCTTGGATAAAGAATGGAGAAAAATTGCGGGATTAGACAAGAAGTTATCCTCTTGACAACACTGATTACCTTAGTAATTGCCAGGGCAATGGCTGCAAAGCTGTAAGATACATGAATACTGACAAGGGCGAACAGTAGGCGATGAAGCTGCTCGAGACTTTCATAGGAAACGAAAGGCTCATGCCCCTGAAGAAGAATTCATATTTTTTTTCTGAAAATGTCTCATAGACATAGACCTGAAGAGCAAGTAGATTATGATACATAACACAAGGGAAACTCTGTCACCACCTCTTAAGTTATAAAGATTTCTACAATGTTTAGACTTGGACACCTGCAGCTCGCAGTGGCTCGAGAAGGCAAAACAAGATGGTAGATTTGAAATTAAAATTGATTTAAGCAGTGCATTGGTCGCTGTACCATGGCTTTCAAGAATCAGAAATACAGATAGCAAAAGCATGTTGAACAAAACAGCATAATTACACACAGATTATAAATAATATAACCCAAGGGATGTGGCAATATGAGTGACCTTAGGACAATGATTCTGCCTCCCTATGACCACTTCGATGTCATGATCTGATTCATTTAACTTCTTCAAACTTGGGAAGACACTTTCCACTGCCTTGATTACATCTTCTCTCATACAAGGATGGAACTGGCTACTCGAGGTTGAAGATTTGACGCAAATCTTTGCAAAGTACCCGATCCAGTGACCCATCAGCAGGGAGAGAAGCCCGAAAAGCATAAGCTCTGTTTTGCGCGCAAGAACCTCTTTAGGAGCACACATGCCACCATAAAATGAAAAGGAAAAGAAAAGAAATGCAGGAAATTGCGAGTGTTTTGGTGGGGCTATACCATCCTTGATCTTCTCTAGAGCAGCAACTTGAGCTTTCCTCTTGTTCTTTTCCAACCACTGATTACAACCAAATAGACATCGACATCAAGTTAAGGGAAAAATCAGGACACACACACTTCTGTCCTTAAATGTACAAGAAAAATGATCAGAAGTCAGAAAAGAAAACCAAAGATGACAGAAGAAGTAGGTGGTGATAATTGCTAACCTTTGCAGACCATTCCAAGGAACTCTGGAAGAAGGCACCAAGCGCAACCATGATGCTGATCACAACTGCGACCGTATAGGTTGGCGTCTCAGCGAGCGATGCGCCCCCCCACCCCTCCATACTGAGACTCAGGCTCTATCCAAATACACAGATTCCCCCTCAAGAAGGACTAAAAATTCAAGAACATAAGCCGATAAATGACAAGTCGAAACTGAATCTTTGTGCGATGACGGATCATCATTGCATCATGGCAGATCAAGAATGGTGGCATTACCTTGGTGGGTTATGTCTGAATATTAGAAAATGAGATCTCAAACATGAGATGATCAAACCAGTTTTGCAGTCATGGGGGATGTTTCAGTAAGCAAGGTTGATGAGATATAACTGGCAAGAGAATAGGAGAGTTTGTTGCACAAGTTGTGTCAAGAGTGTCAGTACAATGCATTCTGGGCCGGGCTAGGCCCGGATCGGCCCGGCCCATTTACGGATACAAAAGCTTCGATCGCCCTCTCTGATGGCGGCGACGTCCGCTCGTAGCTGGCCTCGCCGCCTCCGCGGTTCCGATGGACGGCGCTCCGGGCGCGCCCTTGCCGCGAGAATTCCTCGACTTCCTCGGCGAGAATGGCCTCGACCCTTCGATCTACGCCGCCGGCGACTGCGTCCCTCGTTACGTGAGGTAAGTAATCGGCCCGCTGTCGCCGCTTCACTCTTCACCGGTTTGCTTCATCGGTAGCCGTTCGCGTTCCGGCGATGCGGGTTGCTATGAGCGTGTTTTCGAATTTTTGGGAGGCAGGGTGAAACCCGGCGGCGAGTCGTGTCTGCAAGAGCTCGAAGGCGAGCTCGCGTGTGAACCGGAGAGAGTCGATTGGTTGCCTGGTTTCTATTCGCTTCCGCCGCGGGTTCAGATTGCTGGCACAAGAGCGTACCGCGAAGGCAAAGTAAGAAAATTGGCAGGTTTTAATCGATGGTTTCTGTGATGATATGATGGGAGGATTGGGCTCTAGTGATTGATGGTTCTGGTGTAATCTGGTGATGTAGCTTTATGGGATTGATGCTGCCTCTGGAGCTGCTGTTTCGGCCTTGAGCATCAGCGAGGGAGATCATGTGCTCGATCTTTGCGCAGCTCCTGGTGAGCATTTTCTCCTCCGTTCTTATCATCGATCTGTATGCCCGATAGATGTAGTTGCAGGCCTTCTTTGAAAAAGAAGCTGGTCAAAATGTCTTATTTATCGTTAAAAATGATTGTTCTGATTTGGCGTGCATGAGCAGCTTGCTTGCGCTTGAAGCTTTCTCTGGCTCGTGCTCATGCTTTTGGGTTTCCGCTTAGTTCCGTTGAGTCGCTGATTTGAGTTGGCTGGCATAGTCTTTACTTGGTTAGAACAGCGATTCACCTTGTTTTTTCAGGTGCTAAACTTTGCATGATGCTGGATGCTCTTGGCGATTTGGGGTCCGTCACCGGTGTTGATGTTTCTGAACACCGGTTGGCAGCTTGCAGAACAATGCTACAGAAGTATGCCATAGGTGACCGATGCCGATTGTTTGTTGCTGATGGAACAACGTTTTCTGTGATTCCTGCCAGGGTTCATTCCTACAAATCATGTAATCCCCCTGAAAGACATCCTGAACATGTAGTACATACTGTGTCGTACTCCATATTTGATGTTCTATTCTGTCTAGGGTTATCCAGGTGAATCCACAACAAATGAAGAGGTTCAAACGTTCCAAGAATGGACTTCTAGGAGGCCATGGAAAGAGAGGAAAAGAGCAGCAAGGGCCCGACAAAGTGCTACTTCCAAGCCTCGTCTAGGATTTGAAAATCCTGAGATTATATTCTATGGGAAGCATTCTGGAGTCGTTGGCCTCACCAAAGATGACTTGTATCGAACTGTGTCTGACAATGAGCTTCTGAACTGTGGCTATGATAAGGTTAAAAGCATATCTACACCCTTTGTTTCCTCTTCAAACCCGCTAATTCCATTTTCTTTTCCTTATCTTCATGGGAGCTCTATGGTGAAATGTTAGTTAATGCAACCAATTGGTTCAACTTGGTTTTAGGTTCTTGTTGATGCAGAATGCACTCATGATGGTTCGATAAGGCACATTCAGAAGTTTGAGCAGTGGGGATGGGAAACTCTTCAACAACGCGTGCTGAATGCGGAGAGAACAGATAACCTGACATTGCTCCAGGTAAATTGATAAAGATCTCTTGGTAGGTTTGGTACAAGGCTGGTTGTCTTCTTCTTGTCTCTCTTTTCACACCTTAAAATTTAGATTTCTCTTTGGAAAGATTAGAAGGAACACATATATCGGTTATAGGATACAAAACAGCTCTAATATCTTTGGAATTTTCTTCTGATGGTATGTCCGAGGATACGGTAGAGTGAAAGAGTAACTTCTTGAAAAACCTAGTTCTGGTGCTTTGTTGCTGCTGTTGTTTGCGTGCCTTTATGGACATTTATAAGTTCCAATTGCGTAATTCTGGGCCATCTGGGCCTTGTTGGTATTTTGCAAGCAATTATAAAGTGTTGTGATCGGTCATCAACACATGATGCTTCTTTTGCAGTTAAAGCTCTTAATCAATGGCTTCAGGCTCCTGAAAGTTGGTGGGACACTCGTCTACAGCACTTGCAGGTTTTTTACATTTGCAATTCTTTTACCTGTGGCGAGAACACAGCCTTGGTCCAATCGCTGATCTATGTTATTGCTCTCAGTTTGACAGTTGCTCAAAATGAAGATGTGGTAGAACGATTCCTCAAGGAAAACACGACTGCTGGTGAGTCCTTTCTGCACTGAACTCAAAAGTATACCCCCGTGGGGGGGGGGGGGTTTGAAATCAATGATTATTGATGACATGTGGTCTTTTTATGATAAGTACTTTTAACGTAATGACATTATTCTGGAAGAAAAACCTTTGTTCTTTCAGCAGTTCAGCTCTTCTTCCATTGACAGTGCTGCAGGAGATTGATGCTGCAGCAAGTTGGCCCTGCAAGAGCGGGAGAATACCCAAGACTTTGCGCTTTGATCCTTCAACTTCTCAAACTAGTGGACTATTCGTGGCGAAGTTTACAAAAGTTAGCTTGTGACTAGGAGGGAATCAAGACTTAAATTTATTTATGATTCTTGTAACTTAGTGCTCAACACTGAAGTTTTCATGAGCTGAGAGCACAGAAATTTTGTCTCTGTTGTGATGGGATGACGCAGACTGGTGTAACTTTTTCTATGCTTGATGCTTGACAAAACAAATTTTGAAGCTTGAACTTAAATAGCGTTGCATGATTTCCCATGGGGTGGTCTCATTTTTAACTTCGTCACGAGAGATCGACCATGCGCTTTTCTGGGGTGGAAGAGCTGAAGTTGAGGTAGGATCAAACATTGGGTGATTGGCTTGGGGGCATTCTCTCTTTTTGAGTGCCATGCATTATTTACAATCCGATTCAATAATATACTTAAGCTCAGTTAACATATGAGATATTATGAAGATGGTTGGTTTAGTGTCAAAAGGAGCACGAAGCTTTCTTGGAGTCACAAATTTGATTCACATCGTCAATGAATCTTTGAATGATTATATCTTGTGTGGAGAAATTTTTTAGTTGCTAACATCTTGATAGGATTTCGGTTATAAGCGTGCTAATTTCGAATTTTGAATCGATATCTTGTATTTATGTGTTGATCTGTTCACTTTGGGTAAATAGATGAAATCTGGAGGAATGAAATTTGGGAATAAAATTTTAAATTCAAGTCTTCCTCCTCCCTCTTTGCCACTAAAATATTGAAAATTTCTCAACTTTCCACCCAAAGTTGTTACGTCCGATGGACATGACGTCCAGTAGATTTTAGGAACATAGGACGTAGAAGATGAAATTTTTGTACTGTCAACAAAGGGGGTAAACCACCTTCTTAACGAGTGCCAACTTTGAGATCTTAATGATGATAACTCCATAAAACACTTTTTTAAGGAAAAATAATTCCAGAACATCATCAGCCGGACAAGAGAAGCAGAGAGACAGGCGAAGAGAGTTGCTGGTTCCAGCTTCTGTCCCATGGAGAAAACTGCTGCAAAAGCCTCTCCTCCTTCTCTACGATGGAGAATCCTGCGACGAGCTCTCCTCCCCCACCGTCGTCTCCCCCAAGATGGTATCGGCCGTACGACATCGCCGACGCTGCGAATTTCGCCGAGCAATCCGTTCAAACGACTGACTGAGTTCCTTTTTCTTTTCTTTTTTCCCGTTTCTCTCTCTTTCTTCTTCTCGTTTTCTTTCAGATGAGCAGTCTGGAGCTGACATGAATCACATTTCGAGGAAGAACGGCCGCGGCTTCAACTTGATACCCTTCGAAGCGGCGACCCAACAAGGCGATCCGGGTTCTTCCCCGAATGCGGAAGCGGGACGTGCCGTCGTTCGCTACACATTGCCCGTCGATGGTTCTCCCAGACTGTTGCTTACGTGAATTCTCTGAATTCCTCGTCTTGTTTATCCTTCTTTTTTCCCGTAAACTTCCGTTCTTTCTTTATGATCGATAAGGTATTGAAAGTCTGGTTGCCTGGCGAGGCTGTTTCTATGTGGTTGACGTTAAAAATTGGATTTTTGCCTTCTCGATTTTGATTTGTGTCACCCCTGATTGAGAGTTCAGAGCTCTTCATATTCATCAGCGCAAAAGCATAGGAGCAATCCTCTTGCGAACTCAAGAATTACACTTCAGTAAGGCGCCAAAACACAAGGTCCCGTCTGTCTGATGAAATTTGCATAGCAACTTCAGGACACTTAACTAATCTATTCTGAATAGTTCTGTTCATTTTTGAAACAATCTCATGGCAGCAGTATTAACAGTCGAAGTGAGCAGATGAATGTAAATGACCATTCCCAGTAGTGAAATATCAGAAAGACCTGTTCTTTGCCTGATTTGGCTTGTGGTCATGTCATGATTCATTGAACAATGTGTACCTATTTGGGTTCTTCTCCAGAATGCGGTGTTTGGTAAGTGACGAGTTTGACTAATGAATTGAAAGATGGTGTTTGTGGGGTTTAGTTAGGGAGTGAAACCTGCTCAAGGTTGAGTTCTGTGGAGCCATCAATTTGCCAGCGTGGATCAGGATTAGTTTGCAAACTGATATTTCTGAAATTTTGTCTTTCTTGCAGTCAGAGACTGGAGAATCAAGCTGATCTTCATGACTTTGAGATCTGCAATACGTACAATGTTGACAACACTGGACTTGTTTGTGAGTTCTTTCTACTCCATAAGCTTTAGAATATTTATATTAAGTTCTTGAGTGGCTTTTTTCTCTGCATCTTAGTTTTGTTCCCAAGAACTCTGATGCATTGATGACTCGTCATAGACTGGTAAAAAATTAATGGTTTGTGATCCATTATATTTGAATGCTTCTGTGAGGCAAAATGCATTGGTTTATACTGTACTAATGTTGACTGCATCAAAAGCTTTGTGCAGCAATTTGAGTGAACAGTCCAATTAAGGTAGGTGGCCTAGGAAGCACCTAGATCTTGGTCCATAGTCTGAGGGACATGGTTCAAATATCTGGCTTGATACAAAGTATGAATTTGTTAGACATACTGTCAGTCAATTGACATTGTGATTTCCAACCCATATTATTTGCTTTAGTGGTTTGAGGAATGGACTTGTTCATATGTTTTAGGTGCACGGCATAGATAAAATTCCCTATAACGTCAAGTGCAATAAGCCACCTACCTAAGTTTGAGTTCATGTTCTATGAGGTCAATGGGATATTTATAATGCCTGAGGTTTGTGCACCAAAGTAAGGTTTCTTGTCGTTAATGAGGAGGGAAAAGAAGATGATGCGTCTTCCGATAGAAGGCTTTACGAGTCAGATTTCATTTATGCGACCGTTTTACCCTTCGTTTTTGCTCAAAGTTATGAGAGTGTTGAGTTTCAATGGAGCAACTAAATAAAATTGAGAAGAGTAATGGATTTTCAAAACTTCATGAACCCGATTTTTTGTTTCTATTTTTTTATTGAATCCTTCCTCCGTTCCTCTGACATAAACTTATGCACTGCAACTCTGGAGTTTTGTTGCAGAGTGATAAACTCCCTCAAATCATGATTTTTAAGCATTTTGAGTTTAATTTTATAGCTATACTGACGATATCTTCCATTTCCTCATTGATGTTAGGTCCTTGGCCATCAGAAGAAGTACTCGCTTATTTTTGTCTGTCACATGCAGACATGTTCCGGTTGGTAATCCTCTGTGGTAGCAAACCACGTTGCTGAAATTGCGTGCTTCTTGTGAATTTGTCTGAAAACCGATTTTGAAGTGTCTTCCTATGAAATTTTCTAGGTGTAAAAAAGTTATTGAGCTCGGTTCAGGCTATGGCTTAGCTGGGTTAGTCATTGCAGCAGCCACTGAAGCATCAGAAGTGGTAATATCTGATGGAAACCCTCAAGTAGTTGATTGTATCCTTCTTGGCTGATGATGCTCTAAGATGAAAGAGTAACGTAATTAGTATTCTGAATTTCTTCAGTATATTGAGAACAGAACCATGACTCTTGTACTTCACTGTACAAAAACTAATTGGGAGCACTTGACAGACATCTATACCTGCTTGCTCCATTTTTATCTCAGTTGTGCTTCCAATACTAACATGTTCTCTCATTTAATGAAAGTCAATTGAGAATGAAAGTAGTACAGAAACAATGCATTAACCTAAGTTTGTTCGTTTTATCAGTACCATTAATAGCAAGGATTGATGAACTTCTGAGGGTAGAAGGAAAAAGGACATGTGTCTAATCTTATGATGCCCTATATTGCATTACAGAAGTTGTACTAATGACAATTACTTGTTTGATTGAAAGTGTGGTTGCCACTAATATGGTTGATTCAAACAAGACCAAAAGTCTAAATCCTCTACTATGATTCGTCATTGTCATCTTTTTTTGTTCGCTGAATTCAATGACTTTTATCATCTCTACATTCTGTTTTTTCACTGTTGGTGTTGGTCCTTATCATCCAGATATCAAATGCAACATTGATGCCAACTTGAAAATGTTTGGTGGAACAAAAGTAATGCCTGTGATGTTGCACTGGAATCAGACGGCGGTTTCTGAAATCACCAACAGTTACGACATCATTGTTGCTAGCGACTGGTATTTCTATCATCCTTCATGGTACATATGGTTGGTTATGAATATACAGTAGTTTCTAATTTTGATCGAAGGGACAAAATACTAACTTTGTATTTGTTATTTGCTTCCATTACTCCAATGTTATAAAAAGTATAGTTCTTCATATAGGTGTGATTGTATTTCTTCATATCAGGTAAATTTTGTGCGACCTTCTCCTATATCAGAGTTGATATACTTGCTCATGTTTTCAATACCGTTCAATGCTTGATGACCTGGCAATGTCTGGATTTGTGAGCAATTTCCTAAATGAACTACAAACTAATTCTTGTGCATAATGCATCGAAGCTTGTTTTTTTCATTTTTGTGCCAAGGTTATCTCCTTTTATAACCATTGATGTGTTTTATCACATTGGCGCAGCACCTTTTTCAAGGAATTCCACTCTGACCTTGCTCGGATGATCAAATCCCTATTGAAGCGACCTGGGCCATCAGAGTCTATACTTCTCAGTCCAAAAAGAGGAGACTCGCTGGACAAGTTTCTGGACGTAATAGCTAAAGAAGGCCTACGCTCCAGCGTTACAGAGAACTACGACTCTGAAATTTGGAAACGTCATCAAGGCTTTGTCAATGGTGATGACTCCTGGCCTGGCTATGAGAAAGATCATTGCTATCCGTTACTTGTCAGAATTATGCCATGAACCTCTGGAGCCCTTTTCCTAGTCCTCTCACCCTGCCCTTACCAAGTCATTGAAACTACTGTTTGAGTGATCTGTGGAGAGATTCATGATTATTGGTCTTGTGAATAATCTATTGCTTAGTTGGTACCACTGCTCTACAGTTCCTTAATTGTCCTGGCTGATTAAATCACAGCATCACTGCTTATCTTTTACATGGTATTTCCTAAGTATCCCAGACCTTGGATGAGATTGGAAGAGAGATCTTTTTATTTTTATTTGAGCATTCTAAAAAGATTCTCCTTATCTAGGCTAACGACGTTCTTTTACCGAAAGATGTCAATGTAGATTGCTTTCGGGAAATGGATGAGCGAATATGATTCTGTCATGGTGGGAATATATTAGTTACTCCTCTATTTGATGTAGCGTAAGTGTTTAATGTCAACAGAAACTAGAAAGCATGTCTGGTAAATTTTATCGTGGGAATGAGAAATTCTATAAAAATCAAATGCATCTTGGAGTTGCCTATCGGCTTGGTTTTGGCCCTCACCGTGAAACTCATCGATGGACTTCTATGTTATACACGGTTCGTGAAAGAGATTCTTATAGGCAGAGTAGATGCATGGCAAGGACACCTTTGATTTCAAAGAGTGGATTTCGATTCGAAGTGTAGCCTTCATGAGAAGATATTCACACATGGATCACAAGTCGGTGAAAATCAATTGATCGGCGGCGGACGGTATAACAAACTGTATTTATAAGTCTTGCAAGAGCTTGCTTCTTTTCATTTTTACATCCAAACAAAATGCTTGACATAATTTAGGACATGATGAAATGTAAAGCTATAATCATTGGTTATGCATAACTGGGAAGTGGGTAGTTTACAATCTGGCTTCACCTACTTTCTCTTCATCAAAAGGCAGTTAGCCAGCTCACTTTGGTCTCTTTCTACGTACTCCTGCCTGACTACAAAACTTGCAAGAGGGAGAACGAGATGGCTACAGTGAGTGCGAACCCAATAATTGAGGAAGGAGGACAGCGCAGAGAATCGCCTGTGGCCAAATTGGCTAGCCATGAATTGGTAAATGCTGTGTCTTGGGTTGGATTTGAAGCTAACCCTGATCCAGACCCGGCCGTTGCTGAGTTATCTGTAGCTTGTGTGCTTTTGGGAGAGGAACCTGTTGCAGATTTGATACTGCAGAAGAAACACAGTTTTTGAATCAACTGTCAATTGCTATGACTTATGCAGAATATAGCATTCACAAGCCTATATCAAGAGAACCTTGGAGAGTGTTACAATCACATATTTCCAAGTCAGAATACACAATGACCTCACAAGTTTATTCATCACCACCGACGACATCTCGTGTGAATAATCTCGACCCCATGAAATATTCCATTTAAGTAATTATCAATTCCGTGTTTGTGCTAAGGCATGCGTTCTTTTTGAAGAAACAGACTATTGTAGAAGCAAATCGTACTCTAATTGCTGAGCTGGTGACAAAGCGGATTTGCTATCTTTTATTTTCGTACATGTCATATGACACTGAAAAAGAACATCTAAAGTTCAGTCATGATGTCAGAAAAGATGCGAACATAAGCCGCCTATTCAAATTTGTAATTTTTGTTCTGAATGTATCCAGATAATGCCCCTGTATTATAATCAGAACTGAATAGACTACACTAAGGTGAATAACTATATTAAATCATATAGTCATCTAGAGAACCAAAGTATTATTGAGAGATGATGATATACCTTGGTGAATTAGGGCAAAATGTGATGGTATAGTCCGCACCGGCACAGGTGAAAGTACTGGTGGCGTCGTCAAAGGCATAGCTATACGATTTGGGACAAGCCGTCTTGAAGACTTGGGAGTAGAGAGATGGCTTGCAAGTGGAAGACGAGGCATACGCGCCTTTGCAACAGTACTCGGGGCTCCCGAAGGCCTCACAGGCGCTCTTGCATGCCACGCCACCGCTGGCCCTCAGCTCTGCTGGGCACTGGCGGTTGAGGTCAGTCGTGCACCCCGTGGACGCGCATTTACCTGGCAAAAATAATAGACTTGGCTGAATCAGCGCTTGTAATCAGTGAAGTGGACATAAAGACTAAGCTGTCATAAAGGATCGATCTTCTACTGTCCTCTCACTGTGTCATGCCAGCAATGAGATAAGAATAATGCTCCCTTAACTCCAAGAAAAAAAGAGAAATAGGAGCATTTGATTTTTTGCATTACCTGAACCACCAATGCCATCAATGACCATGGGCAAATTGTAGCCATCCACAAGACTAACATCATAGAAATCTTGAGACCCTGACCCTCCTAGAGTGAACTCCGCCAGGGTGGCCGGAGGGGCTGCGCCACCTCCGTTGCACTCAACTTCGCCCGAGCCACAGTCGGCTGTGGCACACGAGCCGTGGCCTGAGCCATCAAAGGAGCACCCACTCCGGCCCCAGAACCGCCCAGACCATCCGGCCGGCGCCTGTAGTGAGCGAGACCCACCCTTGGCGAGCTCAAAGCCTGTGGTTTCCAGCGGGGGGCTGCTCGCACCGGATAGGATCCCGGGCCACACCGGGAAGTTGCATTTGTTCACAAAAGTGAAGGTAGCACTCGATGCACCTGAGAAACATAGCGGCATTGCAAGAAGATCAGTTCTTCAATATATTCTTTAGAATCTTATGTTTGACAGTGAATTTGCGCAAGTAAGAAAACATGCCTAACTTATACATTTTCCTTACTATGAAAATATGGGATTTGTATGTATTTACCTCTGAAAGTGGAGACAAGATAGAGGCCCAAGAACAGAGCATGCAAGTGGAAGCAGCAAGAAGAGACGACAGCCATACTTAAGGCAATGAGAGTGTTCGGCTGTAGGAACACTTGTAGAAAAATTACAGTTCCACTGAAAATTTGAATATTTCTTAGAACGGACCAAAGTGTAGATGACGATGATGAGAAAAACCAGCAATCTCTCTACATAATAAGAGCAACTTAGAGGGATCTTATTTCAGGAGAGGCTGGCCAGGTTGAACGATAGGCAAGGAGTTGGGAGGAGGAGGAGGAGAGTGCATGCAAATTTAGAAGGTTGGGGGGGGGGGGGTGTGGGGGGGTGCTAAAGTGAGAAGGAGTGGAGGGAATCCAAATCGTCTGCATTTCGACCCTTTTTATAGGATTAAAAAGTTCACAAAGTTGATAAAAGGCTGAAATTAGACAAATCAAAGCCAAGATTCTCAATTGATCAGCTACCCCACACCACATAGTGCTAGCTTGTTCGTTACGATGAAATTTATTTAAAAAGAGAAGAAGAAAGAAATCCACGTGAACCCACGATTCATTCTATATGCTATATTCATTATGTATGAAAATACAGTCAATAAGTGTAAGCTTACATGTTGCTAAATCTGAACATATAAAGATAAAATATAATTCGGTACCTACTGTCGGCCTGCCACTTTCTCTTTCTCTATCTTTAGATACGCAGTTTCGAGGAATGGGGAACAGAGGAAGAGTAACACCATCATTGAGCTAGGACACTAGTCTACACGATTTGTCTTTGTAAAGAAAATGAATGAATGGTATTGTCGAATCTATATCAACCGTTCCTTCTGTCTTATCTTGACTTGATAGTACTTTTTTCGCACTTAAGAGAGCAATGGTTTTAAGAGCTTTTTTTTTTCCTACTCAGCTTGGGTTGTAAGTTGGCCAACCATGTCGTTTATGTGCTATTATAACCGGTAAGCCTCCCTTTGAGCTAGGGATCCATCCATATCGCCGACTGGTATTAGCAATCTTTCTTCCAGTATTTTCTTAGCTCTTATACGAGGTCATGTGAAAAGTTGCGATCTGAATAAAAGGAAGGTCGCACTATGTCTTTCTTTTGATCCCATAAGTGCGGATTTGAGTCAAGCGCTTGGCAATGTCATTTTAGTGGTATAGAAGGGTGGCCACGTACAATCTAACTTTCCATGCCTTTTGGACAGCGAGGAAGTCCAGGTGTGCCGGCCACGCGGCACAAGATCGTTGGCTATCTTCTGAACGTGGACGGTCGGTACTTCTTTGAAAAGCTTGATTAGGGACCATGGTTGACTGAGGTCAATAATAAATATTGTGTAAACTATGCAGAAATGTTCCCTATAATATTCCCCCTTTTTTTTTTTTGGAAAAATGAAACACATAGGTGAAAAATAATAACCCGACATTCAATCTATGTAGGCTTCCAAAAGAAGGTACCTTGTGATGGGTAATGGTGATGTGCAATTATAGAGAATCGATTATGGAGAGAGAAGTTGTCAATACCCTTCTTGCAAGTACTTTCTAGCTAATTTCCTTGGCCCAAAGTGAGAAAAATAAATAAATAAATAAATAAATAGAATGCCTTCTAATTTATTATGAATCGGCAATTTTCATTGGGTTTGACTTTTCAATACATTCCGTCACCTTGAAGATATGTGAATGATCATGAACTTCATGTATATTCTCCATGGATTTTGAGATGAAAGAATAACCTCATATAGGCGGTTTTCTCTATGCTATCCCAAGTTAAAAATTACCAATAGGCTATAGCAATGAGCAAAGATAGGAAGACTCCTTGCGAAGCTACTTCTAGTACATCTATTTGGTTGATCGTGCACGACCCAAGTAAGTCAAACTACGCGTACCTTTTTTTTTCTTTTTTACCCTTTTACAGGAGAAAAGAAATGTAAGATATATGAAAAATTAAGTTGAGCTTTTGTTCCTTTTTCTGTGGAAAATTATGGTAAAGGTTCCAAGATTCCACATGGTGATGTCTGAACGGCATTAGGACAAAGGGAGATGTCTACGTACGTGTCGAAAGCAAAAGCTTCAAGGCAAAGGGATTTTGTCACATGGAGTCCACAAATCCCCCCATTCAAGGTTGTTCATTGGTAGTCCTTTTGACTATCTTCTTCTATTTTTCTCATTGCCTTGCTTCTTAGTGAGGGCATTTCATTGGTGGTCCTTTTGACTATCTTCTTCTATTTTTCTCATTGCCTTGCTTCTTAGTGAGGGCATATCTCTCTCTCTCTCTCTCTCTCTCTCTCTCTCTCTCTCAAACTGATTGCAGATTAGACATTACTCTCTCCATTCACTTTTATCTTTCATTGCACATTGAACTTATATTATAAATGTGCACGCATAAAAAAGCGACTTGATTGATTGGATGATTCATGTTAACAAAGTTAGGTTTAATTTGACCACTTCATCGTTGATAAACTGTTTCACATGTCATGTAAGACTTCACAAGTTTCCATTTTATCTATCATTGAGGAAAAAAAGCACAATTTTTTTTAGATGCCAACTAAGGAAAATTATCAAAAAAGTTATAAACATATTGTACTAGCCAATTCAATTCTAAACCTTTCAATTATGTCAATTTATGGTACATTTAATTCATCTTTCATAAGGGGTATTTGACCTTCACAGTTCCTTGGGAGAAATGCTAGAATATTTGGCAGGCCTTTTAAAGTAGCTTTCGGCCAAATGTTGGCCTTGGAAATGTTCACAACCAATGCAAGTAGGGAGTAGCCTTTTGAAGTATCACTTGTAGAAAGCTGAAATTAGGATTAAATATTTTTTCTTCCAAAACTACCTTCATTAATTCTTTTGTTTGGTGGTTTTAACCATTTGTGTTATTGTATATTTTCTTTGTGTGAGGGTTACTGGTGAGGGCCAATGAAGCTAGATCTAGCTAGCGAGAGGCTAGCGAGGGTCACGTGATCTAGGCGACTTTCGCCAGAGGTCGCACAACCTCAAGCTATTGCCGCCTGATGTGGGTCTTGCAACCCCTCAAGCAATCCACGCTTGGGGTCGTGCGACCATTCAAGGTTGTTCATTGGTTGCCCTTTTGACTTCCTACTTCTGTTTTTCTCATTATCTTGCTTCTTAGTGGGGGCATCTCTCTCTCACTCTCATTGCAGATTAGACATTACTCTCTCCAATCACTTTTATTTTTCATGGCACGATGAATTTGAATAAATGTGGCTGCATAAAAAAGCGACGCTTTATTGATTGGATGATGTTAACAAAAACTTAGAGTTTGATTTTAACACGTCATCGTTAATAATCTATCTCACGTGTAAGTTTTCATCTCATCCATCATCGAGAGAAAAGTGCAATTGTTTTTAGATACCAAGAAAAAGTATCAAAAAGTTATAAACTTATTGTACCATGGCCAATTTAATTTTTAATTGTGTCAATTTAATTATAAACTTTTCAATTGTGCCAATTTAATTGTAAACATCTCAATTATATCAATTTAGTCATTTTGGCCAATCTTAGACAAAAAACGCTAACATGGTGATTTAGTTAGTACCGACCATCTTACAAGGCATGGTTAGTGTTAATCCACGTGGCATGGTTTTATTTTTTTTCCTTTTGTTTTATTTTATTTTTTGTTTTCCTTTTTCTCTTCATCGGCCATTGTTGAGCCTCATAGGCTAGTGGAGGTAGATAGAATAAAGAAAAAAATGAAATAATGAAGAAAAAAATGAAAAAATTGCAAAAATTATCCACGTTAGCACCAATCAAGGATGGCCGATGCTGACTAGACCACCATGTTAGCGGTTTCTGGTTAAACTTGGCTGGAAAGACTAAATTGCTAAATCGTTAAAATGTTTAGGATTAAATTAGCAAATTATCAAAAGTTTAAGGACTAAATTGGTATAATAAATTGTTTAGCACTAAATTGGTAAATTGTCAAAAGGTTTAGGACTAAATTGGTACAATTGAAAGGTTTAAAACTTTTTGGATAATTTTCCCGACATGCACTCATCTTAACTATGCACATATTCATGAAACCCTAACACTTTCTTCTTTTTTAATATGAAGTAGACAAAATAAAGATTCAAAATTTACGTGATTGTTTGTCCCAAGAAGCCTCACAAACATTTGGATAATGGTAACGACAACATGAGAACTAATGACTAATGGCTTTTTTAAGCTTCTAATCATGGACTTATTAAAAACAAAGTTGGTAATGAGAGAGGATAATGTGTGCTAGGTGCCAAAAAATGACTTGGTAGGGCTTAAATTTGACATGATGGTGCTATGCTGCTTTGTCATCAAGAACATTCTAAATGACCCAAGAATCATAGCCGCCCAACATTTTTAAGATAGGTCCAATCCTCAACTAACCGACCGAATAATTGTGCATCATCACCTTTGCACATGAATATATGTTAACATACTTTTCTCTTGCTTTTTCAATAATCACGAATTAACTAGGTTATTCTATTTGTCTTCGTTTGGAATTAGGGTTTCATTACACATCAATCGCTCGTAAGAAAATCTTAATTTTGAATTGTATTTCGCTAACATGCTCATAGTGTGACAGATTTATTAGATGGTGATATGTGCAAATATTGTCTCAAAAAAATCCACTATTGCTAATAACCCAAAAGTAAAATAATACCTAGATATAGATAAGCTAAGAAGACCATATTTATAGGTACGACATTTCATTTTCCCCAATCAAATTTCACCTTAATTTCAGAATTTAAAGTAAAATAACACTCGCTTTCCACCATGGACCCATTGATTCCATTTATGAGGTGTAAAGTATCACGGGATAATGTTTATTCTTTCCCCTTTCTTTTTCCTTTTCAATGAGAATCAAACACTCTTTTCTTTGTTTCCCTTTCTTATTATAAATCTCCAGCATTCTCTTTACCCAATAAAGCACAAACGTCAATCACTACGGTTGATGTCGATAGTTATGAAAGAAAGCATTTTGCCCAATCCCTTTGGTTTGCACGAACAGTTTGCCTCCTCAACCGAATTTTTAGGCACAGAGCTTGGATGAGAATGGCTATCCACATTGAAAATTGAATTTAGGGTTTGACATATTAAAGCAGAAAAAAAATGTGGCTCGTGAGGTTGGAGGATGACAAAGCAAGTAGGGCAGCATGGGGAAGAAATTGCAAAAGTCGATGGACTAAAAACGATTTGATGATGTGGAAAATGAACAAAAGTACAAAATGCATCTTTGGCAAAGCCCAATCGAAGATCGTTTCTCTAAAGTACCTTTTGCTGGTGATTTGTTCACCATTGCAAACGTAATTTTCATGATTATTGAAAGACTAGCTAGTCCTAGAATTGTGTGATGTCTAGTTAGCTCCATGATAGCTATTGCAATTCCAATGCAAAAGATGTTGGAACTCAAGTATACGTTATAGTTCATGCACCCTATAAGTTGCATCAAAGTGAATAATTCGTCGACTCACGAGAATATCGTTTAGAGACAAAATGAATCACTCCCCAAATTCTCTAAGTTAAGCTTTTAGAAAGGATATTCTTACAAAAGATGATGAGTCTAATTTTTATTACTCCTCTCATCCATATGTTGATTTCCTTTTGAGTCATTCACGATGGGAGTGTAAAGACGCAGAACGAATCTCAATCCTGTCGTTCATTAATAACTTAACCTTTTAACACCACACGTCTATGTTCCCTTGCGGACTCAACTTGAAGTACTATCACATGAAACCATTTTAGGGCCCCAATAATACAATGTTGCGTCAAAGCTTTATTTAAAGATAGATCTTGAGGATAGGTCTTTCTTTTCTTTTCTTTTTTTGGGTTGTAGGGGGGGGTTCATAAATTTTGAGGATAGGTCAAGGGATACAAAATAATAACATTCAAGGAAAAGGATACTATAAGCAACGTGACTTTTGTATATTACTTATTTCAGTACCAAAACTTTTCAAGTGAGCATTTGAGTATCACTTTCATTAAAAAAGAAGAAGAAAAATTCACTTATGTTATTATCAATTTGGATTGCTGGCAAGTCTGACATGCAAATATATAACATCTGATGTGGCTTGCTAGTAAGATAAAGTCAGCAATTAAACCTCTAAGCAACGTTGTTTAGAGATCCGTTCACCCCAAATTAAAGAATTGGGGCAATATTCAATGTGTTCTTGGAGAACTGTAACCCTAATTCCTCAAATTATGGTAAAATCATCTTATTAAGAACCTAACATGTGGAGTCCAAAAGGCAAACACGGTGACTAAGGAGGTGGCGCCCGCAGCGAGTAGTCCCGATGGAAGGGAAACTCGTCCGCGTCGGTTACGGAGAACCAGTCTCCACAAAAGTGACGGAGGTGGAAAACAGCTGAGAATTACGACCAGGACAATGGCGGAACCTCCGAAAAGGAGAGTGCGAGACCAAAATCGAGCCACTCGCTGGTGTAGGAAGACATTTAAAGCCAGGGGATAAGGATTCGTTGAGCTTGGGATGTGGAGCTTCGTGTTTACTTCAATGGATGACATGGTCGAGCTGAGAAATTCCGGTTGATCGTACATACATCAAGCTAGTTCCTGTCTTGAAGATGATAACTAGCGTAAAGAACCCTAGAAATTTCTCTATGAAAGAGAATTTCTCTTGAGAGAGAGGAGGGGGGAGGGAGGGATTTGTTCGGGTTGCCACGTTGGACTCTTTTTTTCCCTTATAAGAAAGGTCACGTATGAGTAAAAATTTTAATAAAAAAGACATGTTACAAATTGTTGGGATCTATTGCCGAAGTCATTTAAATTTTAATAAAAAAGACATGTTACAAATGGTCGCTAAAAAGTTTTGATATTAAAGCAAGCACCGTAAGAAATATTATGGCGCTTGTAGTATCATTTTTAACATTTTCTTACTTACCAAATTAAGTCACTTTTTAACTTATTTGAATCAATTAAGGGGAAAAGTAAAAAAAAAAAAATTCTAAATCAATTGCATTGATATCAATTTAGTCATGAATCTTTCAATTATAAAAGTTTAGTCTTGCATTCTTTTTATATTGGGACCACATAAGTCCACTGGCCAATTTAAACTATAAATCGCCGACGTAGATATCGGCCTTCCTACATTGCATAACTAGTGTTGACGTGCACATTTAATTTTTTATGATTTTGAATTTTTTAATAATTTTTTTCTTTCTCTTTTCTTTTTGTTGGTGGCTAGTCACCAGCCACAAGCCATAGTCGACAATAGAGGTGTGCATGGTCCGGATGGGTGGTTCCTACCTTAGAATCGAGAATCGCCCACTAAGGACTAATTCCAAAAATCGGATCCGGGAACTTCCCATTGGTTCCAAGGATCCACCCGAGAACCAGCCTGCCAGTCCAATCTGGTTCATAGGTGGATCCATGGAACTAGTTTCACGAGTGATCATGCCTAATGGCAAGAGAATTGTGCAGAGCTGACCTTTTTAAGCACGCTTGTTTATTCTAAGCGTGCAGTGATAGAGTTTTAGAAAATGCAAATTCGGGCATGAAAGAATGATTAAAATGCAGTTATATTTTGGAAATTTAAGAGTCGACAAAAAGACTGCATTGGTGGGAATGCCTTTTATGATGGTGATGGTCTTCTTCTATCTTTCCTATTGAAACTTCATTGCTTTTCGAATTTTCTTTGCCTCTTGGTCTCTCGTGATGTGACGGCAATTGGCTCCACTCGTATTCACTATAATAAGATTTTGATGGATGCAATATATTATATGCTCGGATAAATGAGTTTAAATGAAGTAGGAAGCAATTAATTTGAATTTGTAAGTCAATTTGGTTCACAAATTACAAGCTTGTCAATTATCCCTACTTGAGTAAAATCTGCACATCAAGAAAACTCCCACTCTCTCTATTCTTTTTGATCTCATCCTTTGAACCCACCTCTCGAACTTATTCAATTTTCCTTTCTGGACAAGCATCTCAAATCAACATAGCAAAAAAAGTAAAAAGGAACTCAAAAGTGGAAAAATAGAAAAGTCCCATGCATACAAGAACAGACAAAGAAATGCAGAACTAATTCAAAATATGGAGCTTTATAATTTTAATTTTTTATATAAAAATTAATATATTATTATAATACCAGTCCGGTCAAAATGCGTGGGCGAGGGGATCCATCTATGGAACTAGGGATTGGATTGGTCTCCTTAGGAACCACGGTTTTGGTGTGGTTCGGTCTAGTTCCTGGGGGGAGGGGGGGTCCTAGGTCTTTTGCACACCCCTAGTCGATGAGGGTCGACCATGGGTGAAGCTCGCCATTGTTAGATCTAGTAGGGGTTCTTGCTAATGCTCACTCTCACTTATGACTTGCAAGGATGACCCTTAAGTGAGGTCAGCCCTTGTCGACCATGGCTTATGGCTAGCGAGTGGCCACTAGTGAAGAAAAGGGAAAGAAAAAAATCAAAAAATTATTAAATATGTCTACGTCAATGTTAATTTGTCAATCGGCGATTTAAAATCTAAATTAGCAAAATGGATTAAATCCATATTATTGCAAAAAGATTTTGAACTAAATTGATTTAGTTGAAAGATTTCAAATTGAGTTGAAATCAATAGAATAGGTTTAGAATTCTTTTTTCACTTTTCCCATACGTAAACTTATTTCGGTCAGTGTTTAAGTTTATTAATATCAGCACTTAATTAAGGTTACCAAACATGGTTTAGGTTTGGACAATATTCTAAAACCCCTCTCCCCCATAAAGGCCCAATGGGCTTATAAATGTAGCGGCCATCTCAAATTCTTCTTAATTCGGGTTCGACCGTTATTGAACCTCAGCCAACGTGAAGAACGACAATTCTTTTGTGATTCGCATCATCCCATTTCCCTTATGATGTCACGCAACGCAACGTCTTCGTTGGACTAATGTCGGAGTACATAGACTACTTTACAAAAGTTAATTATGTAGCATGTAGGCATATATCAAAACATTCCATATCAGTATGCAGAATCTTTTCGCAAGTCAATTTTCTTATCTCTATCGTTATTAATGATCGAAACTGATTTGACAAAAAGAGTAAAGGGATTTTTGATCGCATCATCTCGAATACTTAATTTTAAAGGGTTCCCCAAAAACGAATGTGAGTGGCATCTTCATGCGCTATCACTTTTTCCCGGGACTTCCTAATGAGCACCGACATGCATGTGACTTTATGCTAGATTGCTCTCAGCTTCTATATCCTTCTCGATGTGCCTACCGACTTGGACTTCCTAAGTGCTCATTTCGAGATTTTGGTTAAAATTCACTCTCTATAAGGGAGTGTGGTACGTGTACTTCAGGGCTTGGTCAGTCGGAGCAGAATTAAAATATGGACCTTCGTGGTATGGAGGCCATCGAACAAAATTGCAGTGTCCATACCTTAGTTCAACCTAGTAGAGGCTTGAGATTATGACCCCGACGTGTTTTGTTGAGTTACCTCACATAGACCGCTCCGACTAGGCACGTGGTGCGTCGTCTGTGTATCAAGGCAATAGAATAACTTGATGAACTTATGATACTCCAAGTTCCACATAAAAAATGGCAAGGCAATATAAAACATGACACAAAATATCCGAACCACCTAACAAAATACTAATAGGGTCTTTATTGATTTTCTTTTAGCCATCGTTGCTGCTATATATATAATTTCTTTAGGTGAGATTCCCATGTCCCAATCAAATCTTGAAGTAAGTATATATATATATATTTATATATCTTCCTTCTTGTCAACTATGCAATTATTGACGCAGTATTGATTTTAACAATTACTATTTTTAATACCATAGATATGTATTTATATATAATATACAGTGGATCACTCTTAAAAGGCTTGTGTACTTTCCTGGAAGCTGGTTTCCGATAAGCAGGGATTCTTGCCCATCATGATCACATTTTTTAACCATTACATCCCATTTTGAAATCTGGGCATGGTCCATTTCGACACGAAATGGAAGGAATAAGGATGTTTCCTTGGCGAAACCCTAGACAATATAAAACTGCAATTGGCACAAGCAAAGGCCCCAATTTGGAGCATAGATCGCGATTGGAAGATGGTGTCGTTCTTTTCCACAAGACAAAAGAAACGAAACATCTTCGTGATGACAACGTCTGAGCTTACGGACTACATCAAATGATTATTATTGGCAGCAGAAGCCATTTGAAATCATGGGAGATTAGTCTTGGTAGAAATGGATGAGTTCCTTTGAACTAGGATAAGTCGTTCAAATTCAACACGGTGGTTAGAATTAGTCATATGTCTCGATCGTCTTTCGTTTTGAATGAGTCTCTAGGGCAGGGGAAGTAGAAACTGTAACATGTAAATCGTCGCTAGGGCAACGTCTTATCTGGTTATCTACATGAAAACGTCTCTTATCCATTTCTCAGGATCGCATTGGAAGGAGGAGGCGAAGCTTCATATGAACTAACAAGCTGAAAATGAGTTCAACGTAGAAAAGTTAATATAAATAGGTCAGACATCGACAACCAGATAATGACGTTAAAAATGAAAGGATAGTTCAATTTATATCATGCGAACTCGAGGGTCCTATGCCATGCGAGATTCATAGCAGCCTGATCGTACATTAAGCTCTCTCCACCTAATTATAAAAGTTTTTATGTTGGACTATTTCATGTGAAATTAGAGCCGACAGGTTAAATGAGGAATAAATTAATCACGGCAATTAGAACTCCCTTATCTTGATATAGTCAATCCATATCCATCACATATTAAACTCTTAGTATTAACGACGGCAAAACCAATCTAGCAAAATGATTAGGCTGTCTCCCTTCCTGAAATTCGGGCTGGTATATATATATAATTTGGGGAAATTTGCAAAGATAGGCGTTCGATAAATTTAGAGGGAAATTTTACATCATAACGTTACTTCCACCGCATGAATGATGCATTTACATTAGTGCTTTAGATTTATTTAATTCATTTTACCCTTTTCTTTTCTATTTTTCCACTCTTATCCTTCTCCTCTCTCCTACTAACCATAAGCAAGCACCGCCACCATCTCCACCCTTAGCAATCGTAGCATCATTGAGTTTGCCCACAATTAGAGGTGTCAACGGGTCGGATCGGGTCGGGTCGGGTCTTGATGTTACCCAACCCAACCCGAACAATATGGGTAATGTCATTTAACATGAAGCCCAAAATGCATAAAACATGAAGCAAAAAAAAAACATGTCGGGTCGGGTCAGGTTTCGGGTTTTTTATTAAAAAATATTACAATTTTTTTATAAAAAATATTATAAAGAGAATTCGAAATACTTTTACGTGACGCCGTGAGACCTCGTCCAACCCGTCCGTGAACCGTGACACCACGAGGCCTCATCCGACCAGTCCGTAAACATTTCCGCAGACATATAATTTTTTAATAAAAAATTATGACAAAGGAAATTCGAAATGTTTTTATATGACGTCACGAGACCTCGTCCAACCCGTCTATGAACATTTCCGCAGACAGATAATTTTTTAATAAAAAATTATGACAAAGGGAATTCGAAATGTTCTTACATGACGCCGCAAGATCTCGTCCAACTCATCCGTGAATATTTCTGCAAACAGATAATTTTTTGATAAAAAATATGACAAAGGGAATTGGAAATTCTTTTACGTGACGCCGCGAGGTCTCGTCCAACTCGTCTGTGAACATCTTTGCAGATAAATAATACTCCTCCTCTAAACTTCTGCATTAGCCGCGAAAAAGAAGCAAATCATATGGAAGATGAGGAGAGAGAGAGAGGGGGGGAGAGGGAAAGAGATTGATGGGGGCTGACATGAGGGGTGACGACAACGAACCCGTGAAGATGAGACGTCTTTGGATGAGTTGCGAATATAAGGAAGTTGTAGAAGAGATAGCCAGGTGGGTGTATTTGGGTTGAAGCATTTAATGTATTTGTGAAATTGTTCCGACCCTAACTCGACCTAAAACATATATTCCATTTGTGTTTATAATTATTACCCAAATAGTATTAAGACCCGAAACATATACCATACTTATTTTGTATTCGGGTCGTGTTCGGGTTGAGTTGAATGGGTTTTTTTAACACCCTACCCACAACTATAGCCGCTGTCGCTACCACCGGAGGAAACTTGAATTGTTGACAAACCTACTCATATTGGAATAATGGATTATATATAAACTTTAATATTATATATATGCGTATATATAATGGGAAAGCTATTCAATTTTGATGAAGTCATAAAATAAATTTTTGCTGTATATATTACATTTAGATCAAACGGTCATTTGTTGCTTTGATTGTTCTACTCTTCTAAACCAACGCTTATAAATTAATGCATATAAGGTCAAGAACTAATCGCTGCACAAGTCAAGGCGTCTTGTTTTTATGAAAACAACATGATTGATGACGAATGATTTACGTGTACTTGAATTTCTCCCCATCACATATTTTCAAATAAAAGCATAGAAATCCACACTAAATCCCCCACCTCTAAAAATATTAAACTATTTTACCAACTCCAAATAATAAAAATCACATAAAATCAAATTTCGCCGGCCACTTGTGTAGCCAGAATCAAATAAAAACGACAATTTCGACGACGTCGTGATTGTTGCCTTCTGAAATTGGGCCGCCCATCAAATAACTTGTACGGTCCTGCCAAAACTGTTGTGGGCCTCCGAGAGCAAGGGCCCACCGGCAAATAAAAAGGATCGGAGTCAGACGTCCGGCCGGACGTCGCCGTCAGCGAGCAGAGATCAGTGTGAAAGTAGTTGCAACAACTGCCAAACTGCCGCCAAAGCGACCGGGGCAACGGAGAGTGAGGGTTTCGATCGCGTGCGGTCGGATGCAGAGGCCTGCAATGCAATCAATGCCGCAGGGGCCGCCGATGAGTCGGCCGCCGGCGCCGCCTCCGCGTACTGATCGCCCGCCGCCTTCACGCTGCCGGTGCAAAGAAAGTCAGAATGGCGAATATGTCAACCGGCGGTACAATGGTTGGTGAAGAAGAATTTACCTGGTCGACGGCGAAGGGCAGAAGGTGATGACGTAGTCGGCGGATGCGCAAGTGAACGTGCTCGTCCCGTCGTCAAACGCATAGCTATAGGCGGTCGGACACGCTTTCTTGAAGAACTCCGAGTACCCGCTCGGCTTGCAGGTGGCCGGCGACGAGTAGGCCCCGCTGCAGCAGTACTTCGGGTCCCCGAAGGCGTCGCACGCGCTCTTGCAAGCCACGCTCCCGCCCCCGCCGCCGTCGACGTCCACCTGGAGCTCCCGGGGGCACCCGGCGTTCAGGTCGGCGGCGCAGCCCGTGGCCGTGCAGTTCCCGCCCTTCCCGCCCCGCGGCACCACCCACATGGGGAGGTTGTAGCCGTCGACGAGGCTGACGTCGTAGAAGTCGAGCCCGCCCGCGCCGTCGAGGGTGAACTCCGCCAGCGTGGCCGGGGGCACCGCGCCGGCCCCCGAGCACTCGACGGTGGGGGAGCCGCAGTCGCCCGTGGCGCAGACGAACCGTCCCTCGGTGGCGTTCTGGGCGCAGAGGGTGCGGCCCCAGAGACGGCCGGACCAGGACGCGGGCACGGAGATGGCGTTGGACTGGCCGGGCTGGAGGGCGAACCCCGTAGTGGGGAGCTGCGCGGTGCCGGCGCCGGAGAGGATGCCGGGCCAGACGGTGTAGGTGCACTTGTTGAGGATCGTGAAGGTTGCTGAATCCACCACGCCTGCAAAGTTTCGGAGAAATTCAATAATCTTGTGATAGTGAACATTGAACAGAACAATCTTCAAGTCGGATAACGTCTCACCTGAAAACGCGAGGACATGGAAGAAGAGCACGAGAAGGGAAGCAGCACCTCGAGCTTCAGACATCGGCCTAACCTGGGAGCAAAGGAGAGAGCGACCAATCAGAGAATTTCTTCTGTACGAGAATGATCTCTCTCTGTCTCTCTCTATTTCTTTCTCTCTCTCCTTCCCGTGAAAGGTCAAATCTGTTGGGATTAGGAGAGATTTTGGAAGCGGCATCATCGGGGAGCGGGCTAATTTATAGAGAGTGCATTGTGCAGTGTGCATGGAGTTGCAGTCTGCCGAGTGATATGCGCGCGCGATGCTGGTTGGCCCCGGTTGGGCCCAAGGCCACATCAAAACCCATTTTAGCAAAACGCTTTCTCAAACGCACGCGCAGGCTCAGCCACAGGAAAGTCCGAGTCAGCTCTTTTGTTCTCACGTAGAAAATCGCCACCAAGGCCAATGGGAAGAGCGGTGCTAGAGTGAGTAGATCATCTACTCAGACCGTAAACTAATCTATAAAATAAAAGGAAATCTCGCGTCTACGGTGCTGTGGAGAGAAGCTTTAGGATCGCCGGCTGCACTTTTTTTAACTAATTAATTGAACCTTGAATGGTAACTTGAGAAGATGGAGAATAGATAGAATAAGGTATGATTGCGGAGAATAGATAGAATAAGGTATGATTGCGGAGAATAGAGAGAATAAGGTTTAGTTGCTTTTTCCATTGATTGCGTGGTGGGTTGCTTGAGGAATATCAGGGAAGTAGTTGCGAGAGCGAGCTAGGGGATCTTGACAACTTCAAGGACAGAACAACGATCGAGAATGACCAAGTCGTTGTGGGATCGGTTCATGAGATTTGTCGCTTGATTTTGTCAGTTGTTTCGTCTTCAGCTTCTGGGGTTACTGAGATGGAAGAAAGGGAATGCAGTTGGCCATGCAAGTGCGTGAGAACAAGAGGGCAAGAGCATTGCATGCTTCAACCAATTTCATTGATCTTAAATTCCTTCGATCTTGTGCCTCGGACTTAGTAGTTTTTTAATTGGAGATTTACGACGCTTGAGCTTTGATTCGATACTTGCTTTTGTAAATTTGAATTTGTGTTTTTATATGTTTCACATAGGATTATGCTTATTAGAGAATACTATTGCAGGTTATAGTTACTTGATGGGAACCTTTGAGATATTGTATAAGAACCTGTCACAAATTTGGAAGGGTTTGGGAAGTAATAGAAAGTTAATGGAATGAGTTTGGTACAACGTTAGCTGGCCCATGGGCTAGCCCTTGCCAGCCACAAGTGAGGGTCCTAGCCCTTATCGGATCTAGGCAAGCCCTCACCTAGACAAATCTGGTGACAACATCATGGCCCTCACGCAGCACTAGCTAGCCTAGTGAATGGCGTGGAAACAAAAGAAAATAAAATCAATAAAGATTTCATTGAATTGAATAAAATTCTGAAAAATTGTCTATGTTAGCGCTGGCCATGCCACATAGGATGACTTGATTATCTCTACTCAAAGTTGGCTGAAAAATACTAAGTTGACAAATTATCAAAAGGTTTAAGACTAAAATAACACAATTAAAAGATTTAGAACTGAATTTGATTGTCGTACAATAGGTTTATGACTTTTTGGACAAATTCCCCTAATCTATCCAAGCTGGATATGCTGCTTTACTTCTTGGAAGGCTTGAACACATAGGATAGGACTGATATGCAGAAGCAACAAGTAGGGGACTTGCCATTGGCACAAGCCAATGCTAAATGCTTGATAAACACCTTGTGAAATTCTTGTGACCATTACTAACTATTTTAAAAATTTAAGCTGTTAGTTGAAAACTTGATTTATTATTCAAACATTCAAATACCCCATCTCATGCTTAGTTTGGTCTTAGTGTTAGAGTATCACTTATTCATCTAATAGCTTAAGCTTTTGAAACAGTTATGTAATAGTCCCACAAGAATCTCATATGATAGAAGAGTAGAAAGTCTTGAGTTCAATTTTACAAACTCCTATTTGCCTTCCCTATTAAATTTCCACGCCCTAATACTAGGCAAAAGACTAGACTAATCGTGAAGGGGAGTGTTAGAATATTTAAATAATAAAACATGTTTTCATCTAATATTTAAACTTTTAGAACAGTTGGCAATGGTCCAACAAGAATTTCACACACCTTCATCAAGAAGAACATGAGAAATCAATGGTCTCCAACTTGAGTAGTGGAAAGTCATTTAAATTGAGGAAACTCAAGAGTGTGGAAGCCTCGAGTAGCGACAATGAATCCAATTAGACCGCATTTGGTCGACCGGATAAAAAGTAGGACATGATATGTTTTGTCCTACCTTGTGTTTGGTAGCGATACAAGATAAGATAAGGTCGGATATAGAGGAGATATATCCCGAATAAAAAAATCCGAGGGGAGAGATGGAATAGATTTAGATAGGATTTCTATTGTCTATTTTTCCAAAAACCCTACACTCCACTTGCAATTGTCTCCATCCCCACACCCTGCGTGGCTTTGCCGAAAAATTTTCTTAGCTTCTTTTCTTTCACTGCCTCCCTTGGCGAACCCATCCTCGATGTCGGCTGCAATGTTGACAGTCCCATGGGTGCCATTGCCACCCACTCCCAATGCCTCATTTGACAACGCCTACTCCATTAAGGCCATCTGCCACAACCACCCACACCACCCCCCCCCCCGCGGGTGCCTCAATGATTAGAGGTGAGCGGTTCTCAGTCTGGTTCAGTTCCAAAGTGGGACCGGGAATCGGACCAGAATGACCGGTTCCCAAATTTTGGGACATGGATTGGACCAGCCAATCCTGGAACCGAGAATTAGACCAATCGACCGGTTTGGTGGGTTCAAGTAACTTTGCAATCGCCAAATCTTTTACAATATATAAACTTTTAAAAGGAAAAATCTACAAAAGATGTATTGATGGGCCGCACAAAAGTTTCTTGTAATAACAAAGTTGAGATCTTCTTTTGCTCCATGCTACTACATCATGACAAAATTATTTAAAATCATCTATATAATAGTAGAGCAAACAACGACGTACGGACCCTAGAATTGTCATAATTTGGCACGGAGGGACACTTAAGTGCCAAAATCGAGCAAAATGGATCACTTAAGTGCAAAAATCACTTAAGTGCCAGCAAGAAAATCTAGCCAAATTGCCACGTGTCCATTTTCCGGCGATTTCATTTGCTGACGGAGCATTTTTTTTAAATAAAAAATCTATGTGGCAATTTTCATAAAAAAAAATCGTCCAAGTCAGACTAAAAAAAATTTAAAATCGATTTTATTAAAAAAAAAAGAGAGAGAGAAAGAAAAGAAGGGGATCGGCGAGGGTGCACACCCTCGCCGCCGCCGCCATCGCCGCGCCACCCTCACCGGGAAGGGTCGGTGACGGTGGGGAGGGTCGGCCACCGGGGTCGCCGAGCCCCAACTAGTGGCCGGCGGTTTGGGCGGTCGGTGGCTTGGCCGGCGAGGGTCGCGGCCCTCGCCCCCGCCGCGACCCAATCCGGGGGCCTACAGGCCCTCGTTGCGGGCCGGCCGGGGCCCGGCGACCCCGGCCGACCCTCCCCACCGTCGCCGGCCTTTTCCGGCAATGGTGGCGTGGCGACGGTGGCGGCGGCAGCGAGGGCTTCTCAGCCCTTGCCGATCCCCTTCTTCTTCTTCTTCTTCTTCTTTTTTTTTTTTAAAAATAAAATCGATTTTATAATGATATTATTATTATTTAATATTATTTAATTAATTAATTTTTAAAAATCCATGTCAGCCAAAACGACGTCATTTTGGCTGATTTTTCACCGATTTAGTGTTTCCAGCGAGCCACGTGGGCAAGAAAATTAATAAAAAAATGCCACGTAGGATTTCCGGCAAGGTTCCGATCACTTGACACTGAAGTGATCCATTTTTTTGAAAAGTGGCACTTAAGTGTACCGTTTGTAAGTTATGGCACTTAAGTGTCTCTCCGTGCCAAGTTGCGGCACTCCCGCTATACTTATGCCAACAAACAACTTTAACATGATAAGATTATCCTGAACAAAAACTATCTCATAAAATATAACAATTACTTTAAGAAGTATAAGTAAAAGCATACAAACAAAATGAAAAGAATAATTTTTTTTAATTCTTAAGAATTTTTTAAAATATATATATTTTTAAAAACTACTAGTGGGTCCGATCGGTTCGGTTCGGTTTACACCTTGGAATCGGGAACTGGACCAACCGACCACCGGTTCCGAGAATGGGAACCGGGAACCGGACCGCAAGCTATGGGAACCACCCAAAACCCGATCGGTCCGATTCGGGTTGGGCGGTTCCCTTTGCACACCCCTATCGATGATGTCTATGTCGAGGTCCTCCACATCCTCAAGCCCGTCGCCCTCTACATTTCCTATGAGTGGATCACTATCGACAAGTACCATGGCGAAGACCCCACCCACATCAACATCATCCAAGGGATCAAGCACAGTGATGTCCTCCCGGGGCTTCGCAGCCATGCCACCACCGCCATGTGATTGGGTTCGAGGTGTAAGAGGAGCAAGACCTAGTGGTGCCCCTGGCCACCTCCCTCAAACCCTTCTCCATAAAGTTGCCCTTTGATTGCCTCCTAGTGGACGACTTTAACATTGAGCAAATCTAACAGCAAATCGATCTCTAGTTGTAGCCATTGCTGTCAAGCTTGCAGTGCGAATTGAGGCGGCTTGAGAAGAAGCCAGATGAAATTTTGAATCTTTTCAGGGGGCAGCGAGGCTTCGGAAGGGAAAAGGGAGGGTCTTGGGGGAGGTGGGGATGTTGAGGAGAGCGAACGTGGTGGCGATGTTGATGATTTGGGCAACATTGATGAATGTAGCAGTGACGTTGATGATGGCGTCATTGAAAATATTTGAGTTTAAATCTGTACTTCACTAAATAATGGATTGAATATGAAGAAATCTCAAGATTTCTTGTCCTATCCTATTTAATCATATCATGTTTAGGAATTTGGATGACCAAATACGGCCTTAAAGATTTACACCTCGAAACCAATGCCACAAGAATGGTAAGACCTCATCAAACAAAGGCAAGGAACCACTAGCTTGCTTCATGTGGAATGAAATGCCTAAAACATACAGTGAATGTGGTGCAAAAGAGAGTATTGATATGCCATGCCGATTCGGACGCTAAGAGCAAGCGTGAAGGAGACAAGGGAGACGAGGCCCGGAGTACAAGGGGCCTTGCACCTTCTTCATGCTATCGAGTGCCGAGCCATCATCGAGGTGAAGGCAAAAGTGACTGCTAAGAAAGAAGTCGATTTATACGGAGGTGTAGGATTAATGGCAAAACCGCGAGGGCTGTCGTTGACGGATGTGGTTTGAAGCCAAGCAACATGGACTTGCATTGGAGGATGATTTAAGTGAGATTTTGTGAAGTTACCGTCAATTATTTTAAAAATTTAAGCTGTTAGATAAAGACATTATTTAATATTTAAATATTGTAACATTGTCAAAGGCCTTCTCTATGGAGTCCAGTCTTTTTCTAATGGTACTCAATTTTTAACTTATTTAATTTGGTCATTGAATTTTAATCTAATATGGTCATGTAAATTTTAATTTATTTAATATAGTACTTGAAATTTTGGTACATATTGGATTTAGTCTCCGAACTATATGAAAATATTCAATATTGTCCTTAAACTTAAATCAATAAAAGGACAATAATTGAACATTCTCATATAATTTGGGGACTAAGTTGAAGGTGTACCAAAAATTTAGGGATTACATTAAATAAATTGAAAGTCCAATAATTACATTTCATATTAAGCAAAAATTTAAGGACTATATTACATATTGGGTAAAAATTCATGGACTATTTATATCATTATCCCTTAAACATATTATTTCAAACCTGAGAGCTACTACATTTTCTTGACCCACTTAAAAAGTTGAGTTATTGTCCCAAACAATGGAGTTTGAGCATCATCAGCCATCATTGTCGACTTTGGCACTTTTGCACGACAAATTATTTAACTTTTGGACTAGGCTCGCAGAACACGATAAGCCGGTAGGAATTTCAAGACGACCTGAACATCCCCAGATCATTATTGCCTCAGCTGGATGTCGTCCATCCAACGATTCTTTTCTTTTCTGTCCCCCTTTCAATCCATTCCGTCAACCGAAAGCATTCCTCTAACAACACCTATTCATCCCCACCGAAAGCTTCTTCTAATCAAATTTCAGGTGGGAAATTCGGTTCCGATCGTTTCACGGTCGCTGATCCTCTCCTCAAGATTCCTCCTAAAACGTGAAAAAACGTCATCAGGTCGGAATCCATCTGGGTCTCGGTTTGGCACCCTGATTTTGTCGTTTAACACGAGATTAGATTACTCCAGCCCCACGTAAGCTGGAAAGTGACTTGAACCAATGAGCGTTTAGGGTGTGGTTAGATCATGCGTCTCGTCCCATCGTTAGGTGTACGAGCACGTTCAGCAAGTCAACGACGGCTCGCGGAGTAAGCCCTTTCCTAAGTAATGAGATGCCCAAAAGGACGGCCGTGAGCTCCTTTCGATGTTAATTAATCTCTTCAAATATCAAATGCATTGAACTTCAGGACTTTCTAGTTTTTTCGCCAACCGTGTCTTTGCATAGTTCTTCACCAGTTACACAAGAAAGCAACTTCGGCAACTACTGATTGGCAAAACATGATTAAAGAAAGAAAAACGAAAAAAGAGCAGAAGTGAAGATTGCAAGTTGGGCAGAAGCCATTCTTTGATTAGCTGAAGAGACATTTTAGTTTTGGCCATCATTGGTTTTCAGACATAATCAAAAGCCACTCTTCTTGATGACCCCTTTTTTTATTTTGAAATTTGATTATAGAATGATTTTTGTGTGGCCCTCGTCATTCAAACTTAAGGTAAATGTAACATATATTAAAGTACGATGTCGGTGGCCACATATGTATGCACGTTTATTAGGAATCATCGTGGCATGCCAAAATCACCACTCCCCTCAATCCATGGGTTAAATCAATTGATTGCTCATGTGACTTGTTAATTTATTGCTTGATTTTCATTCGGAGGAAATCAAGCTTCAACCTTGCTAAGAGTTTGGTTCCCTAAGATAGTCAATTGCACATGAACTTTTATAAGCACCTAGCCCTTTTGGAGTGCAATGATTCTGCTGAGCAAGTCCAGTTGCATAGAGATCCAACGGTTGCCTCTCGCCGCTACAGCTTCCATCATTCTCACATCAACCCAAGCCCGTCTTGTCAAGAGTGATGCCTTTTTTCCTCTCTTTTTTTTTTTTTTCTCTCAAATCAATTTCTCTAGGTGGAAAAGACTTTTTTTTAACAATGCTAGATAAGTGATATGTTTGCAGGCTGAGTTGGCCCTCTATACAAACTAATCAAGTTTTTGCCGCTCTCATAGTAAGATCATGACAAGCTAAAATCAATTATTATATCTAAAATGTTTTGCAATCTTACTTGATGGACTAAATGTCTAATCCGATGCAAGGAAGATATTTGTCATACTGTTCTTAAGAACAATTATAGAAGGAAAGGTAGCCTGGTGTATGGGCCATTTCATGTCAAGGAATTGCCAACCTGTGACATGAATGACTGATGAATTCACTATTTTTGCTCTACGATAGGGGGAATTTACTATTTTTGCCGCTTATTGTGTGAGAGAGGAAAAAAAAATGTTAAGGGTAAATTTGGAAGGGTCATAAAACTAAGATAAAACTAAAAATAAGTAATTTGAGAAGTATTTTCCTAAAAATATTTGGTTATATTGCTTAAAATAATTATCCAAATGAAAAATATATTCATCATCAATAACAATTTATATCTAAATATCTTCATAAACAATGAAAATATTATTTATTCGTTCATTTTTATAAACGATACAAGTAATATTTTAAGAAAATATTTTTCAAATCACTTGTTTTTAGTGAAACAAACGAAGTTTCAAATGCATATAAGTTATAAGCAAATGTCACCCAGAAGGAAAATTATGTTACATGCAATCTGAAGAAGAAAGAGGATGTTGAAGAGCCAAAGCATGTTTTGTTATCAAAGGCCATTTGATATCGAGTGCACACGTGTGGAAAGTTGCTGTGGTTGAAGTCGAGCATGTATACCCCAGAGAAAATGGAGAGACTACAGGCCACGAAGCAAAGCCTACCATGGCAACAAGCAAGGACAAGTTAACACAATCCGGAAGAAGTTGCACCGTGTAATTTTCAGCTCCTGTCGCAAATTTGCGTCCCCACGTATTCGATTCCTTGTAACTCCAATCAGAAGTCGATCTATATTTCCTTGCACTTAGTTTAGTATAGCGTTTCCACTCCATCAAAGCCCCCGTCGATCACTTTGTGCTCGAGCATGGAACCGAACGATCTGGCTAGCTCTTCAATAGTGTAAAGCTCGTATCGCTCTCAGGCATCATTGACTCTTCGTCGATACCCTTCTGGGCACATCAGCGGACCGGACTCTCCGACAATGGAGCACAATTTGATGCATATGAGAGAGAGAGAGAGAGATATGCAAGGTTGCCGAAGTTGGCATCCATGTTAATGAAGTTATGATACATGGGATCTCAAAAGTACAATCCTTTGTAGAGGCCAAGGCAAACATATTCTGCTTGTATTGAAGTAGAAATATGCTAAAAAAAAGATAGAATATTACAGTAAACTTTGCCTATCTACACAAGGATTTCTGGAGTGAGAAAAAAAAGGAGAGAGACACCAATACTTAATCAAGAAGATCTAATACACTTCCACGTTCCATTGCTCAGACTTCTTCAACTGCCTCTTGTACTCCAGCCAGTCAATGCCTGGAAAACACAGGAAAAGAAAGTTTAAGACGATGAATAGAGAAAAAATTCAGTGGTTTCTGTCAAATTGTTTAACATCCATGCATTCTTAAGCTGAGTTGCGTATGTTCACCGTCTTTAGCAGCCAACGAGACCATGATGTCGTCAATCCCCTTCTCCATTCCCTTGAGACCACACATGTAGATGTACGTGTTGTCCTTCTTGAGCATCTCCCACAGTTCTTCAGCGTACTGTGCCATCCGGGTCTGTATGTACATCTTCTCGCCCTTCTCGTTCTTTTGCTCTCGGCTCACGGCGAAATCGACCCTGAGGTTATCCGGGTGCTTCTCCTTCATTTTCTCAAACTCCTGAATAGTAAAACACAGTGACAGAACTTGCAATTTAGTGAGCCTGAAACGGGTTCCTATAGAAATTAGCAGTGGCCATTGCCCTCAAAAATGAACATGTCTCACCTCCTTGTAGAGCAGAGAGCTGCTTGTGGGTACACCCAAGAATAGCCAGGCCAAGCCGTTGAACTACATGTCAAGTCCAAACCATTTGTCAGACAGTTATTGAGGAAAAGGATTGGACACAGACTGAAAATCTTCTTCAGGTTTGTTAAACATATAGGAACCAGATGCATATGGGCCATTTGAGCAGCCACGAAATAAACTAAGATACTGAAGGACAAGGCAGCTCGCGGCATGATCTAAATACAAAACTAAAAGAAGCGTCATGTATTAGACATTGCACAAATTGGAGGAGCACGACATGCAAAGACTATTCCCTACCAGAAGTGTTCTGTTTAGTTCTCATGAATCAAGCCAAAAGGTGAAATCAGTAAAATTCACAAGAAAGATTTATTCTGCTAAGCAAAAAGGCCTCATATTAATTTTTTAACATTTAGAGCCTTGGCAAATCTTGTACTAAAGCTAAATATGTCCAACGTAGATCAGATGGCAATGCACAAAGCACTCTAGTTTGCGTGTAACCTTGTAGTCATCGTGCTTCTCGAAGAACATTTTCCACAAGAAAGACCTAAATGGAGCGATTCCAGTACCAGTGGCAAGCTGCAGCAAAGAATTTAAGCAATCAAGTTAATGGAGTCTCTATGTCACATGAACATACTAGATCAGTATAAGGAGAGGAATATACCATAACGATGGTGGCATTAGGATCCTTTGGCAGAAGCATTTCTTTTCCAACTGGTCCTGTGATCTTCACTTCTGCCCCGGGTTTCAAGTCACCTAAATCAGGAAAAATTCGACCACTTTGAATCCAGTCAAAGTAACAAGATTCTTAATTTTGGAATATTGATAATTGCAATCCTTACACAAGAAATTTGAGCAGACTCCTTTCACAAGTTCTCCGTTTTCGTTGGTGTAAACGAGCCGCTTCACACACAGAGAGACCTATTTGCAAAGACCACTCATTCTTAGTCATCAAACGTTACATCGGAAACCGATGGAGTAGTTAGATTGTTGATCAATAACTACGAAACGATGCAATATAAATGATCCAACTAATGAAATAATCTCAACTATTGCTAGATGCTATTTCGCTGGCAGAAACTTACAGTCTTGGAGTCTCCAAAATCACCAAGGGCACTGCTGGCAATTGAGTACAGTCTCAGCTTGTGTGGCTTCCCATTCTTGTCAATACCGTCAGGAATGACCCCAATTGATTGCCCTTCTCTGTATGGTACCTCACCTAAGTAACATCCATTTCACCAATCTCAGGAAAACTACACCGACGCACCAAAAAAAAATCCACCAGAATTGCACTCTCGACCCAGAAACACCAATTGGGTCCTTGCTAAATCACTCAAAATGCGATCTGATTATCTTATGTCAATGCACATACATACCCTCGGTGGTGAAGACCATGTGCCAGGTCTCTCCAGGAGCATCATCGCCAGTGATCTTGGTGTTGAGAAGGCACCTTCCAATGTAAGGATTCTTGGGCTTGAATTTGTTCACGACCACACCCTCCTCCATCTTCTTGGACTCCTTGACAACCTTAGCTGGAGCCTCTGTGGTGACCTGTGCTCTAATGGCAGACACCATCCTCCCACCACCACACACATCTCTGTAATGCACAGGGACCTACAAGAAGGAGCAAAAGAACAAAAACAAACAAACGTAACCCAGATGGAAATTTCGATTCTTTGTTAAGAGCCAAAAAAGAGCAGTTGATTTTGTGTAGATGAGAGATTTCATGGGGAGCTCACCTTCTTGAAGTTGATCCTTTCGGTGGAGATGATGGAGGTTCTGCTGGCAGGAAGAGAAGCGGACTTGGAGGAGGAGGAAGGGAGAGAGACCGAAGCGGTCACTGCAGCAGCCATTGTTGGCGAGCTGATCAAGAGCAACGGCAAGAAGAAGATGCTGAGGTGGGGAGAAAGATCCCCACAGAAACTAGAGAGTAATTTATGGTGGGTGCAGGTCAAGGGGTGAGAGGTGAAGAATGTGGGGGATTGGGATCAAAAAAGGGGGGAAACTTTTTAGGGGCAGAGTGGATTATGGATTGGGTGGAGGAGATTCTGAGGCCAATGCAGTGGCAGAGGAGTGGATAAGTCTACGTTGGCGCTGAAATGAATGTATGGCTCTCACCCTCCACCGTACTTGAAGCCTTTTTGGTGCCACTTCTACTTATTTCTCCTACATCCTCACTCATGCTTTTGATATTTTGATTCGTGAAGGGAGTGAGCAGCCCCCAATGGTCTTTAGGATTTCCTCCCACAGAAGATTAATTAGAAAGAGGACAAGAATTTTGTGGCAATTTGGCTGGATTGGGAGCTTAAAGGGTGCGTTCAATTTAGTATTCCCAAAGAATTTTGGGCTACTATTTCCATCAGTCTACATTAGTACATATTGGCCTCAGCCAGTTCGAGAGAAATCTAGTCTTGATTAAATTTTACCTTCACGTATTCCTCCAATGAAGGTGAGTTGCAAGGTTAGACTCTTTGTTTACCGTCGAGCCCTCACTAACCTCTATCTTCCTCAATTCCCCTCGTAAACTTTTCTTCCCCGGGGAAGTGAAGATGCCAAGAGACTTACAAAGCAAGTCATTGCTTTGAATTAAGCCTTTTGAGGACATGTTGAAATTCATCACTCGTTCTTTGATATTTTGATTCAGGAAGAGAGCAAGTGGTCCACGATGCTTTTAAAAATCGCCCCCCAAAAAATAATAACTAAAAAGAGGACAAGAAGTTCATGGCAATTTGGTTAGGTTGGAAGGTTAAACAATGCGTTGAGTTCAATATTCCCAAAGAATTTGGCTTCTAAAGGCCTTTATACCAAAATAGAGATACTAGGTTCAGCATTTCGTAAGCCATTTAAGCTAAAGATAGAATTTTCAAAATTCCTTGGCCCAATGTTACTCCCACCCAATATTTGCACTACAACATTTTCAAAATGTGCGACCCTTGATGTCACCTCACCTGAAGTTGCCTAGTCTCCAAATTTGTCATTGAGCTCATCACTTCTCTGTTTTATTTTTATTTTTATCTTCTTTACCGAACGAAACCGCAAACAAGTGTTTGCCAACTTCTATTCACATTTCAAGTGCATATGTGTAAAGGCTTTAGTCTTTTATTTGTTTATAAATTTATTCATTTGTCTCTTTGCATGCTTCCTGTGAAATAGGAAGTTTTAGCCCTAGTCCAGTCCTATGGTCCCCTCCTCCTCCAGGTTAAAGGAGCATTTGAGTGAAGTTTTTCTTTGCAAGTTTGCAATTATTTGTGGAATCACCACAATTAGTTACTAGTAGCATAACCTTTTTTTTCCTCGAATGAAATTGGTGTAAAGCCCATATATTGTGTAGTGTACATAAGGAGAAGAAGGAAGAGAAAAGGAGAAAGTGATCAAAAGAGCAAACTCACCTTAGAGTGTATCATATGAAATATCACAAGCAATCGCTTTGTTGAATTATATCCACTTATTTTGGCAAAATTATGTTGGAGATGTGTAGAGCCTTCTTCTATTTGAATCTTGTCAATACCCAAATAAAGAAAATTTGTTATATTTGAAGTATTGTCTCTCTCCTGCTATACGTCGGTGTTCTGTAATGGGCCTTTTAAAGAAAAAAATACTTAGGCCCAAGAGACTCAAGCCCAATATCTCTCATAAGCCCATGAAACTGCAGCCTAGCCCATTTATCAATGTCCTTGCAGCTGTTGCTACATAAAAAGAAGAGGAAAAGAAATACGAGAGAGGAAGAGCCGCAAAATCAATTGAACAAGAAGCAACATTGGGATGTGATGGAATCGTGGTATTTTATAGAAGTTTTGTGGTTTGATTGATGCCGAACTTTGAAGTTTGTTGTGCACTATTGGACCATATTCGACCCCCTGATTCTAGCGCTGGTTTTCGCTTATCTCCGACCATCTTTCGGGTCAAAATCAATTTTGCATTTTAAGTATATTGAAACAGCTTTCCAAAAACTGTGGATCTGCTTGAAATGGCAACAATAAAGTTTAAATGAACCGTTTTAAATTTTCACATGCAAGCTATCACTGATTTGCGGACAAAAAGTGTTCCTCTATTTTAGTGAGTTTTCCGATGCTCATCAGCGTAGTTAAGCTATCAAATAATCTTAGTTTAAATGTCTCCTAGTTAAGGTATTTACCAAGTTGATTCTGATATTCATTTCTCACAAAGCTATGTACGGTCTAGTACACACCATTGCGTACATTAAACTACCAACAGTGATGCATAAGGCACTTTAGCCATATACTCCCGCACTTCATTTGTCTTTGGTGGTTTGCTCCTTTGAGAGCTTAAGAGTGACTTCTAAAGAATCTTAGGGCTTTGCATTCGAATTCCGAATATGTCGAAGCACTTTTTCAATGTACTTTTCTTGAGATAACTTTAGAATTCCTTTAGATCTATCCCGCGTGATCCTCATCCCAAGAATCTGATTCGCTGTGCCCAAGTCCTTCATCTCAAACTCTTTTGATAATTGCTGCTTCAATATATCAATGAGCATATCATCCACATACAACAACAAAATAATATAGCAGTCATCAAATTTTTTGAAATAACAACAGTGATCCATATCACTTCTAGTGAACTCGTTACCACACATAAATGTGTCAAATTTTTGTACTATCCAAGGAGCTTGTTTCAAGCCATACGGACTTTTCTTCAATTTGTAGACAAATTTTCTTTTCGGGATCCACGAAAACCTTCCGGTTGTATCATATAAAATCTCCTCCAAATTACCATGGAGGAATGCGGGTCATAACATCTATTTGCTCTAGATGTAAATTCTCTACAACAACAATACTCTGCCGATCTAACGGTGAGTCAATTTCTAGCGGAAAAAAAATCTCAGTATAATCAATTCCTTCTTTTCTTTGAAACCCTTTTACTACTAACCTTGCTTTGTACCTCTTACTACCATCAGGTTCTTTGACCCGATACACCCACTTACATTCTTGCAATGCAGCTTCCCATCGGGTAGCGAGTTAACACCTAAGTTTTGTTTCTCGAGTGAATCCAACTCATCTTTGCATTGCTAACTCCCTTACTTGAGATCTTCCTGCCTTTGCTTTGAAAAATTTTCTAGTTTGCCATACGTCAGTCAAAAGCAAATAATGCAATGACGGAGAATATCTTTGTACATGTTTAGGTGTTCTACTAGATCTTCTCAAAGTGGGATCGGGTGTACGTGCTTCTTGTTCAGCAATAGTTTTAGGAATTTCAACGAGAACACTTTTAGAATTCTCTTCATTCAATCTCTATATTTTTCACCAGAAATTTTCCTTCACGCTAGATTACATCACGGTTTGTCCTTGGCATCTGACATATTCTCATTGAACGTGACATCGGCGGTTCTTATTATTTTTCTATTTTGTTCATCCTATAGATAGCCAAAATAATCGAACCATATCCAAAAAACACTTTTTAGCTTTTGCATCAAGTTTATCTCTATTTTCAGAATCTACGTAGACATAGGAAACACAACCAAAGACTTTTAGATGTGAGAGACTTACATTCTTTCTACTCCATTCTTCTTCGGTAACTTAAAAAATCAGTGGAACCCGGAGAATGTGCCCTATTAATTAGATATCTTGCTAGTATTAATTGCATGCCAAAACATCTTGGGTAATCCGCATGCAATCTCATACTTCTTACACCACGCTCATTCGGAGTTCTGTTCATCCTCTCGGCAACTCCGTTTTGTTGCGGTCTATTGAGAAACTTGATTCTTGTCATTCGATTACATTCTCTCTTTTTCACAAAGTGCTTGAATTCCCTTGCTATCATATTCACCGCCATTATCATGCCTTAAACATTTAATTTTCCAGGCCGGTCTCGTTCTCCACTTCAGCTTTCCATCTTTTAAAATTAGCAAACACGTCGGATTTATTTTTAGAAATAAACCCATACCTTTATTACGGTGGAGTCATCAATAAATGTGACATAATAGCGCGAGCCTCTAAGGGATTGCACAAGAGTGAGCCCCACACATCGTATGCACCAACTCTAATTTTTTTCTTTCTTTGGTTCTTTTCCAATCTTCGCAGAAAACTAACGCGTTTATGCCCTTTACCCATAACACAATCTTCACATAGACCAATATCTATGGACTTCAAATTAGGCAATTTTCCTTAGATGCTAATATCTTCATTCCTTTTCGCTCATATGTCCAATTAACTCATACAATGCTAAATTCATCGTTTGAGGTAATTTTCAGTATTTTGTTTTGGTATAACAGATGAGTAGTGCTTATCTTTTCTATGATTAGAAAAGTTGTCTCGCAAATGATAGGATTTGAGATAAGTCCCAAGTTACGAAAGAAAATCGAATGACATGATGTTTATCGAAAAGGAAAAATGACGTTTTATAGTATATTATTTTTTAAAGTTGACAAGGCACCTACTACCATTTTAGTTACTTAAAATGACATTTCAAGGCTAAGATATGTATCTACTTGATTTTGATATTTGTTTCTCACTTAACTAGCGCAATCTCATATTTGTCATTATCCCATTTTGGTGTGACAGGTCAATAGTGCTTATTTCTTCTATGATTTGGAAGGTCGCATCTTGAAAATTATAGGATTCGGGATATGTTTCAAGTTATGAAAGAAGAATCGCATGACATCATGTTTGTCGAAAAGGAAAAATGATGTTTTATAGTTTATTATTTGCTAAAGTTGACGAGGCACCTACTATCATTTTAGGTACTTAAAATGACGCTTGGAGGTTTCTTGTGAAATGATTAGTGGTATTATTTTTAGAAAAATTCTGAATGGCTTTAGCTATATGTGAAACTGTTTTATGGGTTACTTTTCATTGGAGGAAGGATCTCTAAAGGAGATTATATGTTTTAGACGTGAATATGGTTTCTGAAATAGTTGTTGCTGTGGAAGGAGGTTGTTGTATTTTATGCATGATATTCTCAAGACGCCATTTTTTGATGGAGCCTCTGGCTAACATAAGTGGAGACCTACCCTTGGAGAGGAAACTCGGTGGGGCCTTATCACGGCTTATTAACCGGAGCCACGATTTGACATTGATTACTAGATTTATCGATGAACGAACCATTTATGTTTCCTTTATCGTTGCATGTAATTGATTGGTCTCCCTGTAATAGATTTGTCCAACCCACAGAGTGGTGATTTGCTATTTCATTCATTTTAGTTCTTTTTTTTTCAGGTTGTACAGCTACTGGCGAGTAGGATGAGGGCGAAACTTCATGAGAGCTGATTTTAACTATAGTGCTGAGATAGTTGTACATATGGTTGCATTGCTATTTTTGTCGGGTTTAGCTTGGTTAGCCGTGGGAGATTTATAGTTTGATCTCCAAGTATTCTGATTCAACCGATGAGATGTGTTTATTCCTTTTGGCGGACTTTGGAACACTAACCCCCTTGCGATTAGCTTACCATCTTATTAAGATTTGTATACATTTTAAAAACATTTTTCACTTCGATTATGTACGAAATTTGCATCATTCAAGTTGGAAGAGATGGCGGTGTCGTTCCCTTTGCTTTGTTTTATAGGGAAAGAATGGGCTTACGGGTTCGGCTGCCCTCCTCTTGAGCCCTTCCATAGCCCAACCCAACACCTCAAGCTTGGCCTCTACTCGGTGGGCTTCTCCAAATATGACTTTCTTTCTTCCTGGTTGGAGGGCATGACTGCAAATAACTTTAATCCTAAGCCCTCATTCGCAAATAATCACATATCTAGGCCTTGGATTTAAAAAGAGAGAGTAAAGGACAGCATTGATTGGGAATAAAATTTCAGTTGCGCATGTGCTATTGCAAGTGTCCTATTGATGTCAACAGTTCGCAAAAAATATCATTTCAGGGTGTGAAATGGAATTATCAATCAAGCTGTATACCTTTGTATATTATTATTTTTAATATCGTTGGTACATTTTTTTTGTTTTGACTTTCAATCAAGTCATTCTCTAAAGCTCCTATAATGTGGAATGGGTCCTCCCACGTGTGGAAGATGACGATTGAAATCGCAAGTCGAATTGCCATCTCTCCCGTCAATTCACTTGCGCCAAACTTTAAAACGAGCCAATAGGACCTCAACTGGTCAACACTAACTAGTCGATGGATTGAACACCTATTTTGACCTAGTAAAGACAACGCATAAATTGGTGAAGTCGTATCAACAGGTTTCTCTTCTTCAATTGATTTGAAAGTTGATTGTATAGCGTGTGAATATTAGAGAACAAGAAACCAAAACCTAAAGTAAGTTCGCTCAATTGGGTCCTCCATATCTCCTAATGATCCATTTGATTGATAATCGGTTTCTGATCATTTCTTGCAAGACACCCCGTGTCGTCATCATCGGAGTTTGAACGAGTACGAGCTTCTTGGAGTTCGGCCTTTCTTCGGACGGGACGAACCCGGATTCCAATTTTCCCTTCGTACCATGGTTTCGAGCACTGTAACTTGACGCGATGCTTGATCTTTTGCCTACTTGACAGGTGACATCACGCGGTGGAGAAGTCGAAAATTCCAAGGTCAAGGAGCGCCGAAACAGCAAAAGGGCGTTCGTGGCTGCGGTTGGAACCTCGGATGGAACGGTTGAAAGAACCTTGGGAATAGTCGAACTCCCCCATCCGACGACAATTCCCAAATATTCAATTCGAGCCATCAAGAGACTCCCTCGCCTCAATTTCCAAGATCGAAACAGAGCGAAAAGGATTGCTCGGTGAACTTCTTTATCGGCTTTATCCCGAGCGCGTGTACTTTCTCCGACAGCACATGGGCATTATTGTACGACCAGCTGTCTAATGAAAGACGGCCGAGAAACAACCATATCTATCTACCTGGAGATAGCTGGACCGACCCGAACGCGCCGGTCGTGTTCCTAACTCGTCCGGAGTTGGATTTCACATGGCTCCATTCAACAAAATCTCCCATGGCGCCCCGGCTAAGTGGTCGAAACGCGCCGTCGATCTCGGGCCGGACTTCTCCGTGTCAACGCGGAACAAGACCGTTCTCCACCTAACGTCTGCTGAGGACCGATGATGTGGGAGATGAAAACGAACGACTGATTCGGTATCCAGGTGTATTGCACGCTTGCTTTCGGAATTACTAAAAACGATGCTGCAAAATCGAATCGCAAGCTCGCCTCTTTTCTTTGGCGACCCTTCTGAATGTGGTCAAACTCGACAGAGAGAGAGAGAGACTGGACTTTCTTCGGCTTTGTCAGATAATAGAAACATAGACCATGATGAAAATAGAATTGGTCAGAAGAGGAAGAAAGTTCCACGGGGCTTGTTGATCACGAGCATGCAACCCATTAAAGAGAACCGACCAAAACCTTCGTTTCTCTGCAAGTGACTCGACGACAGCGTTGGCGGCAGAGGATAAGAATGTCGACCGAAGAAAAGAGCAGATCAGAGGAGGAGGACTCTGCCTATATTAGCAGATGCAGGCAAATGCTGCGAATGGGCTCGGAGAGATTCTTCTAATCAATTACAGAAAAATCACGACTCTTTATGTACACAAAATCTGGGACAAACGAAAAGAACAGATACAAGGAACAAAAAGAAAATAAGGCTAACCCAATTTTTTTTCTTATTTTTTCTTTTTCTTTTTATTTTCTGGGTGTTCTTTTGGACAATGATCAAACATCTACACCTTCGTCGGTTCAATTCACTTGTAAACTGACCTTGACCCTCTAGACTGGTAAAGCTCCAATCTGCTCTTGGTGTCCTGCAACAATGCCTCAATCTTCTCGTCCTGGTTCATGTGGGACTGCTTGGACGCCCACTCGACCACGGTGAGCACCTCGACCTGCGCGAGCTCCTCGCTGTCGGGGACGTGCTTCGCGGTGTAGCAGAGGAGGACCAGCGCGTCGAGCTGTACCGCCTGCTCGCCGAAGTAGACCAGCTGGATCAGGTGCTTCACCCCGCCCGCGACTATGATGGCCTTGGAGTGGTCGAGGTGGAGGTAGTTCTCGGAGCCGGCGAACTTGGCGAGGGCGATGCAGGCCTCCTGGGACACCTCGGCCTCCCGCTCGTCGAGGAGGCGGACCAGCGGGGCGATCATCCGGGTCTCCGTGGCCCGGAAGGTCCGGGCCAGGTTGCCAACGGCCTTGATGCAGGGGATGAGGAGATCTGAGTCGGCTTTCTCGATGACCTTGAGGAGCTGGTCGACCACGGCCTTGCAGGCGGGTGAATTCGGCTTGAACGCAGATCGCCGCAAGTCCGTGTCGCGCTCGGCCATGGCGGTGATCTCCATCAGGGCCATAGCGGAGTTGAACCGGACGTCCTCGGGCCCTTTCTCGAGGAGCACCGCGAAGCAGAGGAGCGCCCTCGACTCGGTGATGCTGCGGCAGATCGGGGAGTTCCCCTTGGCGAGATGCCAGAGGGCCCGTGCGGCCATGGCCTTCATCTGGGCCTTGGTAGCCGGGTCCTCCGATTCCCTGCCTTTCAAGTTGGCCCCGGACACCGAGTGGCTGTGCTGATGGTGCCGGTGCTGCAGCGGCGGGAGCGCCTGGTAGTTCTGCTTCCCATTGGCGATGTGATTGACCTCGGCCAGCTTCTCCGCCTGCTTCGAGGCGGCATTCATCGCCATCGTGTGAGCGACCACATTGAGCATCTTGTTCGCTCGGTTGTTGCCGAGCGGATGGGATATCAGACTAGTGCCCTCCTTGTCCTCATCGAAGCCCATCGCCGCCGCCGCCCTGTTCGGCCCGCCCGCCGCTGCCGCCGCCGCTTGGTTGGTGTTGCTGCTGGCGAGGACGATGGCATGGAGGGAGTTGGCCTTGAGTGTGGCGATGGCGTACTTGCTGTGCTCCTGGACGGTCTCGAAGGCGAGGTGGCTGACGAGGAGGCGGATGATGTTGTTCTGGGCGAAGAGGTCCTGGCATTTGGGGTAGTGGGCGGCGAGCTCGGAGACAGCCCAGGCAGTGACAGCCTGGACCTTCATTGGGCCCTCCTTGAGGATTTTGGCGAACACCTGACAGACGCCGGCGAGGATCATGACCTCAACGCTCTCGGGGTCGCGGCCGAGGAGGCCGATGGCGCGGGCGGCGTTCTCCTGGCCCTCGGGCTTGCCCTCCTTGAGGAGCCGGAGGAGGGGCCCGATGCCGCCCTCCTCGAGGATGAGCTTGCCGTACCGGTCGTTGTCCCTGGCGAGGGAGACGAGGGAGGCGGCGGCGTCGGAGCGGTCGTCGGGGGAGCCGCCGTTGTGGAGGATGGCGATCTGCTCCCAGATGAGGCAGAGGATGGGCTCGTTGGCGGCGATGGGGGGCAGGCCGAGGTATCCGTCGTCGGCGCTGTCGTCGGCGGGGGCGGAGACGCGGAGGAGCCAGGAGACGTCGCCGATGGAGTTCTCGAGGAGGGAGGCGGTCTTGCGGAAGGCGGCGGCGGGGATGAGGGTGAAGACCCGCTTCATTAGGCCGTTGGCGCGGCACTTGAGGACGAGGGCGAGGGCCTTGCCGAGGGCCTGCTCGGTGTCCTCGACGATGCGCCGGGTCGGCCGCTCGTAGAGGTCGGACCCGGACCGCGCCGCCTGCCGGAGGAGGTGGGCGAGGCGCTCCGTCTTGGCCTTGAGCTCGCCGCAATCCTGCTTGAACGAGCTGGCCTCGTCGGCGGCCTTGGCCACCTGGTCGGCCAGCTGGATCGGCCTCGCCAGGATCTGCTTCACCAAGTCCGCCATCCCCACCACCGATCGGCTGGCGGACTCCCTCAGCTGCTGCCTAGGTAAAATCCGATCCCAACCGCAAAGGCGGTCGCTTCCCACCGAATCGAATCGCGGGGAAAGCGCAGAAACGGATCAAGAACCGAGATTGGAACACAGTAGAGATGGTAATGGAAAGAGAGGGAGGCAGTCAGGGCTTGAAAGGCGGAGGAGAGAGAAAGAGGGTATGAGCTGGACAGCGAGTTAAATGAGAAGAGTGATGCATGTGGGGATGCGTGCGCCCTCGTTTCAGAAAGTTAAAAGAGAGAGAGAGAGAGAGAGAGATGGACGGTGATTCTTCTTGGGTTTTCTTGGGGATGAACCGGAGGCGTTTTCTTTAGTCTTTCTTTCCCCCCTCTATTTTCACGCGGATCGCAGAGAACGGTGATGGTGGCGGACGATGAAAAAGAAGAAGGATAAGAGGAGAAGGAGAGTTGTCCGGGGTCGGACGGGGTTTACAAGGTCAAAAGACGCGCTTCCCTCTCTCTCTCTCTCTTTCTCTCTCTACCGATCGGGCCTTTCGAGTCCGCTTTGGCTTTTTTTTATAGGGAGCCCCTCTCTCTCTCTCTCTCTTCATAATCCTCCGTTTCTGGGATTCTTTTGAGTTTTCGTGGGTCGATTCGGACGAAACGTGGGGACAAACGATGTTCCGACCCCACACCCGACCCGGTCGGCCCCACTGCCTGTGTCGTCCAATCGCGTCCCTCGTCGATTCCCTCGAACCGCACCCGTCTTGACTCGTATCTTTCACTTCGGATGTGCGGGGACCTTGAATCCGCGGCGAGAGCATTGAAGGACAGAAGCGCCGCACTCATGCAAATGTAATTTTCTACGCGCTAACTTTGGTGTCATGATTTATGTAAGTGCTGAACTTTCGAATTACTTCACTCGAACAATTTTTCTTACCCGAAACTTTTCCTTGGATAGATAATCGTTTGGTGTGTCTTGTCAAGTAAATGATACTATTGATGGCCTATAGAACCCTTTTCTTTTCTTTGAACTGAGAAATCGCCTATTCATTTTCATTTGTAAATAAATAAAAAAAAATCAAAGTTTAATGTGAAATCGCTTTTGATATTTGTAATAGAGGGTGGAAATAGGAGAAGCAGCTCACTTAAACATGTAAACTTTGCGAGATTATCCATGCCTCACCCGAGCCCTAATTTTCCCCCTCTCAGTTCGGGTCTTTTTCTTGTCTTCGATCTTTGTCGAGAGAGATAGAGAGAATAATTTACCTACCCAACCTCAACTAATTCCCATTCGATCTTTCTTCTTTTTGGGCTGGTTTTTGTCACGTCGTTTGGTTGTTCTTCCACTTTGGACTTGATTCTTCTTAAGGAAAGTCAACTTTTATTGAATTCCTAGTTGGATCCGTCATAGGAGATATATTGCCGGAATTCCTCGAGTGAACTTTTAAAAACAAAAAATAATTATGACTTTTGAATGACCAATTGAAAAGTTATGACATTAAAGTGACTATTGTACTAAAATTATGACATTATTAAAATTTATTTTTCTCCAATAATGGTGGTAAAAGCATATTCTTAATAGAGAAGGAATTACCTGACATCTACTTAATGAGAAAGAAAGCATAAAGAAAGCATACTCGATATATGCATCATTTCATGGTCGAGACTAGCAAAATTATTGTCGTGACATATACTTATCAGCGAACCCTAACAAGAACATGGTTAGTTAAAAGCTATAATCTTGGCACATATTATTTATCATTAGTTAAGAATAACACGGAATGCTTGGATTTTTGAAGATCCGATTACACATAAGACAAATAAAGCACCGCACTAGAAAACTGCAAACATTATATATTCAATTACTCAATAAACGCTCATTAACAAAATTCTTTCTTATTATATAGAAGGCATCATCGTGTTATATTTGACCTTTAGGATGTCCCATAGATTTGAACCACGAGTATCAACAAACAATTTGCATTAATACGTCATTTTCGTGATTTTATTTCTTTTAGATTATACCAAATGATCATTGTCATCTTTTTTTCGTTTTAGGTGGAAATCATTGTCATTTACATATAACAAGTTTACTTCTAAAACGGGTCGACCCAGGGTGCCAACACTACAAGTAACTGAAGTTTTTGTCCGTTCCTCAAGTGTTTTCCTTTTCTTTTCTTTTTTACTTAATTAAGAACCTAAACTTTTCGGCTGCGCTTGATAATCCAAATTTGAATCCAAATAAGATAACAAATTATCCTGTTGAAAACATTAATGGCCTTAGTTGACGCAGACAAGATCTACCGTTAGCTTGCCTTAGTTGTAAACGTAGTGCAATTACGTGCCTTCTCAAGCTAATGGAAGTCCCCAAACGCACGATGAACGGTCAAGATGCATCCGCATCACCCCCGCCATCTTCTTCATCACGCAAACCCTAGTTTGCTTTTCTTAACGAGAATGAGATCGCGCCGATGAAACGTGGATGGTGCGAGCGCGGCCCCGACTTAAAAATTTGGGATTAGATTCGGCGGTCGCGTCCCCTGTCCGTCACCCCCCCAACATGCACCGAGAAAAGAATTGCTAATAAATCCTTCCCATCAGGAATTCTTCACTTGGGTCTATTCGAATTCATGCTTTGGTCGTTCAACAGTAAACATTTCTGCTTGATCTATGCGCCCCGTCTTTGTGTGAAGAAAAAGAAAGTATATCGTATCGTTATAGTGTCATATGGTGCGTGCGAACATGATGTAACTAACCTAATGTCGATACTAAAAAATGATCGATATTTTTTATTATCATCGATGAGCATCGGACTTAGTCGAAAGGAGTAGAGTTTGGTCAATAATGAATAGAGCAAATCGATAGATTCGCCAAAGAAGTCATGGGCAACAGGCTGAAAGTTGTTGATAAGAGCCTTCATCAAGACTTAAGATTGATATATAGAGTCATCGACTGCTAGTGATTGACATAAAAGTATAATTAACCATTGATAGGATTAAGAAGTCGTTTCTTTATTCAAGTTCAATAAATGTTGTATGTAACACTATGAACAACCCAAGTGTGTTCTTTGTAAACCATCCTATCAATCACATAACTTATTTGCAAATTTATATTTTATCTTTACTTTCATACAATTTATATGACTAGCTGCAATTGTCTCCAATCTTCATACTTCTAAATTTCTTGTGATTTACTTTCATGTGTAAAATCCATATCGGTCCATCCATATCTTAAAAGGTATTTCATCAATACTTTTAGGTGAAATATCTTTTTGGTAGGCCTAATGGGACACATTTTTGATGATTTTGAAGAGACTGCAATGACAAGAACAAAAAATCAATAAGAGTCCAATATCGCTGTTGGCAACAATAACCTCGTGCCACAAACTTGAAATGAGGGCGCTGTTTTAAGACTTTGACTGCTCTTCCAGCGGCAAAGGAAAATCGGTGCAAGAAAGTTGATCTCCCAATGCATCATACTAATGAGCAACTGAGGGAGGTTACATAAGTCTTGCTAGATGATAGGAGATTGTGTGACTTTGGGTAATTACTTGAAAGATTAGGAAGTTATTGCTTTATTCAAATTCAGTAAATGTTGCATGTAACCATCATATGTGACTCTCAATAAAGGGTTATAAATACCCAAGTATACTTTTTTTTAACTATTCTAATCACTCCGTGAGTGACCACCCTTTTCATATAGGAATGAGGGGGGTGAGAAGTTTGATTACCCACATTTCTCAAGGGCTTGGGGTGGAAATGTTTAATTTTAGATATAGTTCGATTTTCATATTTTGTAAGGAAATGAGACAAAAGTCTGAAAATGAGTTAATAAGTAAAATATAATAGACAAATCTTTTTCTTTTTTTTTTTATAAAGGGAAAGTGGGACAAAAGTGAGGGCCGCACGTGTTAGCCACCACCAAAATGAGTTAAGAAGTAAAATATAATAGACAAATCCTATCAATCACATAACTCAAATTTTTTTTATAAATTCATTTTTTATCTTTATTTTCATGCAATTTATGTTGCTACTCACAATTGCCTCCAACGCGTGTGCATATCTAAATTTCTTGTCGTTTATTTTCATGTACAAAATCAATGAAGGACCCCTCACGGATCTTTTTATCAATTCCTATCGATCTATTCATATTTCAAAAAGTATGTTATTGACCTTTTTGGTGAAACGTCGATCAAACGTCCCAAATCAAATCGCACGACGCAACCATGACGAAATTCTTATGTAACGAAAATAGTGTTGAGCAAAAAGGGTTTCTATGTAACTGTCGCCGTGCCCCCTCTTTTTCCCCTCTTTTCACATCCGATTCCCGCACGAGTAGATCGCACTTTCGGCGGAAGTTTGTCGACTGCTTTCCCTGGCCATCCATCATCGATCGAGCTCGAGCCTTTGTCTCCTTTCCCGATTTTGCTATGGTGGGTTATGTACGAAATCGGGCAAAATATCGACATGCGATTTGCGAGAACAAGAAGAAAAACAGTACGACCTTGGTTTATCAGTTTGAATGTCTCGAGACGTAACAATCGACCTTAAAAAAGAGCATGCGATGAGCCAAATCTTTTCCATGACGTGTATTTGATAGCACCGCGTGCATCGGTACGCATGCTTTCTATCGCGCATGGCTGAACTCTATCAGTTCGCTCTCGAATGAGATGGATATGATTTCTTGATAATAAATTTCAATTGGTGTCGATAAGAATAATTTTAAAAAGAAAGACCCATTAGTTAAATCTCTTCATTGACCGACTTTTGAAAAGAACGTGAAATTGGGTTCGACATATCATAGTATAGTTATTATTTTGTTTCGAGAAAAATAAATAATTTCAAAAACACTTTCCTTAAAATGACCATTAGTATCTTTTAAAAAAAAAAAAAAAAAAAATAAAGTCGTTATTGATAATAAAAAAATTATCTATTTATTAATAATTTCAAGCAAAATTAGCAAATGTTTTTTGAAAAATGTGTTTTAAATTTTTCGTTCTTTTGAAAAAAAAGGGAGCCTAGATTAATATAATTCCCACGCATCTCAACTCCACTTTCCTTTTGGAAAAAAAAAAAAAGGTAAAAAAATGCTACTTTCTTAATTAGTGGACAAATGATTGTGAATGTCGTATTGTTTTCAGAGTTTATGGGGATTACATACGGAAGCTAGCAATTTTAGCCAAAAAAAAACAAAAACAAAATATGAAAAATACATATACCTATTCATTTAAAGTATAAAAAAGGGGAGCTTTGCCGCATTCAAGACGTACGGTCTCCTTCTAAAGCTGCAGCATGGAGACTACTCCTAATTACATTATTCTCAATATTCATAACTTTTTTTTAAAATTAAGTTCACAAAAAAAAGTATAAATAAATAAATATGTGAAGGAGTTGGCAAATCCTCGTCGCCGCCCACGATGCATTCCCGAGTTTGATGGGGTCAATCGACTCAAGACTCTCTCTCTCTCTCTCTCTCTCTCTTAAAATTTCTTTAAAAAAAAAAAAAGCTAAACCAATGAGCTTATCTGTCATCACGAGTATTTTATACGGATCAAAATGTTTAATTTCACGGAGATTAATTTAATTACATCTTAAATATATTCCAGGTGTTTACTCTCGTTTTTAATTCATCGAGGGCCAATTGCGAAGATACGTGGCGTGATGTCCACAACCGAACGGTCGGGGAGGCTCTAATGTTAGGACATGGGGCGGTCCATCGTTCAAGTCGGTTTGTTTGAAGAAAAATTATTGATTTTTGAAAAAAATTCCAAAAAATGAATGATTATATCTCTTAAAATAATTAATTAATGAAAAATATTATTATTATTAATAATAATTTAGGGAAAATTCTAAAAAAGAACTCGAAATATCCACAATTTCTCAAATAAGAGCTTGAAGTGGACATTATTTCAAATAATAATCTAAGGTGTCATCACTTTATCAAATAAGGGCCTAACTTCCGGCGACCAAATGTATTTTTGTCATTTATCATTTTCCTTTTTTATGGTTCTTCTTTCTCTTTGCCTATGACCAATGAGGGCTTGCCAGCGACTGGCGAGGGTCGTTGGGCCCTTGCTGACCCCAAGTGAGGCCGACCCTTGTTAGATCTAGCGAGGGGGGCTTCGCCTGTGACTAGCGAGGGTCGTCGAGCCCTTGTCGACCCCAGGCAAGGCCAACTCTCGCTAGATCTAGCGAGGGGGGCCTCGCTCACTGTCGGCAAGGGCTTGTAGGCCCTTGTCGGCCCCAAGCGAGGCCGACTCTTGCTAGATTTGGTGAGGGGGGCCTCACCTACAGTCGGCGAGAGGGGTCTCACCTACAGTCGGCGAGGGCTTGCAAGCCCTTACCCGCCTCACGATTGGCCGCGAGGGGTGGCCTCCCTAGGCAAAGCCGCCCCTCGCCTATGGCTGGCGAGGGCGACCCTTGCCCAACCATCTATGGGTGTTGTCAATGGCCGACCGATCACCAGCGGCGAGGAAGAAAAAGAACTAGAAAAAGGAAAGAAAAAAGAAGAACATTCGGACAAAAATACCCTTGATCGGTCAGAAAATTTAGCCGACTGGCGAGGCTCTTATTTGAAACAATCATTATTACTTTATGCCCTCATTTAAAACAACCAAGGCTATTTTGAGCTTTTATTTGAAACAATGTTCACTTTAAGCTATTATTTGAGAAAATGAGAAGATTTGGGGCCCTTTTTTGAAATTTTCCCAATAATTTATGTTTTAAAATGATTAGTCAATAGAAAATGTTTTCATTATCAATAACAATTTATATTCAATCATTTTCATGAAAAATGAAAAATATTTTTCGTTCGTTCATTATGTTTAGTAATTGAAGCAATCATTTCTAGGAAATTCCTAAAAATTGAACGCTCATTCACTTACAAAATTGAATTGACAAAAAATATTTTCACCATCCACATAAATATTAAGAAATAAATTGTTGTCTATAATGAAAATATTTCTTATTGACTAATTATTTCGAATGATATAAATAATAAGTTTTTGAAAAATATTTTTTAAATAATTTATTCTCCATGAAACATACGTACCCTTAATAGTACTTGAAACGGGACCATTGCTAGTGAATTCTTAACTTGCCCGCAAGACATCCTAACATTTCGCTTAAATACACGAAAATACAACACATCGTCTATATCATGACCAATCGCCTTACACATCTTAACATTACATTTAGTGATCGATGCACGGTATATTTATAGATAAGTTGACCCTCCATAAAATATATTCTCTCTCTTTGTCATATTGATAATTCCCTAGCTTTATCATTTTTCAAATCGAAAAGTGTATCGAGAACAAGTCAAATCACTTTAGGATTTCGGCCACATTTGGTTTGAGATGGTTAGGTATTGTACGACGGATTATCCTAGGACTCTCTAACGTAATGGGTATTTGTTTTATTTATTTTGCTAAGCAAGTAGAGTAAAAGTCAAATGGGGATTATGTCACTTTAATTTTTTTAAAAATTAAATTGCGTTGTTAACTATTTTATATGATTTTATTTGCTTCACGATAATAAATTGCCAAATTATGGAACAAAGAACATTCTAGAGAATATGGAATCGGGTGAAAGGACTAGGTTCGGATCCTTATTTCCCTGGTAATAACCCAGTTCGTCTTCTAGGCCGATCTCCTCCAGATTAAAAATATCTATTTTTTATTTTCAGATTTTTCATTATTTGGTTTTATTAGTCCAAACATATATTTTTCCACGCACGCGTCGCATTCTACCTCTTTTCAATACCTTTTGCGCCTTTTGTTTTGTCAAAAATCACGTATCATAACTTGTCGATTGATTTTGAAATTAATAAGATGATATGATATCTCCTTTTCATACAATTAATTCATAAATATATACATACTCTGCAAGAATGAATATGATTCTTTAAACCTCGTTTTCTCTGTTTTTCCAAAGAAAAAAGAAATCATTGGTGGGGAAAATATTTTCTAAATAATTTATTTTCTGCTAAATAAGCACATGCTTAATAATACCAATTTAATTTTCAAAATCATGACGCATCACCTGAAACATGACCACTAGTGATTTTCTAACTTACTTGCACGCAAGACGTTGTGCCATTTCATTTGAATACACAAAATTATGATACATCGCCCATGACATGATCATCATCATTGAATATCTCGACATTACGTTTAGATTGATGCACCATATATTTACAAGATAAGTTGATCTTCCTTAGGATATATTTTCTCTCTTTAAATAATTTCCTAATTTATTATTTTTCAAATTGAAAGTATATTGAGAACATATCAAATTACTTCAGGATTTTGGCCACATTTGGTTCGAGATGCTCAGGTATTGTATGACGAATTATTGTACGGCTCTCTAACGAAGTGGGTATTTATTTTATTTATTTTGCCGAGCAAGTAGACTGAAAGTCAAATAGGGATTGTGTCACTTTAATATTTTTTAAAAAATAATTGCGTTGTTAACTATTTTAAATGATATGAGTTGCTTCTCGAGAAAAAATTGTCAATTACTAGAGGAAAGGACATTCTAGGGGAGATGGAATTGAGCGAAAAGGACCGGGTTCGGATCCTTATTTCCCTGGTAACAAGCCGGTTCGTCTTCTTGGATGATCTCTTCCAGATTCAAAACATCTATTATTTATTAATTTTCAGATTTTGATTTTATTATTCCGGCCTGTAGCAGAAATAGATATCTTTCCACAACCGCATCACATTCTACCCCTTTTCAATGCCTTTCTTCCCTTTGTTTCGTAAAAAATCACATAGTATCATAATATGTCGATCGATTTTGAAATAAATAGGACGATATGATATCGCCTAATTGTACCACTAATTCATAAATATATACATATTCATGTGCATGTGCATGATATATATACTCCAAAGGAATTGGATTTTCTTTTCTGAACCTTTTTTCCGCTTTCTTTTTTCAAAGGATAAAAAAAAAAAAAATCATTGCTGAGGAAGTGCCAAAAAGGTGGCAATATGGGAGCTTATGTAAGCAAAGGCCAGATGTGGACTCCTCACATGAAACCCATTCTTGTTTGTTGCTAGAAATTTATCAAGAAAATCAATATTTAGTATGCATCAGGGTGCGTTCGTTCAGGGGAAAGTGTTTTGTGAGAATTGATTTTTCAGATTTTCACGTATTTATTGAGTTCAAAATCATGCTATTGACCTCAATTTCCTTGTTTCTAAAGATGCATTGTTTATTTCGGTAGATAATGATCAAACTTCCTATATCCATGTGTCCAGATAGATTCCTCGAGATCAGAAAAATAACTAGTCAATCAAAAACATTTCTTGCTATGTAAATATTCATGCATAAATTTAGAAAGTGAATTTCTAAATCTAAAGAGGTGGAAATACTTTCCAACATTTCAGTTAGGTGAATTGCAAGTGTACAATATCTATAAATAATAAAGTGATGAGTGAGTGTTGTTTTTATCATGATTGTTCTTTAATTATCTAATTACTTATCAAAAGTGATTTATCAAAATTAGCTAACTAAATTGAAAAAATGAGTAAGAAGTGAACTAAACCAATTAAAAGACTAAAATATAAAAGAGTCAAAAGCTAATTAAAATTGCAAAGTAAAGCTAATCAAAAGCAAACAAAAAATTAACAATGCCAATTATCAAGATTTTAACCAAATCACAAAGCATTAGGACATCAAACTTCACTTAACCATTCATAATCAATTTTCTTAATTGAAATGCAACAAATTAATTTCCAATTGTGTTTGCGAAATTTCCTTAGTTTGGATTACAAGTCACCTTGGTCTAATAATCCTAATTAGATATGTTAACCCACATTAACCTTAGGTAATTCCAGATTCAATCTAAGTAGTCACAACCTAAATCTATTACCGCACAAATAACCTAGTAACCATACAAATAACTTAGTGTACGTTGACCTATATTTAATTTTTGGTTCAAGATCACTAATACATATGCATGCAATCTCCACCCAATATCATGCATATATTAAAAATCATTCAAAAGTTGGCCAAACTTCTAAAGCATTAAAATCATGATAGAGAACGCAATAATCAAAATAATTATATTGCATGAGAAAGTCTTAAAAATAAATCAATCATGGTTAAATTCCATTGTAACTCTGACAAAAAAAATTTAGAACGTAGTAAAAACTAAACTAACAAAAATTAAAGAAAACATAATACTAAATTAAAACAAATTCACCAATTTGAGGTACAAGGAGCTTTGGGTTTGTCTCATCCTTTTCTCCATAAGATGCGCCAACTTTACTAATAAAATAGAAAAATAAAAACTAAGAAAACCTAAAATATTCCTCAAAGATGGCGTCTTCAAGGCTCCTCCTTATGAGAAATATGTGTGGTAGGTTTATATAGCCTCTAAAAATCTATCTTAGGTCAATCCTCATTAGGATTTGAAAAAATTCTTCATTATTTCTTTAATTTTCTTTGAACCTTATCCTCAATTATAGTCAAATTCTCCAAATTTATAATTTTTCCTCAAGACAATATATTTTGAAAGATATTGAAATATTTTGGAAAATATGAAAATTATTTCCTATAAAATTCGATAAAACTACACGAGTAACAATTAAATTCATCAAAAATTCATCAACATTTAACAAATATCATGATACTCTATTTCAAATAGAGTTATCAATTGCTCTTCTCGAATTTTTTAATATTTAATTTTAATATTTTTTTCTTTCTTTTTCATTTTTCCTTCTCGCTTCCACTTGCCTCTCCACCTTGCCCGCTTCTACTTCTTGCTCTCCACCACCGTTACTGGCGCCATCTCCAATGACCTCGCCCCCCTTTGCACCTACTCCGTCCACCAAAGCTCGGCCAATCCCGAGCACGAAGCATATACAACTTATCTATTATTAACATAAATAAACAAAAAATATTTTCATTATTGACACAAATTTATATACAAATTTTTGTCAATAATGAAAATATTTTGCATTAGGTGATTGTGTCAAGCGACAAAGCAATCATTTTTAGGAAAATATTTTTCAAATCATTCGTTCTTCGCCAAACAAACTGACTATCGTGTACAGTTACATTTCTTTTATATTGGAGTGTGGTCGGCCAAATCGGCACTCCTTGTACAATTTATTTGTCGATTTGTGTGTTATATTTTTTTCCGAAGTTAAGTCACCCTAGGCCAACTCTACTCCATGTGTTTGACCATCATCACATAACCAAAGTTTCGCTCGTTTTATAATTACCTAAACTTTTCTTTTGTTCAATCAAGCACACAAACTCTTTAAATTTGTCTCGATTTTCGTATCTCGATTAAGCTAATGACAAGTCCCCAAACACGCAATGGACGGTCGAGATGCATCCACATCACCTATCTTCTTCATCGCATAAACCCTAATAATGAGAAGAAGGGTCCACCGGCGAAATGGAATTAGTTCAAACGCAACTCCCCGCCTTCGAAAAATTCGTGATTGGTCAGGTGTCACGTTCCCACCCAACATGCACCGGGGAAGAGAGAATTATTAAATATTTCATCAGAATTTCTTCACATGGGCCTTTTGAGAAAAATTCAATTCTTTGGTCGTTGAGTTTTGGCATTATTCGAATTTTTCTAGACCCCTATTTACTGTCTTAATGAAATATTTTCATGCTTAGTGTAGACGAAAAGACCGGACTAATTATGAGGGGCGATATTATATTTAAATATTAAAATCACATATTCATATAAGATCTTAAACATTTAGAACAAGCTGGTAATAGTTTTATAATATCTTACATGGTTACAATATCTTTCATAGCATTAGTGTAGAAGGTCTTATTAAGGTGATCGCTTCTCAATCCGATTTGATTCTAGGGTAGAACCGAGAATTGGTGACCATATCGGTGGGCCTTAGGACTGGGAACTGATCTTTTTTTTTTTTTCCATCATTTGATGCTATATGTTATAAATTAATAAATAAATAAAATTACTCTTATATTTTTGAAAAATAATAAAAATGGTATTTATAGTTAGTTTGGTCCGATTCATTTTTGGAACTAAGAACTGAACCAACTAAACACCGATTCCATTTTTAAGAAATGAGAATCGGGCCAACACTCTGTGAACCGAACCAAATAGGCCGGTTTGGTATGATTTAGATGATTCTCGATTTGGGCTGTTTGTTTTACGCATCCCTTGATCGTATACTTAAATTTTTGTAGATTTCTATTTACCTAAAACATGATGTTCTATGCTTGCATCTTTGCAGATTCATATCTACCTCTCTAATGAGATATTTTCCATGGGAAAAGCAATAGAACATCAAAATATTAAAATTGTATAAATAGTTGGCAGCAACGTCACAAAATTTTACGGATCTTGTCTTTGCACCAAAAGGAATATTGTCATTACCGCGTCACGATTAGCCAATAAGCTGCCCTCGAAATTGCGCCGCATGGTGCGATTATTACAAAATCCGACGAATAAAAGTAGGGACGGGACAAAAAAACACACGTCACCGTCACCGTCACGAATCTTGTCCTTTTCCCCCTCCCCAAATTGCCGCACGTGCGCTCGCGGGTGTGAACCGGGGGAGGCTGGCGCGATCCGCCGACCGATCGGTTTGGCGAGGTCAATCGGTTCCCCTCGGTCGTTACACGAAAACGAGCGAAAATCCAAAAGAAAACGAACGAAGGGAGGCGCACGTTACATTGCAATTCGCTAGGACAAACACAGTTGGACCCTTGGATTAGTCGAGCGGCTCGATCTACCAAATTCATGCAAAGAGAAATATTTGGGTGACGCGAAATATTTATAAATTTCCAACAAATTTGTCAAGTCATATATATATTTTTTTATGTGGTTTGTAGATTGTCGATTTTTATCTTAACTTACCTACTTTTATTTGCATGGATAATTGACCTTCGAATTATTGATTCTTATGGGAGATTACAAAGTCAAATTAGAGTGGCTCATTAACTTTTGTTGTATTACCAAGTCTCAACTTCAGTAACTTAATAACATTGATGTATCTTTCCAAAATTGGCCGATTTTTCTTTTAAGTTATAGTTTTTTTAATTCATCTTGATTGGTAAACCCTTGCGTTTATTAAATCTAGTAAGTGATTACCATACTAAATTAGCTTGACTTACTAAATTGGCTCCCCTTATATTAGCACATGGTATAGGACCGCCAATCCCCATCTGAGTATTATTTAAACAAATAATTATTCGAAACTTGTCAAACCTTTCGGATTTTTCCAACCAAAGGGAAAAAGTCGTCCAGCCAAATGGGATAGAAATTGCCCCAATTAAACTCCCCCATTTTATAATCTTCCAAGTGTCTTAATCATTGGAGGTTTAATCTAAACATGTCAAGTAAGTGCTGATTTAATATTTGAATATGCTAACTCTACCTCTCATATGTAGGCTGGTTTTGACCTAAATTAAAATGTGGAAATCTATAATTAGGGAGATATATAGGAGCCTATAAATATTTAAACTCAGCACCTCCTACTTTAATCCTATGTGAGATTTTTGTGAGAGCACTATTGGTCATTCTAAAAACCTAAATTGTAAAATAAATGCGTGATTTAATATATAAATATTTTTAACACTAAGATACATACATGACATATGGCCTATAGTTTCAACTAATAAATGATTTTGTAGACATGGTATAGCTAACTAATGTATCCTCTTTATTAATTTTGACCTAAACCATCGATTACTCAATAATTCAAAGCAGCTAATTTATTACTATTTTTGGCTTACTTCTAATTCAATGGCGGCTTTCGATAAAACCTCTTCAAAACTAGTTTAAAAAGGTTTTTGAAATAGGGCTTGCAATGTCAAACTAAATGTTTATCCATTTGATGGAACACCATTTGCAAAAAAGTATTTTTTGACTTTTCGTTTTTTGGACAATGGAAAATATATCAATATACAGAAAACATTTTTCATAAATTGAAAACACCAAAGATCAAGGGAAAACGATATTTTCTTCTAGTAATGAGGAAATCACTTTTCATAAAAACATTAAAAAAATGAAAACTGATTTTTTTTTTTTTTTTTTTGAAAATAACTTCAATGAAAAATATTTTTTGTCATGAAATTTTCAATGAAATGAATACACTCTAACTCCATCATGCATTGGACTCGGATTTTCATTCGAAACACTGTCTCAATATAGCGTGTAAGGACCAGCGTTAACCAAAAAGAAAATGCTAATTTCTTAAAGTGTGTTTAAATAAGTGTAAATGCACGTTGCTTTTGGAGTCAACGGGGATTAAAAACGCAAGCTGGCAACTTTAGGAACAAATAAAAATAAAAAAGAGAGAGTACGGGTAATTAAAATATATGCGTATGCGTATTTGTTAATGTATAAAAGACTTGGCTTGTCGCATCCAATCCATACGGTCTCCATCTATACTTGCAACATGGGGGCTACTCCTCATTAGATTATTCACAAAATTTAAATTTTTTTTTTAATTGGATTTCACAAAATTCAAATTAAATAGTAAGTGAAGGAGCTGGCGAATCCTCGTCGCCGCCCACGATGCAATTGCCGAGCTTGATGAGGTCAAATTGGCAGCAAAACAGATTCTATTTATTTTTTAATTTTTTAAAAATTGAACCAATGAGCTTACTTGTCCTCACGTACATTTTTTGGGGGATTAATGTTAATTTCCACAAAAAAAAGATTGAATAATATCTTGTTAGAATTTCGTCTTCACTCTCGAGGCCGATTGCGAAAACATGTGGCGTGATGTCCACAGCCGAAGGGTACGTTCCGGAGGCTCTAGGCCAGGTCACGGACGTGGGTGGACTTCTAGGCACTAAATTATTAGTTATCGACTTCCATCTTCGAAATCATCGTCCACACCACCTCGTATAAGACCTTCACGAGCGAATCTCTAACTTACTAGCGCCGCGACAGGCGCTAGGCCCGTTGAATGGATTCGATCCAAATTTATCAATTTTAACTTGTCTTGATCCACTTTTATACCATACAAACCTTGCCACATTTACCTGAGTTGACCCAAATTACTAAATAATTTTATATTTAACACTATTAACATCTATAATTGATCTGGTTATCAATACACGCGTGCAACATTTGAGCAAATGTAAGTTATAATCACATAGATATCATCTTATATATATTGGACTATTGTGAACACGGGAATAGTCACGCGACAATCGGTGGTGATATAAAATAATGCCATGTGTCTAGTTGTCAAAATACAATGATGGACGGTTAGTAGCCATTTGTATAAGCACTGGCGGTGAATTTTTTTTTTTTTTTTCCGTTAGAAATGCTTCAAATATTATTCAAATCACTAAGGTAGTTAACATCGAAGATACATGTTGTAGAGAGAGCAATTGCCATTCGAAGACCCACTCATGAAATGGTCATTGATAACTGCACAATTCTCAACAAACGATGAAGATGGTTACGTGAAATACGGGTGAGATAGGTCTACAAGAATAAAGGAATATGAGCAAAGTTAATGGAAGTTACTTGAGAAGATGCAACCTCTGGGCGATTATTACACCTTCATTATAAATAGGGAAAAGTACACCAAAAACTCCAAACTATGCCTCTCGGGATAATTTTACCATGAACTTTTTTTTTGGTCATAAAAAACCCCAAACTATGCCACTTGGGACAATTTTACCCTAAACTTTTTTTTGTGCCATCAAAAACCCTAAACTATGCCACTTGGGACAATTTTATCCTGAACTTTTTTTTTATGCCACGAAAAACTCTGAACTATACCACTTGGGACACATTTACCCAAGACTTTTTAATTGAAGGGCATTTTTGTCTTTTCATGTTTTTCTTTTCTTTTTTTCCTCTTCCTCTTTCCGACAAGGGAAGCTGGCGAGGGCCCTCGCCGGCGGCGCCGTCCGGCCAGGGGGCACTCCCTGGCGTGGGGCGAGGGCGGCTCTCCTCGACGTCGGGGGAGGGACGCCCTCACCGGATCGAGTGGGGGCGGCCCTCGCCGGATCGGGGAGGGCCGCCCTTGCCGGATCGAGGAGGGCCGCCCTCGCCCTTGGCAGATCTGGCGAGGGCAACCCTCCCCGGCGTCGAGCGAGGGTTTCCCGCGCCGATTCGGCGGAGGCGACCCTTGGGCGAGGGTCGCCTCGCCCGGAAGGTGAGGGTCGCTCCCGCCCCCGCCGGATCGGGGAGGATCGCCCTCGCCCCCGTTGGATCTAGCAAGGGTGACCCTCGCCTGACTGAGGGCGGCCCTCGCCAGCTTCCCTCTGCCATGGCTGGCAGAGGGGAAGAAAAAAAAAAAAAAAAAAAAAAAAAAAAAAAAAGTGAAAATACGAAAATGCCCTTTAGTTAAAAAGTCTGGAGTAAATGTGTCTCAAGTGGCATAGTTCAGGGTTTTTCGTGGCATATAAAAAAGTTCAGGGTAAAATTGTCCCAAATGACATAGTTTAGGGTTTTTGGTGGCACAAAAAAAAGTTTAGAGTAAAATTGTCCAAAGTGGCATAGTTTGGGGTTTTTTATGATTCAAAAAAAAGTTCAGGGTAAAATTGTCCCAAGGGGCATAGTTTGGAGTTTTTGGTGTCATTTTCCCTTATAAAATACCACTAGCCATCTAACCAGATTTCCCCCGGCACAAATTAACAAAATGTTATCCTTTTATCTTTCCTTTTCCTATTGTGCACTTTAAATTTCTTAAGTTATAGCTTTTAGATTTCCGTTGTTGATTAGATTCCAACGTGTTTCTCTATCTTAATGCTTTGCTGTTGATTAAAATTCAGTGTTGTATCTTACTATTTTCAACTTGTGTTGTCGATTAAATTCTGGCAAGTTGAAGACTAATCTTATAACTTTTGGACTTTGTTGTCAATTAAATTCCAACCAAGAATGTACGATGTTGTTGAGATATCCTCTATTTGGAGTTGGTGCAAAACCCTTGTTCCCTTTAATAAAATCGAAAAACAACTTTTACTAGAAGATATTTGTTGTGAAAGCAATTTCGGTGAAACAAACACAATCTAGGAAAACTCATACACATATTGAGATGAGACTACAAAGTGAGAGAGCACTAGATTGATAGTAGGTGAGAGAAGTGAAAAGAGTCATAAATATGGGTTGCCTTTTAAGTAAGTTGTGAATCTTCTTAACACCTAGATTATTTTGAATTTTATCATTCTAAATCAATTTATGACCAATTTATTGTATATAACTAATTCCGATACGTGAAATATAAGTTAAAAAAATATATTTATGACACATTTTGGTAGGCCTGACACGCATCATAAGCAAATGGGCGATTATGTGAAGGAATAAAATTATTATTGGATGAGAATAGATGGAGTAAGAAGCCTTGGGAAATGTGTTGACCATATCTTTTTTTTTTTTTGCCAAAGCCACAAAAAACCCTAAATTATATCCATTGTTACATGTTTACTATAAATTTTTTTTAAGACACAAAAAATTCCATAACTTGTACCAATATAACACATTTACCTTCCATCAAAATTCTGTCAATGAGAGTCGTTAAAAACCTATTTACATGAATGTCGGAAAATGAATAGTGTTTTTCCGATGTTGTGCCCACTAACTTAAGTGGAAAAAATGACGTTGTTTTGGTTGAAAAATTATTCAGCAAATTGATGGATGATAAATGTGTCACATAGGCACAAGTTTGCAATTTTTTTATGTTACAAGAAAAATGTTTAGGGTAATATATCACAATGGGCATAGTTTGGAATTTTAATTGTCATAAGAAAAGTTCAAGATAAATGTGTCACAATTGACATAATTTGGAGTTTTTTTTTTTTGTACTTTTTGTTTTACTAACTGATAAAAGAATAGTTTAGGGCACTAGTCAAGTGACGATTATAGAGTGAACCAGGTTTAACTAACCTAATCAAATAATGATTATCTAATACGGCTGTACGTAAGAGGTTTTCATTTTTTTATTGTTTCAGTTAGTAAATAGAGTGAAAGTCATATTGGGATTGTCTTACTTTAAATGAAGTTATAAGGACGGGTTGAAAAAAAATCAATAATATAGATAGCTGAAATCATAGGATTACATAGCTAATTTTTTTAGAATTGATTTATTTGTTCCTCAAGAATGAATGGCCATTGTTAAAAGAGAGAATATTCAAGAGAAGAAGGAATCGGGTGAAAAGGACGGGTTTCGGATCCTTGTTTTTTCCAGGTAACGACCAGGTCCGTCATCTCCTTCTTCTTCGCAGATATCTCCTGGAGTTGGAGTCACTCGGGTTCCCCAAATCGCAGGGAATTGAAGATTTCTATTCGTTTCCATCAGTGAAAGGAACTTGTCATTTTAGCCCCGGAGCCGTGCCGAGAATTATCTCGTTTTTTAAGGACTAGTCAAGGGCACTTCCCTTTCAATTTCAATCGAAATCAAATGTCGTAGTTCATCCATTAATTTTAAAATAAATAGGACAACAATGGGTGATAAGTTTTAGGGTAAGTAGGTTGCAGAGCTGAAAACTAAAACCTAGAACCAACCTTGTCATGATCGGTTCCTTGTTTTTAGACCTTAAAACTTATCTTGTTTGCTCATAACCAGTTTTGGAATCTACTTTGTTTTTCAGTCTAGTTCTGAGGTCTATCCGAAAACCTATTTTATTATTTTGTTCATTTTTTTACAACGAAATCATATGAGGCAATGAGTAATGAAACGATTCAAAGTAAAAGATGAATAAAAAAAATCCTAATTCACTAAAAATGATAATCTATAAAATAAATACGTAGTCATGTACAATTATAGATGATAAAAAGTTCGAACATGTAACATAAAATATAAATTATATAACTCAATTCCCCATTCAGCCATAAAAATTTAGGGGAAGAGAAAATACTAGTGAGGAATTCCGAGGAAGGACAAAGGTTGAATGAGTGTTGATGTTAGAATTTAGAGGAAAAGGAAATTAGGGTTTTGCTTTTTAGCTTATTATACTAGTTCCAAAATTGGTTCCAAGACAAGGTGGTTTGGTCATGTTCTCGAGTGGGTATTCACTTGGAACCTATTTCCATATTAGTTAATTGATTCCAAATGGGAACGGGTTCACAGACCTATTTTTTGGGCGGTTCTGTCTGGTCCTCAAGTAGAACCAATTTGGCTACACATCCCAAGATGATATGACATTATGATTTTCCAAAAAGCGAGCATAAATTACATAAGGAATACCAAGTCGAGTCCATTGTACGTCGCACCACCGATGATTCATAAAACTACACACTTATCACGAGCTTTACACTCTGTTACGTCACAAACTATGTTGATACTCTAAAATATGGAGAATTGAATACGGGATTTTGCCATTGCATTCGCCACGGCCTCAGCTAGAATTCGGAAAACCGTGTTGCCCCCTCTTGTGCCTATATCCGACCATCGTTCGAGTTCGAGAGACCAAACGAAAATCGAACATATTTTCTGACCTTGTTTTCTTCATTTGGTTTCGGAGAAACGACAAGAAGAGGCCTAAAGGGTTGTGCACTGTTACAACTTCCTGTGTCCTTGTAGAAGCGGAGGTCATGCAACCCCATTTTCGCCGGTTGCCTAGAAATATGTCAACAAGATCGATCTCTAGTACGCATTTTAGTTCAAGATGGCATGCGCAGCTGCATCTTTCCTATTGTCTGTTCGCCGGAGCGTGTGGTCAGGTGGTTGGGGTTGGACGCTTGGGAATTGGATGGACTGCACTTACGTGGGTATCGTCACCGTGGTCCACCAAAAGTTCGGAACTTCGCATGACCATTGCCGCTGTCGCCGAATCTGGGGTCAGGTCACCCCTTGCCTACCTCTCTCTCTCTCTCTCTCTCTCTCTCTCTCTCTCTCTCTCTCTCTGTATCGCTGTTTGCTAGCGCCTACAGATCCGTGTGAATAGATTTAGAGCAGCTCAATGATGGGGTTCGACTTGTTTTGTTAGAAGCCAGCAACGTACTATTCTTTTCTCTGGGGGCATCTTCTGCGATGGCCCTGTTGTTTCCTTTCCCATCCATGTGGTTCCTTTTTCATTTAGCTCATCCTCAATCCCGCGACTGTGAAACTTTGGCATTTGGATTAGTGGCGGCGGGGCGGTCATGCCGCCTCTGCCAGCCCCGGGCGAGGGGACGTTGGACTGCCGGCTGTGCTTGGGCGAGGCCAGATGGCCGGCTGCCCACCCCAGCCCTCTCGTCCCCTTGGCGGGGAGATGTCCCGTTGTCTCTCCCTCTCTAGGTTAGTTGGTTTTTCTTTTCTTTTTTTTGTTGGAAATTTCCTCTACTTCAATCCATGTCAGCGTGATGGCAAAAGAAAAAAAATCTACTTGAAAACCCAGGTCAGTTGGTGGTGATGTGATATTCCTCGTCAATTCTTTCTTCTATTTATATGACAGAGAGGTGAACCTGAACAAAAAGGTGCATAATCTACGGACCGGTCACATGAAGAAAAAGAAACAAACGATTCGATCGAACATTTTATAGTAATAATTCAAGGATCTTCATCGCCTTTACCCCTCGATCAGGCGAGTGGGTTTACACTGAATTAGCTCGGACATTGCCCAAACTAGGGCAGTTCAGCCCTCCATTTCCTTTCCTTATACAAAGTATTTTCCTACTTCACGATTCAATTCATCATCTGCTGAAAATCAAAAATTGATCCGCAGTGGTGAGGAAGAAGCAGCTCTGGTGCTGCGGGCTTCTGTTCTTCTCGGCCCTACCGGAAAAGATGAATCGCCGTCACCTAGTTCTCAGATTCTCGTCTTGAAACATGGGTCCATCTTTCTATATATGGAAGCCAACGTTGTCCCCAAATTATTCTATCCTGACGAAAATTCATTCAAGACTCATCTATTCCTCGAATGTCATCGTACCCAGACAATCAGACTGGTGGGACACGACGTGTTTTTCGCACAAAAGAGCTTAGAAATGATTATCGCGGATGGAGGGCAACCCTCGAGTCTTATCGGGATAAGCGCGCGAGTTGCATGTTAAAATCGATTTAATTTTAATGGAGTACGAGATTATGCACTGCTATATGTAGATATTTATCTCTTCCTTGAGCTTGAAAGGAGAAGTTTGATGGATCATTTACTCTTTTGAAAGAAAAAGGAAAAATCTCCCTTACTACTAGCAATGTGGTCGGTTTAAGTTATGAACGATATACTCAACTTCACACTTAATATAAGTTTATTTTAACCCTCATGTACGCTCATGGTTAGTAAATGTACCTATCATTGGAATGGATAGACATTTCTACTAACTTTTGACAAGTTAGATTGATGGGACTTCTAAACTATCGGATCCTGAAGAATCTCTAAAGAAGCAGTTGATAAGGAAAGATTCAATCAATCCTTTTACCTAAATCTTCCCAGTGAAAAGTGATATAAGTGAAAAAAAATGCTCATTCACGGGTTCCGAAGCAATTCCATTTTCAATTGCATCGGTTTTGCTTGATTTTTCGATTACATAATGATGATGTAACATTGAATAAAAAGACCATGCTGAATTTAGCATGACAAAATGGTATGCATCTTGATTGTTTATTCAATATATGCTTCGTGTGTGTTTTCGACACATTACAAATAATCAAATCTTGTCACGTCCCACTCGACTTTACCAATCATGAGAACACATGAGTGCATACACTAAGCACCCCTTATTTCTTGAACTTTCGCAAGATATTCTCTCTAAGTCCATTGAAATTTAAGATCAAACATGCATGCATCTTGATTGTTTATCCAATATATAATTTAAGTGCGTTTTCGAGACATTGAAAATTATCGAATTTTGTAATGTCCCACTCCACTCTAGTAATCATAAGAAGGAAGGCATGAGCGCATACCCTAACCACCTAGCCACCCCCAGATTTCTTAAACACCACGAGATATTCTCTCTAACTCCACTGAAACCATAATAACCAAACCATGAGCGACAATCGGAAGACGCCAATTAAATGAGTGACCACCTTTAAGAGTGATGGAGGGGCTGTCTGTGGTTGCCTTTTGGCTCCATCATTCGGGTGGGGGGGCACGGAAAAAGTAGGGGGCGCAAAGTTCAGCTGATATTCCCACGCAAACCCACCACGAACGTTGTAATCAAATCTGTAGAGAGAGGGGAATATGTACGGGGAAGATGGAGCTCTTGGGGCGGAGAAAAGCGCCCCTCCTGATGGATTTTGGTTCGCTGAGCGATTCTTGCGAAAAAGTTGATTGAGATTTGATGATGGGTTCGCTTCGGTTGATGTATCTGCATTGGCAATCCGGTCAAATTTGGTTTTAGTGCCTATCTATCCCCTTTTCTTTACTTGCAAGTTCCCACTTACCCTAATCAAGTATGACCCTACATAAATTAAGGAGAAGCTATATATAAAATAGTCTTAGTTGTCATTATCATATTCAACTTCATCTTGAGTATTTATAGGCGTGCCCGTTATCTTTTTAACCCCCTAACTCTATACTTTCTAATTCAAATTATTATGCCCATCGCCAAGGCTGACTAAGAAAGAACTGTGATAGTACTCGATTTTGATATGTAACCCGATTTGCACATTTCAATTGGGAAATTGCCCTCAATCTATAATGCCTATCATTCTCATGTTTTACATTGAAATTTACACTCATGACACGTGTATGATTGAGGGTGCTGGTCCAAATTAATTCTCCTACTATGTTGTGAACCTAGTAAATAAAAGGAAAACCAATGATTAGAAAGGAACTTAAACTATACTCCCTGTTCGACCGAAAAAAAGAAACATACTCCATGCCATTTCGAGGAGAAACTTAAAACCTAATTAATGTCATTTAAGGAGAAGAGGACAGAAGAAGACTCGTGATCTCCACACTCAATCTAATGTCCAAACCTTTTTATCTCTTTGCCCGTAAGTTTGTCCCCATGCGGAAAATAGAGCCGTGGTTATAAATTTTTTATGCATGACGATAATTAGTGTCCTTAAAATATTGTTTATCCTCACTATTATTGCTGTTGGATTTAGGAAAAATATACTTTTGAAAATTTACCAAAGTCAAGAGAAATAAGTTTAGCAATTTCCACACTCCATCAAATTTACACAACCCTTTTAATCTCATTGCCCCTAAGTTTGTCCCCATGCGTTGTGGCATAACATTAAAAAATGTTGGGGAAATTTAATTGCTGATGAAGATGGAACCGTGGTTATAAATTTTTTATGCATGATGATGATTAGTGTCCTTAAAATATTGTTTACCCTCACTACTATTGTTGCTGGGTTTAGGACAAATATACTTTTGGAAATATACCAAAGTCATAGAGAAATGAGTTCAACAATTGCTTAATATTTTTCTCTTGGAATTTTGCCTTGAATGTGTCATTAACATTGTGTGTACGAAAAGAGAAGAAGAGTGTTACGAAAAAGAAAATTTGTTGTTTTGAATAGTTGTGTTGAACAATGTGTATAATTTGGTGCTATTTATAGATGATCGATCAACACATCTCTTGTAAATAGGTACCTCATCCACATCATCACCCTTTTTCATGATGAATTAATACCAATCACCTGTTTTTATAACTAAGAGTCACCTCTTTTCATGATAACATTTCAACTAAAAAGACATGAACAAACAGCCCACGTGAAGATATGGTGTGCGTGTTTGTGATGTTCAGTGACTTTTCGCCAGTACAGAAGCCCAATGGCCGAGTCTCTGTTTCAAGATTCTTTTCACGAGGGCGAAAACGTTTGAAAGCAATGCTCTCATTGATATATGAATATGTACTGCATATATTGAATCTTGCAGGAAAGTGACCTAGAATTATCAGCTCACTTTTGCCCTGCTCGGCATTCAGCGTGTTCTTCTGAAGTTTCATGGATGCTTCCCAGCCAATGTACACAAGCAAACCATAAGCCTGACGTATCCAGAACCGTAAAGGAATGGACGAAACTCTCTTTGGGACATATGGTCCCACTAAGATTTCCCAAAAGGCCGATATGAAATCACTTAGGTCCCAGAAGAAAATGCAACAAAAGAAGAGAGGAGGATTAGGATGTTCCAGTCACTCACTTTTGTTCCTGAGTCCATGACACCAATAATGAATTCACCTTTAAGCTATATGGCCTTATATGAAGCGAATGGTACTCATTATTCTTTAATCATTTCTCTCTCTCTCTCTCTCTCTCTCTCTCTACGTCTTGTTTTCTTCTTTCTTGGGTTCTGCTCCTGGGTATTACACGTTAAACCTAGACTATGTCGTGGTTCTGTAGCTATGTCATACCTTTTCCTTTCCCCCATTTCGCTCAACAAGAGAAAGCCAAGAAGTAGACGGAGAAGAGTACCATGCAAAAGTCAGGCTGAATAGCACTAGTAACTCCAAAAGAAAAGATGCTTGTGTTAACATCACTTCAATCGCAGTAGCTAGCACCCGTCGTCTTGTATGAACTAGCCTATAAGATTATTCATCAGAAACTTATGGGGGGCGAAAGACTGGTATGGGGGAAGAACAAGCACCATCCATCTAACCTTTTCCATTGAATAATGCTGTGTAGCCACTTTTCTCTGCTTTCTAACTTCTGGACGTGGGTCTCAGAACAGAAGGAGCGACGTGTGGGGGAGAGAGATGCGCAACATTCCTCTCCGTCCATCGATTAAACCTGCCTTTTACGCGAAGGGCACATCAGTCAATAATTTCTTACTGTTTAAATAGTAAAGCCTCCCCCCACTTTGACGATTTGTCTCCCATGTTCTGAAACTCATCTTAGTCCTATCAAGCTCAATTACATATTCATCCAGCAGCAAAAGCCCTAGAGGCAAGTGCTGAAAGAACGCATCAACCTTGAGAAATTCTCGACATGTGTTGGTTGAACGGCAGACAAAGTGCGTGAACGCATCTCGGTAAGAGTAACTTGAGGGGTCATGTCACCGAGCACCCTATGCATTATGGACGGAACAGTTTGCGTGCATGGCGAGGCTATGGTCGTCGGATCAAAAGTTCCAATAACCTTTATTATTTAAACGAATAAAGAACTTCAACTCCACAGCTCAAGGTCATTGGATAGAGGAAATGCATGTTTAATGTAATATGTGGGAAAAGTATTAGAAAAGTTATAGATCTATTGCACCGGTGTTAATTTCACACTAAACCTTTTAGTTTATTGTCAATTCAATCATTCTAACTAATTTTGGTCGAATGTTGTTAAGGTGGATCCCGATAGAGGAAGAGGAAGGAAAAGAGAAGAAAGAGAAAGAAATAAAAAAGAAGAAGAGGAAAATGAAAAGAAATAAAAACAAATAAAAAATTAGAAAATTTTTATAAGTAATGTCAAAAGGCCTCCATCAGCTGTGCCACATAGGCTGAAAGCATTCATGTCAACAATATCTGGTCAAAATTAGTTAGAATGACTAAATTAACACTAGATCATAAAAGTTTAGATTTAATTGGTATTAGGTCAAAAGGTTTATAATTAAATTAGTACTATAAAATGTTTATCAATAAATTAGTACTATTGTAAAATGTCTATGATTTTTCCGACACTTTTCTCTACAATTTGCTATTTTTAAACCATGGCGACGACAACCATGCGAAAAAATGCTCAAACACCTCCTCCTCCAATGAAACTAGGGATGTTTTGGGTAAGGTCATTGTCATCCTCCCAATCGGAGCAAATCCCGTGACGTTGATACCTGCACAAGACTGGACATTCGTCTTTTAATACATTTATACATCGTCGTACGCACATTGCAATTCACTTTTTCACCATGCTAGCTGGATATACACGCATGGCTTTGTCAATATACAGCCGACACCGAAGGAGTTCCGCGCACATATCACGCATGCCGGACCCAAGGAAAGTTATGGCGATGGCAACGCACGAGCTCTCTCATCTTTGGATATATACCCCAATTCTTCATCGTTGAAATGATTCTTAACGATTAAATTCAAAGAAATATCGGTATCTCGAAAGAATATTGAAAGAAGATACTTATACCGTTGTTTTCATCCATTCTTGATCGAAAGAAGTTTCGTCCAACCAATCTTGATTGATGGGTTATAGATTTGAAATCACCCGCATCTAAACTTGATTAAAATAAACGTCAATGATGTCTACACATATGTTCCACATCAACTAGAGGGCTAGTCCGATGGAGTTTTCTTTAACAAGTGATGGAGAAGAATATATCTAGAATGATTGTCCAGAAAATCATAAACTTATTATACAACAGTTAATTCATTTCTAAATCTTTCGTTTTTGTCAATCTAGCCTTAAACCTTTGTTAATTTACCAATTTAGTCATAAACATTTCAATTGTATTAATTTAGTTTCAAATATTTTCACAATTTGCCTATTTAGTCGTGAACATTTGATAGTGTGGTCATTTTAGCCAATTTGGCCCTAAAATCATTGACGTGATTTCAACCATCATTTATGGTGGGGTGGCCATTGAGGTGGACAATTTTGGAATTTTTTTTCTTTTCCTTTTTCTTTTCCTTTCACCTATGGTAAGTACTTGTCATAGGCGAGGGGCTTGATTCTCACTAAATTGGCAAGGGAGAACCTCCCCCAAGATACAAGGGTCAAGCCTTTGCTATTGATCCCGCCCTTAGATGCCCTTTGCCAAATCCGGCCCTTAGATGCCCTTTGCCAAATTTGGCAAAAGCGACTCTGGCTTTTACCCGGTGGTTGGCCAAGGGGCTGAGTACCAACAGCTATTAGCAAAGGAAAAGAAAAGGAAGATTTTATAATTTTCTTTTAAAAAAATAAAAAAATTACCTATGTTAGTGCCGACCACACCATGTTAGCGATTTCTGACCAAAATTAGCCAAAAAACCACATTAACAAATCATTAAAAAGCTTAAGAGTAAATTGACAAATCTTTGAAAAAGAATATTGAAAGAAGATACGTATACCATTGTTTTCATCCATTCTTGATTGAAAGAAGTTTCGTCCAACAAATCTTGATTGGCGGATTATAGATTTGGAATCGCCCACATCTAAACTTGATTAAAATAAACATCAATAATGTCTATACATACGTTCCACATCAACTAGATGGCTAGTTTGATGGAGTTTTCTTGAACAAGTGATGGAGCGGAAGATATTTTAGATGATTGTCCAAAATAAATCTATTGTATGATAGCCAATTATATCATAAATCTTTCATTTGTGCCGATCAATTTTAAACCTTTTGATAATTCATTAATTCCATCGTAAACCTCTCAATTACGTTAATTTAATCCTAAACCTTTAGACAATTTAGGGCCTGCATGGTAACGCTCTTGTGAACACTTGTTTCTGTTTTTTGTTCCCGGAAACAAAAAATCTATTCCCGAGAATAGAAACGCGTTTGGTAAATTTTTTGTTCTTGGGAACAAATTTGTTCCCCGGAACAGATTTGGAGTAGAAATCAAAAACAAGAAAAAGTTGTTTCTTGTTCTCGGGAACAATTTCAAGAAACACTTTTTTTTTCCTTTTTTCTTTCTCTTTTCTTTTCTTCTTCTTCTTCCTCTTCCTCTTCCTTCTCCCACCTCTCAGCCACTACATCGCCGTCGTCGGGCGAGGTCCAATGAGCTCATTGGTGCCTCGCCAGGCCAAGGCGAGGTCTGGCAAGCTCGTTGGAGGCTTGCCCAGGCGGCGCCAAGCCGGGCGAGCCTTGCTCGGCCATCGGCGAGGCTTGGCCTTGCAGATCTGGGCGAGGGCGAGCCTCGCCTAGGTGGCGCTTGGCCGGGCGAGCCTTGCCTAGGTGGCGCCAGGCCGGGCGAGCCTCGCCCGGCCGCCATTGGCGAGCTCGCCAGAGCCTCACCGGTGGTGGCCAACAGGGAGGAAAAAAAAAGAAAAAAAAAAGAATCAAAAGAGTGAAAATTTTTACCAAACGCATTTCTATTCCCGAAACAAAAAAAAATTTTAGTTGCCAAACGCCTTCAAATGCTCAGAAACTGTTCTCGAGAACAGAAACAATAAAAAATATTTCTGAGTAGAAACTGTTTCTGGGAACAGAAACATTGCCATGCAGACCCTTAGTCATTGTGGCCAAATTTGCCTCGAAATTATTAATATGACGTTGGCTATCATATATTGTAGGATTGGCGCCGACATGAATAATTTTTGAACTTTTTGAAAAATCTTATGAAATTTTCTTTTTTCCTTTTTCTTTTCCTTTCACTTGTGGTTAGCACATGAGAGGGCTCTATCCTCACTAGATTTGTCAAGGGTGAACCTCCCCCAAGACGTAAGGGTCAAGCTTTCGCCACCAAACCTCCCCCAAGATGCCCACCAGATCTAGCTAAGGCAACCCTTGCCTTTGGCCAATCGTCGGCCAAGGGCTAAATACTGGCTGCCCCTAGCAAAAATAAAATAAAATATTTTTTAAAAATACAAAAATTGTCCATATTAGTGCCAACCACGCCATGTTAACGATTTTTAATCAAAACTTACCAAAATACCACATTAGGAAATCATCAAAAAGCTTAAAACTAAATGGACAAATCGTTGAAAAATGTTTAAAATTGAATTAATACAATTGAAAAATTTAAAATTGAATTGGTATATTATCAAAAGGTTTATGACTGAATTGATTGCTATACAATAAATGTAGGAATTCTTGAACAATTTTCTCAAGTATGGAATCACTATGTTTTCGTCCATCCTTGGTTGAAAGAAGTTTCGTCCACCCAATCTTGATTGGCGGATTATAAATACGGAATCGCCCGCATCAAAACTTGACAAACGACGAACGACGAACTATTCTTATACGTATGTTCCGCATCGCTCCGCATCGCTCCGCTGATGGAGTTTTGTTCAACAAGTGGTGGAGAAGCATACATCCTATCTGGAATAGGGCGATACGGTGGCGACAAATCGTTCATTTCATGATTCTTGCGTGCGAATAATTAGGAATTAAATTCGCGTGGGCATGCTCCTACACAGAGCGCGACGAGAATTGTTCCGTAAATCACGCCAAGCTGACTTCATACAGTAAGTAGATATGTGCATGGTTCGTGCCTTGGCATATAGCGAAAGGTACCTGGGAAATTTCCCAGCAATGATGAGAAGGCGAAGGGAAAAAAAAATTTCAGATACCGTCAGATACATCTCTTGAGAGGTCACGGATCTCGGAAGGGCGGGTTTGAATTTTTTACGTGATCGAAGCGGGGCTCCACCACGTGTAAAACGAGCTCGCCGTTCGAACTCGCTGTCGATGAACAGGAAAAGTTCCGCAGACGAAGAAAAAGGAGCTGCACGGCGCAAAGCTTCTCCGTAAAGGGAGAAGACGAAGGTTACGAGGGAGGAACGCAACAAGGATTTACTGCGAGGTCCGGACCAACGAGTACCCGATCCGTCCTAGCTAGTCAACCTTGCGTTTGTCTGTTTTCGGCATACAAAGCGACCGGGGCGGATCCGCGGTTGAGGTTGCGCCCTACCATTTACGAAGTTCACTCTCGATCTGTCACGTTGCTCGCAGTGACGTTATCTCTTGTGGCCTGATGCTAGGGCGTGACTCAATGATTTGGAGGAGAACAGTTCCCGTGTTTTCAGAAGCCGGAAGCCTTCCGGACCGTCAGTAGTCTGAAACGCTGTAAAACGTCTCTCTCTATCTCTTTCGCTGTGCCGATTCAGCACTCACCATTGTCGTCACTTCCTTGTATTCTGAGCAAACCGCCGATTCCTCTCCTCAGAAACGTCAAACGAGGCATCTTCAGGGGAAACCCTAATAAAGGACAAGCCTGCCTTGGACGCATTATACCTCAGGCTAACGCCACGACCAGAGGGGAAAAGGGAAATGTTTCGGAAATCCATTGTAGGGTTTTTGTGTCTGATTTCGTGGGAGGATACACGCCACGACATATCACTCGGACGGCACCGCAGAGACCCTCTGCAGCCGGGCTAAGAGAGATAGCTTATCAAAAGGGTCATTCATCATTTTCGTTTCTTAACTCATACCCAACCTGCCTGAGTCTCTCTCCATGTTTGTCGGCTGCTTCATGGATCTCTATGATCACTGACAAATTTGATAAATCATTCTTAAAGATGTCTATATATGTATATAATCCATCTTTGGGCCTAATTTCCAAAAAAAAAAAAAAAAACTCCCAACTTTAATTTCAAATCAATTCCACTCTAAACTTGTTTTGTATCATAAAAAAATTCAAACTTTAAGTTCAGTCTCAATTCTACATTAAACTTTTTGTTGTCTTATAATGAAGCACTAACTTTTATTTGAGTCATAAATCTACCCTTGTTAATTCTCATTCCAAAATTTCTATTGTCTCGGCCAAAATTGAGTTGTCAATGAAAATTGTTTGTATTGAGCATGAGAAGCACAACTTTCTTACAAGCCAACTCAAGCAAGTTATCCATAGTACCACAGCCTAACCTTTGGGGTAAGAAAACAAATTACCAGTCACTATCCGTTGGCAATACGTCCAACATGATACCAGGGAACGTAATTGCATTAGTTATCTTTGTTCAACCATCCCAAGTTGAGTGTCTCGAGCATGATCTCTTCGATCGTGAGAGATGAAAGAATCCCGAGCCCTCAAGAGATTGAAGACTGGGCACAAAATTGAAGATTCCCAAGTGAGATGAAAGGAAGACTCTCTTAAGAGTAAAGGCAATTAGAGAAAGCCAATTGTAATAACTCTTGACTTTCATCCAAATTTCAAATGCAATGAGTTGTTGTTTAGGCTAATATGAAATTTCATCTTAAAAAGACATTTCTTGGATAAGAAATTTGGAAAAAAAACTAGAGCAATGTTGTAAAAATGTCACATCATTAAGAGTGATTTTGGAGGGAAGGTTAATAGAGGAAGAAAAGACACTCAAGTAAAAGCTGATTGTTTTATGAGATAATAAACAAATTAAGATAGAATTGGACTACACCTAAAATTTGGATTTTTTACAAGACGAAAGAAAGTTTAGAATACAATTGGAATTGCAATTTAAGTTTCGGGTTTTTATTCTTTAAAGGAATTACGCCTTCTTTTTTGTAGCTCTATTCATTTATGAGGAGACAACTCATATGAAAGGTCCATTATTTACTACAGACGTGTTTACATTGGCCTATCTAACGCAGTACGATCAGATCCGAGCACACGCGAGTCTAAACCCATGTCGCTCTATGCAAGGCAAAGTTTCTTCTTCGTGCTCGAGTGCGACGCGACCGGCCAACTAATCCGCCCTTTTGCTGTTATCCACGAACGTAAATTCCATGAGTGAGACGTTCCTGCATAGTTGCAAACAGTTGCACGGCGACCGAAATTGGGCTGTCAATCAAGATCGTTCTAATCGAGCACGAGAAGCACGATTTTCTCACAAGCCAACTCAAGCAAGTTATCCATAGTACCAAAGCTTGACCTTTGGGGTAAGAGAACAAATTACTGGTCGCCATCCGTTGGTACATCCAACATGATACCCAAGAGCATACTAATCGAGACGAGATCGGCATCTTCGACGTTCCACGCCTGAACTTTCCAATTCTAAAAACCGACACCCAATATCACCTCATTGAAATTTGACATCAGGGCGTACCAATTGATCTGATTGAACACCATCATTAAATTGTAATTATAATTCGTGTGGTCCTTTCATGGAGCCGACACTAAATTGTTTGGCCCACAACAGGAAAATGAAAAATTGAATGAGAAAGGCGAGTGCGAGTACGAGTATGACGGGGTATCATTAATGACCTTAATATGGGGACCAAGGGAAGGGCTGATCCTGAACGTACTTGGTTGAGCTAGATTCACGTGCTTGCGTGCTTGGCACAATGGGTCGCTGCACTTCTGGCCCACAAGTTCTGGGTTTGGGCCGTCTGATAACCTAGCCTTCCCATGGCCCGTATATGTGAGGAGTTTCTTCACTCTTTATTGGGAATAATTATCATTTATTTTCCAATAAATAAACCGAACCTAATTATTATTCTACAACTCTTAGGGGGTGAAATTCTATAAGGGGAGATTTTCACCTTACAGGACTCCTCTCTCGCTTGCATAGTGAGGATAACACGGGGGAATTATCATTGATGGGGGCAGGGTGGTGTTTTTACAAGAAATCTCGAGGTAATACTTCTTGCAATGATCATTTTGTTAACCTTGAAAGGGTTGATACTGCATTCAAAACTAGGTATAAGTGGAGTAATTTCACTACTTTTCTTTGTAAATTTCACAGAATTTGGAAATTTCGGTCGTTTAAATGCAGTTTTCATTTTGAAAAATGAAGGAATGAAGTCAAAACCTCCATGGTCCCATGATCAATTTGTCACCATATTCACAGCTCTCAAGTAGAATCCAAGTTTTAGGATGCCCGTGTTAGTGTTGTAATGAGTGTCGATGTACTTAATTACAATATTTTGCTCAAGTGATAAGCATGTTCTTGCTTCTCGTTCAAAATTTGGGCTTGAATCACCGTGTTTAGACATCATCTTAAGGCCATGCCCAAGGGCACAAACATAGAATAGCTAGTGTTCAAGTTTGTGATTTTCATCTTAGAACTAAATTAGCCAAACTAAAAGATTTAGAACTGAATTAGCATTTGCACAATAAGTTTATGACTTTTTCCGTAATTTTCCTCCAAAATTCAACCACTCTAATCCTCCGTTGCCAAATAGTGCTAAATTGTTTTCAAGGTGTATACTTGAATTCTTCTTTGATGTGTTACCGGAACTAAGTTATTGAACATACTTACTCTTTCTACTCTTTTAAGGGTCTTGTCGACAACTGCTCGTAAAACACTAATTAACTAAAAAGTGGAAACTACATAATGTCACTTGTTTCGATTAGTGAATTTTGAACTTTCCAAGCACATCTAATAAGATCAGTTGAATGGTGAACCATTCTTTAAAAATTTCATTTCTTGTAATTGTGCTCGGCGGCACTAAATGTTCGTCCAATCTCATCATGCCATGTGGCAGTGGCACGAAATCTTTATCCAATCTCATTATGCCAAGTGGCAGTTGGTGTTCCCAATAGCCAGCTTTCAACCGCTGGAGCGGGATGCAACGACAGTTCACCGGTGGTTGAGATTCGGAGGAATATTACCGGAAAGAAAATGGTTGGTAGTTGGTGTCGAATTTTGGACATGTCAAGATTCTAGGAAGGCGATCCTACTATAATGCTATGCAGACGGGCTTTGTCGGTAGGTCAGACGTTGGAATCGGTAATGAACTCGGTTGCATGTTCTAGAAGGTTTCCGCCATAATTTCGCAGAATTATTATGGATAATTTGCTTATCCTATTCGATTATTTAAAAGATTGCTTATCCACTAGCCCAATCATGTACATTATATAACAAGTTATGGCCACCACGAGCCCGGTAGGAGATGCATCTACATTATTGAGTAGTCTAGTCAGCTTTGATAATTTTTAACACGAAAGAATGAAATTATGATATTAATATGAGAAACCTAAAGACACCTGCATCTAATATAATGCGCCCATAATTTATTTGCAATTGACACAACTTGATATTGTGCTGGACCAAAATAAAAGAAAAGTTTGCTCTTGTTGGATTCTTGAAGCTACATTTACCACAAGCTTACATGGCTAGTAAGGGCCTATTTGGTAATATGTAACAGTGTTTGATTCTATTTTTTTGTTGATCGGAATAAAAAAAAATTAGAAATCCGTTTGGTAAATTTTTTTTTCTTGAAAATAGATTTGGAACAGAATCAATAAGTTAAAAAAAGCTAATTGTTTATTTTCAGGAACAACTTGAGAATCAAGTCAAAACAAATTTCTTCTTTTTCTCTTTTTTTTTTTTTTTTTCTTTTTTTCTTCTCTTCCTCTTCTTCTTCTTCCTCTAACTAGTCATAGCCATGATGAGAAAGAAGAAGAGGAAGACAAAAAGAAAGAACAAAAAAGAAAAGAAAATAGTAATAATATTATTAAAAAAAATTCTAATTCACAAAAGAAATTGAAAATTATACCAAATGCATTTCTATTCCGAAATAGAAATTTTGGACATATGCATTCAAATGTTCAGAAATTCATTTAGGGAACAAAATAAATAAAAAAAATTCTTAACAAAAATGATTCTCGAGAATAAAATAGTTACCAGACGCACCTTAAACATGATCTTCACATCTCTTTTCTCAAGAACTTTTGCTACCCTCCAATCTTGAATTGGTAGGAAATTACCTCAAAGCTAGTTAGCAATTTCCTTTATTTTCCCGACAATTAAAAATTTCGATCTTTACTATAGTATGACCTCACCATAGTTAATGGTTGTGCTATTCACGCTAATTTCTGCGCAATACATAACTCCAGAGTTTGCAAACGACCTCTATGTTTAAACTTATTAGGTCGGCTCGCATAATAAAAATTAAAATAAAATAAAATAAAATATTCTTTATTTTCAACCTGCGGTGCACGCTACAATGGTCCGTGATTATTTAAAGGGTTTTAGTAAATTCTTCTTGCTAAGATAGACTTTGAGCAAAAACCCAATTTATCGAGTCACTTCAAAGCTTCGAACCCTTTGACAAGTTCAACAGGGCAAGATGGCAAGCCTTCTCATGACCCGTGAGAAAGGCCAGCCGTGAGGCTGGGTTTTGACTCTCTCTTCTTTTTTTTTAAATAATCGCACGCAAGCGAAAAAATTCTTGCAACCACGTCCCGGAATTCCCTCATTCCGATGCAATTCGCACCCTCCCGGACCTCTTCATTGCATTGAACGACTTATTTTATTTTTTTATTTTATCTATTGTGCAGTGATTTGTACGAGCGTTTTTTATTTTTTATTTTAGGGATAGGTTAGGTAGATGCACATGCAAGGCCCATAATACACAACATCTTGTAGCTATTATCTGGTGCAGTTCTAAGCTTGTACATTTTTACATAATAAACACACACATACATATATATATATATATATATATAATATTAACCAATTGTAATTTTAAATGTTGTAGCGTCCCTTGTTAATTTAGGATTACCAAGCTAGAAATAGATGCACAATCAATGCTCTAACTTAAATTCTTTTATAGGTTTCGTTGGTAGAGTATTGTGTATACACTAACTGAACGATAAATTAAAAAAATTAAATGATTTTCATAGTATTGGCTGTTTTCATATCATTCGTAATTGTCATTTTAAGAGAACTTTGCAATTTTGAATACTTATTCTCGAGTTTTGTGTAGTTGAAAATGCGTAGTATTTCAAATTAATTGTATTCTTAACAAGCATATAATAGGTGTCTTTTCCATATTGATCAACAAAAGTGGACACCAATGGCAAACGGTGCATGTGAACTTTCGGTTCCTTGTGGAGTGCAACAGTATGTTATAAAAGCTTTATCATATTATCACATATGATGGTAACATCCCGTGTTCTGATCATTGTCTTTTATCACTCGACTGATCTTTTTAAGTGTCTTTGAATCTGAATTTAGCTATCTCTTTATGGGTTGCATTGCCCGTTCCATTGGAGCGACATCACCGAAAAAAAAGAGTCAGTTAATAAATATCAGCATCAAGCTGATTAGAGTATACATTGTGCCATTCATTTGGGATTGACGAAGATGAACGAATGAGTCGATCACATCACAGATAAAGAAAAGCAAAAAAAAAATACTGAGTGGTACCTGATGTCACTTCCGTAGTGCGAGGGTGCAATTGAAAAGATATTTAAATCTAGATTGATGTGGACACAGTTATCATCTCTCTATAATGATCTCTATTTTTCCACAAAGAGCTTCTAGATCTTGATTGAACCGAGACGGATATCCGGCACTTGAATCAAATCCACCTGGCCGATAGAATAGAAATATGAACGATCACCTTTTAAGAAGCCGATTGAATAGTTAAGTTCTCGATTTGAATCTAGTGGGATCCTTTGCTCAAGTTACGGCATCACCCACTTCTGTTAACTTTGGTAGGCCATGGCCGCCACTCTGTGGCTGGAGTCATATATGGTTTGTGCATATACATGGCGATTAGTCGAGATGAAAAATTCAGGTGATTTTAGAAAATTGTAAATGATTAGTCCATATCTTAACAGACAGGAGAGAGTTGGGGGAATATATATATTGCAATATTCCATAAAATTGATTGATGAGAACATGACAGCATGTGATCGGTTTTCGCTAGATAATGTCTTAGATTCTCGGCATCGCCATTATTGCATTTCTACCAACAAAAGAAAATAAGAACTGTAGAGGACTTGGGTAGACGTCTTAATCTTTTATAGTTTAGCGTTTAGTGTTAAGTTAGAAAGTATTTTGGAAGTTCTTTCAGCCTAATTCCACCTAGTATTTTTTTTCCTCTCTCTTCGAGATTGAATTGCGACGATGACTACACCCTAAACCAACCCCTACCCACCATGATGGAGTGGGCCGCTGGCAAAAAAATTTGTAGCACAAAGAAAAATGGTCATACTTAAGTTGAGTAAATGCAGTTGTTACGATGGAATCAAGAGTATTTATCAGAATATATGAAATCGAATCAAACAAAATATGATGTCATGACAAGATTGAACAAGAAATGGGAGTTGAAATCATTATCCATTTTTGTTCTCATTCCTCCACACTTATCATAATCTTATAGCGCTTATGATATTACAGTCTCTCCACAATTTTTAATAATTTTTTAGCTTTCGAGATTTAGCTAGAAGATCACAATCATTTTGTTAGTCAGCCTATTGCATGGATTTTTGATAGAAGTGAATAACTCAGATTAAGTAATGCAAAGTATCTAAAGACAAGAGTTTTAAGAGATTTGATAGATTACAAGTTGTATTTGTCAAAGTGGATCATATTCAACATCTAGGAAGAGTTTATTGGATTACTTTGCTTACTAACTTTATAAACCTACTTTAGAGGGGTGGGGCAACTAATGCTCATAATATCATTCCGTTTCTTACAAAAGGGTATTTTATATGACGAATTCACGACATGGTAATTATATATGATGTAACTGATAGATCAAAGTGAGTTGCATAATTTATTATGCCCAGTAAAACGATATCCATAACATATGACTAACTATAATTGATTAGTCACATCATATCATTATTTTCACGTGATGTATCCATCACATAAAATATTTTAACCTCTCCTACACACCCACCCAACACACCGTATAGAGTATTTTAACACTCTGCCTCCTCCCTCCCTCCTTCAAGACTTCAATGACCTCTCTAGCGTTACATTAACCTTGACGCCACCATGTTGGATGCCATCGATGGAGGTTACCGATACTGTTGAGCTCTAATGGTTTTCTATTTCCGAGTTCAGAGAGAGAGAGAGAGAGAGTGTGTGTGTATCACAGCTATAGCCTCACCACGGACCGTGACACGGTGTAGAAAGAGGAGGATTAGGAGGGTGCTAGGGAGCCGTCTTGAGCTCCTTTCCCATCGGATGGTCGAGTGGACAAAACGGTGCACACCCGACAATCTAATAAGCGAGGGTGAGGCAACCAACATAGAAGTCGGGAGAGTCGAGATCACCTTTCTCCATCTTAGTTTTAAGCTAATTGAACATCGAGCGCAAAGTTCTTTGCCCCAGTAAATGAGCTTTGGAGTCAATTGTGATTTTGAAACAGAGCATTGAACTTCAAGATACAGAAGCAAAAAAAAAGAGAAGATCAAGATCTGCACATGCTAAGAAGTTAACACAAGATCTCCCGGGAATTTTCATGACTTCATCCAAAAGTACAAAAGCCAAGACGAGGCCAGGGAATTCTCACTTATCCCAAAGAAAAGTACACCACTCCCTCTCAGACATGAGGAAATCCTAATTCAAGACAGGTTTTCCAGAATATCAGGACTGCAATTTTACGTTAATTTTTTTTTTTTTTTTTACTAAACGAAAGGCCTATGAGCTCCCAAACTGCGTCGGTTTGGTCAATCAGTCGACGACTATCCGGTCGTGGTGGCACTTTTCAAGCTCGAAACCGTGGTCATGGCGCCGGCGCTGGTTCACGAGGAAACCTCTCTCTCTCTCTCTCTCTAGAATTAACCTACCGTCTTTACACTGTCGATGATCCTCCTCGATCTCTTTCTAACTCGGGAAGCTGAACTGGTCGATCCGGCGAGTCAGGCGACCCGCTAGCTATCTACCAACACTGATCCGTCTCCCAGTTCCGCCAGCCGCCGTACCCCGAGACGCCGGCGACGGCCGCGGCCGGCCTCTTCCGCTTCCTCGCCAGCAGGACCCTCCGGTCGTAGACCGCCCGCTTCTCGGGGTCCAGCAGGGTCGAGTACGCGTCGTGGAGCCTGATGAACCGGTCGTCGTGGGCCGAGGAGTCCTTCGCTCCCATCGCGGCCGCTGCGTCGGGGTGCAGGACCCTGGCGAGCCGCCGGTACGCGGCCTTGATCTCCTTGCTCGTGGCGCCAGCAGGGATCCCGAGGATCTCGTAAGGGGTCGCACACGGGGGCGACCGGTGGAGCCACGGATGCTGGTGCTGGTGCTGGTGTTGTGATTTCGAGGCGGCGGAGGATGTGAAGGTCGTGGCGGCGGAGATGGCGGACGGTCGCCGGGCTCTGACGCGAGCGGTGGGGACAGACGGAGGGACGGGAACCGGAGAGGAGAGAGAGAGCATGGTGAGGGTTTGGGTATGCGGACGGGAACAGTGCGGACGGAGACAGGGGGTCTTCGGCTTAAATAAAGAGTAGTGGGTGGGAGATTTAGGGAGGGGGACAGATTAATAATATTAAAAGTAAGAAGAAAAAAAAAATTTTCATAAGGATTATCATGGCGTAATTAAAAAGGGCCCGAAGAAATTTCTTCCTAACATGCTTCTGATTGAGAAAATACAGGAAGGAACATCACAAATATTTTAATTTTAATATATGTTGTATCAGGCTAGAGTTCGTTACTTATAACTCACTAATTATCAGTGAAAAATATTCCGGAAGAAGAAGAGACGCTCTATCTATGGGAAGACTTTGCCAAAAGTTTCATTAGCGTTTAGTTTTTCCAAAAATGTGGCTTTAATGTCAGGCTTTCCGTATTTATGACGAACTCAATCTAGCGTTTATTTCTAAGCTTGCCCTTTGCAATGCTAGAAGTAAATATTAATTTCATGCATCTTTTATTGTTTCCATTCCATTTTTAACATGTTTCAACTCTCCTAAAAAATGCTTTTCAATTCCATTTAATTTCATGCATTTAATTTTAACGAAGTCTATTTCCTATTGATATAAGTTTGTTGCACGTTAATTTTTGATCATTTGGAATTCTCTTCGGTTGATTCCAATTCCCACCCACATTTCCAAGCACCTTTTAGGGTTTCTGGCATTTCAATCTTCGCTTCGAAACACATCCTCAAGCACTTTCTAACTCTTATTTGGTCCGATGCGAGTCTTAAAGCACTGGATACGATGACTTTTGTCTCTTTTAGTACCTCATCCAAGTTGGCAAAAATGTGTTAGGAGCATATCCCAACATGGACAAGTCGGATTCAAGGGGCAAAGCCCATGTTCCCACCCCAACACCCGTTAACTGGGTTCACTCCTATGTGGAGGAAGCCCAATGAGTTACAAACCCAAAATGGCTTGAGCCCATATAATAAGTTATATGGAGAAATAGGGTTTCTTACTATCATTGAAGTGGTAGCCGTAAAAGACATAGTAACAAGAGAACAAGAGAAAACAAAAAATCTAGGGTTTGGAGCAAAGTCTGATTTACATCAAACTGGCATCGGAGGTCGATTTGAGGTCCGATTGAGCTGAAATTTTGTCAGCGTGTTCATGGTATAATCTTCTCGAATCTGAACAGTTTGATTTTCGTTTGAAGCTCCCTACATCAAGTTTTTCATGGATTGATCAAAACCTGCGTTTTTGGTCAGATTTATCTTTGATTTCTTGTGAAGTTTATGTGTATTGCCAAGAATTATGTTCTTGAGATCTTTGCTACTATATACCTCTAGTATTTGCTAGAGAAGAACATTGTTCATCCAATTTTATTGATAGTGAAGATTTTCGGGTGGACTCCGGTCCCGTGGTTTTTTATCTCCTCACACCGAGGGGGTTTTCCATGTAAAAATCGTTTTGTGTTTGCATGCTTGGTATTTATTTTGCTCTACTATATCGATTCCTATTATGTTTACACAAGAGGAGAGATTATTTTATTCCGCTGCGTTAATTCGATATTGTTCGAATCGTTATTGTTCTCCCATCAACACCATCAAACAACCATCGTGACTTCATGAAAATCATTCTCGTTTCGACCAAAGATCAAGAAACAACCTGACCCGATCGAGCTGTCTGTTGCAATTTGCTAGGCATGGATTTGGGTTGCCCAAAGCTAAAGGGCTCAGGCTTCCGGAAGATCTGACTCCAATCACACAAGACAAGAAAGGATAAAACTCATAAACAAACCCTAACTCCGGGTATCCACATGGCCGTCGTCTTATCCATAATAGAAAATGCAGCGATGGTACATAGAGTTCATCCTTTCTATAGGAATATCTTTGCTGTTCTAAACCAGAAAAGATGGCAGGCACGGCAGGTGACTTGCCAAAAGTCAGCTGTGAACTTCTCCATGGTTTCTTCACGTTGACTCCTATATGATCATCCTTCGTTTTTATCTAAGAACTCCTATGCCGGCCCGGAATCGTGTTTGTATAATGTATATGTATAGAAGTCGACGAGATGATAGATCCCCCCATTTCACGAACAAAATCGTTGTGAGCAACATTAAGGTAAGGTAAGGTTTGTATTCTTCAAAACCAATCGTTTGCATTCGAGGACAAGTGGCACAAATTTGCAGTGTAGTGCTATCTATTAAGAGGGTTGGCATTCTTGAGGGTTGACATTCTTAACCGCTGAATCAAGAATATTCAAGAAAAACATATTGTTTTATCTTGATATTGTCAAGAATAAGAGAAAAATAAAGTAATTAACTGAGTAGTCAAGCTCTCAATTTGAATCCAGCGGGATCCTATATGCAAGCCACGGCATCACCCTACTTCTGTTAACTTTGGCGAGCCGGGGCTACCACTCTAAGACCATAGTCCTATACGATTCGTGTATATACATGGCGATTAGTCGAGGTGTAAGATTCAGGTAATCATAGAAAATTATAAATGATTAGTCCATGTGTAAACAGATAGTAGAGAGGTGGGGGATACATGTTCCAATATTCCATAAAATCGATCGATGGGAACATGACAAGGGCCGTACATGATGCCAAGATCCTATTTCTAAAGTTCTTTCACCCTAATTCCACCTAGTATTTTTTTTTTCTCATCTCTCTCTACAGGATCGAAATTGCGATGGCAACTACACCCTAAACCAACCCCTACCCAACATGACAGAGCAGGCCATTGGCAAAAAAAATTGGTACCACAAAGAAAAATGGTCATACATAAGTTAAGAAAATACACTTGTTATGATAGAATCCATAATTTTTTAGCATATATGAAATAGAATCAAACAAAATATAACATCATGATGGGAATGAACAAGAAATTTGTGTCAGAATCATTTATCCATTTTTCAATCTCGTTCCTCTACTCCCATCGTGATCTCATAGTGCTTATGATATTACAATCTCTTTGACAGTTTTCAATTATTTTTGAGCTTTCAAGATTTAGCTAGAAGATCATAATCACTTTGTCCGTCAGCCTATTGTATGGATCTTTGATAGAAGTGAATAAGTCAGATTGAGTAATGCAAAGTATCTAAAGATGGGCATTTTAAGAGATTTGATAGATTACATGTTGCATCTGTGAAAGTGGATCATATTCAATATCTAGTAAGAGTTTGTTGGATTACTTTGCATACTACCTCTATAAACTTGATTTAGAATGCTCGTAATATAGTTCGGTTTCTTACGAAATGGTATTTTATGTGATAAATACATGATATAGTAGTTGTATGTGATGTAATTAATCGATCAAAAGTGAGATGTATACATTTATTATGCTAAGTAGGATGATATTCATAACATGTGACTAATCATGATTGATCGGTCATATTATATCATCACTATCATGTAGTATATCTATCACATAAAATATTTTTACCTCTCCTACACACCCACCCAACACGCCTTTTGTATATCATATAAAGTATTTCAACGCTCTGCCTCCTCCCTCCCTTATTCAAGACTTCAATGACCTCTCTATCGTTACACTAGCCTTGATGCCACCATGTTTGAGGCCATTGATGGAGGTTACCGATATCATCGACCTCTAATGATTACCGATAACAGTGTTTATCATTGCTGCAGCTTCACCACGGGCCGTGACATGATGTAGAAAAAGGAGGAGGACGCTAGGGAGCTGTCTACTGCTCCTTTCCCTTGGATGGTCGAGTTGACAAAACGGTACACACCCAACAATCTAATAAGCGAGTGCAAGGCGATCGGCATAGAAGTCCCGGGGGGCAGGGGGGTTGAGACCCCTTTTCCTGTCTTAGCATACCCAACATAATTTTAAACCGATTCAACATCGTAAAGCTTTTTCCCATTATAAATGAATATAGTCAATTGTGATTTTGTGATGTAGAGCATTGTGCACGAGAATTCATCCTCGACCAAATCGAATTTCAAGTTACCGAAGCAAAAAACAAGAAAAGATCAAGATTTGCACATGCTGAGAAGTTAACACAAGATCTCCCGGCGTTTTCATGACTTCATCCAAAAGTACAAAAGACAAGACAAGGCCAGGAAATTCTCACTTAACCCAGAGAAAAGTGCATCGCTCTCAGACATGAGGAAATCCATATCCGAGACAGGTTTTCCAGAATATCAGGACTGCAATTTCACGTTAAATTTGTTTTTACAAAACAAAAGGTCTTTGAGCTCCCAAACTGTGTCGTTTCAGTCAATCAGTCAACGACTATCCGGTCGAGGCGGCACTTTCATCGTCGTCAAGCTCGAAGCCGTGATCATCGCGCCGGCGCTGGTTCACGAGGAAACCTCTTCTCTCTCTCTCTCTCTCTAGAATTAACCTGCCATCTTTACACTGTCGATGATCCTCCTCGATCTCTTTCTAACTCGGGAAGCTGAACTGGTCGATCCGGCCAGTCGGGAGACCCGCTAGCTATCTACCAACACTGATCCGTCTCCCAGTTCCGCCAGCCGCCGTACCCCGAGACGCCGGCGACGGCAACGGCCGGCCTCTTCCTCTTCCTCGCCAGCAGGACCCTCCGGTCGTAGACCGCCCGCTTTTCGGGGTCCAGCAGGGTCGAGTACGCGTCGTGGAGCCTGATGAACCGGTCGTCGTGGGCCGAGGAGTCCTTCGCTCCCATCGCGGTCGCCGCGTCGGGTTGCAGGACCCTGGCGAGCCGCCGGTACGCGGCCTTGATCTCCTTGCTCGTGGCGCCGGCGGGGATCCCGAGGATCTCGTAAGGGGTTGCACACGGGGGCGACCGGTGGAGCCACGGATGCTGGTGCTGCTGCCGGTGTTGTGATTTCGAGGCGGCGGAGGATGTGAAGGTCGCTGCGGCGGAGATGGCCGACGATCGCCGGGCTCTGACGCGAGCGGTGGCGACAGACGGAGGGACGGGAACCGGAGAGGAGAGAGAGAGCATGGTGAGGGTTTGGGTGTGCGTCCGGGAACAGTAAACGACGGACAGAGACCGGGGGGCTTTGGGTTTGAATAAAGAGGAGTGGGTGGGAGATTTTGGGAGGGGGCGGGCCGAATAATGATATTAATAATGAGAAGCAAAAAATAATATTTTCATAAGGTTTATCACGCCGTAATTAAAAAGGGCTTGAAGAAATTTCTTCTAAATATGCTTCCGATTGAGAGATTACAGGCATGAACATTACTCATTTTTTAGTTTTAATATAATTCGCATATGGTTGGAGTTCATTGCTTATGACTCATTAAATTGTCAACGAAAATATCCCCCTACAAATCCGTAAGCTTTTGGCAATCGTGGCAACATATGGAAAGGTTTATGGTAGCATTTTGACAAAGAAGGAACATCAAAATAGAGTATGAATTTAAAGAACGAAGAAGAAGAGATAATCTATATAAGACTTTGCCAAAAGTTTCATTAGCTTTTAGTTTTTTTCGCAAATGCGCCTTTTTGTTTTTAAGAAATGATTGGGTGAGATATTTTAATTTATAAATAATAGTTTGTTTTGTATCACAAAAAAATAAATAACAAATAATTATATATTGTTTTGGGATTCATTTTTTTTTAAAAAAATTTATAACTCATAATAAGTTGTTATTTTTATAGTAATAAAAAAACTATCATACTAGCAAAGGCTTTTATGCAAGTTTTCCACATCTATGTTGATCTCGATCTTACATTTCTTCTAAGCTTTTCCTTCACAACATTGGATCTGAATATTAATTTCGTGCGTTGTTTTAGTGTTTCGATTCATCCGTTTTTAACAGATTTTAACTCTCCCAACAAATGCTGTTCAATTCCATTTTAATCTCCTATGTTTAATTTCAATGAAGTCTAGTTCCTTATGATATACGTTTGTTGCACCTTAATTTTCGATCATTTGAAATTATCTTTGCTCGATTCCAATTCCCAATCACGTTTCCAAGCACCTTTTAGGGTTTCTGGCATTTTGATCCCCGCTTCGAAACACATCCTCAAGCACTTTCCAACTCTTATTTGGCCCGATGCGAGTCTCCAAACTCTGGATAGGATGCTTTTGTCACATCTACTACCTTATCCAAGCTAGCAAAAACATGTGAGGAGCATATCCCAACATGGACAAGTCGGATTTGAGGGGGTAAAATCCACGTTCCTCCCCAACGCCATCAAGTCATCCATTGCGGCTTCATGTAAATCATTCTCGTTTCGACCAAAGATCAAGACCCAACCCGACTATTCTCTCCGTTGCAATTTGCTTGTCACGGATTCAGGTCGTCCAAAGCTAAAGGGCTCGGGCATCTAGAAGATCCGGCTCCAATCACACAAGACAAGAAAGGATAAAACTCATAAACAAACCCTAACTCCGGGTATCTCGGCGGTCACAAGCCACATGGCTGTCGTCTTATTCATAATAGAATATGCAGCGATGGGACATGGAGTTCATCCTATCTTCAGGAATGTCCTTTGCTGTTCTAAACCGGAAAAGACGGCAGGCACGGCAGGTGACTCGCCAAAAGTCAGCTATGAACTTCTCCATGGTTTCTCCTCGTTGACTCCTATATGATTATCCTTCGTTTTTTTCTAAGTACTCCTATGCTGGCCCGGAATCGTGTTTGTATAATGTATATGTATAGAAGTCAACGAGATGATAGATCCCCCCCATTTCACGACCAAAATCGTTGTGAGCAACATTAAGGTAAGGTAAGGTAAGGTAAGGTCTTGTATTGTATAGAACCAATCGTTTGAATTCGAGGACAAGTGGCACAAATTTGCAGTGTAGTGCTATCTATTAAGAGGGTTGGCATTCTTGAGTGTTGACATTCTTTACCGCTGAATCAAGGTATTCAAGAAAAACATAATGTTTTATTTTGATCTTGTCAAGAATAAGAGAAAAATAAAGTAATTTACTGAGTAGTCAAGCTCTCGATTTGATTCCGGCGGGATCCTATATTCAAGCCGCGACATCACCCACTTCTATTAACTTTGGCGAGCCATGGCTGCCACTTTGTGACCGGAGTACTATACGATTCGCACATATACATGGCGATTTGTTGAGGTGTAAGATTCAGGTAATCATAGAAAATTATAAATGATTAGTCCATGTCCAAATAGATATTAGAGAGGTGGGTGAATATATGTTCCAATATTCCATAAAATCGATCAATGGGAACATGCTAGGGGCCATATATGATACCAAGATCTTATTTCTACATACCATGTGATCGGTTGTTGCTAAATCATGTCTTAGATTCTTGGCGTCGCCATGATTGCATTTCTACCAACAAAAGAAATAAGAACTCGAGAGGACTTCGGTAGACATCTTGATTTTTTATAGTTTAGGTTTTAGTGTTAAGCAATAAAGTATTTTTAAAGTTCTTTCAGTCTAACTCCACCTGGTATTTTTCCTTTCCTCTCTTTCTTTGGGATTGAGTTGCGATGGCGACTGCACCCTAAACCAACCCCTACCCAACATGACGAAGAGGCCCGTTGGCAAAAAAATTGGTAGCACAAAGAAAAATGGTCATACTTAAGTTGAGGAAATGCAGTTGTTATAATAGAATCGAGAATTTTTTAGTAGATATGAAATCGAATCAAACAATATATGATGCCATGACGAGAATTAACAAGAAATTTGTGTCGGAATCATTTATTCTTTTTCATTCTTGTTCCTCTACCCTGTCGTGGTCTCATAGAGCTTATAATATTACAATCTCTTTGATAGTTTTTAATTATTTTTGAGCTTTCAAGATTTAGCTAGAAGATAATAATCTACTTTGTCCGTCAGCCTACTACATGGATCTTTGATAGAAGTGAACAAGTCAATTGAGTAATGCAAAGTATTTAAAGACAAGCATTTTAAGAGATTTGATAGATTACAAGTTGTATCCGTGAAAGTTGGATCATATTCAACATCTAGTAAAAGTTTATAGGATTACTTTGCGTACTACCTTTATAAACATGCTTTAGAGGAGTGGGGGAACTAATGCTTGTAATATCATTCAGTTTTTTACAAAAGAGTATATTATATGATGAATACACAACATGGTAATTGTATGTGATGTAACAAATCGATCAAAAGTGAGATGCATATGTTTATTATGCTAAATAGGATAATATTCATAACATGTGACCAACTTTGAGTGATCAGTTATACTATATCACCATTGTCACGTCGTGTATCTATTATATAAAATATTTTAACTTCTCCTACACACCCACACAACACACCTTTTGTACATCATATAAATGGTCCGTTTGGTTAAGCTTTCCCAAATGGGTTTTCAGTCCTCAAAGTCTCTTGAGAAAATGCAGAGGTGTTTGGTTTAGCATTTTGAAGGACTTTGGGGAGATGCAATTGCACTTTCAAGTGTCCTCAAAGTCCCTTAGCTGAATGTAGGGTGGGAGGTGCATTGGGAAGTTGCAACTTGTATTGTTCATCTTCCCTATGTGACCAACGAAGTCGACAACGACTGGCCAAGGAGGGCGACCGCCAACCAAGGGGGGTGACCGTTGTCCTTGGTCGCGCGACCTAGGCGGTTGCACGCCTGGGTCGTGTGACCCGTGCGTCACTTAAGGTCCGGCGACCTTAGACAGTCGCACAACCCAGTTGTCGCCTGAAGCCCAACAACCTCAGTTGGTTGCACACTTGGGTCTCGAACCCAGCGACAAAGCCAACTTAGGTGGCCTCCTCCGTCGCCTAGGTTCGTGCAACCTAGGCGACCATCCATTGGGGTCGCGTGAACCCAAGCAATGGAGGTGTCTACCCGAGTTGCGTGACCCAAGCCGTCACCTGGGGGCACTAGGGCTGGCGATCGCCGCCTAAGGTCGAGCGACCTCAGGCAAAGCCTTTTAGTGGCTAGATCTGGCTGTCGGAGGGTGGCCGGCAACCAATTTTGACCACCGGAAAGTAGATTCAAAAAAAAAAATTACAATTTTTTTTAATTAAAAATTTTCGCAAAAATCCCTTAGTAAAATGTGATATTCACCGAACGGCATTTAGACTAAAGTTGTTTCACAATGCAAAATTTACCGAACAGTATTTGCATTTCAAGAAATTCCTTTAGTTCAAAGATATTTGCATTTTTCCAAATGCATTTTCCCAAAACCGAACCAAACGCAGCAAAAATATTTTAACACTCTGCCTCCTCCCACCATTCTTCAAGACTTCAATGACCTCTCTATCATTACACTTGCCTTGACGCCACCATGTTTGAGGCCGTCGATGGAGGTTACCGATATCGTCGACCTTCGATGATTTTATATATCTGAATTGAGAGAGAGAGAGAGAGAGAGAGAGAGAGTGGTAGTTGTCATAGTAGTTGTGTATCATAGCCGCAGCTTCGCCATGGCCGTGACATGGCACAGAAAAAGAGGAAGAGGACTAGGAGGTTTGTTAGGGAGCCGTCTAGAGCTCCTTTCCCTTTGGATGGTCGAGTTGACAAAATGGTGTCACACCCAACAATCTAATAAGTGAGGGCGAGGCGATCAGCATGGAAGTCGAGAGGAGTCGAGATCCCTTTTCCCATCTTAGCATACCTAGCTTAATTTAAAGCCGATTCAACCTCGTAAAGTTTTTTCCCATTACAAATGAGCTTAGTCAATTGTGATTTTGTGATGTAGAGCATTGAGCACGAGAGTTCTTCCTCGACCAAATCGAATTTCAAGATTCCGAAGCCGAAAACAGAGAAAAGATCAAGATTTGCACATGCTTAGAAGTTAACGCAAGGTCTCCCGGCGTTTTCATGACTTCATTCAAAGGTACAAAAGACAAGACAAGGCCAGGAAATTCTTACTTAACCCAAAGAAAAGTACATCACTCTCAGACATGAGGAAATGCAAATTCAAGACAGGTTTTCCAGAATATCAGGACTGCAATGTTACGTTAATTTTTTTTACAAAACAAAAGGCCATTGAGCTCCCAAACTGCGTCGTTTCAGTCAATCAGTCAACGACGATCAGGTCTTGGCGGCACTTTCATCGTCGTCAAGCTCGAAGCCGTGGTCATCCCGCCGGCGCCGGTTCACGAGGAAACCTCTCTCTCTCTCTAAAATTAACCTTCCATCTTTACACTATCGATGACCCTCCTCGATCTCTTTCTAACTCGGGAAGCTGAATCGGTCGATCCGGCGAGTCGGGAGACCCGCTAGCTATCTACCAACACTGATCCGTCTCCCAGTTCCACCCGCCGCCGTACGCCGAGACGCCGGCGACGGCCGTGACCGGCCTCTTCCTCTTCCTCGCCAGCAGGACCCTCTGGTCGTAGACCGCCCGCTTCTCGGGGTCCAGCAGGGTCGAGTAAGCGTCGTGGAGCCTGATGAACCGGTGGTCGTGGGCCGAGGAGTCCTTCGCTCCCATCGCGGTCGCCGCGTCGGGGTGCAGGACCCTAGCGAGCCGCCGGTACGCGGCCTTGATCTCCTTTCTCGTGGCGCCGGCGGGGATCTCGAGGATCTCGTAAAGGGTCGCGCACGGCGGCGACCGGTGAAGCCACGGAGGGTGCTGCTGGTGCTGGTGCTGGTGCCGGTGTGTTTTCGAGGCGGTGGAGGATGTGAAGGTCGCAGCGGCGGAGATGGCGGACGGTCGCCGGGCTCCGACGCGAGCGGTGGCGACAGACGGCGGGACGCGAACCGGAGAGGAGAGAGAGAGCATGGTGAGGGTTTGGGTATTCGGACGAGAACAGTAAACGACGGACAGAGAACGGGGGGGCTTTGGGTTTAAATAAAGAGGAGTGGGTGGGAGATTTTGGGAGGGGGCGGGCCGAATAATAATATTTAATAATAATAAGAAGAAAAATAATATTTTCATAAGGTTTATCACGGCATCATCAAAAGGGCCTAAAGAAATTTCTTCTAAACATGCTTCTGATTGAGAGATTACAGGCAAGAACATCGCCCATTTTTTAGTTTTAATATAGTTCGCATATGGTTGAAGTTCATTACTTGTAACTCATTAATTAGTTGATGAAAACATCCCCCACAAATCCGTAAGCTTTTGGTAATGGTGACGACATATGGAGAAGTTTATGGTAGCAGTTTGATGAAGAAGAAACCGTCAAAATAGAGTAAGAATTTAAAAAAAACGAAGAAGAAATGACGCTCAAATGACGCTCAATCTATGTTAAGACTTTGCCAAAAGTTTCATTAGCTTTTGGTTTTTTCAAAACTATGCCCTTTTGTTTTTAAGAAATGATTGGACAAGAGACTTAAATTTACAAATAACAGTTTGTTTTGTATCACAAGAAACTAAATAATAAATAATTATATATTGCTTTGGGATTTACTCTTTTAAGAATTTATAACTCATAATAAGTTGTTATTTTCACAGTAACAAAAAAACAAAGGCTTTTATGTAGGCTTTCCATATATCTTGCGTTTCCTTCTAAGCTTTCCCTTTGCAACGTCGGATATGAATATTAGTTTCGTGCGTTATTTTAATGTTTCCATTCATCCGTCTTTAATACATTTCAACTCTCCCAACAAATGCCTTTCAATTTCATTTTAACCTCTTGCGTTTAATCTCAACGAATTTTATTTTTGTATAATATACATTTGTTGCACCTTAATTTTTGATCATTTAAATTTTCTTTGCTCGATTCCAATTCCTAATCACATTTCCAAGCACCTTTTAGGATTTTCGACATTTTGATCCCCACTTTAAAATATATTCTCAAGCACTTTTTAACTCTTATTTAACCCGACACGAGTCCCCAAACTATGGATAGGATGCTTTTGTCACATCTAGTACCTTATCAGGTTAGCAAAAACGTGTGAGGAGCATATCCCAACATGGACAAGTTGGATTTCAAGGGGGCAAATTCCATGTAAATCATTCTCATTTTGACCAAAGATCAAGACCCGACCCGACCATGCTCTCTATTGCAGTTTGCTAGGCATGGATTCAGGTTGCCCAAAGCTAAAGGGCTCGGGCTTCAAGAAGATCCGACTCCAATCACATAAGACAAGAAAGGATAAAACTCATAAGCAAATCCTAACTCCGGGTATCCCGGCAGTCACAAGCCACATGGCCACCGTCTCATCCATAATAGAATATGCAGCGATGGGACATGGAGTTCATCCTATCTTCAGGAATGTCCTTTGCTGTCCTAAACCAGAAAAGATGGCTGGCACGGCAGGTGACTCGCCAAAAGTCAGCCATGAACTTCTCCATGGTTTCTCCACGTAGGCTCCTATATGATCATCCTTCGTTTTTTTCTGAGTACTCCTATGCCGGCCCGGAATCGCGTTTGTATAATGCGTATATATAGAAGTCAATAAGATGATTGATCCCCCAATTCACAACAAAAATCGTTGTGAGCAACATTAAGGTAAGGTAAGGTCTTGTATGCTTTAGAATCAATCATTTGAATTCGAGGACAAGTGGCACACATTTGCAGTGTTGTTTTAGTTGTTAAGAGGGTTGGCATTCTTGAGGGTTGACATTCTTTATTGTTGAACCAGGGTATTCAAGAAAACATAGTGTTTTAGCTTGATATTGTCAAGAATAAGAGAAAAATAAAGAAATTTATTGGTAGTTATTTAAGTTCGATGTAGTTTTTTCTTTCTCGATAGGCAAGAGTGGAATATTAGAGTCTAGACATTGCATGTTGGGAACGAGGTATTCTAGGTCTTTAACTGAAAAAATTATTCAAAAAGTCATAAACTTATCATACTACAATCAATTCAGTTCTAAACAATTTATTATGTTAATTTAGTTATAAACATTATAATTATGCCAATGTAGTTATAAATATTTTGATAAATTGCCAAATTGGTTCTTAATTTTTTAGCACCAGATGTTTTATGTGGCATGATATGTGTCAACGTAGATAATTTTTACATTTTTATAAATATTTTGAATTTGTATATTTTAAAGAAAATTATAAAAAAAATTCAGATAAATTTAAAAAATGTGAAAAACGTTACCAATGTCAACGTAGACCGGTGCCAAGTAGGATGGCCCTATACCATCATGTCAATTATTTTCGGCCAAAATTGGTCAATAGAAATAAATTGGCAACTCATTAAATGATTTAGGACTAGATTATCAACTTATCAAAAGATTTATATTTTATGACTAAATTGACAAGTTGTTAAAAAAATTAGGAGTAAACTGATATAATTAAAAAATTTAAGATGGAATTGACCGCTAAGACAATATACAAAATCTGCCTCGCCCTAAATTCTTTCTCCAATTTTTCTTTATGAACTTTCTTCACCCCTACAACAATTCGAAGACGATAATATAATCTCGGGACGTTTTTCAACTTGGACCAAGAACGAACCATATTTTCAAAGGCGATTGATGCCGGCAAAAGTTATTCCAATTCTCCATAAACTTCTAACAATACCGCAGGCATTGCTGAACAAGAAATGAGCATAAGACCTGCACTTCATTCAAATCTCATTGCTAAATTAAAGGGCTTCAATTAGAATTAGGAATGTACATAGATCGAGTTAGACTCGTTTCTTCTAAATCGCCGTTGAACGCAACATTTTTTTTTTTTTTTAAATTTTTTTCACAGCAGGAGAGAGCTCAGGAGTTGCAACCGGCCGCCATCTCAGGTTGGCAGACGTCCCATGACACGGACGGACGAATTAACTAGTTCGGAATTTTCCGAGTGGCCACGACTTGTGCAAGCACATTATAAAAGCCTTTTGGCATTTACATTCATCCACGATGAGTGTGATATATATACTAAAATAAGCACATCCCACGTCGATCTATCATTAAACTATGACTAATCCGCCGGACAAATTTCACCGGCCAAGTCATGCCTTGGGTTTTTTGTATAAGATGAGGTGCGCGGCCTCTCACCATGACGAAAGCCTCAGTTTCATTTGCCATTTGGAATGCTTCTGATAGTCACCATGATAGACCACTTTCCCCTTGTTTGAAGAAATTATTATCGACTCGAAAACTTCTCGAATTCTACTCATTTGTGCACGGACCCGTGGGAGTTTGGTGCATTTCAATCATTAAGTCAGGTGGATCTCACATGGGGCTTGTCAAATTTGAAATGTACAATGCACTTGGTTCGGAAAAAGAATATTAGAAATCGGAAAAAGAATATTAGAAATGTTATAACTTTTATACGATGCTTACTCTAGTAATGAAACTTTTTGTCGAGTAAAAAGTTATATTTGGCTTTTTAAAAAAAAAATAAAGTCTAACGTGGCCTTTTTAGCATAGAAAACCAGTCCAATGTGAATGATCAAGTAGCCATTCCATATCAAAATGACAATGCGCTTGAATTTTTCTTTCAAATAGAGAAATTTCTTTCTACTGGCTTGGACTTCCCCCCTCCAAAAAAAATAAAAAAATTCAATCACTTTCTCACTCTCTCGTTCACTCACTCAATCGATGCGGGGAAAAATTAGGGCTCGATTTGGTGGTTGGAAAGAAAACTTAGGGCTCGGCGGTTTGTGGACAGAAATCAGGGATTAGTTCCAATTGGCAGGCATTCCGCTTATTCACACCTTCGTCTTGGCTTTGTTAGCGCGAATTTGAGTTGCTTTCATTTATTCTCCTCTCCATTGTAAGATTCAGATCTAAATTTTGTCCCAAAATCGTCAGTTTGAAGTAAAGTTTTGATTAATCACTGCGATTTACCCCAGTGGTCACTTTTCCCACATGGGAAGGAAAATGTTAACCTAGTAGAGGTTCGACTTTCATGCCTTTCAAGAAAATAGAACAAAAATCTAAGAGTGCGAGTTAGAGTAGAATTGATAAAAAAAGAAGAAGAAGAAGTGAGAGAGTAAAGTCTCAAGAAAGAGCTGAATTTTGGGACAAATCGGGCCAACATTCCGCTTATTCTCACCTTTGTCTTGGTTTTGTTGATAGGAATTTGAGCTACTTTTGCTTATTCTCCTCTCTATTGTAAGATTTAAATTGACAGTTTAAATCTTATTTTTGTGCCAAAACTGTCAATTTGATTTAGGATTTCAACTTTTATTTCCTTCACCAAAAAAAAAATTAGGGTTTCAAGGATATGTGAATTTTGGGATAAATCGGCAAACATTATGTTAGGGTTTGAAGAAGAGGGAAATTTAGGACTTTCATGCATAACAACGTTGTTTAGGGGCTTTTTCATTAAATTTTACCATGTCAAATTTTTGGCAAGCCATGTAAAGTAAATAAGAAAAATTGTTAAAATAATATCACATCATTTCTAATATCCCAAATCAAAGTCAATACTCATATAATCATCTTTTTTTCTAATAATTGGTTTAAGTAATCTTGTGAAAAGTTGTGACACCAGAATAAGCACCATATAATAAAAATGATACTTTCAGTGTTTTTTTCCCTACTGGCTTACATATTTCATAATGACAAGAAATTTCAATTTATATGTATAAACATACAATGACAATTTCTCTCCTAGTGGCTGCCCCTTAGCCTCGACACCTAAATCTCCAAATAGCTAGAAATACCTTCTTTTCATCACTGTGAATTGGCGGTACTTCATTCTCCATAACGAAAAATGTCACTTATAGTCTATTTAGTAACCATCTTATATTTCTAATTTTCTATTTTTTTGTTGAAACAAAAAAAATAGAAATTCATTTGGTAATGTTAGTTAATATTTCTATTCCCACAAAATAGAAAAATTGCCAAGAAATAGATTTGAAACTTAATCAAGAAGTAAAAAAAATTATTTCTTTATTCCCAAAAATAGAAATCGAAAAAGCTATTTTTCAAAAGAAATTACTTTTTAGGAATATAAATATTACCAAACACATTTTAGATGTCACGTAAACAAATCCTTTTTAACAATCAATATATACACTCACGTAGTTCTTAAACACCGATAAGTCACCCTGTTTAACAAGTCAAAGGCTATACCCTTTTTTCTCACGGCACGAGAGAGACTAACAAATGAGTTGCAACCGACCCCGTATCGGTCCGCTGGCGTCATTTGACACTAACAAATTAACTAGTTCGGAAATTTTTCTAAGTGACCTTTATAAAAACCCTTTGGCGCTTACATTCCTCCATGATTGAGAATAACGTGCCCTAAAATAAGCAGATCCGACGTCGACCCATCATTAAACTATGACTATTCCGCCCGACAAATTTCACCAGCCAAGTCGTGCCTTTAGTAAAACAAATCCCAACCCTTCCTTTGCTCAACCATCATTTAATTTTGTAATTTTTCCCCCCGATATCTCCTTGATTTTGCAGCAAATAGCATTGGTTTAGTCCATGCGATTAAATTAATGGCCGGCGTTTTTACGCTGCTGTTCTTTGATTTTTTGTATAAGATAAGGTCCGCAATGACCTTTCAACAGGACGAAAGCATCATTCTTATTTGTTATTTGAAATGCCGTAAGAGCCACTACGAGCTAATAAAGTATAGTTCACTTCTCGTTGTTTGAACAATGCCCTTTCATTTGGTGAATCAAATATTAACTTTGAATAGAATTACCTATATCCTATTTAGGGTGCGCATGGTAACGATTCTGTACCCGGGAATAGTTTCTACTCAGAAATTATTCTTTTTTATTCTGCTCCTGGAAATAATTTCTAAGCATTTGAAAGTGTTTGGTAACTGTCTAAAATTTTTTATTCCTGAAACAGAAATGTGCTTGGTAAAACCTGAAAATTTCTAGTCCAAAATAATTTTTTAAAATTTTTTAATGATTTAAATACAATTTTTTTCCTTTCCATTTTCACCTTCTTTTTCCTTAATAGATGCCAGCGGCAGGTGACTAACTAGACAAGGGCCGACGCCCTCGCCGAGGGTTGGCGTCGTCATGAGCTGGGTGAGGCTTGGCCTCTCCTTGGCTGGGCGAGGCTCTGGTCGAGGCCGAGCTCGCCCGCCACCGGTGAGGTTCGACCTTGTCGGCCCACTGCCAGGGCATCACCCAGATTTGCCGAGCCTCGGCCCACCACCGAGCCGGCGTCGCCCGGCCAAGGTGGCAATGGGCTGGCGAGGCCGAGTCTCGCCGGTGGCTAGGCGAGCGTGGCCTTGCCGGATCGGGTGAGATCACCTCGCCTATCCACGACAAGGCTCGCACCGCTTGGGCGAGGCTCGCCGGTGGCCTAGCGAGGCTCACTTGGCCACCGGCGAGCTCACTAAACCTCGTCCAGCCACTCGCCGGCACTGGCGATGGTGGCCGATGGGTGGCAATGGGGCGGTAGTGGGCTGAGGGAGGAAGAAGAAAAGGAAAGAGAAAGAGAAGAGAAATAAAAAGAAAGGGAAAAAAAACTAATTCTTGAAATTGTTCCCAGGAACAAGAATTAACTTTTTTTTTTATCATTGATTATGTTCCAAATCTATTTGTTCCCAGGAACAAAAAAATTTAACAAATGGATTTCTGTTCTAAATCTACTCCCGGAAACAAAAGAACAGAAATTTTCACTAGTTGGCCGGTTACCAAATAGACCCTTAATGTTTGGGGTAATACAAAATCCGGACGAACCCAGATATGGTCCAGATAAATAAAAAAAATCTAGTAGATGGAATATATCCAAATAAGATAATGATTTAGTAGAGAGAATGGCATGCGAGCTTCCACCATCGAAGACTGGTGCACAACCTCAGATTCGAGGTTGCTGGCCTCAGGTCTAGGGCTGCCTGAGGTTGGGCCTGAACCTTGGCGTCGGTTGTGGCCTCTGTGGTTGCAGTCGATGCTGGAGGCCGAGGCGGTCGCGATCCCGAGCTTGCCTCACGTTGGTCGAAACTGGAGCAATGGTTTCCAGAATTTGGACGTCTCGACTATTTCCAAAAGTAATAAACTCGTGAAGTCCGAGTTAAACATGGAATTTTCTTTTAAAATAAGGTTCGGCATATTTCCATTTTTCAGATTATAAGAAATAAATATCCTGTGACATGATTAGTAAATCAGTTAATTTCTGAAGCTGCATTATACAGTTTTAAAACTATTCACCGGTCATTTCAGTTTTCATGAAGATAAGATAATGTCAATCATCTAGGGTCTCAGAAAGATAAACATTTATCTATGTTTAGCTGCTTTTCATCAGTAATAGTAAATTTCATTTATATTTCGTAACTCGACATTACCGTCACTTAGTAATCATCCAACAATATTGTAATTTTTCTCAGTTGGGCATAACTTATAGATCGAGTAATAATTGTATTTCCAAAACTTGAAATTTGTTGAAAGTCTTTGTAATCTGGACTGCCTCATGCTAGAACTCTTTTTGCATAGTAATGTTAGCTATGAAGTTCATAATGCAAGAATGCTATCGCTTAGTACTTAACCAATGCCATATATTACCTCAAATGATCGTACGACACACAACGTATAAACAATAGCTAAACTCAATATTCGTAAATTAGCTCTAAGTCTATGCAAATGATACTTAGTAATCTCCCTTTACCTATAAATCACCTCAAGTTCACGTAAGTTGGAAGGTCCTAATAATTGTAACTTCCGTTAATAACTGGTAAGCAGCCTCAATTCCCAACAAAATTACTTTAACTAACATCCTTTTCAAGTCCGTGAAATAGTGAGACCTGTCTTTTAAGTAATTATAGCCATAATTTTCCCTTAATCAATTGTATAAATAATAATTTTACTGTCAGTAACTGTCCTTAAATGTTAATAAGCTACTGGTTTAATAGGTGACGAGTGTTCGACCAAAAAAAAAAAAAAAAAAAAAAGGTGACAAGTGACACCTCATTAAAAATTTTTGGACAGATGAGACTTCTTGGCTTCAAATCCAATGACCCCTAATCTACGGACTAGTCCCGTAAAAAAAACCATGCTAGACCTTAAGTTTTTTCCTAGAGAATTTGGATTAATGGGAAAAATCCATATTGAGGCCACATATATTGACTTTAGCTCATGTCATACCTAATTGGCGATGTTCGCGGGGTATTTTACGGGCACAAGTTTCTCTTAAAAGATTCATTTCCTCGCCATTGGTCTTGACTCAAGACTCATGAGGAACGAATTCCTTCTTCGATGGCGGTTTTCATGGGAGGATGTCTAGGTTCGAGAGCTTTCTTCCCCTTGTCTTCCCCCTTTCCTTCTTTTCTTCACAAGGCAAGAACAAGCAAAGCTTAGACAATCCCACGAGAAACAAGAACATCCAATCCATGCTAAACCTAACATTGCCCAAAAGGACAAGCTATATAAGATTACTCATGTTTAGGACCAGGTTATTGAACAAGATTATGCGAGATTACATTGAGAAAGCTTTTGCTTTCTTTCTGATGAAACAAGAGAAAACTATAGAAATTTTATCCTAAAACTTTATCTCAATATACAATATTACTATTAAACTTTTAATTTGTTTAACATGATCCTCAAACACTAGCTTAATATACACTATTGTCATTGAAATTTTAATTCATTCAACGTTGTCTTCAAACTTTTGATATTAGTTCATTTTAGTCCATAAGCTATATAAAAATGTTCAATACCCTTCTTTCATTAATCCAACTTCAAAGATGATATTAAACATTTTCATATAATTCATAAACTATTTTAAATAAATTAAAAGTTCAAAGGTTGGCATTGCATATTGAAATAAAATTTAAAGATAACATTGAACAAGTTGATAGTTCATGAACAACATTACACATCAAGTCAAAATTCATAAAACAAATATAAACAAACTGATACACCAAGCAAGATTGAACTATGACGGGCCTCAGTTCGGCCTTCTTAAGCTGTTCATCTTCCATATTGACAAAGCCACACCTACCCCAAACTCATTTCGTGTGCCTAAGGACTGGGCCTTAGAAAGATATAGAGAGAGAGACATAAACGCGAGAGAGCAAGCCGCCAAAGAACCTGGATAAAGTATTCTCAAGTAACAAAGTGTCACCTTACCTTCTTGGCGCTGTCGCAAATCAAGAAACGTTAAAACACAGCGATTCACTCGAAATTCGTTGGCTCATGACGAGGCCGACATGGTATGTGTTAAACGCACATGGTACAGGCATACGGGAAGCAAGTTTTCCACTACGCACAACAAGATTAACGTTAAAAAGCATGTTTCACGGCATTACGCTTCACATACAATTTCCAAATAGCATCATCTTCGTCTGTATACACAACAGTTAACTAAGCATGATGCTGCCTATTCTACCCCACAACCTCGGTTCAAATTTCTAAATGCAGAACCGGGTGCATAATTGAAAAGAATTACAGCAGAAGCCGAGCAAACCACAGCGACATACAAAGCAGTCAAAAGTTTTGTCAGTAAAATGGCGGTTAGTTTCTGACCCCAAAAGAAAAAAAATGGCGGTCTGTCAGCATCATCCTCGCTTTTCACTGCTTAGATTTTGACGAAGCCCATTTGAAGAAACCGCAATTTGCTTCAGGATTGGAGGCAGGCCCCTGAAAGAGGTAAATGAAAAATGAGAGATGCCTTTACATCACAATTATGCAGATCAGTTCCTGAATCACAATCACTAGTTGCATTCCCAAGATCAATCTATCTGGAACAAATGCATAGCAAAACAAACAATTACTATTGAAAGAGAAATTTTACTTGGAAATAGTTTTTAATTCAGGAACAAGTTGAGGTAACATTACGAGCCTCATCATTTGCTCATTAGAAGTTTACTTGATACTAGTCAAGAGCTTACAATAATAGGTCTTCATTTTTACTGCTGTTTTCTTTGTTTAATGATGAACCTCCTCCATCAGATAACTACCTATTCCATATTCTGTAGGTTTTTGCCAGATATTTAACAGCACAGAAACTCTACAGTTCCACCCAAAAAAAGATGAGGTACCTCAGCCCGAGGGCAACTGTAAAATCTGCGACCAAAGTTAGGACCTGCCTTCTTTACAACACGAGAGACACAAGGTTCTCGATGGCCCTTGCAAAGAGGGATACTATTCTGCATCACCTGCTGTATTCTTTGCCACTCCAGTAAAGCCATATCATTTTTTCCTTTCCCCAGAGATGATTGATCAAGAGGAGAAGCGCTTATGTTCAAATCGTTCTCGTGAAGGCTTCTACTATCCTCACCCTTTGGAAAGTTACTATTAGTCTGTTCGTCAGACTTTTGTATATGTACCGCATTGAGTGAACAATTTCCACTAGACTTCTCATCTTTGTTGCAAGTGTCTATGTTTCTTTGGAAGAAACACCGCAATGATAGTTGAGACCCTTGACCTTTCTTAGCTTTTTTCTTAACTTCACTATATCGATTCCCATTTGCAGAGTCAGATGCCCCAACAGCAGTGAAATTCTGAGACTGTTCGTGTGCTTCCAAGTTTACAGAACCAGAATTTTGGTTTGAGGAAGCGCGAGATTTGCTGGAGAGTAAGCCAGATGGACCACAGTCACCAAAGGATCTTTTCATTCCCCCACTACAACTCCTCATTGTGACATCTTCCTCTAAACTTGAAGTTGACATTTTGCATACTTCCACTTGCTCAGAAACTTGTCTCTTCATTAGCACCGACGCTGCACAGATTAAGCGCTTATTAAATGTAGCACCAAGAATTTGGAACTAACAGAAGGGGAAAGACAAAACTGCACCACAAAATTACAATGTGTTTGGTCGTTAGAACAAGAATTGGGATAGGATAGAATAAAGTGGAATAAGAAATACCCCGGATTACAGATATGGACCAATATAATCCTATCAAGTGTTTGGTGGACTAAGGATAGCACTGAAAAGAATAAATAATTCTTTTAAATTTGTGAAAAGGGCAGGAAAAAGTGGGACACCCTAAAGCTAAGCTGCAGCAACCACCATGGCCACCACCGCTGCTGCAGTGGCCACCATCACAACAGCGACTGCCAGCGTCTGCCACGGTGGCCCATTGTGACCAGAAAATCAGAGAAAGATGGACTCAATCGAAACATCAGGAGGATGTGGATACCCAATGTGGTGGTCTCTTGAGGACAGCGACCCCTGTGGTGGTCACACACGGTCTCAGATCTAGATTTGAGACTGCGAGCACGAGATAGTCATTTGGGGGCTGAGAGGTGAGAGATCTGTGGTGCCCACTGGCATATAGGAATGAGACCTCTCGTTCCTTTTCATCCTTTTCCTATTTTTCTTTGGCCAATCCAATTCTCTGTCCCACCCCATGTCCCTTACTTCCCATCAGGTTTTTTATCTGTACATTTCCAGGGTTATGCCATCCAGAGGAGGTCACCAAACATTGATAGGATAATTTGTTATACTATCCAGGCACCTTTCTAGGCTAGCAAAGGAAGCCTAAGATGATTGTAGTTTGCTTTCTGGAGAACAGGCAGAAATCAAAGGCATAAAAAATAAAAACACACATATACAATAATTATATATAACTTAAACTATCTGATAATATCACTACGCTCTGTCTGAATATTCACGTATTCGGGATACTTAATTACATAGCAAAGTCTTGTCAGTATTTTCCAATAAGCAAGAAGATGTAGCATGTGATACAAATCGCGATGGTCACCTATGGCCAGACATACTCTTCATAGGAAGAATGTCCTCAGATTTTCTAAAACAAATAATCCACAGTTCCAACAAGCATTTTCTAAATAGTTCTTCATCAAGGAAGCTAATAATGTTGTTTTCTTGCACTGCATGTAAGGGAGTAGAGGATCAGGACAAGACCAAAGACACTGCATTCACTTTAATGGACATAGATTTCTAGACTGAAGAAAGATGCGAGCTAAGAATTAAACCCTTGTACTTTCATTCCAAAATATGACTTTTGGATAAGCAAAGTTCCGTTACCAATAGTTTGCTGGATGCCACGAATTGTAGGAAAATATCTAGCAGATATTGATGGAGTGTTATGTTGGGGTACGTCAATGATTCCCTCTAAACACACATAGACAGGAGCGTGATCAGAACCTTCCAGTTTTGTACTCCATCCTCCTTTCCACCTACAGATTAAAAAGGAGAGAAAGCGAGGCAGTTGATGCTGGGAACTTTACATGCATGTACACCACCATTTCCTCAGACTTCCATGAAGTAAAACTTAAAAAGTGCCAAGGGAAAGGAGAGCCACACATTAAACATACCGAATTTAGTGTTTGAGGTGTTGCTACTTAACTGTCTTGCTTTATAGTTATGGAGCGCAAGTAAAATGTGACTTTTACCTAGGGGTATTGCCAGATTTCCACCGTTTGTATCTTGTTAGTATGTCACAATCCTTGACATGGCAAGCTATGAGGTTATGCCCTTGTTGATCACAGTCTTCATGTAAGCAGGATCCAGCACAGAGGATATGGTCAATTCTCGATCCAAAATTAAATTGTTCAGCACCAGTATTTGAAGGCCAGCATGTGTATGCATCTTTCCTGAGAATTGAAAATAATGTTGGAAATAAGGGCCAAGTTACCAAAAATAACCACCATATTCATGATTTGATGACTATGGGTGAACAAGGAAAATACAGAATGAAATGTTACACATTTGAAGATGAGAACAAGAAAATCAAAATATGCTATATGACGACCAGTAGCTAGCTCTTACAGAAATGTCACACCTATCAGGATGACTGGCTCTGAAAATGTCAAAGAAAGGGCCCCCATTTTCTACCAACATAGACCTTAGCCATTTTCTAAACCTGCAAGGCAAACGAACTCAATGACTTCCATGTTAGCCTCAACTACAAAAGCTATATGCATGGAGCAAGCAAGAGTTATGAAAGCATATCCATCCGGCATTAGACATATAAGGGAGAAAACCAACGAAGGTTAGGAACTTACTCATTCTTCTCAAAGTCTGGACCTGCCTCACACCGATCTATAGCAGCAGGCGCTATGTTCAAATCACCTACAACAAATACTCTTTTCCCCTGCTGCAAAAGATACTCCCATCTTCTCTAGAACAGTAGTTAACCATATAAGCGGAAAGAATAATATATACAATAGAAATGAAAAAGTGCCTTCACCTCAGATTAAGGATTCAAAGAAGGAAAGCAGACATTAAACCATTCATTCGCCAGAAAAGCACTTGAACAATATTGTGGATGCAGTAATTGTAGTAGAAGAACAATTGCTAAAGTTAAAATTAATGTCAAAGTCACGACCAATTGCTAAAGTAAAAATATTCTTCACGTGATTAATCTGTAAATCCAGGACTAGCAAGAAGCCACCCACTGAGAGATGCTATAGAAGATAGAAGACAAAATAAAGCCTTTGATCCTAAAAGTGTCGTTATAAAAAGAAGCCCACCTAGACAATAAATTCTAAGGCTTTCAAACTCTTGAATCTCATCCGATTATATCCTTACAATTGCTTTACTTTAGAAAAAGAGAGGCTGATCAAACAAAATTTTTCCATGAGACATCTCACCGAACCAAGAAAACCAGGGCAAAAAGAAAAATAAAGCCTATTCTAAGAGGAGAAAACAGAACATTTTATTTTTTCATATATGTGTCTTTCTGATATTTGTCATCCAAGATTGTGTACAAAACCAAATTCTAAGGTTTCCTAAAAACATAATCAATTTACCTGTAATATCTTGAAAAACTTGAGTTTGAACTCAGTCCTTTCAGCATCATCAGAGTCAGCCCGAGGCCCATATATATTGAAAAGAACTGCATGGTTACTACCCTTAATATCTCATAGAGTTGGCAAATAGACATGATGCAAACTGCCACTAGATGTTAGAGTTCAAAATTCTATAGCATTCATTCGACAGTATAAGAGCATTGAGGTTCAGTACTTTAGTATAGACATGAGCATTTTACTGTGTCTCCTCTTTAAGATGCTAAGAAGTTAGAAGAGAAACCCACCAAAGTGATCATGATCCGTAATGACACAACGCCCCTCGCTATCAACTTGAAGAAGATCATCCTTCGCAAACTCCTCAAGGCCTCCTGCTACATTAGCATGATTTTCATCCTTTCTACCATTTTGAAGGAGACCCGTGAAGCCTTCCTCCGCTGCAACAGGCAAAGCCACTTCCCTGCTTGAAAATGCGGACTTCACCCGGCAAAACGTTGCCACCCCTGAATTAGTTGTTTAAGCAGCATAGTCATTGCAAGCTCCGAATTTGTTCGAAAAACACCAAAACTCAGAGAAGGGAAAGGAGGAAAAAAAAAACAACGCAGTAGAATCCTATCTCTAAATATCATAGATAACAGACCCATTTCCACTTGTAACTTATTTTTCACCGGTAAGCAATTACAGCCTTCAACGTTAAATTTTCTATTAAGATGGAAGCGACCCCCCACTCAGAATGGGGCAAGATACTAAATTTTCCGAAAGAATCATTCTATCGAACGGCTAACCTGCATACCCGGTGCGGCCTTTATCCGACGTGCGCGTACACGAGAAGAAGGACTCGTACCCCTCAGCCATCACCACATCCGCCGTAAGCTCCTGTCTCCTCAGCTTCGTCTCCTATCGTCGGTCCCCAGAGCAACACGAACAAGCGGACATTAGCCCCCGGAATGCTAAAAATAGAAAGCAACCCAATCGATCAAGCGCGGACCTGAAAGCAAATGATGTCGGCATCGAAGGAATCGAGCAACCTGAGGAGCGAACCGAACTGGGAGATCCGCTGCCTTAGGCCGTTGACGTTGTAGGTCACCAACCTCATCGTCGTCCTCCGCTCGCCAGCGCCGCCGTCGTCCTCCGCCGCTGGCGAATCGGAGGACATCTCTCCTTCTCGGTGACGTCTTGCTTTTTTCCGAATTCTCTGATGTGACCGTTCGGACTGAAAATAATGCGGCGAGCGTTGGTGCCACAATGTCCAAGTCCTCTGTATGCACTTTGAGAGTATTCACATCCCTTTGCTCCTTGATAATGCTATTCCCTGCAACCGATCGTACCGAGTCTGCTATACACTCGGAAAAAAAAAATCTTAAATTTTAAGTTTTTTTTTTTGGTAAAGCTTAAATTTTAAGTTCAGTCCTAATTTTGCCCCAAAATTTTTTTTCTAAAAAACTCAACTTTAAGTCAAGTCGAATTAATCCCAATGAGCACCTTTTTCATATAAAAAAGGACTAGTGGGGAGTTTCGAGTTCTCATATTCTCATAGGATTAGAGTAAAGACGGATTAATTTTAAGTGTGCTTTTCAACTCGGTAAAATGAAAATTTGAAAGTGAAAAATAGAATAAAAGTAGAGTAAAACTAATCAAAAATAAAGGTCAAATCCAGTCAACCATTGAAGTTTGTTCCATTGGGCATCTTTTCCTCATGAGAAATGACATAGGGAGGGTTGAGGTGGGGTTTGAATACCCATCTTTAGGGAGGATTGAAATAGGAACTATTAGTTTTAGGTATAGGTTTCGACTCACATACCCTGTAAAGGGATAAGTAAAAATTTGTATGTAAATTGAGAGTTAGAATAGAACAAAAAAAGATCCAACTTTGAATTTGATTCAAATTCTATCCTAAACTTTAACTCTTGTCTCAAATATGCCCACATCAGCCACTAATCCAGCAATCATTGTTAATCAGTGATAATTTCTTTAATACTTTGTTTGGAGATATTTATTACAAGCATGAAAATGCAGCTTTAAATAACTAATTATGATTTTTGGTCGGATAATTAACGGAAACAAATTTAAGATTAAACTAATAATTGGTGATTTTATTTTTGACAAAAAAAAGTCTAAGACAGATTTGGAATTGAATCTGTAATGAGAGCTTTTAAATTCAAGGCAGGATTGATATTAGATCTAAAGTTTGGGTTTTTTAGGAGATTAGGCATTTTTAATTCCGACACTCTTCTTTCTTATTGGCCGACGTTGGCAAGATCAACGGTCGCGATGTCGTCGTCCTCCGTACACTACCTCCGCCCGCGCCGCACCCGATAACCGCCCCCGCTCTTTTTCCGATACATGGAAGAGATTATAAATTAAAATTTTCTTTTTCGCTCCCCAATATCCTCGTGGCTCGTGGAGAGCACAAGTTTTTGCAGGTTGCTCCCACCTCTCTCTCTTTTCTCTCTCCTCTTTCTCTCTCTACATTTCACGGCGAAATCCAAGCCCGAGGGCTAGGTTTCGGTCACCGAAGCAGCAGGAAGACGAAGGCGACGACGAAGAAGAAGCAGAAGGAGGAGGAGGGCGTGGATGGATCAGTGGAGGACGGATTTGGGAGCGTCGACTTCCGTCCAGCAGCACCCGTCCAGCAGGCTGCACGCCTCGCACGAGGAACCCAGGTTTCTCCCTCCTGCTGCTTCAGTCCCCTTTTCTCGCCGTCGCTTCTTAACGGCGCGCGCGCGCGCGCTCGGACTTTTTCAATGTCGTCGGATCGGCATGAATTCCTGCTAACTGAAATCGCGCGATACGGTTGACAAAAGAAAAAAAAGCGTCTTTTCTTATTTGCTTGATCGGTCGTTTCGATGCTCTGTTTGATTGACGATGTGGCTGATGTTTGCTTTAGCATAAAGTTGGGAAATTGTTATGTGGGTAGGGGATTAATAGTCTTTAGGACGGATGAAACGCCTTGTGGTACCCGTGAATTTTCCCGAATGCCTAAGAGTAATGTCTGAGAGTATGTTTTTTTCACGGTGTTTTGCTTGTGGGTTCCCGTCGCAGACCAAGGGAGGAAGCGGACGTCAGGGATCCCGTGGCTGCGAGGAAAGTCCAGAAGGCTGACCGTGAAAAGTTGAGGAGGGATCGTCTGAATGAGCATTTCCTTGAACTGGGGAGTACACTAGGTACAGATAATGGTGCTCATAACATCTCACTGTTTTATCGACCATGATAAGTTGTGGGCTTAGTTTTTTCTCTTTTGCCTCTTAGATGATGAGGTCGCTTTCCAGGAAGATAATTGAGAATGCTGCATTTCATGTTCATTGTCTGATTATGTGTGGCATCTAAGTAGTAAGTAGGGAAACAGTGAAGTAACTATTTTGACGCTTCAACTGCCAGTGGGCATGGCTTTGTTGACTTTTGTGAAGGTCACAAAAGTTAACGAGTCCATGATGAATTCTAAATTTTCCATCGTCTAGAGAAGTGCTTGTTTGGCCCCAAAATACATGTGAATGTGTTATATGTGTGACTATGCAACAGATTTACAGTTAGGAGTGGATAGAATGAGCTGATATCGACATTTAGAGTTACTTCCATTGTACTTGAGAAACACTTTCAGGGTACTTAAACTTTTAATTTCTCGAAACTTTGATTTAACTATTAGCAACCGCTTTGGGGAAGTCAGGATGATGACATTGCAATCCCAATATATCAATCGGAACAGTGCTCTTATTTTCCCCCAAATACCCGTGTCTGTTTTAAGAATTCAATCCTTATGTGCTTCTGAATTTCCATTGGCATTGCAATTCCAAACTTGTAACTCAGTTTTAAAAAATGGATCAAATCTCTCTCTCTCTAAGATTGATCCTTCTTGGTCACTGATCAATGAGAAATAGGTAGTTTATTTAGGCAAATTTATTGCAGCTTGGGCTGTTATAACCAACTGGTACCCCTTATTTTGTCTTTAAGCTTCATGTGCCAAAGAGAGATGTGATGGAATGTCCTTTCAAGCATGGAGCCAGAAGCTTATCGCTCTGTTTGCTGTGCAAGAGAACCAATGAAAGTTGCAGGTTTCTTGTGTTCAGTTGAATTTGACATACAGGATACTGGAGATAAAAGTAAGCAGTGGGGTATTCAAACTGACCAATTCTCAAAGATGACTAATTTCACTTTGTTGTTTTTTCAAGCATAAAAAAGGCATGATTTGATGCTTATGCTTTTATCCTTAATTCCACTTATTTAGAATCTCTTGGATATTGGACAGGGTTCGACTTTCTTGTTTTTTCTCATTATAGTAGATGCCATGCACTGAATGATATTATCAAGCATGTCCTGTTTCTCTGTAATTACAGTCCCAATTTGTTTACGCTAGACTTACAAACAATTGCTTTTGCCTTACCTGTATGATCTACAGATCCTGATAGACCTAAGAATGACAAGGCAACCATTCTCACGGACACAGTCCAGGTGCTGAAGGATTTAACTGCGGAAGTCAACAGATTGAAAGCTGAATGCACAGCTCTTACTGAAGAATCTCGAGAGGTGGTTTTCTCTTAATCCAGTATCCTGAGGTTCTAATGTTCATTGTTTGCATTGGTGCTAATAATGACTTTGCATTACAACCAGCTGATGCAGGAGAAAAATGAGCTCAGAGAAGAGAAATCATCTTTAAAATCTGATGTTGAAAATCTTAATGTCCAGTGCCAGCAAAGGATGAGGGTTATGTACCCTTGGGCTGGCATGGATCCATCCGTCGTCATGGGTCCAGCCTACTCATATCCAGTACCAATACCTGTCCCTCCAGGTCCAATGGCCATGCACCCACAACTTCAGCCTTTCCCTTTCTTTGGAAATCAGAATGCAAGCTCCATTCCTGCTCCTTGTTCTACCTTTATCCCATATTCAATGCCTGCCAATCCCACAATTGAACAGCAGTCGACCCAATATGCTTCCAGTTCTCATATGTCAAATAAACAAGATTCCAAAAGCAGGTCTTCAGATCCTCAAAGGGGCAGTGATGCAGAACAACATGAGGATTCAAATGACGTGGCAACAGATCTTGAACTTAAGATGCCTGGAACATCATCACAGCAGGTTGCGTTTCCATTAGTCTGAACTAGAGCTAGATCTACTGTGTGAATTATCACAATATGCATAACAGTATAGTTTATGCAGGACTTGACATCTGGAGAAAAGAAGGGCAAGCAGACCCAGAGAAAGGAGATAAGTATTACTGATGGGAGCTCGTCGAGCAAGTTTTCTTCATCTCAAGCTTTTCCAGATAGTTCCTCCAATAGCATTAGTGACAACACAAAGTCCAGTAGATGAAAAGTTAATTCCTTACTCTGTTAAACCAACACTAACGCTAACTTATGTAGCTTGTATCTTATCTGTGTCATGGTCGTAGTTTTTTCTGGCTCTAGAGAATTTGATGTGCAGGTGCCTTGATCGTGAAGAAATAAAGGGACACAGAGCTTGCTGACTGCATTTTCTTTTCTTTAAAATGGAAAAAGTTTGTCTGGTTCTTAGGGACCTGGATGATTGCTGTTTTAACCTACTTTAAAATGCCACAGTTTTCTTTCCTGTTACAGGCCTAACTCATTTTCTAGTCCTTTTGTAGTCTGTACTCTGGTTAACCGAGGCTGGTCAGTTGTAAATTATGTCGTGGTTACTCAACTTGTTGAAACAGGGAATTTTTGTAAGTTATTCAGACTTCAGAGCATGTGCATGAAACTTAAACAAGGATGGCACGTTAATTACTCTTTAAAGGGTTTAGCTCTGGCAACCACGACATAATTGATTTGAGCTCAGAATTTGCATCCAAACCATTCTTGGGGTCTGCTTGAACTTGGTCTGGTACTCGTATCATCGACTGGAGGAGAGGCGAATTTTTCATGTTCCACGCATCACCTCCTGGGTTCGCTGTTCTATTGGCCATGATTCAATGTGATTATGAATGGTTTTTGAAACTAAGAAGGGTCACCCTAGATAGTGTGATCAATTTATTTTCCTTAATGGCCATTCAGCATATATCTCTATATTCGTCGCAGATAAAGCAGGTGCATTGCCCATCTCTGAGAGAATGAAAATGTTTACATTTCAGCCATTTGCGATGCCAAAAATTGGAAAAAAAGAAGGCCGTACGAGTAAAAAGCATTGCATATTCTGTTATTGGACAGGCCCTCTAATTCGAGGGCGTTTATTATACAATCACAGCCTACGCATCCCACGCTCGTTACAAGACGCACGCCCGTATAGCCCTTCCTTCTCGCCAAATTATCGGCCACAGCCAGCAATCTCTCCAAACCTTCATCCCCAAACACTTCTTGGCTACTCGGGGTGCCATGCAAAATCCCTCGACTCTGCATCTACCTTTTGTACAGGGCTTTCCACTGGCAATGGAGCGAAGCACAGAGGCGGTCATCACGATTAGCTCGGTATATCTGGAGTAACGAAAATGCGCATCACATCTCGTGCACCCTTTTTTCCCTTTTTAACACCCAAAATCTCCAGAATGGATCTATGTCTTCCTTAAATTCCGATAACCAGATGGGCCTGGCAAGTTTCGAGAGCCCATGCTTGCAGTTCTTAACAGATTTCTGAACTCTGTTAAACTTATTTTCCCATCTTTGTCGATGTCGGCTTCCTCTAGTAGAGGATCAAGGGAGCCTTTCAAACCTGTCTGCTGAAAAGGGCATGGAAGCATCATGTCAAGATTACACATAAACATGCCGAACCATTTCTTTGTACCAAGCAACATAAAAACCCTTTGCCACTACTTTGTGCAGAATAAACAACAAGAGGCAATAAATTCGGATAGTATTTTCAGATGAGACAATAACCAAATTATCAAGGTCGCAATGCCAACAAGCTGAACAGTTTCTTGATGTGAAGAATGTAGCTATGCTACTACTTTGTGCCCAGTATGCAAAAAGACAGACGACTTATCAGGCTGCTATTGTCAAATAACACAATAACCAACTTATCCCAACTTTTGAGCAATTTTGCAAGAAACAAACCTCAAGCTTCCAGGAGACGGTCCAAATTCAGTTACAAATTAAAATGAATACATTTGGCACTGTCTAGGTACTTTAAATTTCATTCTACCCATACCCATAGTGACACAAATGAGAACTAGAGGGCAAATGAACGTGGAAGGGATGAAAATGAAGATAGTCAAACTTACCAGTCTAAGTTCTTCTGTGGTTATATAACCATCTCGATCAATGTCAAATTTCTCAAAAGCAGCCTGTGACCGCAGCTGCCACTTCTCCGAGTCATGTTGCTCCATTTGATGCACATGAAGAGTTGCAGCAACGAACTCAGTAAAATCCACTAGCCCATCCGTGTTGCTATCGATCTACATGAAGGAAAAATAAGAGATTCTTATGCACCTTTTAGGACTCACATGTTTGTGCAAAATCTGCAAGCTTGGCAGCAGCTCATCTTATGAACGAAAAAATCAGTCCAACATTGCTTGGCTAACAACGTAAAAGCAAGTTTTCAAAATGACGAAATGTGGAGCAAGAACTATATGAAAGCTTTAAGCATCAAAGATGAACAAAAGAGAATCACCAAAACAATGAAAGGACAAAGTGAAACTGACAGAAATGCTATTCCACAAATCCACCAGAAAATCAAATTTCAATTGCTACTAGGAGAAAACAAGGTCATAACAAAAGTAAAGACAGAGTTACCGCTTGAAGAATCTCTAAGACGCGTGATTCCTTCAACTTCCAGGGAAGATCCTGAGCAAGGGCCTGCATGCATACAACACTCATGATCATGATGTAATTAAAATATTCATCAGAGTGAATGTGGAACGAGAAGGAAATAGATACCTCTCTCATTTCTTCAAGACTAATAGAACCATTTTTATCTACATCAATTGCAGCAAATTGATCCTTGAGGTCAGCAAGTTCCTCTTCATCAAGTGTGCTTGCCAGTGCCTGCAAGGACTAGTTGTTAGACAATGACATGATGTAACATCCTTTCCTCATTGAAGGAATCTCACAAAGCATTTTCATTACCCGTAGAGCAAACTGCTTCAGTCGGCCGTACTTCACAAATTGTCTCATATTGTTCAAAACAGATATATCAATAGGGATATCTGATGCATTTCCTCCTTCTCTGACCCATGGATGTGCTGAAAGTTGCAGCAATGAATTAAGATCAACACTAAGAGGAAACAGAAAATCCTTAGCTCCAAAGAAAATGAAAAACAAGAATAACAATTAATCTAACAATTCCCTCGTTCCCTTGGCTAGAATCTGGCATAGCAAGAGCAATCCAAAAAAAAGCCAAGAAAAGCATTTCCACATCACCAATATTCTAGACCAATACTTTTCATTAGAATTCCCTCATGGCATATCAATCAGCTTTCATATCAGACACCAATTGAAAACTTACAGAGGGCTTGAGCAGCAGTAAGTCTTGCCCTGGGATCCTTCACCAGTAGCTTCTTCACAAAATCTTTAGCACTATTGCTTATTGTTGGCCATGGTTTACGATGAAAATCAGGTTTCTTCTTTAGAACCTGCATCACAAGAAAAATGTCAATAAGTGGCCACAGGAAAATGGAAAGTTAGCTAAAAGACAATCTGAGATGAAGGAATCCAATAATGATCAGATATCTTTTGGCAGGAAAAGCCATCAGCTTCAACAAAGGATCAGAAAAATATTATAGAAGCTATACAAGGAAAGAAAACGACGAGAGTAACTGAAAATTCCATCTTATATGATAACTTTTCTAAAACATGTCTAGAATTGGGGCAGATGATGATAAAGGCATTGCATGAGAAACGGCCATTTTTACCGAATTGATATTGCGACAAAATGGAAGCACCTAAAACAAGGAAGAAAACAGAGGGAAAGAGGAGAGTCAGATAAGGCACCTCCTTGAAAATACCATCTTCAGTTTTATCCCAGAAAGGACGCCTCCCACAGAGTAGAATATAGGTAATAACACCAATGCTCCATACATCTGATTCTGGGCCAGACTTGCGTTTCAAAACTTCAGGAGCAACATAGTAGGCACTGCCAACAATATCTTGAAACCTTTTCCCTAAATACATTTGGATCAAATTAAGGAGTCATTCAAGCAATTAATCAATTAAAGAAAAATGTCCCCAGAGGCCTACAATGTTCAAATTATCACCAGAAGACAAAATAGCTTAAGTGCTGTACAGGTTTATATTAATCTTTTTGGCACTTAATTCCACTGAAACAGAAAGGGAATGGCAGAAAGACATCTAGGGGAGAACTTGCACTGGATGAGTTCACTCACCAGGTTTTATGAAGTCAGACAAGCCAAAATCTATAGCCTTCAAGGGAGAATCCTCTTTGCTTGATTTAAAGAGAAAGTTCTACAACCAAATACATATTTCAGAAAATTTTGAATGCCACTACTTGACATTCATGATAAAAAAGGGCTGAGTATACCTCTGGCTTCATGTCACGGTGCACTAAACCATGCAAATGACACTCTGCTGCAACCTTGAGCATCTGCCTCACAACAACTGCTGCATCTTTCTCAGTGTAGTGGCTATCCTTCCTGATCAAAGGGAGACCATGACGACATGTCAAACTGAAAACTAGTTACACTGGAAAATAAGCTGTAGAGACAAACATTGAAGTTCCTTACTTGGTGAGTATCCTGTCCAGCAACTCACCACCCTCACAGTACCTGATATTAATATTTCAAGAAGACAAGCGCCATATGAATTGATGAGGAATTATAATAAAAACTATTCACAATTGAGGATGAAACTAAAAAAAAGTTATAGTCAGAAAAAAATGAATGAAAGCATATTCTAAATAAATTCTCCAAGCTTGATGTAGGAAAAGTTCAAGGAACAAAACTTACTCCATGGCTATGTAAACATAAGAGTCATCCTCAAATGCATTATAAAACTGAACGACGTTCTCATGGCCTGTTAAGGCTGTCAAAATCTTGACTTCCCGCTTGACATCTTCAACCGCGATGGGAAGAACCATCTGTCACCATTATCCAATGATCTGATTTGAGATATTGCAATAAGTACATAATAGGAAGAGAGAAACTCATCTTGGAAGTACACACTCACATAGTTTACCGTCCTAGGATTTCATGAGACAAGAAAGAAACAAGCTTATTCACTAAAATGGTTCATTAGAAAAGAAAACACATTAACACACCAAATCCCCAGAAAGGAACCCTTTGTACAAACTGCAGCAGATCTATAATTTGTGGGAGAATATTCCTTTTGATGAAATAAACAAAATGAAATTCAACCATGATGATTATCAAAGCACTCATAAGCATTGACACTTAGCGGGGAACTATAAGGAAGTTTGAAACTTAATTTCTTTCAAACTCCATTCTGGAAGCACAAACCAAAGGACCTGTAATACTGTTTGGACAGCTTTGGGTAACGAATACGAAAATGTGCATGAATGTGGTCCTGACTATTGCTAGGCATAGCCCCAAGTGTACCAACCGTGAAAATGTTCAAATAATTGCTAATGCAGGTAATTTATTCAGTAGGACAATCTCATTAGCACATCCCAATCTCAAGCATAAAAAACTATAAGCTGCAGCCAACACTCTACCGACTCTTAACATTAGTCTACAACACACAACTGGGAGAGATGGATCATTTAAGCACAACAATAGTATGACAGCATGATCCTCTCACTTGACATCCAATAAGATTTGTCCATGTAAAGATCAAATAAACTGAAAACCATTTGGAAAAGGACTCTTTAAAGTAATAGCATCATCTGACCAAAAGAAGTAATAGCGTCAGAGTTAAAGGAATTGAAGCATTATTCTTAGAATTAGAATGTCAAGATAGAGTTTTGCAACTCAATCCTAACCCAAAAAGTCCGCATTCATATTTAGTGACTAGTCAAAATCATCAAATAATCAAAGATCAATTCGCAGAAAAGTTCGTGAGACATATTTACACAGACAACGATAAATTGAAAATATCCTCCGGGAGATTCAGGAGAGACGTCCCAATCACACAGAAGCAACAATTTCCACCATAATCACGCAACCATACCTCAGAAAATCCAGCAGCATTATCTTAAACACGCCCTAAAAGCCACAATATCCTCACAACTCGCCCAACGAACACGAACACCAATCCCCAAATTCAAGCGACAAAGTCAGAACCATCACCTTACTCTTGTCAATCCTCTTGACCGCAACTCGATTGCCATTGGCCTTGTCGACCGCGACGTACGTGTAACCGAACTGCCCATGCCCGAGCAACTTCCCCAGCGAGTACCTCTCCGCGAAGTCCCTGGCGTACCCGAAGTCCGCGCGCTTCCCGCAAGGGACCGCGCCGCCGCCCTGCTTCCTGTTCTTGTCGCCGCCGCCGCCGCCCTTCGGCTGCTGATCGTCCTTCTGCCGCTTCCGATTCGCCTCGCCCGCCCCATCCCGATCCCGCTCTCCACGCCGGTTCCTGCCCCGGCGCGTCGATCCCTGCCGAGTCGCGGCCTTCGGCCGGCCGGACCCGGCCTTGGCGCCGCCGCTGACGACTTTGGCGGTGGAGATGCAGCTTCCCATGCTCGATTCCCGAGAGCCTCCGGCGGATCAAAAAGAGGCAATGGCGGATGCCGAATTGATATTACGCAACGAAGTGGATCGCGAGGAGGGTAAGTCGGCAGCAGAGAAGAGGAAGAAGGAAGGAAGGAAGGAAGGAAGGAAGAGAGAGAGGTGGTCAGACAGAACAAGCTTTAGAGATAAAGATGGGAGGAGTTATAAACAAGACAGGAAGGAGGGAGGGAGGGAGGGAGGGAGAAGGAGGGAGGAAGGAGGAAGGAGGAGGAGGTGGTGGGAGAATTTGATATATTTTTCACTTATTTACTTTTATTTATTTATTTATTTATAATTTGGGTGATGACATGAGGATGGCATGTGGGAATGAAAACACATGTGGGGCATCCTAACTTCTCTCCTAAATTATGGGTTCATGTAAGTGACATGCAGGAGCATGTCTGCCCCTTTTGCCCATTCACACTGATTTTCATGGAAAAGTGGCTGATGAATGAAAAGAAAACCCTTTCTTTTTATAAATGGAGGGACAGATTCTTTTTTCTTTTTTTTTCAAATTCCAAAAGACCAGAGCATGAAAATATCCATCCTTTAAATAAGATATATTCTCCTCACCTCTCCATCTCCATCTCCACAATTGATTTTCAGATATTTGTTGAAGCGCGTCATATTCAATATCCATTTGGATTATTGCCATTTTATAATAAAATTGTTAACCCTTACTTTTCTAGCGATACGATAAGATTTTCCTCACTTTCCTTTTATATATTACTTATTAAAATATTACGATAAATACACGTCGATTTTCTCTTAATCATGTGAAAGTGGAAAGTCACCTTTTTTTTACTTTGGTCAAAGCATAATCATTGCCGCCCGTGATCTTTTCTATTTCGGTTTAGATTTGAATGCCCAAATTTACTTAATTCAATCGAGATTTTTCAATGCCTTGGACCAATATGAAATTTTTCGTGTAGCATTTCGTCATTGTCATCATCATCTCTAGCACGATACAAATGTAGTCCGTAGGTTCATTTCTATGCTTTTACACCTCACGACCATGTGCGCACTCATCTCCATAAGGGTGGGTCTATTGGATCGTTACCATCCCACCGTCCTGATTCCAACCCTTCAAGACTAGCTCATATTTACCAAACATCGGCAACTCCAAATTGGAATTCCACCCAAAAATTTAAAATCAGATCGATAGAATCATAATAATAAATTAAGGTAAATTAAACAATTCTCTCGTGAAAGAAATGGAAATTATGGGAGAAAATAAGGAAAGGTGGCGTCAAGTCATCGTTATCCAACGAATATAAAAAAAGAGAAAAAGGCGATCGATGTTGTTCCGTGCGAAATGTTCCACCCAATGGGGAGGAATGGGACGTTTCATCGGATAAGACTTTCCCCGTCGACCCAGGCAACTTTAAAACGTGAAGTCGCGTTGTCGGAGAGGGACCGAGGAGGAGGATTCGTGGGGGATCGTCGTTCCGGCATGGCAAGTCGACGTCAAACTTCTCGAGAGATGACCTGGTCTTTGTTGACTCTGGACTCGTTCAAAAAGCCTCGTCAGATTCGTGTCGTGACAAGGAAAAAGCTCATGTCGCGTGGGGATTAGTTGCGAATTGCGACGGTGTCTTCGGCCGGGGCCCGTCACCGTCGCAAATTTGAAGGTTTCTTCGTTCGATCTGCCCTCCAAGTTCGAGGATTTAGTCCGGTTCTTTCCCTTTCGACCGAACCATGTTTAATGTTAGACTGGAAATTTCGCCTGGACTCGTGGGGATCGGTTGGTGGCGGGGGAGGCCGAGCGGGGCGGGTCGTAGTCACGGTCGATGGAGAGACGGGGTGGCCAAGGTCGCGAGGGAACTATGGCGGTGGCTTGGTCCATTACAGTAGATTGATGAGACTAGTAAATGTTAATAGCAGCTCTCGTAATTACAAACATGGAGCGATTTCGTTGGAGAAGAAAATCAATGACATCATCATCTCTCTCTTGAACCCGTGAATTCTTGGCGAAGGAGGCGTTTGAAACTTCAAGAACGAACGGGCAATCTTTTCACGTGTTTTGCAGACTTCCTACACGAGCTACACGATGTCTAGGGAATAGTTATGGAAGTACACAGGTCCTTTGTTTCTAGAAGTGACCCTTGAGATTTTGCAAAATAAGAAGAATAGTTTTACTTAAATAATCCTACAAACAATTTTCTTCTTCTTCTTCTTCTTTTTTAAATTTATGGTAGTTATAATGCTTTGATTTGATACTTCAAATATAGTAGGAGTGAGTAATTTCAGGTTTTGTACAAATTCTACCCTGAAATTTACCTGTTAGAACATGTTTTTTTATTTTTTGAAACTTGAAACTTATCTTGCCTTAGAACCTTAGAATCTATTCTGTCATAGATTCTAAAGTTTTGTTTAAGATGTTATCCAGTTCCACTTATATTATTAATTAATCAATTGTGATGAATTATCATATTTAATGAGCATCACTTACTATTATAATTTACTGATCATAATTTATATTAAAATATGTGAAAAATATAAAAGATTAACACAGTAAAAATCTTAGTTATAAAATGGAAGCTTAGACTAATGATTTTATAATATACACATATCATTGAACATTAGCGGTAGGATTATTTGAAAATATGACCAAGAAAAAGATAAAAAAATTGTTTCAATTTATAGGGTGCAAGTTATAGATTCCTTCCACCAACCTATAACTTATAAGTGAAAGGAATCTAGAACTTATAACCTATCTATCGAAATAGGTTCTTTTGAAGTCTATCTAATTGGACAAGTTCTTACTAGTCCGATTCTCAAGTTTCAAGTTTTATTCTGAAACCATGTTCACCCATAAAATTTAACATTATAATGTAAATTTAAAAATATGATAATTGGTGGTTGAACTGTAAATTCAAAAAAAGAAAAATTTGGCAATTTTCTCTCCATTTTCTATTCCCTACCCACGTCCATAGATAGCCTTAGGGTTAGAGAAGAGTTTGTCCTGACGGTGACCGGGCAAGCGGGGCGGCATCAAGCGGGGTTGACTGGCGAATCTCTCCTAGTCTTTGCCTGGCTACTTGCCGAAGCTCATTTATGCAAATCGCTGCAACTTGAATCAATCAAGACAAGTTTTGTACCTTGATTACGACAACGTGATCATCCAACTTGATGTACTTTAAGAAACGGGTCGGTTGTTGAAGCTGTCGGTAATTTTACGTTCAAGCACGAGTACATGTACTTCTCATTCGAGGATTCAACCCGCCGGCGGTGCTTATGCTTGACTAAATTGGAAGGACCCCGGGTCGCTAAAACCAAGTCAACGCTTATACTTCACTATACGAGCTGGGCAACTGTATCTTTTCACGAGACCGTATATGCATCGTCACTCGTTTATCTTTCCACATAGAAAAAGCAGAGGCTGCATCATAGTTCTAGTATGATGAAAACATGCCATGACATAAAAGTTTACTGGTCACAACACGATCATATTTCAGTAGCTCTTGTTCCGTTCCTCTTACTCTTAACCTAATGCATTCTCGAGCGCATCGGTTGTGCACTGATGGTTGTCTAGTTTCCTAGAGCAACTGACCTAGGTTGTCTCCGACCTAGTTCAACATGCAATTAACGCGATACAAAACCGTATCCTGAACCCTTAATAGACTCAAGCCAGGAGCTTCTCCAAAGGCTTATATTCCAACTCTGCTTTGTCCAAGTCATTCAGCTGCTGCTCCTTGGCCGGCTTCTTTAGCCTGGGAAGTTCAATGTCCTTGTGCATTTTCCTCCTGTAACTGGAGTCCACCACCGCTTGGTGGTCCGCACTCTTGAGCCTCCCGTTGCTCAGATACTGCCCGGAAACCAGCTTCAACATTAGTGATCAAAGAGCTCCAAAGTAGTTTCATTCGATTTTATAAATTTGGGTCAAAGGACTTTTCGACAGTTCAAAGCTGCTTTACGAAGTAGTTGCAAATTGAACCTAATCCAACTTTTTAGTGATTAAGTTCCGCCATTCTGCTTGACCTCGTGAAACAAGCAGATCTAGTTAGGTACATGTTTTACCACTTCACCATTGATTTTCATCACCAATTTTTTACAAAATGATACTCGGACGTCCCATAATCACCAAGATTCACCATGACGGCTCCTTCCACGGGTTGGACAGTAGTAATCCACGTCTTGCCACCACCCCTGGGGCTGTGGACTCCACCCACTTCAACCTTCGGCAGCAGGGTGATGATGCTCGAATCAGTGTTCTATTTAGGTCTAACAATATAACCTACGAGGAGTGGATAGGTTGTTTTAGAAATTTTGACAATTTTTGCGGAAAATAGCTGATGTGAAGTAAATATCATGTCAAGATGATGTTTCAAATCTAGTGAAAGAAATGTGTGCTCGTGGAAGTAATGCGAGCGAAAGAGCAGCACACAAAGATGCATGGTGATTCGGCTTTATCCCAAGCCTACATCTACTCTTCAAACTAACAACCACTAGCTGAGCTGGATTATACTAGTAATCTATTCTATAAGTTACAATCAACATGCCTTGATTCTTTTACACAATACATCACACCGTTAAGCGTCAACTGCTACTCTTACTCATGTACACTTAAACTTTAGCACAATTATTTAGGCAACACGAATACAATATTTGGGGAAACGGTCAAGTTTTGCTTAGAACGTAGCAAATTTCAAACCTTAGCATTTGTCACTCACTAATACTTAGTTTCTAAGTTCTTCTATTTTACAACAATCTTCAATTCTATTAATTGGATGTGGATTGCAGAAGTAAAGAGCTATTAGAGTTACTATTAAAGCTATTGTCCAAATATAGAGCTATCCATAAAGTCTTTTTTCTAAACATTTTCAGGCTACCCAAAAAAAACATTAGTTGTTGCCGGCGCTTCAGTTTCTAACAGACCTATCAAACAATCTAGTTTGTCAAATATTCTTTTCATTTGGATTATGCTGTTGTGCGATTCCACAGCCACAATGGATAATTTGTTGATCCAACAAGCATTATCAAATGTACGTTGTTGCCACAGCACCAATGATTCGAAATTTACAATTGAAAGAACAAAAGCATTGGATTCTTAATCTCAACGTACAATTGTTGAGATGATTTCTATTATATATAGATATCACAAATGGTATATTTGTAGAAAAGAATATAACAATGGAAAATAATAAATAAAGAAATTGTTATATTACAAGAGTTGTTAATCCCTTAATTCTAGCATCTCTAAGAATCAGTTTGTGATTTTGATTGGATTTTGATTGATATTTTTAGATTTTTCTTCCTTGATTGATAAATCAATGCCTTTAACAACATCAACTTTACCTGATCTTTAAATCTTTAGGTCCGTTGGTACTATTTACGAAAAATCTATATTATGGCACATTGCATTCTTTTATTCACTAAATCACAACATGGATATTACGTAGTCCTTTATTACAAATATTTGCACATATCATAATAAATATTATACTAATGATAGTTTGGACTTGAGTTTGAGAGTTAGATTGGGCTGGAGGCACTTCAGATGGTATTTTATGACAATTTCCTGATCTATTTCAACAGATGCTTCTACATGCCCCTGGTCCACTGCCATAGTTTCCGATAGGACTCCCAGGAGCTTGTGAGCAAGCCCCATCAGCTCCTCACCGTACTCTTTAAGAACAGCCCTCTATCCCTCAGGCTCGTCCGGCCATCTGGAGTAGTCTCTGCTTTGAATTGGATATCAGAGGAATATCTTTAATTCACGCCAGTCTTGGATAGCTTCTCTGCATTCATCATGGGACTTGGGGAAGCGAAAACTGGATAACAGCCGATGCAGGGAGGATCCGCATACTTATGATATGCAAGTAGGGCAGCTCCAGGAATATGTAACATCACATTTCCACACAGAAAAAGCTGAGTTGCATATTAGTTCCAGCACGATGAGAACATGCCATGACCTGAAGGTTCACTGGTGAAAAGTTGATATTTCAGTAGTTGACGTTCCTTTCCTCTTAGTTTAGCCTAACGCTTTATTGAGCGCAAAGGATGCATTGATGATGAGTAACTATATCAGCAGCACGTCTCTGACCCAGTTCAGCAAACAGAAAGAATGATACAAAGCCATATTCCACACAAAGTATTTAGAACCTTCGTGGACTCAAGCCAGGAGCTTCTCTATAGGCTTATACTCCAACTTTGCTTGGTCCAAGTCATTCGATTGCTGCTCCTTGGCCAGCTTCTTTAGCCTGGCAAGTTCAATGTCCCTGTTCATTTTCCTCCGGTACATCTCTGTAAAAGCAATAGGCTTGTCCAGCACAGGTTTCTCTCCCTCCCGAAGCTTGAGAGGGTACACAATGGCTTCGGGTGCTGGGTGCTGGAATGTGGCTATAGACAACCGGCTGCAGTTGGAATTCATCACCGCTTGGTGGTCCGCACTCTTGAACCTCCCATTGCTCAGATACTGATCAGAAAGAGCAAATACAGTGAGAAGTGAAACCATACAATAAAACATCTTGTGAAATATACTGATTTTGCCAATAGAGAATGCATAGACATTAACTTAAGCAGCTATCAATTGTGAAGCATGCTTATGTGCAGACGCAATTACCTAACATGTTAATGCATCACCATAGCCATAGGCTCAATATGTCATCTGGATAATAGAGTGCTAGAGTGGGTTTAGGCAGCCAAATTTTTCCCTTGTGTTGCTGTAATAGCTCTATGTCACCAGAGAGACGAAGTAGGGAGTGTATGTACTAACTTGTTGACCATGACTGGTATTCATCATGACATAGGCTGGCCTGGCCTGTGCATCAGAGTTGGACTGTTGAATTAGGCTAGTTCAAGCCACCTTCAGACAAATGTGTGATGGTCCAACCTGGCTAGTGTAAAAGAAGTGCAACTATGAACAATTTGACCAACACCTACCCAATTAGTTCGAGGATCTATCAAGGGTACTTTAGAAAAACTTTACCAAGCAGCTTCAGGATCCATGATCAAAGAGCTAAAAATTAGTTTTACTGAGTTTCACAACTTCGGATCAAAGGACTTTAACATTTCAAAGCTGCTTTCCGGAGAAATTGCAAGTTTATCCTACTTTCAAGTGATTAAGTTTAGCCATTCAGCCTGACCTTATGAAACAAGCAGGTCCAGTTGGGTACATCTTCTAACAATTCCACAATGATTTTCATTGCAAAATTATTTTCAAAATGAATTCACATGTCCATAATCACCAATATTCACCACGAAGGACCCTTCAACGGGCTGCACAGTTATCCACTTCTTGCCACCATCCCTGGTGGCCTGGAGTCCACCTACTTCATCCTGGAGCAGTAGGGTGATGATGCCTGCATCAGTGTGTCACTTGAGTCTGAGAGTTAGATCTGGCTGTGGGCACTTCGGATAGTAATTAATCACAAGCTTTTGATCCATTTCAACACATGCTTCTGTTAATCCCCTTCTCTTATCTTATAGCTTCCAATAGGACTCCCAGGAGCTTGTGAGCAAGCCCCATCAACTGCTCACTGTACTCTTCAGTCATGGCCTCCATCCCTCAGGCTTGTCTGGCCATCGAGAATAGTCTCTGCTTTGAACTGGGTATGAGAGGTATACCATTAATTCACGCCAGTCCTGGACAGCTTCCCGCTGCATTCATCACAAAACTGTCGTCTGTCAAGACTCTATAACTTAATCTTCATCCATTGACCTAGCCGAGCAATATCGTCCAGTGAGTAGTAACAGTAGCTCCCTGAGGTAAGAAAAACAGAGCTACATGGGATCAAAGCAACACAAAGAATATGGGCAGTGGTTTCAAATATGGAATCAGAAATGAGAAGAATAGTGAACAGCAATGTAAGATAATTGACAACATATCAAAGGATATCTAGTCTTTGGCTGTAATCAATTCCAGAAAAGTGTCTTCATTTCATTTGTAACCCATTCTATCAGTTTTCCACCTGTGTCGATGTTTAAGCCAAGGTAAGTACATATCAACAAAGAGAACATCTAAATATAGACCCCAAAAAGAGCACCACCACCACCACTAACAACATATATATGTACATGATAAAAACACAGTAGCCAGGGCAGTCGACACAGCAAGAGAGGTGATTGTTGTTGAGAGCACAGCTTTGCTATGATACTACTCATAGGGTATGCGGAAATGTTGTGGTGGTAACATGGGAGAATTGTAATAAACAACTCAAGACACTCATTATGCTAAACTGCAGTACAAGTATAATACTCAAAATAAACACTCACTTATCTATTGCAGTATAACTTCTCTCACACCACACTTAAAACACTCAAAAACACACTAGCTGATACATGCACACACTCAGCTATTATATCTTCCCTTCTCGATCACGGAGGGACAACTTGCTCACACAGAGCTACTCTCTGAGGCTCACACCTTGGTTTCTCTCTGACGAGACTCTCTCTCTCTTAGTTTCTTCTTCTCACAACTCGTGTGGCCTACCTTACGTTTGCACTACTAAGCCTTAATTATAGGCTCAAACTTCACCACCCCGCGTCCAGTAGCTGACTTCATCATGGAACTGAATATGGATACGAGTTGCACACCTGGCTAACAGCTTGTATCTTGAAAGAGTCCAGCTGTCTTCAAAGTTCAAGTCGGTAATTTTATTTTCCTTTACCAGTCGGTTAAGACCAAAGTGCAATTAGGTGTTGTCTCCAACAATTGTTTCGAAAAACTACCTGTAGATGGCTGGAGACGAGGAAGCCATCCTTCTTGCCGCCAATCATATCATACCTGAGCTTCTCCTCGGCAGGCAAGACGAAGAATTCCCGAGCGAGACAATACATCTCCCCGACCATCTGCCTATCAACCCTATGATCAACCACCTGGAATATCCCCCACTCCTCACAAGCCTCCACAATCTTCCTGCATATCTCACCCCTCCTCCCATCAACCTCATCGATCCCAGCAAGCGATATCACCGGAACATCATTGCTGAACTGATTATAGGCCACCGTGGGACGCTCATCCTCGTCGCGCACAAACTTCTCTTGGAGGGTCCTCTCCTTGGCCAGCATAGCGAGAGTCGACAGTGTCAATCTCAGCTCCCCTGCTTCTCTAAGGAGTCTAACCGAACGCTTACTGAGCCTTCTCTTTTCGGGGTGGACACTCGAAAGCTGGCTACAGTCGAGTTACGGTGAGGAATATATAGGGTGGTGGGAAGTGAACGATCAGCATTAACTATCACCCATTTGCTCGTTAGCGAGAGAGGTCCCGCTGTCGCAGACAACCCCAATCGCAACCGATCTCGTGCCTCCGTGTGGGGCTGGGCTGTGAACGGAAAGGGAAAAGCAAATGTGGGGAAGTGTAACGATTGAGGGTTTCTTGAAAAGCTTCGATCTTCATACGGAATCCACGATAGATGGACAGAGAAGAAGGAAAAGTTGCAAGTTTTGGGGACGATAGCGATGGTGGGAAAATTACGGAGATAGGCGTAGTGTTCACCTTCGTGGCGACGTAGTCGACCTAACGAACTAAATAACCGTCGTCGTACCTCGGAGTGTCCTATACGCAGGTGGTCGTTGCCCAGTGCCCTCTCATTTCACGAAAGAAAGAGTGCTCTCATTTTCGAGGGGAGAGAGGGGGGGGGGGGGAAATACAAAGCCAAAAGTGCCAAAACGCACAAAGGGACACAAGTGCCAAAAGTTCAAAAATGTACACTTAAGTGCCACTTTTAAAAAAATTGAATCACTTAAGTGCCAAGTCGCCGAACCCTACCGGAAATCCTACGTGGCAAATTTTTATTAATTTTCTTGCCTACGTGGCTCGCCGGAAACTAAATCGGCCAAAAATCAGCCAAAACGACGTCGTTTTGGCTGACGTGGATTTAAAAATTATTAATTAAATAATATTAAATAATTACAAATATATTATTATAAAATCGATTTTATTTAAAAAAAAAAAAAAAAAAGGAGGAGGGGATCGGCGAGGGCTGTGCAGCCCTCGCCGCCGCCGCCGCCGCCACCCCACCTCGCCGGGAAGGGCCGGCGACGATAGGAGGGTCGGCGGGGTCGTCGCGCCCGGCCGGTGGGCGACGACCCCGGCCGACCCTCCCCTACCGTCGCCGGCCCTTCCCGGCGAGGGTTGCACAGCCCTCACCGATCCCCTCCTCCTTTTTTTTTTATTAATAAAATCAATTTAAATTTTTCAAAAATCTGACGTGGACAATTTTTTTAAAAAAATTTCCACGTGAATTTTTATTTTGAAAAAATGCCACGTGGATTTTTTTATTTTGAAAAAAAATGCTCCGTCAGCAAATGAAGTCGTCGGAAAATGGACACGTGGCAATTTGGCCGGAATTTTTCGCCGTTGGCACTTAAGTGATCCATTTTGCTCCGATTTTGGCACTTAAGTGTACCTTTTGTAACTTTTGGCACTTAAGTGTCCCTTTGTGCCAACTTTTGGCACTCCAGAGGTTCGCACCTCGAGAGGGGTGCTATCTCTTATTTATTTATCTTTTTTTTTAATCAATGACAAATAATAGTACTATATAATAATGAAATTTACCTACAATTAGATGGATTTAACCAAATTGGATACAAAACACATAATGAAACAACACTAAGTTGTCAAATATTATCATTTTGAAAATTGGATTGTATCAGTTGATACAATCAATATTGCACCCTTTATTTTGTTTATTTGACCTAGATCAAGGTGTACTGCTTAGGTGATTTCAAACTGATGTTAAAAGCTTTGAAAAAATCACTTGATATACCAATTCCATAAACCGAACTCGTATAAAAGAAATACATCAAATAGGTAATAAAATTTGTTTACAAAGTGATATAATATGCAATGCAAACTCTGCATTTAAAAAGCAGGTTACATTTGACTTACACGTGAGTTTAAATGCATTAGTTTGTGAATTAATTTTGTGTATCAATCTTAATATACCTATTTGACCAAAAAGAAAAATCATAATGTTGATTTGTATGAACGAATCGTGCTATTTTTTAAGTGGGCCTAAAGAAGGAAACAAGGTGACTCACTGGACTTTTCCTACTGGTCAAAGCATGTATCAGCCCCTTTAATTAGGTTACTGTTCTTTACTTTACAGCACATGGTTGTGCCCTAAATAGTCAGTACCAAACCAATCAGATCAGAGCCATATAAACGAGTATGGTTGGATAAAAATTCGTGCAAATTCCAAAAGCTATCCTAAACAGGGAGTTGCTTGCATCTATAGATAGGGAGCATTGAATGCAATTTGCTCAGGTTAGGCAAGTAGAATTAATGGGCAAAAATTCTGATTCCTTCCTCAAGATGGAAATCGAAGATAAGATAGGTCTCGACTTTTTTTTAGTAATTGTTAGGTTTAGACCCATTAGAGATAAAGATATCATGCATGACCAGCCATCATGTCCAAACGACGCATGTGACCATCTATCATTGCAAAAGATATATTTTGAAAGTCAAGAAAATTCTTCATAGATCATTAATGATGTTACCTAAAAATTTTTGGTGATACTATATTACCAACTCTATTAGCAAAAGTACGACACGGCAATTTAGATGCTAAGTTGCATGGCCAACATGGTGTAAAAAGATAATCAAAGTGCCCTTATGATACACGAATTTTGACCAATTTTTTTGTCTTGGTCTTTAATTGATATGCAGACCGCTTTAAACGAGTTAATATCGTGATGTGTGCAGTAGGTAATGATTATGCAATAAGTAGCATCATTAACCCTAACAAGCAAGGCCGAGGCATTAAAGTGAAAGATCTTACGAGGATCTTGTCATAATATATCTACGATAACATAGTATGGAGTGATCACTTGAAAATTAACAAGAAAAAAATGGGGGAAATAATGCAGTAGTTGCCATTCGTGACTCAGTCGACAGAATCTTTCGTTCTCCTCCTTAGCATCATCATCAACAATATTTAACAGGTCGACACCACTTCACATCGACATGGCTAATCTCATGTTTCCTATGCCCATCGAAAGAGTCGTCACAGCGCTCGATCGAATCCTGGGGTGTCTGGAGAGAAGAAGGCTCTGTGTAGTGACGACGAAGGAGCATGCAGTTGCAGCAACATACCTGGTCATCAGCTCCAGAGAGTCGAGACTTGAGGATTCAGTTGTTCGGTGTTCTGTCATCTCCGGTCCGGGATGGGCAAATCATCTTTATTCTCATTCTTGTTTTTATTTAATGTTTTGCATATTTGCCTGTCCAGATAAGAGCAATGGCTTTCGAGCGGTTTTGTTTTACTACGAGCGTATTGCGCGGGGCGGCTGGAAGCAATAGCAGCAACATGTGATTTTGACTGATGAGCTTGACTTTCTCTTGAGGATAAAGAGGGGCAAATCTTGAGTGACTGATTCTCCTTCTGAAGGGCCAAGCAAACTTTTTGACCTTTTCATGAGTACAATACTATTAAAACTATAAAAGTCCACCCCCTCTAATGAATGTTTCCATTCACTAGCCTATGGGAATCCTTGGCATGATAAAAGCCTTTAGCAAAAGCTCTTGTCTCACATGTTTGAGGAGGAATAAAGGGGCTCGATCCATATATGGGTATGGTTCCACACTTGTCTATTTGATCAAATGCCAAAATGGGTATTCCGAATGGATGCAAGAATTCGGTACTCTATGTATACTTGTTGTGACTCAAGAGCCATTATGTTGTTTCCTCAGGTGTGATTGAAGAGGTTAAGTAGCATACAGTATTTTCATTGATCAAAAGAGACTAAAAGACGTGATAGGATTGAGATCACTTACCGAGAAACATCTAGGCTGTAATAAGAAGATCCCATCACTATCATTTCCCACACTCAACCATGAAGTACACTAAACTCATAGTGCAAACCATGTCACCCTAAACTTAAACCAGGAAAATAAGTGACTTTTGAAACTGGTTTCTGCACATTTGTTTTTCATGTCGATAGTAAGACATAAGCTAATCTCGTAAATTGCCTCCACTTCTATAAACAATATATATTTATTATTCAAGTTAATCCCTCTAGCTATCCTGTGTCACCTCAAATCCCCCAAACTAGGCCCACATTAAATTCAAGACACGCTATGCGATCCCCAAAGACCACCAAACATTAGACCTGGCCTTCAGCATCGATAACTAGGATGTAGAAACTGAGTACTTGATAAATTCTCTAGCCTTCACTAGAAAACTTGTTGGGATATCTAGTGTGCGTTTGGTAATTTCTATTTCTGAGAACAATTTTTTTAAAGTAGTTCTTTTTTATTTCTACTTCCTAGAACAATTTTTGAGTAAAATAATACATTTTGATGATTCAATTAAATTTTATTCTTTCGGAATTTTATGTTTGGTGGATTCAAAAAAATTATTCTTTCGATCGTCGGAGACAAATGGCTAGTCGCCGAATGACAGTTTGCCAATCACTAACATCTGGCTGCTGAATGATGGATGTTGATCGCCTATTGATGGCAAACTATGGGTGGCGGCGACAACAACAACAGCAAGCGGCAACAACAATGACATTAGGGGGAGAATTGCCAAAAAAGTCCTAAACCTATTAAGGTTGTGCCGGTTTAGTCCTAAACCTTTTTTTGGTCAATTCGGTCCTAAACCTTTTTGCGATTGTGCCAATTGAGTCCATCCGGCTAAATTTGGCCGGCCGGAGCTAACGTGGACGCTGGCGGCGCCGGCGACAATATTTTAATATTTTTTTAATATTTTTTGATTTTTTAATTATTTTTTAATTATTTCCGAATTTTTTTATTGTTTTTTTAATTTCTCTGTTTCTTTTCTTTTCTTTTCTTTTTTTTCTCCCCTCCCCTCCCCTACCCCCGCCGGCGGCAGTGGCCGGCCAGCGCCGACAAGGCTGCCGGCCACTGCGCGAGGGCCGCGAAGGCCTCGCCCAGACCTGGGGGCCGCCGGCGAGGGTCGCGGCCCCGGCTTCGCCCAGATCTGGGCGAGGCCGGCCGCGGCGAGGCGGCTTCGCCCCTGATCTGGGCGTCGGCCGCGGCGAGGCGGCTTCGCCCAGATCTGGGGGCCGCTGGCAAGGGTCGTGGCCCCGGCTTTGCCCAAATCTGGGCGAGGCCGGCCGCGGCGAGGCGGATTCGCCCCGATCTGGGCGCCGGCCGCGGCGAGGCGGCTTCGCCCAGATCTGGGCGAGGCCGGCCGCGGCGAGCCGGATTCGCCCCGATCTGGGCGAGGCCGGCCGCGGCGAGGCGGCTTCGCCCAGATCTGGGCGGCGCCGGCCGCGGCATGGCCTGGCCGCGGGCGAGGCCGCCTTCGCCCGCGGCCAGGCCATGGCGAGGCCCCCTCGCCGCGGCCCCAGGCCTCGCCCTGGTCTGGGCGAGGCCGCCGGCGAGGGCTTCGCGGCCCTCGTGCAGTGGCCGGCAGCGTCGTCGGAGCTGGCCGGCCCTTGCCGCCGGCGGGGGAGGGGAGGGGGAGAAAAAAAAAAGGAAGAAAAAAACAGAAAAATTTAAAAAAACAATAAAAAATTCGGAAAAAATAATAAAATTCAGAAAATAATAAAATATTATTAAAATATTATTGCCGGCCGCCCGGCGCCCACGTCGGCTCCGGCCGGCCAAATTTGGCCGGATGGACTCAATTGGCACAATCGCAAAAGGTTTAGAACTAAATCGGTAAAAAAAAAAAAAGGTTTAGGACTAAATTGGCACAACCCCAATAGGTTTAGGACTTTTTGGCAATAAGCGGGGACATTAGGATAATGGCAACAGGTGGCGGCAAGCGGGGCGGGGACTATGTTGGTGGTCACGAGTAGCGGCAACCCAAGAAATAACTTTCTAAAAATTATTTTGAGGAACAAAAAAAAACATTTTTCTACTTTTCATTTTTATTCTAAATCAATTCCCTTGAAAACTTTTTATTTCAGAAAATAGAAATACTAGCGGACGTTACTAAATGGATTTCTTTTTTCTTTTTTCTTTTAATTTTGGGGAACAAAAGAATAGAAAAACCAAGAAATAGAAACGTTAAGAAACACTAGTCTTGTTATATGATAAATTTGATAGAATGAAACATAAGGAACTCTGCACCTTAGAGAATCGATGGATGTGAAACTTCAGCAGTTGCTCGATGATCGACTTGGAACAATGAACGATAATTGAAAACGGAACAAAGATGGGGCACCCTCTCTGCTCTGCTATCTAGAAGAGAAGTGCGAGGCGGCAGTGGAGGAGGAGCAACTCTAGAGACGAGGGATGAGACAGAGGCCCTAGGTTGCATGAGAAGATGGGGAAAGGAGCGGCTCTAGTGACAAGGAACAAGACGAAGAAGCCCTAGGTTGCGTGAGAATGATGGAGAAAATGATTTCCTTTTCTTAGGAAGGAGATATTCATTTTCCCCAGTTTTAGACTATTTTCTATCGACTGAAAATGTTGACCTTGCCTGCTCGGTTTTCCCCTCCCCCAAACACTTCTTGGAAACAAGCACAGGCTGATTTCTATAAGTTTTCCCCAAGGCAAATTGCGCTTCGTGTGTGCTGGATCAATCTGGCATTGGGAACCTTCGCTGTGTGCTTCTCAAATTGAATATTATTTTCATTACCGTCGATGAGTGCATGCAAACTCGGATACGTTGTTTGTCGTGCGAACGCGCCTTCACCAGCGATTTCCACCGTCGCCACCCTTTCTTTCCTTCGCTATAAAACCGCCTCAAAGCTCACACTCTTTCTTGCAATTCATCACTGCTCACAGCTCTCTTGTCTCTGTCTCTCTCTCTGTCTCTGTCTCTCTCTCTCTCTCTCTCTCTCTCTCTCTCCCTCCCCCAGCTACTTTGTTGGCATAGCCCTCGTGAAAATATTATTTCTTTCGAACTCTTTCCATACGTTTACCCGTCGTCTACTTGATTTGATTAGCTTCTTCTTCTCCTTGATCCTCACCATGGCCTTCAGGAAGTCTCGCATCGCCTCGCTGATTCTGCTCTCGCTTTTACTCCTCCATGTTGTAGAAGCTCAGAAGATGGTAATTATAAGTATTTTTCATTATATACGTGAAGACATATGTGATTCGATAGTTAAATGTTCTACACTAGAAGTATAAATAAAAACTAATCAATTATTCGTTTGCGTAGACCATTATATCTACTGATGATCAACAAATGAATGCTTAACGGTTGCAGATGGATAAAACTGGAGCACCCGTTCCTTCACTCCAGCCCATGGATTGTGGAGCAGCTTGCGAAGCGAGGTGCAGGTTGTCGTCGAGGCCGAACCTGTGCAAGAGAGCGTGCGGGAGTTGCTGCAGCAGGTGCAACTGTGTGCCCCCCGGCACGGCTGGGAACGAAGAAACCTGTCCTTGCTACGCGAATCTCACCACCCGCAACTTCATTCACAAGTGCCCTTGAAAATCATGTTTATTCGTCCCATAAATTCATCAATTTCTACTGTTTCTTTTTTCTTGCTGTTTCCTGACAAAATTGTATCGATTTCTCTTGTGGGGTTTCTTGTAATGATTGTTGAGTGTGAATTTAATGAATAAATTCTACTACAATGAACAAACAATGTCTCTCGGGGCCTAAAAATGATTTATTTCAACAATACAAACAAATCCATGAATAGATGTATACTTAGTTTGACTACCAAATTCAATAAATTCAGAAGAAAACAGCCCAATATACATAAATAATAGATAATTTTCATTATTAATGTCTTCCAAGCAAGAAAAGGATAATGCAACAATAGTCAATGAGTAGTTTGAGAATCAAGTCAATTCATTGAATAATGACGCCATACCTATATCAAAGTATGATTTCGTTAAAAGGAGATGAGAAAATTTTAAACTTGGTCAAGTAAATCTGAGCCATCCACTGGCCAATGCCACCTCATCATCTGCTGGCCTTCTACGAGTCCTTGGAAACGCAAGCACAAGACTCCTGTCTAGGCAAATTCCTGGCCTGGCTCGGCCCGACAATATACATGGATCGGATTCATAATAATTGTTGATTACATGGGTCATATGATCGATTAACAGCTTCGGTTGCAGCATTGGTCCATAAATCCTTTCGAGGAGTGAACGCACCAAATAAAAACTAAAGTTGAATCGACAAAGGAAAAAGAATCACACCCACAACGTCGATTTTTTCCAATCATGTTCGGTTGATTAAGGTATATGTACTCGTTAGGTTCCTGGTCTTAAGATTTGGAATGTGGAGAGATATAATCAACATACCACGTTATAACATTATGCATGCTCCACGGATGAAAGTTACCATGTGGGTTTTCGCCTCTAAAAAACAATTGCTCTATTATACCTAGCCGAACTCTATTAGCGGAAGTACTACAAGGTAGTTTAGATGCAAGTTGCGTGATCGACCTGGTATAGAACGATGTGATACACGTCTGAACCTAATTGCACTGTTTCATATGCAAGTCAATACCGTATGTGTGTGTGTGTGCAGAAGGTAATAATTTTACAATTAGTGCATCACTTATTACAAACAACGCGTTGAAGTGAAAGATCTTACAAATAATTTTTCCCCATACAACACCGCCCAACTCTATCAGCGAAAGTACAACAAGGTACTTTAGATGCAAGTTGCGAGGCCAAAATGGTGTAAAGAGATAATCATAGTGCCCGTATGATACATGAATTTCAACCAAATTTTGTGTTTTCATCTTAAATGATGTGCAGACCGTTTCACGCTTGTGTTAATATCGTGGTGTGAGTGTGTAGTGGGCATGATTTTGCAATAAGAAGCATCATTAACCCCAACAAGCAAGGCCAAGGCATCGAAGTGAAAGATATCAGGACGATCTTGTCATAATAAACCCACAACAACATAATACGGAGTGATCAATTGAAAATTAATAAGAGAAAAATGGATGAAATAATGCAGTAGTTGCCATTCGTGACTCAATCAACAAAATCTTTCGTTCTCCTTCATAACATCATCATCAACAATATTTAATAGGTCAACACCACCTCACATCCACAGGCTAATAACATCATCATCAACAATATTTAATAGGTCAACACCACCACACATCGACACGGCTAATCTCGTGTTTCCTTTGCCCATCGAAAGAGTCGTCATGATGCTCAAATCCTCGAGAGTCCGGAGAGAAGAATGCTCTGCGTAGTGATGATGAGGGAGAATGCAATTGCAGCAACGTACCTGGTCATCAGCTTCAGAGATTCGAGACTTGGGGATTCAGTAGTTCTCGTCAACGTGATGGACCAAACTCGAGGCAATGCAATCCTTAATTCAATATAGTAAGCCTTCAATATTACTCATCGGCAACCATTATTCCAACGTATCAGAAGGAATATTGGAAGCCTTTTAGGGGTATCCGGGACTTTGTCAAAAGAGTCTTGATGATGCTTGCTCGAATCCTCAAGAGTTGGAGAGAAGGATGCTCGACGTAGTGATGATGAAGGAGAATGCAGTTGCAGCAACTTACCTGGTCATCAGCTCCAGAGAGTCGAGACATGATGGACCAAACTCAGATGTGATATGATCCTTAACTCGATGGTGTAAGCCCTCAATATCCCTCATCGGCAACCAATATTCCAACACATACAGATGGAATATTGGAAGCCTTTGAGGGGTATCGAGGACTTCGCCAGTTTGCTTGAGGGTTCTTTCTTCAGAAAACATGGTGTAAGCCTTCGGTGTCCCAACTCCGGCTTCCGATATCTTCCAATCTATTTGTTAAAATATCGGAAGCCTTTGAGGGACATCGAAGACTTAAGCCATTTCACTTCACAGATACAAAGCTCTAAATGATGAGTGTGTATATATATAGAGATCTCCCCCTCAGCTGATTGCAAAATCCTATCGAATCTCTAGTCTGGGATGGGCAAATCATCTTTATTCTCATTCTCGGTTTTATTCAGTTTTTTTGCATATTTACCTGTCCAGATAAGTGCTACGGCTTTCGAGTGATTTTGTGTTACCACAAGCATATTGTGCCGCATTGCTGGAAGCAACAACAGTAGCGTGTGCTTTTTGACTTATGAGCCTGACATTCTCTTGAGGATAAAGGGGCAAATCTTGAATGACTGATTCTCCATCTGAAGGGCCAAGCAAACTTTTTCACCTTTTGATGAGTACAGTGCTACTAATCTCATAAAAGTCCAACCCCTCTGATGAATGTTTCCATTCACTAGCCTACGGGAATCCATGGCATGATAAAAGCCTTTTGCAAAAGTTCTTGTCTCACATGTTTGAGGAGGAATAGAGGGGCTCGATCCATATAAGGGTATGGTTGCACACTTGTCTATTTGATCAAATGCCAAAATGGGTATTTGGAAGAACCCGATACTCTATAAATGCTTGTTGCGACTCATGAGCCATTATGTTGTTTTCTTTAGTGTGATCAAAGAGGTCAAGTAGTGTTATTAGTAATTTCATTGATCAAAAGAGACTGAAAGACGAATGATAGTATTGAGATCACAATCCCATAAACCTTTTGGCTGAGATAAAGAAAATTCCATTGCCAACATCTCCCACACTCAACCATGAAGAAAGAAAATACACGGCCCATAGTGCAAACCATGTTGCCCTAAACTTAAAGCAGGAAAATGAGTGACTTTCAAAACTGGTTTCTGCACATTTGTTTTTCATGTCGATAGTAAGACATAAGCTAATCTCGTAAACTCCCTTTGCTTCCGCAAATTGTATATACTTACTATTTGAGTTATATCCTCCGATTATCTCATGTCACCTTAAATCCCCAAACTGCACCTGCATCAAATTCAAGACACGCTATAAGAACCCTAGGACCATGAAATTCATAGTGTCGCGGGAGAGCCAGGGATTTTCATTCTGATCCACAAGCATGGAATGATAATTTTCCCACATGCGATAAAGCCCTAGAGAGACCACCAAACAAGATCTGTCTTGTCCAATATGTATTTAGAGGTTGAGAAAGATCGCATTATATCTTCAGTGCATCACTCCAATATTAAAAGATTCAATTAATTTTATGGAGATGTGACATTTTTGGAAAATATTTTTCAAGAAAATGACATTTTTTTCTGATATTTGATAGAAACCCAAAAATAAACTGGAAAATATTTCTTATGGTTTGCTAAAAGAAACTTGCTTTTATTTTCTTAGAGAGACATATATGCCTATTCGTTCGATTGAAGGGATGCACATGCTACATCATCAAATTATTTTCCGAGTTCTATGGATCCCGGCTCGAAAGTTGGGGATTGGGCCCCAGCCTCGTGGGACATGGGCCCCACCGCTGTTGTTCCCAAGCCCAAGCGCCGGAGTCCTCGTCGCAAAAGCGGAGATTTGTCAAACCCAGCCTCGTTATCTTGGGCTTCAGCCCCGATAACTAGGATGCCAGAACCGATTACTTGATAAATTCTCTTCCTTCAGTAGAAAACTTGTTGGGATATCTAGTCTTGTTATCTGATAAATTTGATAGAATGAAGCAGAAGGAACCCCGCACCATAGAGAATCGATGGACACGAAACTTCAGCAAGTCACTCGATAATCGACTTGGGACTGTGGACAATGACTGATAACGGAAACGACGATGGCGCACCATCTCTACTCTGCTATCTAGAAGAGAAGCGTGAGGCGGCAGCGAAGGAGGAGCAGCTCTGGAGACGAGGGACGAGATGAACAAGCCCTCGGTTGCATGAGAAGATGGGGGGAAAGAGCAGCTCTGAAAATGAGGGACAAGATGAAGAAGCCCTACGTCGGTGAGAAGGATGGAGAAAATGATTCTCTTTTCTCAGGAAGGGGATATCATATTCTCTAGTTTTAGACTATTTTCTATAGACTGAAAATGTTTACCTTGCCTGCTCGGTTATCCCCTCCCCCAAACACTTCTTGGAAACAAGCACATTCTAATTTCTATGAATTTTCCCGGGGCAAATTGAGCTTAGTGTGCGCTGGATCAATCTGGCATTGAGAGCCTTCGCCGTGTGCTTCTCAACTTTAATACTCTTCGTCACGGTCAACGAGTGCATGCAAACTTGCCTGCGAAAGCGCCGTCACCAGCCACTCCCATCATCACCATCCTTTCTTTCCTTCACTATAAAACTGCCTCAAAGCTCACATTCTTTATTGCAATTCATCACTACTTACAGCTCTCTCTCTCTCTCTCTCTCTCTCTCTCTCTCTCTGCCACTTTGGCAAAGCCCTTGTGAAAAATTATTCCGTCGTCTACTTGATTTGATTAGTTTCTTCTCGTTGATCCTCGCCATGGCCTTCAGGAAGTCTTTCATTGCCTCGCTGATTCTGCTCTCGCTTTTACTCCTCCATGTTGTAGAAGCTCAGCAGATGGTAATTATAACTATTTTTCATTATATACATGAAGACATGTATGATTCGATAGTTACTAGAAATATAAATAAAAAAATAATCAATTATTCGCTTAGGTAGACCATTATATCTACTGATGATCAACAAATGAATGCTTAACGGTTGCAGATGGATAAAACTGGATCACCCGCTCCTTCACTCCAGCCCATAGATTGTGGCGCAGCTTGTGAAGCGAGGTGCAGGTTGTCGTCGAGGCTGAACGAACCTGCTGCGCCAAGAGAGCGTGCGGGAACGAAGAAACCGGGGAGTTGCTGCAGCAGGTGCAACTGTTTCTTTTTTCTTGCTGTTTCCCCCCGGCATTGGCTGGGAACGAAGAATAAAACAATGAACAAACAATGTCTCTCAAGGCGTAAAAATGAATTATTTCAACCAAACCTTACAAGATGTTCTAAATTCGACTATTGAATTCAATAGAAAAAGCGGAAATGGATAACTTTCTTCGTTGATTCAATGGTCAACGGTTCCATATAGAATAAGCGGGGTGATTCGAGAATTAAGATGACGTTGTAGACATATCTAAGTATGATATCTGGAGATAAAATAAAAGGAGAACATTTTAAACTTAATCGAGTGTATCTGAGCTGTCCATTGGTCAACGCCACCTCAGCATCTGCTGGCCTTCTACAGGTACTTGGAAAAGCAAAGTACAAGATTCCTATCCAGGCAAATTCTCGGCTTGGCCCGGGCCCAAATTCCCATGGATCAGATTCATAATTACCGTTGATTACATGGCTCATTTGATCAACTTCGATTGCAACATTGATTCATAAACTATCATTTCTATATAAATACGCAGCTTAACAATTTAAAAATCAGACTTTTCTGCTCAAATCTCCAATAATTTTGAATTTCAAACATTAAATCCGAAACTACTTTGATACCACAAGATGTCACACCCCAAAATCATCAAGAATAGGGGAATAACATGGCCGTCCTTTCGCCCGAAGGACGCAACTTCAAACCACCAAAATCCAACTCATGAACACCCCATCGTCGATATTGCTCTTGTACTAGCCACTAGCTGAAAAACTTAAAAAAAGATTGAAAATTTAGAATGGACCATCAACATGTGGTTTCTCAAGATGGATCAATGGAATAGACTATTGATGTATAGCATGAAATTAAGCAATGAAATGGGCCATTAGCGTGAGTTAATGAGATTGATCAATAAATTAGATAATTGATGTTTGTTTTAATATTATTATAAAATGAATATTTCTGCCATAAATATAGTTACGTTAAAACATATGTAACTTATTTTTTATATGTTTATTATGTTATGGATTTGGGTTAAAAGAATTGTGGTTTGTTTGTAAATATACATAGTGGGTGTCGATCCTTACTAAACTGTGATTGCTCACCCTTCTAAATTTCCAATATTTTTTAGGTTTTTCAATTAGCAATGGCTAGTAAGAGAGCGATATCGACAAGGGATTTTCAAGAGTTGAATTTTAGTAGTTTGAGGCTATGTCCTTCAGGTGAAAGGACGGCCGTGTCATTCTCCTATTCTCAATGGTTTTGGGGTGTGACTAATATTGTGGACTTCGCCAATTCACTCGAGAGTTCCCTTCCTTCAAAAACATGGTGTAAACCTTCAAGGTCTCAACATTGGCATTCCAATATCTTCCAACCTACCTGTTGGAATATCATAAGCCTTTGAGGGACATTGAAGACTTTGCCATTTCACTTCAAAGCTACAAAGCCCTAATGATCGGTCTCTATATATAGAGATCTCCCCTTTGGTTGATTGTAAAATTTTATCGAATCTCAAGTCCGAGATTGGCAAATCAGCTTTATCCTCATTCTCGCTTTTATTGGTATTTTGCATATTTACTTGTCTTGATAAGTGCTACAGCTTTCGAGTGGTTTTGTTTTCCTACGAGCATATTGACCGGCGCCACTGGAATCAACACCAACATGTGCTTTTAACTTATGAGCTTGACATTCTCCTGAGGATAAAGAGGGGCAACTCTTGAATGACTGATTCTCCATCTGAAGGGCCAAGCAAATTCCTTGATGTGATGCCACCTTTCCATGAGTACAACACTATTAATCTCACAAAAGTCCACCCCCTCCTAAGAATTTTTCAATTCGTTAGCCTATGGGAATTCGTGGCATGATAAAAGCCTTTTGCAGAAGTTCTTGCCTCACATGTTTCAAGAGGAATAAAGGGGCTCGATTCTTATATGGGTCTGGTTGCATACTTATCTATTTGATCAAATGCTGAAATGGATATTCGGAATGAATGCCAGAACTCGATACTCTCTACAAAAAAATGCATGCCAAGGTTCGTGTAGTTAGTGGATGCTTGTTGCAACTCAAGAGCCATTATGTTGTTTCCTCATACACAATCAAAATGGTAGTGGCATCAGTATTTTCATTTGATCAAAAGAGACGAGGAGACATCTAATAGGATTGAGATCACTTGTCCAGAAACCTTTTGGCTGAAACAAAAAGATCCCATCGCCGTCATCTCCCACACTCAACCACGAAGAAAGAAAATTCACTAAGGCTATAGCATAAATCATGTCAAACTTGACTTAAACCAGGAAAATAAGTGACTTTTAGAACTGGTTTCTCCACATTTGTTTTTTAATGTTGATAGAAAGACATTAGCTGATCACATTAATTCCCTCCACTTCTGTAGATAGTATATACTTACCATTCAATTTAAACCCTTCAGCTATCTCATGTCACCTTAAATCGTCAAATTAAGCCCGTAATAAATTTGTGACAGATTATGCGAATCCCAATACCAATGGATCCAGGAAGCGAACCTGTTTTTAGGGAGGTTTGGTCTGATTCTTGGATCGAGCCAATCCCAATTTCACACCCTTAATAGAGAGCCACTCTCTCTATGTCTTGGCTGAATTATGTCCTCTCTTGAAGTTTATTTTTGTATCTGGTGACTTATCTTCGTATCCTTCACGCTAAGCCTTATTGACAGGTATTCTACCGCCTCTTGAAGTCCAACCGACTTTTTTTTATCTGAAGCCAAAGTCCAAGTTGACAAGTGGAACTTTCCTTTCCTTCTTCTATTGCTTTCTTTCGACTTCCTTTTGACCAACAGCTTGTGCCTTGAAAGATTCCGGCTGTCTTCAAAGTCAGAGCCTGGTAAATTTAATTTTCCTTCACCAGAAGGACCAGAGTCCAATTAGGACTTTTCTTTCTCTCATATAAGGTGTTGACTCCGATCTGTATTTACAGGTTGAGCAAGATTGGGTCATATCTTCAGTGCATCACTTCAATATTATAACTGTCTGTAAAGTATCCCATGGCAAATTGAGCATCGTGTGCGCTGGATCAATCTGGCATTGAGAACCTTCGCCGTGTGCTTCTCGGTTTAAATATTCTTTTCATTACAGTTGGCTAGTGCATGCAAACTCAGATACAACGTTGCTTGTCTGCAAAAGCGCCTCCACCAGCCACTCCCAGCATCACCATCCTCGCTTTCCTTCACTATAAAGCTGCCTCAGAGTTCACTCTTTCCTGCAACTCATCACTGCTTACAGCTCTCTCTCTCTCTCTTCCAGCTACTTTGGCAAAGCCCTCGTCAAAATATTATTCTTTTAGAACCGTTTCGATACAATCACTCATCATTTACTTGATTTCATTAGCTTCTTCTCGTTGATCCTCACCATGGCCTTCAGGAGCTCTTGCGCCGCCTCGCTGATTCTGCTCTCGCTCTTACTCCTCCATGTTGTAGAAGCTCAGAAGACGGTAATTATAAGTATTTCTTACTATATACTTGAAGACATATATTATTCGTTATTCAAATGTTCAGCACCAGAATCACAGAAAAAAAAAAAAACAATTTACTCTCTTAAGTAGATCAAAAATTTTATGCTGATGATCAACAAATGAATGCTTATCGGTTGCAGATGGATAAAACTGGAGCACCAGCTCCTTCGCTCCAGCCCATGGATTGTGGAGCAGCCTGCGAAACGAGGTGCAAGCTGTCGTCGAGGCCAAACCTGTGCAAGAGAGCATGCGGGAGTTGCTGCGCCAAGTGCAACTGCGTGCCCCCCGGCACGGCCGGGAACCGAGAAACCTGTCCTTGCTACGCCAATCTCACCACCCGCGACCTCATTCACAAATGCCCTTGAAAATCGACTCTATTCGTGTCATGTATTCATCAACTTCTATAGTTTCATTTTTCTTGCTGCTTCCCAACAAAATTGTATCGATTTCCTTCTGGGGTTTCTTGTAATGATTTTTAAGTGTCAATTTCATCAATAAATTCAGCTACAACAAATGAACAATGTCTACTGGGGCGTAAAAATGAGTTCTCTCATCCATATAAACAAATCCTTACGTGAATGTATGCTTAATTCGTGTCGCGACCTAAAATTAAATTTTCTCGAAAATAATAATAGGTTTAGGGGTATTGTTAATTTCAGGCCGACGGCCCTTAATTAACTCGGACTCTCCCCAGCCCATACCCCGCGCGACGTTGGGATATCATGAAAGTCTTCTAATGAGGAGTCGCCACTAGCCTATTGGGGTCGACTAGAAACCAAGTGAGACATAGGAGTGTGCCTCACTTTCTACGCAACCAGAGAATCTAGGGTCGGGGACTTGATTACGTCATACGACTAACGCCCTTTCGGTACCTAACTTGATTGTATATCAACTAAGGTCATTGCAACACATTTGAGAAACCCAAGGCTCATCCTAACCTTTCTAAGGTGAGGAAACAGTATCTAAAATATTATGACAAAACAGGGTACAGGAGAAAAGCCCTATTGTAAAGCCTTAAAGGCTTATTCAATTTTTGTTCTTTTTTTCTCTAAGGGTTTTCTGAATTTTTTTAATTTTTTCTGATTTTTCTGAATTTTTCTGAATTTTTATGCTTTTTAATATTTTTTAATATTTTTTAATTTTTAATTTTTAATTAATTAATTTTTTTTTTATATTTTCAAATTTTTCGAAATTAAAGAAAACAAGATTTCAAGATTTTTTATTTTACTGATTTTCTGAGAATTTAAGAAAAACATTTATTACTGTTTTTTTGGAATTTTCTAATCCTTTTTTAATTTTTTTGGAATTTTTGAATATTCGAAAAAAAAAAAAAGGAAAATGAAATTAAAATAAACTTTTAAAACCTTTCCGAAATTAAAAACAAGCATTTTTTTATTTTTTGATGATTTTTCAATTTCAAATTTTTTTATATATATATATTTTTTAATATTTAATTTTTTTTTCGATTTTCTTTTTTCGATTTCTTTTTTATTAATTGAAAAGTTATTCGGACCGGGTCGGGTGACCCGGCCCTACTAGACCGACCCGGACCCTATCGGTCCGGGCCGGAGCAAGTGACCGAGCGGGCCGAATGGCCCGATCGAAAACTCTTCTAAATGGCCCATTAACAGCAAAATAAAATAAAAAGCCCATTTCCTATTTATAAAAACCCGGCCCAAATCCCAGCCTAGGCCCATTCAAAATTGGCCCAGCCTCGCTCCTATTCAGACTCTCGGCCCGGCCCCTCTTTTCTTTTTCTTTTCTTTCTTTTTTTTATTGGCTTTTCTGCATGCGTTTTCTCTCTCTTCTCCGCAGGTCTTCTTCTTCCTCGGTCTGCATGCTCGACGCCCCCCCTTTTCGAGCGTGCCTGCCGCTGCTTCGCCGGACCAACGCCAGCGCCGCCGAAGACACCGCCGAAGACCCTCACCGGTCCTAATGGGGCCGTCCTAACGTCTTCCGGCGTCAGCCGTTCCGTCCGACCGACGCCGAACGTCGCCGGCGATAATCTTCGGCAACCCGTGCAGCTCCCCATCGCCGGAATAAAAAAACACTCCCCTCCGATTCGAAATGAGCGGAAATCTCACAAAAATGGCCGTGATATTAAGAGAGAATCATGAAAGCAAACGAAATACAAACAAACGCTTATAAGACTAGGCTATCTAGGACGAATCCGACGATGAAGATTTCTGTATCTCGTTTGAGCATTTCAACAAACAGGTTGCGTGCATGAACAAAACAGGGATTCCTTAACTCGAGCCGGCCTGAGACCGAGTCCGAACTAACTGTCTAGCCATACCAGCATACACAGAGATATAAATGGAGGATGGACAGGGGCCGGGGCTCACGCGAACTGGTCAGCGCGAGCTCCGGCCCGCCTCCTCGTCAAAGCGAAACAGAGACAAGAAAAGGCGAAACCTACCTGGTTCAAGGACGAGTCGCGGCAGACGACGGCGGCGGACGAGCCTCCGACAACGGCGAGCTGCTTCTCGAACTTTTCCTTCCCCCCAGTTCGCTCTTTCCCTTGCGAAGTCCTCCTGGAACTCTCTCTCCTCTCTCTTTCTCTCTCGGGTTTAGCTCGGTTTCTCCCTCAGATTCCCTGAAATCAGTCGCTGGGATCCCCTTTCCTCCAGCCGAGCTCTCTCTTTCTCTGCCTCGCTCCGTTTTTTCTCTTCTTCTTTTTTTTCTCCTTTTTTCCCCCGCCCTGCTGGCCCGCTCTCCACTCCTTTTCTCCGGCCCCCCATCCCTTATCCCGGGCCGCACGCTGCTTCCGTCTCCACTCCTTCCGATGCCTGACCTTGCCGCCCTAATCCCTCCGTCTGACCCGCTGGATGTCCTCTCACGGCCTGCTGCCGCTGTCTCTGCAACCTGCTGCACATCTTATCTCTCTGCCGGTTGCTGCTGCTGTGAGGCGGTGAAGGAGAAAAGGAAGACAGAGGCGTGGGCTGGGCCGAAAAGGAAGAAGAAAGGCGGGCCGGGCCTGCGCAGGGAAGAAGAGGAGAAAGAGAAAGGGGCCGAGCCGGCCCAGCCCTGGCCCGGAACCCCCTTTTTTTTTTAGAAATTAATATGTATTTATATAAGAAAAGTAAATGGGCATTTAAAACAAAATAAACAAAATTTCGGGTGTCAACAATTCGACTATCAAATTTGACAAATTCAAAAGAAAAAAAGCCCCAAATGCATAAACGATAGATAATTTTCTTAATTAAGATCTTTCGAGTAAGAGAAGGATTGTGCGACAATGCTCAATGATTCCATATGGAATAAGCACGGCTATTCGAGAATAAAGTCAAATTATTTATTGAAAAATGGTCGTTGAACACAGATCTATTTCCGGAGTTAAAGGAAAATGGAGACCATTCTAAACTTGGTCAAGGAAATTCGACCTATCCATTAGTCAATGCCACCTCAGCATGTGTTGGCCTTTCACAGGTCCTTGGAATAGCAAGTACAGGACCTCCTGTCTTGGGAAATTCCTCGCGTGGCCAAGTCCCAAATTCACATGGATCGGTTCCACAATAACCGTAGATTACATAGCCTGTATGGTCAACAACTTCGATTCCAACGCTGGTCCATAGACTCATATGAGTAGTGTGAACGCACGAAATAATAACTAAAGTTGAATTAACGAAGAAAAAAGAATCACACCCATAATGACAAATTTATCCGGAGCCAACCCCTTTCTACCAATCAAGTTCGGTTTCCTAGAGTTCTTACTTTCGATAATAGTTGAATTAAGATGTTCACATTTTCAAGGGTCATAGTTAACAAATGGCCGTACAATACTAGTTAAGTTAAATAAAAGTAGTAGTAACAATTTCCCAGACATCATATAAAATGGAAGAATTACATAATTTGAGAAAGTGAAATAGTGAATTATAAAATTTTCAACACATACATAATAAAACAGAACTAATGTCCAAGGGACACTCCCTCATATATTTATTTTCTTTGAACCTATGAACGTGTTATGTTTCTCCCTTCCAAGAATTCTCGAGTTTATCACACCAATTTATGGGAAATTGCACCGTGCGTATAGGCCCACTTAATAATTACATTCATTTTTCTTCTTTCCGATCGGGGGATTATACTGAAACTACGACAAAATTCTACAAAATTCTGAGGATTTGTCATTTTATTTTTCCTCGTTCATGGTGACCTTTTGAACTTTGATATGAAGCCCTAACCATTGAGAATATATGGATCAGGACGAAATAAAACGAAAGACTCGTGAAATAAGTTGTATCTTAGATTTCATTCCATCAAATATGAAAAAGATTCCAGTCATTCCATTAGTCACATTATTGTCTATCACAATGAACGTTCACATGATCCGAGAGATCATCATAATTTAATCATCCAATGTTGTTGTCAATATTCCTTTTAGAAAACTTAAAAATCGACTGAAAAATAATTAGATGATGAACAAGTTCCAAACTTGGAACTTGAAACTTATCCCTTTGGAATTGATTCTCAATTTTTGGAATATGGAACTTACCCTATTTTCCCATTTCAGTTTCAAGATCTTTTCAAGAGCCTGTTTTTCTCTTGTTCTTTTTTCTGTTTTCAATTTTTACAACAAAATAATATGAGTAATAAAATGAATCAAAGTAAAAGATAAACAATAGAAATCTTCATCCGCCTAAAGTAACAATCCAAAAGATGAATGCATAATCTTGTACAATTATAAACGATCAAAACTTCAAACATGTAGTATGAATCATAAATTATAAAACTCTATTCCTTGTTCATCCATAAAAATATTGCACTAAATTCTAACTACCTAGAAACAAAATAAATAACATAGTTAAATTTGCAATAAATTTATGTGAAACCTTATTCTAGAGGTTAGAAACATAGAAACTCAAGTTTTTACTTCTTTTAGCTTTATGAAATTAGTTCCAAAACTAGTCTAGTTCCAAGGCGGGTTTTCACTTGAAATCGAGAGCTGGACCGGTTGCCACAATTCCAAAATTTAAATTTGGGAACTAGATATGTTTTTAGGGTGATTCGGTCCTGTTCCTATGTAGGTCCAGTTCCTGGGGCGGGTTTTCACTCGAAATCAGGAGCTGGACTAGTTGCCACAATTCTAGAAATTTAAATTTGGGAATTAGATCTGTTTTTAGGGTGATTCGATCCTGTTCCTATGTAGGTCTAGTTCCCGAGTGCAACAAATCTAGTTGCACATCCCTAATAAAGAGCAACTCTCTCTATCTACTTGGGCTGCATTATCTCTTCTCTCTTGAAGCTCGCATCTACATTTGGTGACTTATCTTTATATTTGGGAACTAGATTTGTTTTTGGGTGATTCGATCCGGCTCCTAGGTAAAACTAGTCTAGTTGCACACCCCTAATAAAGAGCAACTCTCTCTTTGTCTACTTGGGTTGCATTATCACTTCTCTCTTGAAGCTAACCATTTGCATTTGGTGACTTATCTTTATATCCTTCACCTAAGTGCTCTTGAAGTCCAACCGACTTCAATGTGAAAGGGAAGTTGCCATCACTTTTTTTTGGTAGGGGGGAGGAGAATAAGTGCGCTAAAAGTTCTAAAACTTGTTACGAAAATACAATTGAGTTTTAAAATTTTCAAAAAAATGCAATTAAATCTTAAAAACGGTTATAAAAGTGTAATTAAGTTCTAAAATTTTCAAAAATGTATAATTAAGTCTAAAACTTTCAAAAGTGTTATCAACAAAAAAACTTGATTTGATTAACTTGATTAGTTTTAAAATTCGATTGCACTTTTGAAAGTTTTAGGATAAAATTGCATTTTCGTGACAAGTTTTACAACTTAATTGTATTTTTTAAAAGTTTTAAAACTAAATTGCACTCTATTGACTGGTTGTAAGATTTTTAGTACACTTATCCTTTTCTTTTCTTTTTCTCAAGCCAAAGTCCAAGTTGACAAGTGGAACTTTCCTTTCCCTCTTCTATTGTTTTCTTTCGACTTTCTTTGGACCAACAGCTTGCGCCTCGAAAGGTTCCGGCTGTCTTCGAAGTTAGAGCCTGGTAAATTTTATTTTCCTTTACAAGAAGGACCAGAGTCCAATTAGGACTTTTCTTTCTCTCATATAAGGTGTTGACTCCAGTCTTATTTGAAGGTTTAGAAAGATTGTGTCATATCTTCAGTGCATTACTTCAGTATTATAAAAGTCCGAAGTTTCCCAATGCAAATTGAGCTTCGTATGCGCTGGATCGATCTGGCATTGAGAACCTTCATCGTGTGCTTCTCAGTTTGAATATTCTTTTCATTATAGTCAACTAATGCATGCAAACTCAGATACAAAGTTGTTTGCCTGCGAAAGCGCCTTCACCAGCCACTCCCAGCATCACCATCCTTGCTTTCCTTCACTATAAAGCTGCCTCAGAGCTTTCACTCTTTCCTGCAACTCATCACTGCTTACAGCTCTCTCTCTCTCTCTCTCTCTTCCAGCTACTTTCGCAAATCCCTTGTCAAATATTATTCTTTTCGAACCGTTTCGATACAATCATCCATTGTTTACTTGATTTCCTTAGCTTCTTCTCATCGATCCTTGCCATGGCCTTCACGAAGTCTCGCATCACCTCGCTGATCCTGCTCTCACTTTTACTCCTCCATGTTGTTGAAGCTCAGAAGACGGTAAGTATTTCTTGCTATATACTTGAAGACATATGATTCATTATTTAAATGATAAGGCCAGAATCACAGATTCTCTTACGTAGATCAAAAAGTTTCTGCTGATGATCAACAAATGAATGTTTATCGGTTGCAGATGGATAAAACTGGAGCACCGGCTCCTTCGCTCCAGCCCAAAGATTGTGGAGCAGCTTGCGAAGCGAGGTGCAAGCTGTCGTCGAGGCCAAACCTGTGCAAGAGAGCATGCGGGAGTTGCTGCGCCAAGTGCAACTGCGTGCCCCCTGGCACGGCCGGGAACCGAGAAACCTGTCCTTGCTACGCGAATCTCACCACCCGCGACCTCATTCACAAATGCCCTTGAAAATCGACTCTATTCGTTCCGTGAACTCATCAATTTCTATTGCTTCATTTTTCTTGCTGCTTCATAACCAAATTGTATCGATTTCTCTTGTGGGGTTTCTTGTAATGATTTTTTATTGTCAATTTCATCAATAAATTCAGTACGACAAATGAACAATGTCTATTGGGACATACAAATGAATTATCTTAACAATATAAACAAATCCTTACATAAATGTATGTTTAGTTCGACTAACAAATTCGATAAATTCAAAAGAAAAAAGCCCAATATGCATAACAATAGATAATTTTCTTAGTTAAGATCTTTTGAATAAAGAAGGATTGTGCAACAATGCTCAATGATTCTATGTGGAATAAACAGGGCGATTCAAGAATCAAGTCAAATCATTCATTGAAAAATGCACGTCCGATGCAAATCTAAGTATGATTTCTGAAGAACATTTTAAACTTGGTCAAGGAAATTTGACCATCCTTTAGTCAACGCCACCTCAGCATGTGTTGGCCTTTCATAGGTCCTTGGAATAGCAAGTACAAGACTCCTGTCTAGGCAAATTCCTGGCATGGCCAAGTCTCAAATTCACATGGATCATAATAACCGTTGATTATGTAGTCCATGTGATCAACAACTTCGATTCCAACACCGTCAATAGACCCGTATGAGTAGTGCGAACGCACAAAATAATAACTAAAGTCGGATCAACAAAGAAAAAGGAATCACACCCACAATGACAAATTTATCCGGAGCCTACCCCTTTCTACTGATCAAGTTCGGTTTACTAGGGTTCTTACTTTTGATAATAATCGATTTGAGATGTTCACATTTCTAAGGATTATAGTTAACAAATGCCCCTGCAACACTAGTTAAGTTAATTAAAAGTGGTAGTAACAATTTCCCAAACATCTTATAAAATGGAAGAATTACATAAATTGAGAAAGTCAAATACTGACTATTTAAACTTTCAGAACTAGTGTCCAGGGGACACTCCTTCATATATTTATTTTCTTTATACCCATGAACATGTTATGTTTCTCCCTTCCAAGAATTCTCGAGCTTATCATACTAATTTACGGGGAAATTGCAATTTACATCAGTTTATTAGGCTTGTAATATAAGTTACCGTGCGTCTAGGCCTATTTAATATTTACATTCATATTTCTTCTTTCCGATTGAGGGACTATACTCAAACTACGACAGAATTCTACCGTATTCTAACGATGATGCTTTTTCTTTTTCTTTTTTATCTTAATGTCCGTGAAGATTCTGAGGATTTGTCATATTATTTTTCCTCTTTCATGGGGTGACCCTCGAGCTTTGATCTGAAGCCCTAACCATTGAGAATATGTATATAAGGACGAAATAACCATGGAGTAAGTTGTATCTTAGATTCCATTCCATCAAATATTGAAAAAGATTTCAGCCATTCCGTTGGTCACATCATCGCCTATCACAATGAAATCTTCACATGACCCGAGATATCATGATAATTTAATCACCCAACATTGTAGTCAACATTTCTTTTTGAAAAAGCTTAAATATCCACTGAAAAAGAAATAGATGGAGAACAACAAAATACTTTCGGTGCCGAAAGCTGTATCTTGTATTCTGCTAATAGGAAAAGATTATCGCATTATCATTTGTGATGCAAAATGGTATTTGTAGCTATGAACTTCTCATCAGCTTGGAAAAAAAACACAGAGTAATTTCTTCAAGCCAGTGATTGTGATAATAAAAGGTTGGCATTATTTCCACCTCCTAAATAACTACATCCACCCCCATTTATACTAAAAAGACATTCTTTCAATTGTAGTTTAAAGTGATGACCCAACTCCTCCTTTTTTTTCTTTTTTTTATTTATAATTGTTACCATAATTAAACATTCTATTTGTTCTGTTTTTTAGCATATTAAAGAAAAGTGCATTTTCAGATATTTCCGTAATTTTTTACAAACTCCACGTAGAATCATTTTTTGAGTAGTAAAAAAAGAGGCATTATTAGATGTAGTGTAAAACTAAAAATTCCAATTTTCATCATTGATCTCATAACACTTATCCAATTTTTTGTCCATCTTATCTCAAAAACTCACTTTTTTGGTTAACTTTTTTATTAATTTCATTAGCCTACAATATCTATCAAGTCTATTTATTTACTACATCAAAAAAAAATTATTTTCCTTATTATATTGATAAGATATTTTTATACAAAGCATGTATGACATGAGAGGAATATAAAAGCATTGTGCACAATAAGGTATCTTGATTTTTTGTTGTAAATAATTCTTAAATGATATTAATTTTTTAATCCAAAATAATGATATTTCATTGCCATTTCCACACAAAAAAATTCTTACTTTATGCATTATTTGATTTAATAAAAATTCATCCACTTAATCATTGGGGTCTCGCCTCAATAACCACCCTTCTCATATCATAAGGGGGATGGGGGTTCTAATCCCCATATATTCAAGAGGTTGGGGTGAGAACATTTAGTTTCAATATGAGTTTTGAGTCTCATGCCCTACAAACAAATAAGGTAAAAATCTAAAAGTAAGTTAAGAGTTAAAAGAGTAAGACTAATCAATGAAAAAGAAATTCATCCACTTAACAATAGACAACGTTTTAAAAGAAATTGGATTTTTGGAAATTTCTCTTTTCGAAAAAACATATTTTTGTGGAAGTAATGCTCACAATAAATAAATAAACATAATGCCTTTAATATACATGGAAAATCTACAATAAACAAAAACTAAACATATGAAATTTTTAATTATGGTAAGTAGATCCCACAAAGATATCAAAAAACTAAAAACAGGAAATTAAATAAATATGAGATCACAAATCTAAATTGCAATTAAATGATAGAGGGATTAAAAAAAAATTAAGCGAATTTAGTCTTTTAGGAGTGGAAATAGTACCATCCTAATAAAATCGTCTTTTAATGCTTTTTTTTTATATCTTTGTAATTCTTTTTCCTGTCCAGATTTGGCAGTGGAGAACACGCGGCGGAGTCCCATTGGCCCACAAGGCCCTCGGGGGGGGGAGGGGGAAGGGGGATGTATTCAAAAATGATGGAAAGTCCAACGGCTAGTTTTTTTTTACAGAAGTGGGCATACGCTCTAACGGTCACCTAATCCTTCTGAAAACGCCGTTCCTCTTCTTTTTAAAACCCTCCCCCACCTTTCGCTTTCCTCACAACCTCTCCTCTCTCTCTCTCCTCTCTCTCTCTCTCTCTCTCTCTCTCTCTCTCAGCCGCACAGAGGCGACTCGCATTCGTTCTTTCTCGGAGCTTCGTCGCGCGACTTCAATGGAGACCCCTTCGTCGAACAGGAGAGTCACGAGGTCTCAAACCGCCGCCAGTAACAGCAAGAACCTTCCAATGAGTGAGTCCCTTCCATTCTCTCTCTCTCTCTCTCTCTCTCTCTCTCTCTCTCTCTCTCTTCGCTTCTTCAAAATCGGAACCTCACGGTATCTTGTGCGGCGTCGTCTTTGGAAGGAAAATGGGTCTGTGGGGGTGTCCTGCCTATTGCTTGTTTCTTGTGTGTGATGGCGAATTGCGGATATTGGCCGTGATTGGAATCGCGGTTTTCGTCTTTTTGAAAATGGATTCGTGATGATGAGGCTTTCGATGATTTTTCAGGGAAGTTGGAAGATTCTGATTTGAGGCAGAGGACTAATGGGAAGCAGCAGCAAGAAAGGTCCGCGCTCATTGACATAACCAATGATTCTCCGATCGTTGGGGTCGCTGCCGGGAACAGCCTGCGGACCCCGTCTTCCTCGATTGCGAATAAGAGGAGTAACAGAGCCAAGAGCACTCCCGGGTCCGGGGAGGCGCTGTTGAGGGGTCAAGTCAAGATTCTACTACAGAAAGTAGAGGAGGAGGCCGTGCTTTCGAGGGCTTCTATGGAGAACAGGCCTGTGGTTCACCTTCAAGGCTTGGTTAACTCTCCGATGGGGCTCCTTGCACCGACTCCGGCCAACACGCCACAGGTGCTGAGTCTATCAGATGATGGAAACGTGAACAATGGCTTGGTCTCCTCAACTGCTTTGGTGAATGTTGAAGAGCAACTAATTTCTCAGGTCTGATTTAACTTATCCAGATTTGTAACATATTGTTTGCGACTGCTTTGCAAATTTCTCGGGATTTTCACTCTTTTAATTACTTGGTTTAGTTCACACTTGGCTTACTGTGTTCCTTGTTGATGCATTCAGCAGGTGGTGAGTGACATCTTCGATGGAAAGGAGCAAGAGAGTCTCGAGTCTCAAAAGAGCATCATAACTCGGTCTCTGCTGTTGGATTTCTCGGAGAAATCCGAACTTTCCGACTCATCTGAATGCACGTCTGTGCTCACCTGCCTAGGAGGACCAGAAGGAGAAAGCGGATCCAAAGAGAAGTCATCGGCCACAGCAGACGATGACAATGCCTCTGTTTGGTCCATTCAGGTCAACGCAAGCGCCCATGGCGAAGATGAAGATGACGAGGATGCATTCATCGAAGGAGAAGGAGAGAAGGACGAGGAGGACGAGGAGGAGGAGGAGGAAGATGAATACGAAGAGGAGGACGGATCTCTCGTGGACGAACTGTGTCAAGGATTGAGCAAAATGTGGGTGAACGGCGAGAAGAAAATGCCGGACTTTGCTGGAAGCCACACCAGGTTCGTCTACAACAGCGACGATGAAATCGTCGGAGAAGAAGAAGAGGGAAGCGGCAGCGGAAAGGGTGATGTTTCGCCGGGTGTCGTGCGGTTGAAGGGACTGCCTACGCCAAGAGGAAAGCACATGCGTTTTGCTGAGGAAGAAAATGCAGATTGATGATATGGAGCGGATGACACAGACAGACAAGACACACACACACACACCCTTTTGCTGTTTTTACTAGTTTTACTTTTTGTCTTGGAAAGAATTGGTTGGGAAGATGATGTTACTGGGTTATTTCATCAAGTAGATGAAAGGTGGTGGTGGTGGTGGTGGTGTCCAGAAACTATTGTTTCTTCTAATAAAATCAATCGAAATTTTGCTATTTTTTTCCTTTCGAATGATGATCTGTTTAAAGAGGTTTCTGTCATTCGGCCGCTGTCCCCATATTTTCAAGATGAACTTTCAAACCCAAAGTTGGTTTTTGTCATTCGCCTTTGATGAAGATTTTTTGCCAAATCACTTCAGATAGCCGACTTTTTTTTTTTAATAATTATATGGGGTTTCTTTTGTTTACTCGATTTTTGCTGAGCACTCGTAATGGCAGCAACGCCGAGCACTTCAGCTTTTGTAGCATTCTTTGTTCTCTGGGCATTAATAACCAAGCCAATAATAGATGATCGTTTTCCTTTTTTCCCACGAAAGGAGCACTCAAGGCACCGGCTTGTTAACATTTCTCTCTCTTTTTCTGTTATTTTATTTTTCGAAAAAAAAAAAAAAAGAATAGAAATCTATTGAAAACAAAAATAAGAAATTAAAAAAAAAAAAAAAAAGCAATTTTCTTCTTTTTTTTTAATTTTCTTTTCCTCTTCTAACCACTTGTTGCTGCCGTAGGCGGCCAACCCGCTGCCAGAATAAGAAAGGAAACAAAGGAAAAAAATAGAAGAAAAATCTCAAAATATTATTAAAAAATTAAAAAAAAAAATTATGCATCGTACCAAATACATTTCTATTATATTTCTATTTCGAAACAGAAATTTTATTCATTATTTTACTAAGAAATTATTCTAAAAAACAGAAACATTACCAAACAATTAAAACCATCCCAAAAGCAAAGGCAAAGTTCAACCATGCACGACTTTGCATTATCAAATTAGAAGTCATAATGGTGTCATAACATTAATATCAAACCTCCGCTACGAGGACTTTTGCATAGTGATCTACGCTATCTGTACAGCATAATTTACAGCCTAGATTGCTAATCGCCTCTGCCCCTATGGTTGATGTACAGTCTCAGTTTCTCCATTATTTTAGCTACAACTCAAAACCACGGATGCCAAGTCGGATCCATCATGCACAAGTTCCTCGGAGTCAAAGCAGCTTCAACCAGTCCGGTGACACCCCTCTGCACTGACTGCGGTGGATCCATTGGACTCTCATCCTGAAAGCAGGAACACAGGAAACAGGTCATGATCACAGCCAGAACATTGTAGATGCCGAATTCAAATCAAATGATCAGCCAAGAGATAAATATATCTCTTTATTCTACGTTGCGGGCCAGATAGTTACCTCTTCAGAGTATGACTGTGGCGCTATCCCATTGATCCGGCTAATAACACTCTCAACATTGGTAGTGACCTTATGTTTAAAGTCAATTGGGTTCAAGCTACCACCGGCAGCAAGAGATGCCAGGGGTATGCCCAGGGGCCTTCTCCAAGACCAAGACAGCAGCTCATCGCGGAAGAACATTGCTAATTGATGCCATAAGTGCTGAGTTTGCTGCAAAATGTCACATGGCGAAGTCAACCATGGTGCCTCCAGCATAAATCACCATCCACTATTCAATTAAAACTCACCTTAGGTGATATCACAGCCTGCGACGCAGCGCACATTGCCGAAACGATGAGACCTTCAACACCAAAGTTGGAGAAGAAGGCCTGCATATTCCTTGTCAAACGGAAAGGCACAGGCTCACTGAACTCGATCATCCCATTTGCATCATATGCTGGATGAAAATCAGTCTGGAATATTTTCCCAGTGTTTTTAGCAAACAGAATCTTATTGGGAGACCTCCCCCCAATTTGTAGCATGAAGGACATGAAACTTGAAAGGGCCAGCTGGACGGCAAATTGCTTTTTGAATGCCCACATATGATTGCCATTCAGCAGAGTTTTGTACATGTACTGAGAGAAGATGTTGTCATTTACAACAGTTTTCATTATATCATTATAAGCTTGAAGTCTCAGATCTACAACAGCTTCCGGAGATACTTGACCAGATATTGCTTGGTTTAACTGCTCTTTAAAATAGGTAATAGGGAGATCAGCTTCTCTGTCATTCCTTGCACAATGGTTCTCATAAACCTCAAGAAAGGTGTTATACATCAAGTCATCTTCAACCATTCGAACCTGTACAGGCAGTCAATCGACCAGAATTAATATTTTCTACTAGTTTATGTGGACAAGAACTGAACCACCATGACAGAAAGAGAAACTGATTAGTAAGTTTTAGCTGTAAGACGTGGATGACATAAAATTCCGGGAGATACTAAGATACAAAGGTGAAAATTTAAGGCATGCTAAAATTTCCTTTCTGCATGACATGCACAAGGGTATGAAAAAGAACAAACAAGAGACATCTCCAGAAAGTAGTGTCCTCACCTGGGACCAGACAGGAATGATGATGGGCGTGTGAATGTATATGTGGCGTCTTCTGGACTCCTTATGCTTATCAAACATCTGGTTCATCACACGGAAAAGCTGAAGAATGCGCTCATCACTTCTAGCATTAGGAGTTAAAGATGTCTGAACAATAAAATGCCTTTGTGAGCCATCAGACCCAATCAAAGTCAAACGCCGGAAACTGCTTCCATGCCTTCGCACAGTCGGAATATCAGCTCCAACTCTGTCTAACTTGACAGTGTGATCAGGAGCAATTTCCTGCAATGCAGATTTTAAAAGCATGACACAACACCTTATTAATAGTGGAGATAGACACAATCAAGCATTAGGGATCATGAATAGAGATCATTCTAGTAAGTGAGCTCGTACAATGGAATGCTGTTCTCGTTTGAGATAGTATATTGGGATTTACCTGATCACTGAAATACTGCCCTGGAACCTCAACATCAACGACATGGAAATCGCGCAAGACCCTGCTTTCTTCTTCCAATTTCAAGACAGCTGGAAACCTATCCTCGACATTGCTCTGGAGAACGTTTTTCCAATGTTTCAGACGCTCAGTCAATTCCGCAAGGGTCGATGGGAAAGTAGCTGTGCTTTCTGGATCAAGGTCCCGCTCAAATTCTTGCTTGTACTCTCTCACAAATTCAACATGCTTATTTATAGCATCAGCTGAAAAGCAAGCCCTGCATACTCCAGAAAGCTCCTTCTTGAGTGACTGGGGAACCTCAGCGGTAGTGGCGGTTGGATACTTGTAGCAGCGATGGAGCAGCGCATTAACCACAGCCAGTAGTCTCTCTTCTGGCAAAGTAACGAACCTTGAACCAATCTCTGTAAGCAGAATCTGCACCCAAAGACAAACTTTTATCAGAAAGCAACCCACTACCTTCTAAACGTGAAGTCAATATAGACCAACTATTGTTCGATAAACTAGTAATAACAGCAATGTCATCAGACAGACTAGAGCAATCTTCTAATTTGAATGGACTTAGCTGAGAAACTAAAATACTAATCTAAGTCCAACTTCCAGCTTGAGCACTATAAGATTCAACATTTGCATTCTAGCATGTCAACAGAGGCATATATGTCGAAAAAAGGCATCACCTCAAGCTCGCTGGCCAGATTAGTGTGCTTGCTTCTAAGAGCCTCCATTATGTCTTTTGCAGCATCAAATGCACTGGCAGCAGAAGCTACCAAACCTAAAGCACTGTTACGCCTAAAAGCAGTCTGGCTACCATCATTTATGTTTGAAGAACCTTGGTGCATAGGTTGGTCATTTCCCATGTGAATGCTGCTTTCAGCTACTGCAGATCTTTCAGATTCTTGTGGATGATTTCCACCTTCATGAGGTCCAACTCCACTAGATTGAGGACCTTGATGGACTTGATTGTCTGAGGCTAAGGTACTCCCACCATGGCTCTGAACCCGAGCATGTCCATCAACCAAGCCAAGAGAACCAGCACTAGTCCCAGGGGCATTTTGCTGCATTCTTTGTTGAGCAATTGCCATTCGGCTCAGTTCAGATTTATTAGCCACATCGCGCCTCTCCAGTAAATATGTGCGAAGCCAGTAGTAAAGAGCCTGAGAATAAAAATAAGGTTAATGATGACCTAAAACAGTCCATCCACACATTCATAATGAAAAGCAATATTAACCTGTGGAAAGACTGTGGCAATCTTTAGCAGGACAAGTTTGCAATGAGGAGCTTCTGTCCTCTGCAAGGAGAGTAGCAGCTGTGGAATCCATGAAAGCCAAACCCAATGGGGAATTTGGTCCAAATACTTATCAAACGCCCTACCGACAGGCTCGTTGGGAGTGTCAAAACTTAGAAGAAATAAAACACGAGCCAAATGACTTCGAGAGTTGGACACACCGAACCTGATACCCTGAAGAAAGCAACTGACTGCATACTCAAGCCAGATTTCTTCATGAGTCTCTTTGTAAGCCTGTAAAAGTAGGTGCTAGGTCACCACTGTTCCAAACTGTGAGCATAATAAGGCATGAAAAAGAAACAAAAGGATAGATACCATGTCACAATAATTTCCCCAGCTTATCCATCCTTTTGGCAGATTTTTGAAGAGGCTGATGGCATTGGAATATGCAAGATTAGCATTTTCAGAATCACTCAGCTTTAACAGAAAATCTCCCTTGAGACGAAAGATTTCAGCTTTATGTTTTGGAGAAAAATACTCCAGATTGGTACTGTTTATCAAATTAAAACCATTAGTGAGCTCTCCCTTCATCTCCAGATGAGCTTTTGCCTGTTCTCTTATCTTAACAAATGCCTCCTGAAAAGATAACATTTACCATAGATACTATCTGTTAGCTTCATTTCAACAGTGAGGACAGGAGCAGAAAAAGAGATTCTGTATGATGCCCATTGAGACTGCAGAGAATCACCAGCTCACGATATACAATTTTATATACATACACATCTAGGCATGTGCATGTGTGTTACTCTTTATTCGCAAGGAAAATAGTCTATGAAATCATTGATCTAGCTCCTGAATAAAGATCAAGAAGAATTTCAAGAGCCAACAGCTACAAAATTGTGAGACAAGTTACCATCACACGGAGAGGTGAAAAAATTTGTTTGCTACTTCGTGAGACTGGTACATACCTGAACTTCCATGGTTGAATGGCCATACATCTTGTCAAGTACTGAGACGCAAACATCGTAAAGTCCTTGCTTACGAGCGATGTGAGCAAGTTTATTGACATTCCATGCCTTGTCACGATAGCCAAGGTGATGGAGTTGAGAATTCGTGTTGCTAAAATCCTTAAATGCATCTATTACAATATTATACATTTCATTCCTCCACTGAAGTAGGTCATACCAAATAGACATGTTATCCCATTCATTCGGTGTTCGTAGTCTCCAGGTCTCCAAAATGTCCTTCAAATCCGCATACATATTACCATGTGTTCCAACAACAGAATTTCCAGAATGCTTGTTTCCATTGGCAATGTCCACGTAAATTCTAGCAGACTCCTGAACTTCAACTAGCTGCTGAAATTGCTGAAGAAGAGGAATCCTTGCATGTACAGACATTTCAGGCAACTGCCACCAGTGTTCTAATGCAAGATCAACTCCCTTCGCCACAATGTTTTCAGCATCTTGCACACCATTTGTATTCCTCTCATGAAGAGCGAAAAATGCTTGAATTAGACGAAGTTTTGGAGTTTCCTCAACTTGCGCTTTAGGAATTACTTGATCCTTCAAGTATGCCCAATCAGGTAGCTTCCAAAGACTGTCAAGAAGTATGTCATAGTTCTCAACACTCTTCCCAAAGTCCACCAATGCATCCCACTGACTAAGCTGGGTAGCACAGTAAAGCCACTGCTCTTCCCAGAGGCACATTTCTGCCTTTGGTACTGTGTTATTGTAAGTACCTTGAGTAGCCTTAACCATTGCTTGATAAAACAGGCTTTGCGCACGCTGCCAATATCCATGTTGAACCAGTGATAGCCCTGCCTTGGTCTCTGCAGTCACTGACTTTTTCTTCCACAAACCACACCTCATATCTTCCTCATTGAGCAATCGATAAAGCTCCGCCAAAGATTCAGAGCATTTTGTCTCATTCATGAATAACACAACATGGCTTTCAAGCAGAGCCAATGCAATATGCCATGCATTATATGTTTTTCCAATATATTTGATTAGCTCACTAGGCATGCGAGGTTGAGGGTGGCTTAACTGAAGACCCTCCAAAAGTGCTTGCACAACATTTGGTCTGTTCGCTTGCTGCTTTTTATGATAATCCTTTGATAGTAGAGTAATCATTGGTTTGGCCAGCGCTATCTGCTCATCCTTGAGCAAGGTGACCCAGACAATCGGAAACACCAGCACCCACAAATGGTATGCAACATTGGCATCAGTGTGGGCTAGCTCTCTAAGAGGCACAAGCAGATCAGCCACCTGCGAAAAGGAAAAAGCCAACCTTAAGATACAATGTGTAAGAAACACTGATAGTGTTGACCAAGCATCATCATTCTTGTCAGATAGTGATTGAAAAATACTATGGAACAAAAGAATGCCAAAGAAAGCAAAATTTCCAAAGTGATGATGCAAGAAAAATTTATAAATGATTTTCCTGTAAATACAAATAGATGCTTTGAGAGAACTTGCCAACACAGTATCTAGAACTTAGGAAGTTATAAGTGCATAGAACCACTCTCATGATGGTGATGCTGCAGTCAATTAAACCACAAAAATTGAATAACTAGGCATAATGGGAAGAAGCATTACAAAGTGAACTCTAACTGCTGAGGTACATTCTTCCCTTGCAATGTCCTCAGCAAGAATATATGATTATTTTATTAGCATTAAATCAAAGGAAGCAGCTCTATGGCAAGAACTTTTATTCATAAAGACGAAGGAAATAAGAACCTGAAGTTTGCTCATATCATTGAGAAACTTTGCATGCTTGAGAACAAGGCCTTCAAATGTTAGAGGAGCTTCCTCAGGGCCCTCTGGCTGATCAATAATCTGTGCCTGCGGAAGTGAACCATCAGAAGAACCTGAAGACACAAGTGCTGGCACCCTGGCGGAATTTGAAGCAAGTGTAATAGGTTTATCTACTACTAATACTGCCAGAAGAAGATCAAGCCCTTGCTTGAGCCAGAAGACATCACCCAAAGCTTCCCAGTCCTGCAACTGGATAATGTATTGCAACCTTGCGAACAATGTTTTTGTAAGAGAGGCATTATAAAGGGAAAAGAACTTATTCCTCATTTCAGGATCTGTTGCTCTTAGGCCAAGCATGTATTGTCTTTCTACCTTCTGAAACACCTCCTGCCGTAGGGGGAGGGGAAACCTGCAACGATTAAATATATCCCATGTTAGATGCCAACCATAAGAAGAGTCCAACTGAAAGCCAAATATGCAACTTACTTGGTCTCATCAGAACAGATTCCATAAAGAAGTTGAAGATATTTACAATCCCACTCTTCTAAGGCACTGGGGGGAAAGTTCTGCTTATCAGCCTGAGAGAGCTTCTGAAGGAAATTAACTATTTCTTTTGGGGAGAGAAAAGCACATGATGAAGCAGTTGCACCAGGCTTGCTGAAGTCATCCTCAATCCACCCCTTGATTACATCAAGTATACCAAGTAGCACACTATGATCAGCACCTTTCTCTGATAGTAAGGCATTCAATGTCTGAATTATTGATCGTTTGCACTCGGGAACAAGCATGACCCTTTCATTAATAAGTTTCAAAACAGACTTCAGATTTGTCACAACAGCCCCAACATCAGCACCTTGGCGTGAAGAAGTAACGGCAGAATCTGCATCGGTCCTCTGACCCTGTAAAGAAAAAGATGTTAAGAGACATGACTCTGAAAAAGATCAACAAAGGAAAAACCCAACCCAGCAAGGAATTTGCCTCATGCAAAATCAGAGAATCTGACAACACATTGAGAGAGTTGCCACAAAACAACAAATCCTAAGTCAGGAACAATTGGGAGCCAATTTTTATGAATTGCACGAGGATGAAGACAATTGTAGAAATATCACCAAAACAAGCCTTGAAATATGGTGCACTTTCATCTACACAAGACTAATAACTCTCTCAAACATTTAAAAAAGAAAACTAAAAATCCAATATAGATAGGATGTAATTTCAGGACGCTGGAAACTTTACAAACTACTACCTAATTAACATAGAGCCTTCAAACAGTTGGTATTCATAACAACACAATGATCAGGCCCCGCAACAACCACTCGAAGACTTTTAACACCTTGGCAAAATCTTCAACCTTATAATTACAACCAATTATTTCATCCCCAACAAATTATGTTAGGCTTCAGATTTTTAAGAGGAAGATAAGAACCTAACCCCAATTTGATACCCAGTAAATATCTCAGCTCAACATCAGGAGTGACTCACAGAACTTCAATCAGAAATCATTAAAGATAAAGAGAAGCCATGGCTGCACAAGACAATTATCAGCAGGAAGGAAAAACAACAAGTTGTTCAATGCGGAATCTGAGATCTAGAACATGTGTACAGAAACAGTCGAAGTGAACAGATGAAACTATGAAGGGCATACCTGTCTTAAATGAGACCCTACAGATGAACCCATATCCCGCGCCAATTTTTGCAAAATACGAACTAAGATATGGGGATCAACAAAGTTTTTGTGCACTTCAGTTAAAGTTTTAATGACAAGCAACACAAAGCTGATAGTATTTGCAGAGCCATCTTCAAGAGATGCCTGGGAAGAAGTGACAGCATTAATATGCTTCTGTATCAGTTCATCGACCTTCTGGTATAACATCTTCACATCTGGGGGTGTCGTAGCTGCATCTAATGGAAATGCAATAGAGACCATCTTGAATAGATTGCACAATGACTTCCCTGCGTCCAACATTTTGTACTTGAAGCATGGCTCAAGAATCTGAAAAGTGGAAAAGAGAAACAATAAATGAAAAGAACATTTAACCACTCCAATACAAAAAGTTCATCCCACAACCACTACAATGGATTTATAGAGAGATAGCATAGAAGAACAAAGCTTCAAGACATACTTGTGAAATTTGATTGATGTTATTTCTGATGAACAGATGGGGCTGCTTCTCCAGGACCTTGTTCATGACGTCCAAGCCTTGAGCCAGAGCAGTGGAAGGATCTTTTGACTGGGAAGGTTGAATACTACTCAGCAGCTTCTCTAAATAGTTAAATTTAACATTGGCATTTGGCCACACTTCCAAAGCTTGTGAAAGGAGATCTAAAGCTTGTTTGTACATACTGCTTGCTTCCTTGTCCTTGGGCTCTATGACTAAAGCAACCTACATTGAAGAAGTGCAGCGTCAGGATGCAGTCATATGCAATATGGATGTGCGATCCATTTTGCAGTGCCACAATTAGAATAAGATCTGATCTCTAGACAGTAACACTCTTAGTATCAACTAGACAACCACAGCAAAGAGTTACAGCAACTCTTAAGGCTTATGAGACACTGGCTAAATGGTCATTGTGGAGTAACTAATCATCATGAAGCAAACTGCGCACCAGCCAAACCGTGTAATCATGAAATCAGTAAGATGGATAGTTCATAGTTCATATATTGAATGCCATGTGGCAACATATCAAGGTCAGCCAATTAGAGTTGATTAAGTCCAAAACTCCTCCCCCCTTCTTCTCTCCCAACCCCAAAAAAAAAAAAAACAAAAAAAGAAAACGAAAACTTCATAAAGGAATTCGATGCACCAATTAATATCTTCTGACAGCTGAAGAAAGTGACAATCAATTTTGTGTTTACATAGAAAAATTTAAAAGCAGCTCTTCATTCTCAACAAACAGTACGATGAAATTGCAAACCAGATAGAACTCACCCTTATGAGAAAATTGATTATCATTTCTTCCATAGCAGCATTAGGCTTAAATTCTTCATCAGGCTGGCCACCAGACCCTGGAGTTTCGATATTAGGGATCGATGAGGCACCCCCAGGTGACATGACACAAAGTGACTGCAGACCAGGCTCAACTTTAACTCGCCTACTAGGGTCTTCAGAAAAAGTAGACCCATCTACGGAGCGCTTGGAATCAGCTCCAGCAGTCAGATTACCAAACCCATCAGAGTTTTGACCAGGGACATCAGCATCAGCAACTACCTTCATTTCATTTTGCCTTTGTCTTTCCCAACCAACCACCAATCCAGCAAGTTCAATGGCTAGACGCCTGTTTTCAGCCGTGGTATTGTATGGTAATCCAAGTCGACTGAGAGAGTTTACCATTTGAGGCACAAATTGTGCTCTGCAGCTGTAGAAGAGATCTGAATGGCGTACAATGAGTTGAAATATATGAATTAGGTTAGGGACAGAGTGACCTTCCTCTACAAGAATCTTTTTTGTGTATCTTATCCAGATTGGCATACGCGAATCCCCAAGGGGTAATCTCCGCGGCAATGCAGGCATCAAAATGTCAAGTGCCTGCTTGACCAACATCTTGTTTTCTGGCTGGCATGTTCTAAGAAGTGCAACAAAAACCTGCAATTTACCACTGTACCTCTCAGAAACTTTACCCTAGTTGACACATACATACACTTATTGCTAAAGAATATGCTGCCTTCTTGACAAAACAACATTCTGAACATGTTCAGAAGAGCCAGAAAGCTAAAACTCCAAAGAATTGAATATAATATAGTCTACTTTGATTGAGAATCCAGAAACCAAAGTACCTGGAGTATTATTTTTTCCGGGGCCTGATATGCCTCCAAGAAATGGCAAACATTGACAAATGCCCACTGCTTGCTGGCACTATCTTCACGTTTTAGATGATTCCAACCAAACTTGATAAGTTCTTTCCTGTGTTGGACAAGATCATTCTGGAGATATTTAAGAAGTAAAGTGGCAAGCTGCAGAAGCTCTATCCTTAATGGCTCGTCATACTCGGCAGAAACCTGTCAAGCAAAGTAATGGAAATACAACTCAAACACAACGATCAAGTGACTTCAGGTTTCGTAAAACAGAAGCTTCTTTGAAGATGGCATCACAAGATCAAGGTGAACAATAAATCAAAAAGGCACAAAATATCACCTCCTCTGGTGGATCAAGAAGCTTGTCAACAATGGTGTTTATGATGGCCGGATCAACTACATCCCACTTCTGATTATTTTGAAAAGCATGAGCAAGCATGGGTAGAATAAGCATTTGCATCACAATCACCAAATGATCATGATTAAGTTGCTTAGATTGAAAAAGGTTGAGAAAATGCAAGAGAATTGACTTTTTCATGCTGGGTTCGTAACCTTCTGCAACCTGGAAGGAGAGATGGAAATCATTTAGTTTTGATCCCTCGAAATGAGGTGAAAAATGAGGCAATGGACATTAAGGAAGCTCGGAAAAATTAAGATACCTCAATAATATAAAATTCCTTCAAGAAAGTGTAGTCTATACGACTATGGTATAAGAAGATGGTGAGGATATCGAAGAGAACAGTTAATTCAGGTTTACCATTCCGTAAGTAATTTAGAAAGCACTTGACAAGCCATTTGCTTTCTTTCACCTGCATACAAATCCTCATCAATTTAGAATATGCAATGCTGTACCTTGATACGTGAAGTAAAGGTAAAACAGCAAGCCATAGTTTCAACTGTAATAGCACTTATTGAGAAACTTGATGGGCTAAAGTTCAATCATTTAGAACTGACCTGGAAACATCAAAATCATGTGCTTCACCTGGAGGAAATATATGGTTGTGCTAATTTGATAGCAAGACTCTTATGCATAGGGTATAATGCTAAGATAGCTCATACCAAAGTTTCTTACAAGAAATATTACACATAGAAAAAGTACTCAACTTCCATTATTTAGAAGTTAAGACGGTACACAATCAGATATGATCCACATAAAAGTACTAAAGACAAAAGAACATAATCTATTTTAATCAAAAATGACCATAAAACAAGCATCTTAGTCAAGCAGCAAACATCAAATGATCCATTATCAATGAATTATATAAAGCCAACAGGACATGGAATATTTTGAAAAAGTCTAAAAGAGGCAAAAATTGTCAAGATTTGAACATCCATTTAGTAGCTGAAGAATGATATAAAAAAATGTCATGAGAATGCATAATGGAATTAGACAGTATAGAAAAGCTCAAGCTGCAAACATCTAAAGTTTGAACCACAGAGATATTGAAAAATTACTTCATACATACAATCAAAGAAATTCATACACAACTAGAAGAGAGAAAAGTCTGAAAAAAACTTACTTGCACCAAGTCCAGTTCCTGTTCATTGCGCAATCGAGTTATTCTAGCAGGTGATTTCCAAAGAAGTACAAGAGTCTCAAAGACAATAGCATTACTCTGCAGCCAGCCAGGTATCAACTTAACCATTGTTTTTACAAGAGCAAGGCCCTGAAAGTAACCATCCGAAGTTGCAGCAGAGTTGGATGAAGGCAAGCTAGAACGATCAGGTGGAGGGACAGAACAAAGGCCTTCATCACTCAAAGACACAGGGGTAGCAGTTGAAGATCCAGCAGTCACAGTAGCTTCAGGTTTGGGCATAAATTCAGGAAAAGCACTGGTGAGTATTTTATGTGGTGACTTGGCGAGTTCATCTCTCAATGGCTGGCCAGCATCCGATCGAATGATGTACATAAACCTGGATGAGAACCTCAATCAGTACTTAGTTCAGTATGTAATTGAAGTGTACCCTTTTATGCCCATATTCTTACCGCCTGAAGTATTTTGGTTGACTTAATCGAGCAAGAAAATAGTCCACAGCTTGTGTTGCATATTTATTCAGAAATTTCGTCAGTGGAAGTCGATATGGACTATTGATTTCACTATAAACTTGTCCCAAAGGAAGAGCACCTTCCAACTCAATTGTCAAGGTTACAAGCTCATCAAGGAACTTCGCAGCAGCATTCGGAAGCAGGTGAAAAAGTTCAATTATCGCTGCAGATAAACAAAACCTGACATAAGATGACATCTACAGCACGCATATGCAGCACAGATACTGCAGAATCAGAAACTTGTCCAGTTAGATAGATGCTTTACCTGAAGCAATTTTTGGTTCTTCACCTGCCTTCCATGATTTCTGGCTTTGTGCGAGTTTTTCAGGTTCCAACCATTTCTTTAGGTGCTCCAACAACTTTCCACCCAAAGTTACATTGAACCAGTTGGATAGGAGCTCAAGAAGCCGGGCCAAACCTTGCAAAAGAGGCATGCTAAGATTCTTGGTATGTGCCAAATTGACTAATATAGGCCTGAGGCTGCTTTGAAGAAGTTCTTTGGGCATCCTTTGCTGATTTATAACCTTAAAGAGAATGGTCACAAGAGACATATCAACTCCTAAATCCAAAACTTCATTAACTTAATTTGACATAACCAAAAGAAGAGAATTAGGATTAGGAATGTTTCTGGCAAGTAACTAACACATGAAATTGTTTCCACATCCTCAACCTCATTCTGAAATTTACAATTGTTTAAGCACGATTGAAATTAACAATCAAGTAAAAAAAAAACAGAAATATGTCTTCCAGTTCTTTTGTGTTAGGATAATATGTTGTTTTCTAGCAGTATGTATCCCTGTAACAGTTGGAGTTGGTGACCAAGTAGAAGAAGACAGGTGAATGAGGTTACTGACTCTCTCCAGGTCAGCATTTTTTTTATTTGCAAAGTGTTGAATCTACAGACCACTGTTTCAAACAATAGTACCTGGCTCACTGATTTTACAACTAAACAGGCCCCATTTGAAGGCTACAAACTACAGTAAAGCAAATGACTTAATAAGAGGTATTGGGATAAAACCTGTCGAAGACCTTCCTTCGCAACTGCGACAATCTCAGGAGTTCTGCACGTCAAGGACTTGAAGAACATTGATATGATCTTAGCACGCAGCTCTGAATGAATTGGAGTTTTAAAATCTGCCCAGGCCATTGTAGTACAGAGTAGCTCAATGCAAGCAGTTCTTAGTTTGTTCAATGATGTTGCCACTTTTGGGTTCATATACTTCACAACCCACACGTTTTCATCAGCCTCAGCAGTTTGCAGAGCTTCTTGAAGAAAAGTGACTAGTTCTGGAGTCAACTTAAGCAGTGGAGGCCTCAATGCTAGGCAGAAATTTAAAGCAGTGACCGTGCCAACCTATGGGGCAGCAATAGTGTAAGTATTAACCATATAAGGTAACTCTAACCCACAAAACATTCCTTACCTGTTGATCAATGGTCTTTGATCGAAGAGGCCGCATTATGAGAGGCTGAAGCAAAGGTTGGTATAGTGGCTCAAGCAGCTCAGACACCTCACTACCTGTTCGACTGGCCAAAAGTGCTAAACATGTCTGCACATTTTTCCTCACAGTAATGGATGCATTGGAATTGAACAACTCTGAAGCAAGAAATGCGACCACTTCTTGAAAACTTAGCTTGCGTGTTTCACTGTTTGCTTCGTCAACATTATTTACCACACGAAGAACCTGCGTAAGCACTTGACTTGTCTCTTCCTGCTCTTTAGTAGCATAAGCAGGAAGTCTTTTGAGAACATACACCAGACCCCTCACAATCCTCACTTGGAAAGAGCACAATGTCTCAACGGTAACCTTACCAACTAAAGCACCAAGGCCCATCACACCTCCCATTTGTGCTTGCCACGTATTTCCATAACAACAATGCAAAAGACGGGGCAGAAGTTGCTCGAACACGGGGACCCTAACGCTAGGTGGCGGTGAATATACAGGATTCATGGAGGGACTAGAGACAATCATGGGTGTGCTGGGGCCTCCTCTCGACATCAATGCATCAGAATGTTTTGAGCGAGCAAGGAAAAGAAGCATTTCAGCAAATACATTTAAGGCACTAAGGGCAGCCTTCGCATGAAACCTATTCTCATCTGCAAGCACATCAACTAAGGCATCCAAAAATATTAAAGGGTCCAATTCTTTCAAATTGGAACTTCTATTTTTTGACCTTCCACTGACATTGGTACTTGATGAAAGAATAGGGCCACCAACAGCTGTTGTTGCATTAGAGGTGTTGCTTGATGAATTCTCAATGTGAAAGATCATTGCAAAATGACGACAAATATTAACAATGAAATCATCCTTTGGATCTACAAGGTCTGGTTCCGCACTGGCTGCAATAACAGTCATTAACAGCACCTTGAAAACAGATTTTTCAGCCATGAGTTGAGTCTTTGTCTTCACACCTAAATCTGCCTGCACGAATCAGTTATATAGGTCAAGCATCTATAGCTTTTCTCAATAGGAGGGTATCAAATTTCAACCATTCAATATCAGGTCCAAATGAATATTTTTTCAGGTCTCTCTTTGTCCCCAGCTTGGAAACTGACCCACAGCACATTAACAAACTTTACGCCAAAAAGTATGAAAGTTTGTCAAACATTCACTAAAATTTAAGCATAGGAAAGGTGATAGGTTACATCAAAGATAAGAACTAAATCATTTGAAAAACAAACACAACCAGCAAACTCTGAAGATGCAGATCAGAGTCAGCATTAAAAGGAATACAATTCACTGCCCAGAGGAAAAGTTTGGACACAGAAGTCCAGTTAAGCACATATCTAATCCCATAGAAACTCAGCTGATTATGGAAAGTATTCCAGAAGTAATACCTACAGTAACATCCCAGGACTGGATGGTATAGCTGACTGGAACACCTCTAAGAAAGTATAAAATAGAGTAATAATCATCAAATAGATTGGCCAGGGCATGCCAGATTCACTATCAGAGAAAAATACTACCCAATTGAAAGGCATATGACAAAAAAAAAAAACTATTGATAAACTGTAAGAACATTGAAATATCACTAGAACCGTTTAATTCGAGCTGCCATACTTAAACGAGGGCATATTATTGTTACAAACCCACTACCTTAGATACCAAACTCAGATCAAAAGGAAAACAAAAGAAAACAATGGGGATAGGTGCTAAATTGAAGCTTCAGTGGCCAAAAAGACAATGACAGATATCAGACTGAAGCTTCAAATAGAGGATAAGTTCTGTGATCGTTTCTCTCTTAAAGAAGCATTAGTTCAAAGGAGATTCACAAATTTGAGAGATAAGAGACAAGCTGGTATAGGAGAGAGAGAAGGTGGAGGAGAGGGAAAAAGTTGGACAGAGAAAAAGAGTATGGATATTGACGGATGTCTTGGTCACTTAAAAAGAGTGTGTTTTAACTAAAATGGGTGTGGAAACAGTTCCACCAACTCATGGCTATCTTAGCCCATTTCCTCAGCTGGAGGAGCCCAGTCACCATTTGTGCGTGACATCTTTAGCTAGTAAATGATCACATGAAAAATCAGTGCAAGACAGGAACACTAATAACTCGTCCTAGGCGATCCAATATAGCCGACGTTTGAGTTGACTTTCTACCTTCCCATCCCATACTCAATTGGACACCTTTGTCAAAATAAAAGCATTCAAATTGAATGGCACGTCCAATAAACACAAACACAAATAAAGTAAAACATGGGTCGGAATTGATTATGTCACTAATTGTCCAGCTAATTCAGAATGAAGATAAAAGACGGAGCACTTAGGAGTCAAAACATGTGAAGAAAATGTTGCCACTGCACTAACCTTTACATCTGAGGACTCAGACCGTCGCCAAGAAGCATCAATATTCGAAACCAATATAGTGGACAATTGCTTAGGTGTATATCCTTCATCCATAACATTTCCCGGCAAATTAAGTTGAGATAATAAGCAAACACGAAGGAACCTCAATGCCTGTTTGCGGTAGAAAGCATCAATGCCACCATTTTTGTGCATTACAGCTGCTATAGCAAGATTTATGAATCGATCCAAAGGCACCAAAAATGGGGTTGAGGGCTCAAATGTAAGTATCAAGCGAAGTCCATGTTCAGGATTCTCCTTGCAGTCAAGTGCAAGAGGCTCTTTGAGAAAGCGTCTGTTGCGACCACCTAACTTGCCAAGAAGTTGCAAAGATTTTCCACCCCATGGATATGGCGCAGGTCTCAAGTGGCCCCATAAGGCTAAAATCACCTCCGACATGACATTAGCCATACTTGGTTCCAGGAAATCGGGATTTAAGCTATCAACCCAGAACTCAAGTGTTCTCAGACCTAAACCGACCAGTTCATTACTTCCCCTCAGACACAAGACAAGAGGCTTCATAAGACGGGGCAAGTGAGGCAATAATGAGCTTAATCGTGCAGGCAATGATAGGCACAACTCCAGCAATAGCTCCCTCATGTCTTCTCCAGTTGGACCCTCAAGCATGGTTAAAAGCATGTTTAGGCAGGGGAGCAACATAGGAATCAACTCCCGAAGTAGAAGCTCAAATTTGCAAACAGAAAGCGCTCGAAACATCAATCGAAGAAGTTGCATGTAACCAAGTGGCTTTTCAACTTCAGTAGCACTTTTCATGCATATTTCCATTATAACAGGGACGTGAGGCTGCAAAATTCTTTCAAAATCTGAAGGAGTTTTGGTAACAGCCCTAAATATAAACCCAAAGAGCTGCAACACCAGCTTTGCCGCAGCAGATTCTGGATGCTTCAAGGCATCAAGTTTGCTGCTCACAAGAAAATTAATAAGCACGTCCGCAAATGGTTTATATACTTTATTGGTTTGCAGGAGGGTAGCGAAAAGATGAACCAATTGAGTGTTTGAAATCATGCAGTCAAAAAGCTCTGGCATGCATAAAGAGAACATGTCCATAAGATCACGTGGTTCCATGATTGCCAAAATCTGAGAGAATAGATGCATCATCTCTTTTTCCTCCTCCTTCTCTTTGAAGAGGGCTAAGCAGTGAACACCACTCTTCAAAACACCCGCAGCTTTGCAAACCTATCAAAAAGTGTAGTTAAGCCAAATGACCAACCCTTAATACCGAAAAAACAAGAGCCTTTACAATCATCTTTCCTGTACCTCATCCTCACGCATCCCTTTAAATACTTGAGGTGCTGGTAAACTAGATGAAGTGGATCCAACAGTCTGTTCATGTGTTCCATGTATAAAATAGAAAACCTCATTACCAATCTTTTTGTGTGATAAGAAACCTAAATCTCATAAGAAGGAATGTGACAACTATGAACCGATGGTCAAATCAGACAATTAAAAACCTGTGAACGGGGGATGTGTGCATGTGTGATGCTCCAAACAATTGTCTTCATTCCTGTCAGTAGCACAAATTGCACAAATATTAGATTTAGCCACGGAAATAAAGGGAACACTGGGGTTCACAACAAGCAAAGACAATATAACTACTGAGAATGCAAGCCATCAACATTAAAAGTTTTATTACCCATAACCAATGTCTTGATCAGGTGCTTACAATCATTGACTTCTTTAGCATGTTCCAAGGGGACCTGCATGTTCAAAACTGCCTGCAAATGTGTAATAAGTCATAATTAAGAAGAGAAAAATAGAAACAATATATTGGTTTTCAGAATATATGTCCAATAACTTGCTCACATCATACGCAAACTATAGCAGTTTTGAGAGGATGCCTTTGCAACCATCAAAATACATCTGCGCACATTTCACAAGTCGTGGAATTCCAATTGTATGTGTCTAATATCTGGTCTACCAGGATTCTCAAATAAATCGGTTTCCACTTTTCTAATACTTATTTTCTATGTGCAGTGCCTAAAGCCAACACATCAGAACTTGAAGACAGTCAAAGACAACCAACCCCCCGACCCCACCCAAAATAACAAAAGAAAGAAACAGCTCCACCACAAAAGAGGACATCAATCTTGCATGAGCATCTAAAAAACTTTGTAAGCTTATCCAGAACAGTCAAGTAGCCTACTCAATCATCATCAAGAAAATGAGCAACCTACCTAGGATCGCCCACTTTAGGAGTAAATTTATGACTATGGTCACACTACCTGCCAGGAACCCCTCACTTAAGGAGTAACCCAGTCCCCCTCCCTTCAGAAGCAATTTGCTCTCAAACAACTAGTTTACATAAGAACCATCCACAACTAGGTTTGAGAGTGTATTTGATAAGCATTGCCCTGAGATTGTCAGCCCATGGACTTAGCTCATCACTAATCCAGACGGCCTCCCAGATTAAATAAGCTACCAATGTATCAACGGATAGCAAACCCAGGGGACAAAAGAATATGTTTACAGTCGAGAACAACCTGCACTGGAAGTTCAAGTTTTGCCCTCAAAGTAGCTCGCTCCTTTCCATCTTCTCCTTCCTCCAACAGCTATTGAACACAAAGAAAGAAGAATCCAAAAAAACTACAAAAATTAGGCAATAAAACTGAAACTAACAAACAACAAAGATTACTTCTCTGTAAGTCATTACATATTGACATTTTCTATTGACAGGTGGAAAGCTAAAACAATTGTTTGCAAGTGAGTGAGAGCTATTGTCAATAGAAAGTGTAATGGCAACTTTTCAACAGAATCAAAAGGCCAATCCTGGGAAGAGGCAGTTGACAGGAGAATGCTGTAAATTCTCAATCAAGCATGCTATCAATCAGTTAATAAACTGATATTTCAAGATTAACAAAGATTTATAACCCCCCTCCCCCCCAAAAAAAAAAGAAGCAAAAACTTGATCATCCTCCACAAGAAAATTTTTATTCTACTCCAACACTGGAGGGAGAAAGACAGCCTGTTGCAATATGACCATTACCGTAAACTCACAATCCTTGCACCAATCCTTCCCCCTCAGTACAAGCTCAACCAGTCAAAAAGGACAATACAAGTGCAAACATGATCAAAAACTACCTGTGGAATGGTACGCTTGAAAGTGCTAAACTTGCCAACAAAAGCATCCAAAATGCGACCCTGTAAAAAATAATAAATAAAACCATTTTGCCACAACAAAACAGGTATTAAAACAAATGAAGACAAAGTAAAGAAGCTCAGACCAGCAGATTCCGGGCTTCATCCATAGATGGCTGATCAACACCTTTCTCAAAGATAGGCTCCACCTTGTTCCCATGAAACCAATTAAGTAAAGAAGCCAACAAAAGATACATAATGCATCAAACTTGTGAAATATAAACCAATATACACCACAAGAGGAAGTAAAAAATGCAAGAATCGGCAAGGAACAGCATAGGCACCAGATTCAACATCAAGCGAGCGCAAGTTGTGTGAATGTTAAGAGACAGCGAAGCATCATGCATGTTGCTTGAAAATAAGTATATGATCCTTGATAACTGCATTGCAAAAAAATAAACAATCATTGGTGAATATAAGTAAAAACATTAAATATAAAAGAGCTATAAGGGAAATAAAACAGAATAGTAGCCTGAAATCCTTGAGAAAATAGTAATCCCCATGCAAGGACCTTGAGTAGTAAAAAGAAATTACTACGAAATAAACAAACTGAGTGCAGCATCAGACTTCATCAGACTTCGTAGAAGAAGCCTCAAGACATCTTCCTAGAAATCGAGCAAATCAAATTTTGCAAATCCAAGGAAAATACTCCAGAGGTTATAGTGGCATTCTTCAGCAAAGCATCACTGAATAGATCCTTGCTCAAAGAATCAGGAATTTTTTGCAATTGAGCATGAACACCAAGATAGAAAATCAAGAACACAAAGTTGCACAAGCTCAGATTATAATAACAGCATGCTCCTAACTATCCAACAACCTAGGTAGCACGGCTACTCTCCGAAGGCCTCCATGTCGGTGTCGGACATGTCGTCCAACACTCATTCGACACGTGGTTGGTGCTCCGAACACACCAGCGACACGCGGGTCCAGCATCCCGACACACCATTCCAACACACACACGTCAATTTTAACATTTTCAATAAATTAGGGGTCAAAATGTAAATTTATGAAAAATACACTTAAGTCATATACCCATCCACCCCAAAAATAGGCCCTTTTTTAATTATTTATTTATTTGTGGATTTGAATCAAATCAATTTGATTGAAAAAAAATCATAAAAATGATAATTTATCATGTGCATATAAAAATATACATTTATTATACATGTCCCAATATGTCGGAATTCTCTTTTTTGAGAAATGACATGTCGGCATATCGTGTCGCGTCACATGTGAGTGCTACTTAGCCAACAATTCAAGAATACATTACATCCACATAGCACTAAAAGCTCACCTGCGTCAAAGAAAGTTCCGACCGAACATGATGTACTATCTCCGCTAGCAAACTGTAAGCCAATGGCCTCAAGGTCTCAAAGCATGCCCGACCAGGTCCTACTAGCACACTGACCGTTTAGGAGAGAAAAAGGGTCAACCGAGTATTCAGCAAGAGAACAGGTACAATTGTTCTTTTAGTTTACCAAAAGATAATGTAACTGAGAAAAATGAAGTTCATTCCATATTCTTCTTGTAGAATGCAGGGGAAAAAAAACTCATTTCAAGTTACAGATACTATCATATAAGTTGAGACACCATTAAAACAACAAACAGTTGCACTAGTTCAGACACAAGGAGCTCCAGAAATGTACTGGTGGGAACTAAAGCAACCACTGGCATCTCTTTTCCTATTGCCAGATAAAAAAATTACTTCAGAAAAATGAAAACAGCAAAACCAACTCACATTCGTGAATCACAAATCAGTTCAGCAACAACAATTAAGTGTTAAAATAAACAGGGTGCAGTAAAATGATATTTTTGCATGTCAAAGAAACATTAGTTAGAGTTGACAATGAAATTCCTTGATGCGCAAAACCTTAAAGATGAGCTAGGATTACAACATCAAGATACAGCAATATGATACACCAATTTAGAACATCACAAAGAATGAGGAGGAGCAGCCAATCTTTAATATCCATTGATGCGCCATTACTCTTCCTCACCAAATAAAACTATCTGGCTTAATCAACTAAAAATTTAAATGTTTTTCCAATTCAAGCCCAAAGTTAAAGATCTTCTAATTCTAGCCCAAATTACCCAGTTGTGAGCACACATACAAGTGCACATGTTGTCGAATGCCACAAATTTAAACAGGTTGACTAGAATTTATTACTGGCAAACAAATAGCATAGATTTTCATTGTTAGAGACCATATTATTAGCCTATGGCATACATTATGTAGTTATCCATTTCGAAACATCTGACCACATCAGCATCATAATTGTTCCAAGGAAATCATCAGTTCAGAATTATACAAGAGAATTACTGCACCTAAGATAGAACAGAAACTGACATGGTAGAATTGAAAGTTCTCCAAGTTCAGGGTAGAATTGATAAGGCTCATAAAGTACGGGGTCATTTAGGTATTTACACATAGCAGTAATAATACTCATTAATTTAAAGATTGACAGTCCCTTCTTTTTCTATTTGCAGCATTTCCATTTTCAATTCAGATCAGAAGAGAATAAACATAAAACTCTATATAAAACAACAACAAACTGAAGTCTTATCTTTTTGCATATCATTTTAGGTCCTTCCCCAGCCTCTTTAGCCTGAGTTACCATCACACGATAAACTACCTAAGTGGAGCAACTAGTGACCCAACCTACTCCTTGAAGACCATACATTATAAGGATTTTGGCCAAGTGAAAGCACTAAATCCTAGTGGAGCATCAATGTCAGAAAAGCCTTTAAAAAGAATTTTGCTTCTCATATGATGACTGACATTGTTCGTTTTGTTAAACAAAATTTGGCAGTAATTCAGTGAGAGCCCACTCCAAGCAACCTTTTTAGGACTATCATCATTGATCCCGTGAATACATTTGAACAAAACATGAAGGTCTTCAAGCACCCCCTCATGTGCATTTCAGTGGAACAGGACTTTGCAATTATACTCCCACAACTTACTGAAGAAGGAACTCACCGATACACTCTGAAATCTAGAAACTAAATTTGGAAAACTATCCATTCACAGAGTACCTTTACAAGATAAGTATCACCAGACAACTAAATGCCCCCATCCCCATCTGGGAATAGGCTTGACTGCAATTTTCTCAACCTGTCGTACCTATATTTAGCAGTAGTTACTTTTCCCCATAACATATCCTATTCCTGCATTACCATTCAAAAAATCTTTTTTCCTGCATGAATCTCTATTTCCATTTTGCAAGTAAATGAATTCATGAGCAAATCCATTTGGCATAATGGAAGCTTTGCTATACACCACGTAACCAGATGACACTTAAATTCTTCTTCTTTATTCCCCATAAGAATCTTTTTTGTATATATACTTGTTTGTCCACATTAGGGCAAGCAATGGGAAGATAGACATAGAACAAGGAGATCAGACAATTTGATCCTGATAAGAGTAAGCACACAATTTGAAGGTATTAATTCATCCACCTTACTAGTCTTCTTTGAGATTTCTCCATGGGTGTCAAGCCTATTCCTGCTTTGGCAACCTCTTGAGTTGAGAAGTTTCAAAGGGGCTTTTAATGGGGTGGTTGATGCAATCGGTATAAGATTCATTCAGTTGATTGGAACATTGTCCACCCTCCCCATTCCTCAAGAGGTCTTGGCTTTGGAGAGTAGACTCTTTTCAGTGAAGCTCCTCTTAATATGGCTTTAGAGCTTCCCCCAAATAGAAATTCTTATTGGGTTAAGTGTGATTACTGCCAAATACGGCTTGCTTCCTGGGGGTTGGTGCTGAAAAAAGCATTGATTATACACATAGGTGGATCTTTGGAAGCATCAAATTTTTTATCATTGGACAAGATTTGAGATTGGTGACAGATATAGAGTTCGTGTCTGACATGATTTTTGGTATGGCACTTCTCTTAAATCCAGATTCCCTTCTCACTTCTAAAGATCCAAACGATATAATTTGACTTTTGGTAGGTCAATTCTATATCAACATTCCTATTTTCATTGGAGACTTTTAACAGTTGGGAGCCTGATTATGGTGCTAGCTTCCTTCTTCCACCTTCCAATCTCAATTTTAGTGGTTCACAGGGGAGTGGAATCTCTCTAAAAGCAAAATCTTCTCCGTCAAACCCTATCATAGAGTTGTTAGTAGCTTTAACATCAATCAGTCTAGTTATTTCCTACCATCATTGCTATCAGGTTTCCTAATGCCCCACTCATTATTTCCTTCAATTGTTTGGCAGCTTCTTACAATCCTCAATTCTAAGAATCTTAGGGAGTGGAATTCTGTGTTGGTTTATTGGTGTAATAGGTGTAAAGTGTTTGGACAATCCAGAGATCATTTGCTCCTTTGCTGTTATTTATTCAGCAATTCAGAGATTTCATTTTCAATTCCTCTTGTATATGTTGGTTATGCAAAGTTAGTCAATGCTAGAGCTTTTCTTCCTGCTCTCACCTGTCCAAAAGGCTTCAACCGTAGCTCCACTTTGTCTCATGCATTGCATTACAAGGAACAAAATAAAAGATTGTTGGAAGGAACTTAAACTTCACCTTATTCTGTTTTTGTCGATTTCAGGCACTTATCAGCTTCATGCTGACATTTACTATGAACCAGTGTTTTGTTGTTCTCTGATCTGTTCATGTATATTCTAATGCAATGAACAGCTTCTTTATCAATAAAATCCTATCTTGTCAAAAAGAAAATTTATTATCCATCCATGCACCTCTGTCCATAAATATTGCTTATTAACAAGCACATTTTCTTATTACCTTATTTCACTCGATCTAACTGCAAACTACATATTCCTAAAAAATAAAATTATCATCCTACCAATTCAATGGTCATTAAAAGTATATCCTCTACCTTTCATCCAGTAATGTGTCGATCAAAGGAAATAATCCCCGCTTGAAATCTGTTCCTAGTACATGCTTTAGCGCCACCAACAATTCCTGTATCCAAAAATTTAGATCAACTTTTAACTTGGACAGAAATCAAGAAATGCAAAGAAACAGAAGAGGAACAGACATGGAGTTCTCACCCTTCTAATAGTTACAGAATCAGAGCAGGTAACCAGCAGATTGACTATACTCCTACAAATGCTTTCTTCGTGGGGCCTGATGTAATCAGTGCAACTCTTTAACAAATAAGTCAAGAAAGAGACTGTCTGCAATAATTTAAGGAAAGAAAGGGATTAGAATTCATATAAAAATCCAAAAAGAACAGCATAGAAGGTATCAACAAGTTTAGGTACTGAAGGTTGTCCCATTTTATAAGCCTGTGACATTATACTTTTTCTAGAATCAGAATGACATTTCTCATCCCCAAGATTTGGCAAAGAAGTGGCTTCTACAGTGTCACGAAGTCCAGCCTGATAGGTGGAGGGAGACTACATACATGAACATAAGGCCCATTGAAACCCCACACACAAGCAATGTCAAATACTTTTAACACCTCCTCTACTGTGCAAGCCTGATTAGGAATAACACATGAAATTGATGAATAGAGGAGAGCACAAATGTAATAAACCAGAGCGGAATCTAGCCCCAATACAATGTTAGAAACTCTAACCCAAAAGATTAAACCAATAGGTGAAGGGAGACTGCATACATGAATATAAGACCCATCAAAACCCCATAGACAAAAAATGTGAAATACTTTAACAGACAGAAACAAAGTCAAAGTAAGCCAACAGCTCTATCTGCAAAGCTGAAAAGGTGCTATCTACGATTGAGTTGGCTTATTAAGTTCCACCAACAATATAAATAACGACCATTTAATAGAGACCAAAGCATATAAATTTGCATAGTATGATCCCATCTTTGTCACTAGTCATTATCTTGCCATAGTAAATTGAAACCATCAGCATAGGCTTGTGAACTCAATAGAAGATAGCTTTCGTTGTCAGGAACTTATCCTATTATTAAAACTAGGGCACAATATAAACTTTTAAAGCAATCAAGCTCCCAATATCTCACTTTCCACCATAAAACAAGCGGCAAAGTCCCAGATTTCCATGATGAGACAAGCATTTCCATGCATACCACAAGAGCAAAAAAAAACATATGTGTATAAGCTAAATTTCACGTGAACAAGGAAACTTAGTATATTGAATTGGTCTCAAAGCTTTACTCGGCTCAGTGAGTATGAATCCTCCCAAGCATCCGCAAAATCCATATGATATCAGATGCATTACACAATTCATAAAATTTAAGATACAATATGAAGGGCAGGAAACACAATTTTACGACTCCTTTTCATTTGTGTCTGTCTTAGATTGTCGTTCACTATTAAGTAAGCCATAATAGATGAAAGAAACTTGAGTGAGAATAGTGGCCCAGCTGAGCAAGTATGACAAGCCAGAGAATTTTGTAAAGCCGTTTGGAAGCATTAGCCACATTCTTGAGAGAGAAAGAAAGTAGGTCGATTGATTCTTATCTTTGCCCATACTAATAACAACTGCAGTATCTGCCAAATGGTTACTCTTTCCAATGCAAAAAACAATTCGAGAAAGAGGCAGCAGGGGAGGACAACATCACTTTAAAGATCTACAAAATTAACTATCAAAACATCTATATTTCGGCTAATCCTCATGCCATAGATCAAAATCAGTACACGAAATTTATATAAAATAAGAGATGATTATAAGTTCTAGAAAATACTTCTCTTCCTCTCCCTCCAGAAAAGGTGCCATAGCTGTCTGTTTGAAGGGTTCAGTGATCTTGTACGAGATACAGCTATGAAAGATCAAGTACGTGATAGTGACCTTAGAAACTTACTCGCATTACCATTCCCTCCATCCCCATAACTGTTATATGAAGTATGACTGTCTCTTCCATGATAAAAACAGAAAAGAGACAGCACATTATTATACCATAACTGACACCATTCACTTAAACTTACGACAAATCTTCATGGAGCATCGATTTGATTCTAGGCCTACATTGATAATGTCTCTTTCATATAGCTGTAACTACGACATCTCATAGCTAGATGAGACAGTTCCCAATAGTGAAGAGTAAGCCAAACCTTTCATCAAAGCCAAAGCAACCCTTTTCACAATTGTAGCTGGTTGGAACTGTACCAAACAGACTCATAGTCTAGATGACTTCGAACCATTTATGGAACTTTCAATTGACAGAAGAAAAAGTTCAGAAAACAAATAAATCCTGCACAATGAAGATATCACCAACCTTAACCTGAGCACCCTTCAGCTCTATGAACTGAGTTTTCAATTGGGGGAGAACCTTTTCCGGTCCAGGAACAGATATGGCAGCTACCATCAAAGGCAGCAAGTGAGGAATGTTCGTTTGAACAAGCCGACTGTACAGCTGGAATAGAAACATGACCACAAGTGGACTTTCTGTCACTATCTTGAATGACCTCGTACTCGGATTGAGCTGCCCAGTCCCCCCATATGCACCTGTAGAAATGCCCTGATCTGAAGAGCTAGTCTCCATTGGCTTGACATCTTCGCCACCCAATGCTCCACTTTCAAAAAAATAACTGACAGTTGATCTGAAGTTCTGGTAAATCTTGCATACAAAGTCGAGAAATGGTTGCACCTCATTCTCCAATGTTGGTCTGAAGTTTCTTAACAAGTCAAATATAATGCGTATGCAGATTAGGCCATTCTCTTCATTATCCGTGGTGAGAACTTGCATGGCGACCTTTAGTAGGTCCTGAACGAATGGGCGTAGGACTTCACTATGAGGTAGGCGGTTCAGGATTTCCACAATGATATTTCGAAGCTTGTGCTCCGGATTATCAGTAAACTGAGGCTTTGTAATTTGCATTAAAATTACAGAGAATGCCCTGAAGTAGCATTTTAGGAAATTCAAATACTCTGCAGTATGGGCTATCTCAAGACTGTCGCGTACCTCCACAGCCATCACTAGCCTCGCCTGAATCGCTGTTTTCAAAACAACAAAAACCTCATGTTCATACCGGCAGATACTCATTCCAAAACATGTCATGGGAAATGAAATTTATAAAGCTACTTTTCATTAAAATTACAGAGCAGAAACCCTCTAATGAAGAACAGATGACCCATCGAACAATTAGATGTCCAAAGTTTAAACCACGATAGAAACATGCACCCCCATAATCCTCTGACCATATTATTACGACTGTAATTTATATAATTTCCAATTTCAGACACAGAACAAGTTCTCGCACCTAAGCTTAAACCCCAACATTCTTCTTCAGTAAGGAACAGCCTTCCACGCTTACAACACACTCTACGATCCTTCCCCCACACTCGTATATACGTATGTACGAACACCCGTGCTTATGTAATCATGATCATGAGTGAGTGAGTGAGTGAGTGAGTTGTTAGAGAGAGAGAGAGAGAGGAGTACGCAGATCAGGGTCCACCAAATGGCGAGAATGCTGCTCGAAATTCTGAATGGGACTCATCTTCACACGCAAACTCGCCGAGACGGCGTCGCCGCTCCGCACGGCTCTTCCGAAGCGAACCGGCGCCGGCCGGACGGCAACAACGGCCACTACGCTTCCCGGAAATGGATCATCCGCCTGAAGCCTCGAGCTTCCACCCCCCGGAGCTCGAGATGGCGCACGAGTCAAAGCCTATATATACACACAAAGAGGAGCTGGGCGCACCGCCGCGCTCGGGAACGAGCTCGATCGCCCCGGCGAAGGAAGGAGCTTAGCTAGGGTTTATGAGGATTCTCGTTCGGGAAGGGTTTTGGAGCCCGAGGAAAATCCCGGCGAAGTTCTTCTCCTCCCGCTGCTTGGGTCTGGGGAATTTCCTGCTCCAATCTTCCTCTACCTCTCGCGTCGCGGCTAATTCGATTCTCTCAGGTCCCCGAAGGACGTCGCGAATTCTTCGGGGCGGGTTTCATGCCTGCTAACTCATGGTGGGAACTGTCGAGCTTTATATATTGGAATTCGCGAGTCGGGGGGAGTGCCGAAGAGAGGCCGATGGTTCCGGTTCGGTTGGACCGGGATCGGAAAATGAGCGGACGACCGGGTTCGACCGGCTGAGGCATCGCCGTGGGCCCAAACCGGCCTTAACGATTGAAGTCCGACCGGAATCTTTTTTTTTAAAAATCGACTTTCCATTTCTTTACAAAACATTACAGAATTGATGCGGTACTTATATTAAAGCGATAGTATAGATAAAAGAAGACTCCGTTAATACAATAGTTTTTAATCTAGATGGGAGATCATGGAAAATAAAAGAAAAATATAGGCTCCATTCATTTTGTAAAAAATATCACATTCCTAAAAAAAATGTTTTCCAAGAAATTTCTTTTCAAGAAAATGACGATATTTTGTAATGTGCGGTTGAAGCCTAAAATGACTTAGAAAATTTTTTTCATTGTTTAGTATCTAATTTTATTTTCTGGAAAAAAAATTAATAAAAATTTAATTTTAATTTTTTATAAAAATTGAATTCTTAATTATTTTTTATTTTGAAAATTCGAACTTTTCTTTTTCTTTTTCTTTTTCTTTTCCTTCCTCCTCCTTCTTCATGCTCCTTCCTCTACGGCTTCCTCCTCCTTCCTTCTTCTTTCTACTCCTTCCACTTTTTCCTCCATGTGCCTTGATGATGGTTGCCTACCCAATGACCAACCAAGACATGGATCGGGCATTGCCGATTTGGCAAGGCTCGAGCTCGTCGGCCTATGGCGAGATTCCAACTTGCCCATGGCCAACCACAAGCCATCATCGTGACCAATGACTGGCCAATGAAGGAGAAGGTGAAAAAGAAAAATATATAATTAAAAAAGAGAAAGAATAAAAGGAAAAGCCGTTTGGCAAAAGAAAGTGAGGTAAAAGAAAATATGGAAAATATTTTCCTCTTTCTTAAAAATGGACAACATTTTTTCCTATTTTAGAAGGCTTTTTTTTTTCCTTTGATGGAAAATGTTTTCTCCAACCAATTCATTTTTCGTGAATCGAACGTCGAAGAATTCATAAAACATTTTTCTAAAAATTATTTTCCATAAAATGAATGGAGCTGTAATGTCTATTTGATTAGAAGCCTAATTTGCAAGTGCATAAACAACTCCATTCTTGGGTCTACAAGGCTGGGCCAAGCTCCAACTTGGATTTTACTTAAGTAGGAAGTGAGAATTTGTAACAAAAGGCTCAATACTCTAAGGGCAAAGACCTTTATGTTGGATGACATCAATTGAGATTTTGCAATCCTTCGAAAAATTGCCTTTTGGAAGCCAAGAGATTAAAGCATCATTGTAGGCGAGAAGGAGAGCTGCTGCTTCCCCTTCCATTGGGAGTTCCAACGACCTTTCTTGTTTAAGCTTGGACAATTGAGCCGCTAGTCGATCATGCAATGGTACCAATGGCTCCTTTGTTACTTTTTCATGCCACATTCATAGCAAATTTCAATTCTTGATCTAAGGTGGGAGCTAGGAGTTCGTCCCTTCCATTATAGGATTGGATCTGGACTTGTTGCAATTGTGTTCTCTTACCTGAACTTGTTTGAAAAATCCATAAACTCCTGTAAAACCAACTTAATCGCCTAGGAGGAAGTTGGAAAAAATTGATCATGCAATACGGCATTCCTATAGCACCACATTCTAGTACATAGAATCTCGTTCCCCTTGTTTTGTAGGAATCAAAACCATGTTATTAGCTTTGGATAGTTAGCAATGATGGACAAGGGCGTTTGGTTTCAGAGTCAATAGGTTTTGAATCAAAAATTTAGGAATTATCTCGAAGCTAGCTCTTAGTTATGTGCAATGGGAATTGAACTAGTTGACCTTGAAATTGATTTGGAACCAAACCTATCAATTTCTAGAGTTGATCTTTGTAGATCAGACCGTTCCCAGTATGAAGAGAACTGAAATGGTCAAGTTCACTTCCCAAATTTTTTACTAAAGAACCAAATTAATTATGGCGTGAATCAATTTGGAACTAGTCGTGTATGCCCGGTTTGATTCAATTCTCAAGTTGAATCAACTCGATTGTGCACGCTTAATTACATTGAGGCTCATCTCACTAATGTTCATCTAGAAAAAACAAATTAAAAAAAAAAAATCCTCCTCAATTTATTATCGGCTAAATGAGCAAAGTCAATTTATGATTGAGTAGAGATGTTAAAATGGGTCCAAAACATATTATTCAACTCATTTTTATTTGGACAGTATTTTAGTACTTTTTCTACAATTTCTTAATTGGTAGTTGAGATTCTTCTTAGAATTCTTGTAAACTTTGAACAATGAAATGGAATACCATAGATTTTCTTTATTATTTTCCCCCATAGAATCTTTTCAAATTAGTCATCATAACCTTTTATTCAGATCAGTTTGCTCATCATTGTCAGAAACTATTGCGTTGATTTACATTCTTGATGAATTCCTTATGGACAGCATTCTTTATCCAACTTTTTTGACATTGGGAAAGCGTACCTGAAAAATATTTATGGCAAACTTTTCCCAAGAGACGCTAAACATTTAAAATATGCACTTCCATAAAATCACCCAAATTATAAAAAGCAAGAGAGTAGAAAGAATCAAAGACAGAAAAGCTACCTTAAAGAGGAGATAAAAGGAGAAGCACACTTACAAAAAAAAAAAAAACTCGAAAACCCCACCCAACTCGGTTTTTCGCTTCACGTTTCATGCGTTTTGGGTTGGGTCAAGTAACATCAAGACCCGACCCATTGACACCCCTAGTCATATGTGCATTAGTTAAACTTTAATAAATAGGTTGTTAATGGGTTTGGGTTGTATGTAAGTCTAGTGATATATGGATTGTAAATGAGTTTGTCTACCCATTTAACTTATAAAGGTTATTAGTTGAGTTGACACATTAAGGATATACCATCCTCTTTGAACAGTTTTTGTAATTTATAATTTTTAAATTTCATTTTTTTAATAATTTTTATTTTGTTTTGTTTTTGTTTTTTTTCTTTCTTTTACTTTTTTTTACCTACAAAGTCCGGCAATTGAACCCCTCGACACTAGAAAGACTTGAGCCTCCTCAATCTAGCAAAACTCGAGCTCGCTGGCGTCGATGCAAGCTTGACCTTCCCGAATATGGCAAGCCCCGGCTTGCCAGCATTGAGGCGAGCTTGACCTCACCAAATCTAGTAAGGGGATGAGGAAAAAGAAAAGGAAAAAAGAAATACAAAATAATTAAAAATTCTTTCTTTATAAAAATAAAAATACTTAAAACAAGTGTATAGAAAATCAAATCAAATTTTCTACACCAAACGAAAAATATTTTTTAATTCATTTTTTAGTTTCAATCTAATATAGGAAGATATTGTCATTTTTAGAAATATCACATTTTTATTGAAATAACTGAAGCCTAAAATTTAAAAAAAAACACTATATAATTTATCCATTAATTTTGTAATCGTATGGAAGTGTTTTAACAATATGATTTTTTTTTTTAAATCATAAGAAGAATTTTTCTAGATTTGGTTAAATATGAAATTATTTTAGCAAAATGAATTGGGTATGCGTTTGATCAAGTATAGGCCAATAAATTTACATCAGTCATAGATGGGTTATAAGCAGATTAATGAATTAACTTGGATCAGACTATTTATAAATTAACCTAAACTCAACCCGACTTATTCATTTGACAGGTTTACGGAGTGCTATCGTACTAGTAGCATGGTTCCATTGTCGTGGCCGTGGCGGCTCCTGCTGGTACTGAGTTAGAAGGGAGAGAGAGAGAGAGAAGAGATAGGGATAGGGATAGGGGGTTCGAAATTTGGTGTCTATCCAAGCATGAAAGCTCACGAAATGAAACATTCATGTGGCGTCGTCTATAAACGGCACAATAGTTAAAGCTAGTACAGAAAGCAACGAATCTTCATCCACATACAAATCTTCCCACCAGAAAGATCGATTTCATTAGGTATGCGACACGTTTTGATCGAGACGAATTGTAATTTATTGGAGAGTCGTGAATGTAAATATCGACACTATAAGGTACAATACTATACCATCACTGCCTAAGTACATACAGCCCTTGGGAAAAATTCAATTGATCGAGCAGAACTCGTGCTTAGAGAGCAGCAGGCTTCTTCCGGAGAGGAAACATGGACGAACTAGTAATCCTCTATGTGATGATCAGGTCCGCTCTTCTTCCTCGCCAGCAGCCACCCCACGACGGAAACGAGAGCCTTCTTGCTCTTCGTCCTGTTCGCCGACTGCAGCCTCTCCGGTGCGCTGTCGCGCTCTTCTCTGCTTGCAATCACTCGGGTCAGTGACGGAGGGCTCGCGAACTTCACGTACCTTGTCGTCTTCCTATGGAACTCGAACTCCCTTTCGTCTTCGTCGCCGGCACTGTCGTCGTCTTCGTCTTCTTCTTCGCTGGTCAGGGCTAGCTTCTTCTTGGCTCGGCCGACTTTGGTGACGTTCTCGATGAACTTGACATCCTCGATCTCGGGATCGAGAGGGTGTTTCGGGGATGCCGCCGCCTTCAATCGCTTCACCTCTCTCCTGGCATTCTCGAGCTCCTCTTTAAGGGTTTTGATGGAGTTGGCCAGCCGGTTGTTGTCTTCCCTGGCTTTTACGAGGTTTTGCTTCGTTTCCTCGAGCTCGGCCGTTAGGGCCGCGATTCGGGAGCGTGCCGCCTGGGCATTTTCACTAGCTCCGGCTCGCATCTGGCACATGAAATTACAAGCACAAATACATATAACGTACGTCGGATGTCACGTAAAATTCAAGTTTATTGTCCGAATAATGCAAGAAGCCTACTTCACTATGCAAGAAATCTCAAGTACATATGAAGTAACTCGCCGCAGTGAGATGCTTTAGAAGGAGAAAGTAATGGGGGGACCTCTTTGAGCTTATTGGCGATGATCTCCCCGGCGAGAACCCGTTCCCCGAACAGCGCAACTGCCTCTCTCACCGACTTGAACGGCGGCCTGGTGTCGATCTCTGCTCGCCCAACAACCACCACCTCCCCGCCGCCGCCTCCTCCTCCTCCTCCTCCTCCTTTATCCCCCATCCTCCTCCTCTTCCTCCTCCGAGACCCTTCTCCAGGAAGCGCTTATGGAGAGGCGAGGAGGCAGATCGATCAATGTCAATGGCGCCATCGAGCCACCTTTAAGTACAAAGTTTCCAACAAGGCGAAGTGCGGATAGAATGCAAGGTGCGGATACATCGGAGCTCATGATGAGGTCTGGTACTAATGGCGATGCCCTGCCCGGTTGATATGATCTTTAGTGGGAATTGAATAGAAATCTTGGTAGAGAGAGAGAGAGAGAGAGAGAGAGAGGTTAATTTTCTTTGCGTCCACTACACACTGAGAGTTTCGTTAAGAGAAGAAGACAAAGAAAATTGGGTGGTTGGACCGTCCTTTGTGGGGGTTTCGATTCGTTAGTTCCGATCGGACCCGTCTTTGATTAGGACCTTCCTCCTTCTCGAAAGTGCGGTTTTTTCCCTTTCCTTATCCGACATGGCCCCAAGCGAAGTCTGATGAACTGCAAAGTGAATTGTTTATGAATTAGTATGCACGTTTGAGCTTGGATCGGTAATCTTGTCGGGTTTGCTTTCGCAAATCGATTTTAGTGTGGTGGTGGTGATGGGGGCAAAATGCGAGGGAGTCCGGAACATTTCGCCCGTCAATCAATTGAGTCGTTGAATTTTTTGCTCCTTCTAGATTCCATCTAGGACTCACTTGTTAGAACTGGCTCCTCATTTTTTTGAATCTAGAATCCATCTTGCGTATATGGAAGCTAGACTTGATTGGGTCCGGTTTGGATCGGATCACAAATGGTTCAATCCAAATTGACCCATGTAATCTATTTATAATCCAATTATCATAATACAAAATTCTTGAACCATGCCCGACTCGATCAATTCCCAACCCATACCCGATTCATTTAATAAACCTAATAAATCTTTTTTTTTTTAAATGATATTGCTAAAACATTTTCATACAATACAAACCTAGTTGACGATTTTATATATATTTTTTAAAATGCTTCTCTTTGTTTCTTAGAATTTTTTTTTTTTTTCAAGAAGTATTTTATTCAAGAAAATTACAATTTTTCTAGTTTTTGCTTGAAATTTGAAAATAAATTAGAAAATATTTTCTACTATTTGGTATAAAAATATGATTAAATTTTCCTCCTTGCATTCCTTCTAATACTTTTTATTTTTATTTTTCTTTTAAAAAATGAAGTTATAATTATAATTATTTTTTAAAAATCAGTTTTTAATTATTTTTCTTTGTAAGTATAATTTTGAATTACTTCTTCTTCTTTTTTTCTATTTCCTTCTTCTTTAGCGATTGCCGGCCACAACAATAGCCAGCAACCAACCTTGAGCTCACTAGATCGAGAGAGCTAAAGTCTAGCCGGATCGGCAAGTTCAAGCCTTGTTGACCTTCGATGAGTTCAAGCTTTGTCGGCCTCCAGCAAGCTCACATCGATTGTCACTGCGCTGGCCACTAGCTGGGGAAGATGGAAGAATAAAGGAAAAAAAGGAAATATAAAAAATAATTATACTTTCGATTTTTATAAAAAAAAAATATTTCTATAAGGCTAAGGAGGGAAAAAGGGTTTGTGAACATTGGGTTGGAAATGAATCATAAATCCAGCCCATATATGACCCATTTATTTTAGGCTTTCAATTTTTAAATCCATTTAAGTATCTCTTCAAGATTTAAGTGACCCGTTTATATTTTAAATGGATCATACATAGGTTTAAAACCCATTTTGACAGATAATAATCTTCCTCTCTCTCTCTAACACCCAGGCTATGCTTGCCGACAATGTTGAAGCTTGAGACTGAGACAAACTCCCTCTAGATCGGTGAGGCAATGCTCACAATAGAAGCACTTTTCTCATCTACTGATTTCGGTGAGTCCATACATGTCCTCTTGCCGAGTGCTCTCATCACGTCGAAATTGACTATAAGAAACCGTGCATCAACATCAACCAACCATATTAGTACCATGCAACCCACTATATATATAGTGCAGAGACATGTAAGAACCTCGGTATTCATATTCGATCACACAAAATGAATTCTGTACTTTCAGTTTTGTACAAATAACATCTTTTACACAAACATAAAATAAATTTCGCAGTCAAACTCTATTTGATGGGGATGATCAAGAAATAAAAGAAGTAATTTAAATAATCATGAGACAACGTTATGAGAAAAAATGAGTTAATAAATTGGTCCAACTTTTGCACCACAAATAAGGTTAACAATTTGTTGCTTTTACTCCATCGCCTTTATCTAAGGCAACAATAAGTTAAGGCACATCGAATCTAATCGACGTGCACCTTTAAACACTTTGAACTTGGTAGCTAGCCCAGTGTATGCTGGTAAAACAATGTTTTTGAAAAATGATTGGGTTAGAGTCTCTAATCTACTTGTGAAGATAACAGTTTATTATGAACTAAAAAAAATTAAATAAAAATAACTATAAATTGTTATAAGATCTATTCATTCAATAATTTGCAACTCACAATAAATTATTATTCTCATACTAGCCCATAAAACCGTCATGTTAGTAAAGCCTATTCAGTTTCTCACGTGACACTTTTGTATTCGCTGAATAGGTAAACTCTCTTTTGACTTCCCAAATTGGTCAGAAAATTTATTTTTCTCCTACCAAGGTGGCCGGCAACAGCAAATCTCTGGTTCGAGCGTGGTGAACATTCACCCTCCTTGAAAAGATTACGACAAATGCTAAATCATAATAATTAGATATGCGGCGGCTTTCCCATCTTGCTTATACCAGTTTCTGTACATTACCATCATGAGCTTGGCAATCCTCGACGGGCCTCGAGACTTGCTTATGCGCGGTTGCTCTTCAAGCAAGTCATTCTTTTCTGGGAGAATTACCAAAAAAGTCCTAAACCTATTGCAGTTGTGCCAGTTTAGTCCTAAACCTTTTTTTGACCGATTGAGTCCTAAACCTTTTTTGCGATTGTGTGGGTTGAGTCCATCCGGCCAAAATTGGCCGGCCGGAGGATGTGGGCCGGCGGCGCCGGCGACTATATTTTAATAATTTTTTTATTTTCCGAATTTTTTATTGTTTTTTTAATTTTTTTTTCTCCCCTCCCCTTCCCCCCCACCGACGGCAGTGGCCGGCCAGCACCGACGAGGTGCCGGCCCTTTGCGCGAGGGCCGCGAAGCCCTCGCCGGCGACCTCGCCTAGACACAGGGGCCGCCGCGCGGGTCGCGACCCGGCCGCCGGAGACGGGCGAGCCGGCCTCGCCATGGCTTGGCCGTGGGCGAAGGTAGCCTCGCCCACGGCCGGGCGAGGCCATGGCGACCTTCGCCCGAGCCCGCCATGGCCTCGCCGGCCGCGGGCGAGGGCCGCCTTTGCCCGCGGCCGAGCCATGGTGAGGCCGGCCTTGCCCGGATCGGGCGGCGCCTCGCCGCGGTCGGCGTCGCCCAGATCTGGGCAAAGGCGCCTCGCCGCGGCCGCCGCCCGGATCGGGCGGCGCCTCGCCGTGGCCAGCCTCGCCCGAGATCGGGCGAAGCCGCCTCGCCTTGGCCGGCCTCGCCCGGATCCGGGCGGCCGGGGGCCGCGACCCTCGCCGGCGGCCCCTGGTCTAGGCGAGGTCGTCGGCGAGGGCCCGCGGCCCTCGCGCGGTGGCCGGCAGCCTCGTCGGCGGCCGGCCGCCACACGCCGTCGGCGGGGGAAGGGGAGGGAGAAAAAAAATTTAAAAAACAATAAAAAATTCGAAAAATAATAAAAAAATCAAAAAATAATAAAAAATTATTAAAATATAGTCGCGCGCCGCCGGCGCCCACGTCGGCTCCGGCCACCAATTTTGGCCGGATGGACTCAACCGGCACAATCGTAAAAGGTTTAGGACTCGAATCGGTCAAAAAAAGATTTAGGACTAAACCGGCACAATGATGCAATAGGTTTAGGACTTTTTTGGCAATTCTCCCTTCTTTTCTTGAGTATCGATTTTATCGGTTGGCAATATGTTAGTCATGGGTGTGTCTAGTAAGGTCTTTTAAACTTATAGTGTTGCAAAAAAGTCTTTGAATCTGAATAAAATAATAAAGGAAAATTTTAAGACATGACATCACTTTCTTTAAGAATTTATCTATTTCGCGAAATCATTAATAGTTACCAACAAATTTCTTCCGGAATACAACAGAGTATCGATGAAAATATTGGATAACAATTCTAAATTTGAAAAGATGGCTATAGTTTTGAAAAGAATACTTGAGAAATAATAATAATTCGTTTTCTCAAAACCCGACATATTTATATCGGTCTTAATGAACAATACATCATTTTGAAAAAAGTTGCAAAATGAACTAGTATAACTACAAAAGATCATTTATGAAAGGTTGCTAATTGAATCAGTATATTTTTCAAACAACACCTTGAAAAGTCATAAAAATTCGAAATAAATAATAATAATAATAAATTTTAATAATAAAATTCCGAATTTAATAATTTCCAAAAATGCTAAATAAATAAATACAACCTTTCGATCAACAAAGATTAACAAGATAACCATACAAAATAAAATAAAAATATAAGGAATTAACTCTAATTAAACCGTGGGCGCGAAAGTGCACCTAATAATCGCGCACCCACACATGGGTATTATGAGATCTATGCCACACTCCAACATTTTCTTTGAACGAACTAGAAAAGCCCACACTTACTAAGTAGGCCCTCTCCTCCCAACTGTCCTACGAGGGATAAGGAAGAAAATCACTTTTGTTTGTTTTCCAGATAAACACCCAGCACTTAGTTCTACAGCCGGTACCCCCGACAACCTAGCTCGACCCATTTGTCGCATTCACATGAAAAACTTTGTGTGTGCTCGACGCATAACCACCCAATGTCATGCATGCACAATCCCAACGAATGTAAACCTAAGTTAGCGGGCCAGTTTAAGCACCCGAGGTGAATCCAAGTCGTACAAGACGGACGGACCTTCGCACGTCTTAACATCGTTCCCAAAAATTCACAATGAATAAGATATTCGATCGCTGCACAGTATTCATGAATCATGACCATGCTACAGGAGTTACATGGATGTCCTCGGAACATGTCCCCGTCCATTCGAACTTGGAAAGACCAAGGAAGCATGCGAAATTGCGTTTTCGATATTATAATGGATGCTATAGGATCTTTTGAGATCCTGCGAATTGAATTTCAGGGTCGGATTCATGCATGAGGGGGTTTGGTTCGATCATGGTCGGTAAGTCGGCCGGAAATTTTTTAAATTTTTATGGGGGGACGTGGTGAAGGGATGATGGAATAGAATACATTGGAAAAAATTTGAATTCCCCACTCGCACATGTCGCCATGTGAAAGTCTGCCAAGTACGGACAAAAGTCTTGTGCGTGCTTTGTGCCGCGCCGGACCTCCGCCCGGCTCGGCTCGGCTCGGCTGAAGCCGTCGGGCAAAAGCCAGCCGGTTCGGGGAACTTCCTCTTTTATAAACTTTCAAAATAGAGAAAAAGAAAACGTGGATACTACAAATTATGTTATTAAAATCCTAAACTTTTAAATTATGACACAAATACAAAAAGCCTGAACTGAAATAGAGTTCTTATACATGTATGATTCGAAATTTTTTATGACACAAATCTTTTTCTCTCAATAAGTGAAGTTTAGGGTTTTTTCAAATACAAATTTTTTGTTAAAATATTTGTATCATAATAGGCATAGTGTAAAACTATACAATTACACGATTTATCGGTGAGTTAATTTAGGCGTGTCGGTGTCGTGACCAAACGAGTCAAGTGGAGTCAATCCGCATAAGACAAGTCCATGTATTCCAAATCGAAACCCACCCAAGTGCACTTTCCGTCGTGCAATCAGGTGGTGTCGAGAATTGCTAGATTTATTTCCAAGGTGCCTCAATACACCTTCAGATAGTCGAGTCTAGTCCAAGGAAGGATTTTTTTTTTTTTTCTAAGGAACATAATTTACATAAGATAAAGACTGTCGCGAGTGGCGACAAAAGGGTAGGAGTCCAAACGATGGGAGAGGGGAGCAGATAGGAAAACGCTGCAGCATTTCTGGGCGATCCCGCAAATGGGACGCTAGTGGATGCCGTCACGCGGAGCGACGTCGTTTTCGTGGCGCTCGAGAGAATGTTCTCTTTCCCTAATTTGCGGACCAAGATACGACGAGTCGCCTTCTTCATCTCCAAGGAACGAGCAGGGGAGTGCGTGGTGGGATCGGCCTCTCCGCGGGGCCATTAGCAGACGAAGAGAAGTTGACAAGAGGATCAAGAATTTGGGGAATCATATGATCCAAAAAGATGGATTTTCTCATGATATTCGTTCAGCTCGATTGGTATAAGCGAAATTTCACACCTATAAATTTTGGGCACAAATTATTTTCTACACCACGGATCGAACATTTCTAAACTACATGATTAGATCGTGGTTTGGAGAAGGGTGGAGAGTGAATGTTTTTCCCAATCTCCTCGTCACGAAAAAATTCATTTTTTAAATTTTTCATACCTACTTTCATTTTCCTCCTCCCCTTTAGTATAGCTCAGTTTTTACCTATCAAAAATATTGTCGATGATTTGAAGTATAATTTCACTCCTTTGCGGTGAAGCACCTTCCAACATACCTGTACAATAGATCCGGACTTGAATAATAGACCGGTCGTCCTCCATGCCTACCTAGTGCAGTGCTGGATCAAGTGCGAAAGGCAAACCAAGCAAGTCTTAAACAAAAATTCGCACCTCGAGCTCGACCGGCCACCTCGGCCTACCTAGACTAGATCGGTTTGACAAAAAAAATTTAGTTTATTTCACGGCATGGAGGTCCTCGGCATGGTTTCCAAGGCTCGGTGGTTATATCGCCAACCTAGCCTATTGATTCAGTCTAAAACATTCTAGTCATGAATACCAAAGTAAGCAGAGAAATAAATAAGCAATAAAAAAGTAGCACATTATCTATAAGGTTAATACTGTGAAAAATCCCGAACCAATACATCCGTGACATATTTATCTCAAATTATTTTTTTCATTATAAAGAACTACAAATTGGTACTCCTATGACAAAATTACCTTCCGTTAATTTTCGTTAAATTTTACAATTAAATTGTAGAATTGGATAACACGTGATATTTGATGGGTATATCAATTTGAGATTTTATCCTCAATTTATCACAGATGTATCGCTTTGTGATTTTTTACGGTATTATTCCAATTTAATGAAAATTAACGGATAATGAATTTATCATGAATGTACCAATATATGGTTTTGATGTTCAAAAAATTAGTATACAATAAATTTATCAAATATATACCGATTTGAAATTTTTCATAGTTTTAATCCTTATTTATATATTCATCTCGATTTTTTTTTTTTCTTTTTTCTTTTTGTGGGATTGAGTACTTCCATGAGCTCCCCTCACCAGCTAAGCTAGAAGCCAGCCCAGCCGGGGTCGAACCCAATCCAGTCAAATATCGAATCGAAATTATGAATTACCTTACCTGTCTCTAAAGATTCTTTGCATAAATACCCAACACATACGTTTCAATAATTCCCACCACCACCTCCACCACCGCAGCACAGCACAGCACAACGCAGTCAAGAAGGAAGGAAGGAAGCCAAGGAGTGATAAGAAATGGAGAAACAGCTAAGAGAAGAAGGAGAAGAACAGTCCAGCCCGAGGAGGGCGAAGGCCCAGTGCATCCCCCGCCTCAGAGCCCCCGCCGTGGCCAGCTCCTCCTCCTGCTCCGCCCGGAGCCACCGGTTCGCCCCCTCGACCCTGCTGGAGCGCTTCCGGGAGGCGGTGTTCCGCCTCATGATGCTTTCCGCCCTCTCCTCCAAGTCGTCCTCGCCGCCGCCCCCACCGCCCCAGTCCTTGAGGCGCCGACCTTACTACCCGGTGAACGAACCTCACCACAGCGAGGCCCTCGCGGACTGCATCGAGTTCATCAACAGGAAGAAGAAGGCTTCGGACGACAATGATGCCGTCTCAGGCGGGCCCTTAGATGCTCCGGCCGAGATGGCCATGCCGGTGCCGGTCATGTGATCCGGACGTAGATTCTGCAGTTGTACATTGATTTGTGTATGAAAAAAAGAATTTCCACAGCTCATCTTACAAGGGACTAGAGAAAATCTTTGGCGTACCTTTTTCTATGTCTTTTTTGTTTCTAACGAGGATTATGGACATGTCACGGGGATTCTCCAGTGGGTAATTTCCAAGTACCATGTCCGGTGATCTGTCTGTACATCGCCCTTGCTTGTAAATGATTTGAAGGTGGACGGTTGTGATTGATCTCTTTCGACTCATTTTACAAGCTCTTTCTTATGTAATTGAATCCATGATGTTTTTGAGATGATACTCCCAAAAGCTTTTTGGTATCTGAAAATGGCGAACCATGTAGACAAAATTGAATTTGGAGGAGCCGAACGACAACCGAAATATGACCAAAAGAAGAAATCTCTATTCGACGGGACTTCTATTTATTTATAAGAATTCCATTGGATCTAGAAATGATATATCGGAAGAATTTCGAGAAAAAAAACCATTAATAAGACAATCTTTCTTATGTCGAATGTCTTGTAGCATTTGACGATGACAACTGAGTCAAGTTAGATTAAGTCAGCGACTAGACGCATTCAGTGAGGACCTCTTTAAGGATGTGACGGGGCTCCACGCGATTTCGCGAGTAGAAGTGGTTGCTAAATTCCAGTTTCGATGTGTCGAACTTGCTAGAGTCGATGGTGTCGCAAAGGATGATGATGATGATGATCATAGGATGGTCATTTAACCGTGCCGCGCCTCCCACCGGATCTGGTAGCTTCGGCAAGCTCCCAAGCACTTGTCGCGCATCCTCCCGCGCCCGAGATTCAGGATTGGTGTGGCTAGAGCTAACGCAAAAGATCCGGACCAAGTGAGGATGAGAGCTTCAAGATCTAGAAGCGAATGGCGGGGTTGGGTGTGCAATGGAGGATGTAGGTGGAGAAGGGCAACGAGGAAGAACAGGATGACGAACAAGCAAGAGAGAGAATAACGTCAAAATGAGCCGCACATTTAACTTGAATGATCATCTGGGTTTAATCTGCTAAAAAATGAGTCCCACGATGGATAATATGGTCAAAAACTACAATGAGGAGTGTATTAACCAAAAAGAGAGTGGGGAAAGCTTGATCCTATTTTTATTATAAATTGGACTTCACTAAATTAAAGGAAATCAACTATAGCTGGATATATAAATTGCATAGAATGATCAAATTCAAGATGATTTGGTTCCACCCAGAAACGGTAACCAGATCATAGAGATGAGTTCTCGGTTTTTTGACCAAGAATATGATCACATGGTCTTGGAATCGAATAGGATTGAATCAATTGGTCCAATTTCCGAGTGGATAGATTAAACAAACAGCACGTTCTATTATTTTTTCCCCCTTTTGGATGGCTTTATGCTAAATAAGAAAAAAACAGAATTACATATAAGATCGCGAAAATGGTAATGATGGAAAAATAAAAACTTAACCATAATCAACGTAGATCATTGTAAAATCTTCAAGGTAACTAGGAAGATGAACAACTATGAATTCCCCAAACTTGAAAAACAAACAAATAATAGAATCACCGGAGAATCAACAAACACCGAAAGAAGTCAAGTCTTTAAACGAAGTGATTTAAGAAATAAAAGAGCAGCTTTTGAAAAATGAACGGGCGGCGAAAAAAAAAAACAAAGCATTGGATATCTACCTCGACAAGATGCGATTGCGATCATGATTGGCAAAAAACAGAGCAAGAGCAAGAGAGGGAGGTGAGAGTCGAGACTCGAGATGAGACCGCAAGAGGGACGATTGAGCAACTTAAACGAGAGGGTGCTGTTTGAGAGTCAAGTGAGATTGAGAGTGACCGAGCCGTGCAAGATACAAAGAGTGACTAAGTTGAGCAAGAGAGGCGTGAGCATGAGTGAGAGGTGTGAAAAATAAGAATGGCCAAGAGTTTTGTTTCATATTTCAGAAAGAGACATGAAAGAGCAATGTTCGTGAAGATATTACAAATTTTTCACATTTATGAAAAATAAAAATAAAAATTTGAAAATTTAAAATCGGTCCTATCCAAGTTTGGGCAGTTCTACACTTGAAATCAAAAAATAGATTGGAATTTCCCGATTCCAATTGCTTGGAACCAGAAACCCGACCAATATACTGGAGAATTGCCCAGAATAGACCGGTTCGTCTTGCTTGCACTTATAAATTGAACCATCGATGGTTGGTTCAACGCGCTCGTTGCTATTTAGAGTGATGAGAGGGGATGACTAGCGGGCCGGGCCGGGCCGTTCTGGACATGAACATGAATTTCGCTCCACCGACTGCTCTGGCGACTCTCACCGCCCCTCAGCGTCTCCAAACCTCTGCCCCCCTCCGTACAGCAAAACCATCGGATCTCTCCACCGGAAATTCCCCGGTGGCAACCGACATGGGCGGTACGTCGCGATCAGCTCTCTCGCTCGAAGATTTTCGCCTCGCCTCGCCTCTTTTCTTCTCCTTTTGCTTCTGTTTCCGGTGGCTGTTTCCATCGAATTCCTTCGCTTCTCTCTCGCTCTCGCTCAGTTCCGGTTGTCTTTTTGGCAGGCGTGCAAGCCGAGAGAGAAGACAAGGACAAGGTCTCTCTGGAGCTCACCGAGGAGATTCTCCAGAGCATGGAAGTTGGCATGACGTTCAGAGACTACGTGAGCTGCTCTTTATTTCCAGTCCAGTCTAGCTTCGACTTCTGTTCACGATCGAATTGCGCCGCACTTCTTGTGATTTAGTTGAATTGCCCGAGTGCCCGATTCGTTATCCGGACAAGCTCTTGTCACCTCGAAATGGGGCATCTTGTTGTGGTGTTGTCATTGGGTGGTGCCGCATATTTTTTTTAGAAACGAAGACGGGGGTTTTCTTTTACATGCTTTTATGTGGAAATTGGGAATTTTGTGCCCTCCTTGGTGTATTTGAAGCCCTAGTTTGAACATTCGTCAGCACTGTCTCGCGGATGTTGCTCTTGATGTAATTGCTCTTGCAGGGTGGTAGAATCAGTTCCATGGATTTTCACCGGGCATCGAGCTATCTGGTGACAGCCAGCGACGATGAGTCTATTCGCCTTTATGACGTGACAAGCGCAACGTAAGCTCTTTCTTTATCTGGTTACTTAATCGCAATTAAATTTGATCCGTGCCTTGGTTCATCTATGAAACTCAGTGCAGTAGGCTCAAGCCTATACCCTCCCAAGATACAATAGATCTTCTTCTCAAATGTTAGATTACATCTGTTGCTTGCGCAACACTCAGCCCAAGCACATGCGTGCTCAATAATTATCCCGAGTATGAAATCTATATCAGTGACATTGAAAAGTAGGCTAGGAGTACTGAGTGTTGGAGAAGAAGTTAAGAGATATCTTGTTGCATTTTTCTTCTCATCATGTCTGCTTTAATATCCATGTGCAAGAACCATTTAGCTTATTAGCTGTTGTTATTCCCGTTCATTTTTGCATTGTATAAATCAAGTTTTAAATAGAGCAATCACTTAAACTTGAGGAATTCTTTCATCTGCAGATGTCTGAAGACAATTAATAGCAAAAAGTATGGGGTTGATCTGGTCTCATTCACTTCTCATCCGACTACTGTTATATACTCCTCAAAGAATGGTTGGGATGGTATGTCCTCTAAACAATGGGAATGTTATATTTGTTCCAGAATTGCATACTTACGTTTCAATCTTCACAGAATCACTGAGGCTATTATCCTTGCATGACAACAAGTACTTGCGCTACTTTAAAGGTCACCATGACAGGTTTGATTATGAGACTAGGCGCTTTAATAGAAATGTGACTGCTTCTGCATATTCCATGTGTAAGGGCAGTGTTGTTATCTTTTCATTCAGGGTTGTTTCCCTTAGCTTGTGCCCGCGCAATGAATGCTTTATCTCTGGTTCTCTGGATCGCACTGTTTTACTTTGGGATCAACGAGCTGAGAAGTGTCAGGTGGATTCATTGTCACTTAATTTTTTCTCTTGAAATGAACTCAATTACTGAAATGCTATCTGCACTTATAGGGTCTTTTACGTGTACAAGGAAGGCCTGCCACAGCTTATGATGATCCGGGCCTGGTTTTTGCAATTGCTTTTGGAGGATGCATTAGGATGTTTGATGCTCGCAAATATGAAAAAGTAAGTATCGTGTGCAGAATGATGCATGTTAAATTTTTACAATACCTTAATTTTGAGGTTACCAACCACTCCTGCGAAAACTGACTGTGGTTATATTTGAAAAATTAGGGTCCTTTTGAAATCTTTCCTGTTGGGGGAGATGTTTCCAATGCAAACGTTGTTAAGTTTAGCAATGATGGAAGGCTAATGCTTTTGACTACCATGGATGGGCATATTTATGTTCTCGACTCATTCCGAGGCACACTGGTTAGAGTTTTCTCAAATCAGTTATAAGACTAACTTATTTTCTTGTTCTTTAAAGTCTGTTTATATTATATCTGTCCTCATTTGGTTAATTTCAAACAGTTATCCACTTTCAATGTCAAGCCTACATCAAGCAAGTCCACCCTGGAGGCATCTTTTAGCCCTGAAGGAATGTTTGTCATTTCTGGTAAACTGTTCATCTTTGCTAGTGCCACCATTTGAATATTGTGGTGGTCCAATACTGAATCCTGGTTATTTAAGAGTGTCCACAGGAATCATTTCCATGCTGAACTCTAATTGCTAGTTACTTTTCTTGAGACTGATGTTTTCTTGAGACCGATGTTTTTCTCCTGGCTTAACCCATATGATATTTCATTTAGTCTGTCTTACAGTTGGATTGTGATTCCTTTTCCTTTTTGGGGACCCAATTATGAATGATTTTACCTTTATTAGCATAGCAGTTAAGTCCCAGATTAACCTTTAGGGAGCCTAGATGGTATGCTGGTCTATGGACGTGTGGAATAACTCATTAAATGGAAAAAATCTCATGAGGAGCCTCTATTTTCCTTGTTCTTACTTAACTACTGTTTTCCACTTCTTCGGGTGACTTGACTTGTATATTAAAGCAGCCTTGCTCTTTCTGTCCTGTTGCTTTCACAGAAATTTTATTTTGCCTTGCTTACATTGAAATGACTGCTCTTATGTTAGGTTCCGGAGATGGCAGTGTCTATGCGTGGAGTGTAAGGAGCGGGAAAGAGGTATTTCTTGGTGTTGATTCTGTTGGATGTTTCAATTTCATTGTAGTTGGGATCATCACTCATGGAGATGCAGATTACAATTCTAGTATCTAGCCATTGTATGCTATATGCATGGTTTCCTAGTGCCATGTTCATAATGTTCTGTTGCCTTGACATAGAACATTAGTTTCATACCCTCTCTATGTGTCATTTATTCCTTTGGCTGGCAACTCTTCGAAGGAAACATGTAGCTGCTTAAATCTTGGACTTACTCACTTCACCACATAGTACTGCATGGCAAGTCCTTATCGGGATATATGTACACAATGTTTTGTGCAATTACTGTAGCTAGGCCCAGTGAACTGAGTTTCCCTTTGTTTAGGTTGCAAGTTGGATAAGTACCGACACCGAGCCTCCTGTCATAAAGTGGGCCCCAGGAAGCCTTATGTTTGCAACAGGATCATCGGAATTATCCTTCTGGATTCCTGATCTCTCTAAATTGGGAGCTTATGTTGGAAGAAAGTAGAAGATTCAGGATCATCATTGCTCAGATGCAATATAGTTGCGAATCTACTATTCCCAGCAATTCTTATTTGGAAAGAGTTGAAGATGCTGACTTATCCAGGAAAAGGTTGCTTATACTCATAAACAACAGAGAGACCACTGTACAGGTGTTGTAGAAACTCCCGGGTGAGGGTAATTTTGGAAGTTGCGCCTTCACTTCACTGCCTTGTGAATAGTTAGGCAGCTTTTTTTTTAAGGTCGAAGAAATAGTTAGATAGCTAGGTCGTCTCTTGTTTGATAGGAAACTGGAATTTAATTGCCTTTTCCAGCCATCAAGTCTGTTATCAGAAGTTTCTATGACATTTTCAATATGAATTTTTGAGACTTGGAATATCATTCTTTGGAAGCTGTTCTCTTGATCTGCTGAACACCTTTGGAGCTTTTTATATTGTCCATGGTCTTCTTTCGAAAACTCCACTCTTGCTGGCTCTGAGGACACAGTGTGCGAGTGTACTCATACCGATGTCGTTTTGTATCAGCAGAATTCTAAAGGTCTGGTTTTTCAAAGTTGATTTTCAACCGTGTTAATGGTTTTGTGCTAGTTACCTTCCTATCGTGTGCATCAGTAACTTTCCATGTTGAAAAAATTGTTCTCCGTATCTTATTGCAAGTAGAAACTTATTACCATTGCTGAAGCTCAGAGTACTTAGGGCCTGCATGGTAACCATTCTGTGCCCGGGAACAATTTCTGCTCGGAAGTGATTCTTTTTATTATTCGCTCCCAGGGAATAATTTCGAGCATTTGAAGGTGTTTGGTAAGAATCGTCCAAAATTTTTATTAAAGGAACGTAAATGCGTTTGGTAAATCTAAAAATTTCTAGTCCAAAATGATTTCTTTCAATTTTTTAATGATTTAAATACAATTTTCTTTTTGTTTTCCTTTTCATTTTCAATTTTTTTGCTTAATAGATCGCCGGCAGCCGGCGGCCGGCGGCCGGTGGCCGGCGACCGGCCAGACGCCCTCGCCGAGAGCCGGCGACGCCCAGCCTCGCCGTGAGCTGGGCGAGGCTCGGCCTCGCCGGCCCACCGCCAGGGCGGCGTCAGCTTGGCTGGGCGACGCCGCCCTGGCGGTGGGCCGGCGAGGCCGACCCTCACCGGTGGCTGCGCGAGCTCGGCCGCTCGCGGCCTCGCCAGATCTGGCCGAGGCCGACTCGCCCAGGCACCGGCGAGGCTCGGCCTCGCCGGCCCACTGCCAGGCCGGCGTCGGCTTGGCTGGGCAACCCCGGCCTGGCGGTGGGCCGGCGAGGTCGAGCCTCGCCGGTGCCTGGGCGAGCTCGACCTCGCCAGATCTGGGCGAGCTCGACCTCGCCAGATCTGGGCGAGGTCGGCTCGCCCAGCCAAGGCGAGGCCGAGGCTCGCCCAGCTCGGCGAGCTTGCCGGTGGCCAGGCGAGCCTCCGGCGAGCTCGCCGGACCTCGCCCAGCCACTCGCCGGCGGTGGCCGGCGTCGGCAACGGTGGTGGTGGGCGGTGATGGGCGGCAGTAGGATGAGGGAAGAAGAAGAGAAGAAGAAAGAAAGAAAAAAGAAACTAATTCTTGAAGTTGTTCCCAGAATCAAGAAGCTACTTTTTTTTTTATTCTTGATTCCGTTCCAAATCTGTTCCAGGGAACAAATTTGTTCTAAAGGAACAAAAAATTTTAACAAACGGTTTGCTCCAAATCTACTCGGTAACAAAAGAACGTAAATTATTAAAGAACAGAAATTATTACTGTTTGGCAAGTTACCATGCAGGCCCTTAATTTCTACGTGGTATCATGAAAAGTAGGCGAACATAGGCATTACCTTATCGATACCATGTAAAGTCGGAAAGTCAATCAATCAGCGAGAAGAACCCATGAATGCTTTGTCCATCAGATGCAATGATATGAATTAGTTTGCCTCTCGGTAAGGAAACTTTCCAAGAAGTGTTGAAACGGACGCAAAAGAAGGTAAAAAAGTGAGGACACCGGCGACATCCGGGGAAGGAACGAGAAAGATGAGAGCTCCGACCAGCTTGCTCTGACATACTGCATGTCATGAGATCAGAATTTCCAGCTAGCAAAAGAGAACATTTCAATGCAGATAGAGTACTGCATAATTCTCGAATTAGAAATCCTTATTTGGATTACGATGATATATGTTACATGGATCTTGTCTGAATTAATGTAATTTCCAAAGGCGTCCTGCAGTTATTGGCCTTGGAACTCAGAAAAGAAAAACAAAGAAAAATCGAAGGATAAATAAGAAGGATAAAGCATCGAATCCGTCCACTCATTTTTCCCTCCCTCGGAAAAACGCGAACCCGAAAAATCATGGAGGCTGGCGTCCTCCATTGCCTCGCTCCGAGTCCGAAATCGCCACCGCCTTCCATCTTCGCCTTCACAACCTCCTCAACCGCAGCCGCGACCGCCTCTCCTCCCTTCCTCCTCCTCCGGCGCCGGCCTCCCCTTGCCGCCGTCACGGCCAGCGCCACCGGGGGCTCCGGGGAAGGCGAGCGGAGCTCCCCCGCGCCGCCGGTGACGCCGCCGGACGCGGTGGAGATACGGTTCCGGAGGGGGTCTAGGAGGAGGAGGCAGTCGAGGGAGGACGGAGCGGGCCGGGGGGCGGCGACGGCGACGCCTCCGCCCACGCCGAAGAAGTGGGAGGAGATGAGCGTGACGGAGAAGGCGCTGGAGCTGTACGTGGGGGAGAAGGGGCTGCTGTTCTGGCTCAACAAGTTCGCCTACGCCTCCATCTTCATCGTGATCGGAGCTTGGATCCTGTTCAGGTTCGTGGGTCCTTCGCTCAATCTGTACCAGCTGGACTCTCCTCCTCTGGCGCCGACCTCCATTCTCAAGGGCTGATCGTATATCCAAAACTCGCACTGGTTTCTCCCTCTCTTGCTCCCCACTTTATGGTGTTCTGCAGTTCGGCACTAGTTGGTCAAGAGTAGAGATGTTTAGCTACTGTAATTTGGATAAAGGTCCTGAGCATAGATTGAGATCGGCTCATACTCGTGCCGAATGCATCGAGGCGACTCAAGAACTCGATTGATCCCGACCAAATACCGTATTTTTGGATTGAGTTGTGCAACTTTGACAGTATCGAGTAGATAAATAAACTGAATCTGTGAACCCATGTTGCCGGAAAGCTTCACTGCGGACTCTAGCACTAGCTTCGTCAGGGACTGGATCAGCATAGGCTTCAAGAACAATCTGCTAGCATCGCATTCTGCATTACTTCTATTCTTGCTACTTCTCAGTAAAAATACATATTCTGTGCAGGATCTATTTATTGATGGATTGCTTAGTAAGCTAGAATTGATCATTTGAACGTTGCAAACAAAAGCAGCGATTGCAATACCGACATCGTTTTTCCTCGGCCCACATAAACTTGAGTTGGTGGCCGCCTGTTCGGTGCTCGTGCCCAAAAATCCCAAAACATTTTCGTAGCAGCTTATCACTGCTTCAAATAGAAGCATTGCCTTCAGCCACGGCAAGTGCTTCTCTTCCTTTAACGACACGGACATCTTCCTCCATGTCGGGTTCTGAAACAAGCATATGGCATTCAGTTCTCCGAAGTAAATGCGCTGCTCATAGTAAATCGGACAGCCGTAGTTCTTGTATGGTTGAACCTCAAAACGCACCTGCAAGTCCCCCTAGCATTAGCTCAACTGGAACGACAATCAGACAAGCAAACTTGCATTGATGTCTAGAAACACATCTTTCTTAATTCACGAAACCAACCCCAACCACCTTCCTACCACCGTACTTGCAAAGCGTCTTCACTGTCCTGTATATTTCTCCAAACATGGCGATGTGTTTCTCGAGCTTAAGCTTCTCATGCTCTGCACCCGTCTACCGGGTCAACTTTTCGTGCACATGATCCGATGAATCCTCACTAAGATCGAGGTGCCCGCTTCAGGATCACTCCCCATTTCCTCTATTAGCAGATTCCGAGAGCTGAAATGCTCTCTCCACCAGTCGGGGTTCCACCACAGATCCTCTCGCCGATCCAATTTTTCACGGAGCTGGTCATCCTCACATTAGTCATCAGGTTCACCGGGAGTACTGACCACAATTCAAGATGAAGTTCTTAATAAATTGATAATCGTCATCTCTGTTACATTGAGATTAACGTCTTACCCTCTGTGCGAACCACAAAGCCACGTATAGGCGGGAATTCAGCACGCCCAATTCGCCGACTTTCAGGGGTGGTGTTGTTTTTACTGCTTTCGGCTTCTTTTGTTGCTTCAAGAGGAGTCCTACTTCATCGTATCACAGTTTGACTTCCCATTTTCTGCACGAATTTGACGGTACTTAAGGATTGGTCCCTAGAAACGTTAGCTTTCTCAAATTTAGAGGACTGTTGGCAATGTGCAACTTAGGCCTTTGACCCGCAGAGAGATACCCAGCAAACGATTCACCTCTTTCTTCCCTCACCAATCTCCCATTTATGTATGATCTCGTTGCTCATTCTAATGGAGTTATATCAATAAATCCATCGATGAAATAAAACTGATCAAGAATCAACTCACTTTTACGACTCTCTCTTCACTCTCACTTGATCTCGCCCTTGTCTACTCTATGTTCCGACCTCAAGTTGGATATGAATTTTCCTAAATTGAGTCAAATATGGAAGTGTTTAGACAATATGATCGGATATGGATAACAGTATTTATATTACATAGGAATGTGTCAAAATAGATTGATTTGGACAGAATTATTTTCGGCCTAACCTGACCCAATTCAGCTATTTGATGGGCACAAAAGTTTGTAATCACCAAATCAATCACGTTACACTATTTTATCAATCCGATTGTTAATGAGTTACTGAATATATAATTTAAATAATATTATCTTGACATGTGACGATATTGTCGATAGAGTTATGTTTCAAATGATGTAAGAAGAAATCGGAGTCCACGTGGCTCTCAGGCAAATTGTCTTTTTTCTCAGCAATCACTGACGTCAGCTTCTTCCAACGAGAAAAATGAAGCAGACCCCTGCCGTTCTTCTGACATGATCTGCAACCATAGCACTTGTCTCCGATTCCATGGTGGCATCCCTCTACGGCGAGATTTCGACCCTCCTTCCCACCAAGACCTCAATCCAACGGTCCAACACATTCCGAACGTAGGAAACGACGAGCGGGCGAATCTGTCACTTGAACATTGTTACAAAAGAGGAAAGATACCTCATGTACTATGTCGCATACCGATCAAAAGTTTAAACTGTCACAGTTGGTCTCTTCTCTGCCATTCTGTGATCAACTGAAAGCCCTCCAATTTCATCTGGCTCTTGGTTATGTCTTGAGTTTTCCCCAATTCACGGCATCGAGTGTCGCAGAAAATCGAGTACTTCGATGGGAAGAACGAGTGACCCTCAATTCGAACACAATCACTGAGCGCCTGAAAAATGAAAGATGTGTCTTTTTTTTTTTTTCTCCTTTTGCTGTGTTTTGCTGAAGCAGAATGAGTTCTGAGTTTCGGAAAGAGTTGAATGGAGACTAGGATGGTTGGTGAAGGAAGAAAGCGCAAGGGATGGTTTTGGTGGGTTGTGGTGACTGTCATAGGAGTTCTCGTGGTTGCGGCAGCTGTACTCACAATTCTGAAGGATTTCCATTCCAAGCAGAAAGGCCACAGCCACCACGGTCCGGTTGTGCAGAAATATGCAGATGCTCTCGGAATCGCTATGCAGTTCTTCGATGTTCAAAAATGTCTGTCTACGTGTCCTAAAAATGATTAGTAGATGTAGTTCATTGTCAATGTTGTCGATGCGGAAGAGCAATAGGCTTGGCATGAATTCAAACATAGGGTTGTAAATGTTTAGGCAATCATATCCTGCTTTTCGCCCTCTGCAGATAATAAAGATATGTGATTAATAGTTTGCAAAATGTTGAGAAAGGAGAGTAGCAATCTTCTTCATATTGGGATATTTTTCTGAGTTGAGACTTGAGAAGGATCATGACTTATTAGTGCAAAATGTTACTGCAGCTGGTAAGTTGGTGAACAGCAGGATTTCTTGGAGGGGCGATTCGGGGCTTACAGATGGCAGCAAAGAAGGCTTGGACTTATCGAAAGGAATGTATGATGCAGGGGACGCGATGAAGTTCGGTTTCCCCATGGCTTTTACCGCCACAATGCTATCGTGGGCGATTCTTGAGTATGGAGATCAGATGGATGCGGTGAAGCAGTTGGGACATGCACAGGACTCGCTCAGATGGATCACTGATTATCTTATCAATGCCCATCCTTCACCAAATGTGCTCTACATTCAGGCAAGCCTAGTTCTTAAGCCTATACTAAATGTTATGAAGTAGCTTCTCTTGAATTTTGCTTAAAAGAGTTCTTGTGCTTTCATTTCACTGACTTCTCAGATGTTTTTTGGAGAGAATCGAGCGGATGATGATACGGTCATCAATATCTGTCGTCGATTGCCTTCTACAAAGTCTTACCTTATTTGCTTTCCCTAATTCTGTTTTCTAGCCACTTTTGTGCTGCAACATGAACTTGTTGCAGGCGATCGTAAACATGACAGAGAAGCCAGTTTGAATTGTCAACAGGAACTGAGATTCTCATTTCAGTATCCCTGGCGCGTTCATTCTCGACCACCTAATTGGCCCATCTAATATGAGCATTCGAAGAGGAAGCGCTGGCTTGTTTACGATTGTGATCCTTCCTTTTTCTTTTTCTTTTTGGCTTTGATACTTATATCTTGTGTCGTTCTTGAAGGTGGGCGATCCCGACTTGGACCACAAGTGTTGGCAAAGGCCCGAGTCCATGACCTTACAGAGACCCCTTACCCAAGTGAACACGTCGTTTCCAGGAACAGAGGTTGCAGCAGAGACTGCCGCTGCAATGGCATCGGCTTCTTTGGTCTTCAAGAAGATCGACTCTGCTTATTCGAGTTCGCTGCTGATGCATGCGCAGCAGCTATTTGCTTTTGCTGATACCTATCCGGGTTCTTATAGCGTCGCGGTCCCCAGCGTGCAAAGATTCTACAATTCGTCAGGCTATGGAGATGAACTGCTGTGGGCAGCCAGCTGGCTCTACCTTGCGTCTGCTGACAGATCGTACCTAAGATATGTAACCATCGACCACGGACAGGAACTTGGTAATTGGAGACGGCCGAGCTGGATTAGTTGGAACGACAAACTTCCAGGAGTTCAGGTACCTGTTTTGTCGAGCCAGAATTTTATAACTTTAGAGGGATAAATCCGTGCTGTATGGAAAACTAGGCATGACCCTTCTTGATCTTCAAGCAGGTGTTACTGTCGCGTGTAGATTTCTTCGGAGCAAGTGAAGTTCCAACCGCTGAGAATCTTGCACTCCAGATGTACAGGGAAACCGCCGAGATGATGATGTGTAGCCTTCTGCCTGATTCACCGACTGCCACGTCAAGCAGAACAGAAAGTAAGGGCCTGAACATGGAAAAAAAAAAAATTCCTAGTCACAATTTCGATCTCGATAGCCCTTTGACACTGAGATTTTCTCTTATGAAATTTTGGGTTAATTTCTTTTGGAAGCAAAACATACTTCATCAGGATCCATATTGGTCCTGTCTTCTGTTATTTTTCACATGAGGAATGAGATTGCCTGTGATTCAGGTGGGCTGATCTGGGTGACTGAATGGAACTCGCTGCTGCATCCTGTCGGCGCTGCATTTCTAGCTGTCCTTTACAGCGATTACATGCTCACTTCCGGTACGGAGGCTTTGTTTTGCAGCGGGACATCCTATAGACCAGGCCATCTTCGCGATTTCGCAATTTCACAGGTACACTTTGATGCCGGAAAGGTCCATTCTTTCAATGGTAGGCTAGGACTCGCGCTTTGTCAACCCTGATTTCCAGGATTAGCAGTCCCGAATTCTTCATCCGGCTCCCGGGTTTGCAAAAGCAACAAATCTGATGTTCTCTATTTGAAGAGCTCAATATCGGCATCCTGGTTTCTTTGCCTCTTCCAGAAAGCTTCTTCCTGAACAGGGTCGATGTCCTTGAAGAAGATACTTCTAGTTTCAACGCAAATCATGCTCATTTTAACTGCTCCTCGTTCTCGTTTCAAAATTTCTCAGGTGGATTACGTGTTGGGCGAAAACCCGATGAAGCTGAGCTATCTAGTCGGGTTCGGGGAAAACTACCCTCGGTACGTACACCACAGAGGGTCTTCCATCCCGGTCCACGCGACTACCGGCTGCCAAGATGGGTTCAAGTGGCTCAACTCCTCTGCTCCCAACCCGAACGTAGTGGTTGGAGCGCTCGTCGGCGGGCCCTTCCAGAACGAGACGTACAGCGACTCTCGTAACAACTCGATGCAAGGTGAGCCGAGCACTTACAATAGCGCGCTCATAGTCGGCGTCCTCTCAGGTTTGGTCACGACCTCTCCGGTGGCGAAATCCTTCCCATAGAGGCCGCAAATCCTCTGTACAAATGCCGGATGCCGTCTCCTACGGCGAATCACGAGTCTGTCCGTGTACTACTACGACTACTCGTTAGGAACTACCTTTCAAATAGGAGTTAGAACGTATCCCCTAGCACTCTGCAGGAGCGACAAAGCTTTTGCCAGCTTTTCATCAAAATTAGACTTCAGGTTTTTTCCATTCGTTTTGCTCCTATTTTACACGTTTGGACATCTGCACCCGTTTGAATATGTGTAAAGAGTCCCTCTCGATTGAAATGGGTCATCAGAATCGGAATCAGTGAATACATGAATCCATCTAAAAGTCGAATCAAACTAACAATTCAAATTTAATAGATTCATAGAACCAATAGACAATTTTTGATCACTAATGGGCATTTTTCCTAATGGACGGTTCATGGTTATAAGGTGAGAACCACCCATTAGGACTATGCTTACAAAAGCTAACTTGGATCAATACTTGACTTTTAACTAAAAAAGATGAAGAACAATAGAGAAACGGATATGCTATCAAAGTAATAAGTTGTGTTGTTGAGTCCTAATCCCAAAAAAAAAAATAAAAAAAGAGTAATAAGGAGATTTGCTAATTTTTGAATGTGGCTATTGAATGAAAATTAATATGAAGATTTAGGGGTTAATTTAATTGTTTTTTAAGAAGGAAAAATCGAAATAATAAAGGAAAGAAAATGAAACAAATGAAAATAAAATAAAAACGAAAGCAAACGCAACCGCCAAAAAGAAGGAGAGATCGGAAGGAATTAATTAAGCCCCGATAAAACCCTAATTCCCAAATTCCCGCTCGAGATAGGAATCTCCTCGTTCGTCGTCGAGTTCGTCAGTGCAATCCCGGAATCTCGCTTCGGAAAATCGCAGACGACAATGTCGACGAGGAAACAGGGCGACGGCCAGCCCGACGACGGCGGCGCCGGCCTCAAGCGCCTCAAGCTCACGAAATCTTCCGAAGATCCCGAGAAGAAGGTGCCAATTTTTTCTCCGTCCCCCCCTCTCTCTCTCTTTCTCTCTCTCGCAGTCTTGATCGTCGTCCTATTGGTAGAACCTCGAAGTTCAGGTCGCGACATTGAATGCGGCATTGGGTTGTTCTGCATTTCACCGGCGATTGAGTGGAGTGATGGGTCGGTGGGTTGGTTTGATGCGCTTTTAGTTTTTGATTTGCGCTAGATGTTGTTGCTCCTGGGTTTGTTGCTAGGGCTTAAGCCGGCGGCTCAAGGATGCGGAGATCAGCTTGCCGATCGTGTACGGAACTATCGCCTTCTATCTCGGTAGAAAGGCCAGTGAGTAAGTATCGATCATTTCTTGTTGCCTGATGTTGGCCATACCATGTTGCCCCGATGTGTTTTGTTGATAACTCGTTCTGTTTTGTCTACCCATGATAAGGTCCCAGTCGCATAAATGGACGGTGTATGTCCGCGGGGCGACTAATGAAGACCTCAGCGCGGTGATCAAGCGAGTGGTGTTCCAATTGCATCCCAGTTTCAACAATCCTACGAGAGTTGTGGAAGCTCCGCCTTTCGAGCTGTCGGAATGTGGTTGGGGTGAATTTGAAATTGCTATCTCCCTTTTCTTTCATCCTGATGTTTGTGAGAAGCAGTTGGATCTGTGAGTTCTTTGTACTGTTACTTCATCAATCTCTCCTTGTGGGAGGCGGTTTTATTTACCTGTCGTTTTGCTTGCAGTTATCACCATTTGAAGCTGTACCCGGAAGATGAGTCTGGTCCTCAATCAACCAAGAAACCAGTTGTTGTTGAATCTTATGATGAGATCGTCTTTCCCGATCCTTCAGAGGCTTTCTATGCCCGGGTTCAGAATAATCCAGCTGTTATAGTGCCGCGGATGCCCGGCGGTTTTAACATTTCTGCTCCTGGTAAATCTTCATTCTTCTGTCTTCTGGTTATCTATGCTTTTCCCTTGGTTGTTTTGTTTATTCTATAGACCCTGCAGTAGCCCCAGAAAACACTAATGAACGGGAGAGAGGTGATACCAAAGATCATCCTCTTAGTCAATGGTTCATGAATTTCTCAGAGGCAGACGAGCTACTGAAGCTTGCTGCAGCTCGCCAGCAGGTCAGAAAGGCCTTATTTTTGTTCTTGTTTATCGTTCATTCTTAACTTTCTTATGCTTGTCCTGAAGTTGTTAGGCATACGCATCCATAAACATTTTGATAATCTTGTGATATTTAAAGGAAACAGGATTGGAGTTTGGAGCTTTTATGTTTTGGCTTACATCTATGGTGTATTCAGGATATGAAGTGGGGTGGGTGGTGTTGAGTCAAGCAATTTTGAACAAAAACCAAAGGGACAAGATTTTGATGAAAAATTTCATCAGCATATTTGAACAAGCACTTGGCAAGAGGGGCAGCTGCTGGCACCATCCCCCCTCCCCTCTCTTCCATCCGCTTCCACACCCACACAAATCTAAGTCTCAGTTTTCTACCACATGTCACCTGGATAATAATATCTTTTCTCTTGTATTTGTTGAAACTGGAATTTTGGATAGTTTCTGATGTCACATACGGTTGGAAATTGGAAATACTCATGCGTTTGTTCTCAATAATGCATCCTTACTTCATCTTTGTTTGGGAAAGAGATTCAAAGGCTGGGGAGTCGTGCTAAAAGCTAACATTGTTTAAACATGATTTGCATTTAGGTGCAAGCTCATATTGTCAAGCTGAGGAGACAACTTAGTGTGATGGATGGGATGCCTCAACTGTCAAAGCCAGCCTCTGCTTACGAGTAAATATGTCATGTGAGACTTCGGGAGTTTCTCCTTCAGCTTTCTCATGCAGGAACTGCTGATGTTGGGTAGTGGAGTAGTATAATATTGTGAAACATTCTCCTTTTGTTGAGTGTTTACTCCTGCAAGAGTTTTTTCCATTGTAGTTCAGAATTTGAGAATCTGAAGGAAAAGGGTCAAACCATCTCTTAGTGAAGAATCCGGCTGAATGAGGAACATAGGAAAAAAATTATCACTATATTTATTTCTTTTTCTACTTCTTCCAAGTGCATGTTGGTTAGGGATACACTGACCAGAATAAAGTAACTGGTTGGAAGCTTGATATTGATCTCCATTTATAGCTCTTTGATAATGTCTGCAATGTGAGCTGAATGCAGAGTAGAGATGCCACTTTTGCCATGTCTGGTAATTCTTACATTACTCTCTAGGAAGTAAATAATATTTCACAAAGTTACAAATGAATCGATTTCCTGGAGTCAATTGAACTTATCCAACAAAGTTTACAATGACCAAGTTAAATGGTTACTGTTACCAACTTTAGCCATGGAGACAGTGTACTCATTATTCTTGGTCCATTGGGAATCCAATCTGGATTATAAATAGGAATATTCTCTATGGTGCATCTGTCCTAATCGTCCCTCTTCCCTTTGCCTAAGTAATTTTTTCATATGATATGCTTTGTGGAATGATAGTCAAAAACTGTGATTACCTATAGGCATGGTTTCTTTGTCACTGGCCAATAATCACGGTGAGAAATAGAGTCAGTTGTAAGTCAGAACTACTATTGCGAATGTTCAGAAAAAGTACATGGAAACAGCTAAACATATATGAGGAGATATTGACGAGGGAAATGTAGTTACTTGTTACTTACAATTTCAATGATTGGGGAGCCTTTTGTTAGTTTATCAAAATGAACGCTTTTACAGATTACTCATTTTTTGTTTTTTGGAATGCTTGTTCTGGAATGCTTGTTCTTTTTCCAAATTGTTGATAGCAATTCATGGAGATGATCTACGAAAATTGATGGAGCTTGTATTTGCAAGGAGATCTTCTTTGAGGAAGAAGATTTTGCTCTTATGGTAAGTTTCACATATTCAGTTTTCTGTGCAAAGTGTTCATCTATTTTACTAAGTAAGAAGATTGTGGGAATGACTGGTTCTTAGCTTTGTGCTATCTCAGTAATTGTGTTTTAGTACCAAGATGGCTTTCATTTGTTTATGTATTCAACTTTGGCATTGTATGCTTCATATATTCAATTATCGCAAAGTACATCTTGGGGAAAATTAGGAATTAGTCTAATTTCAGATAGTTTCACAATGCCAGTAGTTCTTTTGAGGATTCCTCATTTTCCTTCACTTCTTATCTTTATTATTTATCATATCTTGGCACATTGGAATCTTTCAAATGAAGCTTTATTCCACTAGATAAATTCTTGGGTGGGTGGTTGTTCTACTTTGCTATCCTAGATAGCTTCTTGGATTGATCTGTTGTGACTTCCAACAATTTTTAGGAACCATTTGTTGGAGCATTTAAATAGTAAATTATGCCTTCATCTAATAGTTTAAACTTTTGAGTTAGAGATTCTACATCAGAAAAGAAGGTCCTAAGTTCAAATTTTCCTAGCCTTTAAGTTGTCTCTACAATTATATATCCTCACACTTTAGTCTTGGGCCAAATGCATTCAGCAGAGCATTTATATTAAACCATGTATTCATCTAATAGCATCCACTTCTAAAACATGTAATGGAAAATGCTGCTCTTAAACTGAGATTCTGCATTTCTCACAAGTTTTTTTTTTCCAAGTGTGATGGATATTTTTAGGATTCTGCTGCTTCATTCCATCTAGCATTTCTCTATATGGATGTTATCAAGAGCAGCAAATTGTGCAAATATATATGGTGGCAGATTTTCTAGGACAGCTGTTGTTATTATCTAGTGATTACTTTTAATTTGTCTTCTGGTCATAATCTAGTTTTCAGGCAGGTAATCACCATATATATAGTTATCAGGGAGTCTAGTTAATGTTCTTTTTTCCATGGCTGTAGCAACAATATAGGAATGTAATGTTCGCGTTTTCTACAATGCTTCCAACTGGTCTTAGATGCTCAAAATACTGTGTCAAACTCTAAATTTGTTAATCCTTTTAAAACTCTTTGAGTCATTTGGGTGACTTATGGTTCTTTATTTGCAACCATTGACGTGTCTATGCTATTGATGACATCATTTTTGTTGATTTTTTTAATTTGTTCGTATCCTGTGTTTAGCTTATTTTATGGGAATGAGTTGACGGGAGCAAGATATGCGAGTTTTAATACTTTCCGATGAATTGTGAGAAGACATGGCTTATGTTTTGTCTTTTTAAAGTGCTTAGAAGACAAGAGTAACATGGTCATCACATGTTTCTATCCCTTGGTCTCACCTTCTCTTCTGAACCGTTGAATCATCAATTAGCAGATATTTTTCATTCCTGAAATGACAAGGATAGGTTATCCTGTATATCTTGTCCTTGTTTATGTTACCTATTTTTCCTTCACAGAACATGGCAGCTGCCTCTGCAGACAACAACCCGCTGGCTTCCAATATTCTCATTATGTCTGGTTTGATTGATGTTTGTTACTCAAGAAGTTTGTATTAGCATCACAATTGGGTGAGACGTTGATGTTTAAGTTGATTTGGCAGGTTCTGCAAGGACTTGGTAGTCATGTCTGAAATTTGGTATGTGTTTACTAAACACTGTTTAGTACTCACTCTTGATTTGGTTTTTGTTGACTTGATTTTTCATGAAAAGCAAAAAAGATGGCTCTCTGGGCTTCTCACCACTTGTGCAGTGAGTATGAGTGGTGCTTGATTTTATCAGGAATTTGACATGTCCTTAAAGTCCTATAGTGTGTGATTGTCGTGACTTAGAATTTGGTAGGACCATGTGGGTGGGTAGTCCTTTAATGCAGAAACAATAGTCATAACTAACAGGAGAGCGTGAAAAACTTGTGCTGCATTTGTATCTGAATACTCCAATGATTCAATCATGCATCAGGCCCTTTTGTACCTTTTGCCTGGGGGTCCTCCTGAGATGATGAGCTTCCTCCTGGTTGTTTTCTTTTGTTTCGACATCTCATGGACTTGTATTCTCGTCAGATGGAGGCATTTTTAGCTTTTCCATGTCTGATTGGTGGACATGGGTACTTTTTTACCTCTCCTTTCCCTTGAGGAAAATCGTACCTTGAGATGGAGTAAATTGTATCCAGGTATGTTATATATCTAATGCTTGAATCTTTCCTTTTCTGTACTGAGAGGTCCCCTATATGAGGTTAATTTCTTGCTCTTGAAAAGGACTCCTACCGTGGCTTTTGGTGGGGAACCTGGGAGGCAGCTTCCTTTAAGGTCAGGTGGAGCCCGAGAGACAAAAAGCGAAAAGAATATATAGTGGGTCAATCTATTGGCAATGATTTTTAAGCTGTCTATCAACTAGATTGAAGTGGACTGCATTGACCCAGTACTATGGTACGCCCACTGGGAGCCATATAGATTCCCAGTTAAATTTACTCCGGAAGGTACGGGTCAGACACCGGAAGATATGGTCCACTGGCCAGATCTGTCTAGTCTTCCTCTCATGTGCATAGATGTGTTAAAGAGTACATGTAGAGGCATGGTCTCTCTCCAAAGTAACTCAGCTCGAGTCTTCAAAGAGAAAAAAGGGAAAACCCAAAGGGACATCTACATCTACGATGCGCAAGCTTGAGGCATATACGGTAGCATCAACAGACTTTTTTGTGAGAAAAATGAAGAGCACTTGCGTGACTGTTTTGGCAGAACGAAAATGACAACGACAGAAGTTGTGCTCAAAATAACTCGAGTTTTGATATTTCAATTGACATCAATATGCGTTAAAAACTAACAAATGTTAGTGTTGTTTTGCGATTCTTCGGTATCGATGTATAATTTCCTCTCTCGAGCACTGACTTACCAAGAGGGATTCATGCTGAAGAGCTTAATGAACGAAGAGATCGCCAGCTTTCAAGGGCACTGATAGTAAACTAATTGCCATGAAGAATTTGGACTCTTTTATGTTATTCATGCGACATAACCGATGTTAATGCTTACAGCAGTGTCATTGTTCCGCAACTAATTAGGTTCCTGCTCTGCGACATCATACATGGCTCATGGGATTGCCATGTAGCTCAAGCGATTGCTCTAATACTCGACTGGGGTATATGGTCAAGTGCTGTAAAAGCTCAAAGGTTGAAAATGACATGGGTTCTCGATCTTCAACCTTTCCCTTAGGCTGGGAGAAGAAGAAAACTTAGACAAAAGGTTAGGAAATGCGAAGTAAGAACAGAGAGAAGATAACGTCTCATGGTCTCTATCTATCGTACCTTGGTGCACTTTTTTAGTATTATTGAGACCTTTTGCCAACTCATTTTGGACATATGCCACTTTATTGAAACAAGTGGGTATTTGAATAGGAGAGCTGGGACAAAAAGGTGCATCTTCTTCTTTCTGTTCCTTTCTTCTGTCTATTGTCATGTTCTTTCTTTTGGGAAATTTTGTCATACATGTTCGGATTCACCAAATGTACTTCCCACATTAGCTTACTAGCCAATTTCCTAAGAGTCCAATGCTTGTGAATCACAATTCAACTAAGCCAACATGTCGAGCCAAGACCATCAAATCCTAACTAGTCAAAGCCTATGTTGGTCTTGATCTATGCTTGGTTAACATGAATTGGCCATGACCAATCTCTCCGACATGTTGAGCCCAGACCATCAAATCCTAACTAGTCAAAGCCTACATTGGTTGTGATCTATGCTTGGTTAACGTGAACTAGTCATGACCAATCTCTCTCTCCCTCCCTCCCAGCTCTACAAGTGCTAGCATCTTATCTGTATGAAGATATTTTATTTGGATGTGAGCATTCCTCCAACCTAAATGGGGACACCACCCAATTGCATAGAGACAATGTTAGATAAAATAGGTAAGGGTCCCTTGTTGGCCTATGAGAAAGCAACATTTTAGGGCACAACCCCACAATACATTCACATTGAGAAAATTACAAAAAAATCTTAAATATATTATAATTATGCCAATTTAGTCTAAACATTTTGCATTTTTGTCAATTTAGTTAATTTGATCAAATTTAATTGGCCAACACTAATATAGATAATTTTTAATAATATTTTATTTTGTTTTTGATTTTTTAACTTTGCTTTTTCTTTTCTTCTTTCCCATAGTCTCTGGTGAGGGTTGTGAAGCCTCGGCCTTGCCACCTTCTCTTGAGCCTCCCCGATCATGATCGAGAGAGGAACGAGCGAAATTGAAGTCAAGCACCTGGATAGATCGATGAGAGAAGAGAACGAAGGAGCAGAGGGAGGGATGGATCAAGGGAACGACGAGAGAGAGCTCAAGAGAGAGAATGTATAAGGTTTTCACAGAGAGAGAGAGAGAGAGAGAGAGAGAGAGAGAGAGAGAGACTGACGCGAGGGCTGGCGAGGTTGAGCCCCAACCCACAAATTTTCAAGTGCTTAATTGCCCAAGGGAGCTCTTTAACGGAGACTAAAACTACTCACAATTGTTCAGTTTTACTCCATGATCTTCTGGACGTAATTAGCAATCCCAACCCAAGAATTTACAAGCTCATTCATAGTTTCGACCTCCTTACGATCTATTTGGGCAAATCATTTGTTCATTTTTTTTTTTGGTCGGAAATATAGATTTTGCATTAGATATCCGTAAATAAGGGATTACAGGAAAGATTTAGTTCTGAGCATAAAATTAACTTCAGAGGTTGCGGCGGTTGTGCAATCCAATTAACCGGGAGGTTTTTCGCGTAAATCATTTGTTCATTCACACATGCTGTATTGGACTCAACACATTCAGATTTTATGATGAAATTTTACCGAGTCGAGTGACCTTGAGCTTCAAATTGCGCCTGTGGCCCCCAGGCCTTGCCTAGATCTGTGTGAGGTCAAGTGAGGGCTGTAACTCTTTGCCGGGGGCTATGAGAAAGAAGGAAGAAAAGCCAAAAAGAATAGAAGAGGAAAAAGAAATGGTAAAAACCACCAAAACCCTAAAATATGCATACCGTGACACATTTACCCTAAATCCTTTTTGTGACAAAAAAAATCCAAAACTTATACCTATGCAACACAGTATGACACATTTACCCCGAACTTCTTTTTGCAACACAAAAGTCCAAAGTCTTTTTTTATGACATAAAAAATCCCATACTTTTTTTTGTGACAACAAAAATCCCAAACTTTGTTTTGTGATCCCACAATTTTAAGATAAATGTGCTATGCCAGTAAAAATTTGAGGTTTTGGTGTCAAAAAAAGTTTGGATTAAATGTGTTAGAGTTTGGGTTTTTGTGTCACAAAAAATATTTAGAATAAAATTTGGTACAAATTTTTTAATGTCACAAAAAAGTTTGAGGTAAATGTATCAAAGTTGGTAAATTTTGAAAGTTGTTTGGAATGTTTTCCAAAAAGAAAAGAAAAATAGAAAAATAAATAAAAAAATTCAATAATAAACTATAATCTTATTAAAAATTGTTTATGTTGGCGCCGACTAGCCAAATTTGGCATAAAAAAAGTTTTGAGACTGAATTGATACAATTATAATAGGTTTATGACTTTTTTGGTAATTTTCCCTCCTTGGTGTTGGCATTGAACAATTTTCCATTGCCCCTGCTAATTTCACTAAGCCCAGCAAAATTCCAGATAGTCTCTCCCTTTGTTTACTATTCTTTTTTTTCCTTTGAACATCTCACATGACTTTTCTTTTCTTTTTTCCTTTAAAAAACGTAAACAGAAAAACAGAAGAGAGGACACTCCCTATAAATACCTCTGCATCTCTACTCCTTCCCCCACCTCCACCTCCCTCTAAGAACTCCTCTCCAAAACCTGCCGACTCTTCCCAAAGAATCCCCCCAAGAGGAAAACCCAATAATCTTCCCCCCTCTCTCTCCAAGAGCAAACAAGCGCACAAGCGCACCTAAGAACATTGGACTGACTATATGGCAATGGGGAAGTCAAACAAGCTCCCTCAAACAGCAGCAATCAAACAGATCCTCAAGAAATGCTCGAGCTTGCGCAAGAGATCCTCAAGTGGCTACAACAACGATGAGGAAGCTGGCCTGCCTGAGGATGTGCCGAAGGGTCACTTTGCGGTGTATGTAGGAGAGAACAGGAGCAGGTACATCGTCCCCATCTCCTGGTTGGACCACCCCAAGTTCCAGAGCCTGCTTCAGAGAGCTGAAGAAGAGTACGGGTTCAACCATGACATGGGAATCACCATCCCTTGCGAAGAAGTGGTATTCCAGTCTCTAGCTTCCATGATCAGGTGATGAGAACAAAAACTAGAGACGAGACGAGAGAGAGAGAGAGAGAGAGAGAGAGAGAGAGAGAGAGAGAGAGAGAGAGAAGCTCTTTGTGGAAGATTTAATTTGCATTTATGGAAGATTTGATTTGCATTTATGGTTCTGACTGATTTGTTACGGATATTTGTAGAGTCGTGCTCATGGTTTGCATGTTACATGTATGAATGAAATTGATCAAGAATTGCTTGAAATTATCAGAGTAATCAAAGAGCAGTGTCCGTTGTGCTCTTCATTTTAATTCCTGTTGATCATAATCCTAATCCCATCCTTCTTGATGATCAATATTGTCCAGACAGACAGGAACTCTGTAAGGACATGGAGTACTTTCTTCGGCAATTCAAGTCAGAGACGATATTGCCGAAAAGAGTGATGCTAGTTCAACTGAAACTGGTTTCTAAAATTAATATGCTGAGCAACGTGACTGGCTTATCTTCTTCCCTTCTTTCCGCTGTCCAAGTGAATTATACTATTTTAAGGAATTCGGAGAGACAGAGAGAAGTAAGCATTATAAACATGCATGCCATCAGTGCCCTATAGAAAGCCAAACATACGCCCCATGCTTTTCTACTTCCACTCGGCATTGTAAAGCCGCCAAGTAAACCACGCATAAAACAGTCAGAGATGACAATTACCAGTACTAGAATAGTTTTTTGACCTTTTTGGTTCGGTGGATCTCTTTTGCTGGGTTTCTTGTGTTCATACTACCAGCTAGTGAGTTAGCTAGGAAGATTCGAATGTATAAGCTTGTGCAGTGACATTTACCACCAAAGTATCGGTCTTCGGCGCGTAGAAAAGATATTTCTCCCTCTAGGGAAAAGTTTACCTCGAGACGTGAAAGGCATGAAGAATCACCGCATGGTTCGGACCCAGCAGTTTTAACAGCAAGGGATGAGTATATATGTAGAAGGCAAGTCCAGTTCTCGATCCAATTCAACATTCGAGCTATCCTTCTCGGAAAAGGACTGAGGCGATAGATATGAGTTTTGTTTTAAGAGAATAATGCAACTCGAAGCCGAGGAGCTTCATCCCTGGCAATGACTCAGACATGCAGAGAGCAAGTCTACGGTCGCGAGTTCTGTTTCAATCAGTATGTTATTGGTTTGCTATAACTTGCGCAGGTGCAGTTCTAGTCTCAAAGGAGTGCTTACAGCATTTTCTGTCCATTGCGATCAAGTAGCTTCCCCCTTTTTGACAATCGCACCAGATGTTAATACATTGCTTGGTCGAGTTTAATTGTGTTTTTTGCCGTAAGCGAGTGACTTTCCATTCATATACTGAAAATTGATGCATCCGGCAAAAAAAAAAAAAATCAACTCTCTCGATCCATTTCAGTACACTAACACACGTTAAGATGACGCTTGTATTACTTTCATGAGCTTATTGACAATTGTGTCATGCTTTGAGTACATATGGATTCTTTCGGGAACGTTTACGTCTCCATAACCCTAATTATTGAGAGAGAATGTGGCATTCCTAAATTAATTCACTCAAAATATCATCTATTTTGACCCATCCCATATCGAGCATCATGATTTTATTAACTTTACAATCCTGCCATTACGTCGAAAAGCATTTTCACATCACGGGCGCGCCCTCCCCCATTTAGTGTACAATCCAATTCATTCCTGTCACTTTGCACCTTTTGTGTTATATCAAACAACATTTTTGTGAGTTAATTATAGTTTTCATGTATACATCTAAAGCATGATCTCCCTCTATTCAGTGTGCAATCTAATTCATTCATGTCCCTTTGCCATCATAAAAGTATGTTTGGAGCTGCACCTTGTCCGAATCTTTTGGCTCCGGTGATCATCTCCCACCCTTTACAGATGAGGTCATTATAGAGATAGAGAGAGGACGTGTGGGTTGATATTCAAGAGTAGAGTTAAGATTTGAACTTTTTCATGTGTTTTATCACGTTAAGTTTTCATGAGTGTTACACAAGCTATTTATCAAAAACTAGGGGGGGGGGGGGTTTCCTCTTATCAGAGAACTACGCAACCTTCGAAAACGGGTTTATTTTCCTTCACCCCTAATTGAAGAAAACTTCCTTTGACATAGTTTTTGATCAGTGGGCTTTCACCCACATATAAACTTAAATTAGAAGAACAAATGAAGGTGATTTTCTCCAGTAGGGAAAACATACGGCGCTCCCCCTTTAAAAGAAAGCCTCAAAATGGCAGTGAATGGTCCAAATTATGATGTTGAGTGATCGAGTTGACTGACGAGATGACTATTGAAGAAGTTGCTTGCTCGATGAGGTTCCTAACTTCTGATGTGGGAGACAAATTGCACATGGCTATCTTCGAATTATGGATGATAAGTCCCAGTCTTTCTCATCTCGAAGTCATCTTGCTTCACCAAAATTGGGTTTTGTGCTTCTGACACACCCCAATAGATGCATTCAAACCCTCCAGATTGCTCGTGTCCATGCGTGCTCGGTGTGAATTGATATCGATGTCATCTTACCCCATACAGCGCAGATCTTTTGCTAAATCAACACTCGCGTGGTTCAATTAGCTTTTCTTGTTGGGGTTGCAACTTGCTGATGGGACAAGCATTAACGCGGGATCAGGTGACAGTAATTCATTCAGGTTTCATGTATTATCATATTCATCCAATCCCTTCTGCCTTTTAAACTTGATTACAGATGTTTCGTAGTTAAATATTGTCTTTATGCTAGCGAAAGACTTTTTTTGTGCATGGGGCCCTTGGATTGCATTATGGGTTAGTCTTAATATTCTAGCACTTGATAATTACCAAAAAATTCATACATTTATCGTATAGATACAAATTCAATTTTAAAATTTTCAATTTTGGCAATTTAATCTTAAATTTTTTGACGGTTTACTAATGTAGTTCTTTCGACCAATTTTATCCGAAAGCTGACATGAATGATTTTTACATTTTTCTTTAATATTTTCCAGATTTTTCATTTTTTCCTTTTATTTTTTCAGTTATTTCCCTTTGTTTGTCGTTGGCTGTTAGCAAGGGCCACAATACCCTTGTTGGCTTCTAGTGAGGACTATGATTAGCGAGGGCAACCCTCATTGTGGTTGACAAGGGTGGCCGGCCATCTCAAGCAACCTCATTGGCTGGAAATCCAATGAAGGAAAAAAAATAAAAAGGAAAAAAAGGAAATTCAGAATTTTTTTTTTTTTAAATTGTAAAAGTTGACCTCATCAGTGCTAATCGTGCCGCATAAGACGTTTGGCATTAACATTAGCAATTTTTGATCAAAATTGATCGGAATAACCACATTGACAAATCATTAAAAATTTAGGACTAAATTGACAAAATTAAAAAAGTTAGAATTGAATTGATAGTTGTATAATAGGTTTTGAACTTTATTCATAATTTTCAATTCTTCATTAGGTATAACGTAAACAATTACACAATCAAATAAGGAAAATTTGTATTTTAAAGCGTTTACATTTTGTTAAAGTAAATAATCCGGTGTTCAATATGCTTTATTAATGTACTACATTAGCAATTACATTAGTGTCTAATAATATAACACTTTTATTAATTGAAAGCGTGTGAGGCTTGTATAAAATTTTGCACCTAAAAATTGTTAAGTGAGTTGATGTTCAAAAAAGGAAAAATTACCAAAGAATTTCTTAAACCTATTGTATTTTTGCCAATTTAGTCTTAAACATTTCAATTTAGCTAATTGAGCCCTAAATCTTGTGACAATTTGCTAATGTAGTCTATTTTGCCAATTTTGGTTAGAAATTGTCAATATGGACGTCAGTCATTTCACATGACACAATCGATGCTAATGTGGATGATTTTTGTAATTTTTTTCCCTTCTTCGCTGATTGTTAGGCCTCGACAATGGCCGATGATTGGCCACAACTAATGATTGGGAGGTTGAGCATTGCCTGAAGCTGGTGAGGCCAACAAGGACTCCCCTGGCTAGATCCTAGTGAGGGTGACCTTGCCATAGGCCAACAAGGGCAACTCTTGCCAGTCATTGCCTTTGGCTGCTCCCTAGCCATTGCCAAGGCTTGACGACCTATGAAGGAAGAAGGGGAATAGAAAGAAAAGAATAGAAAAGGAAAATAAAAATAAAAAATTACATAAATTTCCAAGTAAGATGGCTAGTGTTCACGTTAGCAATTTTCGATCAAAATTGGTTGGATGAACTACATTTGTAAATTGTAAAAAGGTTTAAAATTAAATTGGCCAAATTGAATGGTTTAGGACTAAAGCATAAGTACATTTTAGTAAGGGCATGAATGATAACATTTTTAGCTACAAATTCATTTTTAGAAGAGAAATAGATTTTTCTATTTCTTTTCTTGGATGAGTTTTTGAGAAAAACACGCATTTGATAAAAATACAAAATTTCTATTCCCAAAATAAAAATTTGTTTGATAATGAAAAAAATTTCACTTTTCCTGAGCAGTGGTAGCAAGGGGAGGGGTTGGTGAGGATCGGCGGTAGTGGCAGTTAGCGGACCAGTGACCGGTGAGTGGTAGCAGCGGTTGGAGTGGCAATGACTAGCGGATGGCAAGAAACTCCTTCGGGTGAAAAGTAAAAAAAAAGAGAAACAATTTCTAATTTTTATTCTAGAAATAAAAAAAGTAATTTTTTTTGTTTTTGATTTTTATTCCAAACCTATTCCAAAATAGAAAAATGAAATTATTTTATCAAATGAAATTCTATTCCAAAAAAAAAAAAAAAATTTGGAATAGAAAAATAGTTTTTGAACAAAAATAAAATGGTTACCATGCACAGCCTAAGTTTCCCATTCAAAAAATTAAACCTGTTTGGAAATCACGGATGTTGTATATTATACATTTAAAATAAATGTAATTATAGTGTTTTTTCACAAGCGATTTTATTCACCTTGGATTTGATGATTAGTGAGAGAATGTGTCATTGAAATTCTAAAATCAAGGGTGGATAAAATCCCTTGCGGAAAAACTTCTCCATAATCGTGGCATGCTATGATTTTTCTTAAAATAAATAAAAGCGCCCTCTCATAATATGCATGAGTTTCTAAAATAGAACACAAAGAAACGACCCTTACCATCAAAATGGGTCATTCTTATTCAGCTATCAAGATCCAGAAGATTGTGTAATGTGACGAAGAGGGGAGGCATAATATAGAGACTGGATTTTTTAAGCCTTTCTGTGCTGTTCTGTCAGGTATCTTTCTCCTGCAGTCCTGAGATACTGCTGGCTCAACAGTTTGAATTAGTCTGCAAATCTGCAGAAGTCCAGTCTCTTTTTATCACTCTTATGGCTGAAAATAATCATCATCGATTGCTCTCTCTCTCTCTCTCTCTCTCTCTCTCTGTGTCTCTCTTGGGGCCATGTTTGGAGGAGGGAGTTAGGTGAGATGTGTTGGAGGGGAGAGACATCAGACATCTTGGGGTGCATAAACCGCGCGAAGAGGAGAGAACCCTCTTGATTATGTCGAGGGTTTTGCCTTACTTCGTCTCGTTCACTCAACTTCTCGAGCTCCACTCGCTACTCGATTCAAGACCGAACTCTGGAAATCTGGCACGACTTGTCAAGTCGGACTTACGAACATGTCCCAGACATATTGTCTCCCAATATTCACCAGCTTGTGTCTCGCATGTCTTCTCAGACATAGGCTCTTCCGCACTTGGTATGGTGCGTTGAAATGTCCGGAATACTATCAAAAGAATTTTAAATTTTAGTATACAAATGCGAATTTAGTCATTCAATTTGATCAATTTAATTTTAAATATTTTGACAATATTTCAATTCAGTCTATCAAACTAATGTTGGTTGGGAATCATCTACGTGACATAATCAATGTTGATGTCGACGATTTTCGTAATTTTTTTTAATTTGTAATTTTTTTTTAAATTATTATTTCCTTTTCCTTTTCCTTTTTTTAAATTGTGGCCAACAAGATGCAAAGGTTTAGAAGCCCTTGCTGCCCATGCCCTCATCGATCGCAAGCAAGAGCGGGAAGGCCCCACCTAGGTTTGAACGACGCCATCATGTCCTAGTTGGTCAAAATGAAAAAATAAAATAAAAGGAAACTGAAAAAAAAATTATACATTAGTTCCTGGATAATACCACGTTATCCCTATGAATATAATTCGCCAATTATGAGTTGGGCGCTTTAACCATTCAGCCATGGATGCTTAGCGGGGATCCTCGTACATGGTGAATAACCAAATTCCAATTGAAATGAAATCTTTAGGAGAAATCAATGCAATTTAGGAGATTCGATTCGGAACTATTATATGTCCAAGGTCCAATATTGAAATAATTTCAGAGGTTTTCCCTGACTTTGTCCGTGTCAACAAACAATTACATAAAAAAAATTAGGTTAGTCGCATCACGTAGGACATTGAAATTTTCCAATTATAATTGACTGAAATGACTAAATTAAAAACTTGCTAGAATGTTTAGGATTGAATTGGTCAAATGGAAAGATAACGACTAATTAGCATTCGCACAACAAATTTAGGATTTTTTTTGTTAATTTTTCTTCAGAGTATCTCATGCAACCATTGCACGATCGTGATACACAAGCCAAGGCACCTAGTAATTGTCACATGCACATGGCGGTGATTTATTTGAGTTCTTGAGAACTAGTCGAGTCTAAAGGTTCCAAATGTAATGTTACAAAAAATTACTAAAAATTTATACCAATCTTACTTCTGAAAAGTATTTTTCAGAAAAATATTTTCCTTTTTTGTTGAGTTTTCCGTCTAACAAATGCACCATAAAAGGTTCTATCTGCCCCATCACCCCATACATATCAAATTCATAATTTTCTCAAGGGTCCTTACCTTTTGCTTGGTTAAATTTGGACTTTGGACGAGACTTGTTCGATAGTGTGATCGATCTAAGACTGAAGACTTTAGGAATTAATTTTGATATTAAGTTTAAAACTGTATAATCCGTTCATTAATTAAGTATTGTAAATCGAATTCAAACATCCCTGCTCAGTTAAATAATAGCCAACATGGCAAATATACTTTCAAATCAGGTGACGAGTGAGGGAATTTCTAGACTGGGAAAGATGTGCTATTTGAAATTTAAGGGCCAAAAAAAGATTTCGCCGGAAAAATGACGAATTCAAGAAAGTTTTTCTTTCTTTACTTTGGGGTGGGAATTGAACTTCCTTGAAAAGTACCAAAAAATTATAAACATATTACTTTGTTACCAATTCGGTCATAAATCTTTCAATTTAATCAATTTAATCCTAAATATTTTTGCAATGATATAAATTAAATCCCTCCAGCCAATTTAGATTGGAAGAAATCACCAATTTTGATATTGGTTGTTTGAGGTGACATGATTAATGCTTACGTAATTATTTTTAATAATATGTTAATGATTTTTTTTCTTTTTTTCCCTTCATTTTGGCCAATGAGGGGGACACGGGTGGCCCTCGTAGGCCAAAAATGAAGGGAAAAAAGAGAAAGAAATATTAAAAAAAAAAAAGAAAATATATACAAATTCCAAAAATTATTAAAACATGGCAATTTTAATGTTGATTGTGCCACGCTGGCTTTTATGTTAGTGATTTTTTTTTACCTAAATTGGCTAAATGAACTAAATCGGTATTAATGTGAAATTATTTAAGATTAAATTGATCAAATTGAAAAGTTTAGAACTGAATTTATACCAATGTAATAAATTTAAAACTTTTATATTACTTTTCCTCAGTCCCTAGTAATGTCATGATGAGATTTTGTTTGTCAATTTTTTTAGCCAAATTGTCATGATAAGACTTTAAAAGGGTGTTAGGCTCCCCAATTTCTTTCTTTTTTTGAGGTTCTGTCCCCAATTCCTTTAAAAATACCAACTTTAGCTCATGTGTCAATTCTAATTAGAACTTCTTCTTTTTATCTCATGAAGAGCATTAACTTTATCTTGTGTCTCAATTATGGCCGAAACTTTTTTTGTCATTTAAAAATATAAACTTTTGCTGGTATTCAAATCTAGTCCACATTAAGTTTCATAAGTACATGTGAAATGACACATCAAATCTATAACAATAACGTTGGGTGCAAACTTGACAAGTTGAATTCCGTTATTGACTAAAAGTTGGTGTTTTTTTAATGAGACAACAAAAACTATAGACCAGAGTTGGAGTCCAACTTAAAATTGATGCCTTTTTATGAAACAACAGAAAATTTGGTAAGAATCGAAACAAAACTTAAAGTTTGTGCTAAGTTTCAGCTAGAATTGAGACCCGATGCTTTTAAAGAGAATTAGGCCCCATATTTGGCACACCAAGTGCATTCCATGTCATCTCGTACTAAGGAAAGATGCTCTTAAATGCTTTAACACTTACGCTAAATATGGATTGAATTATCTGACAATGTTTGGAACCCAACTCATTGCCCAACCCTTAAAATATGATACGGGCCCAAAAGGCAAAGAGCAGACAGTGAGATGCCAAACCTTTTAGTTGATGTAAACTCTTAGGGAAAGATCAGTATGTTATCCTAAAGTAACTTTTATCGGTTGAGTGACGACCCTTCCACTGGGACTGTCAATCACTAAGGCTGACTTTCAATGTTGATATACCTAATAAAGAGCTAGCTAAAATTACAGACCCTAGTCATACAACGAAACTCACAAGATCAGTGATTGTAGCTACCCATCAATATAATATGAGATTGATTGACAATCATGTTAATATCTCGAAAGTGTTGAGCATAAATTGTAAAATGCCAGGCACGGTTCCACGGTTCTTATGCTAGCTAAAGTCGGAGCAAGGTGCTATGAGGATGGACCACGATGGAAGCCTGTTGAACTTTTATCGATGACGCGCTAGCGAGACTCCAGATGATGTGAATTAGCACGTTCATTTGGCCACCGGGAGCGAGCATGTTAGTTCCAACTTGATTAGTGGGAAAAAGGAAAATTACTTTGCACTCTTTTAAGTAAATACGGTAAACAAACCAAACTAAGCCGTAAGAGTCTTGCATTTCCAGAGTGTGGAAACTAATCGGAACAGAAATCAGGAGGGCTTTTCAATCGATTCTCGCCGCTCGCTGAAATCAACAATACACAGTTCAGCTTTGATCATATTCATCTAATCTGTTCAGGCGATGTCGTCTCGGCTTATAGCCTGTACAAGCTTTCCTCCTTTTGCTCTCATCAAAATTGAGAGGCCTTGCTTTCTGGGTGGGGTTCAGGTGCCGTCAGTTGCTTGCTTAGAAGATAAATGGTCTCTCGACACTCTGCAAGCTTCTGTGCTGCTGCGGCTATCTCCTTCTCCTGCCGGAGCATTAAAGAAACTTTAAAGGATACAAAATTGCTGACAGACCAGAAAACAGGCATTCACAACTTTCAATCACGAAATTGATTATTTACATCTATGGATGTAGTCGTTGAATTGTATCGGGACTGGAAAGAAAATTGAAGATCAAAACAAATGCGTCTTTAATATTTCAATGCTTAGCAGTCTGCACTTGAATATGAAGCTGATCTATTTTTCAGCAGGGTTGACAATAGCAACTGTTAAAGTTCACTACAATCTAGGATTTTGAAATAAGAAAGATACATTTCACAAAACATATCCACTGGCGAGGCATCTGATCCATAGTCCACGAGCAAAATAGAAAACAACAAGAGCAAATTAACAGCCACTAGTGGACAATGACAAAATCGTTGTCATATACCTCATGATCGTAAAGGATGTGTATAACGAATACATCTGGTGCTTTGAGAGCAACTTATAAATCCCTCTGCATATTACTCTCCTTGCAATGATATGCATGTGTATACTAATGACTCTTTCCAATTTAATTTCCTGAAGATAAGAAGCAAGTCTAAGGAAGACTATAGATACTTAAAATTAGGTGAATCTACCATACCTGTTTGCTCTTGGTTTCAAGATCTACTGCAGATGATGAGCATGTTGTGCAGTTCTCCTTCCTTCGAAAGGAGATAAGAGGACATGTAAGATATACTTCAAATATCAAGTTAAAAAAAAAGCGTCACAATGAAATATAAGTTATGCTGCCTATTTATGAAGTTGGTAGCCTAAATAGCCTGACAATTACGCAGAAGCGATGAAAGGCAGCTGATATTAAAGTAAAACATTTGAAATTGCACAAGCATGACATCTATTTCTGGACATAGGCATGATTTTTATCAGCTCTGATCCAAGGGCATTCTCCAACTAAGGAATTGCAAGACAATCCTTTAAGAATTTTTTTTTTTTAACATTGAAGGAACTCCGATGACCTCGCCAATATACCTATAGTTTTAGGGCACGAGCAGGAGAAAACAGCAATCCACAAATCCTGGGTCTAAATGTGCGTCCTATCTGACCTAAAGCCCTAAGAAAACAGCGAACCACCTCCATTTCAAAAGTCAATTTTCAAAATGAATGATGACTAGTTTTTAGTTTGTGAGTTAAATCCCGGGACAAGTTAATCTTAACCAACGGTAATATCCTTCATATTAAGGTGAGACAACAAATTCTGACATTTTAATTTTTGCTGAAGATCCTCACACCTAGCTTGAGTTTCCTGATGATGGTGCTTTTCTTCAGCAAGTTCCTCCTCCAACTTCTCAATCTTGCCACGTAAAAGTTTCACTTCAGCTTCCAAATCGTGTGCCCGCATTTCTAAAAATTCGGTAGGACCATGTGGGTGGGTAACCTTTAATGCAGAAACATTAGTCATGACTAACTGGAGAGCGTGAAAAATTTGTGCTGCATTTGTACTCCGACGATTCAATCATGCATCATGCCCTTTTGTACCTTTTTGCCTGGGGGTCCTCCCAAGATGACGAGCTTCCTCCTGGTTGTTTGTACCTTTTTGCCTGGGGGTCCTCCCAAGATGATGAGCTTCCTCCTGGTTGTTTTCTTTTTATTTCGATATCTCATGGACTTGTATTCTCGTTGGATGGAGGCATTTTTAGCTTGTCCATGTCAAATTGGTGCACAAGGGTACTTTTTTTACTCTCCTTCCCTTCGTGGAAAATCGTACCTCGAGTTGGAGTAAATTGTATCCAGGGATGTTTATGTCTAATGCTTGAATCATTCCTTTTCTGTACTGAGACGTACCCTAGACGAGGTTAATTTCTTGCTCTTGAAAAGGACTCCTACCGTGGCTTTTGGTGGGGAACCATGGAGGTAGCGTCCTTTAAGGTCAGGTGGAGCCCGAAAGACAAAAAGCGAAAAGAGTATAGTGGGTCAACCTATTGGCAATGATTTTTAAGCTGTCTGTCAACTAGATTGAAGTGGACAGCATCGACCCAGGACAGAGGTACTGCCGACGAGCCATATAGCTTCTCATTTAAATTTACTCCGGAAGGTATGGGCCAGACTCCGGAAGAAATGGCACCGGAAGAAATGGTCCGCTAGCGGATCCGTCTAGTCTTCCTCTTATGTGTATAGATATGTTGAGAGTACAAATGGAGGGATGGTCTCTCTCTGATGTAACTCATCGCTCGAGTCTTCAAAGAGTCAGAGGGCAAAGCCAAAGGGACATCTACATTTATAATGCACAAGCTGGAGGCATATTACATCAACAGACTCTTTTGTGAGAAAAATGAAGGACAGGTGACTGTTTTGTCAGAAAAGCTTAAGCGGATCTAAAGGCCAAGCAGAGCGAAAATAATTGTTGTGCTCAAAATAACTTTAGTTTTGATATTTCAATTGACATCAGTATGCGGTAAAAACTAAAATGCGTTAGTATTGTTTTGTTAATCTTCGGTCTCAATGTATAATTTCTTCTCATGAGCACTGACTTACCAAGAGGGATTCATGCTGAAGAGCTTAGTGAATGAAGAGATCGCCAGCTTTCAAGGGCACCAATATTAGACGAATTGCCACGAAGTACGAATTTGTTGGACTCGTTTATGTTAATCATGCGACGAAACCGATGTTAATGCATTTGACAATGTTGTTGTTCTGCAACTAAATAAGTTCCTGCTCCGTGACATCATACATGGCTCATGGGACTGCAATGTAGCTCAAGCAATTGCTCTAATACTCGACCGGGGTACACAGTCAAGTGCAATAAAAGCTTAAAGGTTGAGGATGACAGGGGTTCTCTATTTTCGACCCTTCCCTTAGGCCAGGAGAAGATGAAAACTTAGACAAAAGTTAAGGGAATGCGAAGTAAGAATAGAGAAGATAACGTCGTATTCTTTGCCTATCGTATCTTGTCGCACTTTTTGAGTATTATGGAGACCTTTGGCCAACTCATTTTGGACATATGCCACTTTATTGAAACAAGTGGGTATTTGAATGGGAGAGCTGAGACCAAAAGGTGCATCTTCTTCTTTCTATTCCTTTCTTCTGTCTGTCGTCGTCTTTTCTCTCAGGAAATTTTGTCATACTTGTTCGGAATCCCGAAATGTGCTTCCCACATTAGCTTAGGAGCGAGTTTCATAAGAACCCAATGCTAGTGAATCACAATTCAGCTAAGCGAACATGTTGAGCCAAGGCCATAAAATCCTAACTAGTTGAAGCCTACATTGGGTGTGATCTATGCTTGGTTAATGTTTGCATAGAGATAATGTTAGAGAAAATAGGTAAGGGTCCCCTGTTGGCCTATGAGAAAGCAACATTTTAGGGCACAACCCCACAACACATTCGCATTGAGAAAATTATCAAAAAAATCTTAGATTTATTTCAATTGTGCTAATTCAGATCTAAAACTTTTGTATTTGTCTCAATTCAGTCCATTCGGCTAAATTGACTGATCAACACTAATATAGACAATTTTTAATAATATTTTATTTAATTTTTGATTTTTTAAAATTAATCTTTTCTTTTTTCTTCCTTCTTTTCTTCCTTCTTTTCTTCTTTCCCATAGCCTCTGGTGAGGGTTGTGAAGCCTCGCCCTAGCCGCCTTCTCCCGAGCCTCACCGACCACAATAGAGAGGAGCTAGCAAAGTTGAAGTCAAGCACCTGGATGGATCCATAGGAGAAGAGAACGAAGGAGCAAAGGGAGCGATTGATTAAGGGAACGACGAGAGAGAGCTCTAAAGAGAATGTGTGAGGGTTTCACAGAGAGAGAGAGAGACTGATGGTGAGGCCTAGCAAGGTTGAGGCCCAACCCAAAAAATTACAAGTGCTTGATTGCCCTTTAACGGAGACTAACACCATTCATGATTGTTGGGTTTTACTCCACAATCTTTTGAGAGAGAATTGCCAAAAAAGTCCTAAACCTATTGCAGTTGTGTCAGTTTAGTCTTAAACCTTTTTTTTTTTATCAATTCAGTCCTAAACCTTTTGCGATTGTGCCAGTTGAGTCCATCCGGCCAAAATTGGCCGGCTGGAGCTAACGTGGACGCCGGCGACGCCGGCGACTATATTTTAATAATTTTTTATTATTTTATTATTTTTTTCCGAATTTTTTTTTTTTTTTCTCCCCTCCCCTCCCCGCCGGCGGCAGTGGCGGCCAGCGCCAACGAGGCTGCCGGCCCACCGTGCGAGGGCCGCGAAGCCCTCGTCGACTTGACCTCACCAGGGGGCCGGCGTGGGCGACCCGGCCGCCTAGATTTGGGCGGCCGGTGAGGCCATGGCGACCTTGGCCGTGGGCGAAGGCAGCCTCCGCCATGGCCTCGCCTAGCCGCGGGCGAGGCTGCCTTCGCCGCGGCCAGGCCATGGTGAGGCCGGCCTTGCCTGATCCGGGCGAAGGCGCCTCGCCGCGGCCAACGTCGCCCGGATCTAGGCGAGGCGCCTCGCCGCGGCCGGCGTCGCCCGGATCCGGGCGAAGGCGCCTCGCCGCGGCCGGCACGCCCGGATCGGGGCAAAGCCGCCTCGCCGCAGCCAGCCTCGCCCAAATCGGGCGAAGGCGCCTCGCGGGCGCCGGCCTCGCCCGATCCGGGCGGCGGGGCCGCGACCCGCGGGTGGCCCCTAGGTCTAGGCGAGGTCTAGGCGAGGTCGCGCGGTGGCCGGCAGCCTCGTCGGCGCTGGCCGCCGCCACGCGGCGGGGGGGGAGGGGAGGAAAAAAGAAAAAAAAAAAAAATAAAAAAACAATAAAAAATTCGGAAAATAATAAAAAAATCAAAAAAATTAAAAAAATAAAAAAATTAAAATATTGGCCGGCGCCGCCGGCGTCCACGTCGGCTTCGGCCGGCCAAATTTGGCCGGATGGACTCAGCGGCACAATTGCAAAAGGTTTAGGACTAAATCGGTCAAAAAAAAAAAGGTTTAGGACTAAACCGGCACAACCGCAATAGGTTTAGAATTTTTTTGGCAATTCTCCCATCTTCTAGATGTAATTAGTAACCCATTTACGAGCTCATTCACAATTCCGACCTCCTTACGATCTTTTTGTATTAATCATTCATTCGCTTACACACATGCTGGACCGAACTCAACACATTCAAATTTTAGGATGAAATTTTATCGAGCTGAGTGACCATGAACTTCCAATTGCGCCTGCGGCCCTAAGCCTTGCCTAGATCTGGGTGAGGTTGAGCAAGGGCTGTGACTCTTGCTAGAGGCTATGGGAAAGAAGGAAGAAAAACAAAAAAGAAAAGGAAAAAGAAAGGGTAAAAGTCACCAAAAACTCTAAACTATGTACTCTATGACACATTTACCCTTTTTTTTTGGTAAGGGACACATTTACCCTTTTCTAACACTAAAAATCTCAAACTTATACCTATGTGACACATTAACCCAAACTAGTATAGTGTGACATATTTATTCAGAAAAAAATTTTGTGACACCAAAAATACCAATCTCTTTTTTTCTAACTCCAAAAATCCCAAACTTTTTTCTATGACACCAAATTTTTAGGGTAAATATGTCATGCAAATGAAAATTTAGGGTTTTTGGTGTAAAAAAAAAACGTAAATTAAATGTGTTACACAAGTATAAGTTTTATATTTTTGATGCCATAGAAAAAATTAGGATAAATGTATCACATAAGTAAATATGATGTTGCAAAAAAAGTGGGTAAAGTTTAGGATATTTGATGTCACCAAAAAGTTTGGGGTAAATGTGTTACGCAAGTTTAGGATATTTGACATAACAAAAAAGTTTGAGGTAAATATGTCATAGTTGGTAAAGTTAGGGATTTTTTGTAACATTTTCTCAAAACAAAAAAATAGAAAAATTAATAAAAAATACGATAATAAACTATAATACCATTAAAAATTGTTAACGTCGGCGCTAGCCAATCAAATTTGATCGGATGGATTGAATTGACACAAATATAAAATGTTTAGAACTGAATTGACAAAAAAAGTTTTAAGACTGAATTAATACAACTATAATCGATTTAAGACTTTTTTGATAATTTTCTCCACTAGCGTCAGCATCGAACAATTTTCCATTGCCCCTACTAATTACACTAAGCCCAGCAAAAAACCAAATAGTCTCTCCCTCTATTTACTATTTTTCCCCCTTCGAACATTTCACGTGACCATGTTCCAAATTAGTACCTCCTATATTTAAAAAAAAAACATAAACGGCAGAAAAACAGAAGAGAGGACACTCCCTATAAATACCTGTCTCTCTTCACTCCTTTCCCCACCTCCAGCTCCCTCTAAGAACTCCTCTCCAGAGCCTCTCCACTCTTCCCAAAGAACCCCACAAGAGAGAAACCCAATAATCTCTCTCCCTCTCCCTCCAAGATCAAAAAGACACACAAGCGCACCTAAGAACATTGGACTGACTATATGGCAATGGGGAAGTCAAACAAGCTCCCTCAAACAGCAGCAATCAAACAGATCCTCAAGAAATGCTCGAGCTTGCGCAAGAGATCCTCAAATGGCTACAACAACGATGAGGAAGCTGGCCTGCCTGAGGATGTGCCGAAGGGTCACTTTGCGGTGTATGTAGGAGAGAACAGGAGCAGGTACATCGTCCCGATCTCCTGGTTGGATCACCCCAAGTTCCAGAGCCTGCTTCAGAGAGCTGAAGAAGAATACGGGTTCAACCATGACATGGGAATCACCATCCCTTGTGAAGAAGTGGTGTTCCAGTCTTTAGCTTACATGATCAGATGATGAGAACAAAAAATAGAGACAAGAGAGTGAGAGAAGCTCTTTGTGGAAGATTCGATTTGCATTTATGGAGAGTTTGTTTCCGGATATATGACAAATAACTCACCTAGTCCTTCTAGGGGTTTCCTGGTTGGTTCTGACCGATTTGTTACAGATATTTGTAGAGTCGTGTTCATGGTTTTGCATGTTACATGTATGAATGAATTGATCAAGAATTGCTTGAAATTATAAGAGTAACCAAAGAGTAGTTTCCATTGTGCTCTTCATTTTTCTTCCTGTTGATCATAATCCTAATCCCATCTGATCAATATTTTCCAGACATACAGGAACTCTGTAAGGACATGGAGTACTCAGAGACGATAATGCTGAAAAGAGTGATGCTAGTTCAACTGAGGTTTATAGAATTAATATGCTCAGCGACGTGACAGACTTACTTCTTCCCTTCTTTCCGCTGTCCAAGTGAAATCTCATATTATATGGAATTCGGAGAGATAGAAAGAAGTATGCATTATAAACACGCATGCCATCAGTTGCCCTATAGAAAGCCAAACATACGCCCCATGCTTTTCTACTCCCAATTCGGCATTGTAAAGCCGCCAAGTAAACCACGCATAAAACAGTCAGAGATAACAATTGCCAGTACTAGAATTTTTTTTTCTTTTTTGGGTTCGGTCGATCTCTTTTACTTGGTTTCTTGTGTTCATACTACCAGCTGGTGAATTAGCTAGAAAGATTCGAATGTATAAGCTTGTGCAGTGACATTTGTCGTCAAAGCATCAGTCTTTCGCCGCGTAGAGAAGATATTTCTCACTCTAGGGAAAAATTTAGCTCGAGACATGAAAGCCCTGAAGGCTTTGCCGCGTGGTTTGGACCTGGCAGTTTTAACAGCAGGGGATGAGTATATTTGTAGAAGGCAAGTCCAGTTCTCGATCCAGTTCAACATTCGAGCTAAATCCTTCTCGGAAAAGGACCGAGGCGATAGAAAGGAGTTTTTTTGAAGAGAATAATGCAACTTGAAGCCGAGGAGCTTCATCCCTGGCAATGACTCAGACATGCAGAGAGCAAGTCTCCGGTCCCGAGTTTGTTTCAATCAGTATGTTATTGGTTTGCCATAACTTGTGCAGGTGCAATTCTAGTGTCAAAGGAGCGCTTGCAGCATTTTCTGTCCATTGCGATCAAGTAGCTTCCCCCTTTATGACATGCGCACCAGATGTCAATACATTGCTTGGTCAAGTTTAATCACGTTTTGTGCCGTAAGCAAGTGACTCTCGATCCATTTCAATACACTAAGACACGTTAAGATGACAATTGTATTACTTTCATAAACTTATTGACCATCATGTCATCTTTGAGTACTTGTGGATTCTTTCAGGAAAGTTTAAGCCTCAATAACCCTAATTATTGAGAGAAAAAATGTGGCATCCTAAATTAACTCACTCAAAATATTATCCGTTTCGACTTATTCCACATTGAGCTTCGTGCTTTTGTTAACTTTGGAGTCTTGCCATTACATCGAAAGGCATCTTGTGAGTTAATTATAGTTTTCACATGCATATCATAGGCACACTATCTCCCTATTCAATGTACAATCCCATCCATCCCCCCTTGTGTTATGTCAAATAACATCTTTGTGAGGTAATTATAGTTTTCACATATATATTCCAAGCATGATCTCTCCCTATTCAGTACGCAATCTAATTCATTCATATCCCTTTGCCATTTTATAAGTATGCTAGGATCCACATCTTGTTTGAATCATTTGGCTCTAATGATCATTTCCGGCTCTCTTCAAACCACGTCATTAAAGAGATAGAGAGAGGACACGTGGGTTTATGCTCAAGAGTTAGTTAGGATTTGAACTTTTTCTTGTGTTTTATCACGTTAAGTTTTCATGAGTGTTACACAAAAGCATGTTCATCAACACTAGGGTGGAGGGGGTTTCCTCTTATAAGAGAACAACGCAACCTTCGAAAACGGGTTTATTTTCCTTCATCCCTAGTTGAAGAAAACTTCCTCTAACCTAGTTAAAAACCTGAATTAGAAGAACAACCGAAGGTTTTTCTCCAATCAGGGGAAAATATACGGCGGCCCCTCTATAAAAAAAAGAAGAAGCCTCAAAATAGCAGTGAATGGTCCAAACTCTGACGTTGAGTAATCGAGTTGACTGAAGAGATAACCATTGAAGAACTTGCTTGCTTGATGAGGTTCCTAACTTCTGATGTGGGAGACAAATCGCACATGGCTATTTTCGAAGTATGGACGATAAGCCAGTCTTTCACATCTCGAAGTCATCTTGCTTCACCAAAATAGGGTTTTCTGCTTCCGACACGGACCAATAAATGCACTGCGAACCGTCCAGATTGCTCGTGTCCATTCATGCTCGGTGTGAAACGATGTCGATGTCATCTTACCCCGTACAGCGCTGATCTTTTGCTGAATCAACACTTGCGAGGTTCAACTTGCTTTTGTTATTGGGGTTGCAACTTGCTGACAGGACAGGCATTAATGTGGGATCAGGTGACAATAATTCATTCAGGTTTCTTGTATTGTCATATTCATCCAATCTGTTCTGCCTTTTGAACTTGCCTATAGACGTTTCATAGTTAGATATTGTCTTTATACTAGCGAAAGACTTTTTTGTGCATGGGCCCCTTGGATTGCATGATGTGTTGATAGTCTTAGTATTCTAGCATTTGATAATTACAAAAAAAGTTATTAATTTATTGTCCAAATACAAATTCAATTTTAAACTTTTCAATTTCGTTAATTTAATTCTAAATCTTTTAACAATTTATTAATTTAAACCTTTTGGACAATTTTGTCCGAAAATTGCTGATATGAACAATTCTTACATTTTTCTATATTTTCTAGATTTTTTTGTTCTTTCCTTTTCTTTTTTCTCCCCTTTCCCTTTGCCCATTGTTGGCCTTTAGCAAGGGCCGCAATACCCTTGTCGGCCTATGGCGAGGACTGTGATCGGCCAAGGCAACCCTCACTTGTGGTTGACGAGGGTGACCGGTTGTCATCTAGCAACCATGTTGGCTGGAAATCCAATGAAGGAAAAAAAAAAAAAGGAAAAAGAGAAAATTCAGAATTTTTTTTAAAATTGTAAAAGTCAACCTCATCAGTGCTGATTGTGCCATGTAAAATGTCTAGCATTCACATTATCAATTTTCAATTAAAGTTGATTGGAATAACTACATTGACAAATCATCAAAAAGTTTATGATTAAATTGGCAAAATTGTAAGTTTTAAAACTGAATTTGTTGTCATAAAATCAGTTTCAACTTTTTTTGTAATTTTTAATTCTTCATTAAGTATATTGTAAACAAATTTTTAAGAGTGCTCATTACACAATCAAATAAGGAAATTTTGTCTTTTAAAGCATTTACATTTTGTTAATGGATATAATCCGGTGTTCAATATGCTTTATTAGTGTACTACATTAGCAACGACATTAGTGAATAATGTAACACTTTTATCAATTAAAAGCGTATAAGGCTTGTATAAAGTTTTGCACCTAAAAATTGTTAATTAAGTGAGTCGTTATGTTCAGAAAAGGAAAAATTACCAAAAGACTCTCAAACCTATGGCACTTATGCCAATTCAATCTTAAACTTTTCAATTTAGCTAATTGAGTCCTAAATCTTGTGACAATTTACAAATGCAGTCTATTTTGCCAATTTGGCTAGAAATCGTTGATGTGGACATTGACCATTTCCTATGGAACAATCAATGCTAATGTGGATAATTTTTGTAATTATTCTTATATTTTCTTTCTATTTTTCCCCTTCTTCCTCTACTGGTCGCCGAGCCTCGACAATAGCTAACGATTGGCCACAACTAACGATTGGGAGGTCAAGCATCACCTGAAGTTGGCGAGGCCGACGAGGACACCCCTAGCTAGATCCTAGTGAGGGTGACCTTGCCTGAGGCCGACAAGGGCAACCCTCACTAGTCATCGCCTTAGGCTAGTCTCTAGCCATCACTAAGGCTTGATGACCAACGAAGGAAGAAGGGGAAAAAAATAGAAAGAAAAGAAAAGGAAAGGAAAATAATAAATAAAAAAATTGTCCAAGTAAGATGGCCGGTGTCCACGTTAGTAATTTCCGATCAAAATTGGCTAAATGGATTACATTTGCAAATCATAAAAATATTTAAAACTAAATTGGTCAAATTTGATGGCTTAGGACTAAAGTGGCATAAGTACAATAGGTTTGAGACTTTTTTAGTAAGTTTCCTATTCAAAATATCAAACTTGTTTGAAAATCCCGATGTTGTATTTTATACATTTAAAATAAAGGTAATTATAGCATACACAATTAGTATTAAGTTTTTTCACAAGTGATTTAATTCCCCCTAAATTTGATGATTTGTGAGAGAGTGAAATTCAAAAATCAAGGTTGAATAAATTATTTGCATAAAAACTTCTCGATAATAGTGGCATGCTCTGATTTTTCTTAAAATAAATAAAAGTGCCCTCAAAATATGAATGAGTTTCTAAAATAGAACGCAAAAAAACGACCCTGACCATCAAAATGGGTCATTCTTATACAGCTATCAAGACCAGAAGATTGTGTAATGTGAGAAAGAGGGGAGCCATAATATAGAGACTGGATTTTTCCAGTCTTTCTGTGCTGTTCTGTCAGGTATCTTTCTCCTACAGTCCTGATATGCTGGTTGCTCAACAGTTCGAAATTGTCTGCAAATCTGCAGAAGTCAAGTCTCTTTTTATCACTCTTATGGCTGAAAATAATCATCATCGATTGCTCTCTCTCTCTCTCTCTCTCTCTCTCTCTCTCTCTGTCTGGCCATGTTTGGAGGAGTGAGTTGGGTGATATGTGTTGGAAGCGAGAGAATCAGATATGTTGGGGTTCAGAAACTGCGGAAAGAGGAGAGAACCCTCTTGATTATGTCCAGGGTTTTGCCTTACTTCATCTCGTTCACTCAACTTCTCGAACTCTACTCGCCACTCGATTCAAGGCCGAACTCTGGAAATCAGGCACGACTTGTCAAGTCGGACCTGCGAACATGTCCCAAACATAATTGTCTCCCAAAATTCATCAGCTTGTGTCTCGCAAGTCTTCTCAGACTTTGGCTCTTCCGCACTGGATATGGTACGTCAAAGTGTCTAGAATACTATCAAAAGAATCTTAAACTTATTGTAATGATGTGAATTTGATCATACAATTTGATCAATTTAGTCTTACATCTTTTGACAATATTTTAATTCAATCTATCTGATTAATGTTGGTCAGAAATCACTAATATGAATGCCGACCATTATGCTGACATGACTGATGTTGACGTCGATGATTTTTTGTAATTTTCACAATTTTTTTAATTTCTACTTTTTAAAATTTTTATATTTTCCTTTTTTTTTAATTGCAGCTGACAAGATGTAAAGGTTTCGAAGCCCTTGCTAACCACGCCCTCATTGATCACAAGCAAGGGTGCGAAGGCCCTACCTAGATTTGGGGGATGCTGTCACAGCCTATTGGCCAAAATTTCAAAAAAAAAAAAGAATAAAAAGGAAAAAACTTAGAAAAAATTGCAAACATCAATGTTAGCCGTGTCATGTAGGACGGTCGATGCTTCTAATCAAAATTGACCGAAATAACTAAATTGAAAATTTGTCAAAGTATTTAGGATTAATGTGACTACTGATTGGCATTGGCAAAATAGATTTAGGATTTTTTTGGTAATTTTTTCTTAAGTATCTTATGCAACCATTGCACAATCATGATACGCAAGCCAAGACCCCTAGTAATTGTCACATGTACATACGGGCAGTGATTTATTTGAGTTCTCTGAATTAATCGAGTCTAAAGGTTCCAAATGTAATTTTCTCAAGGGTCCCTTACCTTTTGCTTGGTTAAGTTTGGACTTCGGACAGGACACAAACGGAATTGGAACCGAGACTTGATCAATAGTGCGATCGATCTAAGGTCGAAGACTTTAGGGATTCATTTCGATATTCAGTTTGAAACTGTATAATCCGTTCATTAATTGAGTAATGTAAATCTAATTCATACATCCGTGCTCAATTGAATAATGGCCTACATGGCAAATATAATTCAAATCGGGTGACGAGTGAGGGAGTTTCTAAACTGGGAAAGATGTGCTGTTCGAAGTTTGAGGGCCAAAAGAAGACTTCGCGGGAAAAATGACAAATTCAATAAAATAATTTTTTTTTCCCCGTGGTGGTGGGATTGAACCTCCTTGTATACATCCTTGGGAAAAGTATCGAAAAATCATAAACTTAATATCAATTCAATTATAAATCTTTTAATTTGATCAATTTAATTCAAAATATTTTCGCAAGATTTAAATTAAGTCCATCTAGCCAATTTAGACTAGAAATCGCTAATGTAAATACCGATTGTCCTACGTGACATAGCTAGTGTTTACATAGATATTTTTAATAATATTTTTAATGATTTTTTGTTCTTTTTTTCCTTCATTTTGGCCAACGAGGGGGAATGCAAGTGAGGTGACCCTCACAAGCCAAAATGAAAGGAAAAAAAAGAAAGAAATAATAAAAAGGAAAAGAAAATATATATAAATTCAAAAAAAAATTGTAAAACATGTTAATGTTAGTATTGATCATGCCACGTAGGAGGTCAGCATTTGTGTTAGTGATTTTTGACCTAAATTGACTAGATGGACTAAATTTGTATCAATATGAAAAAGTTTAGGACTAAATTGGTGAAATTAAAAAATTTAAAACTGAATTAATATCAATATAATAGGTTTATAACTTTTTTATTAGTCTTCCATGCGATGTCAAAATCAAATTTTGTCTGTCAATTTTTTTAGCCAAAATGTCATGATAAAAGGGTGTCAAGCTCCCCAATTCCTTTCTCTCTCTTTTTCTCTTTTGGGTTTGTCTCCAATTCCTTTAAAAAATACAAACTTTGACTCATGTTTCAATTTTAACTAGAACTTTTTTTTATCTCATAAAACAACACTCATTTTAACTTGTGTCTTAATTATGGCTGAAACTTTTTTTTTGTCTCATAAAAACTCCAACTTTAACTCATGTCCCAATTCTAACCCAAAATTTTTTTTGTCATTTAAAAAATATCAACTTTTAGTTGGTACTCAAATCTAGTCCCCACCAAGTTTCCTAAGTACATGTGAAATGACACGTCGTATTTGTAACAATATCATTGGACGGAAACTTGACAGAGTTGAATTCTAGTATTTTTTAATGAGACAACAAAAAATGTAGACCGCAATAGTAATCCCACTTAAAGTTGATGCTTTTTTTATGAAACAAAAGAAAATTTGATTAGAATTAGAGCAAAACTTGAAGTTTGTGCTATCCCCTTCTCTTGCCAAAGCATTTAAGAAACTTCAAAGGATACAAAATTGCTGACGGACCAGAAAACATGCATTCACACCTTTCAATCACGAAATCGATTATTTACATCTCTGGATGTAGTCATTGAATAGTATCGGGACTGGAAAGAAAATTGGAGATCAAAACAAATGCATCTTTAATATCTCAATGCTTAGCAGTCTGCACTTGAATATGAAGCTGATCTATTTTGTTAGCAGGGTTGAAAATAGCAACTGTCAATGTTCACTACAATCTAGGATTTTGAACTAAGAAAGATTCATTTCACGAACATATCCGTTGGCGAGGCATCTGATCCATAGTCCACGAACAAAATATAAAACAACAAGAGCATATTTACAGCCACTAGTTGACAATGACAAAATCGTGGTCATACTCCTCATGATAGTAAATGATGTGTATGACGAATACATATGGTTCTTCGAGAGCAACTTATAAATGCCTCTGCATATTACTCTCCTTTCAATGATATGCATGTGTATACTAATGATTCTTTCCAATTTAAACTTCCTGAAGATAAGAAGCAAGTCTTAGCAAGACTATAGCTACTTAAAGTTTGGTGAATCTACCATACCTGTTTGCTCTTGGTGTCAAGATCTACTGCAGATGATGAGCATGTTGTGCAGTTCTCCTTCCTTCGAAAGGAGATAAGAGGACATGTAAGATATGCTTTGGATATCAAGTTTAAAAAAAACTGTCACAATGAAAAATAAGTCAATCTACCTATGTATGAAGTTGGTAGTCTGGATAGGTTGACAATCACACAGAAGCGATGAAACACAGCTGATATTAAAGAACAACATTTGAAATTGCACAAGCATGACATCTGTTTCTGGACATAGGCATGAATTTTATCAGCTCTGATCCAAGGGCGTTCTCCAACTAAGAAATTGCAGGACAATCCCTTAAGATTTTTTTTTAACATTGAAAGAACTCCGATGACCTCGCCAATATACCTATTGTTATAGGGCACGAGCAGGAGAAAACAGCAATCCACAAGTCCTGGGTCTAAATGTGGGTCCTATGTGACCTAAAGCCCTCAGAAAAAAAGGAACCACCTCCATTCCAAAAGCCTATTTTCGAAATGAATGATGACTAGTTTTTAGTTTGTGAGTTAAACCTGGGACAAGTTAATCTTAACCAACGGTAATATCCTTCATATTAAGGTGAGGTAACAAATTCTGACCTTTTGATTTTTTGCTGAAGATTCTCACCCCTAACTTGAGTTTCCTGATGATGGTGCTTTTCTTCAGCAAGTTCTGTTGGAGAAAGGATTTGTGATGATCTTTGATTGATTCCCTAGCCAGATTCCAATTTCATTGATTGATACTGGGGATCATAGATTTAGAATAATTTAGGAATATTAATATTGCGTACAATTTCCTTATTTTACATTTCTTGTATTATATAAGTAGACATATACTTGTATATCGATCTGAGTGACGAGAATATATGAAATTACATTTTTCATTCCTATTTCTGTCATGGTATCGGAGCGGGTTCCTCTAACCCGGCTTCCGCGTATATTTTTCTTCGAATTGCCTCCAATTGTTTTCTCTAGTTTGTTGTTGCAATTCCCATTCCTGCAAAACAAATTAGCACATCGGATTGGAATTCAAAATTTTTTTTATCCAAAATGGAGAATCCAGATGGTCATGAAAGTGGACACTCCACACCGGAAAATTCATCCATTCAAGCCGCGAGAGGAAGTGCAGCAGATTGCACATAATCCTCCGGCTCCTTCGGTTCAACCCGCTCATATTCAATGGCCGTATATGCCATGGATGCCTATCCAAGGGCCATGGGCCCCTGGGCCCAATCATTGGATTCCCGGATCCAGTCAACAATGGGCAAACCAGGGCCCACAGCCCACTACTGAAGATCCAAGCCCGTTTTTTCAGGGTCACAGACCCGAATCGAATCCGGGCGGGTCGGGCGGGTCGGGCGGGTCGGGAATGAATCCCTACCCGAATCTACCACCCGGGATAGTGCCGCTGCCGTTTCCGACCGCCGCTGGACGCCTCGAACCCGGCGACCCCTTGTACACCTCACCGGCGGATGGACCGGAGCTACGGCCCGATCGAGTCTTCAACTCGCCGGATCTGACCACTATTCAACGTGGGCGAGAGAGTTCCGGCGAGCCCTCGTTACAAAGGACAAGGACGGATTTCTCGATGGATCCGTCCCCTTTCCGACCGACGACCGCATGCAACGCCACTGGCGCCGGTGCAACCAACTAGTCCGGACTTGGATCCGAAATTGCGTTGCGCCGGAAGTCGCAGCCGGGCTTCCTTCGACGAAGATGCACAGAAAATATGGGAAGACATTAAAGAGATGTATGGAAAACTCGATCGAGTAAAAGTTTTCTCTCTCACGCAAGCCCTCTCGGAATTGAAGCAAAGGAACCTCTCGGTTACCACTTGCTTCAACCGATTGTCGGCTCTTTGGAACGAATTAGAAGCGGCGGAAGAACGCCTCGAGGGACCGGAGACTACCCTCAAACAATATCGAGAAATCAAAGAAAGGGAGAAAACCACTCGATTTCTCTTAACCCTAAACGATAATTTCATACCTTTTCGGTCACAAATCCTCGCCATGGATCCGGCTCCGACGCTCGGGAGGATTTTTCAGCTGGCCGTCCAAGAAGAAAACCAGCAACTTGCGGCCGCCGGAGAAGGGAAAGGAACCGAAGCCATGGCTCTTGCTGCTCGGATCGCCGGCCGGTTCCATGGCGGACGACAACCATCGCAAAGGGGGAGAGGTTTCGGACGAAACCCTAGAGGAAGTGAGGAAGACGATGTCGATTCCTCTAGAAGGGACCAAATCAACGGTCCAGATCAAAAAGGAGAATCCAATGGCTCAAATCAGCCAAGATCCAATGGTGGAGATCTTAAATATGAGCGCGGATCTGACGGCCTATATCCTTTCCGATCCGACGGTGGAGATCAGATCAGTTGGCGCAGATCTGACGGCCACGTTACTCCTCGATCCGACGGCCCAGATCAGCGGCGAGGAAGAGGATTAGATGGTCAGTATTCAATCCCCTCAAACCCTGAATCCAACGGCCCATATAATGCCACGTCATCACTGAAAGGGGGAGGCCAAAATTATAAATTTAAGGGTAAGTATTGTGAATATTGCCATCGTCCACATCATACTATAGACACATGTTGGAAATTGCATGGGAAGCCAAATGACAAAGAAAAGAAAGGGAAAGAATTTTCTGCTTATCAGGTGTCAGCACAACGGAATGACAACATCCATCAGCCAATTAATCAGAATCGGTATCAAGAAATAATGAAGGCACTCAATCAAGCGAGGACGATTGACAAAGCTGCAAATTTTTCAGGTACTTCATTGTGCAAAAATACTAATACTATAGTTGATGCATGGATTATTGACTCGGGCGCCAGTGACCACATAGTTTGCAATAAACACTTATTTTCAAAAATCTGTAGCACACCCAATCCATATACATACATTCGTCTTCCAAATGGAAATATTACTAGTGTGCGAAAGATTGGTACTGTCTACCTTAGCCCAAGCATTATCCTTAAAAATGTCCTCTATATCCCTGAATTTGAGTTCAACCTTATATCTGTTTCCAAAGTACGTGAGGACAATTCTTGTCGAGCCAACTTCAATTCTGAAAATTGTTCCTTTCGGGACCTTTCGTTGAAAGCGATGGGCTTGGGTAGGATGGAACAAGGATTATATTTTTGGATCGTACTTCCCAGTGATTTAGATTTGTCTTCTTTAAATAAAAGCATACAATGTAATGCTGTTGCAAGAAATAAAAACTCCCTTTCTCATAAGCGTCTAGGCCACAGCGCCACTTTTCCTTGTCCTGATTGTGAAATATGCCCTCTGGCAAAACAGTCACGATCATCATTTCCTACTAGTGGCTCGAGATCCACTAGTATATTCTCATTGATTCACATGGACATTTGGGGTCCATATCATACATCACATCGTGATGGATCTCGTTTCTTCCTTACGATTGTAGATGACTATTCTCGTGCCACTTGGATATTTCTCATGCAATCTAAAAGTCAAACCTTTTCATATCTATCAAAGTTCTTGTCCATGATCAAAAATCAATTTGAGAAAACCGTCCAAAGAATTCGCACCGACAATGGGAGTGAATTTTTTTCAAATGAGTGTCAATCTTTCCTATCATCTCAAGGTATACTTCATGAGAGTTCTTGTGCCTACACTCCTCAACAAAATGGAATTGTTGAACGTAAACATAGGCACCTTCTAGAAGTTGCTCGCGCACTCAAATACCAAGCTGCTATTCCTGAGTCCTTTTGGGGTGATTGTGTGGTCACGGCGGCCTATTTAATAAATCGCATGCCAACTAGAATATTAGAAGGGCGCACACCATTTGAAATGCTATTCGAAAAAAGACCAGACATTGGTCATCTTAGAGTATTCGGTTGTTTATGCTACGTGACAAACGTAAGACATAAAAATAAAATGGATCCCCGTGCTCTTCAATGTATTTTCATGGGATACCCTACTTTACAAAAGGGTTATCGGGTTATGGAGATATCCTCAGGACGGTTCTTCGTTAGCCGAGATGTTGTTTTTCAAGAAGATGTATTCCCGTTCAAGAATATGGCGTCTTCAGAAGATTCCACGATGCCAACGTCGAATCAACAACAAATTTTATCAGAGGATTATTTCTCTATGGCTCCGCAACACGTATTAATTGTACTTGATCCACATTCCGACATGTGTCCAGAAACAGTATGTTCTGCATCCCAAATCACATTAGAAGAGAATTCTGAGGCTTCTACCCAAATGTCACCACAAAACACCAGTGGCTCTTCCTCAGCACCACATGGATCCATATCACCAATTCCAATGGTTCAACCTCGACGCTCGGGACGAATAGTGCGCCCTCCCACATGGACCAAGGACTATGTATGTTCTTCTTTGAAAACTAAAGGTACACAATACCCAGTCTCTTCCTATGTATCCTTCAATCGACTATCGCAAGAACACATGTGTTGTATTAGTCGAATTTCGAAGAACAGGAACCTTCTTCTTATGAGGAAGCAGCACGTGACATACGATGGCAAAAGGCCATGAAAGAAGAATTGATTTGCTCTTACGAGAGAATAATACACTGGGATATTGTTCCATTGCCTCCACACGAAGACCTATTGGATGCAAATGGGTGTACAAGATCAAATATAAGGCGGATGGCTCAATTGAAAGGTATAAAGCTCGACTTGTCGCCAAAGGTTTTACGCAGCGTGAAGATTTTGATTATCATGAAACCTTCTCCCCTGTTGCTAAGGAAGTTACTGTTCGCTCTTTTTTATCTGTCGCTACTATTAGAAATTGGGATCTACATCAGATGGACGTCAATAATGCTTTTCTTCATGGTGATCTCGATGAAGAAATTTATATGGAACTTCCACAGGGATTACGCAGACAAGGGGAGTCACGTGTATGTCGTCTCCGCAAATCCCTGTATGGGCTCAAACAGGCTTCTCGACAGTGGTATGCAAAATTCACCACGGCACTTACAAATGCAGGTTTTCGACATTCCAAGCATGATTATGCACTATTCACATGGACCAATGGTATCTCATCAATCTACTTGCTAATTTATGTCGATGATATACTTATCATGGGAAATGATGATTTTGCGATTGAGTTTTAAGGAATATCTGCATTTAACCTTTCATATTAAAGATTTGGGACCACCCAAATATTTTCTTGGTATTGAAATAGCTCGATCAAGTAAAGGAATTTGCCTCGAGTCAACGAAAGTTTGTTCGGGAAATCATATCGAAGCGGGAATGGCGGGATGCAAACCAGCTGCCATACCTATTGAGCGAGAATGCCAAATTGACGACATATGACTATGACGCAAGATTTTCCCCGAATGAAGATTCACTTCTTAAGGATCCATCAGTATATCAGCGACTTGTTGGAAAATTGATTTACCTCACCATGACTAGGCCTGATATTTGTTATGCAGTACAAATACTTAGCCAGTTCATGCACAATCCGAAGCAATCACATATGAGTGCAGCGCTAAAAGTGGTGAAATATTTAAAGGGATGCCCGGGACTTGGAATATCTTGCTATCACAAGGCGCAACATGAAGATGATGGCCTATTGTAATACTGATTACGCTACATGTCCAATGATGAGAAGATCCATCACTGGTTTTTGCATCAAATTAGGAAAATCCCTAATTTCGTGGAAGACGAAAAGCGATCCAACGGTTTCATTATCATCAGCTGAATTGGAATATCGAGCTATGGCAAAAACTGTTTGTGAGGTAGTTTGGTTACGAGGACTACTCTCAAACCTTGGTGTGCAAGTTGATGGCGCAAGTGAATTGTTCTGTGATAACGATGCAGCTCTCAAGTTAGCAGCGAATCCAATTTTTCACGAAAGAACGAAGCACATTGAAGTTAATTGCCATTTTACACGAGAGAAGATTCAAAAGGGATTATCACCACTCGAGGGATTGAACTGAGAACAACAGCCTGAGATATCTTCACCAAACCTTTATGTCAAAGGCAACACACATATTTGTTAAGCAAGCTAGGCGTCTTTGACATTTATAAGCCGCCAGCTTGAGGGGGAATGTTGGAGAAAGGATTTGTGATGATCTTTGATTGATTCCCTAGCCAGATTCCAATTTCATTGATTGATACTGGGGATCGTAGATTTAGAATAATTTAGGAATATTAATATTGCGTACAATTTCCTTATTTTACATTTCTTGTATTATATAAGTAGACATATACTTGTATATCGATACAAAGTGACATAATATATGAAATTACATTTTTCATTCCTATTTCCTATCAAGTTCCTCCTCTAACTTCTCAATCTTGTCACGCGAAAGTTTTCACTTCAGCTTCCAAATCGTGTGCACGCATTTCTAATGATTTGGTAGGACCATGTGGGTGGGTAGTCCTTTAATGCAGAAACATTAGTCATGACTAACTGGAGAGCGTGAAAAACTTGTACTGCATTTGTATCTGAATACTCCGATGATTCAATCATGCATCATGCCCTTTTGTACCTTTTTGCCTGGGGGTCCTCCCGAGATGATGAGCTTCCTCCTGGTTGTTTTCCTTTGTTTCGACATCTCATGGACTTGTATTCTCGTTGGATGGAGGCATTTTTTAGGTTTTCCATGTCCGATTGGTGCACAAGAGTACTTTTTTTCCTCTCCTTCCCTTTGTGGAAAATTGTATCCAGGGATGTTTTATATCTAATGCTTGGATCTTTCCTTTTCTGTACTGAGACGTCCCCTATATGAGGTTAATTTCTTGCTCTTGAAAAGGACTCCTACCGTGGCTTCTGGTGGGGAACCTGGGAGGCAGCTTCCTTTAAGGTCAGGTGGAGCCCGAGAGACAAAAAGCGAAAAGAATATATAGTGGGTCAATCTATTGGCAATGTTTTTTAAGCTGTCATCAAATAGATTGAAGTGGATTGCATTGACCCAGGACCGTGGTACGCTGCCGACGAGCCATACAGCTTCCCAGTTAAATCTACTCTGGAAGGTATGGGCCAGGCACCAGAAGAAATGTTCCACAGGCCGGATCCGTTAAGTCCTCCTGTTATGCTTATAGATGTGTTAAGAGTACAAAGAGGGGCATGGTCTTTCCCTAAAGTAACTCATCGCTCGAGTCTTCAAAGAGTCAGAGGGCAGAGCCAAAGGGACATATACATTTATAATGCACAAGCTTGAGGCATATCACATTTACAGACTGTTTTGTGAGAAAAATGAAGGACACTTGTGTGACTGTTTTGTCAGAAAAGCTTAAGCGGATCTAAAGGCAAAGCAGAATGACAATGATTGTTGTGCTCAAAATAACTCGAGTTTTGATATTTCAATTGACATCAGTATGCACTAAAAACTAACATGCGCTAGTGTTGTTTTGCCAATCTTCGGTCTCAATGTACAATTTCCTCTCTTGAGCACTGACTTACCAAGAGGGATTCATGCTGAAGAGCTTAGTGAACGAAGAGATCGCCAACTTTCAAGGGCACCATTAGTAGACGAATTGCCATGACGTAAGAATTTGTTGGACTCGTTTATGTTAATCATGTGACGTAACCGATGTTAATGCATACGGCAGTATTATTGCTCTGCAGCTAAATAAGTTCCTGCTCCGCGACATCATACATGGCTAATGGGACTACAATGTAGCTCAAGCAATTGCTCTAATACTCCACGGGGGTGCACAGTCAAGTGCTATAAAAGCTTAAAAGGTTGAGGATGACATGGGTTCTCTATTTTCAACCCTTCCCTTAGGCCGGGAGGAGATGAAAACTTAGACAAAAGGTTAGGGAATGTGAAGCAAGAATAAAGAAGATAACATCGCAGTCTTTGCCTATCGTACCTCGGTGCACTTTTTTAGTATTATTGAGACCTTTGGCCAACTCATTTTGGACATATGCCACTTTATTGAAACAAGTGGGCATTTGAATAGGAGATCTGAGGCCAAAAGGTGCATCTTCTTCTTTCTCTTCCTTTCTTCTGTCTATTGTCTTCTTCTTTCTTTCAGGAAATTTTGTCATACTTGTTCTGAATCACGAAATGTGCTCCCCACACTAGCTTAGGAGCGAGTTTCCTAAGAATTCAATGCTAGTGAATCACAATTCAGCTAAGCGAACATGTTGAGCCAAGACCATCAAATCCTAACCAGTCAAAGCCTATATTGATCGTGGTCTATGCTTGGTTGACGTGAACTAGTCATGACCAATCTCTCCAATATGTTGAGCCAAGACCATCAAATCCTAGCTAGTCAAAGCCTACATTGGTTGTGATCTATGCCTGATCAACGTGAACTAGTCATGACCTCTCTCTCAAGTGCTAGCATCTTATCTATAAGAAGATATTTTATTTGGATGCGAGCATTCCTCCAACCTGATCTCTCTCTCAAGCGCTAGCATCTTATCCATAAGAAGATATTTTATTTGGATGGGAGCATTCCCCCAACCTGAATGGGGACGCCACCCAATTGCATAGAGACAACATTAGATAAAATAGGTAAGGGTCCTTGTTGGCCTATGAGAAAGCAACATTTTAGGGCACAACCCCACAACACATTCGTATTGAGAAATTTATCAAAGAAGTCTTAAAACATATTACAATTATGCCAATTTAGTTCTAAAACTTTTGCATTTGTGTCAATTTAGTCTATTTGGTCAAATTTGACTGGCCAATGCTAATATAAATAATTTTTAATGATATTTTATTTAATTTTCGATTTTTTTAATTTTATTTCTTTTTTCCTTTTCTTTTCTTTCTTCTTTTCTTCTTTCCCATAGCCTCTAGTGAGGGGTGCGAAGCCTCGCCCTAGCCACCTTCTCACGGGCCTCACCGACCACGATAGATAGAGAGGAATAAGCAAAGTTGAAGTCAAGCACCTGGATAGATCCGTGGGAGAAGAGAACGAAGGAGCAAAGGGAGGGATTGATCAAGGGAATGACAAGAGAGAGCTCTAGAGAGAGAATGTATGAGGGTTTCAGAGAGAGAGACCTATGGCAAGGGCTGGCGAGGTTGAGCCCCAACCCACAAATTAACAGGTGCTTAATTGCCCAAAAGAGCTCTTCAACAAAGACCAACACCATTCACGATTGTTGAGTTTTACTCCACAATCTTCCGGACATAATTAGTAACCCATTTACAAGCTCATTCACTATTCCGACCTCCTTACGATCTATTTGGGCAAATCATTCATTCGCTTACACATGCTGGACCGATCTCAACACCTTCAAATTTTAGGATGAAATTTTATCGAGCCAAGTGACCTTGAGCTTCAAATCACGCCTACGGCCCCTAGGCCTTGCCTAGATCTGGGTGAAGTTGAGCAAGGGTTGTGACTCTCTTTGGAGTTTGTGGGAAAGAAGGAAGAAAAGGAAAAATAAATGGTAAAAGCCATCAAAAATCATAAATTATGTACTATGTGATATATTTATCCCAAACTTTTTTGTGACACCAAAAAAATCAAACTTGTACCTATGCCATACATTTAACCCAACCTTGTATAGTGTGACACATTTATCCTAAACTTTTTTTTGCCACACCAAAAATTCCAAACTTTTTTTATGACACCAAAAGTCCCAATCTCTTTTTTTCTAACTCCAAAAATCCCAAACTTTTTTCTGTGACACCAAATTTTTAGGGTAAATGTGTCATACGAATAAAATTTTAGGGTTTTTGATGTCATTAAAAAAATAGATTAAATGTGTTACACAAGTATAAATTTGAGACTTTTGATGTCACAAAAAAAAAAATTAAAGTAAATGTATCACATAAGTACAAGTTTGGGGTTTTTTATGTCACAAAAAATGTGTCATAGTTGGTAAAGTTTGGGTTTTTGTAACTTTTTCTCACAATGAAAAGAAAAAACAGAAAAATTAATAAAAAATTCAATAATAAACTATAATACCATTAAAAATTGTTCACGTCGGCGCCGATCAATCAAATTTGGTCGAATGGATTAAATCGGCACAAAAGCAAAATGTTTAGGACTGAATTGACAAAAAAAGTTTCATGACTGAATTGGTACAACTATGATCGATTTAGAACCTTTTTTGTAATTTTCTCCGTTGGCGTTGGCATTGAAAAATTTTCCATTGCCCCTACTAATTACACTAAGCCCAGCAAAATACCAAATAGTCTCTCTTTATTTACTCTTTTTTTTTTCCTTCGAACATCTGGCATGACTATGTTCCAAATTGGTAACTCCTCTATTTAAAAAAACAAACGACAGAAAAACAGAAGAGAGGACATTCCCTATAAATACCTCTGTATCTCTTTGCTCCTTCCCCCACCTCCACCTCCACCTCCCTCTAAAAACTCCTCTCCAAAACCTCTCGACTCCTCCAAAGAATCCCCCAAGAGGGAAACCCAATAATCTCTCTTCCCTCTCTCTCCAAGATCAAACAAACACACAAGCGCACCTAAGAACATTGGACTGACTATATGGCAATGGGGAAGTCAAACAAGCTCCCTCAAACAGCAGCAATCAAACAGATCCTCAAGAAATGCTCAAGCTTGCGCAAGAGATCCTCAAATGGCTACAACAACGATGAGGAAGCTGGCCTGCCTGAGGATGTGCCGAAGGGTCACTTTGCAGTGTATGTAGGAGAGAACAGGAGCAGATACATCGTCCCGATCTCCTGGTTGGATCACCCCAAGTTCCAGAGCCTGCTTCAGAGAGCTGAAGAAGAGTACGGGTTCGACCACGACATGGGAATCACCATCCCTTGTGAAGAAGTGGTGTTCCGGTCTCTAGTTTCCATGATCAGATGACGACAGAGAGAAGCACTTTGTGGAAGATTCGATTTGCATTGGAGAGTTTGTTTCCGGATATATGGCAAATAACTCACCTAGTCCTTCTATTGGGGTCCTCGTTGGGTCTGACCGATTTGTTACGGATATTTGTAGAGTCGTGTTCATGGTTTGCATGTTCCATGTTTGAATGAAATTTGTTGAAAATTTGACGCTAGATATTGATCGAGCGAATCGGATAAAATTAGTCGGAAGGAAAGAAAGGAAATCGGACACCGAATTTACGTGGTTCGGTCCGAATATCGGAACCTACGTCCACGGGGAGAGCAGCACGGAATTCCAAGCGATATAATGGAAATTACACTTACTCGAGTATTCAAACACTCACTCAGTGTTTCCCAGCCCCCAATTACACTTAATAATTGACACAGTGTTTAGCCCATCACAATTCTCAATGAAATTCTCACTCAAGAAATTAAACAAATTCTACTAACAAAAATTTAACTGGCGAAAATACTTAGGTGTAATTACAACAAGAAAATTTCCCTTCTGCCGAGAGCTCCCATGCATTCAGTCTCGCACTCTTCTTGCTCTCTCTTTCTGGAGCTCTCTCCACACGGCCTCTTCTCTTCGGCTTCGGACGTCCTCCTTCTATAGGAGCATGGGAAGAGAAAGGAACAAATGTTAACTCCTCAATTTGTCAAAGGCTGCCACCTTCTTAAGCCACTCACCAATTTCCATGAAGCACTCATGCATGCACATGGCATTTAATGAGGTGGAGAACAATTGCACGTCCATTGACTATTTTGCCTCTTCTTTGACTTTTTTCTCCTCTGCGACGATTAGAAGACAACTCAAAAGCTGGAGCTCCTATTTGCATTAAATGAAAGCAGGAATTTTGGACTTTCCCTTTTGTAGCTGCACGCCTCCTTCAAACACGCATGTCCTTTCTTTTCTACTGCTTCCCTTGTCTTCATTCTTCCTTCTCCGTTTTGCACGTAGAAGGCAATAAAATCACATATAATTAATTCTTGATCTGTGATCGAGTTCACATATTCTCATCAGTTTGATTTTATTCATGGGGCTCAAATTCGAGACATATTTTTAACAAAATTGATCAAGAATTGCTTGAAATTATCGGAGTATATAAAGAACAGCGTCCCTTGTGCTCTTCATTTTTCTTCCTGCTGATCATAATCCTATCCCATCATTCTTGATGATCAATACTGTCCAGACAGACAGGAATTCTGTAAGGACATGGAGTACTTTTTCCGCAATTCAAGTCTGAGACGATATTGCCGAAAAAGAGTGATGCTAGTTCGACTGAAACTGGTTTATAAAAGTAATATGCTCCGCGACGTGACAGGCTTATCTTCTTCCCTTCTTTCCGCTGTCCAAGTGAAATATAATATTATATGAAATTTGAAGGGGTCAATTCCAAAAAAAATCCCAAACTTTAGGTCAAGTCCCAAATATATTTCGAACTTTTTTTTTTGTCTCAAGAAAAACTCCAAACTTTAGGTTTAGTTCCAAATCTGCCCGAACTTTTCTTTTGTCTCAAAAAAACCCTAAACTTTAATTTTAGTCCCAAATCTACTCTAAATTTTGTTTTGTCTAAAAAAGTATCAAATTGGTACACATATGACAAATTTACCTAAAATTATTTTTTTGACCACCAAAAAAATTACCATATATTATTTTCTGTTAAATTTTACCGTCAAATTTCTAAATTAAATAACACGCCGCAATTAACGGGTATACTAATTTGGGGTTTTACCCTCTGTTTGTACTAAAAAAATCACCAATTTTTTTATCTGTTCTCAAATATACTCTATGATCTAGTCCCAACTTAACATTGCATTTCCACATAGATAATAAATACACATAAACAAGATGTTATAGAAAATTATTTTCAAAATAAAACCATTTTAGGATATAAAAAATTAGGGATTACTAATACGGCTTTTGGACAAAGGCTAATGAAGGCAAATTTAGGATTATAGTAAAATTTGATAATTTTCTTTTTGACAAAAAAAATTTGGGATAGATTTGGGAATAGATTAAGAGTTTGGGGTTTTTTATGAGATTAAAGAAAAGTTTGGGGCAGATTTGGGACTAAACCTAAAATTTGAGGTTTTTTCTGAGACAAAAAAAAGTTCGGGGCAGATTTGGGACTGAACCTAAAGTTTGGGGTTTTTCTTGAGACAAAAAAAAGTTCGGGGTATATTTGGGACTAAACCTAAAGTTTGGGGTTTTTTTTGGAATTGACCCAAATTCGGAGAGAGAGAGAGAGAGAAGTATGCATTATAAACACGCATGCCATCGGTTGCCCTATAGAAAGCCAAACATACGCCCCATGCTTTTCTACTTCCAATTCGGCATTGTAAAGCTGCCAAGTAAACCACGCATAAAACAGTCAGAGATAACAATTACCAGTACTAGAATTTTTTTTTCAGTTCGGTCGATCTCTTTTGCTGGGTTTCTTGTGTTCATACTACCAGCTGGTCAGTTAGCTAGGAAGATTCGAATGTATAAGCTTGTGCGGTGACATTTGCCGTCAAAGCATCGGTCTCTCGCTGCGTGGAGAAGATATTTCTCTCTCTAGGGAAAAGTTTAGCTCGAGACGTGAAAGGCCTGAAGGAATCGCCACATGGTTCGGACCCAGTAGTTTTGACAGCAAAGGATGAGTATATATGTAGAAGGCAAGTCCAGTTCTCTCGAACCAGTTTAAAAGAAAGCCTCAAAATAGCAGTGAATGGTCCAAACTCTGACGTTGAGTAATCGAGTTGACTGAAGAGATGACTATTGAAGAACGTGCTTGATGAGGTTCCTAACTTTCTGATGTGGAAGACAAATTGCACATGGCTATCTTCGAATTATGGATCAGTCAGAGTCTTTCACATCTCGAAGTCATCCTGCCTCACCAAAATTGGGTGTTTTGCTTCTGCCACACCCCCAACAGATGCACTACAAACCGTTCAGATTGCTCGTGTCCATGCAGCTCGGTGTGAATCGATATCGGTCATCTTACCCCATACAGCGCAGATCTTTTGCTAAATCAACACTTGCGTGGTTCAATTAGCTTTTCTTATTGGGGTTGCAACTTGCTGACAGGACAGCCATTAACGCGGGATCAGGCGATAATAATTCATTCATGTTTCATGTATTGTCATATTCATCCAATCTCTTTTGCCTTTGAACTTGACTACAGACGTTTCGCAGTTAAATATTGTCTTTATGCTAGCGAAAGACCTTTTTGTGCATGGGGCCCTTGGATTTGCATTATATGTTGATAGTCTTAGTATTCTAGCACTTGATAATCACCAAAAAAAGTCATAAATTTATAATACAAATGCGAATTCAGTTTTAAACTTTTTAATTTGAGTAATTTAATAATAAATCTTTTGATGATTTACTAATGTAGTCATTTCAGCCAATTTTGTCCAAAAATCACTGACATGAATGATTTTTACATTTTCTAGATTTTCTTTTTCCTTTTCTTTTTTCCCCTATACCCTTGTCGGCCTCTGGCGAGAACTATGATCGATGAGGGGAACCCTTACTTTTGGCTGATGAGGGTGACCGGCTATTGTCGAGCAACCTCATTGGTTGGAAATCCAATGAAGGCAAAAAAAAAAAAAAAAAATTCAGAATTTCTATTTTCAAATTGTCAAAGTTGACCTCATTAGTGTTGATCGTACCATGTAAAATATTTGGCATTCACATTAGTGATTTTTGATCAAAATTGATCAAAATAACTACATTGACAAATCATTAGAAAGTTTACAACTAAATTAAAAAAAAATTGAAAAATTTAGAACTGAATTGATTACTATATAATAGGTTTCAAACTTTTTCCATAAGAATTCAATTCTTCCTTAGGTATACTGTAAACAAAAGTTTTAAGAGTACTTATTACAAAATCAAAGAAGAAAATTTTGTATTTTAAAACATTCACATTTTGTTAATGTATATTATCCGGTGTTCAATATGCTTTATTAATGTACTGCATTAGCAACTATATTAGTGCCTAATAATATAACACTTTTATCAATTGAAAGCGTGTAAGGCTTGTATAAAATGAAAATTGTTAATTAAGTGAGTCAATCTATTCAAGAAAAGGAAAATTACCAAAAATTCTTAAACCTATTGCATTTATATCAATTCAGTCTTAAACTTTTCAATTTGGCTAATTGAGTCTTAAATCTTATGACAATTTGCTAATGTAGTCTATTTTGCCAATTTTGGCTTGAAATTACCGATGTGGACATCGGTCATTCATATGGCACAATCGATGATAATGTGAACAAATTTTGTAATTTTTATTATATTTTCTTTCTATTTTTTTCCCTTCTTTCTCCAATGGTCACCGGGCCTCGACAATGGCCGACGACCAGCCACAACTAACGATTTGGAGGTCGAGCATCGCTTGAAGCTAGTGAGGCCACTGAAAATAATAAATTATAAAAATTGTCTAAATATGATGGTTGGTGTCTACGTTAGCAATCTTTGATCAAATTAGCTGGATAGACTACATTTGCAAATTGTAAAAATGTTTAAAACTAAATTGGCCAAATTGAGTGGCTTAGGACTAAAGTGGCACGAGTACAATAGGTTCAAGACTTTTTTAGTAAGTTTTCTATTCAAAACATTAAATCTATTTGAAAATCCCAGATGTTGTATATTATACATGTAAAATTAAGGTAATTATTTTTTCACAAGTGATTTTATTAACCCTAAATTTGATGGTTAGTGAGAGAATGTGTGATTAAAATTCTAAAATCAATGGTGGATAAAATCCCTACCATAAAAACTTCTCGATAATTGCAGCATGCTCTGATTTTTCTTAAAATAAATATAAGCGCCATCATAATTTGCATGAGTTTCTAAAATAGAACACACAAAAATGACCCTTACCATCAAAACAAGTCTTTCTTTTTTTTTTTTTTTTGGTGACCCAGGGAACCCCCGCATGGCCGACAGCTAGAGGGTAAACCTTGGAGTGCTACGTAAGCGGGAGGACTCACCATCCTCGGCAGCACACTTAAGTCACCTAATGACCCCGCTGAGATTCGAACCCTTCCCCTTTTCGTCAAGGATCATGGTAAGCCTTATCCAACGGTGCCACCGCGGCCGGTGGTAACAAGTCATTCTTATTCAGCTATCAAGACCAAGAAGATCATGTAATGTGACAAAGAGGAAAGGCAAACTCAAAGATTAGAGGTGAGTAGTTTTAGGTTCTTTACAAGTTCCGCCTAAAATTTAGAACTTATCCTCAAATACGGGTTTCTCATTTTTGGAACATGGAACTTATTTGTTGAAACTTGGAATCCGGAACATATCATGTTACAGGTTTTAGGTTCTAATAAGGTTTTATTTTATCTTTAGTTAAACAAAATGAAAATAAATGCAAGAATAAAAATAAATAAAGATGTGTATGATAATCATTATATTTACGTTTCCACAACTATTTTTCTACTCAGAATTATTTCCATAATAGAAATTCGTTTAATAAAATAATTTCATTTTTCTATTTATAGAACAAAATTCTTTCCAGAAAAATGTTTAGAATAGAAATCAAAAGTAAAAATTTCTTACTTTCTATTTTTGGAATATAAATCAGAAATTATTTCTCTTTTCTATTTCTTACTAGAATGAGTCTCTCTCTAACCCCTAACCATCCGCCCTCCCTCCGATTGCGGCCACCCGTCGCCATCACCGTTGGCCACCAATGGCCCCCTTGGCGATCGCCACCACCACCCCCTCCTACCATCAGCCAACCGCCACTATTGCCACTACACTCTACCCTTGTCACCACCAATTGCTGGCTACCCATTGCCACTCCCTCCCCCATCACCCCCTCCCCCATTGCCATTAGTTGCCGACCACCTACCACCAAAGCCAATCGCTAGCCATCGCCGCCCCCTCCCCCTACCAATAGACCACCATCGTCACCACCACCTCCCCTTGTCACCATCAGTTGTTGGCCACCCACCACTGCCCCCTCCACCCGTCACCGCCGGTTGCCAACCACCAACGGCTGTTGTTGCCCCCTCCCCTATGGCAATAGCTAGCGAGCCTCCTCCCCCACCACCACAAGCGTCGATTGCTAGCCGCCGCCACTTCTATTGCCCCCTCCCCCGTTCTTTGCCACTTGAGATGTGGAAATTTTATATAGTTATCAAATGCATTTTCTTTCTCAAAAATCCATCTAAGAATAAAAATAGAGAAATCCATTTATATTTCAGAAATCAATTTTTGGTTAGAAATTTTATCATTCACACCCTAAGAATTTTAATATCGATTATCTAAGAATGAGCGTTCATATGCAACTATTGAATGGTATTTACGAAATTTTACGGTTTTTAATACACCTATTGGTATGGTATTATATAAAATCATTATTTTAAAGGAATTAATTGCCAAAAGATAACTGCATCAAAGAAGTAATTGAGCTTTCACTGATTTCATAATCTACGAAAATAAAATTCTTAATCATAAAATGAAAGTTTAGAATAATAGTTCAGATTATACACTTATCATCAAACGCCATGGAATATCTAAGGATCGCATTAAGATATATACTCAAAAAAATACAAAAACTTGTTCTAGATCTTAGGTTTTGGGCTCTACCAACTTAGAATCAACAACTTACCCATCGAAATCGGTTTTCTAAATTTTGGAACCTAGAACCTGCATTGTCTACCTTGGAACCTGAAACCTACAGGTTCCCACCAGTACCATTCTCAAGTTTCACATTTTATCTTGGAACCATGCTTATCCTATCTATCAGAGACCAGATTGTTTCAATATTTCTGTGCTGTTCTGTCTAAGTATCTTTCTCCTACAGTCCTGAGATACTGGTGGCTCAACAGTTTGAATTTATCTGCAAATCTGCAGAAGTCAAGTCCTTTTTATCACTCTTATGGCTGAAAATAATCATCATCGATTGCTCTCTCTCTCTCTCTCTCTCTCTCTCTCTCTCTCTCTGTGGCCATGTTTGGAGGAGTGAGTCGGGTGAGATGTGTTGGAGGGGAGACGTCAGACATGTTGGGGTTGAGAAACTGCGAAAAGAGGAGAGAACCCTCTTTTTGCCTTACTTCGTCTCGTTCACTCTTCTCGAGCTCTACTCGCTACTCGATTCAAGGGCCGAACTCTGAAAATCTGGCGCGACTTGTCAAGTCGGACTTGCGAGCATGTCCCAAACATATTGTCTCCCAAAATTCATCAGCTTGTATCTCGCAAGTCTTCTCAGACTTTTGCTCTTCCGCACTTGGTATGATACGTCAAAGTGTCCGATATACTATTAAAAGAATCTTAAATTTATTATACGGATGTGAATTCAGTTATATAATTTGATCAATTTAGTTTTAAATCTTTTGATAATATTTCAATTTAGTCTATCCGACTAATATTGGTCGGAAATCACTTACGTGAATGCCAATCATCCTACATAACATAATTGATGCTAATATCGACGATTTTTGCACATTTTTTTCCTTTTTTTTTTTTTTAGTTATGACTGACAAGATGCAAAATTTTCGAAGCCCTTGCCGCCCATGCCCTCGTCGATTGCGAGCAAGGGTGTGAAGGCCTCATCTAGATTTGGGCAACGCTGCCGCAACCTAAGCAACCAAAATAAAATAATATAAAAAAGAGTTGCAAACGTCAAGGTTAGCCGTATTACGTAGAACGGTCAACACTTCCGATCAAAGTTGACTAAAATGATTAAATCGGAAACTTGTCAAAATATTTAGGACTGAATTAGACAAATTGAAAAGTAACAACTAATTAGCATTCACATAATAGATTTATAATTTTTTTGATAATTTTTCCTTAGAATATCTTATGCAACCATTGCACAATCATAATACACAAGCCAAGGCCCCTAGTAATTGTCACATGCACATATGAGCAGTGATTTATTTGAGTTCGCAAGAACTAACCGAGTCTAAAGGTCCTGAATGTAATGTTATAAAGATATTACAAGAAATTTACACCATCTATTATGCGATGCCCCCACCTAACACCGTCGCATTACTATCACCCGTAAAAATTTCTGTACTAAAAGGTTCTATACACCACATCACCCCCATACACTATCAAATCCATAATTTTCTCAAGGGTCCCTTACCTTTTGCTCGGTTAAGTTTGGAGTTTGGACGAGACTTGTTCAATACCGGGATCGATCTAAGATCGAAGACTTTAGGAATTAATTTCGATAGTAAGTTTGAAACTGTATAATCCGTTCATTAATTAAATAATGTAAATCTAATTCATACATCCATGCTCAGTTAAATAATAGCCTACAAGGCAAATATACTTTCATATCGGGTGACGAGTTAGGGAGTTTCCAAACTGGGAAAGATGTGCTATTTGAAGTTTGAGGGCTAAAAGAAGACGTCGCGGGAAAAATGACAAATTCAAGAAAGTTTTTCATTTTTTTTCCTTGGGAGTGGGATTGAATTTCCTTGTATACATCCTTAGGAAAAAGTGCTAAAAAAATCATAAATATATTGTGTTGATACCAAAACTTCAGTCATAAATCTTTCAATTGAATCAATTTAGTCATAAATATTTTTACAATGATATGAATTAAGTTCATCTGATCAATTTCGACTGAAAATCGCTAATGTAGATACCGGTTATCTTATCTGTGACATGGTTCATGCTTACGTAGATATTTTTAATAATATTTTACTATTTTTTGTTCTTTTTTCCCCTTCCATTTGGCTGATGCAGGCCAAAATGAAGAAGAAAAAAAAGAAAAGAAATAATAAAAAAGAAAAGAAAATATATACAAATTCAAAAAATTATTAAAACATGTCAATGTTGGTGTCGATTGTGCCACGTAGGAGGCCATCATCTATATTAGTGATTTTTGTCCTAAATTAGCCAAATGGACTCAATCGGTAACAATATGAAAAAGTTTAAAACTAAATTGATCAAATTGAAAAGTTTAGAATTGAATTTATTAAAATGTATTAAGTTTAAAACTTTTTTGTTACTTTTTCTTAGTCCTTGGTAATGTCATGATAAGATTTCGTTTGTTGATTTTTTTAGCCAAATGTCATGTTTGAAAGGGTGTTAGGTTTAGGGGTAAGTGGTTATAGTACAAGCTCCTAATAAGTTTCATCTGAAACTTGGAACCTGCCCTTAGGTATAGATTTCTCATTTTTTGAAACCTAAAACCTACCCATCAAAATATGGAACTTAGAATCTACCCTATTATAGGTTCCAAGGACAATTCTAAGTTCCAACAAGTTCATTTTTTATCTTTAGTTAAGCAAAATGAAATAAACACAATAATAAAAATGAACAAAGATTTTATTATCAATTACTTGAGAACGAGTTCCTATATGTACTTATCGAAAAGTATTAAGAAAATTTTATGATTTTAATGTACTAACTACTCTTGTATTATATAAAATCATTATCTTGAAAGAAACAATTGCCCAACATAACTGCATCAAAGAAGCAATTGGAGTTTCCACTAAGTTCATAATCTTTGAAAATAAAATTCTCGATTATAAAATAGAAATTTAAACTGGTGGTTTTAGATTATATATTATCATTAAACACTATGAAATACTTTAGAATCACATGAAGACATAAATTAAGAAAAACATAAAAACTTATACTAGGTTTTAGGTTTCACCAACCGAGAACCTAAAACTTACTCTCGGGTACAAGTTTTCCAAATTTTAAAACCTAGAATCTACCTTGCATACCTTAAAATCTGAAATCTATAGGTTCCCACCGGTACAATTTTCGGTTTTCAAGTTTTACCCTAAAACCATGCTCACCCCTGATTAGGTTCCCCAATTCCCATTTTTTTTTTTGGAGTTTGTACCCGATTCCTTTAAAAAGTACAAACTTTAACTCATGTTTCAATTTTAACTAGAACTTTTTTAAATCTCATAAAATAGCACTAACTTTATCTTGTATCTCAATTATGGCCGAAACTTTTTTTAGTTTCATAAAAATTTTGACTTTAACTCGTGTCCCAATTCTAACTCAAGCTTTTTTTGTCATTTAAAAAGCATCAACTTTTAATTGGTAGTCAAATCTAGCCCCCGGTGAGTTTCCTAAGTACATGCGAAATGATACATCGAATCTGTAACAATATTATTAGACGGAAACTTGATGTAGTCGAATTCTAGTATTGACAACATAAAGTATAGATCGAAGTTGGAATCCAACTTAAAGTTTATGCTTTTTTAGGAGATAAAAGAAAATCTTATTAGAATCGGGACAAAAGTTGAAGTTTGTGCTAAGCTTAAGTCAGAATTGAGAGCTGATGCTTTTAAAGAGAATTAGGTCTCATATTTGGTACACCAGGTGCATTCCGTGTCATCTCGTACAAAGGAAAGATGCTCTTAAATGCTTTAACACTCGCATTGAATATGGATTGAATTATCTAACAATGTTCTGAACCCAACACATCGCCTAACCCTTAAAATATGTCACGGGCCAAAAGGCAAAGGCCGGACAATGAGATGCTGAACATTTCCGTCGATATGAACTCTTAGGAAACATTGGCCCGTTATCCTAAAGTAACTTTTATTAGTCGAGCGACGACCCTTCCACTGGGCACCGTTAGTCACTAAGGCCGACTTTACACCCAAGAAAGAGCTAGCTAACAATTACAGGACCCCAGTCATGCAACGAAACTCAAGATCTGTGATGGTAGCTACTCACAAGATCAGTGTTAATATCTCAAAAGCGTCAAGCATAAATTGAAAATTGCCAGCTACGGTTCCACGGTTCTTATGCTAGCTAAAGTCGGAGCAAGTTGCTATGAGAATGGACCCCGATGGAAGCCTGTTGAACTTTTATCGATGACGCACTAGCGAGGCTCATGATGATGTGAATTAGCATGTTCATTTGGCCACCCGGGAACAAGGATGTTAAATCGAACTTTGATTAGTGGGAAAAAGGCAAATTACTTTGCATTCTTTAAGTAAATATGGTAAACAAACCAAACTAAGCCGTAAGAGTCTTGCATTTCCAGAGTGTGGAAACTAATCGGAAAGGAAATCAGGAGGGCTTTTCAATCAATGGTCGCCACTCGCCGAAATCGACACTACACAGTTCAGCTTTGATCATATTCATCTAGTCTGTTCAGGCGATGTCGTCTCGGCTTATAGCCTGTACAAGCTTTCCTCCTTTTGCTTCTCTTCAAAATTGAGAGGCCTTGCTTTCTGGGTGGGGTTCAAGTGCCGTCAGTTGCTTGCTTAGAAGATAAATGGTCTCTCGACATTCTGCAAGCTTCTGTGCTGCTGCGGCTATCTCCTTCTCCTGCCAGGGTATTAAAGAAACTTTAAAGGATACAAAATTGCTGACAGACCAGAACATGCATTCACACCTTTCAATCACGATATCGATTATTTACATCTCTTGATGTAGTCATTGAACAGTATCGGGACTGGAAAGAAAATTGGAGATTGCAACAAATTCATCTTTAGAATGTCAGCGCTTAGCGGTCTTCACTTGAATATGAAGCTAATCTATTTCGTTAGCAGGGTTGAAAACAGCAACTGATAATGTTCTCCACAATCTAGGATTTTGAACTAAGAAAGATCCATTTCACTGACATATCTGTTGGCGAAGAATCTGATCCATAGTCCACGAACAAAATATAAAACGACAAGAGCAAATTAACAACCACTAGTAGACAATGACAAAACAGTGGTCATGTTCCTCACGATCGTAAATGATGTGTATATCGGATACATATGGTGCTTCCAGAGCAACTTAGAAATGCCTCTGCATATTACTCTCCTGGTAATAATATGCATGTGTATACTAATGACTCTTTCCAATGTAACTTCCGGAAGATAAGAAACAAGTTTAAGGAAGACTATAGCTACTTAAGATTAGCTGAATCTCCTATACCTGTTTGCTCTTGGTGTCAAGATCTACCGCAGATGATGAGCATGTTGTGCAGTTCTCCTTCCTTCAAGAAGAGATATGAGGACATGTAAGATATACTTTGGACATCAAGTTCAAAAAAAAAAAGTGTGACAATGAAAAAAAAGCTATGCCGCCAATGTATGAAGTTGGTAGCCTGAATAGCCTGACAGTTACTCAGAAGCAATGAACGGCAGCTGACATTAAAGTACAACATTTGAAATTGCACAAGCATGACATTCTTTTTTCTGGGCATAGGCATGATTTTCATCAGCTCTGATGTGAGGGTGTTCTCCAACTAAGAAACTGCAAGACATTCCTTTCAAGATTGTTTTAAGCTTGAAGGAACTCCAATGACCTTGCCAATATACCTATGGTTATAGGACACGAGCAGGAGAAAACAGCAATCCACAAGTCCTGGGTCCAAATGTGGGTCTTATCTGACCTCAAGCACTAGAAAAACAGGGAACCACCTCCATTTCAAAGCCAATTTTCAAAATGAATGATGATTAGTTTTTCGTTCATAAGTTCAATCCCCAGGACAAGTTAATCTTAACCGACTGTAATTTTCATGTTAAGGTGAGGCAACAAATTCTGACCTTTTGATTTTCTGCTGAAGATCCTCACACCTAGCTTGAGTTTCCTGATGATGGTGCTTTTCTTCAGCAAGTTCCTCCTCTAACTTCTCAATCTTGTCATGTAGAAGTTTCACTTCAGCTTCCAAATCATGTGCCCGCATTTCTAATGATTTGTAAGACTCTGTCATGCATTTTAGTTGAACCTCTGCTAAGCTGTGCGAGTTTTGACATGATTCCAACTGCAATTTCAGTCCTGTAAGAAGCTTCTCTTTCTCCAGCAGCTGAAGCTTTGCAGTCTCAAGATCAGTGCAACTAGTTATGCCAGATGCAATGTCCTCTTTCTGTGACTTCAACAGGTTCACGTCCTCCTTTGAATATTTGTAAGGTGCAACCTTTGACCCAATCCGGGAGCCCATGTTTTCTTCTTGAGATCCCTCACTGCAATCCTCACTATTAGAAGTATAAGGGACATTGCCACATTCATCCGTATATGTATTTCCTGACAGCTTTTCTTTGACAACCTTACTCTCCAGCAAAGCAACCTTGTCTATGCATTCTCCCTCACTAGTATCTCCCTCACGACCTGTGTAGCTAATTATGTCATGTTTTAGTTCACTAGCTTTACCAACAATATCTGAAAGTTCAATAACAAAGTCGGCCAAGCTTAAGTTGTTGCACGCAAGGTTCTCAACAGACGTGGAGAAAGATTGTATCATCTTTTCTAACCCATGCCCATAACTGGAAAAATCCTGGCATAAGGCTGCTTCCTTGCCTAGAGAAAATACAAACTTTTGTATCTGAGAAACTGCCTTTTCAAGATTTTGCTTTCTGATATTTATGTTGCTAGTCTTAGGGCTACCCAGAATGACTGATGTCCCACTTTCTGCAGTTTTCACTGTATCTTCAGCTGTAGGATGGTGACTATATATATCACTTGGATGAACTTCCTTTAAGATTGGACTGATTGAATGAAGTAATGGAGAATCTGGGATCTGTACAGCATGTTTTATATCTAGCAAAACTTTATCTATATCAACATCTGGAGCATAAGACTCAATTATCATACCGATTTTGGAGAATAATATGGGCAATTGCAGATCCGCTCTATGGGGCTTGAGCTGTCTGGTTGGAGGACTAGGGTATGGCACATCCTGATTCACTGATGAATTTATTTCAGGATCCTGCTTAGGAAGGAGACTCACATCCTTGGAACTTGTAATATCTACTGGTGCCACACGTTCTATATTTACTTTGCCGCTAGAACCTGTACTTCTAATTGCAGAACTGTTTACACGTATATCATCAGATGAACAGGCCAATTTCTCCATTTCAAGAAAGTCATCCATTAATTGTCTGTCACTCTCATGTGAGTGCTCATCAGATTTGTCTATGCTCTTAGCACTCTTCGACTTAGACATGCTGTGGATACGGGGACCCCAAGATTCAGAGGAGCTTCCTTCTTCTTCAATTCCATCTTCACAAGTAGAACTGGCACTTGGCGGGGTGCTTGCAATTTGACTTGAGAAATCTTCAATATCCAAACCCATGTTGGACTCAGGGGACTGTTTCAGTTCAACTGCCGGATTCTGAGCTTCCAAACTCTTAAGCCTGCCAACAGTTTTGGCACACATGTTTCTCAAAGCCTGCAATTCGGAGTTACGAGCAGCCAAAGTTTCTTTCAGCATCTTTGATTCTTCTTCCGTTGCCAGCAAATGTTTACTGAGAAACTCAGATTCTTTGTAACATTGCTGAAGACAGTCAAAGGAGATTTCAGGCTCATGAGGCAACCTAGAACTAGGATTTCTAGCTTTATTCTTCCTTAGCCAAGGTTCACTGGAGATTCGGCCTGAGCTCCCAACTTCCAGCTTCATTTGAGCTAATGCAGCTGGACCAGGCAATTTCTTGCGAACGAGGCCACGTAGTCTTTGGCATTCTGCTTCCAGTTTCGAGATTTTTTTGACATCCTCCACATGCTGCTTGTTTAAAGCTTCTGCTGACTTCATGCTCATATTCTTCTCCTGATTTCTAATATCAAGTTCTTTAGAAACCATGTGCAGCTCATATTTCAGTGAGTTCATGTCCTTCTCATATAACTTGATATCCTGTTTAAGAACTTCAATCTCCAAATTAGCTTGAGACTTTTCTTCATTGACACTTAATATTGTATCAATATGATCCTGTAATGACTTGGAAAGGGCGGCATTTTCTGCAGTAGCCTGAAGAAGTCGACAATCTAGTTCAGCTACCTGTGCCTCAAGACCAAGTTTCATATCATCCCATTGCTTGGCTTTGGTATGAATTACTTCTTGCATGTTTCTCTCACTCTCCTCTTTTACATTTCTTATCTGCCTCATGCACTCCTTCAGAGCACCATCCAAGTGGGATGCGCGGTCTTCAGCAGTGAGCTTCAACAGCATAGTAGATTCAAGTTGCTGTTTCAGTGCAAGAGCTTCTGCATCTGCCTTCTCCCATCCTGAGAAAAAATGAGTTAATGATGTATAACCTATATTGGACCTCCACGATTTTAGACATGTCAATCCCCCCAGGGGCAAGACAACTGTAATGTAAAGATTGGTATTATGAACTCCGCACACCAGTTAAGCTTTTTGATCTCGTTTTTGAAAGGTTTAATGAGAGGTAAGGACGACCATCTCTTTATCATACTCATATATTCACTGAAGTAATCTAAGTGAACTTTTCAAAAAGTCATTGACAAATCAGACAGAGGAAGTGCTAAGTATTGCTCCATACTAGGGATTTTACCTGAAACAGCTTCTTCAGCGACTTTGGCGTGTTGCTTGACCAGATCCTCCTTCGAACTAATCTCCAAATAAGCTGCCGACAGCTTTTCATTCAAGTCCTTAACTTGAGACTCCAAAGTAGTGACTTGAGATTCCAGCGTAGTGACGTGATCTTCCAATCCATTCAAATGCTTATATGAATCCAAGGATATCTGAACATAGCTTACCTTTACATAATCCTGCCCATGAAAACAGAGAAACTTAGGCAGGAGTTATTTGACCAAGAGCACAAGATGATTTGCTAATATGTTCTTTAAAAAAAAAAAAAAGACGACTCCCTTGATTCCTGGCATAAGTGAAATTGACAACAACAAATGAAGATGAATATAATCAGTTAAACTTCTTATACAGATATCGACAGCTTTCTTATGCCTAGCAAATTATGCTTTCAATCCCAAGTTCAATGAGCATACCTCATGTCCTAGCGATGCCACTTTAGACAAGGTAATTGCAGGATCAGATGGGGCAACCGCTTTGTCAGACAGGTTCCTGTCCAACGATTTCTTCTTCCATGGCCAGCCACGACGGTCCATCTCAGGATATGCTTCCTAAGATCATAATACATAATTGTTTTTAGTTACCTGTCTAGTCCCCGGGTAGGGGGCATAGAGTGAACAACAAAAATAAGAGGAAAAAAAAACAACTAAATGAAGGGCACTTAACACATGACCTGTGAGAGAAAAAAAAATGTAAAATTTACTTGTGGATGCCAATCATCTCAAAATCACATCGATATTGAAATAGACACGAGTACATGATCATCTGATTCCAGATTCATCCAAACCTCATGCCGAAAAGATCAATTCTCTCTGTTCTCAAGCATGAATTACTCTGTAACCACACAAGCTCGGAACATTTTCTCAATGGCTCAAAAATCTCACTCATGTCTAGGACAAACATTCACCAAGAAAGGCGTCTGTTCTCCCCGCAGTTATAGAAAAAATTTTCACCAAGAACAGAATCAGCCAAAAATCATTCCAAAAATGCTAAATGGCTCGCAATTAATGCAGCTCTAAACCAGCCACCGGAAAAAAAGAGGACAAAATTTGGAGAAACAGAGCTAAACCAACCGCGTGCTGTCTAAACAGAGTGAAAAGAAAGCTTACAAAGAAAAGAGCAAACTGGCCATCAAAAAAAAAAAAAAAGCAAAAAATAACATGAGACAGAATATAAAACGATTGTCGTGCAGTAAATTTCCGATCCTTGACCGAAACCACTCCAGACGCAAAACTGAGCAGCAGGATCAACGGCCGAGTCCCACTTCACTCGTTCCTATCTACAGAGAGAGTAAGAGCTGGCGCTTCCCGATAGCATCCATCGGCAAGACTCGAGGAACGGAAAAGAAGCCAAAAACCAGAACGAGCTCAACTACACAAAAGGCGACGACGCCAGGGACTAGATAATCATAATCCACGTCGAGAAGCTCGCCACACGATGCGGCCCCGACCGGCGACTTACTGAAAAAACGAACGGCAAGAGCGATCTCTACTCCACTCGGCTAACGCTCGAGTCGCAAGCATGCGCTCGCCGATCAAAGCGCTCCGCCGGGCCCGATCGCAAATGCGAGCGAGCGAGCGAGAGTACGGGATAGAGAGAGAGAGAGAGAGACGCCAGAAAAGCGATCTCCGAGCTGAACTCACCGGAAGAAGAGGCGGCGGCGGCGGCGGTTGCGAAGTCGACGAGGCCCGACCGAGCTCCGGCGATCGCACGGCTAAGTAAAGCTTGGGGACGAATGAGCGGGAGGAAAGTGACGGAGAGGACGCGAGAAATAGGAGGGAGCTTCAAAAAGAAGAAAAAGGAAGAAAATGCGGGCGGACGTCACCATCAGAAGACGCTCCTCCTCGCCACGCCAGCGGCGGAAAGCTGGCGGTGCCACGTCGGCCACCGGCGGGGCCCACCCGCGCCCGCGGCTCCCTGGATTACCCGTTTCGCCCCTCGCGGAGGTTGCTCCGGCGTGACTTCGGGGACCGCGCCCGTACTCCTAAATTGCGCTGGAGCCGGTTCCATTTCGGGCAAGTTTGTCGTAACTCCATTAGCCTCAAAATTTGAATTTTGCTGCTTTTAAATCTTTTTTTTCCTTTTTCCGTTAGTGCCATAAAACAATCCTCGACTTTAGTACCCTTTTGAAACTGTATTTCAAATGTCCCGATAGGGTCACCAAACTCAAAAATAGAATAGATTAATGATGCCCTCACCGGGCCTGATTCAATCGGGAATTAGAGCAGACTGGTTTTGACCAGCTCAAGGCCTATTTTAGGGAGAATGGGTCTGATTCCCGATTTTGTGAATCGAATATCAATCGAGAATTGACATTCGTGATTCCATTCAAAAACTGGTTCTACTAGCTTGAGTTCTGGGTTGAATTGATTTTAAATTGATTTTGAGATCTCTTTCACAAATAGAAGAAATTCTTTTTCGCTTATTAGGAATTGAAATCTCGTCACAAAGAAACAACAGCATTATCACTTAACCAAAAAATATATATTTTTGTAGTAGTTTACCCAAGACATAATATGGATCAGTTCTTAACCAAGTATTTTTTAACGAAACCTACTGGTTGAAGAACCAATCGGTTCGGTTCACAATTTCGGTATTTTGTAACCAAGTAATAGGAGTTGAGAATCCCAACCCACCTTGAAATCGGTCGCTTCTGGATAAAAACATACGAGATCTCGACTCTCATCCGGGCCATCAAACGGGCCTAAATATCAATACCAACATGAAAAAAGAAATTGAATTCATTCGGTGACCCTTGTAAGGGCCCATTAAAAGCCCAAAAGACCTCAAAAGAAGAAGGCCCAAGTCACTCAACTCAAAGCCCAAAGACAACTCCTCGACTCTTTTCACTACGCTACTATATATACATCTGCATAGCCTTCTCCCACGAACCCTAGGTAACCTTCCTCCATATTCCGACACTCACACACAGGCACGCCGCCGCCGTCGCCTCTCCGCCGCCGCGAGAATGGGACGGGTCATCCGGGCGCAGAGGAAGGGAGCGGGGTCCGTCTTCAAGTCGCACACCCACCACCGCAAGGGCCCCGCCCGCTTCCGCAGCCTCGACTTCGGCGAGCGCAACGGCTACCTCAAGGGCGTCATCACCGAGATCATCCACGACCCGGGCCGCGGCGCCCCGCTCGCCCGCGTCGCCTTCCGCCACCCCTTCCGCTACAAGAAGCAGAAGGAGCTCTTCGTCGCCGCCGAGGGCATGTACACTGGCCAGTTCGTCTACTGCGGCAAGAAGGCCACCCTCGTCGTCGGCAACGTCCTGCCCCTGCGGTCGATCCCCGAGGGTGCCGTCGTCTGCAACGTCGAGCACCACGTCGGCGACCGCGGCGTCTTTGCTAGGGCATCTGGGGACTACGCCATCGTGATCAGTCACAACCCGGATAACGACACCACCAGGTGCGCGCGTCTTGTTTGCCTCTTATTTCAGATCGGATAGGATTAGGTTGTCCTTTGGGCGCGTGTTCGAGCTGAGGAAATGAAGTGGTGTTGAACAGAGCATATAGCAGATACGAATTGTGATTGCCTGAGTAATTCGTGATGGAGTGTTGGGGTTGCTCTTGCTTGTGGTTGATTTGATTTTGATGGATCCTTGGGCCGATATGGCAAACTCTGGTCGCGACATTCTGGCAGGTCTTTAGGTTTGCTGTTTTGTTTTGATGCTTCTATGATTTGAAATGGTTAAACTTTTAGTTAGATGTATTATACGTAGGCCTAATGTACGCCCGGTTATGTGCACTAGAACTGAGCATTTGTTTGTATGGTAAGAACTAAATAGCTGGGTGATCTCTTTACTGAATAGAAAATCTGATGATTAGCTTGATTGCGGGAGTATTCTTGCCTTGCTATTGTGTTTGTTGGTGTAATTCTGCAAGGCCTTGGAAGAAAAATGTTATGCTTGTCAAGTTATAAGCTTGTTTATGTTCATTGTATCTGTTTCTGCATAAAATGTTCAAACTCTTAATCCAAGGCTCTCACATCCGGTGAAGATAATGTAATATGTTCACTTGTTTGTAACTTTGTTCACTGTTAAGGTTTTTAGTCTGTACGGTTGATTCTATTGGAAAAGTGTCATTGGTGAGGCAACTGATTATATAATGCGCACATACATTAAATTTTGGATCCCAGAGATAAGAGAAATGGCTTGTAACAGTTGGGTAGTTTCACTCTTGTTCAATTTGTGGATGGTCTTCAATGCTTTGCTTATATGACTACATTGTTGGAGTCAGTGGGCTAACTCACTGCAATGGTTAGGCACCATGCCACTATTCATTATTTCCATCAAGTAAATTGTTTAGTTATTTTGTGTAGCGGGGGTTACTTCTTGCATGTTTTCTTGGCTTTGTATGTCAACTCACCTACTGGTAAGGTGATGGGAGCCACAAGGGGTAGGTATAGTAGAGTTGTCAAAGTGAAGATTAGGTGATGTTTTACATACATAAATGCAGAAGCGATGCTTCTGGGAGGATGGGAAATCCCTGACTATTTTCATGGGAACAAGGGAAATCTTGGTACTTGGAATTGTGTTTGACATTTCTACACGGTGAGGAAGTACTTTCCATAGCAAAGGAAGGTGTGATGACATGAGGTATTTTGGCATGATGTTTGACCTATCAAGTGTTCGTATTGTGATGACATGGTGCGCACTCTATGGTTTGAAATTGCAATATCAGATCTTGATTTGCTTGTGATATCATATTAGTGCACCCATAGACGTTATATTTTATTGTTTCCACACCCAATCAGTGAAGCTTACTAAATAACCTTTGAGCTCACATTGTTTGCACTGGATGGCAGAGTCAAGCTCCCTTCTGGTTCTAAGAAGATTGTTCCAAGTGGGTGCCGGGCGATGATCGGGCAGGTTGCAGGTGGAGGAAGGACTGAGAAGCCCCTCCTCAAGGCTGGCAATGCCTACCACAAATTCAGAGTCAAGAGGAACTGCTGGCCTAAGGTACGTGGTGTGGCAATGAACCCAGTTGAGCATCCTCACGGAGGAGGTAACCACCAACACATTGGGCATGCGAGCACTGTCAGGCGTGATGCTCCTCCTGGCCAGAAGGTTGGTCTCATTGCCGCAAGGAGGACCGGTAGGCTCAGAGGTCAAGCTGCGGCTACTGCTTCCAAGGCCGATAAGAGCACTTAAGGAGCATTGCTATTTTATCTTTTCCTCATTTTTCTTTATTTGGGAATTGTCTTGTTGGAGACCTTTAGTAGTTCACTTCCAAAGATTAGTTGTTGCCTTTTTGTAGACGAATTTTCGACAACTGCGAAAGTCATGGTCGTTTTATATATGATGGTTTGTGATGCTTGGGAGCTTTTATTATGTGATAAGCTGAATAGCAATTGCTATTATTTTGCTACTCTTCCTTTGCCCTTGTTTGTGGAAATGTCTTCTAATGGCTTGACCTGTTTCCCAGAGCTACCATGGCTTAGGTGTGGCGGATTGGTGATGGGTAGTACCTTTGACAGTTTTATTTTTGGGTCAAAACTAGACCTAGGTGGGTCTGGTCATTTAACTGTTTTGATTCATATTTATGTAATATAAATTTAGTGATTCATATTTAATCTAACTCATATTTGACCCGAATTGTTAAAATCCATTAATATTCGATGAAAATTCACACTTCATTTAAGATCTATAAATCAAATTGAAAAAAGAAAATTAAACAATTAAAAATGGTAAATATAAAAAAATATATAAAAAAACTATAAATTGTGCATCAAGTGGTGCCGACGGTCCCATCGAACCCCCGGAGCTCGTTGTGCCTCCCCTCTGAGAGACATGAAGGGTGACGATTCTCTCCCCCTTATCGACGTCGACCAATGCGAAGAGGGAAAGCTCTGATTTCAGCGTCTTCAACTGTGGCCGCTACAAGCTTTGGGCGCTGGGCGCCGGGCGCCATCCTCTTGCTCGACTTCTAGTACCATGCTCACCGTTACCCTCTGATGGTCCACCGGCAACCTTAATCGCTTCTCTGACGACCTCGACGCCCTTATACGCGACGATCTCGACGTCCTCGTAAGCGCCCTTCTCTGTCCCTTCTGTGCTTCCGTCTTGAGTACTGTGTGTTCATAAGGTCATGTGCGCAGGCCGTCGCTAGGACTAAAGATTGGATCTTGTCGGTTGAATTGGGGGTGGGATTGTATGTGATGCTTGGGCAGAAAGATGGAGGAGAGGGAGAAGCTGGTGAAGCACATGGGGGACGTGTACATATATAGTAGGCGGGCACAAGTTTTGGCAAGAGGCGTTCGAGTCCGCATTCGAGGACTTGAGCATTGACGAGCAGCGGAGGAAGCACGCAGGTGAACGTCGGACGACGGAGGCAATGTGACCAAGTGTTGCGATTTATTATGTATTATGATTAGGGAAGCTTTGTGTTAATTAAGACACTTAATGTTGAAAATGGGTCAGAACACTAAGGCAACGTGACAAAATGTTATGGTCTATTGTGTGTTATAATTATGGAAGCTTTATATTAATTAGATCTCCCACTTAATATTGAAAATGCATCAAAAATGGAATGGGTTAGACATTCTGACCCATCTTCAACTCATATAATTCAATTTAAAACTTTTTTGACTCGTTTTAGCAAGGCTTTTATGTATCTATAACTCATATGTACCACATCAATACTAAATATGAGTCAAAAAATTAGTTTATGATCCATTTTGACATCCCAAGCAAAAGCAGGAGAGTCTAAGATGGTTTTGACTTGTTTTGTAAATTAGGACTCAGTTTGGTTGCCGCTGGCCATATCAGGACAAAGAGGGAGAGCGCATTGAGCATGACCTGTTATTCAGGTTGATGGTGCTTGGTGGTGGATGGTGGCGGAGTGGCAAGACAAAGTGTCTCTTAGGATGCGGATGCGGACACAGAAGCTATACCATGATGCGAATTTATGCCCATATATGATAATTTGTTATCCTATCATATGTTTGGGACATCTAATGGACCGGACAACCAGATAAAATACCAGAAAAGAAATCCAAGATAAGAGATATGATAGAATTGAATTAGATAACCTAAAAAAAAAAAAAGAACTTCAGTGGTGGCGCATCGCTTGACCACTGCAAGATGCTGATATGCCAAAAACTAAGACCTCACGTCTAAGGCAAAGGCCTTTAAAAGATTTCGTCGATCTCAGAACTATGGATCCGATAAAAATGATTCCTCATATAGGTTAAGGGTGATCAGGTCCAAAGTGGGTAGGATCCAAACCTAGACCCTACACCCGACTCTATTATAACATGTTCCCCCTTTTTAGACCATGTCTCTTATCCCTGTTTTGAACTCGACCATGTTTTTCCAGTCTGAGAACAATGTCAACCCTATTTTCATTAAAACATGTTTTGCAATCATTCAATATCCTATACAGTTTCGAATTTTACATTAATTCACGAAAAAATAACAACGTTATTTTTCTAAAATTATAAGACAAAGTAAAAATCCTAACAATATATAAACATTAGCAACAAATATGTATATAATATTAGTCTCATTCTCACAAATATTTTTAATATGATCTAATGTGTTTGCTCATGTGTATGCGATGGAGTTGTTATTAAAAAGACATCTTTCTTGAGTTAGATTGAGAATGCTTTAATTGGTGTTACAATAATTAGTAGCACTTATCCCGTGACTATAGTAATATTTGAAGGTGGGACTATTGAAAAAGAAAAATAATGCATAAAAACAGCATTTTTTAAATAATTCTTTAAAAACAATTATCCCCTAACTTGATTAAGAGATAGGCTTTTTTTAACAATTTTTAAAGACAAAGAGACTTAAAAGCACTATACAAAGAGATGATTTTTTTTTAACAGGGTAAAAACTGGTTTCAAAACCGGTCCGATTCCAAGTGGGTCTTTGCTTAGACCCAGTTCCCAAACCGGTTTCAACCAGTTCCCAAAAACTAGAATTGGTTCCTAAACCGGTTTAACTGGGAACTGGTTTCCGATCCTATTTTTCAAGTGAACCGGTTCGGGTACCCGATCCAATTGCACAATCCTAACACAGGTGGTTGCCTTCTTCCATTGCAGCAGCCACAGCATAGAGTTTTTCCATTTCGATTTTTTAATTTTACAGAATTTTCTAATTTTATATTTTTCAATTTAATTGATTTTTTTAATTATTTTTATATAGATACTCCGTTTGATTTTAAAAAAAGACATTTGAAAAACATTTTCAGCTAGTGGAGATGACTTTCTGATTAGATTCTCGCATGCAATCCTTCTTTCTTGGCAAACCCACTTTTCTCTCGTCCCCTAGCGAAGAACACATAGCTTTTATGGAAATCATATTTTCCTAACTTTAAATATGCATATCATCTTTACTCATCAATGATTTTTCTTCCCGAAAATTCAAAAAACTAATTTATTAAAAATTCTTTCACTCGAACACAGCACTATCCCGAATCCATGCATATTCTACTTCTTCCCATTCTTCCTCGACGGTGATGATTTCCCTGCTCTCGTCTTCCCCGTTTACATCAACCACTACTACTCAGGCAAAGCTAGCTCATTTGCAACCCGTGAAAAAGAAGAAGTCGATTTGACGGAACTAGATTCAACTAGATTAAAGAGAGCTTTATACCGATCCAACAGCACATCTGCAGCGGTGATTTATGCTGCATATGATCACAAGAAAACGACAGTTCCCGGGTGCAAATTATTTCCTCGACAAATGATTTCCGACGCTGTTCCGACAGAATATGCCAAGGAATCGGACTCGCAAGGCCGATTCTTCAATCACCCAAAAAAAGACAAGAAAAATTCCAACCAACTTTTAATGTAATAGCTGCAGATACGCTAAATCAGAGAAATAGTTTCCTTCAAATGAATTGCACAGGCAAAGGTAAAATTCGAGTTTTAACACCCAAAAGAGTCAAATCTGCTCACGAAATAACTTGACAAGGTAATAAAATTCGTCCTCCCTCCGGTTCATAAGGATTCATCCTTATAGGATCCAACAAAGAAAAATACTTACTCGGACGTCGCTGTCCATTCCGATTTTATTCATGAAAGCCATCGCCATAGCCTCCCGAGAATTTAAGCACCGAATTTCGTCCTCTTTGCACTCTGCTCCCCGACTGGATTGTCACTCCCCTGCTGAGGAGGCATTTCATGCAGATAAGAGCAATTGGACCCGTTTCGGCAACCCTTTGCAGAGTTAAAGAACATGCAAGCCACCTTCTTCTCATTCTTGAGTGTAGTTGCTTCTTTAGGCCCTAGCTTCTGGTCCATTGTCAGATTTTGCGGTTGATTCTGATTCACCGCGTTTGGTGCAATGTGCACCGAGTTTTCTGGCTTTTCTCCTCCATGTTGTCTCACCAAGTTCTTATAGTAGTTAGCGTCTTTCACAGGCTGTGGTTTCCCAGCCTCCATAATGGGAACAAGAGGAGGACTCGGCAGAGAACTCACCTGGTAAGTGAAAGATGGCCGAGTTGGCGTAGTGCTGGAAGGTGGCATTCGCGGAGACGGTAAGGCGCTCCCAGGATGTGCTGTTGATGCCCACATAGTCGGGATGAGCGTAGGACCCGTCGGAATTTTCGCCAGAGGAGGGAAAGTCGGCCGAGCCGGCATGGTGCAGGGAGTTGGAATCGGCGCCATCGGTAGAACACCCGGTGGGCGAGCTCTTTGTGCTGCCATATTTGGGACTGGAATGGGACGACTCGGCAGAGCACTCGCTTGATAGGTGAAAGATGGTCGATCTGGCACCGTGCATGAAGTTGGAAATGGAGGACCCGCAAATCGAATGGGGAGAGTAGAACTCTGAGCCTTCACTCTATCTAACCCAGGCAATGGAGCGAGGGCTGGCCAAGCCTGCGGTGCCCTGAATGGAGGTTGCATCTGGTTCTGTGCGCCGAAGATTGCATTTGCAGGGGCTGGCGGCGCCGCAGGAAATCTCTCAGGAGGACGAATTGGGGGAGTTATCCGCTTCGGCTCGCACGACGGCAGCTCATTGCTCGACACGGGATTTGGTGGACTTGTTTGCTTGAGTTGAGGTAGCGAAAGCTCGGGCCTTGATAGAGGAATTGGAGTTTCTTGCTTTGATTCGGGTGGCGACTGTTTGGGGATTGAAACGGGAACCGATGGACATATTTGTTTGGTAACAGATTGGGAAGCTTCAGGGATTGACGGAGGAATCGGTGGATGAATATGCTGTGATTCGGGTAGCACAATTTCTGGGCTTGCTGGGGGAGTCGATGGTTGAACTTTCTTTGAATCGGGGCACAGTAAATCGGGGTTTGAAGATGGAGCTGGTGAACTTTTTTCCTCCAATGCAGGAACATAACGTTTTGGGCTTGCCAGGGGAAATGGCGGGTACAAAGGCCTTGACATGGCTACCGAAGGCTGTGAGTTCGACGGGAGATTTGGCGAACACGTTTGTTTCGACTCGACCAGGGGAAGTTCCGGGCTTGACATGTTAAGCGAAGGAGTTGTCTGCTTCGACTCTGATGGAGAAAGCGGAGGGCTTGACCGAGAAACTTGGGGACTAGCTTGCTTTGGCTCGGGGGATGGAGATTTACTCTTCAAAAAGTTCCAGATCATTTGGGGGTCATGGAGGAATTTGACGAGCAGATCGGTGTCAATCTTATGTCCCTGCGCACTGCTCTTCACGAGGATAGTGAAAAACATCACCGATGCAGCAGCAGCTAACTCGGCATCTTCAACAGGTATCTTTACATCTCCGATACATATAGTCTCGACTCCTGAACTTTCCGTCCGATTCTCCTCAAGGGAAGTTTTATCTTCCGATTTATCTGCCAGGGGTTCCAAGGAAGGAGTTTCCGACACTGACAGAAGTTAAAGAAAAAGAAGGCATCGAATTTGAGGGAGTAAAACTAATGCTGAGTGTTTCCAACTCAGGTCGAGACTCACCGGTTTCCATCTCTTCAATGCCGACGATGGGAATGACCGGTGTCAAGTTATCATCATACTCTTCAAGCTTTACATAAGCGGGTTCAAATGGGCTGCCAATAAAGAAAGAAAAAGAAGAGAGAAGAACGTAAATGCAAAATCATGGAACCAAGAAAAATGAGCATTCAGAAGAAAAGAGCGATACCTACTTCGATGGTATGTACATTGGGCGCGGGTAAATCGCCTCGAGCACTTTCAATCCTCTACCATGTTCAGCTCCCGCCTCTTCGCTTTCTTCACCAGCGGCTACAAGGCAGTTGCTACTCACGGCGAACTACGAAGTTTATTCAGAAGGAAAAACCGGGACTGTAAATTTAATGTTAACAACAAAGGGCAAAGAATGCATTCAGATAAAACATTAACTAGCTACAGACGGTATTTAATGCCAGAGAAAATATATAATGCCGGCAAGAGCTGAATATATCTTAGAATGGAGAATCTTACTTTTGGAGGGCAACTCCAACGAATGCAAGGGATGTTACTTTGCTCTCTTGAATGTTTTGCCGGATCGCTGCCTCCAGATCCCGGTGACACGGCGCCAGGTTTCGTACCATGCGAATCCGATACCTGCAGCGATTTGCCCTGAAATTATGCTTAGCTGTCTGTACAACTTGTGAAGGAAAATCCCTCGACAGAGACTGCACAAAGAGACTGCACAAACTACGTGGAAGGACAACCTTCAATGGTAGTCAAGTTCGACATGATAATAACCACTTACAGATAACTAAGTCTCATATTCTCCTTATATCATAGTTAGTGCAGTGAGAATTGCATATATAATTTACCATGGTCAAAATATGAATGAGAGGCCAAAGTTAAATTAACATTTGCTAATTAGATGAGCAATGTAAATCATCTTAGGAAGATACTCCTCCAGACGAAATTTGAATGCTACTGAAAAAAGGGAAACCTTCTTTTGGGAACTTTTTCACGAATCCCTAGTAAATCCATACTTGGCAAATCATTAAATTCCCAAATCTTCATCATAAATTTATAGTCCTTTAAAGGAAGCTTCTAACTAGTTTCTTTTATGCTATCCTTCATTAAAATACATACTCAGCAATTCATAAACTTCTCATGGTTTTGTCAAAGTCCTTAATAAGAAGGTCATGAACTTCTATCGATCTCAATTTGCAAATTTTATAAGCCCCTTTAGAATTCTCGCAATATCTTCGGACTTGGCCATTGACTCCAAAGCGGGAAAAGCTTATCACTTTCTCAATCCATATTCCAAATTGTGCGTAGTAATACTGAAGAACCCTTTATAAAGTAGATCATTAAACATGCAAGGAACAAGTTTTCAACTTAAGTGTTTTTTAAAGACCTGCCTGTATTAGAATTGTACGCAAAAGAATATACATAACCATTGTCATGTTACTTTCATGTCCAAAAGTCAATTTGTAATCCTGTCATTGCCAGTCATCAAGAATATGGAAAAAAGTACGTGCGAGAGATTTCTACGTGAAAGGCAGTTTTAGAATCAAGGCCCCCGGATTAAAAAAGATCATGGAGAACATTCTGACTTGATCGTGACCATGCAGTACAATGTGTCTATCACCCTTAGCTTTAGCTCATTAAGCTATTTATGTACTTCATCTAACCATTCAAGCAAGTGTTTCGACCCAAAAAAAAAAGAAAACCATTCAAGCAAGTGTTTTGACCCAAAAAAAAAAAAAAAAAACCATTCAAGCAAGTGATTCCAGTAAACAATTTTACCAACTGCCATGCCAAGCAGTCAAAAACACTTCAGAAGACACATTAATTTTATATGGGATGGCAAAGTGATATTCCAGAATCCAGATCATCAAGAAAGCTTATTTTTGTCAACCTATGCATAATTGTTGCTAGCAGAACAAGTCGACCTGCTGTATTAGAGTAGGGACTGTTTTCTTAAAACATGGCCTGACCAAGAAAATTTCACAAGTTGCCTGTGTAGGTGTTGGAACAGCCGAGTCTTTCACTAAATAACACATAAAATGCTCTGTCGGTGCATAAAGGCACACCAAACCAGAGAAAATTATTAGTTTCCCCAAAAGTGTTAATCAAGATAATAGATACTGCACTGAATGACAAAGCATATGCAAGCCTTCGAAAAACTTTGTTTAGAGAAGCTTAAGGCTTGTAACACAGAAGTATGTCCTTAACATGAATTTACAATCTAAATTCTTTCTCTAGACTGAAAAATTACACCATTGCAGCTTCACCTAAGTCAAGCAATTACCCTGGGATTGCAGCAATCAACCTTTTTATGTGATACAATTCAGCAAGTAACTAATGAGATCGTGCCTGCACCTCAAGCTTATAAACGGCTAGTAAAACCTATCATATGCAGATTTCGGCACTTACTTTTGAAATTTTGGTAGACTTTCTTTTTCACAAAGTATTTGGTCTCTGTAATTGGTATTTTTTTCTGTAATTGGTAATTAATCAATAAGTTTCCTTTGCAAATATGTTAAAGACATCCCACAAAAAAGGATAGCAGTGGAATGCCAACTAGGGCTGTAAATATCGCTCAAGTTATTCTTTCAAAAATGTTGATTGTATACCCATGAATACTTCATAACCTCCATCTTCGGAGGACATGGTTTTGCTCATGGGTCATTCCGGATGCTAATTAGAATTCTCACGTCTGATCCTATGAGATTTAATTTGCACATAAACACACTAAACCTAAAAAGCCAGCAAGTCGTTCCTGAATAGTCTTTTATAAGTACACTCCTCCACTAAAGTCGAGATCCAGATCATATCGCAGCATCAAGCTCGTTTAAACTCGAGTCTTAAATCATCGCACATGGAAAATTAATAACACGATCATTGTAGAGATGGAAAAATCTGCTGCCAACCAGAAAAGTAGTTCCGAAAAGGACAGCAACAATCTGCTTCCATATACCCAAGAAAACTCGAAATGAACAGAGCGAAATCAGATCATCATCAACTGACTTAAAAAAGCAAATACCTTTTACCGCCCATCAAGCAGAGACTCCGGAATGCTGCGTTAAATGCATGCAGCAATCTACTGTTTCAAACTAACCAAGCACTTTCAGACGCGCATTTCTCTAAAATGCAAAAGGACTCTTCAAGCATACGGAAATTAACGTTACGCTTTTTGGGCGCTTTCATTCGTTTGTGGAGAAGCGAAACCGAGCGCGCGCAGGACAAGCTCGAAATCAAACTGAAAATGACACGAGCGCAAATGATCCTTGGCATGAAAAATGTGTCGAGCCATCGCAATACCTGACGACGCTTATCATCCGAAGAAGCCCGCGATGGTAGCTTCGGTCCCCCGGTCCTGCTACGCTTCTTCACGTCATCTGTATCAAACTGAACAAAAGCACTTTCAACTCGCATTTCTCCAAAAAAAGCCACAAGCAAAAAAAAAAAAAAAAAACTCTTCATGCATAACGAAAAGAAGACGCGATCGATCGATCGATCCTCTCTCGCACGTAGAAAAGAAAACGCGCCGAGAGCCATGGCGATACCTCACAAAGCTTATCATCCGAAGGCCACGACACGCGCTTCAGCCTCCTGCTACTGTCGCTCCTGCTGCTGCTGCCGCTCCTGCTGCTGCCACTCCTGCTCCTGCTGCTGCTCATGTCTTCTCCACGCCTCGCGAGTCGCCGAGAGGCCGCTCCCTGGTGCTGTCGGTCACCCTGTTCCTCTTCCTCCTTCGCGTCCTCGTCCTCGTCCTCGTCCTCTGCCGGTGGCGATTCGAGAAGCGGAGCTGATCGTTCCGATTCATGGAGGCCGAGCTCATATATATATGCGAAACGCCAGCCAAAGCAAAAAAAACCCTAGGAAGGTAACGGGAGGGAAAAGGAGGAGGGAGTGAATGGCGATGGGCGCTCGTTTAGGGAAGATGACGAAGCGACGCGGCCGGTGGAGGGAAGAAGAGGAAGGGCAATGAAGAGGTTGCCTCCGTTGCGGTGGTCCGCGGGGATTATCTTCCCTGTACTGGTTGTCAAAATGGGTAGGGTTAGGCTGGCCTGGCTTTTTGGGAGGGAAGCGTGGCGGTCGGACAGCTGGCTTTTTCCTTTTTCTTTCGACTTCCTTCGGTGAAGGTGGATAAGGTTTTGCACTGGCTAAGGTTTTGCTCCCGTGGCAAAACGCTGGCAACGCAAAAAAAATAAAATTTGTTGACACCATGTTTTGTAGATGGAGATTGGAATTGAATTTTTTTTTTTTTTATCTAAGATGTAAATTTACCTCTCTCGAGAATGGTAGATGACCCTAACCAGCCGGTGCGGATGGCCGTAACCCACTGATGGTGATGGCGACGATGGCCGACTCTGTTATTTTTGCTACTGTCGCCTACGACAGCGGGCTCTGTTTCCGTCGCCTACGGCAGCGGGCTCTGTTTCCGTCGCCGCGACAGCTATAGTGGTGACGGCTGTGAGCAAACCATTACGCTCGAATGGATTTTTTCGCCTTTAGGGTTTAGAACAAAAAGTGAGGGGATGAATCAAAGAGCGGGATCCAAGCACCTTTATATAGAGGTGTCCCGCTCGACATATGTACACGCGGCGACCAATGAGCGGAAGTGGGTAAATTTTGACGTGGCAATTCAAGCCGCGTACGATTTTTTTTTTATCTTCACCTTAATTTATTTACGAAATTATTTATCCAATTTCGATAACTAAATGAATGCAAGAAATAATTCCAAATTTAGCACTCATGATCCAAGGAAAAGTATTTCGGGGACATGATTATGGCTTCACAGGACAAAATAACATAATATCATGAGATGAAATGAATAGCAAGATTTATTATTTAATCTAAGAAAAATCATGAAAATAAGATTGATTTTATTTATTTAATTAATTTAGTAAGGGTTTATTGGGGGTGATTGGTTCCTAAGCAATCCAATTCCCACATGAGAACCAGGAACTAGACCTATGCCCCTATAACTGAACAGATCAATTCTTTCTTTCTTTTTCTAATCCAAGTCTAATTCTTAACATTTTTCCTTATCCATTAGTAAGGTGTGGAAGTTAAAACTCACATCTAAAAGTAAATCACTACCTCCCCAAACCTTCTAATAAGATGGAGATTTGAACCCCCACCTCTCTCTTCTCATGTGGGAAGGTAACCAATAAGAAATCGATTCTCGGGTGGGCCAATGGAACTAGGAGACCTTTTGCTTCTACTTGAAGGTGTCATGCTAGGTGATGGTGATAGCATCCATGTAATTCTTGATGGGGGAGATCGGGAAACGCGTCTTGACCATGCAAAGGGCTCTAGAGGTAGATGATTGGACAATATCCAGGCGGGCAGTGGGGGAGGGCTACTTGGCATGGTTCTTGATTTCAAAGTAGAGGTCCTTAAGGGGTCTGGAGGTCGTCTTCCTAATTCTAAGTAGGGGTGTGCAACTGGATCGGGTTTACCCAGGAACTGGACCGGACCACCCGAAAAACAGGATCGGGAACCGGTTCCTAGTGAAACCAGTCCGAGAACGGGTTTCAGTTTTTGGGAATCAGTTGTAACCGATCTAAGAACTAGTTCTAAGCGGAAACCCACCCTAATCGGTTTTGGAACCGGTTTTCTTTAAAAATAAAAAAATTGAAAAACCCCTAGTTTAAAAAGGAAACACATCACCCTCTCAAGTCTCAATCATGAAACAAATTGTTGTTGGGGAAGCAAAAGTTGAGCTCCTTCATTCCGGTGGGAGGAGGAAGCATAGGGAGGAGGAGGCAAAGGGATTGGCCAAATATGGAGCAGAGGCGGGGGGAAGAAGTGGGGATGAGGCTTGGTAGTGGAGGTAGATTGAACCAAGGCAATATATCTACAAGCAATTGTCTTCTCGACCTTGATGATTGCCGCTGCTTGTTGCTGTCGATGGTTGCTTGCTGCTTGTTGCCTCAGCTCACTATTCAGTCAACATAACCAAACTCAAACTACTGCCAGGCTCGCTATTACTCTCTACTACGGGATCCTTACCCAAAATAGGTCTAATGGAAAACAAGATATACCCTATTCCCAGACTGGCTTGGATCGGAAAAACAGGATCGGGTCTAGTGGGTATATGGTCCAAAAAAGCGAAACCGATTATATCAGGATCAGGTACAAGTTCTAAGTCTAGACCCTATCCACCTTGGACCCAATCACCCCTAATTCCAAGCCTTGCAATCAGAGTAGTTAAAGGCAATGAAGGAGCAGAGGAGGCAACGGAGGTTGACAAAGGCGGTCTTCTTCTTGAAGATGGCAAGCATGACGTCAGTGGTGGAGGAGGGAGAGGAAGGGGAAGAAGGCGGAGCTGCCATTCTATTTGTTTGATTATGGGGTTAATTTTGGGATATGTTTACTTGAAGTCATAAAATATTTCCCTAGAAAATAACAATATGGTGTTTGGTTAAAAGTAAAAAAATGAACTGGAATAAAGTCATCATAGTTGCCAAGTAGAGATGTTTTTGGATAATTAATTTTTGGGATATGTTTACTAGAATTTCTAAAATTCGTTGCAAAAGTACAATTAAATCCTAAAGTTAACACTATTAATTTCACCAACAAAAAAGTTGTCGTGGCATTTTTAAATTATCTTTTAATGCCATGTCATTATTATTATTATTATTAAAAAATTGATAAAGAAAACCTAAATTTAAAAAAAAAAAAAAAAAAAAAAAACAGAACTTAAGGAGGGGAGAGAGAGAAGGAGAAGGGCAAGGGCTTTAGTTGCAACCGTTGCTGCCCACCCGCCGCCCACCTGCCCTTCCAGCAATGGGTGGCGGTGGTTGAAGGGCCGTTGGTGTCCTACCATTTTTCTTTTTCTTTTTTTTTTTTTAAAATAATTTATTTGTTTTTAATCTAATTTAAAAATAATTGAATAAAAAAAATAAAAAATGCCATGTGGAAAATAAAATTTAATTAAAAAATATCATGTCAGCATTTTCTGTTAATCAAATTGATATTGTTAATTTTAAGGCTTAATTGCACCAATTTGACAAATTTTAAGACTTGATTGCTCTTTTTACAAGTTTTAAAATTCAATTACATTTTCACGATAAGTTTTAGGGCTTCTAATAAACATATCCCTTAAATTTTTTAGACAAGTGTCACTAGATAATAAAAAATTGTAGATAATGTAACTTCTCTTGACCATTAAGGATTTCTTTCATTTTTGTTAATTATTTGAAACCTAACATTTGTGATTTTAGACTTCAAATAATACTGCTTGTAAGGCTTCACACAAACAAACAAAACTTGTCATCTTTCAAATATCTTTCAATTCTTGTATTGTGATTGTACTTTCTAGATATATCGTCGGTCAAATTCTGTCCAGTTATTGTCATTGTAATTTTTAGATATTCGTTGTTGATTGAATTCCGATATTATATCTTGCTATTATTTTATTTTTTCGTCAATTATATTCCAACGAACCGTTGATTAAATTCCGTTGGAGTATATTTAAGCATTGTTTGTAAATGGTTTTGTTTTTCTATTTTTCTATTCCTTTATTTCTTAGAATAAAAAAGAACAAAAATTCATTTGTTAACGTTGAGTTTGTATGGTAACTTATCCAGAACAACTGATTTTATTATTTTGTTTATAAGAACAAATTTAGAATGAAAATCTGTTTGGTAAATTTTTTATTTCAGGAAACAAATTTGTTTATGAAAATAAATTTGAAATAGAATCAAGATTAAAAAAGTTGATTCTGGTTCCGAGAAATAATTCCAATAATCAAATCCAAAATTTCTTCTCCTCCTCCTTCTCCTTCTCCTTCTTCTTTTGCTCCTTCTGCTTCTCTTCTTCTCCTTCTCCTTCTCCTTCTCCTCCTCCCAACTCATGACCAACCTACCACCATCCCATCATCGCTTGCTAGCCACCAAAGGCATTTCTACTCTGATAATAAAAATTTTGAGTAGTTATTAAATGCCTACAAATACTTAAAAATTATTTTTGGGAACGGAATATAAAAAATCATTATTAGGCAAAAATTGTTCATATGAACAAAATGGGTACCATTCGCACTCTAACGTCTCTATTCTCTAAAATAGAAAATTGTTTTGGGGAGTAGATTTAGAACAAAAATAAGAAATAGAAAAAAGTAATATTTTGTTTTTGAGAATAATTTCTGGAATAAGTTGTTTTTTCTTCTTCTTTTTCCTCCTCTTCTAACCGGTTGTTGGTTGCTACCACTCGCCATCACTACTGGAATAAGAAGAAAGGAAAAAAAATAAAATTATTAAAAAATTATTAAAATATTACAATTTTACATCATAAAAAAATATGTAAATCATACTAAACACATTCCTATTTTTTTCTATTCTCGGAATATAAATTTTGTGTAATTATCAAATGCGTTCTTTTACTAAAAAATCATTCCAAAGAGTAAAAATAGAAAATAATTATTTTTAAATATAAATTGTTCTCAATAACAAAAATATTACTAAATGCATACTTATTGATTTCATTGCGCTCCTATAATATTTCCTGTTTAAAATCACCTTATAACCCATTTTCTCCTATAAAAATTCGAAGAACGACCTTAAAGGTGTTTCACTGTTGACATAAAGTCCAGCATAACAGTATAGTTTGAGATTCTCAAGACTTCGATTTGATCAGTACTTGAACTTTCTCACGGTCGATATCATCACTCACGAATGATCAAAATGGCCCATAAAAAAGAAATTAAAATAAAAATCATGCATGATCCCAGACAGAAACGACGTCGTGGGCAACTCCTGCTCGTGGATAAGCCGCCGTGCTCCCGGGCGACGTCAACGTCTCTCTGTCCCGTATCAACCAAATCGCCATAGCAACACCTCCAAGCCTTCGCTCTCCGACATGAGGACGAGAAACGCCGACGCGCCCCGGCCGGTCGCCCCTCGAAGGACGTCGCGGGTGAGGAAACCGGCCGGCAAGGCCGGTCCGGGTCCGGGCCCGGGTCCGAGCTCCCACCCGAGCGACGCGGCGCCGGGATCGGCGACGCCCCAGGTCGTCGAGACGAAGCGCGTCGCCGCCATGCGGGCGAGGCAAGCGAGGAAAACCGCCTCCACGGCGGCTGGGGACGAGAATTCGGATCCTCCAGCCGAACCTTCGCAAGGTATGTTTTAGGCCTCTGATCATGGTAATTACTTGTGGCTTTTCCGCATGATTAGGGGTTCGTTTGGCTTGGCTGCTCGAGTTACTGGGACGATGTTGGAGACGGTGGTTGTCGGGAACTTTCTCGGCTGCTACTTTGATGAATTGTGCTGAAAGTTCATTGGTTTCATTTCGTTAGCCTCTGGCTGTTTGTATGAATCCTTGTGTTTTGCATGTGCTGAGGATGTGTTATGATCTGTCTCTTCTGCTTGCTAAGCTGCATGAAGTGTGCAATGGCGATGAAGCAGAGGTTGACCTTGCAAATTTAATTTCCGGGTTTTCAATCCAGAGTAAATTGTGTGTCGCCATTGCTGCACATGACATATTTCTCTCTTTACATGTTTAGTTGTTTGATTGCACATTGGCTCACGTGAATGTTATCATCTTTGGTTTTCAAAATTTTGTTACAGCTGAAGAAGTAGAAGCACCAGCCGATGCTGCTGCGAAAGTGACACCGGTGACAAAAGTTGGGACAACTCCTAAGTCAACAGGGAGGAAAACAACAGGACGTACTAAGTCTCCTGCTTCAACAAAAGCTTTATCCTTGCAGATGCCCAAGTCACTTGAACCTGTCAAAGTTCCTGTAGAGGAGACTCTGGAGGAGATGGTGTTATTAGCTGATGTCCATGGTGAAGATGATAACAAAAAAGTTGAATGTGCGTCTAAGGGAGTCGAAGAACCATTAGGAGAGGAAAAATCTGATTTGGCAACGGTTGAATCCCTTGAGGACGTCATTAAACCGGTGGACAAGGAACAGGCTCTGGTACAAGTGGAAAAATCTGCTATTGAAGATGCTGGGCATCTGGTGGACAATGTAAAATCTCCACTTGCCAATTTTACAGTATTTGAGGAAAAACAACAAATGCAAGTGGAAGCTGAAATAGCTCCTCCTCCAGGTCATGAGGATTCTCTCAAGGAAGAGATAAATGCTGAAGCGACTTCAAAGCCATCAGATGATCGTGAAGTCTGTGAAGTGAAGCAGGCAGAGGAAGTTATTGAAAAAAGAGATGTACTGGTCGGAATTAATGCAGGGAGTGGAGAGAAATCCCAAAATATGAAAGAGAATGTCCAGGAGAAGTTTCAAGAAGATCTTTTTCAGGCTAGAAATGATGACTATGGGGATGATGATGAGGGAATGGAGGAGTATGGTGATCGATTGGACTTTGGAGAACCTGGAGAGGAAGACATTGGTGAGGATGATGGAGATGAACCTGCTGAAGAAGCAAACACTTTAGAAGAGGAGCATAAGGAACTATCACTTATTGCAAAGGAACAAAAGATTAAGAAAGAGCATGAAATTTTTGTTGGCGGTCTTGACCGTGATGCTGTTGAAGAGGATGTGAGGAGGGTTTTTGAGAGGATTGGTGAGATAATGGAGATTAGGTTGCATAAAGATTATTCAACCAATAAAAACAAGGGATATGCCTTTGTTAAGTTTGCTAACAGGGAGCATGCAAAGCGGGCCCTGGTAGAGATGAAGAATCCTGTTGTGAGAGACTGTTACTACTATTTTATCTTGTTTTATTTACCAGTGCAATTAGTCTTTCAACACATTATTGTCCAAAAAACTATTTTTATCGGTTGTAGCAAAGAGAGGCATTGAGGATGCTTTTCACTTGGTTTTACTTGTAGATACGCGGAAAGAGATGCGGCACTGCACCTAGCGAGGACAATGACATATTGTTCTTAGGAAATATCTGCAACACATGGACAAAAGAAGCCGTGAGTGCTGAAATGTTCGCAATAGCTGTTACTTAAGCTCAGCTTCCAGTTTTTCATTTTTTGTGTAATGGCAGATAAAACAAAAGCTGAAGGAGTATGGTGTCGAAGGGGTAGAGAGCATAACTCTAGTTCCAGATGCTCAGCGTGAAGGGCTGAGTCGTGGTTTTGCATTTCTTGAGTTTGCTTGCCATGCTGATGCAATGCTAGCATATAAGAGGCTTCAAAAGCCTGATGTTATTTTTGGTCATTCAGAGAGAACAGCTAAAGTTGCTTTTGCTGAACCACTACGTGACCCTGACCCAGAAGTCATGGCTCAAGTGAAATCGGTTTTCATTGATGGGCTGCCTCCTTATTGGGATGAGGAGCAAGTGAGAGAGCAATTGAAAACTTTTGGAGAGATTGTACGTGTAGTCCTTGCTCAAAACATGTCAACTGCTAAGAGGAAAGATTTTGGGTTTGTTGATTTTTCTAGCCATGAGGCAGCGGTTGCTTGTGTTGATGGAATCAATACTTCAGAGTTAGGTGACAGTAACACAAAGGTACTCCCTTGTGCTTACTATTTTCTGCCTTTTGGTACTTCTTTTTCTGCTGAATATGTGGAAGAAACATGTTTACTAGAAATGAAGAGATTTAAGAAAATTGTGAGCCACTTTTTTCCTTTGGGCATTAAGCTAGGTGAATGTCTCCCTAAGTTCTGTCCTAAGTTCATTTTTCTCTTACAACAATAAAGATGCAGAATGCCCACAAATTAGCCACTCTTTGAACGATTGCTTGAGTGCAGTTCCGCAAATGTTGTTTTTTTGGAGATTGTAGGTTAAAGTCAGAGCAAGACTTTCCAATCCAAGGCCTAAAACTCAGGCAGTGAAGGGTGGAATGTCTGGTGGATTTCGAATTGGTCATGGTAGCGTTGGCACTAACAGACATGGTATCTTCTGAACTTTGCTGCTTTTCATATATATTTTTTTTCCCATCTTCATCTTACTTGGGCTCTTTTATTAACAGGAAGGGAATTTGGGTGGGGAGGACATTCATACCACAGAGGGAATCGCCATCACTGGGGTTTCCATCAACGTGGACGTGGTCAAAGCAGCAGAATGCGTTTTAGCTATGACCACGAGTTTGATAATCCATACCCCAATTTTCATAGGAGGCAATCATCTGGACGAGGTTGTTGAGTTGGCTTTTTTCTGTTAGTAACTTCTGTGCAGCTAGTGTTGTTGATTTGATGTCCTGAGTTAATGCAGGGGGAAGAAGGGGCATATCACGTGCTGGTGATTATATGTCTGGTCGTCATGCCCCCATAGGCACATCTTCGAGACCACCTATTGATAGATCATGGCGCAGTTTTCCTGACAGAGGCCCTGGCATGCATCTGCCTTCTAGGCAGTTACCTTACTCTCCTGAAGAACAATACAACAGACATTTTGAGGGTAGGCAGTTTGATGACCCATACTTCTATGACAGTGGTGCTCATGGTTTGAAGCGTCCCTTTCCTATGACAGTAAGTATCTCCACTATTATTCCTCTGTTTTCTTTTTATTAAATCTCTTCTTCTATTATATCATCATGTTTATCTGATGTCTTCTACTGTAATTATCATATCTTAGTTCTTCTCTTGTATACAACAATTTCTTTCATCCTGCATTTTCAGGATCAATATGGTGATTACATGGAGCCAAGCAGAGTACATCCTCGTTTTGATTATGCAGATTCTTCATTACCATTAGATGGAAGTGTTTATCATGGTATGTTTTCTGCTAGCAGCATCAAAATCTTTCTGATTCTCACTGATATACTGCTTTTTTCTTCTCATCACTTACTGGGTTATCTGATTTTTCTGCTTCAGATGCTTTTGGAGTTGGGAGTGGGCCTTATCCACATGATCATTATGGTTTTGACGTAAGCAAAACCCTAGCTTCCTGACTTAATATTAGTCTGTTCATAATATACTATGCTGACATCTAGGAAATGCTGCAGTATGGCAGAGGTCCGTATCCATCTTATCATAGGGATGATCGCTCTTATAGAGGTGGCTACTACTATTAGACTCAAATTCTAAGGTAACCCATTTTGTTCAGATGCCACTTTCATGTATCTGAATGTGAATTATGCTATTTGGTTATTGAAGCATTTGATTTATTGTTTTCAGGTAAGTCTGGAAATGCAGGAAATGCTTCAACGATAATGGGAAAGGCGCCCTGTTGCAAGAACATCTAAGTTTGATCACATTTCTCCTATAAGATATTTTGCTTAGTCTTTTACATCGCATCAACTATCTAACCTCTTTTCATATCCATGCCACATTTCGTCAGTTCTTGGGTTCCCTATAGTTGTTAGGTTATGATGAAGACTTTAGAGTCTTGTAGATAAGGTGGCTTGAGGATGGGACCAATAAGTGATATCATTTTGTGTGAAAGTGGAAGTGCATTCTGCTTTCGCACTACATATGAGGAGTTTGAGGTTTTCTACCACTTGAAGTGCAGATGTTGTACTATGCTTCATGGATATCTTGTGCAGCTGGTCATTTTTAATGTCTGGTTTGATGAAATAAATCGAGTGAATTTATTAGTAGTCCAAAGTTTCAGGAGTTTGCTGTAATTGATGGAGAGCTGATTTTAAAGTTAATGATTTTGGTGGAGACTCATGTAGAGACAATATTAGCCGCAAGTAAGATAGCTCAAGTAGGCTTGAAATTGTGCACAATTATCAGAAGTTTTTGGCTACTATGAATCAATGCGGTGAGGATTTCTTGCTTGAGGTGACTTCCTCCATCAGTTTCAAGGGATCAAGGTGTTGCCTATATAAAAAGTATATTGAAGATGGGCAGGTTAAAGCAGAAACTTTGGAAAATTACTCCATAGGTGATGGTGCTCCAAAAATTAGTTGGTGAAGTTTTCGGGGTATAGCTCAGAATCATGTCAATTAATGTTTCTGAACTTCTTATGGTTTCTGAATCCTTTGCCATTGACATGGTTAATTGCATGAGTGTTTTAGGTGGATGCAGATTCCCGAGCCCATTGATTTTGGTTCATGGACATTCTCTATAAGCAGAAAAGTAATCTGATTTGATGGTCTGTTATTCCATTTACATCTGCATGGTATGTGGTTAATGTACTTAGTGGCTATATACAGTGAGAAGACATCCTCAGAAGGATTTAATTGTTCCTATAGATGGAAAAGCTACTTGGGTGCCTTGGAGTTTAGTAGCTATGAATGTCAATCGTGTGTTATGGCTTATACATCGGGATTAATAGTAGTTGAAGATTTTGAGAAATCCTTGTCTCAGCCATTCAATGTGGGAATTGGGAAAAATGAAGGGGATAAAGAATTTGGAGAAACTTCTAAGCATTATGGTAACAGTGGTATCAAATGCCGTAAATTTGCAGATAGTTAAAATAGGTTGACAGGTTTCTTTATTTGGATTGGGGTGATCATTATCTGCATAGAAATTTATGTTTGTCTTCCATGTTATTGTTGTTGGTCATGTCAGTGATCTGAGCATATATTTTTAGAACCATGCAGAAAGTAAGTAAAACTTTTGCAAGTATGGAGTTCTTTTATGTGTGATTATTCATCTATAAGGTAAAATAAGATTTGGAGGTTGCTTGTAATGACTCTGCAAACTTTGAAGTTTACTGTCATTGCTTTATTGATGTCAAAGCCCTTTACACGAGCTTCCACATGCTCATTATGATGTGGATGACAATAATGTGGAACAAGTTAGAGTTTGGGTTTTCCTATAGGATAGAAGTGTTTTATGCTGGCTTAAGAATGCTTGTCTTTGTGATCATCATTATTTTGATGCAAATAATCTCTGTAAGATAGTTAGGCCATCGGTGATGAAGTATTGAAAGTTGACTGGGTGACTTTTGAGGACAACAGCACCTATAGTTTCTCCCTTATCATTTACTACGGCTTACTACCATATATATTCCTTTCTGGCATTGTGGGAAGGCACATTAGGGAGAATTAGAAAGAGTTCTCAGAGTACTTAGTGTAACGTGGGGTGTCATAATATTTGGTACATGGTGGAATATATGTTGTAAGTGGGTTTTGGAAACTTAAGAATTTGGTAAGCTTCATTTGTATAGGCATTTGAGGTGATTTTAGGCAGTCGTCACTTACAGAGGCGATTTTGGGATCTTCAGTTATCATTAAGTTGAATTGGTCTTCGCTGTTCCTTTTTTCTTCATCTAGTGTCGGCGGAGTTTTTGTGCTTCTTTTTGTATTGAAGTTGCTAATATTTTGATGGCCTCTCTTTCCTTTCTAAGTGATTTGCTCAAGTATCATTCGAAATCTGCATCTTATTCAGAAGCTTTTTTTTGTCCCCCTCTGAAGATCCGTTTTTAGAATTTGCTTTTTTTACTGCCTTGATCGCTTATGGGAAAAAGAAGTTTCTAAAGGGATAAGAAGCAGTTCACTTATGGAACCGTTGTTGCTTCGAGACTAGTGATTTTCATCCATTTCTATACTACATGTCGGCTATGGCATCTGATCAACTGTAATAAATTAGGGCTACCTTATATCTTTATACTTCTAGATCTGGACCATTTACTTTTCCATCATCTATACCTGGTAAAGTTGTAATTCCTTGGCTAGATGACTGTAGTGAGACTGCTATCTGCGGGCAACGGATGAGCTGTGTTGTCTTATTGGTTTACATACTTTCTTTCTTTTAGCTGTATCCATACGTGCTGTTGTCTCACTAAGACAATTTTCTTGAAAGATGTTTTAGCTGAATCTACGGTAGGAATCAACTGTTATTCATACTAGTGAGGGACCTTCGGTAGACTTCTTTGTATGTCTAGTGTTTTCCATAATTATTTTGTATACTAGTCAGGAGCAAAACCTGATAAGGATAATCCTAAGTATATTGAGATTTGTTTTTAAGCTGATGTGGCTGGTTTTTGGTTGGCAATTTGGCCATGTGTGGTTCGTTTTATTATTATGTGATTCAATTTTGTAAATCGGCCCATCGCTCATACAAGAATTCTTCTCTTTTTTTCCTGAAGTTAATTTGTTATTTCATATTTGGTGTTGATGCTGGCTGACTACCTGGTTATTGTGAATAAAGTAATTGGTTAGCTGACTATTGTCTAGTGAGGTCTTGTGGACACTCGACATGCATAGTGCAGAGTGAGAGGATTTTCCATCCGGCAGAATTTATTAGTGTGAAGAAAGAAGCCCGCTGTATGGAGGGAACTCGTTTGTCTTGGTGCTGCTTTCGCCACGTGCGTTACAGACATGTCTGAGTCTGTGGGCGGTACAAGTGCACTCCTGTTAGATAGATGAGGATAACGATCATGTTTTTAGTCTTCTTAAATTTTGATAGAAAGTTTTAATTTGCATGATTAAGAGTTTCCACAATTTATATTGCGACTTGTAAGAAAAAAAAACTTTATAAATGTTCAGAATCTGTTGTTTCCACTCTTTAAGAGTGAATAGAGTGCGTCTTTTTTGGCTGTCTCAGCTGTCCAAAATAAGGCGAATTCGTAATGCAACTTGTTGGGCGATGGAGTTTAGTATTCTTACTGTCATTATTCTTGCTTAGTCATAAGATCTAGTGCATATTTCATGGACTAGACAATTGAGGGAGAAAGCCCCATTTAGGGTCTTCAGTCTCGATCGATTTGCTTTTCGTCTAGTATTTGGTTCTCTTTCTTCAATAAATAGTTCATGGTGTTCTTATGAGATTACAAAATAGTCTTAACAAAAGTAAAATTTAGTCAGTCATTTCAGCGTAAATCTTGGGGTTCATTTATTTTATGGAAAATGTAATATTTTAAAAAATTATTTTTTTGGAGAAAATGATCATTTTTTATGGTGTTTGGTTGACACGTGATAATGAACTAAAAAATATTTTTCATTGTTTGGTAAGGATATGGACATACAATATTTGAGCACGAAGTGGTTCAAGCATAGATAGCCAATAAACTCCACGCAGACATTGGGGTAAGTGCAGATCCTCAACTTTGGGGCATGATCACGAGTATTGTTCTTGGATCCATTGCAATTGAGCCCAAGAACGTGGTGCCTGTGCTCAAACCCCGGCGCTCGAGCCTTGGTAGAAACTAGGCCTAGGACCCTAGACCCCTTTCTCTAAGGCCTAGGTCAATTGAAGTTGGGCTGGGATTCGGTATTGGTGCCTATGTTGTGATCCATTGAGGTTGGGTCCCAAACGTGGCAGCTAGACTCGTGTCTATTGAGGTTGAACCCCGAATCTTGGCACCCATGCTCAATTCCATCAAGGCCAAGCCTTGGTCCTTGACGTTGTGGCTCAAGACCAACATCAATGGAGTAGGGTGTGTGTAGGAGACCCTAGCATGGGCACAAGACTCTCGAGAATGACGTTGATGGACTTGGGCTTGGAAGTTGAGGGCTCAGGCATGAGTGTTAGGTCTGAGGCTTGGCCTTAATGGACCCAACCATGGGTGCAGAGGACCCAAGCTTGGTCTCGGCATTAGGACTTGATGTCTTGAACATGAGCATCAATGTCTCAAGCCTAAGTGTGTGGTTGGGGTTTTGGGTGTGGCTTGGATGGTCTCAAGTCAAGACGATAGGGTCTCGGGCATTGGGGACTCAACCCGTTGCCAAAGGACTGGGATTGAGCATTAGGGTTCCCGTGCCCAAACATTCAACTTCCGGTTCAAACGTTGATATCTTAGTTATATTTTGAAAGGTTTTTTAAAAATGAGATAATTTTTTCTGTGGGTAAATAATTTTTTATTGGTTATTATTTTTCTAAAAGATCCAAATGTCGGAAAATGATTTTTTGCGGAACATATGGAGCATTAACTTAAATTGGTTCTTGATAGATGCTTGATTATTGCTTATCTCAGGGTGATCTAGTTTGGTTTTGGCCGGAAATCTGGCTCTTAATTTGAGCTGAATACCTTCTATAAAATCTAGTTGGATGGCAGATACTCTTTTCAACTTTCTTTTGACTTTCACGTACGGTGCAACTCTCTAGAATTTTCGCAAGAGCAAAGATCAGTTTTATATGCGGACTTTCTATCACGTAACAAACACTGCAGAAAAAGGAATATGTGCATTTATATTTATTGATCTCTATCGAATTTGAAGTGTTAAGTTGCTTAAATTTTTAAGCCAATTCATTTTGCGTATGAAAAAGATAAATTCAATGTCTTTTAAACCCGAAAATGATCGAAGGTAGCTTTTTGCTTATTGCAGCCAAAAAATAGTATGCATGTCTTTTGTATATCAAGCGAAAATATTATTTCGTCTTGCTTTATTTTCTTTTCAAAATTACTCTTCACGAAATAATAAGAAAAACTTAAGAAATAATTTCGACACACCATCTAAGCACTTACTTGTACCATTCAACTTAGTTTTTCTTTTTCAATGTATCTCTCAGCTTATTTGGTTTCTCTTTTATGTAATAATTGAACTTTGTAGGCATTCTCAACATTAGTCATCAATTAAGGACAAAAAATAATCCTTCTCAATGCATAAGATTATCGTGTTATTAGATGTGTGCGTTTGTTTCTTTGAAAGTTTCATTATAAATGATTTTTTTTTCATGAATATTATTTTAAAATAAAAAGATTAGTTTTCATTTGTTTTATAGTTTAAATAAGTAATTTCCTTCTAATTAGAAAGGTAAGTCATTTTCATTTGATCTAAATTTGTTGTTTTCAATTTATGGAAGATATTTTTCCACAAATCAATCATCACTCATGGATTTAATTATAATGTAGTTTCTAAATTTTTAATACATGTTCAATTTAGCTTTTAGATAATATGATTTTCCATGTTGTCCTTCCTCTCAAATTTGTTGATTTGGCTTCCAACTTGATAAACTTTGACGGTTGACAAATAGTAACGTTACATGCAAATTATCCACTTATGATATTCAACTAATATTAGGATATAATAATTTCCATCATCAAATAACGTGGATAATCATTTTCTTTTAAATTGAATGAATAAAAAAAAATTATAAGGGCTATTTTATTCTAATTTGAGTTATACATCTTACGTAGATAATCTAATCCATGTGTAACGTTTCTTTTTTGGGGTCCACCATCCAAACATTACTAGATTGAAAGTTAAATCAGCAAATTTTGTTGACTTTTTATTCATGAAAGAGCAACATGGAACATCATTATATGGTACAAAATACTAAATTGATTAGTTACCAAAAGTTCATGGACAATAACACATGTTGGGTACAAGTTCAGAAACAACATTAATCAAAATAGAAGTTGAAGGACAATTTTGCACGTTAAGTTAAAATTCAATACCCATGTATGTTATTTTTTCTTAATCCGTAAGTGTAAGGTAGTTTCAATTTATGGGGATGTGTTTATTTTTGCATATCAACATAACTAAGCATAGATTCTCATTATAGTTAGATGTAATTTTTTCGACGTACATCTAGATGAGAAAAACAGAAAAAAAGCAATCGAAACAACCATCCTCGCTTCACACCTCCACACGGCACCCAAACCCTAACCATTTTCGACCATTCGAAGCACATTGAAACCTACTCTTTCCTCTCTTCAATCCCTCGTAAATTTCGTGCCAAGAATCGAACCATAAGCAATCGAATTCGGCCCCAAATCCAGCAAGAAAACACACAAAACACCCCCCCTCTCCATGCTCGTTCAGTCCACCAAAAGACCACAACTGTCCATCTCATGTCACGGCAAAATCCTATCCACGCCTTTCTTTTTTTCCACAGACCCTGCCCCCGCACGGACGCTCAGAAAAAATATTCCCCCCTTCCGAGGCCGAGGACCCCGAGTCGACGGCCCGATCGCCCCCACGTGTTCGGCCCGGATGGATTCTCCCTCCCGCCTGGCGATCCTAGGGAGGCGAAGCTGACCAATCGGAGGCCGCGCTGGGTTTCGTCAGAGATCCTTCCCTCGGTATAAATAGCGTGGCTGATGGCCGGTGTCATCATCAGACACCGTGTTTTTCTTACACAGAGCACGACATTTCTCGGAAGCTTCTAGCTTTGTTACTGCCAGTTACTTGCGAGGAGACCATGTCGACCACAGCGGAAGTCGAGGCTCCGGCCGTCGAGCAGCTGCCGGCGGAGGCTCCGGCGCCGGTGACGGAGGAGGAGAAGCCGAAGGAGGAGGGGCAGGAGGTGGAGAAGGCGAAGAAGCCGGCGAAGGAGAGGAAGCCCCGGGCTCCGAGGGAGAAGAAGCCGAAGCAGCCGAAGACGGCCTCGCATCCTCCCTACTTCCAGGTATACTGGTTTTGCGATCGCGCGGTTTATCGATTAGTATATGTGCAGGACCTTCGATTGATGGTTTCTGTTTTTGGGACAGATGATCAAGGAGGCGATCATGGCGCTGAACGAGAAGAGCGGATCGAGCCCGTACGCGATCGCCAAGTACATGGAGGACAAGCACAAGGCCGTGCTCCCTGCCAACTTCAGGAAGATCCTGGCGCTCCAGCTGAAGAACTCTGCCTCCAAGGGGAAGCTGATCAAGGTCAAGGCCTCGTACAAGCTCTCCGAGGCGGGCAAGAAGGAGACCGCTAAGCCCTTGTCGAAGCCTTCGAAGAAGACGGAGGTTGCTGTCAAGAAGCCCAAGGAGCCGGCTATGGCCAAGGCAGCTCCTGTTCCCCGGGCCAAGCGGACGAGGAAGCCGGAGGTGACGGTCAAGCCGGTGAAGAAGGCTGCAAAGAAGCCTGTGAAGAAGGCGGCGGCTGCGAAGCCAAAGCAGCCCAAGTCCATCAAGTCTCCCGCTGCGAAGAGGGCTAAGAAGGTAGCTGCTGCTTGAGGTCCGGAGGGGACGGGGAGAAAGAGAGCATGATGTAATTTTGGGGCTTCTTGTCTTTTTTGGTGGGGGGTAGATGATGTGAATGTGAATATATGACGGGGGTGGGACGTCTCTGCGTCTCCGGTAGTAGTTTCTTCTTCTTCTGTCAATAAGAAATGGGGTTGATGGAGAAGATGGGTTGTAAGTAGGGTTAAGAAAAGAGTGTCCTGATGTTTTACCGAATGGTCGATAGTCATCTCTAATCCTTGGCTTTGATATATCTCTCTCTCATCGACTCAGTTTCCCTGGTCGAAATGGATTCGATGCCTGCTTGATGTATATTGGTTACGTATGTCTTGTTGGGGGTGAAGATTGGACTATAGGACCGTAGTTCATGTGTTGCCCATGAGAAGGCTGGATTTCAAAGGTTGGAGGTTTCAACCCCAAGTATAGAAAGTGGAAGACATTAAGACAGATGAGGTGAATTGGACATTCCATTAGCATTTCTGATGTCGCTCGTCTCTCATAACTTACTCAAGTCGAAATCATTGTCTCTATATACACAAAAGGGATCGAAATATCTGAATCAAAAGCATGCCCCACCTTGGCTTCGAAGCAACTCTGTCTTGCTCGAGGTTTCGTCACGGCAGGAAAGGCCTTCGCTCGTTCTGCCAGAATGGCTTTATTATTGGGTAAGCTCAGCTTGCGCAATTATTGCTAGTTACTTTTCTTTTGAAAAATAGTACAGACTTTAATAGGCACCAACGAGACTGCCTCGAGTGTCGAGAAATCGTGCTTGTGACCCTTCTCCAGATTCTGAACACGCGGCTCGTAATGATCTCCGGCTATATTAGACAGGCCCAAAAGCCAGATGCTTCGTCATCAGATTGGCGGGTAGGGTATCAAGCGATGGATCACAGCCTCCCAGGAGAAGCTGAGGATGTGCCCTCATGTCCGGCGGCCGAGATGAGGAGAACGCTATAATAAAAAAGAGGAAGGAATTTCTCCTTCCGTCGGGTGTCTGAAAGCACGGGCGAATAGTAGCTTTTTTACGTGGCGAGTACGATCGACGGAAGAAACGTTGGGCGACGCGTGCGCACTACGGTGGGAGGACGGTGGCTTTCCCCTCGATCCGCGCCCGTCCCTTGCTGCATGCGCGGATTGGGCCGCTGGTCATGATCCGAAACGTGGGTTGGTTGCGGTGTGAAATCGATGAAAAAGAATTTCTCCTTTCCGATCGAAGGAAAAATGGGCTGGAATGGAATTTAGCTGTTAACCCTATTTTCTTCTTTGAAAGGTCAAAAAAAAAAAGAACTTGCAGACGAAAATCCGTCCTTTTGCTACTGACCGCGTCTAAAAAAGCTCGACCCAATCATGAGCTGTTAATTAAATCGGTGATTCGAACACGTGTGGCCGGTTTGATTAAAAAGGATAGGATAGGATCGCTCCAATCCAAACGTGACACGGCGGCCCCAACATGTTTTTCTGGCTTTTCTTTTTTCCCCACAAAATTTATTCGATTAATAAGTTTAATATAATAATTTAATCATTTCAGGAAAGAATCCATAAGATTATGATTGTTTCTTTTTGCGTTATATGTGGAAAAGTTATTACTCTAATATTTGGTCCAGCTATATCAACGAGCAAGATCAATGTCACTTGTTATGACCAATACAAAGATGAAGAATGTAGCTACTTTATATTAAATAAGTCTATATAAGTCATATCATTAGTCAAGAAGTTGTGACCCATTCCATTAAACGAGTCATAAAAGTTCAACTCGAACTCGACCCGTTTGTTAATTGTGTCAAAAGGATTGACATGACTATAGCACGGACATAATTAGCATAGACTTGAGCTAGGTACTACCATGACTTGTTCTACTCATGTCCTTGTGTACCGTTGGAAGTCACCATTTCTAATCATGTGGACCCCCAATCCGCGTGATCAATCGAAATCCTATTCATCCAATAATAGTCAAAAAAGCTACTTCATCTCAACTGAGAGACCGTCTATTCAAAATTGGTTTTAAGTGGGAAGTTGTTATTATATCTGCTGCCAAGATCTTGGACCATTATCAGCTTCCAGTACCATTAGTCCAACGTGACCGAAGAAAGGGCGATCTAAAAAAAACTCCGAGCCTAACACACACGAAATTGAGTGTGGACCATTGATGGATCCCACGTGGATCTCATCAGCTCTAACGATCTTAGGTTCGCTCCGGCGCATGTTTGGTCGGTCTTTAGACCTTGCCCTAGGAGGTAAGGTAGTTAAGGTAGAGAGAATTAGGCCCAGTGAGTGGGCTTTCCTTTTAGAATCAAGTACACTCATTGGCCCTCTTAAAGCTTGATCGGCCGATTCAGCTTTTCTCGAACTCTACCTAATGGGTCGTTTTCATGGCAGGACACGGGCACATGATCCATTTGAAGCCTAACCTTGGGCCACCCAGGCCCAGGCCCATGCCCGACTGTTTTGCTAAGCAATTTGATATTTCGCGAAGGCCCAACACCTTAGCTTAGGCCCATTCATATGGTCTACCGACAAGGTGCGGACGAGTCTCAGTTCCTGTGTAGTTTCATCATTTGATGAGCCACGGGGTGTCTGTTAGGCAGAAAGAGCAACAATCATGGCGAGCATTTGTCTCTAGACTCGTCTATTTAGGTTCTAGCACAGACCATTAGCTGCGCATGTGTCACGTGATTTTTTCGCGTGACGTATCCAAGACTATCTGACGGTGAGTGCGAGATCTCGTACAATTAGCAAGTCGGTTTCTAGCAAATGAGTCCATGGCTTTCCATGGGCAGTGCTGCTCCGGGAGAAACTTAGGTGATATCATGAAACAATCTGTAAAATGTGTCGAGCCAAATGCCTATTTATTTTTAGATTTTTTTCCTATTGCGATCTTAAAAGAACCTAAGCTTAACAAAGTACTTTAGATGATGTCTATTGAATATGTATAAGCAATTATCTAAAATTTGAACAACTCAAGCGTTCTATAGAGGTTATTTTCCCATCAGCTCAATTTCATATCAGAACTGCTCCAATCATCTAATGGGTGAGCATATCACTACTCATCTTGGACAATTTAATATATACTCAAGGGGCACAAGACACACTATCTCCAATACCTATGACTATTCAACTCTTTCGTCAGAGCGCTTTGAACGTATCTGTTCCTTTCAAACAGTTATAACTTTACAATTTACAGAGTGTTGGAAAGATAAAGAAAACTAATCAATAGAGTCAAAATTTAGTAAATCTGGCTCAAATCTATAAAAAAAGGAAATAACAATTGTATTTACCATTTCAATAGGTAATCATGTTTAGAGATGTACTCTATCTCATGATGATTCGAGGGTTTCTTATCATGATGTAGGCTTCCAAGGGTTTTTCTCCCTGCTCTCCACCGGACCATGTTAATTTCTATTCTCCTCCTTCATGTGCGTGCGTGATTACAAAGAAAACACGCTCGCCATCTGCAATTCCCTAGTGACCTCCCTCTGTGCAGCCATATGATATCGCCAAGTGCTGCTAAGTGACAGAACAATCGATGAGGAAGCCAATAGCCATGTCCCTATGTAAGCCCCTAGGTCCAAAGGGAAGGAAGGGGAACTAGTACAGCATGCCCGCGGACCTTATCTCAAGACTTTTCTCCAGCGGCCTGTCGTGTGCATGGCTCCGAGGGGACAGGTGGAACAAACGACGCACGACCCGAGCAAGCATGCCCGGCCGGAGCCACCAATTGGTTCCGCGCATGCCAGACAGCCCTCGGTCCCCCGCCCCTCCTCGACGACCCCACAAGTTCCTAGCTAGCTTCAATCTCATTCCTTTTTGGCTTCTGTTTTTGTTTTCGGGCAGAGTGAAAACAAAAAGGTAAAGGAAGAGGGCAGATGAAACTAGAAACAAGAACTGAGGGCACATTAAACAAGGTGCCAACTTTCTATTACTCTGTTCCCGTTTTGTACATGGATTAGAATATATATATGTACACTTATAGAATGAGTTATTGGTTTCATAGGGGATAGAGAAGAATCTCAAACCCTACTGATTTGATCTTTTGACCTAGCGTTCGGAGTTTCCCGTCTATGTGTGTCTTTATGTATGTAGCACCTATTTTAGATGCTGATGCTATAGTTAGTAACGAACTTGCTAAAGGATTGCGATTTCAATGCAATTAATTAATGCTAACTTGAATGGTTGACACCGAATATTTCGTAGCGGGCATGAAACCCTTTTAGTGGTGTTCAGAAGTGGTAATTGTATTAAGTGCCTTTCCCTACTTTTTATCTTGACAAAAAGTTTCAAAATGACAAGACTTGGTAACTTTTAGTTTGTTCTATAGAAATCAAATTGTTATCATTAGGGGGCAAAATTCAAGTTCTTCTAGAATTGAGACGAAGTGGCCTACCCTATGAAACTTTATAAGTTACAGGAAGATAATTTTCTTAAGAAATCTTTGTGTGTGTCGTGCAGATAGAATTGGTAAGACATCATACCATTTAAGGAGAATCATTTTGTCTAGTGCAAAAGCATACAACTTTTTTTTTTTTTTTTTTATATATACCGGTAAATTTTAGTGAATTTTGATAAGTGTCAATAAGTCATTGGTAACAAAATAATCGATTGATGATTTTCTTTCAGGTAACTTGCTGGTATTTTGCCCACACTTTTACGATTTTACAAACCTTTTTTTAATAGTTTGAAAATTATGGATTTTTAGAATAACTTATTAAATTTTATTTCCATAACTCTCTAACACTTTGAATTTGTCAACTCTTTTATGTGAAGAAAAAAATTCCTTTTTGAGATTATCAATCTAAATTAGCTGACTCGCCAATTTTTGTCCCACTAAATTAGCACATGGTATTGGGTTACAAGTTCTTCTTTTAAACTGCTAAGCGACATTTATTTGTGGTTTTTTTTTTTCTATCTAACTTTTCTTGTTGATTACAATATTTTATTTGTAAATGTATCAATATTGTTTTTTTTTTAGAAATTTCCAACATTAATTAGACTTATCAGCTTTTCTCTGGCTTAGTAACCAACTAATTTAGGGTCACTCTCTACTTTAAGTTACTTACCAAGTTTGTTTTCCTTTTAATAACAAATTATCTTTATTTGTACCAACTTTTATTTATATCTCTTAACTACGCCTAAAATTTATCAACCCTTATATGAAATTACCAACTTCAATTTAAGTGATGGGTCGACCTTTCTTTAAGAAAGTTATCGATTAATTATGGGTAATTCTCAGATGAGTTAGTTATCGTTGTTTCTTTGGTTTATTTCTCTTTACCGACTTTCAGGGTTAATAACTTAGGCGGGAAAGAAGTTTGCAAGTTACTCAAATAAAGGTTGGTACTTTCATATAGTAATTGGTTTATTAAAACTTCGGTAAAAAGGTAAATAAAAATGGATAAAGACAAAATAATTTTGTTTTGGTTAGAGGTGAAAGAAATTGTTCATATAAAGAGAACCATATGAACATTGGTAATTAACTCAAATAAAAGTTAGTAATGGAATAAATTTAATTATATAAAGAATTTGGTAAGGGAGACAAATAAATGTGGTAAGTCAATGGAAAGAGTGTTTAATGAAAAATTTTCAAATGGACGCCAGTAAGCAACTCAAATGAGGGTTATAATTTTTTGTTGTGACTTAGACTTATTTTGAAGAGCTCTGGCCAAGTTCATGCGTCTATAGTTGGACATTTCCAACTTGGGTGTCTGAACTAGTCTTTCACATATCGATGAGCTCTACCTGGCTTATTACCAAACCACGTTCTAATGGGGTAGGTTATCGAATCCTCTTCACTGCCAAAAGTCAAATGAATCGACAATTATAAGTTTAAATACTTCAGCCATAATTTTATACATGACATCTTGCATATCATGTAAGCTACAATCCATTTCTTGCCTCTATGCACACATCCACATATGCCAACGCTAACAATAGGGCACTGGGGACTAGCCAAACTCATTTTCTCCACTTCCCACCCCCACATTGTCCTCACTACTGGATTAGGTGCATTTTCTATGGCGACTTGTATGATATTATATACATTGCTCCCAAGCACATTCTTGCTCCTAAGAATCATATTCAAAAGCAAAAGTACACACCGGTTCCCAGCTCTTCCCTCTTGTCCAACTGGGAGTGCCAAAATGTGTTTCAACCAAAATTCACCAAATGGATGCCAAACCAAACTCCCCAGTGAAGGCCAAACTTGAGATCGACAAATATGAAAAGCACATTGTCCTCATGCCATTGATCAAACGATTTACAGCTCTAGAAAGGAAGGAAAACTAAGTTTGCCGGGTGCTGAAAGCTAAAACTCAATATCACAAGCTTTAAAATGAACTCGCAAGAGCGAGTTTGGTAAAAAAAAAGAAAAAAGGAACAAGAACTTTGATAAAATATGTAAAATCTCATGATTTGGTTGATGGAGCGGGTGCAATACGAGTCTTAATCTTGCTTTCATACTTTTTGTTTCTTGCCTATCACGCCACGAGTGATTTCTAGGCGCCTTTTTGATTTTCCATCAAGTTTGGTCCGTTGTCTTGTTCCTAAATATTCGCACTTGGCATTGAACTGTTTTTGTGATTATTGTGGAGGTTTGGCATGTTCTTTTATTGTACCTTATTTGACATTCTTGGATTTTTCCGCAACTAACTCCAATTTTTCTCCGGTTGGCACCTTAAGGTTGGGGTAGCGTTAGCTAGTTAATCTTGAGATTTGGCCTGTTATTATTCATATATGATTCTCTCAGGCTCATCACAGTTTTGTGTCATCTACCTACTTTCCCAAGATTTCTCGAGATTTTTCGTGAACTTTCTTCCATTTTGAACCTTCATCTTTTTAAACCTAGCATCACTCATCACCCATCCTTACTTTCGTTCATTGATGCCGAAGGTCTTTCTTGTGCTAGCCATGCCAAATCGATCGTAAAAAATGAGGGATGGAGGATTGATCATGAATTCTAGGAGCATCTACAACAGAATTGATTATGAAATTCCACAAATGTTGCGACAAATTTCTAAGGACCGTTTAGGCATGGAGTGGGCTGGCGATCAGTTATATTTTCAACAGAACTTTCTTCCCTTAGGTTCGCATCATCACGGTCATGTCATCTACCTACTTCCCTGAGATTTCTTGAAAATTTTCACTGAACTTTCTCTCATTTTGAACCTTCGTCTTTTTAAATCTAGCATCACTTGTCGTCCATCCTTATTTTCGCTAATTGATGCCAAATTCCGGTGTAACAAATGAGGGATGGAGGATTGATTATGACTTCTGGGAGCATCTACAACAAAATGGATTATGAAATTCTATGAATTTCAAAGGACTGGTTAGGCATGGAGGGGGGTGACAATCATCCATATCTTGAACAGAACTTTTTCCGTAGCTTTGACTCAAGTGGAATATATAGTATGACTCAACTTTTTTCGTACCTTTGACCGTAATTATCATATCTTTGAATCGATTTAAATGCTTCTTACTTAGAGAGAGGGAGAGGGAGAGAGAGAGAGAGAGAGATACAAACTTTCACAAGCCATTATGTTCAACAGAAATAATATCCGCTCTTCCTCATTCAGGGTCAGAGGGCCATATATGCTCTTATAATATATAAAACCTTTCTCCTCTTCCTAACAAATTCATAGTTTCTCAAACAAACAGATGCCGCCCGCGTCGCATCCAGCGCCCGAAGCCAAGAAACTGCTCAACTTGGTTGCTTCGCAATCCCGGGCGCTCTCTAGCAACATCAGAGCCATGTCCGAGCTATCATGCTGATCAAAGCCTGCGGTTATTCCGTCGCCCTCGTACCTCTCCTCTTGACTCAACTGAGAAGCAACGAACTTGTCAAGGGCCCTCCAATCAGTCACTCTCTTATTGGCATCATCATCATTGCGCTCCTCTAAGTGCTCGTTATTGTTACTGTTGTGGTTATTGTTATTGATTTCCGACACTAGCGAAACCGAGCTCATTGGCCTCTTCATTAAGGGAACGGATGGGCTTTCTAGCTGGGGAAGCTGTAGGAAGTAGTTGTCGTCCGGGTTGAAGAGCTTCAGGTTCTCCGCCGCCTCTAGCTCTTTCTTGCACACGAAGCTCGAATTGGGCATGTAGCCGAGGACTGGCCTCGAGATGCACTCGGCCTGGTCGACGATCGAGCTCGTGCCACTTTGCTCGTCGTAGAAGTAGCTCGTGTCCCAGCCTTCGAGGGTACTCTTGACCAGTCCGGTGGTCCGTTTCTTGAACGCTCGACAAACCACCCATCCTTCTTCCTGAGAAAAAAATTCCCTAATGTATCAGACAAGGAAATTCACCACGCAAGAAACTTGTGCACGATATTTCCGAGGAAGCAAGTATAGATGTGGACCAAATTCAAAGCAAATAAAGAATTTGTATAACAGAAAGAAGAGAAATGCAAGAAAAATTCAATTTAGGGTCCTATGCAAGATTTTTTTTTTCTATTACGTTATGGGGAATTTTGATATGCTCATTTGTGAAGCACACAGAATATGTAAAAGACTGGATTTGTGCATACCATGTATAGATACAATGAAATACACAAAAGACATGCAAGCGTCTCGTAAAGTTGCCAGTTGTTTTCTGTCTAATAATTTATCCATTTCAATGGGAAAAAAGTGCGATCAATTTACGCACTGTGTGTTGAAAAAGACTCGGACAAAACGCCAATATAGCTACGCGAGCTCGCGAGCAATCCGCAAATCATGCCTAACACATAAAAGGTGGAAGGAGGACCAAGAAAAACTGAAGCTTCTTCCTTTCTCTCTCGCTGTCCCTTTAGTAGCATCATCTACTTCTTGAAATATACACTTTAGTGAGCTTCCTTTTTGCTTGATAAAGTGGAGGAGGAGATAGTCAATGACGCAAGAGAGAGAGGGAGAGTGAGAGTCTACTAAGAGGGGAAACGGAATATTTCTTTTTCGACTAACACATTGAGTACAAAGTGCATACGGGGAAAGGGAATCGGAAGACAAAGTCGTGCATGCATTCTGCTTTTAACAAGGTACCTTTTGACTTTGTTACGGTGGTGGCCGGCTTACACACTCAACACAAGCCCCGTAACTTGAGCAGATTGAAGCTACCTACTGGTCTACTCTAAATTAATATGTCAAGAGAAACACGGATTTAAGGTATCAAATTTAGCAGAACAGCCTTACTTAGTATGTCTAACTTCATTCTATTTTCCTAAAGCAAGGTAAGAGCATCATTTTGCAACTTGGAAATAGAAGTAGGTTTCTTGTGAGAGGCTATCACCTTCTGGGTGGGAAGGGGAGGTGGGGAGAGAGAGAGAGAGAGAGAGAGAGAGAGAGAGAGAGTTATTTTCTCGACCCTTGCTAGGTCAAAGGCACTGTTTAAAAGCTCATGCTGGAGATAATGATGACTATTCTCCCTTATCTACTCGAATTCGCATGCTTAATGGAACTGTGTTGTATGTATTCATGAGAAAGAAGAGAGAAAAAGCTTGTGTGGAGACAATGCGCAATTTATTGGCGTGATTGCATCCGTATTTGAATGATGCCATTCGTCAGTGTCTCCTTATAGAGATTAAAAAGGCAAACCCCTTTGTTGATGGTATAATGTCAAATTAGCATTCCCTCTCTCGGGGAATACTGTGGGGAGAGAGGGGGAGAGAGACAAGCAGATGGATACAGTACTTGCCTGAGGAGGTCCATTCTCATCAGATTCGAGCCGATACTCATGCATGATCCAGTCGCTCTTCTGACCATTCGGAGCCCTTCCTCGGTAGAAAACCAGGGTCTTCCTCATGCCGATCAACTTGGCCTTATCGTAAACAGCCTTGTCTCTCCCAGTTGCTTTCCAAAACCCAGCAATGGTGGCTCGGTTGGTCCTCGTTCCTGTGGGGTACTTCTTGTCTTTATGGCTAAAGAAGTACCACTCATTTTGCTCTTCATACCCAATCCTGCATCTATCTGTCCACCCATAACCACCAAGGAATGAGTTAAAAGAAGTCTAATGGGAAAAAATATGCAAGGTAGGGTTACGAGTCAAGAGGTAGTATGTGTGGTTTTATTGGTGGTTGTAGTTAGATCTAGCCTTTCTGCAGCTAGGTTATATTGAAGAACCTTCTTCTTTCGCATTCAAATAAAGAACCCACAATCAACATCAGCTATAGATACGCTTATCTGTGTATATGCACAATATGCTCTTGGGGTTTCTTGAATTGGATCGGTCTCACTTTAAAGAAGCTGCATACTCGCATAGTGATCTACCCCTAGAAGAAGCTGACTGGTTTATACACACCAGATCATGAATTTGCTAGATTTAAATAATCCATATATACTAGGAAAGCATTAAGATGCTACTACCTTGAAGATCCCAAGGTTCGATTCTGTACAGATCAATGTCTCTAATAACATCGAGGTCGATCTTCTGCGAGGCAACCTTCTTCCTCAGATAGTAGCCAACAAGCTCCTCATCGGTCGGATGGAACCGAAACCCCGGCGGTACACACGACTCCATCGACTCCATAGCAACTTAAATTATTTTGCTAGCACACTGCATAAAATCCACCACCATGAAATAAAACACTCAGTTATCCTCTTGCGACTGTTAAATCATGGTCGATTTGATCTAACTTGAAGAGAGGAGGAGAGAGACAGATTAAAAAAGACTAGACAAGAGAGTTAGAACTTAGAAGGAGAAGAGAATAGCAGAAACAATTGAAAAGGAAGGATGGGCCCATTTAGAGAGAGGTGGCAATTGCGATAGGAATATGTATAGAATCATAGCTCATTTGGTGGTGAGCAATGTTCACCCATTTGTTACCACACAACAGTAAGAGGAATGATAAGAGCCTAGCTATTAGCAGGTTGTTGAAAAATAGAACCACACCCATCATTTTTATTCACAATGATATGTGTCTAGCTAGGGATAAAAAGAAAAAAGGTGTGGAAAAAGGTGGAGAGAGAAATGCAATCATCATTCATGAGAGTTTGGTTCTTCTGATGAAAACTATGAGGCTAAGTGGGGAGGTTAACGAGGGGGTATGGTCACTCGGTAAGTGTCTTGTGCAGGTGTTACAAGCTAGTGGTTTGTGCTAATGATGTTGTCTTGTGTTGGTAAATGGTGGGAATGATTCAACAAGAACGGAGTCTGCACTAAAATAAAGCGGAAAAATATTAAAATCAACGGCAATGAAATGAATGCATCTAGAATCTTTTAATGAATATCAAACATCAGCAATAAACATTCCAGAAGGGTAGCTAACAAAACAAATAGTTACTTTTTCTGGATGAAGTTCTTCTATTATATCAATATACAGTAAAAGGAGGAGATATAACCTAAAGCTCCTCCATAAAAAAAAAAGTTCTATAAAGCTTCTAACGGGACGGGAGAGGACGAGGATGACGTCATTGCTGGTTAGCACGCGTCGTTCCTTGTGAAAGCAAAAAGGTGATCAAAGGGATGACAAGGGAATGAGAGAGAGAGAGAGAGAGAGAGAGAGAGAGAGAGAGAGAGAGGGGACACCATTCTTGAATTTCGAAAGGATGAAAGAGAGAGCATAAAAGGGGCTTTCTGAGAGAAGAAATCATGTAAAGAGCTTCAGAGGGTCGTGTCTGTTTGTCGATAATTTGGCTTGCACACCGTCTGACCTATCCCTATCTCTCTGCGTTTCCACTGCAAGAGAGCGAAAGTCTAGGGGGTGAGTGATTCGTCAGAAGGAACGCATCACGACTGAATTCTTTCTGATACTCATCTGTCACTGGCCAGCAGAGAAAGAGAGAAGGGTGTGAGTACTCGAGTTCTCTATAGTATTAACTAATGTGGTTCCTCGGGGGAGTAAGAGAGAGAGAGAGACCAGGCAACGTATCGTATAAAAAAAAAAACTTGCCAATTTGAGGTAATCTAACTTTCTGGGCGCGAGCTTTCTACAGTTAAAATGTTCATGCAGATCAGACCAACGGCCTTGTGCTGATGAATGATGGAGAGAGAGAGAGAGAGAGAGAGATAGAACAAGAAGAGGATAAAGAAGAAATCAGAGAGCACCAATCCTTGGAAACTGGAAGCTGCGTCTAAAGCGTAGCTAGAGACTGAGGAAGCCAGAAAACCCTATAAGAATTCAGCCGCGAGCAAATTGAGTCGAAGCCAGGATGAATTCGGATGGAGAACTCAGACAAACTCAACACTCAAGAAAGAAATAACAACCATTCAAAGCAAAGAAGAAGAAACGCAAAAGCTGAGAAAACAAGACCAAGTAAATCCCAAGAAAATCCAAACCTATCCCCTCACCTTGGACAAACTTCAAGAAAACAGAAGAAGAAGAGATAGATAGAGAGAGAGAGAGAGAGATCAGCTTGCAGGCTCGGTGCAATAACTAGCTGGAGACAGAAGCTCTTAAAGAAGAAGAAGACAAAGGAGGGTGAGAGAGAGAGAGAGAGAGAGAGAGAGAGAGAGAGAGAGAGAGAGATAGAGATGGAAGAGAAGGAGAGTGGATGGAGAGAATATAAAAAATAATTAAAAAAAGAGACAGGGAAGGAGAGGACCGCTCGATTGCGCATGGGGGGGTATTATGGTTGGCTGTCCCCCCCTCCTCGCTTTGCTTACGTCATCCCCTCCTCCTCCTCCTCCTCCTCCTCTACCTTCCTGCCTGTCCTTGCCCTATACGAACTCTCCTCCTCCTCCTCTCCTCTCCTCTCCTCTCCCTTTGTTCTTCGCTAGTCAAGATATTTTCGTCGTCTTTAGTTAAATGACTTGTGGGACTAAACTTCCTAGTTTTCCTTCCCTTTGGATTCAATCATTCTTCGACGGGACCCCGGTTTGCTGCGTTCTTTTTTTTCTTTTCCAAAAGATTCTCTGGAACGAGACTTTTTTCGACTTATTTTTGAAGATAAATCGTCATGTTTTAGTCGACCCACTTTACTAAACAACCACGTGATTATGAATTGTCCATTTACAACCACTGCGAAAGGAGTTTTTCATCATAAAAGATTAATTTTTCCCACTTGAAATCGCCCAGGAGGGGGAGGGGGGATAGAGAAAAAGATTGCAACATAGAAAGAGAATTATTAGGGTTTCAAGTTAGGGATTTGCATTAAAGATGCAAAAAGGAAATAATTTGATGTAGGTTTGGTACAATGTTAAAGCTTTCTTCTTAGAAAATAACACGGAATCCCGTGGGTGATTAAGTATACTAATCTTTCAAACCTTACATATATTTGGTGATTTTTAAGTTCGTTGACAGTTATAGGAAGATTTTCCCAATCTCTTAAGTTGGAATATTTGTAATTTTCATGAAAAAGGCCATGAATAATTTTTAATTCAAAAATAAAAGCACATAGACCCTTACACGCCACAAGTCCACCTTCTCATTCATTTTGTTTTACGCAAACCAGAATATAGATATCAATTATTCTTAATTAATTAAATTCGTACATGGTGATGATCTCATAAATGGGTAACCCGTCAATTAAAAAAAATAATGGTCACAAAAAATTTTCCCGAGAAGGGTCGCTCGCATGGCCGCTGTTACCCCAATTTATCGTCTGCCAATCGCGAGATGGCGAGATATTGTTTAACTTCCCAATGACCCGCCACTCTGGCACGACATGAACCCCTCCGCGCTACGTGTCGCCGCCAAAGGAACCGCCCGACCAACGCGCGCGAGCGCTCAGAGCTCCCGTGGCCGACGTGGCTCGTCCCGTCCCACCTGGCGGCTTCCCCTTCCGGGTCCACCCCCCCCGCCCCGGTCAATTTACAACGTTACCCCTCCACGACGTCGGACTGAAATTATGTGGACCATCCATGTTTTCTTTTTCCCTAATGGAAAAGTGCATAATTCATGGTTTAAATGTTCAAAAGTCTAGAGAATTCAAATACGCGATAGTTTAGGATATCTGACTGTATTTGTGCATTGGGAGGATAAATATTTTAGTTATTAGATTCCGAATTTTTTTTATCACAATTTTTCTGGATATTTAACTTCGAAACGAAATAAAAGGAAAGCTTCTAATAATTGGGCCAGAGAACTAAAATCCAACATAACCCACATAATACATAGGTAATTCTCATCCCACTTGGATTACTTGATTGAATCAATCCAACTTGAGCATGGTCCGTGAGGACTCAAACATTTTTTTTTTAGACGGGGTTTCTGTACGTGTGATTTCATTCAAGAAAATGATGTGCTTAATATGATTTTCACCAAAAAAAAAAAAAGAAATAAGTAAACAAACTTACGTGAACTGACATTCACTTGCATTATTTGTAAAGGGGAGAAAAATCTAGCTTTCAGTCATTCTAGTAGAACTCGTCATGCAATTCATTTAATTAATTAGGTCAAAATAAATTGATTTCGAGTCACACGGGTTCAAATCAAACACAACCAATTCAACAATCATGCCATACAGGTTGACACAATTATGACACCAACATAATTAACATGAGTCCAAATTCTTCGTGTTTGAGCCGTGTTGTCTTGTATTTAGAAAGTACAACCTAGATATGGGTTGTGGAAACTCACAAATTCCTCCACTTAAAACATCAAAATTCTTAACCAGTGCCAGTCGGCAAACCTCATTAGGCGAGTAGGATCGGTAGAGGTGGCTCTTGCGGTTTAAGATTGAAAATTACATGTGGTAGTAGCTTTTATCATCTTCTAGGAAGTTGTTGCATCCAGTTTGAAAAGCATCGCAACCCTAGAACGTACGTCGCCAAATTCACAACCGACGGCACCACGCAACTACAATGCAACCACAGTAATACAGAAAGGGCCCTATGTTTTCCCAGGCTATACCATTTTATGCTGCTTCTGTCCATAACTTGGAAGATGCTGTGTCTGTCAAGCAGATTGCTGGAGTAACATCAGTCATGAGCTTATATTTCCAAACCGAAGGCATACAATGGAAGGAGTACAAACACTGATGTCTCTTTCGAAAGAGGTTGGTTTGGTCAATCTGAAGATCTAAACCAAATCAAATGCGCGTTCTGCAAAAATCGATCGCAGGCCTGACAAGTACTCGCTAGAAGGAACTTGGCATGAAATAGAAAAGAGAGAAAGATGATGGGAAAAAGGCGGTGCGGATGTGTAAGACAGGGATTGGTGGAGGGATGGCAGTACTTTACGTAGAAGGTAAACAAAGCAAGGAGAGGGACGATGTATTTGGTGTTCTGTAAGGCCGACTTTGATCATGAGGACCCCCACTTCCTCCGCCCTTTGATGTATTTTATATCTTTTTGAATATATATCTTTTGATACATGCTCAAGTTTACTCAAGCTGTAGTTCTTTTTATTTGTCTGACTCGAGATGTAGTTTCAGAGGATATTTTATGAGGGTTAATATGCTGCATCATTGGGAGGATGCCATCTGTATGATCCCGGCATTGCAGAAGAAAGCACGCTTTATATTTGTTTCGTCGCCAGGTGTAACAATCCCAACTGTGGATTATGAGAGAAGTCACATCTTCAATTGGGTAGAACTCGTTGTTTTCCGCGCCCTAAAGTAAGAAATTATTCCTTTTGGATAAATTTTAATAAGGGTCAGATAAGGATCGAGAATGTCTTGATGGCTTATTTTTCATGTCGCTTGTTAACAACTCATTAACATTTTTATATGAGTACCGTGCTTTTTTTTAGAGTTCACGAATTAGAAGTATTTAGATTAACTTGCCAACTTTTCTTTACATAACTTAATAATGTTTTGAATTTACTGGATCTTTCGTGAGATTATTGATGCATGCGTAGGGCGAGTGATTTTAGAATCTAGGTTATGTGTATAGACGGTTGCGTTGAGATGAATTGGATAAGAAAGGTTTTCCATCAAAGTTATAATGGCACAAGCCACCAGCCAAGGATAAAGAACAAGAATAATGGTAATTCACCACCAAGGCATAAAGGATTACGCAACCAACTAAGGATAAAGAACTATATGATTCACCGCCAATGACGTTGAACAAAGAGTGGGACAGAAATTCACTCAAACAGAAGAATTCCCATACATTCATTCAATTCTCCACGTTACACTTGAGAACTCTTATCCATTTATAGAAGAACTACAATATAGAAAATAGAAAAACATTAAAGACATGGGAACTAGAAAATAAATAAAATCCTAGGAACTATAACTTTGACTCTTGGAACCTCGATCACACTTAAGACTCATAATCCCATCTATATCTCTTTCATAAAAAAAAAAAAATAGTGACCAACTCAAATAAAAATCAGTAATGCAAAATTATTTGGTAATTTAATTGTTAAAAGGGTTAGTGAATAATGTAACTGGACGTGGTAACTTAAAAGAATAGTTGGTAAGAAGGTCAAATGATAATTTATAACAAAAACTAATTACTATCTTAATCAAAAAAAAGTTAGTGAGCCATGGAAAAAAGATTGTTAATTTCATAAGATAATCATAGAGCTTAAAGCAATTTAAACTGAATAAATGTTCAACTTTACGATAATTATTTAAAGCATATGTACACACAAGGAGGGGAATGGCAGGGTATCCCATGCACCATACTATAGTAATTGAAATCACCCATTTTAAGATTGATTCAGTGGAAAGGCCATTCCCGTACCAAAACTGATGGTTGTTAATCCGATTCCTGCTCTAGAGAACTCAGATGTAGGTGGAGGGCCACGACAGTTGATTGCTGGACAAGTTTCCCTCTAATTTGCCAGCTAATTACAATCACGTTCTTGAATTATCAATACACACACATATATATATCAACTCTCTACATGCCCAACTGTAAAGAGTTAAAATATGATAGAAAAGGAAATAACAAACAAACCAGCGCTACGTGGTGCAAATTTATGAATCTTTAATCACAAATATCATAATATGTTAAATACGCAAAAGTGTGTGTCACATATTTTTGGAAGTGATTTTGCAAATTTCAAATGCATAACGGGACAGACAGGCATACTGAATAGGCAAAGAAGAGCGAATTGATGATCTGAGCACTGCAAGCAACATCATGAACATCAGATGCCGCGAAGGTCTAGAAGGCTTTTTGATAAATAGTTTTTCTGACTTTTGTTATGCAAATCATTAATAATCATGGAAACGGGGCACGCACGTGTTTCGACATTTCATTTCCGATGGGAAGAAGCTAAGGCTGTTCTCTACTTCTTTTGCAGTGTTTCTCTTCTTTGTTCCCCGTCTTGAATGTAAGAATTAGCAACATGGAGATTTCGCCTGTAGTTGCATTAATCAGCAGCTTTAATCCTAATTTCTTTTCTAAAGAAGTATCATAACCCTAAGTAAGTTCAACTTAGTACATTCACAAACTTCAACCTTCTACGCTATGACATTATCCGATTTGGTAGGGCTTTGTTTTCATTGATAAAAACAAGTTAGATCTAGTGTGGACCATCGCAGTTGAAACCGACGGTCCATCTTAGGATTCCCTCATATGAGATCCCTAGGAAAGAGGATTGAGTTGGCCCTTGCGAATAGCTTAAATGCCACATGAGTAAGAAATATTACTGAGCAGTAAAATGACCAGAAGTTCAAGCACAAATATGGCGCGAAGGATTTGCAATGACAATACAACATCAAGAAAATTCTACAAAATGTTTACTACGTTATGTTATGATGAAACAAGCAAATAGAGGCCAATATAGCACAAGCCATCATGGATGCAGCTCCATGGTGCCTGCCAATGCCAAGGATATCATCCTCCGACATATGATATGGGCAATGATAATCGATAGCCAATTTGGTAGAATCTTGACATAGTGAAAGGATCCTTGTTCACTACGGTGACCCGAGATCATTGTTTGGATCTTAAAAGATCAAATGGCAATGATGAAAAGTAATGAGTTGAAGACAAAGATAGGAGACGAATAATTTCTTTTCCATTTCTTTTCTTTTTTTTTGTTGCGCAATTGTCTATTTAGACATGAGAACCAGATGAGACAAATTAACTAATTACCACGTCACATTTGCAAATTACTTGGAATAAGGCCAAAATTTATGGCAGGTTCTAATGTAGCATGATAACATGCATGAAACTGATTGAATTCTAATAAAGAAGCTGATCAAGAACCTTGGCCTCCCCAAACAAAGAGACATCTCTTTCCCTTTATAAGAGTACCAAACGGTACTTGTCATTTGGTGACCTCCGTGCATTCATATGATCATGACTTTGATTAGGTGATTTTTAGGTTCATGAAAGTTGAATTGTGAACACATGACTTGGAGGGACAATGCTCGTGAGTACATGTTTGAAACGTACTGGCGCGAGGTAAACTTTGGCACACTATGCTGAGCACATCTTGCATCTTGCATTGACGGTCAAGGCAAACCTTCCATGCATGTTGATAATAGGATTTTGTGAGGAATAACTTTCCTGTTTTCCAACTGTATAAGAGGTTATCTTAAGAAATAGTCGAGGGTGAGCCCTGAGCCCAAGATTATACGATCGATGGGGTTATAAAAGTACCGATTAGTCTAATTATCGACACATGGATAGGCGCTTGGGGATTAACTATATGCGTGTGGTATTATATAGATTAGAGAGCCCATATGCTTTCCAGCTCTAGGTGGGTGAAATTAATCAGATTGAATGGCGCAAGCTAGGGTTGCAAGGATAAGGCAATTAATTAGACCTAGGGTCATATAATACGGTCTATAAAAAGGGATGTGGACGGTGAGTCCACGTAGGCGGTGGTTGTCGGCCGTGGACATACCAATCATGCGGCGGACCGCATCATTGAAGTCATGAGACCCTCGGCGGTCCCCACCCACCATTTCCACACCTCTCATTTTTAAGCTGGGGCGGTGAGAGCTCAACTTCAAGACTCTCTCTCTCTCTCTCTCTCTCTCTCTCTCTCTCTCTCTCTCTCTCTCAACCCTAAAAGGTGGTGTTTCAAATTTCAACACGTCAAGAAAGAAACGTTCTTTTCTTACAAAACTAATAAGCATGGGACAAAGGGAAAGTAAACTTGAAGAGGTCAGTAGAGTGGTCGAGCGCATTTCCGTGTTTAAATCACAAATCTCCTTTTTTGAATGATTCTGGAGGCTACTCTTGTCATCCAATAGATGCAATGTAATCCGAATAGTTGCACAAAGACAATTTGTGTATATTCATATAGAATAATCAAGTCAAAAAATTCAAAATATCAACGTACCTTTTTATAGAGTGATTGGCCTTATTCCCTCCTTGTTCATATAATTTAATGGGACTGTTATCACATTTTTCATTCTTGGGGAGAGGAGAGAAGAGTTAGCGTAAACAGCAAAAGGAGATCCTTGGCGGGTCCAATTTGGATCTTTGAACCTTTTTGACATCGACCCTCCTCCAAACCCCTCTCTCTCTCTCTCTCTCATACAAGAAGAACACCTTACCCTTCATTATTCCTGTTAGTTAGCTATGCGCAAATCTTGATTTTTTGGTTGATCTTTTTATCTTTAAAGAACAATTGGCCCTGCATAATCTTTTTATCTTTAAAGAACAAATCAACGGCTTTAACCAAACTCTTCAACATCACTCCTCTCTCTCTCTCTCTCTCTCTACAAACCAAGAGTTGTGAAACACAAGCTTCTTTCGGGGGGACATGTACCATGATAGCACCCCACTGATGAGTACCTTCTCCCTTTGAAAATAACTGTGCAATGTCCATCCCCTGTTCATCTTCATGAGTGTGACTTTGGAGATGGAAGGTAGCGAGGGAAAAGAGAGATGCCGAAATGATTCGGGGTGGATACGTGATACACTTCAACAGAAACTCTCCAGCAGTAAACACAGAAGGCACATAAGAGTGAAAGCGAAAAAGATATGACCCCAACTGATTGAGAAAGAATATTGAAAATTATACGAGCCTCGATGGTGATCTGTATCGAATGGGGAGAGGCGACGAATGATGATGACAATGATGACGACGGAGACGGTGGTTGGTCTCGGCTCTGCCCTGTGTTCATTCGCACAGTGGCCGAAGCTATCGCTTCGGGGGGTCCAATTCCAAAATCATGTTTGTAACATTCGGGAATTGACAAGTTAATTATTTCTGTTTGCTTGTGCTGCTCGACAAGCCTCTTTAGGTTCTAGAGACTCTCTCTTTTGCGTTTGTTGAGGAATGATGTCTTTGCTAATTTGACAAAAAGGGGTCGTGTTTTTTGTTGATGCCCTAAGCTTTATCTCCCCCTTCCTTTCCGCATCTACTTCGTCAAGATTCTTCATTATTTGGTTACTTAACGCGTTGGTAGTCATGACGAAAGAACACGTGGGAAATAATATCATTTTTCGTGATATATTAAAAAGACTAGAAGTCACAATATGTCCTGTGCTCTATGTACTCTCCCCCCCTCCCTTTATTTTATGTTTCTTTTTGTTTTAAGAATAGGACTTGATGGCATAATTTCACTTGTTTAGGACTTAATTGCACATCGAGCAAAACGTTTGGAACTATTGGTGCAATTTTCCCGTTATTTTTAGATTCTAATTCATTAACCTAGTATACTAGCCCTAATCATGGGCATGCTAATTTATATTAGTGGTAGATTTCTGATTTTTTAGGGAAAAACTATTATGAGGCCCAAAAGAAACTTGATACCTTCATTCTAGAAGATCGTCCAAAGAGATGCCAAGTCCGAAACCGACAACATATTCAGTTAAATCTACTTTCATTCAAAAATTTAACCTAAAAATTATGATCAATTAAAATATATCGTTTACTTCATATCACATCCTACGTGAGACTTCTTTCATCGAACACCTCACACGTGCAGCTCGATAAAAGCAAAAGTGGATTTTATTCACCATTTATCGAGGAAGCCACAGAAAATGATTATACCTCTAGTTGCGATGTCCCATACACATACACTTCATACTCATTTAACTTTGGGTTGCTACTACCATCAATCCTGGTCCCATCTTTTTCGTCAAGCCTTGAGTGAATGACAATCATTTTGAACGTGTGCCTCAGTCTCGATGCCTCCTTTTGGCTAAGGTCAGTGCCCTTCCAAGAAAATTCCGGTATTTCTCGTGGCTATGTATGATTGAACGCACTTAACGTGAATACAATTTGTCACTTCAATTAAATCAAGGTTCCTTGCCATCAGAAAAGGAAAATGATAAATAGTCAACCTTTAGGTTGCCTTGGACTCGATGAATTTGTGCATGCAATAGGTCTTGTTAAGTACCTTAAAAAAAGCTAAGAACTGACGGGTCATGTATAATGTCGGCAAGATGTTTTATTTGCATCGTTTTGGATCTGAATTTTTGACACATGTCATGTGAAATCAATCAATCATAGTAATTATTGTAGCTGGTGTTTCTGTCTTACTTTTTCTTCCCTTTTCCTTTTGTTTTCTATGACACGACAAAGCAAAAGGGGAAAGAACAACGTTGTAAATGTTCGATCGGAAGGTACTAGCCCAGGCCAACCCAAGCATGGGTCCTATCAGTAAATTGATTTGACTTGAAAAAAAGCCTCTCCATTTAAGTGATACATAGTGCTAGACAGGATAAGTTTAAACAAATGGAGGGGTATCGAATGGATTTGATGGGAAGAGAGTCAACTGTACTGTGTGTCATGAACTATAAAATCAGTTAGCTCAAGTGATTCTTTATGCATAGAATTGTGTAAAACAAGCCGTCTAAATTAAAAATTGATCGGACCAGACTGAATCGGCTAATTAGATATAATTTATGATTCTTAAAAGCGAAACTGATGTCTGAGCAATCTAGTGCCTAATTTCAAGTGGTCCAATTCCCGATTTCAAGAGAGAACCAGACCGAATTGAATCGATTACATCATTTTTTTTTTAAACTAGTAAAATGTGAACTAAATATTATCTATACCCAATTCCAAATAATGGGAAAAAAGTGACTATGTTGCAGATATGATTCGTGCAATTGATTTGATTGAAGATACTTAAATTAATTCATAGTTTAGATTGATACCAATTAGGGATTCAAAATAATTTTATATCTTTGTATTTTCCTTTTTATTGTTGACACTTTGTAATATAAATACATGCAAAGAATACATATCAAATTAGATTGAATACAAACAAATTCTTCAAACTCATTTTCTCTTTCACTACATGTTAGACCGATTCCATTGGACCAAACCAGTGGTCTAGTTTGGTTCCTGGTCCAAGGATCAATTGGTCTACTTTGTGATTCATGATTTCAAACTAGACCAAGAACCGATCACTCATATTCATGCATATACGAGCTTCCCTCCAAACAGACGACTTCCAGAGCTTTCTCTTGAAAACCAGGCATGGATTTTTAAAGTAAAATTAATGGAAACAAAATCTTGAAAAACAGCTTCGTCATGTTGACTCTGAAATACAACACATGTGACAAGGTACAGTCTTCATTCGTGTGCGCCAAATTATCTTCTTCAAGTTCTTTCGGGTGTCGATCTTGTCCCGAATCCCATATCTCTCCATGCACGAGTTATTTTGCTGATTGATAAATCCCGCGCTACCTAAAAAGGCACATTACAGTATCGAGCCTTGCCTGAGTTGGTGAGCCTCGACAAGACAAATGTTATAAAGGCCCAAGATGGGGAAACCTATAAAAGTCTAATGTGACCTGAAAATGAAGAATTTTAAAGCAGTGCGTGCGTTGGATGGTGTGGCCTACAGGAGATGTGATCATTCTTTTGTCATTTTTTAGCAGAGTCCTTGAAATCGGTGCTTTCATCCATCCAAAGTTCTCATAGGTTGTTGCTCCTTCGTAATCTCATGAACGCAGCAAGCACGATTACTAGTCCAAAAATTATGAACCGCGTGCACTCAAGTCATATAATTCGTGCATCTAGTTCCTAAAATTTGTCAACTCCCTGCACTTAAAATACTTCTATTACCTTCATTAGTTTTTTTAAGCTAATGGACAGAAAATAATAAGTAGTTTTGTTGTTTTTTTTTTTTTATAACACGTGGGTTCTTCTAATTGTTATGCACGAAATGGTGTTGTTTGAATGTTGCATCGGAAAATTAAAATGCTAAACTAAATAAAAATATAAAAAATAGTCCAAAATAAAAGGTAATAATAATAAGGTAACAGATGAAAAATTAAGGTAGGGATGTAGGGGAAAGAGGGACAGTGCTACTTCTCCAATCAGTCGGCCCTTGCAAGCAACTTTCATCAAGGTTGCGATGGCCCTCATTGATGCTTAGGCAATGGTCGTCGATCCTCATCGCAACCTCGGCAGGGAATGGGGGGTTGCCATTCACCCCTACCCCTTATGATCTTCTTTTCTTTTTTCATTGTTTCTTTATTCTTAGATAATTTTTTTACTTTCAAGTTAATAAAATTCTTTAGGACTTATGTTTCAGATTTTTTTTCTAAGTTTTTTATATTTCATGACGTGGCATGAGATTTTATTTTTCTTACTCCTCTCTTCTATGTACATGTATGTGCTCACAGGGATCGAACATCGAATCCGGTATTCTGTGAACCTCCTCCTAATCTCTTTACTAGCAAGGCTGATTGAAAATGCAATAGGATAAGCCACGCAGCATTTTCTATCAACAGAATAGCTCAAGTGCATTAAAGGCCATGTTTGGTTCAGCTTTGCCAAGGGGCTTTCAGCCCCGAAAGCCCATTGGCCAAATGCGAACCCGTTTGGTGGACTGGGCTTGCCACCAGCATTGGGCTTTCAGCATTCCAATAATGCAAGTCAACATTTTGACTTTTTTTTTTTTTTTAGAAACCGAGTCAGCCACTGTTGTTGGGCACGACTGATGGCGGCCACGATTGCTGGTCGCGACCTCTGGCGACCGCCGTTGGAGGTCGTGCGACCCCTGGCAATCGTCGCCTGGGGTCGCGCGACGCTTGGGTTCCCGCGACCTCCAGCAGTGACGCGCCTGGGTCGCGCGAACCTAGGCGTCGCCGCCGAAGGTCGGAGGTCGCGGCACGACACCTGGATCGCGCGAATCCAGGCGTCGCGACATCCGGTGGCAACGCGCCTGGGTCGCGCGAACCCAGGCATCATCGCCGAGGTCGGAGGTCGCGGCGCAACACCTAGGTCGCGCGAACCCGGGCGTCGCGACCTCCGGCGACGACGCGCTTGGGTCGCGCGAACCCGGGGTCGCCGCCGGAGGTCGCGACCTCGGCGCGACGCCCGGGTTCGTGCGACCTAAGCGTCGCCGCCCGGGTTCGCGTGACCCAGGCATCGCCGGCCGATCTAGCCGCCAGACAACAACGCCGGTGGCCAGATCTGGCCGGCCACCTGCTTGTTTAAAAAAAAAATAAAAAAAAATAAGAAAAGCTATTTGTAGATGCAAGTTTACCAAAAGGTATTTACACCAAAGTCATTTCGGAAAACTCAATTTGCCAAACACTTTTGCTTTCACCAAATACCCATTGAGCTAAAGATATTTGGAGAAATGCAAATGCATTCCTCAAAAGCTGAACCAAACGGGCTTTAAAATTGATAAGTTTTGAGACTTAAATGTATGAAATGAAAAGTGCACAAAACTAATAATCATGATTTTCCCAAACCAATATAGCCCCAGGCCCGTACAACGTTCTCTTGGCTCACTGGAGACGGCCCGCTCAGTCTTTTCTTTTACCCCGTTAAACGCAGCAAGAAGTGAGAATTACCAGTCCACGCAAAACTAGTCATATCTTATTTGAACTGCTTGAATGAGTAAATTTGTGTCATGTTAGATTAGTTCATCTGCTTTTTAAGTATCACATGAAACGATGCATGCGTATTCAAGCTATGCTCAAGAGCTTGGGGTTTAGCTTGATTGTGAACGCGGCATGTGGACTAGACAATTTGCACTCATTTATAACAATTAATCGAGTCAAAAATCCAGATATCCCCCTAATGTAAAAAAAACTATTCATCAACCCGAGCTTTGCGTGGATTTGAAGATCTATGTAATGACTTAATTATTTTCGTTTTATCCATAACTCCTGTCTTGTAATGGACTTATTTATCATTAGTTTCTCTTTAATAATTTTGTCAACATTTCTCCAGCTTTCTTAATTTGCATTGATCTCTTTTAAATTTATCACTCGTGATTGTGATGGATAATATTTCAATTGGAATAGAAACAAATTGGCAAAGTTATAAATTTCACCAAGTCAGGCTCCGTTTGTTTTATAAAAATAAACGTCGAACAACATTTTCTCAAAAATGATTGCTTATATTTTTTACAAAAAAAAATGAACAAAAAAAAATTTATTGTCTACAAAAATGTGTAGATGTAAATTATGGTCGATGATGAAAATATTTTCCATTGACGAACTATTTTAAGTGAAACAAATGATCGTTTTTAAGAAAATATTTTTCAAATTATCCATTTTTCTTAAAATAATTGAAGAGCCTTATTGAAATAAATTAGTCCATTGATGATCAATAAACTAATACCTCTCAAAACGTATAAACTCTACATTAGAGCTGCATGGCCAAGAATCCATTTTTTAAGCTAATCGTTATCCTCTGCATTCTGCTGCATGGTGAAATTTTTAGAAACATCACCGATTAGTAAAATGGAAAATGAAAAAGAGCTCAAATCAAGGTCTAAAGTGTTCTTTCATAAATTGCACTAGAAGCTAATGAGCATAACAAAAATCATGAAAATGTTGCCAACTGAGGAGATTCAAGCACAAGGATACTTAGGTGGCATCTTGGTAGTGCCTACTTGTATCGAAAATGCACCAATATCTTTTCCTATAATGAGAAGAATTCAATTCTAATAATCTATAATTCAATACGGCAGGTTTCGATGTGACATTTAGAGGAGATTTCATCACATATATTTACTCGACATAATTCACACCTTGCGCAAATTGTTGTACATAACTTATGATTAATACAAAGATTTAATTAATCATAAAGGAACTTCAAATTAAAGGATTCATATAAAAAGATTATAATGGTGACATAACATGAATCTTTACGAGCAACTTATGAAACAAAGTAGCCAACGTGATAGTCTTTCCTATTTTATTTCATATTTTCTTTACAATGTCTCACGTGTGATTGTATACTAATATATAAATTATTATGCTAATAGTAAGGTAAATGAATTCTTTCACACAAAGGATTTATAAATAGAATAATAAAAATGATGAAGAGAGAGGGGAAGGAGAGGGCCAAGGGTGATAAATAGGTAGTGAAATGACTGGAGAGTGTGAGAATAATCGATAATTATAAATTAGTGGCGTATGTGCTAACTTTAGAGACAATATTTAGAGAAGACTTTGGCATTATATATTTTGATAGATGGTGCTGTGCCCAAGCGAACACTACAAATTATGTAGGTATTATATGTACTCATCTTCCGTTGAGGGAAATTCTCATGCTTGTAGAAAGATTCACCTTCCGATCTTATGCTATTTCAATGGACCAATTCTGTCTCATTTTAAAACACGGTCCTTTGACACTTGCAATCGCAAATAATCTAGAAATAAAAGACCTGGAATCATAAATGTTAATAGACCTATTAAAATGGGTCACGCCCATTTCTTAATTCATAGTTGATGGGTAGGGTTGTTATATAAGTGAGTTATATTTAGAAAATGGGTTATAAATGGACTTAGAATAGTAAAATCCAGAATAATATAAATGTTAAATGGTTTCACAACTTACTAGACTTATCTCATCTCTATAACTCTCTTTTGCCCTCGCTTGATCTCACACTTACACTTAGCTTATGTATGAGTACTTTTAGATTGAGTTAAATATGGAAGTGTTTTAATAATATGAGTCAGATTGTGTATGAGTCACTATTTTATATTTAATGAAAATGGATCAATTTGGGTCAAACATATTTTAACCCAATCCAATCAGACATGCCCCACCAGTTGAACGGATATAGATGTTATAGAGGGGAAATGAAGTTGCCTTATTAACTTGTCAATGCCTTGGTGATGTAATTTACTTGTGAGCCCAGAATTGGAATCTAAACAACACAAATCCCTTTGAGAGGAAACATATCAATGATCCAAAACTTGCTTTAGTTACGTGTTCTTTCTTCGTTGATTGAGTGCGCCACCTAGGGCAGTTCTGGCTTAACTGCTTTCGCTGCTAAGGCTAGTCCAATACAGAAAAAGCTAGTTAAGCATTTATTGCATGCTCAATTGGATACTTTGAAACAATGACTACCCATAATGTGTAATTTACTTAGTTATCTTTAAATGACAAGATTAATTGGATTAAATCCTTCCATTTAATTTCAAAGTGATTGGCTTATCACTATCTTAAGAAAAAAAAAGGGGAAAGAAGAAGAAGTTGACCTTAAACATTTTCACTTATTGAAAGGAAAATCTTGTGTTCTCTGGGATACATTTGAAAAGCTTATTTTGGTCATTTAGCCACAATGCACATATATATACTTGGTTTATGGCCAAAGCTCACTTGTATGTACATATATGGACTTGATGTTTAGCTGGGTTGGTTAGTCTAAACTATTTTGGGCTTATTTTTTGTTGCATTAATAAAAAGTACATTAAACGCGGTTTAGAGCTAAGCATCTTGCTTAGATGCTTCTGGGCCCAAGATCGGCCCAACATGCAGATGTCCGTGAAGCCCAGCCGTTGTGCCTCCAACGGAAAATATTTTTGTCGAGCGGCCTTGTGCAGATGACCAAAGATCAGGCTTCTCTCCCATAATAATCATGAATAAAGACAATTATCATCGACATTATTCCGCACGAAACTTGTTTATGTCCCTTCATTTCCGGTTTTTAGGGTTTTTGTTATTGGATTATGGTGGACGAGCTGCAGATGGCATGGCGACGAGCCTCGTGACGTATCATGCGACAACGGGCCATCGTTGGTCGCTGAGTTTATTGAGTATATCCTCACTCGAATGAGACCATTTGACAAGTAGACCTCAATCGGGCGCCACGCAGCCCTAGAGCTAAAGGGAAAACCGGCCCAGGCCACGACTCGGGGGAGATGCGCGAAATGTCGGGGGTCCCATGCAACAATGATACATTAGGAGGTAGAAACCGAGACTGGAATTGCAGTCATTAGCGTTGGTGATTACTTAAAACCTCAAAATTAGATCGTTATATAATCTCCTCGATGAACCTAACACGAAAGATTCCATCACCCATTTGATTTTTATGAACAAAAAATTCGATTTCTGGTGCAAGTCGCTGCTTGCGGGTGGTCCACTTGTGCACGCATGCATGGCAAGGATGCTGCGTGCTAGGCATTGGTCCCGTGTCTTCTTTCGATTGTCTTTCAAGCGATTCCATCACGCCAAAACTTAAGAAATCTATATATTTATGTAAATATATGTAACATATATTAGTTGCTAAATTAAGGGAAATTCCTGTAGATGTGAATGGAATTTTTTCGTTTTTCTTTTTGTGTGTTGAATTTAGCTGTTCATGTTACGTTTTTGGATCCTTTTCACATGCTCATTCCGCGTTTGACTTGGTTTCGTTCTCTGAGTTTTGGGGGGCGAGAATGAGTTCTCATTCAGCCGGTTGGCTGTTTTGGTTCGATTCTCTTGTCATGGTCACTGCGGGCAATCAACGTCTGTTCTTGTCTGGGTGCCGTGACGAATCCATTATTCTTGAACCGATCAAAGGGCAGATCATCTGCACCGAAAGGATTCGTGATGAATCAATGTATGCTCGATGTCCCACCTTTCCAAAGGCAAAATATTGGGTCCTTTTTAACGACTCGACCTGACTGCTTTCGGCTAATTAATGCTTTTTTGTAGGTGTGTGTGATGTCGAATGCTAGAGCCCCATTAGATTAGTCCATTGGGGAGGTTGCTTGAGCTCGACCCATGAGATTGATTTCACTCTAAATTAAAGCCGTGACAAGACTTTTAGTGACATAATTTGGCATCGAATCTTAACCAATTCGATTAAACTCTAGGAGGATAAGGTTAAACTTGGGTTGTCGATTCATTGAGTCTCTTCCATGTTTTTCCATATTTAACGGAAAACGACAAGCACAATTTGTAATGATTTTGTTGGAACCTTTGATTATCAGGCCGACCCAATCTCAAAGAGGAGCAGTCATAGAGAGTGATTCTTTTCATGGAGTTAGGTAGTTGAGGACAATTTGAGGAATAAAAGAACAGTGTGGATCCTACAATCAATGCAATCGAAACCCTTTGAAAATGCATGAGCATCTTTGTGGATCCTGTTCTTTGACCGTCGGTGTGGCCAGTAGTGAGTTCAGGACAAGATAAGGATATAGACTTTAGAAAAGAAAACATTTTGGGCGTAAGTAAGCAATGTGGAGAGTTCCACTTGGGACAAATACAATTAAAGTCAAGGATAGTCCCACCGAAAATCTTAAACTTCATCTTGGGACATCAATGTCCTAAACTTTCTTTCATTTCACTGATACCCCCAACTTGTACCAATGACCCAAATGTACCTCCCGCTTTAGACTTTCATCCATAATGGTCATTGGAAATCCGACGTGGTAGCATTCGTGGACAATGCCAACACGTGGATCTAACTTGGCAATGGACAAACATTGCCATGTCAAACAAGAGGATAGCCACATCAGATTTTTAACTATTGCACATGTTTCGTGTCGAGATTTTTAACAACCATTTGGACAGAGGATACTTTTCGATCATTGGACAAAGTTGGGGGCATTGGTGAGACGACAAAAAGTTTGAGGTATTTGTGTCTAATGGGCAAAAGTTTATAAATTTCTTTTAGATTATTCAATTGAAATTTAGCACATATGAATTCATAGCTGAAGTAATGAAGTTTACTGATAGAATGGTAGGTGGATATCTGTCCTAAAAATTTATGTTGCTAGAATCACTGCATTTACTTTTCAGGCCCATCGCAAGTAATAAATAGCTTAAAAAAAAAAAAAAAAAAAACATACATTCATGATGGAAACTTTAGGCAAAGAAAAGATTTGATTTAGTCAAGCGAGAGGAGGGGTTAAGACGAAGCGCCATCCCAACCACCGCCCTTTTTTTAACTTTTCACCATTCACCCTTTGGTCATCATTCGCGTTTTGTCGCATCGGTCCCAATTCATGATGGTACATTCTCTTTTTGCTACAGTCAACTCGAGAACTTTTGAAGCGAAACTATTAAAATCGCCCATTCAATGTCGGTGCTCTTGAGAAGATGTCACGTGAACCGGGGAAAATTTTACATTCCAATTCCTTCCGGCTCCATAGATCGTGCCCTTTAAAGGGCATTTTCATTTGAGAGTTCAATATTTTAGATGATTCAGAAGTAATCTTGACGAGTTTCACCCCGCCACATAGACGATGCCATGTAATGATGCGTCGTGATCATGGCGATTTGCTAGAGCTATGATCACGAAGTTTGGGGGGGAAAAAGGAGGAACGTGATTTATATACTTCCGTATGGAGTTGAAAGATGGGTGGGGAAGTTTTTAGGCCTCGTGCAATGGATTTTCCAATTTTTCCATCATTGGTTGATGTGAAGGCATCGCACGTCGCAAAGGACTAGTGCGAAAAGGGGAAATGGGCGGGAGGGACGGGCGGGGAGACGTGGTACAGAAAGTGACATTTCTTTGGCTTTGCGCGCTTGGCCATTTCAGTGAGAACGGAACCGGATTAAAGCAATAAATGGGTCGCGTTTGATGTTTTTTTCCAAGTTGAAAAACGCTAAACTCCAATGTCCAGGATCCACACGGCTTTACTGTCATTTTAGTGGGATTAAGACCACGTGGAGCGTTGAGGGAAATAGCTTCTTGGGTTTGGCTTCTTTACATATAGAGAACTTTCACTTAATGTATAATATAATCTTTGAATTTTTGATTTATTTAATATAATCTTTGAATTTCTGGTATATATTCAATTTAGTTCTTGAATTATATGAAAATGTTCAATGCTGAATCTAAACTTGAATTCATGAGAGAATAATGTTAAACATTTTCATATAGTTCAATAACTAAATTGAACAAATACAAAAAATTCAAGAACTATATTAAACTAAATTTTAGGGATCTCATTGAACATATTAAAAATCTAAAGATCACATTACACATTTAGGCCAAAATTTAGAGGCTATTTATATCAATATCCCTTTTATCTATAAAGTGGGGCCATTTGGCTTCTTGCCAATCTAGGGTTTGTGCACTAAGCAAGATGAGATCGAACATCAAATTTTTTTTTTTCTCTCCAATTGCGGAGAATCCAAAGCACCATCTGTAGGAGTCCGCGAGAAACTCGGCCATTGGAAATCCATATATCACCTTCACGAGGAAAGGTTTCGATTTTCAGACGACATTGACAATAGAGGCTCTTTAAAAAATAACAACATCGAATGGCGCGGAAAAACTGTTACGTTCTTTATGAATTTGTTACTTAAACGACGCACTACGCCACGGTAAAGTCGACAGGTTTCTTAGGGTCGAGGTCCTAAGGGAAAGATCAAATAGAAGAGGGGGGTAGCCCTCCCCTTCGGGGGACAACCCAATCAAGGTGCCTGGAAAATCCCAGCGACAAAATTATTTTATTCGGCGAGCCCGGCCGTAAACTACAGGATCATTTGAAACAAATAAATGGACAGATGACTCAACGGTCACTTCATCGGATTGTCCTGCCCCTCCGTATCTCCACCGATTCCCCCCGAATTACAATGCCAATCACAGCACGGACCGAATATCTTGGTTTTTGCGATGTATCCATATAATATATATTTTTTCCATTTCTTTTCTTTTCTTTTTCATAAATCATGCATGCAATGCGAGAGAGAGAGAAGCTTGTGGATCAATGACGTCTATCGCTGATTTGCGAAGAACTTTTTTTGGGGGGGGGGAGGGGGAGGGAATTTCAGGGAATTAAAAAAAAAATGAAAAGAAGAAAAAAGCAATTTTTTTCTACCAAACAACACAATTACGTAAAATCAAGAATAAAATAAGGAAGAAAACAAGAGGTGATGGGCCCCCACAAAAAGTTCAAAATGAATTGAGGTGGTAGGGCGCTCCATCTGCCGACGTCTCCTGCCAACATGAGCTCCCTCCCTGCCTCCCCCTCTCTGCTCTGACTTCACACCGCCGCTGGGCCCGGCGGGGGCCCAAAAGTTCTCGGGCCCATCGTTGCCTCCCCCTAAAAAGAAAAAGGCCACGTGGCGGCCGCAGAGGGCGGGGTGAGCGAGCCAGTGGTACCCTTTCTGGGGAAAGAGACAGTTCTTTTAATTCACGCTGGGGCCCGCCGCAGTAACGGCTACATTTTCCTCTGAAGCTCGGAGCTCGAGCCACGTGACCAGAGCCCCCCGCCCCCCACCCCGGGGCTCAGCGTTTGGCGGGAGCCTGCTGCTGCCACGTGGGGGGCCCACACTCCCCGGCCAGCCCGCATAGTTGACCGGCACGTGCTGACTTTTTTTTTTCCCTTTTTACTCCCTCCCTTCGCCAGTGGGACCCACTCCGGCGCAAACTCCAAGACCGGCACGGGAAACGCCCAATGGAGGGAACGAGCGCAAGAGGGCAAAAGCGTCGAATAACAAAAGGCCATGGAAACCCCCCGGATGGTAATTTTCGGGGAAAAGAAAAAAAAAAGGAAAAAAAAAATCGGCTACTGTCACTGTTACATTCTAAAAAAAAAAAAATGAGATGGGGAAAATGTGGATGTTAATGGATGGGATGATTTCGGGTCATGCCGGCGAGTGCTGGGACGTTGGGTCGGCCGACGACGGGATGTCGGGTCCGACTCGGCAGCCTTCGAGCATGAAAACCACGTCAGACATGGTGGGCCGGCCAAGCGGGTCTGGCGTCGTGCAGAGCAGTCCGACCTTCACTCCTAGCAGGAACTCCTCCCACTCGGATGATTCCGGGTCGAGCTCGAGCAGCCCCGGCTCGAGCAGCTCCGTGATCTGGCCCTTCTGGAGCTGTTTCTTGACCCACTTCACGATGTCTTCGTCTTGTGTGAACATCACTGGCCTCTTCCCAGTCAGTAGCTCAAGCAGCACTATGCCGAAGCTGTAGACATCGGATTCCTTGGTAATTTCTCCAGTAAGTACAGCTTCCGGCGATACATAACCCAGCGTGCCAACCGCAGAAGTGGAGGTCTCGGCAGGGGCTGCAACGGTTAGCCGTTCAAGGCCAAAATCTGAGAGATGGGCTTCAAAATCGGCATCAAAGAGCACATTCTGGGGCTTCACATCCCCGTGAAACATCGAGCAAGAGTGGAGAAACGCCAATCCACGGGCAATCCCCAGGGCGATCAGATGGCGCATTGGCCAATTGAGGACGTGGCCATCCTGGTGGGATGCTTCTTGGAGGAGTGTGGCCAGGTTTCCATTGGGCATGTAGTCGTAGACCAGAAGCCTCAAGTCAGGCGCCCCTGCATAGTAGCCACGAAGTACCGTCAAATTTCTGTGCTTCACTTTGCCGAGCGCTTCGGATTCTTTCCTGAACATGTTCTCATCAAGCGATCCGTCGGGAAGTCTTCGGATTGAGAGCACCATCCCATCATTGAAGCAGGCCTTGAAAACCAATCCATACCGCGTCCTGGCTAATACATTCTCTTCGTCAAACTGCCTAGTAGCTTCAATTGTTTCTGCGAGGGTGATTTTGTTGTTGAACATGACGAGCTTCGGAGCTCCATTATCAGTGCTTCCACGTCCTCCGCTTGATCTAGAACTCGCCCTGCCAGGGCTGGTTTTCTTCTCACCGGCTGCCTTTTCTTTCAGCCTCTTGCGCCATCTCAAGAGGCTGTAGATGTAGAAGCAGCAAAATAAGGTTAAAAGGCAAGCTCCAGATGCGACCACAGCAATCAACAGGATCAACTTCTTCCTCCTATGCCCCTCAGTTGAATGCTGGCACTTATTTTGCAGCGGCTTACCACACAAGTTCTGATTATTGGCAAATGCCGAAGAATTGTTGAATCGAGAACCAAGCATTGCAGGAATCTCGCCTTCGAGATTATTCCCCGATACATTGAAACTCGCCAGGCCAGAAATCTGTGTAAAATTGGTAGGGATTCCCCCATCTAAGTTGTTGGTGGAGAGATCTAATTTTTGAAGGTCCGATAGCTCTGTCAATGAGTCAGGAATGCTGCCGGAAAGATGGTTGGAGTCCAGAGACAAAGAAGTCAACGATGAGCACTTTGAGAGCTCTTTTGGGATTTCGCCAGACAAGTTGTTTCTCCCTAAATCAAGTATCTTCAAATGTGACAACTGAGAGAGATCAGAGGGAATATGACCAGAAAATGAATTTGCCCTGAGCTCAAGAACTTCAAGGTCAGAGCAATTTCCTAGCTCCGGTGGGATCAAACCAGAAATCCGGTTCCCCGACAATGAGAGAACCACCAGTGACCGAAGGAACCCGAACGTCAAAGGAAGCTGACCAGAAAAGAAATTGGAACTGAGGTTCAAGTAACGCAAACCCACCAAACTACTAAACCCTTCGGGAACATCACCGGACAAGTTGTTCTCCTGCAGAGCAACCACTTGCAAACTTGGCAAACCAGCAAGCTCAAGTGGCAACTCGCCAGACAAATTCTGCTTGCTCAAATCGAGGGTCGTTAGCTTGAAAAGATTGCCCAAACCAGCTGGAATCGACCCCGAAAGATCATTGTCGCTCATGTTTAAGACCACTAACCTGCTCAAATTCCCAATATTCGCAGGCACCTGACCCGAGAACTTATTTCCACTCAGGTCCAATGTAGTCAAATTGCTCATCCCCATCATCTGCTCCGGCAAGGTACCGGTGAAGCTGTTGCCCCTTAAATTCAATGTCTCAAGCCCCGTGAGATTACTGATGCTTGCGGGAACTAAACCCGAGAACAGATTACCCCCAAGAGACAGAACTTTTAAACCTCTGAATTCGCCTAAAAATCCAGGAACCTCCCCAGTAAGTCTATTCCCTTCGAGATCAAGCACCTGCAAAGAACTGCAGTTTCGGATCTCGACGGGAATGGCTCCACCGAAAGAGTTATTCCCCAACCTCAGTTCCTCCAATCTGAACAAATTCCCAATCTCACCAGGAAGTGGACCGGAAAGCAAGTTCCTCGAAAAATCTAACGCGGTTAAAGTGGATACATTGGTTAACCACGAAGGAAACGTGCCCGTTATTAAATTCTCCTGGAGATCCAAAACTTGCAAGACGCCGAAACACGCCATGGTCTTCGGACCAATGATGTCCGTGAGCCCATTAAAGCCGAGTTGAACGATTCTAAGAGACGGCGAGTTACCTGTCACGTTGCAGAACAGCGAAGCCGGCACTGAGCCGGAGAAATTATTCCGTGAGAGCGCGACCACCTGGAGCTTCTGGAGGGCGCCAACGGCCGAAGGTATCACTCCACTGAGCGCATTCCCCTCGGCGCTCAAATGCACGAGCGAAGAACAGTTAGCGATTGCAGAGGGTAAAGTTCCATCCAATAGGTTGTAATCGAGCCAGAGGTACTCCAACTCCTGGAGCTCCCCGAACAGTGCGGGAATCTCGCCGGTGAAGTTGTTATACGAGAGATTGATGAGCTTCAACTGAGACAAGTTGGATAGGCTTCGAGGAATGTCACCGGAGAAGGAGTTGGACGAGAGATCGAGATACCGGAGGTTGACCGGGAGGCCGCCGGCTATCTCGCCAGAGAGGCGGTTCTGCGCCAGGTTCAGGACGTGGAGATCCGTGAGGTTCGCCATCTCCGGCGGGAGGTCGCCGGAGAACGAGTTGTACTGCAGGAAGACGGCGGTCAGGCGGCTGCATTTGGCGAGGGATGCGGGGATGGTCCCGTTGAAGGAGTTGGACCTGAGGCTGAGCTTGCTCAGCATGGCGAGGCCGGAGATACGGTCGGTGAGCCGGCCGGCGAGCTGGAGCCGGGGGAGTCGGAGCTCAGTGACGCGGCCGGCGGTGCAGGTGACGCCGCGCCAGTCGCAGGGGGCGGACGGCGTGGACGGATCCCAGCCGTCGAGCGCGCCGAGCGGGTCGTGGAGGTCGAGCTTGAAGGAGGTGAGGGACTCGATTTCGGCGACCGCCTCGGCGCTCCTGGCGGCGCGGGTCGGGGGCGGCACGGAGAGCGCAACCGCGACGACGAGCAGGGCGGCGAGGACTAGGAGCGGAGAAGAAGCAGGCATGGCGAGACGATTGGAGAGGAAGGCAGGAGGGAGGAGGGAGGCTGGGAAACGGCTTAGGGACGCGTGGCGGAGCGAGAGGCTGCCGTCGTCGTCGTCGCCGCCGCCGCCGCCGCCGTCGCCATTTCTGAAGCGGAAGAGAGGAGAGGAGAGCGAGAGTAATGCTGCTGCAGAGAAGTGAGAGAGAGAGAGAGAAGGGGAGAGGAGAGGTTGTTCGCTACTACTTCTACTGTGGGGGGTTTTTTGTTTTGTCGCTATTTCCCCTCTCTTTTCAAAACCCGAAAAAGGCTTTTCCGGTGGTGGGGCCGGGTCGGGTCCAGTTCCATTTTTTGGTTTTTAATTTTCTTTTTGGTTTTTATTTATTTTTATCCGTAGGAGGGGGTGATGAGATGCGGGCTGAATCATTGGGGGCCAAGGACTACACTCAAAGGCCAGTTTGCCTAGTGGGAGGATTTTCACCTCCCCTTTTTACTAACCTTTATTATACCAACTTATCAATTACTCCAATAATCTCTATTGAAATTGCGATGAAGCCTACTCTCTCCATCAAAAAAGCTCTGAAATTCCCACCCAATATTTTTTTTCCCGAGTTATAAGATTTCTCACCCAATGATAGATCTTTCGCATATTTTAACCTCTTGAGCTTTTAAGGATATGCTCGGATCTATAAAATTTTTATTTCGTTTGGTTGCTATTTTCCCTCTTTTCAAAATCCGAAAAAGGCTACTCCAATGGTGGGGCCGGGTCGAGTCGAGTTCCTTTTATTGATTTATTTATTTATATTTTTTTAAAGAAAATTCCCAGCCTTATGAGGGGGAAGAAGAGAGGAGATGCGAGCTGAATGATTTGGGTTGTCATCTTAACTTTGCCTTTAAAAAGGCATGATTATTATTAGGGGAAGGGGGGGGTAGGGGAGGTGCTTAATCCTTTTTTGATTAACTGGCGGGCTACTCATTAAATGACCCATTTCGGGGAAGCCGAATAAAGGCGCGAAAAGGGCGAGATTTGTGGCCGCGCTGTGCCCCCAAATGGGAAGTTTTAATTTTATCGTCTATGTTACTTGTCTTGGACATCATGATGTTTGCCCAAAACCACCTCATTTTCTTTCTCAAGACTCGGGATTTAGATTAAATTTGAACTTTCTTTTTACAAGTTTCTCTAGAAATAATTTCTCCATAAATAAGGTCATGGGTCGATAAATTCTTAATCACGGAATAGCCCGCAGAACAATAACCGGTGATTTGAGAACTTCAGTATGAATAATGACATCTTCGATACCGAATTAGATCGCATCCAATTTAGCTCGGACATTCAACCTCACCCCCCTCCCCCGAGCGAGATGCATAAAATGTTTCGGTACAACAATTGAATTTCGGCCTATTACAGTCTCGTTGAGAGAGCGATATCATCTCTTAACTAGTTTGTCCATAAGTAACTGATCTGCCTCTAGAATTCCTCTAAGATGGTAATCATCGCATTTTAGGATTCCTAGCACAAGTGCCCTTATGCCACTTTTACAAACCAATCGTATCATCCCTTTTGCATGACTTGCTCTTCCCCTCGATGTCACAACTCTTCGCTCTTTAGCTCACAAGGGCATGGGACAATTTGGCCCGTGACACTAACATCTATGCAAAGAACGAGTGACGTTTGATTTGCTCAATAATAAACCATTTCAAACCTAATAATTAAAGAGCCATCATCTTTCTCAAGGCCACAAGTTTAGCCCACATTGTGAGCAACATCTAAACACCGAGTATTGTGCTACCTAATCGTGATATACCTTTTGTGGAGAAACTTTGTAGATGTAATGACAGACTTGTTGACTTGAGCTTTTAAATCACGGGTTTGCGAAATATCCGTTTTAAATTGCGCATTTTATAGATGACATGACGCCCTTATTATAGCGTCCAAAAATAGTGGCCAGCATTGGTCACCCTTTCCAATCCCTTCACTAATGAAAAAAAGAGAAAGAAGAAGAAGCATGGTCGGTCTTTCTCTTGAGTAAATGAACCTTTTTTATTTGAATTTGGCCTCCCAAACACAAATTTTTCTGAGGATATACAGCGTGAAGACTTAAAGGTCGAGAGTTATCCACTTTTGCGGCGTTATGCCAACTAGATTGTTTGCATTTTGAAACTCGTATTTGCCCCCCGCCCTTCAATTGTGGAATTCAAAGAGCTAAAAAAAGTCAAAAAGATGCTGCTGCACTTGTCTCGTCTCTCCCTCCATCCCAAATTTGCCTAAATCCTAATATCAATTACACGAAAAAATATATATATTTATACATAAAAGGAATAAGTATACTAAAAATCTTAAAATTTATTATGAAAGTGTAATTCATTCATAAAATTTCAAAAAATTCAATTAAATTTTAAAACTCATCACGAAAGTACAATTAAAAAATATAATCAAATCATAAACTCGTCACAAAAGTATAATTGAATTATAAAATTTTCAAAAAGTTTTATCGAAAAAAGAATTTGATTTAATTAATTTAATAAGTTTTAGAACTTTGTTGTAATTTTAAAAAATTGCAAGACTCAAACATATTTTCGCAACAAATATGATGACTTAATTGAATTTAAAAATTTTTAGTACTCAATTATATTTTGTTAATAAGTTTTATTTCTTTTAATCCACTTATTCCTATGTATAATTCCATGCTCCTTAATCCTGTCCATAATTAATAATTCTGCACCCCGGGGACGACAACCCCCATAAGTTCACATGTTGTATCGAACAAGATGGTTTGATAAAAAAGCCTTCCCCCCATCATGATTGACACTTGACAGGAGGGGGAAATGCTGTCCCAATCCACGTAAAACTCCCTCCTTTTTCCCCCATTAAACCTCTGCTTGCTTGCTGTTGCTGTCGCTGTCCTCCTTTTGACTTTCTTGCGAGTAATGTCTGTTTCTCGCCTCTTTTCATTGGCGTTGCTTTTGCACTGTCGTTTGACCGGGAGAGGTGCTGCCGCTTTTCAACAACCCGAAAAATTTGCCATTCGCTGTGTCTCTACTTCCCCCTGTGATTGGGTCAAAGATTACTATAAAGAAGAAGATGGAAGGATGGAGGGATGGAGAGGGTTAGGTTGAGTAAAGGTGGAGGAGGAGGAAATCCCGTAAAGAGCACCATCATGCCTTCCTTTTTCAAAAGGCGGATCGAGCACTCGACGCCATGGAGGGAACCAAGTACAGGCACAGTAAAAAGGGGATTTCGAGTTTTGTTCTCATTCTGAAGGCGAGATATCCTCGGTGGGTCGAGACGGGAGGTCGCATTCGGAGCGGTCTCGAGAGGAGGAAGGTCGTGCTGGGCTGGGATGGTCTCGTCCTGCATCAATGCTATTCCGTTCCGATCCAAAGGGCAGTCAAAGTGAACGGATGAGCTGCATGACTGGCCCCGAGATATAGATGCTTTAGGGTCATAAAGGGAGGAGCAGTGAGAACGTGCCGGGTCTTTAAAAGCCTAGGAAGAAAAAAGAGTAAAGGGTCCGGCTCCATTAGTGAGGTCATGCTGGTGATGCGCCCTTTTCGGCATGCCCGCGACAGCTATGGGAAATTATTACACCGGGGCATTTTGCTGATATGACTCCACACGCAGATCACTTTCATGTACATATTTAACTCGCGTCGGCATCGTCGCTGCTGCTTGCACTGAGCGCATTATTCCCCGGATCTGCAAAGTCTGGAATTCACTCGACCTTTCGGCTCGCGTCTCGGGTCGAGGATCTATGGATTAGCATGACGAAAGGCGATGGAGAAACATAAACTAAGGACCGCGAACCCGGGAATTTGTTGGGGAGAAAAGACAAGACGGGAACAAAAGAGGGAAAGCAGTGCTATGATGAGGCAGCTTAGTGGATGTTTCTGGTTAGATCCAAAGCGAAAGGCCCACGTATTAAAGCCCTGTGGACACACCTGAAATGGGGCACTGAGCCTAAAAGAAATTCTAGTTTCTGGTGCGGACAAGGGACAGATCCCCTGTTTTGGGGGGGATCATTGTCCTAATTTAAACACTCCCCTGCATGGAGGAGCCCTTAGAGAGAGAGAGAGAGAGAGAGAGAGAGAGTTCCAAGCATGAATCATGAGTGCTTTGTAGATACAGTTCCGATGAGATGAGTTTATTGTCCGAAGTTGTTCGAAGTAAGATGGACCGTGTTTAAGATATTTGAGCTTAGGCTTTGTTAATCTGGACAATCATTTAAATCCTTGCCCAATGTGACGCTGACATTCCAAACCTTTTTATGTCATCAAGAACTCTTAGCATCTACCGATGCTCCTTCACTGCATCCATCCATCTAAAATTCTACGCGACAGCTTACCTAAACGACAGGCAGACAATTTGTATGGAAAGCCATCTGCTTACGACGGTGATGTCTCGGAGTCAGAGGAACCCACGATGCCCATTGGTCGATTCCGTTCGATTCGTGCTGCGCGAGGAGATCTAGATCTTTGGCCGTCTATTTTTCGGTTCATCCTGGAATTTGTATGGGGCATCATGTATTCAATTGAATATCAAGTTCTGGGCTTGGTTCGACGGGATTAGCTCGTCAGTCCTCACCGAGACAGCTCGATAGCTTCAAACGAACCCATTTGGATTTGGATTGTGGCGGATCGGGTTGATCTGGGGGGGCCCGTTGGGCCTATCGCGGCCCAAAATTCAAAGAACTTTCTTGTGCTACAAACGGGTCCAGTGATATTGCATATGTGGCCCTTGTATCACACGAATAGTGGGTGGATAATTAAGATTGTAAGTTCTTTCTAGGAAATTTTTGCAAAAAAGAGGTTCTTTATGAGAAAATAGAAGGAAGTTTCTCATATCACACGAATAGCGGGTGTATAATTAAGATTATAAGTTCGAAATCTTAGCAAAAAAGAAAAAAGTTATTTATGAGAAAATAGAAGGAAGTTTCTCATATCACACGAATAGTGGGTGTATAATTAAGATTATAAGTTCGAAATCTTAGCAAAAAAGAAAAAATTTATTTATGAGAAAATAGAAGGAAGTTTCTTTTTCCCAAATGATGGCAAATAGTTGTCTACTCGTTTTTAGATTTCAACCAAACACCGGAAGATATTACTATATTCTTGAAAAATGCCTTCTTCAAAGCCATTATTCTTAAATGCCAAATTTTCTACGACAGAAATGGAGTCTACATGTGTGCTTTTTTTTTTAAAAGTAAGGGTGCATTTGTTTCGTGAAGGACTTTACACAAAAAGAAATGGTTTTACTTGAAATAAACCTACAGGAAGGCTCCATTCGTTTCGCGTATAATGTGACATTTTTGGAATATATTTTTCAGGTAGTCATTTTTCAAGAAAAACGTAATTATTTTTTGGTGTAAGGTGAAACATGAAAATGAAGTGGAAAATATTTTCGGCTATTCGGTGGAGAAAATATTTTCCTTTATGCACTCTTTTTTTCAATAAATTTATTATTATGTTATTTCTAAAATTGATTTTTAATTATTCGTTATTTTTTAAAATTCGATTACTAAATTATTTTTTATTTTTTTATTTTTATTTTCTTTTTTTCTATAGTCCCCCTTCTTCCTTGGTTGGTTGCCAACCACGACAACAATTGGTGATCAACCATAGGCTACCCTCAAGCTAGCCTCACTAGTGAGGCTTGCCCACCTCTAGCAACCTCAGACTCATGGCTCACTGACGAGGCAAGCTCGCCCGATCTACTCAAAGTTGAGGCTTGGGTCTCGCTAGATTGACAACACTTGAGCATTGTTAGATGGCGGTGAGGCTCCCCTATGGCCAATGGTTAGCCGACGCGTAGTCGGCAACTGGCTGAAAAAGAAGAGGAGAAAAAGAAAAGAAAAATAAAAAACAATTTTATTAAAAAATAAAAAAAATTGAATTTTTAGAAAAATAAAAAATTTCGAATTTAAAAAAAAAAAAATAGAAAGAAAGAAGTGGGGACTAGTAGGGGATTTGAGATAAGAGAGAGTGAAGCGGGGAAAACATTTTCCCTCATTTTAAAAGACTTTTTTTCTCTAATAAAAAATGTTTTTTCCAATGAATTTATTTTCTGTAAAACGAACGCCAGAAAATCCGGAAAAATATTTTTCTATAAGTTATTTTTGTGAAACGAACAGAGCCGAAAATTATTCTTCGTTCTTTTTCTTTGATTTGAAGTCTATGTTGGAAAGAAATGAAGTGGTAAGTACATCTACTTTGACATTTTAACAAATACTTCGTGTGCTCTTCACCTCAAGCCATGAGATAGGGTTTTTTAAGATGGAAAATCATACATCAAAAGTATTATTTCAAAACATGATTTGTAAAATTATTAATCAAAACGGAAGAAATGAATTATGGATGCCAGTGAGGATATGAAAGAGAGAGTGTGTTAAAACTCTAAGCCTATTAGTAGTTGTTAGATGTCTCGTGACATGGAATGACTTAGTTAATAAAAATGTTTTGCCCTCACTGGAAAGGAGAAGTCATTTTCTTGATTTTAAGTATATGTATTATCTTCAATTGAAAATACATTTAAGTTGACTTACCATTTTCAAGTGCAAAACATCAAAAATTCTAGAAAATATATTTGCCTGATTTCTATTCAATAAAACAAGGGGAAAATTCCAAAAAATTGCCCTAAATGTTTGTATTTTCTTAAACAATGGCTCAAAGTGGACCTTATTTCTAATAAGGGTATGAAGTAAATCTTGTATCAAATAAGGGCATCAAGTGGTACACCTGTCAAAATGGGTGTATAACCCATTTATGACCCATTTAAATATTAAATGGGTCATAAATGGGTCAGGCTTCCTTTTAGTATAACCCATATATTACCCATTTAAAGAAAACCTGACCCATTTATAACCCATTTAATATTTAAATGGGTCATAAATTGGTTATACACCAATTTTGACAAGTGTATATATAATGGGTTTAAAAATTAAAAATACTAAAATACATGAGTTGTTAATGAACTTGAATAAGTTTAAAATCTTTAAAAAAGATTATAAGAATAAATTTTCCTAAATTTAGTCATATAGAGAAATGTTTTAATAATATGGGTCGGGTCGGGTATGGGTTGGGTTGGGTATGGGTCAAAAATTTTATATTATGCTTAAATGGGTCATAAACGGGTTAATGGGTCAATTTGGGTCAGACCATTTATGACCCGACCCAAACCCAACCCAACCCACCCGTTTAACAGGTCTACCAAGTGGTTATATTTGTTTCAAATAAAGACTTACCTTTCCGACGATAAGGGCATTTTCATAATCTATCGTTTTATCTTCTTTCTTCTTCTTTTTTCCTTTTTCCTTTTTTTTTCTTCTGGTTCATCTTCTTCTCTGTCACTAGTGGCTGCCTGGCCACCAACGAAGCCCATAGAGGGCTAGGCGAGGGTCGCCCTCGCTTGATTCGGCAAGAGACGGCTTCGCCCTAGCTGAGGTTGGCCCTTGCGGCCACACTTGAGGCCGGCCCTCGCCAACCAACAAGGGCAAGGCTAACCCTTGCCTCATAGTTGCCCATGAGGTTAGCCCTCGTCAACCGTAAGGCAAGGGTCGTCTCGCTCTCGCCGGTCGCCGGCAAAGCCGACCTCTGTAGATTTCGACCCCAGGCGAGGGTCGGCCTCCTCTAAGATGATGCTGACCCTCACCAGATCTAGCGAGGTCGGCCTCACTCGTGGTTGGTGGGGGCTAGCCTCACTCGCAGCCAACGAGGGTTGGCCTCCCCTATAGTCGGCAAGGGCGACCTTCATTGGTGGTCGGTCGGGCACCAGCAATGAAGAAGATGAAACAGGAAAAAAAAAGGAAAAAGAAAAAGAAAAACTGGCAAATGATGAAGATGCCCTTAGCTAGTTGGAAAATTTAGCCAATTGATGATTAGTGATATCTGACCCTTATTTGAAACAATCATAATCGCTTCATACCCTTATTTGAAACAACTATGATCACTTCAAGCCTTTATTTGGAATAGAGTCCACTTTAAGCTCTTATTTGAAAAACTAAGGGCACTTGGGACCCGTTTTTTGAATTTTTCCTAAAACAAGCACACCCTAAAGACCAGTTTATTTTAGGAAAAATGAATGACTTGGAAAACATTTATCCAATAACTATTGCTTATAAAGATAAATGAATGAAAAATATTTTCGTCGTCCACAAAAATATTAAGACAAATTGTTGTCGATAATGAAATTATGTTATGTTCATTAATTATTTTACGCAATAAAAGTCATTGTATTTAGGAAAATATTTTTTAAATCATTCATTCATATGCAATTCCCCCTATCCGCCAAAATTGAGTTATGTCAATATTACCAAAATGCTGCCAAAGTAGAATAAATTCCACGGAAAATCTTTAACCCAAAGTCTCCAAATACTAAATCTTAGCCACCATCTGCCTCAAAATTGCCTTTGCCGAATGAATTGTAAGTAGGCCGATAACATGCATCAAGAGGGGACGAATAAAAGACAACTAAGCATTTGGTCATACTTATTATCTCACAATATCTTCTCCAATTTGGTCATGATGCCTACACAATCATTGACAAGTTTTCCCTTTGTTCACTAAAAATATGAACCGTCTAAATTAAAAGTTTTATATGGAAGCTAAAATGACTACTGTTAAATAGTCAAATTTGGACTAAATTTGTCAAATTAAAAAATTTATAATCGAATTAGTCACTGTATAATAAATTTAGATACGTTTGGTTCAGCTATCTTAGGGAAAATACTTAGTTGTTTGGCAAGCCTTGCTGATGGACTTTTGGCTAAATGCTAGCTTTGGGAAAGTTACAAGTCCAGTGCTAGTAGGGATTAACTTTGAGCTTTCAGCATATGGTTAAATGTTGAAACTAATTTTTATCTTCCAAAACTATTGTCACCAATTTTTTAGTTTTATAGTTTTGCCCCTTGTCATTATTGTTCATCTTCTTTACAGACATGGTTGCACGACCCCAGATTGACCCTTGTTGAGGGTGCCCAACCTTGGGTAACAATTGCTGGCGCTAGTTTGGCTAGCCAGTGGCATTAGCCCTTCGTCAAAGCCGGCAAAAGGGTTGATATTTTTTAATAAAAAAGAAGAAAAATTAAATCCAAAAACCTATTGCAATTTTTTTTTTTAACCAAACAATACTTATGTCAAAGTAGCTTTGCAAAATGACTTATTACTAAATGTGATTTGTATTTCCCTAAAACCCTTTAGGTTAAAAGCATTTGCATTGCTCCACTCATTTTGAAAATCAAATCAAGCGTAGCCTTAATACTTTTAGAACAATTATTAGGGGTGATCAGGTCCACGGTGGTAGGGTCCAGACCTGGACCTTATACTTGACCCTGTTATAACTGGTTCTTCTTTTTTAGACTTGTACCCTACCATGTTTTTATTGGACTATGCTTTGGACCCGATCCTGTTTTTTCGATCTGGGAACAGGGTCAATCCTGTTTTTATTGGAATCTATTTTTCAACCGTTCAATCTCCTATACGGTTTCGAATTTTACATTAATTAGCGAAAAGACAACAATATAATTCTTCTAATATTATAAGCCAAAGCAAAAATCCTAATAATGCATAAATATTAGCAACAAATATGGATCTAATATTAGTCTCATTCCCACAAATACTTCTAATATGACCTAATGTGCTTACTTATGTATATGCGATGGAGCTCTTATTAAGAAGACATCTTTATTGAGTTGGACTGAGAATGCTTTAATTAGTGTTACAATAGTTAGTAGCATTTGTCCCGTGATTATAGTAATAGATTAAAAAAGAAAAAAAATGCATGATAACAGTTTTTTTTTAACAATTCTTTCAAAACAATTATCTCTTAACTTGATTTAGAGAGAAATTTTCTTTTTTTTTAGATTTTTTCGAAGACAAAGAGATTCAAAAAGCATTATACAGAAAGAAGTTTTTTTTTTTAACAGGGTAAAAACCGGTTCCAAAACCGGTCTGGTTCTAGGTGGGTCTTTGCTTGGATCCTGTTCCTAGACCGGTTTCAACTAGTTTCTAAAAATTGGAATCGATTCTCGAACCGGTTTAACCGGGAACCGGTTCCCAACCTTGTTTTTTGGGTGGTCTGATCCGGGTTCCGAGTAAACCTGGTCCAGTTGCACAACCCTAATAATTATCCCTCTATTTCCATTAAGGTCCCCCAATGTTTTGAAAGTTTTCTGTTACTTTTCTATGCTGTCAGTAGAAATACTGAATTCTTTAATAAAAAACTCAAATCTTCATCACCTAATTAGCTGGTGATTTGGCTTGAAGTTGATGAGTACCGAGAGGTTCAAGATGAACAATGGATTTCTTCAGATGTCATATATTTATTTATTTTTAATGTATCGCAGTTATGAGCCACTCGTTTTTATAGTGCGTGCGTGCATCAATGCTATGCAATATGGAGGTTGATGCGAACCTCATTTGTGCACACACGTGGATATATAATGTGGTGGACCTATGTGTTCTTTGGATTTTGTATAAAATTTGTTCTATTGGCCTATGTGTCGCCCATCTTGCTCATATTTAATTTTGTACTATGTCGCATGTGTACCCATGTATAAGTTGTAAATTATATTTCATAGAGACTATAACACAAATGGTTTTTGAACTTACATCAAATGTATGATGTCTTTTTTGAATTTTTGATTTATTTGATGTGATATATGAATTTTTGTCTAATATGTAATGTTGTTCCTAAATTTCTTATTTATTTAATATGATTCCTAAATTACCGATAAATATTCAATATAGTCCCTAAATTGTGTGAACATGTTACAACGTGGAATGTTGGACCAAAGTTTAGGAATTGCATTAAATAAATTAAAAATTAAGAGACAACACATTGGATCAAAATTCATTGATTGTTTGTGTTAATTTCTCCTATTTCATACTCACTCACAAGGAAACATGCCCAGAAAATTATTGTAGGTGAACCTTGCTTAGTCAATGTAGGGTCAATTTGAGACTATCGAACCAATCTCGATTCATCTCCATTTTCTCGGGATATTTTAGAGAGTTTTTGGCTTAATGACTCAAAGTGGGAACCCTCAAGAATACACGGCTCGAGCTGCAATGGGCTTAATGCCAGTCCATGTCATCTCGGTATGCAAAAGCTTAAATAGATTGATGCCTATGTGACGCACCATTACCCCTTTCATTAATTTTTTCCTACGATAAGGATTGTTACATGGTAAGATCTCAAAAACTTAACATACTAGCCATACAATTGCAAGAACTTCCACTGCCTATGGAGCATGCTAGGAAGGTCAACATCTCATCGTATATGCTTTCCATCCCATTTGGTTTATTAGCACAACTCATGCATAACGTCTCTTAACCATGGCCTTGGATATTTGGTTTTCGGTTAAAAGGTAACCTCATCAAGGTCGGGAGATTTCTCTCTATAAAGGCTTCTTGCGCCAATCAATTTGATTCATAGGACTATTGAGATGAGTTCATTATTTTAACGTATTGAGTGTTCGTACGCCTCTCGCTCTCAAATAATATTGTATCTTTTTTCTTTTTTGGTCTTGTATCCAACAATGCCTCTCTTCTTACTTTGAGAAAATATTCAGTGGTTAGCAATCACCACGTCATCGTCCTACGTGGCACGCGCGAGCCTAGGTGGTTCCATTGATAGGTCGACACGTGTCCTTCGGCTTGGACTGGCTGGAAAATAAAAAAGTGGAGGATTTCTTGTTCTCTCTCCTCTGCTGCGGAGAGAAAAGGGACTGACAGAAGCAATATTTAATGTTTTTGCCGCTCAAAAACCTCTCTCCTCTTTTCAATTTTCAAGCATTTTTTTTGCCTTCTCCTTTGTCTAGCCGAGAAGAGAGAATAGAGACACCATCTCTCTTTCTCCAGCGCGCTCGACCGCCTTCACCTTCGCCTTCGCCTCCCCTCCCTCAAAGCCCCCGTCGGTCGCAGGCGCTGCTGCTTAGATGAGTCTCAAGCCCCTTCGCCTCTGCCGTAGCACACCCGACCACCTTCGCCTCCCCCTCCCCCAAAGCACCCTTCGATCGCAGGTGTTGCTGCTCATATGGGGTCGCAGCTGCTGATCCCGAGCCCCCTTGGCCTCCGTCGTCGCCTCCGAAGCCTCATCGGTGGCTATGATTCATCAGTTGAGTCCTCTCTCTCCCGCGCAAGCTCGTGCCGGTCTCTTGGGAAGTCGCAGGTGTTTGTTTTAGCTTACCGAGTCTCATTGTCCCTTCACGTTTCCTTATGGGAAGATGCACTTGAAACCTTGACCAGTTAAGAACTGAAATGTTGGCTAGTTTTGTGATGGGTGTCCGCGTGGTCACTGACAAAGTAAATTTGTCCGAACCATATTCAGTGCTTCTTGTGACAACGATTCTAAGTTCTCTTTTTTCTCAGCCTCTAGTTGGAAAAGAAAGAGCCTCTGAAGTAGGCAAATGGGAGGAAAGGGAAATCAAAGTTTCCGAGATCAGAAGAGGGCATGCTTGCTTAAACGTGTTGAGTGTTCTTTGGTTATGTAAGACTCTTAATGAATAATGATTTCTCTTCTTGGTTTCTCCAAAATAGCAGGCCTTGAGGATATTGGTGCAATGACGGAAAGTGCAGACTTGTTGAAGTCTTTGAACGTTGAACGCCAATGAACAAAGAAAGAACTGGCAAAATATGCAGAGAAGCCAGCTAAGAATGTGAAAGCAATATGCAGCACCTGCATCATCCAACAGCCTCGCTGAAGTTCCCTTGCAGGATAGTTCTTCAGGATAGGCCTGCATCCCCTACTAGGACAGCTTTGACTCACATAGTAATCTCAATCGATTGCAAGAATGCCAATGCAAAATGCAGCCCCAACTTCATCCATCTGCCATGTATTTTCCTTTCTTAACCAAAGGCATTTTGTGAAAATATAAAAATCAAAGTGTGTAATCAACTAGAAAAAGAGAGAAATCTCCTTGTTCAGCTTACAATATTTGAGCATCTGTCGTGTATGTTTCATCGTATATAGCCGTAGTTTCGTTAAGGGAGACATGTCACAGTATTTCGGATGGCCATTTTGGCAACTTCGTCACTTTAAGATGCATTGCGGTATCCCCACCATCTCCTCAAATGTCAAACGAAGTGAGGATATGATGCTGAGAAAAACTGAATGTTCTGGGGATTATATGCCCAGCATTGCAAAGAACATTCTCTCAAAAAATTATGGATATGAATTAAAGGGTTACCCACCTGTCTCATTTCCCCATTCTTCCATTGAGAATTAGCTCAATGGTTTTCGGATGCAGAAACTGTTCATTGGCTCGATGGTTTAACTGGTCATATTGAAGAATAAACTAACACAACTCATGGTTTTGTTAATTCAAAGCCTACCAAGGGTCTGCTATGCTTGCCCTCACGTTAACTGAAAATAGAGGACTGGATCTAGTCGAAGCCTATGGCACGATGTTAGAAATGCACAAGGGATTTTTCCACATGATGTGAGGAAATGCTCCAGAACATCAACAGATAACAGACCACTTTCCACAAGCACACGTTGAGACTAGAAACAAAAGCACTTCTCAAAGGACAATACACAGCATGCCAATTTTGATCAGTTGGCCGATTTTCCCTGACCCGAATCAAAACCGCCCGTAAACCAAGACCCCCTTCATCGCCAAGCCTCCGTTAACTCTGCCCTCGGATTTATGCTGCCAATGATATTGCCCTTCTGAGTCGGTGTTGCTTTCTGAACAATCGGCCCCTCTTTCACCTTCATTGATCGTCTCCTGAAATTGGAACTGCCCTTTGGAATGATCCTCCTCACGGCCCCATTATAATCGCCAGAAGGACCATTGCAGACTTCGCTCTTTAGCAAACGAATTTGGGACACAGCTTCGCAGGGACAATTGTCAACTAGAGTATGGTTTCCGCTGGGGATTATATTCTCGATGGAGGATAACTTTTGAGGTTCAGTTTTGGTTAAAAGATCGTGTTCAGTAGAACGAGAAGAACACTCCGCAGCAGGTTCTTCCTTGACATAAAGTTCCTCTTTTCTGCATCCCTCTTCAGCTTCGGCTTCTTCGGACAATGGGACAGAAGAACTCTGAGGCCCGGTGCCATCAGAAGGATCCGCATTAAGAGGAGGCGGATACTCAATGGGGGAGTCGCCCCTTTCTCTCAGTGTCTTCTCAATAAGAGTTCTCAAGAAGTTCATCACTTTAATACTCAAAGACATCGCCGAAAGGAAGTCCATTCTTCAAACAAAAACCTGAGAAAGCAAATCATCGCCGAAAGGAAGTCCATGCTTCAAACAACCGAGTCCGACCCACTGCGATGTCCAAACTATTTACATCCCAACTGGTCTCGGAAACTTTGATTTCCCTTTCCTCCGATTTGCCTACTTGAGGCTCTTTCTTTTCCAAGCGGAGGCTGAGAAAAAAGAGAGAACTTAGAATCGTTGTCACAAGAAGCACTGAATATGGTTCGGACAAATTTACTTTGTCAGTGACCACGCGGACACCCATCACAAAACTAGCCAACATTTCAGTTCTTAACTGGTCAAGGTTTCAAATGCACTTTCTCATAAGACAAGGAAACGTGAAGGGACAATGAGACTCGGTAAGCTAAAACAAACACATGCGACTTCCCAAGAGACCGGCACGAGCTTGCGAGAGAGAGAGAGGAGTCAACTGATGAATCATAGCCACCGATGAGGCTTCGGAGGCGACGACGGAGGCGAAGGGGGCTCGGGACCAGCAGCTGCGACCCCATATGAGCAGCAGCACTGCGATCGAAGGGTGCTTTGGGGGAGGGGAGGCGAAGGCGGTCGGGTGTGCTACGGCGAGGCGAAGGGGCTTGAGACTCATCGAGCAGCAGCGCGCGCTGCGCGACGGGGACTTTGAGGGAGGCGAGGCGAAGGTGAAGGTGAAGGCGGTCGAGCGCGCTGGAGAAAGAGAGATGGTGTCTCTGTTCTCTCTTCTCGGCTAGACAAAGGAGAAGGCAAAAAAAATGCTTGAAAATTGAAAAGAGGAAAGAGGTTTTTGAGCGGCAAAAACATTAAATATTGCTTCTGTCAGTCCCTTTTCTCTCCGCAGCAGAGGAGAGAGAACAAGAAATCCTCCGCTTTTTTATTTTCCAGCCGGTCCAAGCCGAAGGACACGTGTCGACCTATCAATGGAACCACTTAGGCTCGCGCGCGCCACGTAGGACGATGACGTGGTGATTGCTAACCACTGAATATTTTCTCTCTTACTTTACGTTTTAAAGATGCCGGAGTCTTAGACAAGACCTAAAGCGAAGCGTTTTGATGTGTTGATTAGGACGCAAAAGGTCAATCCTCGTATCCTAACAAAGGATCCCACGTCGGATTTCGGATTTCTCTAGATAGGGTCCTCTAACCATGGATAAAAAAATAGTTACCCAAGAACATCACGGATAATCGGGCACATCAGATGGGAAAATAAATACGAAAGTCTCTAGAAATCCGAGGACCCCACGCGACAACGCGAGCCGCAACACGTGGCCGTATGAGATCGTGATCATTTTCGTCTTCGCCCCCTTTCATAAGCCAAAGAACACGGAAAACCATCACATACACCGCAGCGACAAACATGGGAAGATGACAGACATTGTGGAGAGGGAGAGAGGAGAGGGAGAGAGGAGGAGGACGAGGGAAGGTGGGGCCCTCGGGTGGGGAGGGGTCAGATATGAAACTGGTGGACGAGGATGATCGGGAGGCCACTGTCAAGCCCCACTGCTGCTCAAGCTTTGTGGCTCAAAACTGCTCCCGACGCCACTGTTTCACTTAACCAAGTTTTGATTTTGACGAGTCCTTTTGACAAAAACGAAGGAAAACTTCACAACCCATCTCTCTCTCTCTGCTGTACTGCGTGTCTGTGACCAACCAAATCAATATAATAAACGCCAGCAACATTTTCGTTCTGGAATCTGCCTTTTTGTTTTGGCCAAAACCAAACCCTTTCCTCTCCCCATCTTGAACTCCTCCTCATCCAAGGTTGTCTTTCGTCTCTCTTTCTCTCTCTATTCCTAGTCCTCCCCAACCCGACACCATATAATTTCCTCCCCTACCCTTTCTCAATCCGTCGAAAGAGAAGGCGGTGGTTGCGCCTGAAGCTCTATCCTTTTCTGGGTTTGTCCCACTTTGAGCTGAGGGCGGGCATTCTTGTTTTTCTTGGGTTTGCTGCTGTTGGGTATTGATTGCTTTTTTTCCTGGAGAGATGAGAGTGGAGGGTGGTGGTGATAATAGTAGGCATGCGGACCCTCTGTGACGCTTGCGAGAGCGCCGCCGCCGTCGTCTTCTGCGCCGCCGACGAGGCGGCTCTTTGCAGTGCCTGCGACGACAAGGTCTCTCGCTCTTTTCTTGAATTATTCTCCTTTGTATGGTTCGTGAATTGGGCTGATATATTTAGATGTCCTCGTCGTCTCTAGGATGAGTGAGGTGTTGCATGTGGAATCGATTTGCGAGCGTTGTTGTTGATGGCTTTTACGAGCTTAGAGATGATTATGGTGGGTGGCTCGGTGAATCCATCATCTCTCTGACATTGCTGTAATCTGTCTCCAAACGAATTTCTCAGTGGATTATTCTTGAAGAGTTAATGAGCCCGATTGAGTGTGAATTCGTTTGTTCAAGTGCTTGACCGGGATGATTGAGAATCCTATCTGTTGGGTACGTTGATAATGGATAGGAAGTTTCTTCTGACATAAGCCTTCCCCAAGCCAAACCCCCCAGATAACGTCAGTATCCAAGCAAGGATGCGCATAAACTGCCTCTTCCACTTGCATCTTGTAATGCTCCATCAACATGGTGATGGGAGTGGCCCTACGTTTACATCAGGGCCAGTCTGGCCCAACTGGCTAGGCTGTGACTTGGATATGGGATCTGTTGCATCCAGACGGAATGCTTCACCGCTAGGCTCCTTTGATGGTTGGAGGTCAATAAGCCCATGATTTGTAGGAAACTGAGCCTTGCTTTTTCCTTCTGCCTACTTTCGAATGTGTTTCTTTCTGTATCCTTTCACGATTATCAGTGTAAGAATCATTGTTGGAGTGAGCTTAGGCTTAAATGGTTTGTCTGTGATCTGGCATCTCTCTTTCTCAGAGTTTGACAGAAGAAAGCTTCTTGCTTTTTTCCATGCTTTCTACAACTTCTGGTTTATGAACTTTAATTCATTAATGGCTGGTAATGGACCGCAGGTGCACATGTGTAATAAGCTAGCTAGTCGGCATGTCAGGGTTGGCCTTGCGAGTCCCAGTGATGTTCCTCGCTGTGACATATGCGAAAATGCACCTGGTACTCTTTCCTTTGAGTTTAGTTGTGTACATGCCCCATTATATCTTGCTCAAGACATTCAATCCTATGATGTTCTTATTGAAATGTTTGTATAGCCTTTTTTTATTGCGAGGTAGATGGAACCTCGCTTTGTCTGCAATGTGATATGATTGTTCATGTTGGAGGCAAAAGAACGCATGGCAGATATCTTCTTCTAAGGCAGAGAGTTGAGGTTGGTCATGCATTTTATTGCCTGTATCAGCAGCAAACTCTCGTCTGTCTATTCAAGTTCGAGGTATCATCTTTTCTTGTAGTTTCCGGGGCATAAATCTGCACACAGCGACGACCAGGCTTTGCCATTGATGGATCAAAATGAGAAAAGAGTGCAAAATCAGAGCCCTATAGTTATATCAGGGGAGAATCATCAAAACCATAGACCCTCCAGTGTTGAGGTGCCTGACGGTGATGCTGATGGGCACGCCAAGATGGATTCAAAAATGATTGATCTGAATATGAAGCCCAATAGAATGCACGACCAAGCTTCATATAATGAGGTTAGCAAGTGATTATAAATATGCATGTCTCGATGTAATATTGGATTCTGTGTATTAATCTTTTTTAATATTCCCTATGACTGGCATTTCACATTTTGCAAGTGTGTGACTAGTAACAAAAGGGGGTGGTACTGGCCCAAATCTGTGATATGTTGTCTCATGAAAAGTCTGGTCATATTGGTGTTGGTAATAGTTGGAAGGTTAATCACGACACCTATATTTGGAGATTGGATGACATTTCTCTGCACATTTCTGTGATGTTTGGTCTGTGTTTTGTTGGGGGTACGGTTAGTTAAATAAATGTGTTTGCAAGAGGGCAGTCACAAGCATTGACGCCAGTCATGCAACAGAGGTCTTACCTAAAGCAAGAGGGGGTTGCAGAAGCAGTCAATAGCTATAAGTTGATTTCTCTTAAAATCTATAAGTTTCTGGTATGAACTGACCAGTGCAAGACTTCATTAATCTGACTTAACCAGCACCTTCATTTTACTTTTTAACTGTGCATTAGATTCACTTTAGGAGAACATCTGGGGCTTTTCCCTGATACTGCTACTTATCTCTCAGTCAAGAGTTGTCTTTTTGAGGAAAACACCCATGAAACTCTAGTTTTTCATGGACTTGTATTCTGAAGATCTGAAAATGGCAACACTAGTCAGAAGGATGAATGCTTAATTGGTGTTAGTTCTCAATCAAAGGTTGTTAGTTAAAATGCATGGGCCATTTCAATAAATATCGAGCTGGCAATATGACTCAAGTTCCCTGTTTTGGAAGCACAAGTTGATAGTAACAAAGTCAAATCTTCAGTCAGTTCTGCTAGTCAAATGCTGATGCTTCTCGCAAAGTCAGGGCATCCCTATCCTTAATGTGGGCTACCACTGACGTTTTGTATTCTTTCAGTATGCCCAGTTGACCGCGATTACATTGTGGGGTTTGCTACAGAAAAAAGCTTAACATGAAAGAGTCGAGCTGTTATTGTGACTGCTTGTTTCAATATTGTTATCAAGAACTTTTATTTGACTAACAGCATTTTGCTTATTGTGCTCAATTCTTCCTTTTTTGCTTGTAATTGTCTTCATACCCGCTGCAAATTGAATATATCTCATGATGAAATAATGTAGCGTGGATGCAACAAGTACTTTCATATTGTTCTCTCTGCGAAATATCATAGCACTGTCACTGTTCTTGGCCTTTGAGAAATGGTATAATACATGATACCACACCCTGCTTGCAATACCAGAAAAGAAAGGCTTAAAGACTAGATTTTCATTCTTCTGAGATATCACCCCACTTACCCGGTTCAAGTGTTGATTTCATGGAACTTGGCCTTTCTGGTTTTGATTCTCATATATGATGCCTAAATTTCTAAGCCACCGAGGATTTTGTTTTTGGCAGCAATGACAATAATCATAACCCTGGCGAAGCGGGTTCGGTGGCTACTTGAACGACAGTGCGACCAGTGCAATCGACGATCCCGTCTTATTTACATGGCTCCTCTCTGTGCCTGATTTTTATCTTCTCCTTCACCTTTCTCTATTGGTGACACGTCAATCACGTGTCTTGGCCTTATGTCGTAGTCTTCAGTTTGTCTTTGTCCCAGACCAGAAGGTCAACTGTTTCCTGTCTTTGGGCAAACCAAGGGACATCAAAGCCATTGCGGGTAGTTGCTTGAAACTAGAAGATTATCCGTGCCATGCACGGTTGCAACGATCTAATGTAAGTGTAAGTCATATTTACTATTTTCATCTATGAAGATGCAGTTACTTTAGTCACATAATAGAATCTTGGCAAATAATATATATTTCAAAAAGATTTACTTATACTACCCTTCTATTGAGGGTGAGTGGTTCTTGTTGAAATTTGGAATCTATTTGTCGAAACAGATTCCTCATATTATGGAATCTAAAATCATTCCTGCATACTCTGAAACTTGAAATTTATCTTGGCACATGTTTCGGGTCTATCTGAGAATCGGCCAATTTCTGTTTTTTATGTTTCATTGTAGTTAAGCTTAATTTGTCGTTTGTTTTTTGTGATTTTTACACAAAAAAAGGACTGAAGTTACTTAGATTTTTTTTTTAACTTTTTAAGCGCGACATAGCCAAATGAGGACTTGGTGGCTATATCCAATTGTTGAAAGTCCATAGCTTTGCTTTGGCTTAAACAAATAATTTAAGTAGCAAAAGGGTACTTGTAATTAGGGATAAGTGATTTCAGGTGTTGTTCCAGCTCCACCTAAAGTGAAGTAAACCCATTGAAATAGATTTTTCATTTTTTGGAATTTAGAATTTATCTTGCATATCTCGAAATCTGACCTGAATTGATTACATATTCTACCTTAAAATCATGCTCACCCCTAACTTCAATAGCTTACTAAGATTGTGTGATTCTAGATCTTTTTCCCGCTCTTTCCAAAGTAACCCAATCATTATAAGTAAATACAAATAGGAAAAAATAAATCTTTTTTGTTATTATTCGCCTGAGATAGGAATCCACTTCTAAACTTTCTTTTATGTAAAGATGGTTTATGTACCCCATCATGAAATGATTAAATACTTAGTGGTGATTTGGTTCACTATTAAATGTACTTAGTTATTCTTTGAAGGCAAATCTCAATCTTTATTGTTTTGAGGAGTAAGGTCTAGGATATGCTATTGTGTTCAAATAAAGTAATGATATTGAAAACAATATCTAGAATATCAATATCATCTCTGATTAAATAGGTAGTACGTGAAGCTTTGCTATATGAAAAACAAATTTATCGTCTAAACCTAAAGAAAATTTTCTGTCATCATCTCTATATTGAGGCAGTAACATTGGCCAACAATTTCACCTTTTTTACAAGGGCATTCTCTCTCTCTCTCTCTCCATAGATTTTTGGGGAACCTATATAGTGATGGTTGTGAGTAGTCCGGTTTTCATGGACCTTGGTCCGAGCAATGCCTAACCCTTTCTCCTTGGTGTGACATAAATGGGTGAGACTGGGGAAGTGTTTGCTAGCACAACATGAACGGAAAGACTCCGAGAAAAACTCAAGGTTTGAAGTGTTCAAATGAGGCATAGGGTGTTATTGTTCCACTGCATTTGAACAACACGTGATTAGCAAATGTTTAAGGTGCATCGAGTAGGGACAAATGGCGCATCCAATCTTCCAAGCTAACTGCTCTTCTTTGTTCATATTAGTCCTTAAAATTAAAGAATGTATATTACACTAACAGGAATTGCCGCACCGGAGCTAACTTGACCCCAACGAAACAATGGAGTAAAAAATAAACAAATCCCGAACAAAGTAGGGGGAAGAAAGAGACTGCAACCCTTGCTTGGCATCTTTAGCTAGGAACCATGACACTAAGCTTGGGTAAGGGTTGGTGGGGAGGTGCAACCGTTGCCAGGGTTTGGCAAGTGATGGCGACTCTCACTGAGATTCAGGCAGGCGCCGCACCCATCACGAACCCCCACCACGACCCATCTCGGCTCTCTCTTGGTTGATGCAACGACGGCTTAGGGATCTAATGCAATGTTACATACAAATTTGCAAATTAACAGTGGTTTTATTCCTAAGAAAGATTGATCGTGAAAGACAAATAGCTTTGATTGGTCGAGGAAAAGACGCACATACAACATTTGCATTACAATTTTGCATCTCATGTTCGCATATTTGATGTCACTGATGAGAAATTAGACAGTTTTGGATCCAAAGGCCTGTTTTGCGTGAAAAGACAGATTATCAATCCTATTGCTGAGACACAGATACAATCGTAAGTTTGCACCTGGGACCTTTATATTTGACATTTTACTTATTACCCACGTAACAACCCCTCGCCTAGAAGTCAGTTGGAAGAAGTTTCAGTCAAAACCACACCGCACCAACCAGATATGTTTAGTCTGGCGGAAATTTATCCCTCCAACTTGGTCTGATCTCATGTTCTGAAATTTTCAGAATTAAACTTAAACAAGTCGACGCAATAGAATGAGAAACGGAAGGGAAAGCAGGATTTGCGAAAATGTCGAAGATGTCAATGATGATAGATTTTGATTACACTACATGCAAAAGCAGAGAGATGGTAGAATGAATCAACTATGTACATTGATACAGAACTGTACAATTTTTCCCCCAAGCATCCAGCCGTTCTGCCAATTATTGGCCAATTTGGCAATCAACCGAAGTTAACTATACATATTCACCCCAGTTTGAGCGGAGTGCCTGCATAACTGGAGCCACAAAATATTCAGCTAGGAGAAAATCAACAACCCCTCTAAAGGAACTGATTTTGGCCGAACTATTGACTTGGAATATCATCAAGTTGCGCCATAATTCCCTATAGAGTGAACAAATTGTTAATAAGCAAAGAGATTTAAAAGGGAGAACAGTACCTTACAACAGCCATCATGACTGGAAGAGAGTCACAGTTGCTATATAGCCATTCTTCATCACCTGCTTGTTCAGAGGAAATCTTTAGTAATCACTCTTTTTTTGATTGAGATAAACGAACATCTCTCTCATGTCAAAGAAGCATGCTCACAAAGTCCCCAGGTGAACGACACTATTAACGAGCTATTCCTCTCAAAGTTGAAACAATGAGGTATCCCTGTAGCTCATACTCACCTCAAAAGCAACATTCTGATAACCATACACAAAAGTAGATCCAAATGGATTGCTAGTAGAACCTTGAGTTTGAATTGCAGCTCGGCCACAGTCTCCAAGGATCTCCTACAGATGGGTTTACATTGTTTAGTTAGGTGCCCTTCATAATGACAAAATGAACAAGAGAGAAATATATTAAACAAAAAAAGAAAAAAGTCAGAAGCCAACTGAAGCAGCATGCGAGGATAGCAATATATGACAAACTCCCAAGTTCGAATGTTCCATTGAACACACGAAGACATAATACACTTGACAGGAATTGAAAAACCATGAAGCTAAGTAAGATCCAAAAGTAAGTCTAGCGAGAAATTAAACTTATTTTTTCCTGATGAAAAGCATGATATAAATTTAATTTTGTATGTTGAGAAAAGAGCCCTTGTGCAATTAACTATCTCAATGCTGCAATGTCCACAGGACAAGAGAAGACAAACTATGATTTCCTCAATTAATTTCTAACAAATTTTTTTTTTTTTTTTTAAAGTTTGTGTTCTGACAAGAATTAAACCTTTACTTGCTCCCATTTTGTGCCTGGAGTAATCCTGTTTTTAGAACCACCCACTTCCTGGAAGGAACCACCAACTGCAAGCAGAGAGAAGAATGTCAGTCCATCAAAAAGTATCCTCTGTTTAAGCACAAGGTAAATTGTTTGTCAGCCCATCAAACGGTATCCTCTGTTTAAGCACAAGGTAAATTTGTTTGTCAGCCCATCAAACGGTATCCTCTGTTTAGGCACAAGGTAAATTGTCTACTCCTCTCTCACCAACAGAAGAAAGCTGTCTGTTCCTCTCACTTCCCCTTGTTCCCTTTAACTTAACTAGACTTTCAGCACATGCAGCATCTCCAATAGAAATGGTAAATAGTAAATTAAAACTATACAAAAGAAAATAGAAATGTCATTTAACTTGGAAGTTTTTTAACTGGTGCGAGGCACCATATAGATTAAATCAATGTGCAAAAATTACGTAACATGAAGTTTCTTACCAAAGGAATAGGTACCTTGAGAGTTATGAAGCAAGTAACATATTAGTTGAAGAAAGAGAGACTTTAAGGTCCCTAATGTGCTGGTCTATTTCCCAAGATAGAAAAACGAAAGTGCCCATGCAAACACCCACGGAGAATTGGAGCTTTGAGGAGAAAATTTATCAATTCTACAACACTAGCAATGAACATCATGTTTTCAAATGAGAGCACAGGGTGCGATTCATATTTGTGGTTTTTCAAATTTCAAAGGTTTAAGTACTCTTACAAATATTAAGAATGCGAACAAAAGTTCACATGGGCATTTTTAAAATTTAGCAGTGAAACTGAGTAGAAATTTACTTTAATGCACTTGGTCGTATCTCTTAAAGAAGTCTTACTAAGGGGCAAAACAGGAACTAAGAGAGGGACCAAATCTTGTTTTCTGGTCATAGGAGTAGAAATAGCTCTGTTTCAACAGCCGAGAAGAGGGAGAGAACTTACGATCAGAACCGTAGACAATAAAGTTGCATTTTATATATGAATTGAAATCCGCATGCCCTGGATAGTTTGTATGCAATACAAACTTTTTAATTTTGTGAGTCTGCAAATTTATAAGAGCTACATGAGAAAAGAGTATAACTTGAAAATGGCGAGGATCAAGATAATAGCGATGTACATACTGACCTGGCCATCAAATAAGATATCTAAGCCCCGGGTAAAATAATTGTAGAAATAATCCCCACAAAGAGTTGTCTTTGGACGTGGGTCTGAGGCAGAGTGTATTACCATTTGATCAACCTGTTAAGCCAACAGAGAGTTAAAAAAGAGTATTGAATTCCTATTGAGCAGGTTACATAACTACCCAAATAAAAAGAGCTCAGTAATACGGGAGAGCAGAGCGATGACAATGACGACGGCCATGACCATAACCAAAAATTACCTGGGGTAGCAAACTATCTGCATATAAAATAAAAAAAAACAATTCCTAGTCACCTAAGAGTTAATGGGAGCAAACTATAGCCCTCACGGTTCATATCTCACAGCTAAGCAAGACTCAAAACATCTGACACCTCAACCACGCCCCATTAGCCCTTTGACAACTAATTCCAAATTGCAAATTTACAAGCAAATCCTGAAATTGTTGCTTCAACTGCAAACACCCTCAATGTAATCTAACGTCCCCCCACCCTGCAGGCCTCCCACACAAAGACAAACATGTATGCAGCGATGTGAGGCTCACGGTTCACATCTCACAGCTATGTGAGACTCCAACATCTGACACCCCAGCCACGCCCCATTAGCACTTTGACACAGCTAATTCCTATTGCAGATTTTACAAGCAAATCCTGAAATTGTTGCTTCAACTGCTAACACCCTCAATGCAATCTAACATCTCCCCCCTCCAAAAAAAAAAAAAAAAAAAAAAAAAAAACCTGCAGGCCTCCCGCACAACAGACACAAACATGTATGCAGTGATGTGCACAGATTTTCAGGTAGAAATATAGCTTTGTTTTCAGCTTAACTTAATACTGACAAATAAAATCAAATGAAGGACTGATTCTAGCCAGCAACTGAAATTTCTGAAAGAAAAGATATGGACAATCTTTTAACCTGTTTTTGATGAATTCCACATGGCCGACCTAATTCTGTCCACACATCCTGCATAAAAACCATGAAATCTTAGAGCACATACCAGAGTAACAACAGGTTAAAATAATATTTGTAGACTCAACATCAGAATCTATCGATTTTATTCACCAGCAGTTAACAACTTAATGTCAGACAACAATCAAACCAATCACAACTTCTTAAACCAACGCAATGAGTTATTTAACCCAATGTATTCATGAAAGCATAAAGTACATAAATGAAACAGAGTGGATGTTTTGCATTGACCAGCACAATAACATATGTAGCATTTAGCAAAAAAAGCCCAGATACTAAGTGCAACCCCATAAATTTACCTGAGGGGATGCGCCAAAAGGAATACACTGTCCACCAACAGTGAAATGCAATTCCTCTCCAAGCTGATAAACCAAGACAACAGCTCAAAGTCATGTTTCCCCATAATAAAGACATCATAAATCAGAAAACCAGACAACCAAACTTGATCTATATATACAAAAAGACCTTCCAGATCAATGAATCTTGTATGCACCATATATGCTTGACAAAGGTTAGTAATAAGCATGAGCATAGAAGAGCCACAGACATTATTAAAAACACAACACCACACACAGGCATGTGCAAATCTAATTCCTTTGGTAGTCACAATGAGATCCGAATCATAATTACAGTTAAAAGAGAGTGATATCAAACCTTAACATGAACTTCCTCCATGTAGAGACTACCAGGAGGTAAGGGAGGAACAGAAGCTTTATCCATTAAAGATCCTACACCAACTTTCTTGTCCGTCGAGCTATCATATATAGACACACGGCATGTAACTGGAGTGGTGCCATCAGGAAACTCTAGGGGCAGTTCCGCTTTTTCAAAGGAAAAGGATGAAATCAAACATCAACGGCAAAATATCTCGTGAAACTTAAATAGCATATATCAAATGAACCACAAAATACCTTCTCTGTCATGACAGCAATCTGTATATTGGCTTGGAATAGGAAAAGCAAATGATAGCCCCTAATAAAAAATAGCAGCCTTCAATTGTGATGTACCATGGAGACAGAACATTCTTGAAAGTCGAGAAGTAAAAACCAGGTTTCCGATATACATACTGGGTAGAAAAGAGTGTAGACACCTCTATCTTTGTCATAGATTCCAGGAAAAGTTGGTCCAAAAAGTGCATACACAGCTACAAATGTGGCAAGAGTCGATGGTCCACTAAAGTTGAAGTAAATAGGTTAAGGTCGACAGTCATTGCCATGAAAAGCAATATAACTAAAAGAGAGATCATAACCAACCCAATGAGAGAATTGGAGTAGCGCATCTGAAGCCTCTTGACGTCAAAAATCTCAACCAGACGTAACCTCTGAAACCAAGTTCAAGGACAAAACTGAGAAACTTGACCACACCATAGGCTGATGACCAATATTTCATAAAGTATCTGTTAATTAAAACAAATATAACGCATAGCAATCAGATGATTCCTAAGTTGTCGGAATATTCAATTGTGTGAAGCTCTTATTGCTATATTGGACGCACATGCCAGTTCGATTAGGTTGAGGTGAAAAGATACCCATTGCATGAGGCCTGTTCAAAAAGTTAGTATAGAAAAATGTGATAGCGTGCATGATGAGATAACCTGGTGAATCAAAATTTGAATACATATAAGTAGACCAATCAAAATGAACCATAGACCCATTTCTTAACCCATATTTGAGGGGTTGAGCTGTTATATAGGTTAGTTATATTTTGTAAATAGGTCATAAATAGATTTAGAATGGTAAAGCCCAAAATTATATGAATCTTAAATGGGTTCACAACTTTTTTAGACTCAACCCACCTCTACGACTCCCTCTTCACTCTCTCTTGCCCTCACTCGATCTCATGCTTGCTCGCTCCATGTTCTCATCTCAGTTTGGGTAAAATTTTTCCCATATTAAATTAAATAGGGAATGGATAAGGCATTGGTCAGGTTAAGTATGAGTTGCTAAATTTGTTTTGCATGGAAATAAGTCAAAACAGATTAACTGGGTCAATTTGGGTCGGACCATTTTCAATCCGACCCACCCATTTGACAAGTGTACGTGTAACAACCGTCTTTCAGACAAGAAGACTCCTTTTGAAAGGATGCCCTCAACAGCCTAAGGTTAAAAAAAACCAAAAACAAAAAAGGCTTCTGTGCAAAGTTTACCATATGAGTTCCCCCTCACTTGAAAATGCAATAGTTTGTTCGCATAGCAGAGTGATCTTGGCATAACATGCACGATATACAGATATCAACCCCATTATCATGTGTCAAAAGAGGCAAAAACCACATTCCTCTAGCTCCAAATTCACTACAGAATTCCAAATCACTTATCAATCATAAACACCTTGTGCAGAATAGACTACTATAACAGGTCGCCGGCTCACAAATACAACCAAATGAACCACATTAATTAAATCAATGCCCAATAAAGATAATAATGATTCGAATTGAGAACAAACCTGTGACCAAGGATCAAAACGGAGATGAAAACCATGATCTGGAAAACTGATAACGATGTCCAGCTTTAGTGGATCCTGCACATGATTGTGCTTTCTAGTTGATAATCACTCTAAAATATACAGCCCATTGTTACAACTAACATTTTCAAAACAGTCCACTAGTGCAAACCGCAAATTCCAGTGGAATTGGAAATTTCTAAGATGCACCAAAGTAGTGCGCAATAACGAGCTTTAAAATTTCATCACGATGATGCGTCGTAACATTGTAGAGTTGTACCGTACGTCGAGTGTACCACAGAACTGCCCCGCTGAATCATGGGCACTTGAAATTAAAGGCAAAGAAAGAGAAACAACGGGCAAATTCAGAACATTGACCTCGTCATAATACTTGACATGGACGACATCGTAGATGTTCGGTTGCTGCTCAATCTGCGCAAACGCTTCGCATATCGGCATCCCTACATCGACAAAAAGGGAAACGATCCATTCACATAAATAGTAGTCCCACGAATGAGCCGAAAACATAAAAATATCAACCGGGATTCGCCAGCGAATGCACTCAAGCAACGAAGTAAGCTCCCGATCATCACACACATCGAAAAAGAACAAACAACGGCGATTTTCCGCGTCCACAGAAACGCAAGCACGGGCCAAAAAAAAAAAAGTAATAATAATAAGGAACCACGATGACTGCGGACGATCAGCTAAAATTTTCCCGCGAATCGAATTACGCAGAAGACCGAGACGAGGAAATGATCAGCTTCGCCAACCGCGATCGGCGATGAATCCCCATCCCCACCCGAAAGTCACAACAACCGAGCGAAAGAAGCGAATCGACGAGGGGGGTGGGGGAATTTACCGAGGGAGAAAGGTCCGATTCCGAGGCCGGGGCGGAGGTCGAGGACGATGGCGCCCATGGCAGTGCCCTCGCAGCGACGTCTCGGCCTCTGCAACATCGATCGGGGTCGGGTTCGACTCTGCTGCGGAAGGAGAAGGAGAAGGAGAAGGAGAAAGGGAAGGGAAGGCGAAATCGCGAGGCGTTTTCCCGAGCTTTTCGACGAATTGAATGAATGCGTGCGGACCGGTGGAGAACTTCTGGCGATCCGATCGCTTCCGGTGCACGGAATCGAATCGGTTTTGGGGGCGGGGTAGCTATAACCGGGTCGGGTCCCCGTGCCGTTGAAGAAGCTGGGTATTCTCAATCAATATTATTTTTTATTTTATTTCCCATTTCAGTATCTAGTATATTCCGATCCCCCTAAAAAAAAGGTGCCATCTTGTCTATAGTAATATGATATTTTCACGAACTAGTTCTCAATCAATGTCAATTTTCATTTTTTGCAATCAATGGGTGATTACATTGCAAAGCTCGAATCCCCAACTTCCACCTTTGAAGGCTTAGGAAAGTGTTTTCTGTACATATTAACGTTAGTTAGGAGTGTACAAGACAAATTGCTCAAATCAGGAACTGCTCAAATTGGATTGAATTGGCTGATTGGGTCTGGTTCTTAATTCCTAAAAGTGGAATTGGTGTTCGAGCCGTCCGATTCTTAGTTCCTAAGAGAAACTAGATCAGACTGACTGCATATATATTATTTTTATTTCTTCAAAAAAATTAGTGGGTTTAGTTTATTGTTTCAAAAGATATAGGATTGGACAATAAAATATCAAGATGAAAACAAAGGATTTGTCTCGACCTCTAAATTTGTTCTTGATTATGCTTTAGATAATGAGATATCTTGATAAAAACATGAAAAAAAAAAATAGTAAACAGTTCTACCTAGAAATTGGATTGAACCAATAATCAATTATTCCTAAAGTTCGCTCCTCGTTTTGTCTCACAAATATATGCTAATTTTAGGCTGGGTCTCGGTTCTGGTCCGAACTTCTTCTTCTTTGTTTGTCTCGTTAAAAGCATCGAAGTTTGGTTGATATTCAAATCGGTGCCCGTCAAGGATTCGTCGAATGATGTTCTTAAAGGTCCGAATGATATGAGGGGTGGCTAGTCAAGGAGTGGGTTGTCTGGCCGCAAAAGTAAACAAAAGGGAGTGTTTGAAATTAGGGCCCAACATCCTTAATAATGGGCTGGGCCCACTCTCTTAGGGATGGCCTCGTCAGGGCCCATCCTCAAGCCCTTAAATTTGGTAGGGCCCACCAAATATGACAGCTATTCAGTGGACGGGGCCTGAGCGGCCCGGACAAACTGGTGTCCATATAAGGAAACCCGGTCGAAGGAAACTCCCAACAATCATCACTCGTATTGAGATTAAATAGACATCACGAATGCCGTTGGTAGTTGTAACCCACCGATCAATAATCGGAGGAAAATAGATGAGGATAATTATTTAAGAAGTCCTAAACCTATTGTACAATAGTCAATTTACTTCCAAAATTTTCAATTTTATTATTATTATTTTTTGTCATACCATCGCCTTTCATTCATCAACTAACATAGAGTTTGAGTTTCTAAACAAAAAAAGATCCCAAAGAGGAAAGGGTGGATTCAAAATTCGGCAGGAGAGTTTGCCTTCGGTGGGCCTTTGCGGTCCAGTTTGCTACTTAGTTTATTGCAAATGGGCTAATGGATCAAATTAGTAAAAGCAAAACCGGGCCAGCCTTTCTCTGCATTCATCAACGACCATTAGAAGCTTCCATGCTATTAGTGCATGATGCATATGAACACTCTCAGATCATGTCCCCAGTGCATATCATCTCTGGCTTCCAAGTACAGGAGCGTTGCCCTAAGAGCGAGCATTTCCGTCTCCAGGGCCAAAGAAGTTTGAATTTCTCTGCAAATCCAGTGACGACACGAGCAATAGCGTCACGACAAGGAGCCCTGTTTCAGTCGTGTCCTTTATTCTTTGTAAATCAGCCAAATTTTCTCCTTTCTTTGTCAATTTGGGGTTCCAGCGCTTGTAACTTATCTCAATTTAGCTAGCTTTGTCGACGATAGAGCTTGGGTTCGATCTGTGATCCTGGAAAACAAACGCATTATGCCCCTTCCAATATATTCCACAATATGCCTATTATGAGATCTAAAGAAGGTGAGTTAGATTTTGACAATTTGATAATTTAATCCTAAATCTACTTGTATATTTTAATCCTAAAATTTTTAATTTTCCCAATTTATTTAATTTTGACATTGTGTCAATTTAATCCCTAGCCTTCTAACGATTTGGTAATATAGTTTTTTTAGTCAACTTTGACAAATAATTGCTGACATGATAGTCTATTTAATGTCAGCCTTCTCACAAGGCACCACTTATATTGATGTAAATCTTTTTTTTTTTTTTTTTTTTTTTTTTGCAAATTTTCCTCTTTTTTTCCCCTTTTTTATTCTTTTTATTCTTCTTTCTTCATTGGATTTTCGGCTAATAGGGTTGTCCTATATTAATAAATCATCAAAAAATTTAGAACTAAATTATCCATCGTATCATAAGTTTAGCAATTTTATCATAATAAGGCCATTTTGGTAAAGTTATAACTTTGCATTTCCAAATCTTCTGGGCCATGACTATTCTATTATAATTTAGAAACTAGTGTAGGCTACAAAAACAAATGTTTTTCTGCACGTTTTTAGTTTTATTTATTTATTTTCTTTTTATTGAAAACGCAAAGAAAAGAAACACAAACGAGTGAAGCCACATTTGCTTCGTAGTAAATTGCGGATCAACGAACATCACGTAACATCTATAGATAGAGAGAGAGAGAGAGTGGCATTAGGTCTCCGTCTGATGGTCATCCATTTCGAAAATTACAGTGGATAACGTTATTGCCAACAACAGGAACGAAGACGAGCTTGTCCTGGTTTTGCCTCGTCTCAATCTTGCTAGTCGACGAGCTTTTTCTTCGATCGATCGGGTGGACTTACGATGCAAACGTGATATCCGTTCGAGCCAAACGTGATCGGGACAGCTTCAGAAAGGTACGTCTCTTATTGTACGCTAACAGGATCGTTCAGCTGTCGAGGAATGTGCATTCAAGAGAGTGATTCCAAGTTTTGTATGTGCTGTCATGCACGAGCCATCTGTTCTGGTCAGGCTTTAGGATTTCTGGATTCGGCATTGGAGAAGAGGAGTTCCAATGGCCGCTTTCGCAGCCTGTGAGCTGGCAAGGCGATCCGGGGGCATTTCCTATGCTGGTTTCTTGAGATTGGGTGAGTTTGGTTCGTTGCCGGGATCAGGGATTCGATCGACATGTTGCTCGGGTCTGGCTCTGCGATGTAGACGGTTTTCTCAACTCGTTAACGGAAAGCGGTTGCTTCTCGTGGACACATTGGCCTTAGTAATCACTCCTATCTCTTTCTTTTTCAGATGAATACAACACTAATTCTTTCGGACTAACGGTTCGTGGATAGGTTCGGAGGCTGGAGGAAGAAGACATACCGACCAAACAGGCCGAGGTGATAACATCGGCGATAACTGACATTTCGCAAGAGAGCATGCGAAACGTGTCTTCCTGCTTTGTTTCGAGGGACGAAATGCAGAAGGTAAAGGCCCTTTCTTCGACAATCAATGGACATTCGAAATCGGTACTTCTATGTGGTTATAGAATCGGTAGGATGTTAATGCAGGTCGTGTTTTGTCTAATGTGAAATCGTGAAGGTGTCTTTGCTCCAGCTTAAATTCCAGATCTCCTTTCTTCCATTAGTCTGCTGCACTGATTTAGATGGTGCCTTGAACCACCACAGGTTGAAATAGCTCAAGAATCCAACATGTCCAAATTCAAGTCTGAGATCCAGAATTCGCAGGTATAGACATATCGAAAACGTTCGTTGATCGCTGGAGAAGTTTAGTGTCGCCAGTTTCCATTTGCCTGTACTTCACTGTGGTGAACTGAACTCGGCTTCCTTACCTTTTCGATTTCCCTTCTAACCCCGCAGCTGTTGCTGTGGTCGGAATGTTTAGCTTTCTTTGTTCTGCGAATACAATGGCCTCAGATCCTCACCAACTGAATGTGCAGGGACAGCATTTTTCCTTGCTACAACACGAGAACGAGAAACTACGCGGTGACATAGACAAACTGCAGAGTGAGTTGAGGTACGACCGGAACGTCTTCCAAACATATGTTCATCATTCGATCATATTAACTTTTCCTAAAGGACCAGCGTCTGGCTGCATAGGTACGAAATCGATAAAATCGCTGCTGGGCAGCGGTTGGACTTGAATCATGAAAGGGGGTATGGAACTCGAACGCTTTTCTCGATCCTCGTTAGTTTTCAGTAGATCTCGCTATGCTAGCACGCCGACGGTCGCATGCTCACTTCGATTCGACATGATGTAGGCGGATCAGGGAGGATCTAGTGAGTCAGAACGCCAAAACCACTAACCTCACTAACAAGCTCGACCGGGTCAGTACGACGGCCTAAATTTATCAGGTTTTTTCGGGTTTAATTCGAGTGCGAATCATTTAATTTTAATTCGATTTGATGCTCAGGAAATTCATGCCTTGAGGGCACAGTTGGAAGCTGCGAAGTACGATCTGATCAAGTACTGCATTGGCACTCTCGTGTCTATTTCTGCTGTCGGGCTCGCCACCATCCGGATCTTGATGTAGGAATTCATTTAGCATGGCTTCTGCTCTTTATAGCTGTGGCTCCAGAATTGTCATCCTAAAAGAAAAGCAAGAACTATTGTCATTTGTGTAGAACTGAAATATACGTTATACTGTAAATTACTCGTCAAACCGTATTGTACTTCGTATGAATTTTCTTGTTTTCGGGCGAAATAAAGGCGGAATTCTTAGTCCATATTATATATTAACAAAATACGAGGTGTTATCGCCATTTCGATTTAAGAAGAGAAAGATTAATACCGTGAAGAACCCAAAATAATAAACCTATGAGGAATTTATCCAAAATAATTTTTTGATCACCAAAAATGCAAATTGGTATACCTGTGACGAATTTACCTCTTAGTTTCCATTAAATTTCATCATCAAATTTCTAAGTTGGATAACACGTGATAGTTACTGGGTAATATCAACTTAGGTTTTTAACTTCTGTTTGTTATAAGTCTAGCAGTTTGTGATTTTTCATTATATTAATATAATATAATGGAAACTAATAGAATGTAAATTCGTTACAAATATGCTAATTTGAAGTAACTTTGTAAGATATTCCCTCTTTGAGAAAACTAAAATATCCATGGGATAGAGCGAATGGCTCCGGCCTAGGAGTGAGCTGTTTAAAGTTGATCCAGATAATGTCTAGAACCTAAATCAAATCGTTAAAATGGGTTTCCAAATTTTTAAAAGCTATAATTTGCCATGCATATTTTGGAATCTAGACCTATCCTATCACAAATTCTAAGATTTATCCCACTTTCACTTGTATTATTAATTGAACGATTATATTGAATCATTATCTCTAATGACAACTATTTGATGCTATAATCTACTAATCACAACTTACATTTAGGCATATGAAATATATAAAACATTAATAAAGTAACAATTTCGGTCTTCAAACTAGTGGTTCTAGATTACATCATCGAACGTTATAAAATACAACAAATTGCTTGAAAATATATAAAAAGAAAAACATAAAGACATGTTCCAAGTTTCTAATACCATGTACTAGGTTCCTAAATCCAAAACATATCCATTGGAACAAGTATCCCAATTTTTGAATCTTGAAACCTACTCTATATATCTTAGAACTTGGAACTGGATCAATTCCTATTAGTTTGTTTTCTCGATTTTCGGTTCTATACTAGACCATGCTTATTCCTATCTCAATATGCTCTATTTGCTTTCCCTAACACTTATTCCACGTATATAAGGTAAAACAAGCATGCTAAAAATAGATCGAGGAAATTGCGTTGTGTTAATGTTAAAATGTTGTATAAACGTAGAAATATGTAACTGGAAAGGTAAGTATAGACTGGAAAAATTCAAAATAGGGAGATTTCGTGAGAATAACTATCAAATATTTTAAAATTTAAATTGTGACATGAAAGTATAATTTAATATTACTTATTATACAGCCATTAAATGAGGACGTTAGGGCCCAAGCGTGGGTGGAGGTATTCAATTGTATAAGGTTGCGGCAGGCTCTCATCGCCAAGTGGAGCTTCAGGAGAAGGTGCGGAGGGCGGTCGGCCGTCAGGGGCGACAGGCGAACACTGATGAGGTGCTCATTGAAAGTTCATCATCATTTGCTCCTTTAAATTCACCTTTCACCTTCCCTGGTCATCTTATCCGCTCGATGTCCATTCAATGCCATGTCATGGCCACGTCAAATCGGAGTCACGCTTTAACTTCAGGAGGATGATGAGGATGCAGCGGAACGCGATGGCGGTCAACGCCTCGACTTTCGCTCGATGCAGACGTCGCCGCCGGTGGCGCTTCCCCCTCCCGCTTCGCTCCAGGTTCAATTATTGCGACTTCCCTTCGATTTTTTCTCCTTTCTTTAATCGTTTCTCGTCTGTCGTGAAGAAAGCGAACGCGTCTTGTCCTCGTTTTCCCTTTCGCGTGTGGCATGAGTTTAGCCAACGTTGCACTGCGTTTTGGAACTGCACATCGCATCGCGTTGCTTAGATTGGATCCCAACAGCAAGAGATTTCATTGGCCCCAACATGTCTGATTTGACCGACAAACCCTAAATAATAAGCAAGTTTAATGCGGAAGCCAAGATGGAAAAGGAGTGACGAGATGATATTTTCATTTGAGCAAGCAACGCGGAATATTCCCTTTACACAAATTTAAGAGCTTTTCCTTTTAGTTTGTATGTGAAGAAGCGACAATTATTGAATGAACATGCGAAAAGAAAAATGAGAAGAAGAGACTTGTATCTGAAGAAAAAAGAAAACGCCATGCAAAGGAGCGAAAGCACATGCAAAGGCCAGCCGCATTATAAACACAATTTCACGCGTGCTCTCTCGGTTCGGTCCGGTTTGTGGTCGATGTCTCGTCTCAGTACAAGGGGCACAGCAGCCTCGGGCTCGGGATCGCCACGAGGCGGTGAGCCCTCGGCGCGGTGAGCCCGAACACGTCGCCCATGTCCATATCGGCGGGCTTCATCCCGTCGGGCAGCTCCCACGTGAAACAGTGGAGGAGGTTGGCCACCGAGCATTCCAGCCCGTAGAGCCCGAGCTGCATGCCCGGGCAGGACCTCCGGCCCGACCCGAACGGGATGAACTCGAAGTTGCTCCCCTTGAAGTCCGGGGCGCCGTTGTTCAGGAACCGGGAGGGCTTGAAGGTGTCTGGGTCCTCCCACGAGCTCGGGTCCCGCCCGATGGCCCATGCATTGATCATGACCCGGGTCTTGACGGGGATGAAGTAGCCGGAGACCTCTGCGTCCTCCGCCGTCTCGTGGAGGAGGAGGGGGATCGGCGGGTGGAGGCGGAGCGTCTCCTTAAGCACGCATTTTAGGTAGGTCAAGTTCTCAAAGTCGGACTCCTCCACCCGGCGGTGAAGCCCCACCACGTCGGCGAGCTCCTTCTGGACCTTCTTGAGGTCCTCGGGGCTCCGCATCAACTCCGCCATCGCCCATTCGATCGCCGATGCCACCGTCTCGGTCCCGCCGAACATAACATCCTACAAGATACAGAAACATCAATCGGGCTGTCATGCACACGCATCTACTGCAGCCTAAAGACTCAAAGTCGGAATTTCATAATAAGAAACGCGGTGCAAGTGGTGAAAGACATATGTGGATTAGCAAAATCAAACTGGGTCAAATTAAATAAGATTTTATGAAAGTTGGTAGATCATTGATTGTGGAATTTTGTAATGGAAACGAAGCTTCGCTTACATCATTGCCCATAGACATCAAACTCTTTTTTCGTAGCTGAGTTTTTGTCTTTCTTACTCCTATCTTTGTGCACTCGGAATCTCACTCAAAGTTTTAAATCTATCCTAAGACCCTCTTTCGGTTCGTCTCAAATGGTTGTCGTAAGAGAAACGTAATAACAAATTTATGACTAATCGGTTCCTAGTTTGGTTCGGTTTCAAGTAGAACTTGAAATCAAACTAGTTCCCAAGATTCGGAATAGAGAATCGAACCGGTCCAATAAATTTGTCACTTTTTTTTCCACTACTTTTTTTTCCCTTTACTTGGAATTATATAGTGTTTAGTTTACATTTTACTAATTTTTTTCAAGAAATAATAAAATAAAATAATATATTTAATCGGTCTAGTTTGGTTCTATATTGCAACCAGTGACCGGATCAGCTGACCACCGGTTCAACTTTTTGGAATGAGAACTGGACCAACTTCTCGAGAATCGGACCAAACCAGCTAGTTCGGTCCGGTTCAAGCGATTCCCGGTTCGCAAGCCCCTAGACAAAGTGGGTTTTGATCCTTACCATGATGATGGCTTTGATGTTGTCCTTAGTAGCTGAGTTTTTTGTCTTTCTTACTCCCATCTTTGTGCACTCGGAATCTTACTTAAAGTTAAAAAACCATCCTAAGACCAAGTTTTAAAACTCTCCTAAGACCCTCTTTCGGTTTGTCTCAAGTGGTTGTCCGAAACTCGAAATACCACGGAAGCGAAAAACGTGACGACAAAGTGTGGGTTCCGATCCTTACCATGATGATGGCCTTGATGTTGTCCTTGGTGAACTTGATGGAGTTCTGCAGATCCGCCGACTCGTTGACCCGCGCCCGCGCCTCCTCTTCGCCGTAGAAGGCGAGCAGGTCGTCCACCATGTCCGTCTCTGCGTCCTCGCTGAGGAGGTTCCTCCTGTCCTTCTCCTTCTTCTCCATGTGGTCGTCTATGATCTTGTCGATGAACCTGTCGAGCGACCCGCGCGCCTTGACCAGCCGCTCGTTGATCCCCTGCGGGTCGATCCGGCCGAGATACGGGATGAAGTCCGCCAGGTTGAAGGCCCCGAACAGCTTCGAGAACTCCTGCAGTATCCCGATGAACTCGTCTTGGCCTTCGGTCGAGCTCGCTCCGAACGCAGCCCTGTAGGTTTGAAGACATGTTTCATGTTTAGATTGAAATTTCACAAATATTTTTTTTTTTGTTATGACTGGATATAGAATTTCAACGATGAAAAATGAAAATAATGTAAAAGAATTTACAGAGCCGGTGTATATAAAATTATTCATAGCGCCGTACCTTTTTAAAAATAGTAATTCTCGAGAGGTAACATAAGGGATGTGGTAAAATCTAATTGTTAGATAAAATCTCGTAATATAATTCTATAGACGAATATGATAAACGAAATCTGGAATTTTTACAGCACTAGCCCTTTGGAAAATTGCTAAATAAATTACGAATATTCTCTACAGCATATTTAAATTCTTTGAATAGATTAAGCAAGAGATTTCAATTATTAAATTGAAGAAACAATTTATCAAATCGAACAGCTTAATACATAAAAAAACAGAACTCAATATACGCGTGGCATTTACCCTCTCTCTCTCTCTCTCGAGCAATCAACATGTACCCTTTTCTCATTTCTTTATAGAATTTATCTATGAAGTTGATTGATAAAAAAGAAAAAGATTATAGCTTTTCTCATTTTGGTTCGGCATATACTAACGAGTAACGAAACAGTAAAAAGTAAACTGGTCAGTGTCGACTTTGGTCATGCGCTCGGCGAATCCATTTCGACAGCCTACCTGTACGTGATGTCCCGGGTGAGCGCGAACACCAGCTCGCCGACGTTCACGGCGGTGCCGATGCTGCCGGCGACGGCCCGCACCGTCTTGTCCACCTCCTCCCGCACCGACCTCCACGACTCGGCCCGCTTGCGGCTGAACACCCGCATGACGCAGATCTTCCGCATCTGGCGCCAGAACGGGCCGTAGTGAGCGAAGGCCATGTCGGCCCGGTCGTACGTGAGGTAGCTGATGGCGATGGTGGCGGGGCGGTTCGAGAAGGTGTGGTCCTGGACCTGGAGGACCTGGCGGGCGTGCTCGGCGGACGACACGGCGACCATGTGGAGGAAACCCATCCGGAGGTGGAGGAGGCCGCCGTACTTGTGGGCGAGCTTTGCGAGGCCGCGGTGGGTCATCTGGTCGAGCATCAGCATGTTGCCGATGACGGGGAGGCCCCTGGGGCCGGGAGGGTAGGGGAGGCGGCGGCGGCGGGAGAGCAGGACCAGGCCGAGGAGGAGGAGGAGGAGGGTGGCGGCGGCGGTGGGGAGGGGCTGGTTTTGCAGGGCTTGAAGCATGGAGTCCATGGCTTCTCTCATCTGCATCGCTTCTTTGCGTATGAGGGTCGTCATTGAGCTGTGCAATTTGGGGGAGCTGCTGATTTTCATGGCGGTGTTGTGGGGGTTTATATACAGGAAACTTTTCTTTGCTTTTTTTGAGGAGAGAGACTAAGCCAAGTTGATATTAGAGAGAGAGAGAGAGAGAGTTTTTTTTTTTTTTTTTTTTTTTATGCATAAACAGTTGGAATGGGGGTTGGTGGAGAAGAAGATTTTGTTTTTCCCAATTTTCGATTTTTTGATTTGGTAACGTTCGGATAAATTTCATGATATGCATGTGACCATGTTCAATTTAAATTAGCTTTATTAAATTGGCCAAGTTGAAAGTATTGAAATATTTTACGTTTATTCTTATAAAAATTCATTTTTCAACATTTCCGATCCACATATTATAAATAATAAAATATCACTCACACGGTAGATGCTCTCGTAACTATTGTACAAATTCGCCTGGCCTAGCTAATATTCCTAACGAGAAATAGCTAATCTATTAATCACGTTATACCAAAAAGAATACACATGTGTGATAGGCTTCTTCTTGTGTAGGTAATTCAGAGGGAATTGACTGATTTTCAAAATCAATTTGATTTTCTTCCAACTAATAATTATTTATTAATACTATGATTTTATCGCATCGATAAATGAATCGGGTCACGGACGGTCACTGCGATATCTTTGATTATTCACGAACTAAATGAAGGAGAGGCACCTTAGGCTTTGTTCGTATCCGCCACGTGCGAATCCCCATTGCGAATATTAGCAGATATACTTTAATCAAAACAACTTCCAAGAATGTCAGATTGGCAATTTAGAAATTGCCCATTTCTTTTTTTTGTCCGAAAAACAAAAAAGGGAACGTCGGTTTCCCTTTTGAAGGAATAAACAAAGGTTCTTGCGAGTAAAACGTGCCCAACAAATCGGAGCCCATTGATCTCAACAACTAAATTCGAAAATCATATTGAATAAATTAAAAATTTATGAATCACGTTAAATCAAAATTTAGATATCATATTGAACAAACTTAAAATTCATAAATAATATTGCATATTAAACAAATTAATGCCCCCGAAACTTATGGTTTATACACGAAAAAAGTTATAGAATAAAATAATTATACAAACTAATATTTTATATTGGAAAATGACCGGAGACAAAGAATTATCTATCCAAAATTCCTATCCTCAAATATTATAAAAAATGGGAACACTCAAAACTCCTATCATTAAAACATGCGAGTTCCCTAAAAGATATAATCAGAGTTCGGTAAAATCTATAGAAAAGAAAGGAAAATCTTTAGGTAAATCAACCATACTTGATACCCCTAAATGAAAAAAAAAATTGTCATAAAATGATACCCTAGGTCAAATAAATACTCTTGATAAATCCATGATCGAATCACATAATGAATCCATCCCTAAAGTAAATAAAATCATATGGAGAGACCTGCAAAAACTTTGTTATTCTAGATTCATTCCTCTTGATATAGCTCTTGAAGAATCCTCTTATATAGAATTCAAAACAAATATTCTCCCAATGCAATCTACGAGTTAAACATAAATGGGAGAATAAATTAACTTTTTAAATCAAATGGTCATCATTGCTAATGCCTATAAAACTTACCAAGACATTTTTAAATCAAATGGTCCTAAGAACACTATAGCCTATAATTAGGGAAAAGTATTAGAAAAGTTTTAAATTTATTGCATTGATGTTAATTTATTCCTAAACCTTTTAATGGTGCGAATTAAGTCCTAAACATTTTGACTTAATACCATTTCAATCTTAAATCTTTTTGTGGTGTCAATTTAATCATAAAATTTTTGAATCAATTTCAATTTTGTTTTAAACTTTTTGATTTAGTGTCAATTTAGTCATTCCAGCTAATTTTGATCAGATTTTATTAATATGGACATCGACTGGCTTATGTGGCACTACCGGTGTTGATGTGAATAATTATTGATATATTTTAAATATTTTAATGGATTTTTAAAAATATTTTATGATTTTCTTTATTTTTTCTCTCCCTTCCTTTCTTTTCCTCTAGGCAATGGCCGGCTAGCCACCGGCCATGGTCGGGTGGGTTGGCCTTACTTGGCCAAGGCAAGGTCAAGCCTCGGTGAGGGGAGCCCTCACTAGGGCAACCCTCGCCTAGGCTAGGGCGAGAATTGGCCGCAACCTAGAGGAAGAAGAAAGGAAGAAGAGAGAAAAAAAAAAATAAAAAAAAAAAAAAAATTAGAAAAATAATGTAAAAAAAAATTGAAAAATTATTAAAAGTTATCTATGTCAGTACTAGTGGTATCATGTAAGTCGGCTAGTGTCCACATTAGCAAAATCCAAAATTAGTCGGAAGGAATGAATTGACATTAAATCAAAAAGTTTAGAGCTAAATGAATACTAATTCAAAATGCTTATGACTAAATTAGTACTATTAAAAGGTTTATGACTGAATTGACACTAAATCAAAATGTTTAGGACTAAATTGGCTTAATTAAAAGGTTTAGGATTAAATTGACACAAATGGAATAGATTTATGAGTTATTTGACACTTTTTCCCTACAATCTCAAAGACATTCTTGACAGAAACAAGATATCCTAATCCTACATCAACCCATATACAAATGCAAAAAGAAATCCTAGGTATTATATCCAAAATAAATAAAGGAAAAGATAAAATAGAAAACGAACAACCTGACAAATTAATCTCTGAGCTACAGTTTTGCTAAAAAAGAGTAGGTTATTTCCTCATGTTCTCACACATCATTTGTACAATATATAATGTTATGTATTTTTACTCCAATACGTTATTTTCAACATTGTGTACACTGACCACCCATCCGGGTGGCGTTGCTAGTTCGCGCTCTCTTCCTACGTTCGAGAGTTCGAATTTCCAACACCCGGTTGCATGTATGTACACTGGTTTACTTAGCTGTCGGCGGGGTGCGGGGTTCCCAGGTCCAAAAAAAAAAAAAAAAAAAAACATTGTGTACACTGGCTTTGACATCATTTGTCTCACAATCGAACTCTTTCTTTATCATGGTTCCTTTCCTGCTATGTTCTTATTTCTTCCTTTCTAGTAAAATATAGTCCCTTACATCCTAGGGCGTTATATACATACATACCTATCGGCTCTATCTCCTCTTTTACTTTTTCTCTTTGATATTTCATCCTACTAGGAAATAATAAAGATCTATGCTCACGCCTGTTCTTATTGACCAAACAAAGGGGCCTCAAGCTCCCGTGATTGGTTATAAGTTTAAAAAAAAAGTTCTGTCTGGTTGTCGATGAAGTGAAGTGATTAAATTCCACCTGCCCTCGCGTCCTTTCAAAATCACTTTTCAACTTTCAAAGATATCCAGCAAACACCGTCGTTAAAGAAACGGGCCTAATCAATTCTAAAATTATTATATTAATATAAATTTGATTTTAAACTTTTTAATTTTACCAATTTAATTCAACTCTTTGTGCGAAATTCTAGCGTTATCCTTCTAGCTAATTTCCGTCGAAAAACCATTGACACGACAGTTAAATTGGTTAAATTAAAAAGCATATGATCGAACTGATATCTGTACAATAAGTTTAGGACCGATGAGGCAGTTTCCTTGTAAAGAAATCTATATAGACATCAACAATGAAGGCGGGTCACGTATGTCTTTTGATCCAATAAATTGATTAGCACCGAGTTCCATTGGAAAAACACTCTTCTCAGTTTTTTCTCGTGCACCATTTTGCCGCTATTATCTTTGAAGGTATCACTTCGCGATTTAATACAGATTTGCATGAGCAAGAAGACCAAGTCATTCACCGTTCATCCATGAAAGAAGGAGGGACCAACTTGCAACTCCGAATATCACCTAAAAATGTTGCTTTCGAAGCCTAACTTTATTTTTCAATAAAGAAGAAGAGAAGATGAAGTCTAACTTGTCTCTTCGAACAAAAAAAAAGTAAAATACACAATATAAAGAGTCTAACTTGTCTATTTGAACCCCCCAAAAAAAAAGGAAAATGTAACTTGTCTCCTCCATCTACCACTGCGGACCGTCACCTTCACCGCTGCCTGTCCAGCCCCTAGTCCATGATGGTCTCTCCCGTATGCGCGGCTGTGTCAACATCAAGTTGGAGATCTCTCAGATATCTATGATATCTTTCCTCCTAAAATGAACCTAGATAAAATACTTTTCATCCACTTTCATTTTCATTACACGTCGCAGGCAAGCACGCACGCTTTATATTATTTTTTGGACAAAGTATATGCTAAAGAACATCTCCCTCCCGGTGTAGTTCATGTGTTATAGTTGGTATGCGCTCTTCATCATAAAATGAGTAGAGAAATTGCTATGACATGTCCGACTGTCATACAAAATCAAGCCTCGTCCGATGAGAGCACGCCACGTGTTCGTTCTTCCGGGAATTCCTTGTGTGTATTAGATATACTTCGATTATATAACAAGTTTAGGTCAACGGCCAAGTTGTATATCTACGGAACGGTAATGTTAAAAAAGGGTGATCGTAATCACCAACTGATTGGACGTTGATTTGTCATCTCAAGATCGATGATGCAGCTCTTCTACTGCGAAACGAGAGAATCAAGGATTAGTCAAGGAGCATTGGCCAACGGTATCCCGTGCAACCAAGAGGAGTTTTAGTTTAATTGCATTTTTAGAAATTAATTATTAGATTTGAGATATGAATGAAAGCCATTAAAAATTCCCAGGGTGGCAGGAAGGAAGCACGTAGCAGTTGGGGTGGGGCGAGCAAAATGATTTTCCATTTAGGAAGTAGAGATCGCCCCTGAAATCTTACTGACCAAGTACAAACTTGCCCTGAAAAAAAAAAATTGTAGAGGCAGAAAAGCTAGACTTAATTTAAATGAAACTTGCAGAGTTTTCCAGATATCTCTAAACTAAGAAACGTATGGATGCCTCAATAATTTCTTACTTATCGAGAAGCTTCCTTTGTGGCTTGAACTGCGATCATCTTGTGTATAGTAAGTACACCATTATCGAATATGAACTCTGAGTTAATCGTTTTTCCTTCTATCAAAAGTCATGCATCCATAAAATTTTCATTTCCCTAACATTTCCTTATTGATTTTTTTGTATATTGCTGGTCACAGCTCACATCGATATGGACTGTTGAGCTAGTAAGTAAGTCTCATGCATAAAGCCAACCATGACCAGAGCAAAAAATATGGTGCCGGAGAGTGAATGTCGTTTGTTGAGATTGCCTACTTTAAGCAGCATGAGAGGGAGGGTAAGAATGTTGGATTTCAAATATCCCTCCGATTCCATGTCGTCTAATTACGGGCAATTCTTGTGATAGTAAATAAGCACTACGTAACATTAAACTGACATGGCGACCCTCGCCGGACCGGGCGAGGCCGCGGGGCCGTGGCCTCGCCAGTGCGGGCAAGGCTGCCGGGGCCGTGACCCTCGCCGGCGGCCTCGCACGGACCGGGCGAGGCCGCCCGGTGAGGGTGGCCGGTATGGCGGGGTCGCGACCCTCGGCGGCCGCCGGCAAGGGCCGCGGCCCTCGCGCGGTGGCCGGCAAGCTTCGTCGGAGCTGGCCGGCCACCGCCGCCGGTCCCGGGGAGAAAAGAAAAGAAAAGAAAAGAAAAACAAAAAAATTAAAAACTAATAAAAAATTCGGAAAATAATAAAAAAATTCGAAAATAATAAAAATAATATTAAAATATTGTCCCCGGCGCCGGTCGGCGTCCACGTCAGTTCCAGCCGGCCAAATTTGGCCGGATGGACTAAATTGGCACAATCACAAAAGGTTTAAGACTGAATTAGTAAAAAAAAAAAGGTTTAGAACTGATCTGGCACAACCCCAATAGGTTTAGGACTCTTTTGGCAATTCTCCCCATCGATATGGACTGTTGAGCTAGTAAGTAAGTCTCATGCATAAATCCAACCATGACCAGAGCAAAAAATATGGTGCCGGAGGGTGAATGTCGTTCGGGTGAGATTGCCTACTTTAAGCAGCATGAGAGGGAGGGTAAGAATGTTGGATTTCAAATATCCCTCCGATTCCATGTCGTCTAATTATGGGCAATTCTTGTGATAGTAAATAAGCACTACGTAACATTAAATTGACACGGCGCATTTTAAAATCGTGTGGGCGTGGAGGAGCCACTCCCGGAGCATGCAATGACGTGTTTGTGGAGTCTTGATTGAGACTACCTACCTTGGCTCCTCAATTTGTTTAATTCTATGCTAATTAATGAGGTAACATATCATATGGGATTATATCTTCTTAGCTCATAAGTTAGTCAATCGCCTGTGACATAGACCTTGGGCTATAATTCAATTTTTAGTAATCTCCTTTGGCCATGCCATTTGGTCCTCTTGATATTTTATGATCCGAAAGTAAACATTGAATTGATGTGTGATCTTTTTACTTGGTCCGTGTCCCCGTCATATTCAGAGGACAAAGTTGAATCTGTCGATTGGCCTTTTCTTTTGGTACTTAATAAAACTCAAGAAATAATCAAATCATCGCTTAAAAAAATTGTTAAACGAGGCAAGGTGGCGCACGTAAGTCGTTACTGTGACGTAATGCAAAGCTGGCTTCTCTAGCTATTGTTATTGCTAGCACGCAAATTGAAAATTGATTGCCCTATGATATGAGGACTTGATGATTGGAAAACTGTTTCTTTTATTTGTTAAGGAGTTTTTTCAAAAACTATTATTCTGTACACTGATAATGTAAAATAAAATAAAATTATACGAGTGAAATTTAGAAAATGACGTATTTATGAATTTTTGTCTTTATCAAAATAGATTTGTTCCGTGATTAAGTTGATGTATTTATTCTAAGATGGTCTGTATAGAAAAATTTAATATGCATCGATAGTCAAAATTATTAATATAATCATTTTTTATTGGACCTACGCCTCTTCACTAACGAGAATAGCTTGGGACGTTTTGGACCACTAAAGTAGATGTCACTACAACGATCATGCCATGCCGTCTGTAATTAGATTATCCAAAATGATTCATCAGTCTTGATTTGAGAAATCTTCATAAACATGTATTTGAGGAAAGGACTCTTGCTCTTTTAGCTTTTATTGCAAATGGACAAGTTAACCTTTGAGTTTTGACTTTTAGCATTTCAAAAAGAAAGGGAAGGACCCTTGTTTTACACCCTTGCAAGTTACAACATAATCTTTTCACAATCTTTTCGCATTATTAAAGTGATTTTACTTCAATCAAAAGCCGTGTAATATTAAGTCAGTTGAAATAGATGGAAATTTCATCAAAACGAATTATGTGATTTAAATTTTCTTTTATATAGATAAAAATGTCAGAAACGATCATCAGTATGATTAAGTGAGTCGCACCATCCACCTATTTAGTAGCAATTGGAGGGCAATTCTTTGGTCAGATCGAAGAAATGGTACAAATGGATGAACAAGATTTGTAAGGAGGCAAGAAGAAAGAAAAGGAAAAACAAGAACATCATCCTGGTTTTTAGGGAGTTCAAACCCGCGAGTAATGAAAAGGAAGTCCATGTTGCTGACGTGAGGAGTCGGTGAGTCTAAAGGTAAAAAGTGCACCTACGATGACATCATGGAATGTGTCATGCTACGAAAAAGTCACCGTGCAAGGCAAACATCATTACCTCTAGGACTTAATTTCCTAAAAAATTCTCAATTTTAACGTCAATCCCAAAAAAATCCAAAGTTTTTCTTTTATTGAAACCCAAAATCCGCACCCACATCCTAAAATTGACATTGATTTCTTCAAAATTATTATCATTAGAGTTCGTTAGAGATTTATTATTAGAATCTGTGTCTTCATTAATACCTTCACTTTCGAATGGAACAACAACAGTCTCCTCTATTAATAATTTTGAAAAAAATAGTGGCAATTTTATAGATGTGGGAAGAAAGGGGAGATCACAAATTATAGTGATAGTTTTGTGATTTTTTTTTAGTGTTTAAAAGAAATTAAGCCCATTATTCAGATTGATTGTAACTAGCAATATTCTCGTCCTAATTCTACTTCTTTTGTTTTTTGTTCTAATGCAATTTCAGTTATTTCTTTTTGAAAAATTCAGTAAAATCACTACCAATTATTCTAAAAACCTTAAATTGTTAGAGAATAGGAATAGTTCCAATACTTCTCCTCACGCGTAGGCTCAACTTTATGAGAAAGATTTTAAACTCATGTAAAATTTTTGTAAGAGCATTACTAGATATTCTAAAAATTTAAACTATTAAAAAAATACACGATTTAATAATTAAATTATTTTACTATTCTTATATCAAGCTTAGTAATGTTTGAATGTTTCATATAATTAGTCATAAGACCATGCCTTTATGGGATGAATTGGCTATTTCAGCTCTGTTTGTTTTGCAAAAAATAAATAATTTGAAAAATTATATTCTTAAAAAAAGACCACTTGTATTAATTGAAATAATTAATCAATAGAAAAAGATTTCATTATAAAAAATAATCGATATCTAAATATTTCCATCAATGATGAAAATATTTTTTCTATATTTATCTTTGTAAGTACTACAAACAATCATTTATAAAGAAATATTTTTCAAATTATTCATTTTTTGCAAAACAAATAAAGCCTTCGAGCACATTAATCCTCCACTTTTGAGAGGTTATTATATGTATATATTTACCATCACATAAATAGGTGTATCTAGTACCTTCTCTTTGGCCATTTGGTAATATTGATGAGATCATATGCGAAAAAGGATAAGGCTTATGCGTTTAAATAAATGGATAAGGGGAGGATAGCCATAGGAAAAATTGCCAACAATAGTAAACTATTATCTTTCGCATGACAAATTCAACCCCACCGGTGGGCATCAACTTGCAAAAAGAATGACAAAAAAAAACGAAAAACAAAAGAAGGGCATGAACGGTTTCAACGTTTGCCTCAAATTCTTAAACTCATAAACGGAAGAAGACAATGTATATAGAGAGAGAGAGCATGTAAATGTCCATGATAAATGATGTGAATACTTTAATACCCCTATTATGTTTGAGCTAGATTACAGACTACACATAAATTTTGACACATATGGGGCCGCACAAGCAAAGTAAACTAGAACAAAACAAGAATTTGGTACTATGATGTTAGATCCAATAGTTTAATCTCATTGGTGGAAGAAGATCACGTGTATTTAATGAGTATTTAGATCCTGTAGAAAAGCAATGTTCAAAACTTTAACAGGCTTCATTTACTCTCTTCAAAATTACTTCTCAGGATGTGTTTGTTTTAGTGAAAGTGTTTTTCGTGAATTAATTTTTTGGACTTTCAAACCCCTAAGTAATGAAAAAGAAGTCCATGTTGCTGACGTGAGGAGTCGGTGAGTCTAAAGGTGAAAAGTGCACCTACGATGACAGAATGATGTCATGCTATTAAAAAGTCACCGTGCAAGACAAACATCATTACCTCTAGGACTTAATTTCCTAAAAAATTCTCAATTTTAAGGTCAATCCCGAAGAAATCCAAAGTTTTTCTTTCATTGTAACCCAAAATCCGCACCCACGTCCTAAAATTGAAACTGATTTCTTCAAAATTATTGTCATTAGATTTCGTTAGAGGTTCATTATTAGAATCTATGTCTTCATTAATAAGAAAGGGAGATCACAAATTATAGTGACAGTTTTGTGATTTTTTTTTAGTGTTTAAAAGAAATTAAGCCCATTATTCAGATTGATTGTAACTAGTAATATTCTCGTCCTAATTCTACTTCTTTTGTTTTTTGTTCTAATGCAATTTCAGTTATTTCTTTTTGAAAAATTCAATGAAATTACTACCAATTATTCTAAAAATCTTAAATTGTTAGAGGGAATAGTGATTTAATATTTAAATATTCTAACACTTCTCCTCACGTGTAAACTCAACTTTATGAGAAAGATTTTAAACTCATGTAAAAATTTTGTGAGAGCATCACAAACTATTCTAAAAATTTAAACTATTAAACAAATACATGATTTAATAATTAAATTATCTTACTATTCTTATATCAAGCTTAATAATGTTTGAATGTTTCATATAATTAGTCATAAGACCATGCCTTTATGGGATGAATTGGCTATTTTAGCCATGTTTATTTTGCGGAAAATAAATAATTTGAAAAATTATATTCCTAAAAAAAGACCACTTGTATTAATTGAAATAATTAATCAATAGAAAAGGATTTCATTATAAAAAATAATTGATATCTAAATATTTCTATCGATGATGAAATATTTCTTGTATATTTATTTTTGTAAGCACTACAAACAATCATTTATAAAGAAATAATTTTCAAATTATTCATTTCCCGCAAAATAGATAGAGCCTTCAGGCACATTAATCCTCCACTTTTGAGAGGTTATTATATGTATATATTTACCATCACATAACTAGGTGTATCTAGTACGTTCTCTTTGGCCATTTGGTAATATTGATGAGATCATATGCGAAAAAGGATAAGGCTTATGCGTTTAAATAAATGGATAAGGGGAGGATAGCCATAGGAAAAATTGCCAACAATAGTAAACTATTATCTTTCGCATGACAAATTCAACCCCACCGGTGGGCATCAACTTGCAAAAAGAATGAAAACAAAAAACAAAAAACAAAAGAGGGGAATGAACGGTTTCAACGTTTGCCCCAAATTCTTAAACTCATAAATGGAAGAAGACAATGATATATATATATAGAGAGAGAGAGAGAGAGAGAGAGTATGTAAATGTCCATGATAAATGATGTGAATACTTTAGTACCCCTATTATGTTTGAGCTAGATTACGAACTACACATAAATTTTGACACATAGGGGGCACACACAAAGTAAACTGGAACAAAACATGGATTTGGTACTATGATGTTAGATCCAACAATTTAATCTCATAAGTGGAAGAAGATCACGTGTATTTAAAGAGTATTTAGATCCCATAGAAAAGCGATGTTCAAAACTTTAACAGACTTCATTTACTCTCTTCAAAATTGCTTCTTAGGATGTGTTTGTTTGAGTGAAAGTGTTTTTCGCGAATTAATTTTTTGGACTTTCACACATTTTGTTCACTGAAAATGATCAATCAATGGAAAACTATTTTCAGTCGAAGAAAATATGCATGCTTAAAGTTAGGACAATGAATTCCCTAATTTGAATAAGTGGATAACATTTTCACGAAAAATGATATTCTGAAAAATATTTTCCTTGATCACGGAATTTTTCCCCAAAACAAACATGCCCTATTTCCAACTTCCTCGTGAGACTTTTGGACGTTACGCCCATATTTTCAGTGAACGTCAATGTGAAGATAGTGTATACATCTTGTGCTTTACTGGATTTATATAGCATATTGACGCGAATTTTTGTCATAGATGTTGAGGCTTTTTGTAGCCTTGTTGTGGATGAACATGCTGTACTGAGGCTATTTTCACATTTGGAATTCAAGGCCAAGGGATGGTATTCAATAGTCTAAATGAATAACTCCCGTCGGTATTCACACAAAACTTGAATTAAGATACATAAATATGCAATTTTTCATTTAAGGGGATTAACTCGACGTATTTAAGATGGATATGATGGCGGTAGGGTTAACCGTGAAAGGAAGCGAAACAGGAGAAAACATTTCGTGATCTGGAAAGTCTAGATTATGCAAAGGAAGTGGACTTTTACCATATGATGTCACGCGGGATTCAGGTAACTAGCAGCTTGGATCATTCTGGTCCGCTAGGTTTATCAAACACACTGCTGACTTTAAAGTGGGTGAATACGATGTCGAGACGTGACATGTGGCGGTTTACCTAGTCCCGTAGAACAAATAAACAACCGAGAAGATCAAGCGTCCCAAAAGTCAAAAGTTTCCCCTTGCGTTTGCTTAACGTTATCCACCCTGAAATCAACGCTGATCGATTCAAACTCCGGCCGGCCGATCATTGACCGTCGCGACTTTCGGCAACACGTTAGATTTAAAAGACCGACTTTAGAGCGTCGTCTCGTGTTTGTCGGATATGTCAGTTTCAGGGGGCAAAAGAAACTGATATTACATGCGGGCCATGAAATCGACAGGGATCGGGAAGCTACCACCCTAGCGACAGGTTTGTCTTCAAATAATTCCATGGACATATAATATGGAGACTCGCTGAAATTAGCTCACAACCGAGTCAATTGCAATCACTAGATTTTAGCGGAGTTTGCATTTAGACCACCGAGCTTTGGTTTCAATCACACAGTGCACATGATTTACGTTTCTTTTTTTGATCAAGTGCACTATAAACCAAACCCCGATTGATGTTTGGACGAAATGCCGATGAGGGGACCTTAGGGAAATGATGTGATGCATGAAAAATTGGTTGCATTTTTGCCCCCACCAGCGGTTTCTCCAAAAATTGGTCGAATTCTGATATCAATTGTAAAAATGGAAAGTACATTGCACGGCGTGATTGAGTGGTAAGTTTAGTGAGATGATTGCGAGTTCCGAACTTGTATAACCTTGAGTGGAGTTCAAAAGGGTAGGTCATAGACACGAGGGATTTGATTTTCTGGACCTTATGTCTAAATTGATATTCATAACGATTGAGTCTCCAGGTAGGGACGTGTGCTCCCAAATTGCTTGCTTCGGTGTGCATGAATGAAGTTGCATATCAGACAAGGTTGCGGTTTTTCCCATCTAAGATGGGTTTTCTTGTAAAAAATAATTGGACGGAAGAAATAAGATAGATTACAAAATGTCTAAAGAAGGGAAAATAAATGAAGATCACAATTAGTAAACAAAATTGAATCGACATTATATGAGAGATTTAGGAAATTACATGAAGTTATTTTGGTACTTTCAATGATGATTTTTTTCATTAAATAAGGATTCGCGCAATTGATTGGGGCTTCAAAGAATCTTCCAGCTCAGGAGCTTTGATGGAGTTGACATTTGGTACTTTCCAAGGTAGTCAAAAGTTAGTGAAACTTTTAATGGAATCGGTGCATAACATGAACGATAACAACAACGACGACAACAATCAGATAATCTATTTGATGTGGTTACATGTGCATCTATTTCATGTGAGGACCGGCTTATGCATCAAGGGCATTGTCTGCACTTTAGTGCCATTGCTTCTTGCATCTATTATGTTTCTTGAAATTTCAAGTGTCCACAGTTGTTTGCAAACTTGACATTACTTGTGCATCAAGCTTACATTGAGTTAGAGATTATTAAATATTAAATGTATTATCTCTTTATTTTCAAAGATAACTAGTTTCCTTGTTAGATTATTATAGCTAATTTCTTTGTGAAATTAGATTACTCACTTTCCTCTGTACATTATTCCAATATAAATATATAGATATTTCGGTTGCAACCCATTATATAGTCAACTAATAGAATAATCCATTCCTTGTATTCGGTTCTAACTTCGTCCCTTGCCCTCAAGATTCATTTCACCAACCATCTGTTCGTCCCTTTCTGTTTTTTGTGTGATTTTATAAACTCTTTTCCCTCAAAAGTCGTGTCATCATTTGAAAAATGCTTGGTCCGATCATTTACTTAGTAAAATATGATTGTGCTGGACACACGGATCCCAGGAGTGCCAAAAGTTGGCACAAAGGGATACTTAAGTGTCAAAAGTTACAAACGGTACACTTAAGTGCTAAAATCGGAGCAAAATGGATTACTTAAGTGCCAAATCTGGCCAAATTGCCACGTATCCATTTTCCGGCGACTTCATTTGCTGATGGAGCATTTTTTTCAAAATAAAAAATTGTCCACATCAGATTTAAAAAAAATTAAAATCGATTTTATTATTAAAAAAAAAAAAAAAAAAGGGGGAGGGGGAAATCGACGAGGGCTATGCAGCCCTCACCGTCGCCGGCAATGGTGGTGAGGGTCGGCTGAGGACGCCGGGCCCCGGCTGGGGTCACTGGCCATTGGCTGAGACCCGGCGTCCCTGGCCAACCCTCGCCCATCGTCGCCGACCCTTCCCAGCGACAGTGGGGCGGCAATGGTGGTGGCGGTGAGGGCTGCACAGCCCTCACCGATTTCCCCTCCCTCTTTTTTTTTTTTTTTTTTTAATTAATCAATTTTAAAATATTTTTTTAAATTGTTTAATATTATTTAATTAATAATTTTAAAAATTCTCGTCAGCGCAAAAACGATGTCGTTTTGCGCTAATTTTTTGTCGTTTCAATTTCCGGCGAGCCATGTAGGCAAAAAAATTAATAAAAAAATGCCACTTAGGATTTTCGGTAGGGTTAGGCCCGACACTTAAATGATCCATTATTTTTGAAAAGTGGCACTTAAGTGTACCATTTGTAAGTTTTGGCACTTAAGTGTCCCTCCGTGCCAACTTTTGGCACCCCCGCTGTACTTTCCCCGCTTGCGCTGCTTAGTTTTCTATAGGGTGAAACTTTCGAGCAACAGCCATTTTGTTTTGTTTTATGCCCTTTGTCGCTGAACACCATGTGTGTCATGGCGGAGCACGTTTTAGCATAGGCTTTGGAGGCATAGCTTCCCACACTAACATGCGTTTTAAACGGGAAAATGACATAAATGATCATTAAACTTCGACTTAATATGAAATTTCGATCATGAATTTTTAATTTATTCAATTTTATTCATGAAATTTTGATGCATGTTCATTTTAATCCCTGAATTATATAATAATGTTCAATATTGTTAATAAGTTATAATTAATAGAATGATAAAATTGGATATTTTCATATAATTCATTAACTAACTCATATATATCAAAAGTCTAGGGACTTTATTGAAAAGATGTAATTGTGACCTCAATGAGAACTAATGTGAAGTAACAACCATATATCGAGAGTCCTCGATCTCAAGCAACCTTAGCCGAAGGTCACAAGGTCATTAAAAAGGTCCCATTTATAAGTGGCTCAAAATGAGGAGCCTCCAGGAAAATTACTAAAAGGGTTATAAACTTATTACTTTTGTGCAAATTCAATGTTAAATATTTCAATCATAACAATCGATTCCTAAACCATTTTTCATGTTTTGCCAATTAAGTTAATTCAACCAATTTTAATAGGAAATCGTTGGTGTGAACGCCGATAATGCCATGTAGGACAAACAACACTAAAATGGACAATTTTTATAATTTTATTAAAAGAAAATTACATTTTTTATAAATTTTTATTTTTTCCCTTTTCTATTTCTTTCTTTCTTTTCCTTTTTTATTTTTTCCTATCAAATCTAGCCAAACCTTACTGACCACTAGTGAGGACTGTGAAGCCCTTGCCCGTCACGAGAGAGGGTCTCAACCCTTGCCAAGTCTGGGTGAGGGTCATGGCCGGTCCTTGCTTATGATTGGCAAGGATTGGTCGACCCTCGCTGGGCTTGGAAGGAAAAAAATAATAAAAAATTCATAAATTTTTAAAGAAATCATTAAAATTGTCCATATCAATGCCGATTGGGTCATGTGGGATAATCGTTCATATTAAAAATTTCTGATTAAAATTGGTCAAATGAACTTAATTGGCAAAACATGAAAGTATCAAGAACTTAAATGGTATAATTAAAATTTTTAGAATTAAATTGGTAAATATGCAATACGTTTAAGACTTTTTAAATAATTTTACCGAAACCTCTTCTATTTCTCGCGAGTCTCAAGAGATCCTGTTGAGGATCAGAATGTTATTGACATGTACCCCTTGAAACTTGTTATAAACCCTAATAAAACAAAACTTTTCATTTTCAAAACACTGTCATTTGCATATTATATATAGAGATTCCCCGACAAACGAAATTACTTCTTTATTAAAGCACGAATAGCAAGTGCTCTAGAAGCACTCGGTCAACTCACCATGTTTTTGGTCCGAAAGTGATTACTTAACAAATGGAAGATGAAGTGAGAGAGTGAAATTATAAGTTTCAATTTTCAAATTCAAGTAAAGACTCTGGAAATGATTGATCATTATGGAATATAACCAATGAAGTATTGGTTACAAGGCAATGGTCTCTATCAGCTGGGTTAAATTTCCAAATCTAAATTGCATTTCAAGCTTTAATAAGCGATGCATGGCAGCGAGTTAAATAGAAAAAGGACGGAATCAAAGGAGACAGCCCCAAACAGGCTCGTTGTTATAAGTTCAAATGAATCTTCTTATAAGGAAAGAGATTAACTATAATAATTCTCCATGAAGTGCTGCTGCCTAAGCAATTAGAGAAGTTTCCCATGTTATTTTCCACCGAAAAAGAATCAATTCCAGAAGAAGTTGTAATATTCATGGATTTTTACATGCCACTGAGTGTGTGATTTATGAACTAACTATAGTCAATTTATTATGCTACTAAGTGTGATTTTATCTTTTCACCTTTATTTGTTTTGAGTTATACCTTAATTCATCCTCAAATCACAACTCATTTTTCAACATTCTTATTGATCCAACACGACAATATGCGTTAACAAAATTTACAAAAACTTTGTTTCAAGTACTTCTTACCTAATTATATTCGATAAGTACGTTTGAAACATCTAGCTTTGGTTGATAACTTGTTATATGATATTGAAATATAATATTCTCAAATATTATTAAACTTATGCTATTTTTATATCTATCTCGTGTCGTGCAGTTTGCCATCTAGCAAAATATAGATGCCAACTACTGAACTCGGCTTTGTGCTCTTGTGTGAACTTTTCATTATTGGTGGATCAAAGGAAAACCCAAACATGCATAACGCTTGCTAAGTTTACAAGATTCTTTAAAAAAACATAAACATAACTTTTTCGATATATTCGACCATGACCGGTGACGATTATTTTTCAATTTCTCACATTTTAATCTAATCAAATTAGATAAAAAAAAAAAAAGTGAAAGCAATGTGGTTAACATGTTTCTTAATAGATTTGGTGATCCGTCCATCTCAAAACATATCTTAATTAGCGCCTCAAGGATCACTTTGTTTCGATGGGCGACCCCCTTTAGCTGACATTATCCTCATCTAGTTGAAAACGACGGGGTCCAATAGGATCATCCTTCAATTGGTAATGCTTACCGATTCGCGAAGAAAACCTCTCCCTTGGGAAACCGAAAAGAATATCCTTATCAATTCGTGCTTTTAAATTGGTAATTTCAATCTTATCCTAATTGGGAAAATTGACCAAAAGAATCATAAACTTATTATAATTATGTCGATTCAGCCACAAATCACCGACAAAAAAAAATGTCATAAATCTTTTCTTTTTTTTATTAATTCTTAAAATTTTTTGTATTTGTGTCAATTAAATTTATCTGGCCAATTTTGACTAGCTGGCACTAACGTAGATAATTTTAATAGTATTTTTATTTTATTTTATTTTGAATTTTTTATTCTTTTCTTTTCTTTTTTTCTTATTCTCTTTCTCTTCTTCCTTCTTCTTCCTTTTTCCCTCTATAAGCCACTATAGAGGGAAAAAGGAAAAGAAGGAAGAAGAGAATGAGAAAATGAAAATGAAAAATTTTCAAAATAATTATTATTATAAATTATTCACGTTAGTGTCAATGACCAATTATAATTACCCTGAACCTGTGTGAGCTTTATAATTGACGGTGCCTTTTCTTAAGCTAGGCATTGAACATATGCAATTGCGCAACAGACCAATAGATATGCACTCATATGTGTCCTAAGTCCATGAACTTAAATAGCATCATAAGTAAGGTCACCATGACCTCACATCCATTCCATTTCGCAATTGTTAATTCCATTAGCTTTGTGCTGGTGCCACAAGTGGCTGCAATTTGAGTTTATTTGCATGTCCTTCGCATCAATGTGTTGAGATTGGATAGGCAGTGGGCCTAAGAATAGACTCATCCAAGCATGAGAACATCCAACTTGCACTAAGGCCAAAAAAGAATTTCTTTCATATGTAAAGAAATTTCCACTCTCTCTCTCTCTCTAAAACAAGATAAATTGTTTCTTATTTATTAAAGATTGAAATCATGGAAGAAATTAATCTTTCCAACCAAGTGATTATTTGGAAATCTAAAACTTATAATCCTTTAATTTGATGTTAATCCTAACTTATTTTGACGTGCACATATCATTGAAGGTTGTTTGAAAGATCATTTGGGGGTGACGATGGCGTACACCTTAAAGCCGAATCATTACAATTAATTTTTTGTGGGTCGACTCATCTTTTGTGGGTCTTCTCCTAAGTTTCCCTTTCACGTATGACTCATAAAAATTAATTTATAAGCTCGATTAAGATCTCTTAACAAAAATTCGTCCTCATCTTCATAATATTATTTGAGCTTTTAATAATTTGAAATCTTCCTCGTGTTTATCTCCGTTCAGGAAAATAAATAAATAAAAAGCAATTCTCTTGCCGACTTGGGTTGAATCACGCAATCTCTAATCGTTGTTCATGAAGTCTAATCCTATTATTATTATTATTATTATTATTATTATTATTATTATAAGGAGCGCAACAGAACTGTAGAAAATGGATCTTTAATAGGTAATTTCTGCACTCATGCAATTTTTCATTGTGTGATACTTCATTAACCAGGCCATACGATTAGAGTTATAAATTCAATAAGCGAAGCACGCAACATACGATTAGAGCTTAGTACTATATGAAATGAAACCTGTGTTGTACACTTAATCCATACTTAAAAGTTTCTTCCTTGATAATGGATTCCATAAAATTAACCAAAGCTTATTCTAAACTTACGCCAACCATTGTTCAACTAGTAGACTACAAACATGGGCATCAATTGTATTTATATTTAGTTAAATTTGTAGAGACGTGATGTTCATAACTTGCAATCCACCAATTAGTAAGAGTAAACCAGCTTTTGACCTATCTTCCATCTTATTTGAAAAAAAACATATAGAAGTTGTAGAAAAGGAGATTCAATGCTCGGTGATGTCAAAGATCTTGAACTGCTTCAACCATTTTGCCAAGGGAATGGACATGGTTGGAACAAATTTCCTCCACTCAAGAATGGAGCAAATATACGGCTGTATCATTTCGGAAGACAGCCCTTCATCGTTTCAGTAATATTACCATTTTGTATATGCTTCCTTATCGATATAATTTCATCTGCCTAAACCGTGGAATGACTTGGAAAACTCTTTATCAATTAATTAGTCCATTGGTAAGATTTAAGAATCAGAAGCACTGCACACGATTTCATGATTCCTCATGATAACACTGGAAAGTCCTTATGATAATGGAAAGATGGTGTAAACTGCCTCATCTTCCTTGAGCAATTCGACTAGTCACCACATCAATTTGAGTCCACTTCTCTCTACCTACCAAGGAAAGCACAGCACGCAAGACCAACGCAAACCTCATCCTTGACGAACACATGAATCATAAGTTAGCGTTTAAAATTCAACGGTACACCCTGTCGAGCTCAAAGCTGCATAAAAGATTACGCCGACAACACGACGGCATGTATATTTTTTTCCTTTTCCGAAAAGGGAATGTGATTAATCAAAAATATCGGCAATCGATATTGAACATTATTCTGTCATCCCTTGATCTGGTCAAACCGGAGATCCTCAGGTTCAAGCTACAGTTGTGGCGCGCGATCGGAGTTTGGTGAAGATAATGACCCGTTGCAACAAACGAATTCTCTCCACCTGGGTCTCTTCCAGTGCGTTTGACTTCAAAAGGATTCATCCACTAGTGGATAAGCTACAGCCGGTTGGATAAATTCTAGAAAGAGAGTTCATTTTCTCGCATTTGACTCCCGACATGGGAACTGCCATATGCATGCTCGCATCCAGGAACCACCTAAGAGAGGGTGAGGTCAGTGATGACTTTGAAGATTTTTTATTTATTTTTGGTCGAAGACTTTGAAGATTCAAAAGCCGGCAGGAGAACGCGTGACTAGCTTCATTATTGCGAGTGAGAGAAGCTATTAGTATTAGGGTTAGAAAAGGATATGTTTATGCATTACTATGCTTCCGACACATGTAGCAGTTACCAACCAAGTCGTTTTTAGTGAATACTAGGGATTTCCTAGTGGAGTTCGCTAATGTTGTAACGACGGAGTGTTGGGAGGTTTCACCACCTAACCGATTAACTTTCATTAGCTGTAATTGTCCTCCCATCGCAAATGCACAGGATAATTAGTTAACAGAATAATATTGGCAAAAGTACAATGCAAATGTCAAAACTTAATATAAGAAGACACTTAAGTGCCAGAAGTTACGAAAGATATATTCAAGTACCGCTTTTTAGAAAACTAGGGCATTTAAGTACTAAGTTAGAAGAAGGGTGTCGAAAATCCAACGTGATTTATTTTTAATAATATAACTCGCTTATATGACTCATTGGAAAGCTAAGTCAACAAAGAATAAGCCAAAACGACGTAGTTTTGCTTCGGATTTGAATTTTAATATAAATATAATTAAATTTTTAAAAAACTATATTAAAAAAAGGGATGTAGAACTTGTTCAACAAAGGCTGTGAAGGCCCTCGCCGAATGCGATTTGCAACCTTCTTTTTTAATTTTTTTATTTAATTTATTAATATTTATAATAATAAAAATGTCAGCACCAAAACAATGTCATTTTTGGCTTATCTAGCCACATCAACACCCAAAACAATATCGTTTTGAGCTCATCTTGCCAAAAGAAATGCCATATCAATTGTTTGGCCCAAATTTCTCGCCGTTGGCATTTAAATAATTCATTTTTCTCTGATTTTGACATTTAAGTGTTCATTTTTGAAGTTGTGACACTTAAGTGTCCTCTCATATCAATTTTTTGCACTTAGGTGCCCGGTACTCAAAGAATGTTCATGCTTCTAGGGTAACTCCAAAAGATGTGCAAGTGTTGTGATTTGAACAAGAACACTTAGCAGGAAAAGTGAAATTTGCTCACTACTTGAGCAAGTTCTTAGGGTTAATAACTAGCCAAATGTCATATAAAAGCTTAAACTATTAGAATTAAGATGGATTTTGGCCTTGCCTTTAGAATAGTGGAAGTATGAAATTGGAGAGATGAATGGTGGTAAGGAAAAACTTGAACTCAGGATTTTCTGATATGATATCATGAAAATTTTTATGGGAGCTCAGGCAACTACTTTAAAAGTTTAAGTCATTAAATTAATGATTTGTTTAATATCTAAGTACTGTGATGGTCGTCTTCATTGTGCTGGATTTACCAATAATTTCGAGTCTATTAAAATATCAATTCAATCAATCAAATTTGAAGAGTTTTATACTTGTTGGAGCAAGTTATGTGCTCGTACGAAATCGGTTCCTATTTTCACTCCTTTGCGATGCATTTGCAAGAAAACAAGGCCGAGAGACGTTAACAAGACAATCCTAAGTAGCAGCATAAAGAAAGTAACTTGTCTTTGTGTTCAAAAAGGAGATTTGCTCGAATGCTCTTGGGTGCTTTGGAGCTCCGAAACCAAACAAGTTCGAAGCCTGAATCCACAACAATGTATGGAAGGAATAGTGGTGGGTTGGAAGCAAAGTTTTGGGCCTAAGGAAAACCAAAAGGACCAAAGGAAGCCGAAAAGATCGGTGGTTTGTATTTGTAATTCGTTTCATAAACAATTTATGGAGTTTTGGCCCAAAAGAAAGAAAGTAATTTATGGAGTTACAAAGCTACATCGTTTAAGGTTCTAAGTGACGACCGCACGATATATTTTTCACTTGAGAAAATAAGACATCATTACCATTAGAACTAGTTTCTTCTCAACTTATCAACAAATAATTCTTTTCGTAGCATTCATATAGTTTGCATATCCTGTTTCCCGCACAAACGTGAATGATAAGTTTATCGTACAAGTATAAACAGGTTGAGGATATGAACATGGTTAAGATGTACTCCATATGTTTAATTGCGTATTGTGTAAATAGATCGTGTGAAAGATTGCTAACCCTAGGTTCACTAGTTTCCAATCTCCAATCAAATGACATAGGCCGATAGTCTGCATGTCCCCAAGTACATAGGTTAATCGATTCATGGGCAATGTGGTATTGATGATGATAATGTATAAACGTGTCATTCTCGAGTGAACTTGAGAGCCTGTTAGATTAGGTGGGCCTCATGTGGGCCACCTCATTTGATAGATAATATGAGTTGGGTTCCGATGCACCAGCCTCACCTAAGGATTTGGACATAAACAGTTAACTTTACCAACTCGAGCTAATATTTTAGAACTTGGGTTCATTTCTAACGTGGCCTCTTTGAGTTGTACAATCGGCCCGTTTAACCAAGTACATTTTTTCGGTCGAAAAAATCAGGTGAATATACAAGAAATTGCTATACGTCAAGAGTCCTGAAATATCGACATAGTCTTCACTGACTTTGGCAGCATATTTACTCCTGTGCATGAATACTAATCCAACATACCACATCACCTCAACATAAAGGTGATTGGTTCCTAGTCCGGTCTAGTTTCAAGGTAGAACCAAGAACTAGACCAGTTCCCAAAAATGAGAATTGTGAACCGGACTAATTGGTCTTAGGACTGGGAATTGGATTGAACCACTAGTCTTATCCAATTCAATAGAACCAATTACTTTCTCTCTTTTTTCCCACTAAAGAGTGTTTGTACACAATGAGAAAGAGTTAAAGGTGTGAAAAACGGGTTGCCCAAATCGGGAACCACTTGAACCTAACCGGATCAATAGATTTGGTTCAGTTATTTGTAGTGTTGATCTGATACTCGATTCCTAAAAATGGAACTGGTACCTGAGCGGTCCGGTTCCCAGTTTCAAGAGGGAATCGGATCGAGAACTGAACGAGACCAACTACATATCCTTTTTTTTATTATTTCTTCAAAAAAAATTAATAAAATGTGAACTAAAAAGTACCTCATTCAATGATACCACAAGTTATAGCACAATAACTCTGCACTCTTCGTTGCTTCCGTCAATAACTCAAGATTTGTCACTTCCTCTCGTTGTGCACGGCCAATCTTTAGTGAGAAAAAAAGTGGCCGGTTTGATTGAAGTAGATTGAAACCGACAATCCAGTTCGATTCTTGATCCTAAGACCAAATGGTTAGGTCCCTGGCTCTCAAATTTGAGAATTTGACCAGACCAAGAACCAATCACCCTTACAATAGACTATAATCGCTAACACGATGGAGCAAGAGGAGTTATTAGGGGTATGCAAGAGAACTTGCAGAATTTGTGGCACCAACATGGATGAATAGATTTCGGGGTGGATATTAGAAATCACTAGGTAGGATCCAGGATTTGGGATTATACGCCCTTTATATCCCTGGACCATGGATGCAATGGATGGTTTATTATAGAAAGATATATGATACCCTACATGATGTTCAAATAATTACATCTACAATAAACTTTTTGTTATTTTTCGATCTCCTTCTCAAATTTTTCATTTTTTGATGTGTAATCCGACAAGAGGGGACAAAGTGTGTGTATCTTTATGTATATTACTTTTGGTGTGGGCTAGAGTGTCAAAACTTGGTATAAATTGACACTTTAGTGTCAAAACTTTCAAAATGTACATTTAAGTATTGCTTTTTTTTGAAAAGTATGACATTTCAACGCTTGGAAAGTCCAACATAGCATTTTTTAATAATATAAATTGTTGACATGGCTCGCCAGAAATTTGAGTCAGCTTTGACTCTGCCAAAACAATGTTGTTTTGATTCGAATTCGATTTTTAATCTAAAAATTAATTAAATTAAATTAAAAAATTTAAAGAAAAGTGGGAGACAAAAATGACACAGGTGGGAGGGGGTTGTTTTAGGCTTATCTAGCTATGTTACCGCGCAAAACGATGTCGTTTTGTAATTCTCTCACCGAAAAAGCATCATGTCAGCAATTTAATCAGATTTTTTCACCATTGACACTTAAGTATCCTATTTTTCTCTGATTTTGGCATTCAAATTTACCTTTCGGAAGTTTTGGTATCAAAGTGTTTACTTGTGTCATGTTTTGGCACTCCAACCATTCTTTAGCCCTTTTGGTGATATTTGTCTTAAGAATATTTCACTATCACATAAACATATACGTTATATGTTTTCAGATTGAATGTCAATCGTGTTGATAATTAGATTAATTGCAAAAGTTTTTGACAAGGTATGGGCTACTATAGGGTACCTTGGAACTTGGGAGACCAACAAGCTCCAAACTCCAGGGTGGTTCCGCGACCCTAAAGGATAAATTCCAGATTTCAGAATTGTTGAACTAGCATCTCCAGAGCAGATTCCAAGGTTGGGAAAATACCCTGCCCATCCCGAAGCCTGCATTCACCTAAGAGCTATACGTAGGTCATCTCCATCTTTGTCCTTGCCAAATGGAACTACGCTGAACTTGAGGCTGCCTCCTTTATTCATTACTGAGAAGGTTGAATTATTCCCAATAATATGAAATCTGACTTAGGATACTACAGTTAAACAAAGAAAGGAGTTATCAGCCCAAAGTTAGCAACCAGCATATATATGCGTGCGCACACGGTGCCATTAACTCGAGTTTAATTATGTTTTTCGCATGTACTGATGATAGGAAATATCGAATTGCATCTGAAGTTACGTGCCAAGTGAAAAATAAGGGTTCGCTTGTAGTTTTTCCAGAAGTACGAACTTATCAACATAATAGGAGAGGAACATGTTGTAGTTGAACAATTGCCTTGGGTCTTTTTTCTCTGCCCAGTTGGAGATATCGACCAGTGAAAAAGAATGAGTTCAGTGATTCGCAAGGAATGATTTCTGCGAACGTGACAAGCCGTTGCATCACATGGAGAGATAATGATGTGAACCCATCATACATATGCCTTCCAAAATGTCTTCAATCTAAACGGACCTGGTCACATATGGATCTCTTCTCCTGCATCATATTTCATCCTTCGAGTGAAAGGCACGCCACTGCAGAGAACGATTAGAATACTTCCCAGGCTTTATTTAAAGACTGTATCTAGCTCTAATGCCGTAATCTTCTGTTCTGCTGAAAAAGAAACTAGGCGAGATAGATAATAGAATGTGAATTGTCTCCGAACATGCATGTTAACCAGATGATAATGGGGCTAAGTTCAGAGAATGGATCCGAAACATTTTCTGAAGTTGATCCCTTGGAAAGGGTAATCACGCATTCATATGCTCATGCCAAATAAATCTTCGTCTGCATTCCGTTCAAGAGAAAAGTAATGGAAAAGAGGCTCCAGTCGAGTAACGTAGGAGTCGTCTATTAACGTAGCTGGGAGTAGAAGGGATTACTGAGTTTGGTCATGGCTTGGTGCTCATTCCTTCCCTCGCACTATTCACTTTTTCTTGAGTGCGAAGAGATATACATGGGTGGGGATAGAGTCTGTATTGCGACCTTAGGCATGTTGATACGAGAAACTTCAGGTGCACTTGATACATATGAGCTCAATTATATTCGGGTCAGATGAGGTGAGCTTTACGTCAGATCCATCTCATGTAACGATCGATGTAAGTTGGGTTCATGTGATCCGGGGCTACGACAAGCCACAAGCCAAGCACTCCATCATCATAATCACTCGCTCTGCTTGTTCTTTTGGCAGCTTTTTTGTGAGGGAAGAAATCTTTAGGGTTTGGTGGTACTGTTCTCTGCAAAAATAGCTGTCAGTGTCAGTGTCCATTATGGAAGTTGGCTCGGTCCATGCAAAAAGTGTATAAAAGAGGAAGGTGCAGATTGATTCTTGGCAGCGACAAGTTCGATTAGTGCGTTTCGACATGGAGATCTCGAGCTTCGTCGGAGCTCTGTTTACGTTGTCACTAGCTGCATGGTCGCTGAGTTTCCCGAGCGTGACCGCGGAGTTCCATGTCGCCGAGGTGAGGGAGGGTGTGACGGAAGTCAACGCGACTTCCATTCACGAGGCTCTACGTGGGAACTATGGTGCTTTCGTGGACAATGTGGAGGCAAAGGACAAGAGTCCCGCTTGGCAGGATGCAGTGCAAACCGCGACTAATGGCGGCGGCGGCGGAGGAGGAGGTGGCAGCAGTGGTAGTGGAGGGGGTGGTCCAGGAGGTGCCAAGAAACAACGTGAGCCGCACAAAAGGAAAAAGAGAAGAGGCGGTAGCAGTGGAACCAGAGGTGGTTCGGGTACTGGCGGTAGTGGAGGCAGTGGCGGCAGGGGCGGGGGCGGGGGTGGAGGAGGAGGAGGAAGTGGTAAGGGCTCCGGATGGGGCAAAGGCAGTGGTGGGGGAGGAGGAGGGGGAGGTGGTGGGAGTGGAGGAGGGGGAGGCGGTGGTGGCGGTGGCAGTGGCGGGGGCGGTGGAGGTGGAGGTGGCGGACAGGGAGGAGGATGGGGTTCGGGGGAGGAGGAGGCAGCGGCTGCTGGTGGCCGGGCTGTGGAGGGCATGGATGAACCTTGGTGAAGGAAAGACCAAGGACAAACCATGGCCATTGAGAGAATGCAGAACGGATACAAACTGTCGAGATTTAATGCACGAATAAATATCGCATTTTAAAGCTTTCTTATTATAACGAAGTTTTGGGTTTTCCTTGTTGTTGAGTGTCGCAAGTCATTTCATGTATCAATAAAAGCCACGGTTTTGATAATTTAATGCGGTCGGTCGAAGTAGCTATAGCATAAGATGAAATCCAGAGGTATCGCATCTTATAAGATCACTCGCATGGGCAATGAACACTAGGGCCGCCTCAAATTTCGACTTACAGCTCGTGCTGATACTTTGATCCTAAAAAGGCCTCAATCGGGACCCGATAACTTGGGCAGGTCAGCGTTGTCTTTCGTGGATCTTGTCGTGATTTCTAATTACGTTGAAATAATCTCTGACATTACATCACTCAAAAATGATGTATTTACATTAAGAATAATTATCTAAATTTTTTTAAATATATTGTATGATGTCCAATTCAATCATAAACTTTCTAATATCGTGTCAATCCGAAACATTTTGATCATTAACCAATTTTGATTAGAAATCATTGATATGACATTAATCATAATATGTGATACGGTCAGCGTTAATATAGATAATTTTTACAATTTTTTATAATTTTTTTGGAATTCTGTTTAATTTTTTTTTTTTTGTTCTTGTCTAATCTTTTTGTTTTTCCCTTTTCATTTGTGCTAGCAACTGCCACAAGCGAGAATCGCCCTCACCAACCACCCCTCGCTCAAAAGTTGGCAATAGCAAGGCTCGGCAAAGGTCAAGGCAAGTCACCTTGCTTGGGCAACCCTCGTACTTGGCAAGTCGACGAGGGTTGCCCTCACCTATGGTTGGTGAGCATGACCCTTACTTGTGGCTTCCCTCCACCAGCCACGGGGAAAAGGAAAAAAAGAAAGAAAGAAAATAACAAGGGAAAAAAAAAGAAAAAAATTAAAAATTTAACAATTCAAAAAAATTTAAGAATTATACAAATTATAAAAATTGTTTATGTCAAAGATCGGTTTTGTCATGTAGAATGGATGTGTGTACAATAGCAATTTGAGATCAAAATTGACTATAATTACTAAATTGACAAATTATTAAAAAAAATTGAATTAAATGAGAACAATTCAAAAGTTTAAAATTGAATTGGCCGCCATATAATGAGTAAATAAGTTTTTGGACAATTTTCCTATTTCGATTTAGTAAGTTCTATCCTTTCCCTATGCATGCATAAACTATGAGAAGAAAAAAAAATGCAACATTACGTAACAATTAAACATCAAGCTAGGCTTGGGGTCAGGTCACGTGACAGGAGAAATCGAAAGACCAAGCACACAATCACAAACGAATTAGAAATAGCCGATAGGCAATCAAGCGAAAAAATTGATCATGTGATAGCACAACAAATCATAATGACCAATAGATCTTTTTGAAAATACACATGATAATCCATGTGAATTAAGGTAAATGCGGTAAATTTGAAAAGGTTTTTAAAAAGCTTAGGAGAGAAGAAACAGTTAGGAGATCTACTCTGAAATAGGAGATCTCGTAATACCGCATCCCGTATTCTCACCTAAAGATCCACCTAAGATTAGGGGAAATCTTCGATATTAGTTACTATCAAATAGGCGAGTATAAAATAGAATTTTACACTCAAAACGAAAAGATGAAAGTTCATAAAGACGCCTGCTGGACCGACCTGTGCTTCGCATAATATTTTATAACTTACTTTGTCGGCTTACTTAGTATCTTGGTTATCGAAGAGACATCGTGCGAATTTGTCAAAAAGGGACTAGCTAGCTAGGGGCAGTGAGTGTCCCGTAAAAAGAGAAAAAATAAAAAAGATCAAAAATAAAAAAATAAAAAAACTCAAAAACTCAAAAAAGGCAAAATGCTTCTTCTTATCTTATCCCAAGGCATCAGTGTTGGAGCCCCCGAAGGGAAACAGAAAGGCGGGCCCCACGAAATCGGTGGCATGCCGAAAAAGAGGAGAAAATTATAGAGAGACGTAAAGGCAAAGGAACATCATGAGCCAGCGTCCCCAGTGCAAAAAGAAAAAAATGGTTGTTTTCATGATTGAACCCCCCAAAAAAAAAAATTAAAAAAAAAATTAATGTGGGTGGTGACCAGTTAAAATAAACAAAAAGTTGATTTAGGTGGAGTTCGGTACAATCACCACTCACTTCTGCTCAATCCCAAGAAAATCATCTGAAAAAAAATATATATATAAATTTATTGTGTAATCATCAGTTCAATTTAAAACATTTCAATTCGATAAATATAAATTTAAAATTTTTAAATAATTTGACAATATAATCATTTCAATTGATTTTAATCGGAAATTATAGATATTGGCAAGTTTCGCAATTTTTTAAAATTTTTCTCTATTTTTCTTTGGTTTTTTTCCCGTTCTTGTTTTGCCTATTTCTCTTGGCCGGGTTTTCGACGCTCAAAGTTTCCGGGAAGCTCAATTAAAAGGCGAACCGGAATGAAAAAAGAAAAAGAAAAATAAAAGAAAATTAGAAGGAATGAGTGAGAGAGAGAGAGAGAGAGAGGACTTGGAGGAAACGAGATATGTAAGCGTCACTTTGGGCAAAGTGAAGCCGGCCCATGCGCTGCATTGCACGTTGACCTTCGTTGTAGAATTATTGTGCTTTCCTTTCTTTTTGGCCCACTTTCTTTTTTGTCCAAAGTCCGCTTAAGTTCCGTGCGTTCACCGCAAAATGAGTAATTCAAAGAATATTTTTCTAAAAATCATCATGTTTTATTGATTGCAGAAATAAAAAAAATTCATCGTATATCAAAAGATTTAAACATGAATGATTATCAATAGTGAAAATACTTTATTTTTATGAAAATACTTTCGATATATTCCAGCCAGCAAATCTTTTACTCTAGAGATGAGATGGCATTGCATCATCATTATCGGGAGGTTTTTAGCAATTTAAAGGAATCCTGGGCTGGGGGGTCAAAACGCTAAAATAAGATTAAAGAAAAAAAGGAGTTGTCCCCTTAGGCGAAGGTCAAAAAGGAAAGGCGGATTCTATTCATCCCGCCTTAAAAGCAGAACTTTTCTTTTTGTTTTGTCCTTCACATTTTGGAAAGAAAGAAATAACATCTTGAGTCCTCCGGAATTATGGAAATTAGATTTTTGGATAATGCATTATCTATACATGCTTCGAAAGATTTTTTGATATTTGGCATTTGTGTGAAGTCAAATTATTCTTCTTTTACTCCTACTCTAATTCTTATTTTCAAACTTTTGTCATATCTTCTTACAAGATGTAAAAGTGAAAATTTATACCTGAAACTAAATTGTCTATACTCTTACTCTTTGAAATGTAGGGATTCGAATCCCTACCTTCTTCTTTGACCACTGGGGAAAACCTTAGTAATTAGGGCAAAAGTCAATTCAGACTCATGTATTTGAGACCTAAAAATCTTTGCTTAGTGAAATCCTCAAACAAGGTCGCAAGAGCAACACAGCGAATCACATCATCATTATCGGGTCATATGTAGAACATGTTGCTTGGGTTATTTATGTAATCCAAAAAATGACCTCACTTACATATGATCTCCTTCAACTAAATTAGGATAGTTAGAACCGAGTTAAATTTTTAATCTCCTCATACAAGAACTCATTCCATGTATTCTTATTTATCTTTTTTATTTATTTATTCTTATATATGAAGTTTTGGATGTAGATTAGTCCATCTAAATTTAATTAGATTGATGTTCAGTTAAGTTTTTCAAAATAATTTACTTATGTTTCTCTATCCCATCTGTTGTTTAAATTCTAGCAGCACCATATCACTATGTCCTTTGGTGCTTGCATTACGTACTGGATATTTCTCCCCCGATAAGGGGCCTAAGAATACAACATTGGAAGTCTTAATCCTACATCGCACCATCTCTTTTTGTACCTCTCTCTCGAACTAGGTCTGACCTCTTTTTCTCCTAAGACGAAGCACCCAATACACTTTACCCGAGAGAATGTACTATACTACGACCTACATTTATCACAATTATGCAGTTTCCTAGCATGATACCAGAGTTCATATGAGATTATGAGTTCTACCCATCTAATGTCCGCCAAAGTACTATATTATGTGTTATTTAATTTTATCGTGTGGCGACCTCTAGTTATTCATTTGATGCTAGAACATCTACATCATGATTATATATACAAATGACAAGTTAAGCTTCTGACCAAATTGGCTTCACGACATGCAAAATTTCTCGAAGGATTGCCACAAGAGGATGGAGAGTGGTTGGGGCGGGTGAGATACAGCCGTCACGTGATTGCCACGAAACGAGCTTCTTCTTCTTCTTCTTCCTAATGTTGTTGTTTTTTTTTTTTTTTTTTTACTGAGGGACTTACGTATTGGAATTTTTTACGTGCCGAGGTTAATTTCTTAGGCTTGTTTTTTTCTTTTTTTTTTTTTTAAATTTTTATATTTTGGGTAGCTCGGAGTTGGTTGAGACCTGATGCATCCAATAAAGCCATGCGAAAGCATATCCTGTGAACAACCGCCCAGCCATTTTCCCCACGTCATCCCTCGATTTCGACGATAAATGATAGTACCCTCGATTTGGACTGATGAGTGCAGGCAAAGTATATAAAAATGCATATAAATGCTACCATCAAACGATATGCGGTATTTCCACGTCCCATCTCCTATGCAAGTCTGAGCACGAGTAGCATTAGATCCATCGATCAAGTGAGTCGAGTCAAATAAAAAATAATCCAATTCAAATGGACCCATTTAACTTGTTTCCAAGTAATGCAAAGTTTGTCATCCATTCCTAATACATACTTCACATGATTCATATTTCTAAAACACTTCCATATTTAACTCAATTTAGGAAAACATTCAAACTGAGATGAAAATGAGGAGTGTGTTAACGTGAGATCGAGTGAGGCAAGAGAGAATGAAGATAGAGATATGAAGATGGATTGGGTGTAAGTAAGTTATAAACTCAGTTATGATTCAATTAATATTAATATTACATTAGATTTTATCATTCTAAACATATTGGTAACCTATTTATTGAATATAATTAATCCATATAACAATTCAACCCTCATATATGAGTTAACAAATGGACAAATGGGTTTATGGTCCATTTTGAATAATATAAATGACTAATGAAGACGAACGCGCACTCAAAAGGGGTATAACCTATTTTGATATTATATTAGAGAGTCCAATCGAAAAAATTTAGCCAATAGGTACAGGGAGGTCACATATTCATAAAGAACACGTAATATCTCAGTGTCAAGCAATGTTGAATATTTCAGTAGCATGAAACAAACAATTTGTAGTTGATAAAATCTTTCCCAGGTACCAATCTCGAAGTCCAAATTTGCTCGGTATGCATTCAAGGAACTGACTCTGTAAACCTACTATTCAACTTCCATTGTCCGGCTTCCATACACTTTAAGCCCGATCAGCTTTTATCCAACGGGTCCAAACTCAAGACATGATCACGACACGTATTTTAGCATGGAGGGTTATAGACGGTTCGAATCTCAATTTCATCCTGTAATTCGGGGCAGACAAACTACTAAATGTGGAGAGGATTGAAGAACGCACGAGGCCGACATAAGGTAATGCCCCAAACTCGAGTGGTTCAGACAAATTTGATGTGGCATAGTGATCGGCGATTCAATGTACACGTTGTCCCGACACAGGGGCATGAGTAGTGAACTGATAGCTGACATTAGTGGTGGCCTTTGCAACACATGAAGCGAGCAAAGAAAAATTCATCGCAATGTCCTCTTAAGATTTCATTGAAGAGATTGCCATTCTGCAATCTTTAGATTTCGAGTTTGAAATGCGGTTGCCAGTCTTGTCCTGCGGCCGATGCCTCTTTTGTGATTTCCATAAGTTCATATCATCTGCCGATGCTTAATTATGTCATCTGAGATTTCGGAGTGTCTCGTCGTTTTCTCACCACGTAATGTGTTGTTATATAATCAAAGGTATCCTATTGATTTTTCATGCAAATCGGATTATGAGTAGCACTTGACATTTGAAATGAGGGTGGATACACATTCTTAAAAGAAATGGTACTAGATTTGATACCATATTGCAAAGGCTAACCTAAATGTTTAAGTTAATAATAAGAGGAAATCATATGAATATAAAAATCATTTAAGATATGTTGTCAAGGTATGTGAGATATTTCGACATAGATGACGATTAGAATGCATTAATGTGGTTTAAAGTGTAAATTACGTAGCTTATTTTATGTTAAATGTCTTCAAACTTTTATTTACATAATTTTCTTCTTAATTCTGAAAAGCCCCTTACACGGAGAATGTGTGTATTATACAAATTCTAGACATCCTAGTGGAGTTCCCTCCTCTTCTTCTTCTTCTTTTTTCTTTTTTGGGAATTGTGGACCACCAATTTTTCATTAAAAAAATCTTATCCACCCATTTTGAGGTGCGTGGTTCAAACCTCCCATTAAACTTGCAAGGGCTTCAAGCAACCTTCTCTAATAAAAGTTATTAATTGTTAAAAAGGAAAAAAGGGATCAAAATAGTCATAAATATTTGGCTCGAAGTGCAATCAAGTTCTATAATTTTAAATTTGTATAATCAAATCCCAAACAATTTTTATTTAGTGCAATTTAATCCTCTTGTTGAGGTCACGGACAAATTTGCTACCATGACACTCCAAATTCAACATGATTATTATTTTTTAGTTCTTCTAGCATACTTTGCATAGATATGGCGCCACATCAAGGTTGTGCTTGATAATTTGGGGCTGGCAGTAGCCTTGCACCACCCACAATGGTCAGCGACCATATAAATCAATGTCGAATTTCAACTTGTCGCGTCAGTAATATGGGCTTTGAGTTTATCCAAATAATTAAAGTGCTCACAATAAAACACGCTTAGGACCTGATTACATAAATTCAAATGTTTAGAAATTTATTACACATTGGGGGCAATGTTTGAAATTGTCGGTATAACTTTCCCGTCATCGTCCTTATCATGAAAAGCACATTTTTTTTTAAAAAAAATTTCCCAAAGCAAGATCCACCAATTTTGGTTCAATGAAGTGTACGAATTTTCAGTACTTTCTCCCAAGGATATTTCCACAATGTTCAACCCTTGGTGATTTTATTTGAATGAGGAGCAATGCATCCAAAAACACATGCATGCATCTTGATTATCAATGAAATGTATGAATTTTCAATGCTTGCTTCCAAGGATATTTCGACAATGTTCAGCCCTTGGTGTATTTGAAAGAGGAGTAATGCATCTGAAAACACATGCATGCATCTTGATCATCGATGAAGTGTATGAATTTTCAGTACTTTCTTTCAAGGATATTTCGACAATGTTCAACCCTTGGTGGTTTTATTTCATCTAGGAGTAATGCATCCAAAAACAAATGCATGCAATTTGATTACCATACATTCGTTAATAAATTTCGAATCACGTCGGATCCAAACAAAATCTCAACTTTTCACGAACCCATCTCCCCATGCCGACATATGATAAGAAACCATCGCATCTTAGGACACGACCCATTTTCATTGAAGATGATGTGTAATGATCTTTCTCTATAGAAAGTGATATAAAGTAGAGGGAAGCAACGTTTTTTGGATGATTCGATAATCTCGGCTACCTCAACCGAATACTTACTAACTTCCCGCTATCCTCGCCGACAAGTACCATTGATCTTTCTCCGAATTAGCATTACCTAAACAAGAGGGATTTAATTCGAAAATTTGACAACCCAACGCCCGAATTAGGACAAAGAGAGACGAGAGGGGGTGGGGGTGGTCCACCTTTCTCGCTTCACACGGGCAACCCAAGATCAATTGACGTCGACCATATCGAGATATTTCGCAAACCACCAAAGAGATATCTTGCCTCCATCACCATTCCTTTCCTTTCCTTTCCCTCGACGCATTCCACCTCCAACACTCAACCCTCCCTCATTTCCATACCAATCGTCAATCCATTCATCCTCACGCATACTAAAACATCACTTCCCCGCTCCCCCAATTTTTGCAAATTTTGGGTGCTCGTCAGTCCATTGAATATATAGAGGGATTTCGCGAGCCGGGTCCGATCCGCACCGGTTGTTTCTTTCATGGGCACGAGGAGTCGGGCGTGTTGTTTGCCCAAGTTAGTGTGAAATGCTATGCTATTGTTGGGAACGACAAGTCCGCTGAGGCAGAATTTGGAGCAATAGCGAATGCTATAGATGAATTACTTTCGCTAGGAGGCTTATTGCTAGAGCCAAGGCTTCAATTCGACAGTCCTTTGAGGTTCTATCGTGACAATTAAAGCAGCGATAAATATTGCTCAAATAATGTCGCCTATGGTTATAGATAGAGATGCGAGCTTTAGTAATTAGCTTGGTGGACTTGAGGGCATTAAAGGACAAAATTCAAATCGATGGGGCGGAAAAAAACGACAAATCGAATTTAAAAACTTGTTAATCTGAAAATTTGTGAAATAAAAGAAAAAGGGTACACTAATGAGTCACTCTCCCTTCACGGCCTAGACCTAATCTAACGCAATCGTCCACGGAAATTAATGTTTTCTAAGTAAATACTAATGGGACCTAAATCTCTCCTGGTGGGGGCCTAGCGGACCGGACCGGTTCTTCTCAACTGTTGACCCGAGCGGGCTCGAGGGGGAAATCCTCAAAAGCTGGGGACGGCCTGGGCGGACCCGGTTTGACCCAGCACCTCCTTCTTCCGCCGCATCTCCAGCACTTTCCGGTGGTGGTTCGAGTGCACCTCGCTCGAGAAGGTCGGGCTGCAGGCGGGCCGGTACTCGGGGAACAGCCGGCCCGACTTGAACCGGACCCCGCAGGCGTTGCAGAGGGTCTTCGCGCCGAGCGGGCCGGCCCTCCACTGCGGGGTCTTCTGCACGCCGCAGTGGCTGCACCGCCGCGTCGGCTGGGCGGGGCCCGGCGCCGCCTGGTCCGGCCTCTTCTGCTTCTTCGCCGGCGGCTTCCGCTCCGAGTAGATTACGTTCTCGAGCTGTTCCGAGCTCCGGACGAGCCAGTTACTCGCCGCCGGCGAATTGGAGCTCGACGAGGACGAGCAGCTGCTCGAGGAAGCGTCGGTCAGGGACGGCGACCCGAGGGACCAGACCCGGCCGCCGGTCCTCGCGCGCTTGCTCCTCCTGGACTTGGCCGGAGCGGGAGTCGTCGCGAAATGAGGCTTGCCTGCGCTCGGAGCTTCCGTTCCGGACCGGCTCTGGTGGTTTTGCGGATTCCGAGGCTTCTCTGCCGGGAGCACGGTGGGGAACGGAGAGGAGAATTTGGAGAAGGAATCGTCGACGAAATGGGACAGCCATTCAAGGTCTGCCAAATCATCATCCTGCGAGGAAAAAAAATTAAGACTTCGGCTCATTCACCAGTCATCACTTCAGAGGAAAACGAAGAAAAATCCAAGCAAAAGAAACAGGGGAAAATGGAGAAAAAGAAAACCCCATTTTTGGACAATGACAGAGGATTGCGATTGTTACCGGAACGCTGAGTTCGCTGGCGGGCAACGGCCCAAAATCTTCTCTTTTGGCCGAGAATCTCTCTTCAGCTGAGCAGGAAGCAGAGGAAACCAGTTTCGCCGCTCCTCCTCCTCCTCCTCCTCCTTCTTCTTCTACTTTTGGGGTTCGCTCTTCTCCTTCTTCTTCTTGCTCATGCGCTTGGACTAGGCCATCGTCGTTCGAGAAGTCGAGGAGTTCGTCCACGAGGAAGTCGTCGGACGACGACACGTTCAGCGAACAATTATTGTTCGCCGCCGCCGCCGCGGGCCAGGCCGTCTCATCCCAAACGAACGGCCGCGCGGCCATTTCCCTCCTGACGCTCGTCTTCAGAGCCTCGACGCGCTCCATTTTCCCTCTCGACCTGGACACACGCACACGCACAACACAAATACCCACAATTCAGAACCGGTTCAAAAAAACCCGAAACTTTCCTCCGCCTCCCGCACGCCCGCATGCAACCGACAGGCTCAGGAAACAGAGGAGGACTCGTCAAAATCGATTCTTTCTCTTCTGGGTTACCTCGAACGGGGAAGAAGAAGACGACGAAGATAAGGGAGAGTGAGGAAGCGACGGTGGGGAGGAGGAGAGAGGTGGGTGGTGGGTTGGGTGAAGCATTGATTGGAAGGAAGGAGAGGGGGGATGAAAAGGGGTCCGTGCAGGCTCTCAAATAATTTCCTCTCGATTCTTTTACTTTTTCAACCCTCTCTCTCTCTCTCTATCTCTAGCTGCGCTGTACGTACTTCGTATTTGGTCGTATATCCATACGTTGGATCTTGGGATTACGGGTTGAATACAATGCGGAGGATCTTCTTTTCCCCTTCTGAAATTCGCCCCTCGCCTCTTTTCCCTTTTCTTACTCTTTTTCTGTCCTTTTCTTTTCTCTTTTGAATTCGAAAGTATTCGAATATTTGAAAACAGGGAGTTGGGTTGAATTAGGTTGCTTTCAAATCGGGAAATTTCGTTGTGGAAAGATTCTTAGAAATGACTCTTCCTTGGCGGAAACAAAGATGAATTTGACCCGTTTTCCACACCGGGGCGAAAAAAAAAAAAAAACGATCATCACGGAAATCTTAATTTATGTAATTTATTGAGCGAAAAATAAAGATTTGGATACTTAATTTTATGTGTCGTCATATTTTATATTAATGAGTTCGATACGATTTATCCTTTATCACGCTACGAGTTATTGGATCTATACATTCCGGTAGATTATAGACTTTAATGAATTGATACTTGTTTGGGCAGATTCTTACTACTTTATATATGCCTCTCGCTAAAATTTGAAAATTCAACAGAAATATTTTTTGAATCTTAAAATATTTCAAACAGTTTTATTTGAAAGGTTATCGGTTGTTCTGTATTAAATAAAAATTAAAAAGAAAAGTTGACCAAAGCACACCTCGTGAATAAATTAAAACATGCGATGCCTTCTTATGTCATCTATTGATTTGCCCATAAATTTAAACACGACACTTTGCATGCATGACATATATATAATAAATAAATAAATGCCATGTTTCATGAAGCCTCTAGTCCTCGTTGACCTTGTCTATATAATTATTGGATTATCCGATTCTGTTTGTTTTGCAAAAAAAAAAATTGAATGACAATTTCTTAAAAATATCAATCGTGTCGTTTACAAAAATTAATGGATGAAAACATATATTTTCATCATCATTAATAATAAAAATATTTTAAAGAATTATATTACGATATATTTATTTTTTGTAAAATAAACAGAGCTCGTCCTTCCGACAATTTTCTCATTTTGAATCTTGGACGAGAAATAGCATCAAGACAACAAAACGATATGGGTGAATATCCCAAGGGAAGCAGCCAGCCAGCCACCCTTTATTGGTTTTTTCCTCCTCCCACAAGCTCCTTTTACTTTTCGTCTTTTGGAAAAATAAAAAAATTTGGGGCCATCGCTTTTGACTCCTTTTTCCAAGCAATTTTCCCCACGAAAAATACCGCATTCTTCGCCGCTGATTTGCTTTAAGTTCATCACATCTTTCCCGCTGAATCTGTTCAGTTTTCGAAAAAAAAACCTCATCAATTGGAAACATTCAAGCCATCGTTCGCGATGGAAACCTCTTGTCAATCGTTTCTGTTTCTTTTTCTTTTCCTTTGTACCTAAGTTAAAGTCATCCTCGAACGGTTATGGGAGCTTAAGGAATGTACGATATCTCCCTGATGAACGAATCCTGAGCGTTATCTCTTATTGTCCGTTACTCGTGTTATCTTATCTATTATTATTGAATCTCCCATTGCTCGTTCGATATGTAGCCATGTTTGTGTCTTCTATTTTCACACGGGAGGCTTTGGTTTTAAACGCAAAAGGTGATACCAGATGGTGTTGTGTATATCGTTAGTATGTTTATTAACGATTTAAGTTTTTGAAGAAAAAGGCATTGTTTCGAGGATTATATTCATGATTTGACCTGATGAGACTTGCCCCACCAACATCATCATTTTTCTTAGGATGTGTCAAGTGAGTTATTTCCAATCTAGTTCCGTGCTTGAAATTGACAATTGACCTTTTGTGTGAGGCCTAAATAGTCTATGAATTATGAAAGAATGTGGATGCTTACTCATTGTTAAGGCTTGGTTTGTTTCGTGGAAAAGTTGACAATTTTAGAAATTATCTATCAAGAAGCAATTCTTCAAAAAAACGAAGCTATTTCCCAATGTTTGGTTGAAGTTTACATATGAAATTGGAAATTATTTAATGTCATGTGGAAAAAAAATTGCTTTTTATTTTTCTAAATATACATGCATTATTCAACTGTTAGCGACTTGGGCAAGAGCAGTCAGGAAATTGAACACGAGAACCTGGGTCCTAGACCTACCTCTATAGATCTAGGCTCATGCCTAAGTCCCCAGTGCCTAGGCTTGCGTCCATACGAAAGTCGAGCTAAGTCCATTAAGGTGGGGGTCAAAACCCCAATACCCATGCCTGAATGCTCAATGCTCATGCTCGAATTCATAGAGGTTGGGCTCGAATTCACAGAGGTCAGCCTTGGATCCATAGAGACTATGCCCGAGACCCCAAAGCCCATGTCTAGATCCTTGGTGCCTAGGCTTGAGCCACAAGCTCAAGTCCATCGAAGCCGAGCTTAGAACTTTGGGAGTGTTCCACACTCAAGTTGTTGGGACTCAAGCCTCGACATCGAGGTCTTGCCTTGTTGCCATTGATTTGGAAATAAGCATTGGGGTTCCCATGCCTAAGCACATAGGCTCTTATTTAACCATTGATATCCGGTTATATATTTGAAAAGTAATTTATGATTTTTCAAAAATGTATCGTTTTCTTAAATTTGAATATAGGTTTTTTCTCGTATAAAGAAAATGCTTTTAAAAAAATCACGAAACAAGTATAGCCTCACTATATAATACATGGACCACCGACTTAATTATGATTGTTACTTTTTTCTCTTTCGGATGCTAATATTTGCTCAAAATAGATCTTCTTCTTCTTTTCCTTCTTAGTTTAATTGCTACTATATTAAAAAAAAATCGGCTCATATTAATTTCGTTCGGGGCCCCACCTAGTGGGAAGACCGCCGTAGTTCATGCTTTTAATATATCGCACCTATTCTCCCGCATCTTTGAAAGCTCTTTACGTTAGTTGCATTTTTAAACTTTTAAATCCGAGCTCGTGCTAGCCTGCTGGCAAAGTAAATGTCTATCATAGTAATAGTATAATTGCCCTTTAACTGAATTATTTTGACTTTGTCATTAGCAAGAAAAGACAAAAAGAAAAGAAAAAAAACCTAACTATCGTAAGACATAATTTGTTATTGAGGATGATAAATTGATGTTTATTTCGACATCCAAAAGACGCTTATGCAAAGGAAAATAGAAAAACCTCCAATGGATATTTATTTATTTATTTATTTATCGATTTATTTGTTAACTAATGGCTAAGTACTTTTTTTTTTGGGTCAGAAGTCTAAGCATCTTGAAAAAGAAATTTCGACCGCACTTTTTTTTTTCTAGTGTTAAGTGCACATATGAAAACGAAAAATATTTCCTCATTAAATGTAATTAACAAGGACTCAAAAATACTCGTCAATGTGCCCTCTTTATAACTTTCGAGCAGAAGTCCAAAAAGAACTAAAGCACTTTCTCGAAAATAGCATCACTGAAAAGATCCCTAAGGCTCTATTTAGTAACATTTTCAAGAACAACTGATTCTGTTCTTTTATTCATGGGAGTAGATTTGGAATAGAAATTTGTTTGGTAAATTTTTTTTCTCGGAAACAAATTTTTTCCGGGAAATAGATTTGGAGTAGAATCAAAAAGCAAAAAAAAAGTTGTTTCTCGCTCCCGAGAATAATTTTGGAAATCAGTTTTTTTTTTCTCTTTTTTCCCATCCCTTTCTTCTTCTTTCTCCTCCCACCCCATCACCGCCCCATCACTGCCCTTGGGCTGTCGCTGGAGCCTCGCTCGGCCACTAGTGAGGCTCGACCTTGTAGATTTGGGCGAGGCCAAGCCTTGTCGGGCTGGGCGAGCCTCTCCTAGCCGCCATCGGCAAGGCTTGAGCTAGCCCATGCTTGGCGAGGCCGGGCCTTGCCTTGGCTTGGTGAGGTCGAGCCTCGCCAATGGCCGGGTGAGCCTCACCTCGCCGGGTTAGGTGAGGCGAGGCTCGCTGGTGGCTGGGCAAGGCTCCAACGAGCTCGTTGGACGTCACTCGACTGCTCGCCAACGGCGGCCAAGAGGAAGAAGGGGAGAAAAAAGAAAAAAGAAAAGAAAAGTATTAAAAATTAAAAGAATCAGAAGATAAATTTTTTTTACCAAACGCATTTCTATTCCCAGAGTAAAAATTTTAAATAATTTATCAAACATCTTAAATACTCGGAATCTGTTCTCAAGAGTAGAATAAAAAAAAAATCATTTCTAATCATAAATTGTTCTCAAGGATATAATCATTACCAAACACATCTTAAGTACCCCCATACATTATTCAAGTTATCTATAAGAGAGAAAATACCGCATTTCAAGATGCGTTCAAAATGGAACAACTATATAATTGATAAATTTATAATAAATTTACCTCAAATTAATTTGATCACTAAAAATCCTAAACTAGTGTACGCATTGTAAATTTACCTTCTTTTAGTTTTTATTAAATTTTACTGTTAATTTTTTGATTACACGTGCCAATTGATGGAGTGTATAGGTAAGGGGTTTTATTTTCTATTTGTCATAGGTATATCAGTTTGAAATTTTTTTCACCATACTAATCCAATTAAACGAAAATTAACAAATGATAAATTTATCTCAAAAGTATCAATTTAAGATTTTATATTGTTACAAAAATAGTTTGTGATGAATTTGTTATAAATATATTAATTTGAGGATTCTTTCGTGGAATGTATCAACCCTTTACTTAAAAAATTAGTAAATTAAAATTTCCAAAACATGTTTAATGAGATTTTAACAATTGCGCAATCCAACACCCTCTCCTCCTACACAGCATTCTGCATGCTCAAAAACTTTGTAGGTGCTTACCAAAAGCTAGGCGATAATAAGGGCATGGCACGATTCGCCCCTTTTCTTTTTTAGTCGGCTTATTTATTTCTATTCTAACTTTCATTTTCAGACTTTTTGTTATGCTATGCCTCTTGATAAGACGAGAGAGTTGAAATTTGCATTTGAAATTAAATCGTCTTCGTCATGATTCTTAAATTTTTAACTTTTTCCTTATTACGTGGGGAAAGTGATCACGGGAGAAATCCAGTAGTTCTGACATATTCCCTTTCGAAAGCAAAGGCAATTGAAGAAAAGAAAAAGAGAAAAAAGCAAATGCAGGCCGAGGTTTAAAAGGGCCGCAGCTTTTTGGTCGCCAAATGTCCCGACTCCAATGATTCTCTCGTCCCCCTCTCTCTCCCTCTCTTTCTCCCTCTCCAACAACGAGAAGGAGACATCATTCGAGCTCAGGGTAAATTCGAAACTTATTCTAAAGATTTCACTCGCACGTTTCGTGCGTTACTGCTCGTGCACGCGCGACAAAGAGAGAGAGAGGAATAAGGTCCTTCCTTCTGCCTTGTTCCTCCGTCGCTGACGAGAGATGCTTTACGCAAGTTTTCATTACCCGTTTTAACTTGGAGCGTAGAGAGTTCCCACACGTAATCGCAACCTATTTTATGCTCACATTGTTGCATCTACACAAATGGAGGCCGCCCCATCCCTGAGTCGGATTAGTATGCCCTATACGTTCCTTTTTTGTCTTCAAATGTCGCGATATGATGATATCTGAATTGGGTCTTGTGCATCACATCGATGTTGCCCCCTTGATTTGGTCCAGGATAAACTACTAATGTGTGCGATTAAAAAACTTCCTGGTTGAAACTGGACGTAAAAAATGATATTGACATAAATTAACAAGGTAATATTTCCATTTTTTTATCAGAAGAGGCGAATCTTTTGAAACCAAAATTGGTTTTCCTTGATATCGAGCATAATGCATGAAATGATCTTTGAAGAACCATAGGATGCACTGACAATCATTAACAAAGAAGAATTTTTGAGCAAGGTTTTGGCTAGGACTTATACTCTTGAGATGCAATGTCCAAAAAAAAAAAAAAAAACTTCAACGAAGGATTGTAGGTTGTGGATAAGTATATTAGCCTCTAAAAACCATACCCTTTTCTTGTATTGCGTATCTTAACAAATTTTAATTTCTAAGATAACATACGTTATGATTGATCGAAATGAAAATATTGATGCATATTGAGCAAATATGCATTATAATATGGAAACCCTTTTATACGCTTTTTTTTTCCATGGTGTCGTTGGTTTTTTTATTTGGAATAAAAATTGATTTTTATAGGTTGGTCCATATACTTCAAATTTATTAGGAATTTTAGGAGAGAACAGAAGATTACAAAATCCGTGAGGAGGGCGACTAGGGCTTCGCGGATTCTAATGGTTGACGGCGTTTTGAAACGGATGGACCGACGTGGAGCCTTCGGCGGAGCCGGCTACGGAAAAGTCAACATCGGCCGCCCACTAGCCGTCTGTTCACGTGTCGCGTCGTGATTGGAGGGTCGCTCTCCACGTGTGGCGTCGGTCTTTTCAGAACCTTCTTTTTCTCTTTTTTTTCTCTTTCGAGGAATACTTCGTTCTTATCTTGTTTTTTCGACTTTTACCGAAGAAGTCTTAAATGTTGAAAAATGGATTGGTAAGAGTCAACGACCCATCTTCGTGAGAAAATAAAGACAATTTACAATCTTTTTTTTTTTGGTAAAGGACAATTTACAATCTTTGCTCTCTCTCTTTCTTGGAAAATGGATTGGTAATATCTTTTTTCGAAATTTTAATTAGTATAAACAAATTCTACAATAATTATCCAAAACTTTATGTCTTTTTTTAATTCTTTTATCGGTATAATTGGGCTCATGAATTATTTTAAAGTGTTGAGCGGTCATTTTCTCATTAATTAGTACTATTTGCTGATATGGACATCAATATTATAAGATGGATGCTGAACATGGAATATTTTGAGTGCAAATTAGATATTGCGATATTCATTTGAAAATGCAAAAAATAATACATGTTCACATTTACTCCAAGAAATTTTTTTTATTGTGGGGGGGTTTTATACCTTAGGCAAAAAACAAAAATATATAATATGTTGTAAAAAAGGAGGAAAAAGAAAGGATGCACCAGCCGGGAATCGAACCCGGGTCTGTACCGTGGCAGGGTACTATTCTACCACTAGACCACTGGTGCTTAATTAAAAGAAGACTGATTTAAATATAATTTATTATAAATAAATAACTCATAGAGTAAAAGCCAAGCACGTTTTGACTTTTGACATTTTTATCAATGCAGGTACCATTTGCACGAACCCGAGATCACGTTTCCACTCGGTCGCGAAGCGAAGATCATGCTTTGGCATGTCGAAGCAGCCTTTCCTTTCGATTTCTTCTTCTTTTTCTCTTTTTTAAAATCGAGACTCCTCAGAGGAATAAAGCATGGGGATAGGAGCAAGAGCTTCTGGTGTGTGTTTGCTCTTGTGGAAGGATGTGCTTTGGATTCAATCTCCAAAGGCATCCTGAGAAATCTGAAAAAGGAAAAAAAGAAAAGAAAAGATCTATTGCAGCTTTTTGTTCTGTTTGAAATTTACTGCAAGTGGATTGTGGACTGACTGAACTGGCAATTTGTAAATTCGAGGCCTTTTCCTTCTATTCTATTCTCTTCTGTTCTGCCTCAGCAGGAAGACGACCAGCTAAACGACATGCTTCATTCGAAGAACAGTACAGAAAGCTACAAGCATTTTGGACTGGTAACACGTGATGTAACTCTGATGTGAGCTGCACAAGCGGGCACGTTTCCTGAGCTGTTGACATTAGAATGCGAATGAAAGTCGAGAGGATAACGGCTCGGCCATAACCATGAAACTACTACAGTTATCTTTCGGTACAATGTAGAGCTGGTTTTGTCGCGTGCTCTGTTGCCATTGGGCTCGGTTTGTTGAAATTTGAAAATGTCGATGCTTTGCCTGTGTATACATTCTGGTTTAGTCAAATACCCTGAATTGGCATCAGTACGGATTATTCGCGTCAAAAGCATTGTCTGCGAGTTCTGGTATTATGCAAAAGAATGAACTGATACAATCTTGAGAAACCAAAGGAAAAACTACAGTTTTATTCATCAATTAATACATACTCCTGTATTTCGTTAAGCTCTTCTAAAAGCAATTGGTGTGGAACCTTTTCCTATGAGCTTCCCTTGGACCGTCGTTATTGAAAGAGCGAGAAAAGAAGCAGTTGCTATGGATGAACTATCAATGATGACAAGGAGGAAGAGGGGCGCCGCAGAGTCCTGGATTTCCCGAAAAAGCGGATGCAGGAATGTTGGCCTTGTGAGCAGGAATTCTCCCACTTAACAAATTGTGCGAAACATCGAAATCCTGAAGTCCCTTCAAGTTCAGCACCTCTTTCGGGATCCCGCCCCTTAATTTATTCTGAGAAAGCCGAATTGTGCTCAGTGCCGTGGCATTGCCTAGTTCCACTGGTATTTTGCCCGATATCCCATCATTCACAAGCTCCAATGTCTGTATCTGGGTCAGCTTCCCCATCGACTTCGGTATAGATCCTCCTAGTATGTTGTCGGACAAAATCAATGATGTGATGGAGGTCATCGCGTCCATCTCTCCGACATTCTCATCGATTGGGCCTTGGAACATGTTTTTCGAGAGATTGATAGAGTTGAATCGACCGAGAGGGTCCTGGACTCGTTTCAGGAACACGGAGTTAAGGCGGCCGGTGAACCTGTTTGAATGGAGATCGAGGTCCATTAGGAGGGAGAGATTCTTGAACTCACTTGGAATGGCCGACTGGAAGCCGTTGTTTGATAAGTTGAGAAAAGAGAGGTTGCTCATGTTTCCGACCCATCGCGGCAGCTTCCCGGTCAATGCGTTGCTCGATAAATCCAGCGTGGACAGAGACGAGGACGATAACCACCTCGGAAGCGGGCCCTCGATCCCAGTCTTTGCCAGAAGCAGACTGAAGAGCCTCATTTCTTGAAGCCATCTCGGTAAGGTCGCCAATCTTAGTGGATTGTTAGAGAGGTCTAACCTCTGCAGGTTCTTCAATTTCGATAGCTCGGTCGGGATTGGACCGGAGATTCGATTTCTCGATAGGTCAAGGCTCTGGAGGCTCTGCAGGTTCCCGAAGCTTGATGGTATTCGTCCCACGAAACGGTTGTTTGAGAAGAATATGTCGGTGAGGGTCGTGAGGTGGCCGATGGTGTAAGGCAAGTTGCCACCGAGCATGTTGTTCTCTAGGATCAGCCGTTGAATATTGGTAAGGTTGCCGATCGAAGCCGGTATTCTTCCTGTCAACTTGTTTTGTGATAACTGGCAGAACACTAAAGACCCGAGTCCGGAAATGGAAGACGGGATGCTTCCGCGTATCTTGTTGTGGTTAAGGTAAATCAAAACCAGCGACGAAAGCTCGCCGATAGAATAAGGAATTCGCCCGGCAATTTGGTTTTCAGACAAGTCCAGATATTTCAGATTCTTGAGGTTGCCAATCTCAGAAGGAATGCCGCCAGAGAACCTGTTCTCATGAAGATCAAGCTTGATCAGCATTCCCAATTTCCCAATGGAAGGCGGGATTTTCCCGGACAATCTGTTTCCTGATAGGCCTAATTCAACGAGTGACCTCAACGATCCGAAAAAGGCCGGAGGAACGGATCCTGAAACACGGTTATCGCTCAAATACAGCTTGTTCAGCCTGTGAAGGTACTGCAAAGTCCCTGGAATCGGCCCCGTGAGCTTGTTCGAGTCGAGGAAGAGATAGACGAGGCGCGAGAGCCTCCCGAGCTCGGGCGGGATCGGGCCTCGCAAGTCCTTGAGGTCGCTGAGATCGAGAAGCTGGAGGGCGGTCAAGTTCCCCAGGTACGGGGACAGCGAGCCGGACATGTACGTGTCCACCGGGAAGTCGTCGCCCGAGGACAGGCCGGGGCGCGAGACGTTCACGACTCGGCCGCTGGAAGGTTCACACGCGACGCCGGCCCAGGAGGCGCAGCAGTTGGACGACGGAGTCCACGACTGGAGGAGTCCCGACGGGTCGGAGGTGATCCGGGACTTGAAGCGAAGCAGCGCTTCTCGGTCCACAGGGTGACATGACTCGACAATGATCAGTACCGAGAAAAGGAACAAAACCGACAATGTTTTCCGGCGACCAGCTGAAGAATGCATCTTTGAGGGAGATCTGGAAGAGCTTGGAAGAGGACGTCGCCCTTTGGCCGGAGAGCGAAAAAGGGTGTGAAGAAAAACAGTGCCTGCGAATGTGTGAGGCACGAGAGATTGGCTAGTGCGTCAAGCAAGTTGCGCCATTGTCGCTGCTCTGACCAAGAATCACGAGGCCGCTTCTGTGGTCGTGTATTAAAATAACATTATCTTTCGCCTAAAGGCATGAGCATTAGGTATGGCTCGGGAAGAAGCAGTAGAAGAAGGATAAATTCACTCGCTAAAGACGAAGAATGGAGGGAAAGGACCAGACTAGAGCCCTTTTTAACAGCAGATGACAGTTAGTTTCTGTCCGCATGGGATGAGGGTCCTGCGCTGGCTTCGAGAAACCGGGCTTGACCTTCGGTGAATAAACTATTAGAGGCGGGCGACGTTACTGTCTGCCCAAGCATTCTCACGAGGACCTCGAGTTTCTTGACAAGGACTTCTTGGGGTGGAGTAAAACTACAACGCTGTATTTGCTGGTGCAAGGAAGAGCAGAACTTGGCCTGCATTGTCAAGTGTAGTTTCCTTACTGTTCGCAAGGAAAGTTGGGTTCCTTGTCCTCGGGTTCGGGTCTTTGTCATTGTCGCGATGAGCTCGGAGGGATGTGTGGAAAGATGAAGACGAGCATTGTCTACAAGATCAATGTAACATCAAGCATTTGTTTTTCCTGCTTAGAGAGATTAGGCTCTGGGGTGTTTTTTGGTTGCTTGCTAGCGTCGGTGGATACCACTCGTACCAGAAGTCACGGGCGGTCGCTTGTTCCGTACTACAGGGGTTTGTTCGCAATTATTGACGAAACGGGGTGGTCATGAATTTGGGGAATGAACCTCGCCGGCAGAGACTCCCAATATTCAATTTGTCAACACGAGTAACTGCTGCTCTTCTAACGTCTCAGTCTCGCGGGATTTGATTTGCATAATCTGGTCAATATTTTTTTTTTTTGGGTCGAGTATAATCTGGTCAATTTGACCGATGATGTTGAGGGGGATATTTCTATGAATTTGCATTCTTTAGAGTCAGTCGGGTAAATTAATGATGTTAGTGGGACATTATGGGGATTCGGAGTTTACTTACCTAACGTGATAAGCTTTTTTAGTGTCCAATAATTAAGAAAGTACAAGATGATCGGGCTCTACTTTCAAATATCATGGCATGCGGTCCAATAAGAATGCCTTTTTGGTTCCCTCCAAATAAGTTCTTGGTTATGGGGAGGGGGGTAAAATAAAATTTAACGTGGATTTTGATTAGGGGTGAGCAACTGAGCTGGTTTAAATGGGGGAGTGAGATTGATCTGCCCTTGCCTGACCTGTTCCAGGAAGAAACAGTCCAATTCTAGGTTTTCAATCTTGGAATAAGCCTTTAAACAGTTTGATTCTGATTCTTACGATATAACTGGCGATTCGCCCAAGAACCAATCAAGTGGGTTAGCTTTAGGTTCGAATTGGTTTAAAAACCAGTCTTATACACCTTATTTTAAACAAGACAAAAAGAAATAATGAGATGTGGCTAGGGAGAATAAAACCCACGACCTCTAACTCAAAATAGGCACACATGACCACTTGACTAAGAAAATGTAGAATCGACAACTGGCATGGAACTAGTCGGTCTAGTTCTGGCCAATTTCAAATATAACGACTTGGTTGCCTGATCTATTTTTTAGAATCAAGATCTAAAAGGTATGTTTCAAGCTTCGCTTTTTAATCCACTTTGAATTAATCACCTTAGTTTTGAATTTTTTTTGAAACACAAGAACGTGGTGGTACTATTATTTCAAATGTATTTTTAACATGGCATCTAACGTTAGGTTTAAGATTGAGTTTAAGCAAATTTTATATGAGGCTTTGGAACGATAAGGAGGAGACTTTAATGCTGGAATGAAAGGAAGGGAATGGATATGATGGTCATGATGTCGAATTGTAATATTGGAATTATCAGGGAGCCCAGAAGTATGAGACATCCATGTAAGATCCATTGCTCTTGCATTCAACGGAGTTGTCGGAGTAACTCCATTTTTCTTAAGAGTGCTTGCTACAATTGCAAATCACATCATGATTTATCATACATAGCCCCGTTCACATAGCGAACGCATCCTTTGGATTATCATATGCTCCCACATATTCGGTACATTACCCATCAATGTCTAGGATCAAGATTATTATAATATATTCGGTACATTACCCATCAATGTCTAGGATCAAGATTATTATAATATGTCTTGAGTTTAAGGAAAAAAAAAAGAAAAAGAAATTTTCTTTTCCTAGTTGGAGTGGGTTTTTCTTAAAAGAGGTTTCTTTTTTTGAATCCTGCTCTTGTCTACATGTAAGTAGTGTATTCACTATAAAGAGCATCAAAGAGGAGCTTTTGTTTGTAAATCACATCTTCAATGTTTGAAGTCATGAAAACCTTGTGTTAAGATTTTGTGAATTTCTTCGTGAGGAATCGTTAGGCTAAATATCGTGTGAGTTATTGTGAGTAATTGGGGGCTAGAAAATACTAAGAGTATTTTAATTACTCGAGTGTGGTTGTGATCTCTATTATATCATTTAATTTATAGTAAAATTCATTGTTGTTCTCTCCATGGATGTAAATTACCTCGACTAAGAATGTAAGTCTAGTGTCTAATCTATTTTTTTTGTTCCAGCTATTTTATTTTTTAGCTGCTTACTTCTGCAATAATTAGTATCGGATTTAGGGTTGACTAAGTTGAAGCAAATTGATGGTAACAGAAGAAAAAAATGTGAAAATCAACAAATTTCATGAGAAGGATTTTGGTTTCCAAAATATGCAAATTGAGAATTATTTATACTAAGGGAAGGTGCACTTACCCATGTCTAGGGAGAAGCCAAGGTTGATGAAGTGTTGAGTGGGAATTGCTGGATAGATAAGCATTGAGTATTATTTGGTTGATGTTGTCTGTAGCTTTGTGTTTAGCATTGTAATAGAGAAGACCATTGTGAATTTGATGAAGGCCTTGTCAAACATAAACGAAAAGTCCTTTGCAATCAACTACGCCTATTTGATGCGACATCTGTTTAACTTAAAGATGGGCAAACGTGTGTTAATTTTTTAACACATCAATGAATTTAATGTGATCATTAGTCAATTGAGTTCAGTTGAGAATGATTTTGAAGATGAGGTAGTTCTTTAATTCTATTATCAATTAAGTTCAATTGAGAATGATTTTGAAGATGGGGTAGTTCTTTAATTCTATTATCCTCATTATCTTATAGTTGGAATACCGTCGTTACTGCAATTAGTAAATTCTCTAGGTTAATAAGCTTGACGTTTGAAGGGGTTTGAGATTTGATTTTAAGTGAAGACATCCGTAGAAAATAATGTGGTGAATCTACATCTATTGCTTTGGTAGGTGAAAACAGAGGAAGTATTAGTACTTTTGTTAGTAGAATTTGTATAAACTTAAAAAGACGAATCAGTCTAGGACTAGAGGTGTTATTTGTTGGAGTTACGAGAAGAGGGGCCTCTTAGAAGGTATAGAATTAAATTGAAGAACAATAAGGGTAAAAGAATTAGAGTTGTGTCTATAAATAATGTTGTAGCTATAACTAATAGTAGTTTGAATAGCGTTGATTATGTTGTGTCTATCATTAAGGGCATGTTTGGTAACATTATTAGGAACAACTGATTTTGTTCTTTTGTTCCCGTGAATAGATTTGGAACCGAAATCTGTTTGGTAGATTTTTTGTTCCAGAGAATAGATTTGGAATAGAATTAGGAATAAAAAAATATACTTCTCACTCTCGAGAGCAATTTTGAGAATCAAACTTCCTCTCTTCTCCTTTTTTCCCTTCCCTTTATTCTTCTTCTTCCTCCTCCCAACCCACTGCTACCCCATCATCACCACTGGATCGCTACTACCGCCACGGGCGAGCGGCCGGGTGAGGTTCCGCGAGCTCGTCGGAGCCTCGTGGAACCTCATCAGGCTAGGGCGAGGTTTGGCAAGCTCGCCGAAGGCTCGAACTTGCTGCCAAAGGTGAAGCTTGGCCTTGTGCTGCTAGGGTGAGGTCGAGCCTCGCCGAATTGGGCGAGCCTCCGACGAGCTTGCTAGACCTCGCCTTGGCCTAGTGAAGCTCTGGCGAGCTCATCGGACCTCGCTTGGCGGCTCGCTGGCCACCACCCACTAAAAGAGAAGAAGGAGAGAAAAGGGAAAAAGAAAAAGAAAAAAAGAAAAAAATAGAAATATAAGAAAAGTATTATAAAAAGTATTAAAAAAATTAAAAGAATCAAAAAATTGAAAATTTCTACCAAATGCATTTCTATTTCGAGAACAGTTTATCAAATACCTTAAACATTCAGAAAATATATTTTAGAGCAAAATAAATAAATAAAATTAGTTCTAATCAGAAATTATTCTCGGGAGTAGAATCATTACCAAATAAACATAATAATTTGTCATTTGGCAAATAGATTATGGATTCCAGTTGTTCATTTCATGTTACGCCAAATAGGGACTAGTCTACTACTTAGTAGTACGCAGATAGTACTAAAATGCAATTGGAGATAGCGTTGAGTAAGATATTGTTGGTGTTGGCAATATCAAAATCAAAATGTATGATAGTATTTTGAGAACATTGACTGAAGTGAGATATGTTATAGAGTTGAAGAAGAATATAATTTTTTTAAGTGTCATGGAATCAATAGTGTCAATATGCTTAAGAAAGTGGAATTCCGAAGGTTGTTCAAGGTGCCTTGATTAAATGAGGAAAATCAAGCCTAATGGCTTGTATGAGCTTTTAGGTGAGACAATGATAGATTTCGTTGTGAGGACTTTGTATGCATCTCTTCAAGAGTCTAAATTGTGGCATATGTGTTTGGGGCACATTGGCAAAAGAAGCTTGAAGGTTCTAAGCGAAAGAAATGTATTGTGTGATTATGTGGCTAATGAATTGAACGTATATAGGTGTTGTGATTTAGATCTAGATCAATGTCAACCACGATAATGATGGGAGCGCACAGCAGAAGTTCGATATCCTTTCACTTGGGGAGATCTCCAAGAAGGAAGCCCAAGTCTGAGCCCATCAATATATCCAGTTGGACCCATCTCAACTCAAAAGCTTAAGCTAGTGAGTTATGGGTCAATTAGGATATATTAATTATTTTACACCACATCAATTCTCCGATGTGGGACTACTTCTCTAACACAACTTACACGTGTATCCTAACAGATAATTGTAGAATAATTCACTTGAATGTTCCATATTTATGGCAACGGTTGTGGATGACTACTCAAGGAAGACATGGAATTTTGTGTTGATGCACAAATTTGATGTTGTTGTTAAGATGTGATAGTTGAGAGTTTTGTTCGAAAAGAAAACTAGTAAAATAATTAAGCATTTGCGATCTGACAGTATTAGGGACTTCTGCTTAGTATTGTTAAAAGAATTTTGTGTGAAGGAGCACATAGTGAAACACTGCATTAGTGCTAATGAACTACAACATATTGTAAAATTAATGAGTAGAACATTACTAGACAATGCCTACAAAATACTCTTAATACTAGTATGGTTAAGAGATTCTTGGTGGATGTGTTTAGTATGATGAGCCATCTGATGAACATATCCCCATCGACTGTGATTAGACATTAGATTCCAGAAGGAGTGTGCTAAGGTAATATTTCTAGTTATTCTATTGTTAAAATATTTAGCTGCCCTTATTATACTCGAGTGAGTGATGGTAAGTTTGATGGGAGGGCAAGAAAGTGTATGTTTCTAAGCTATGCACTGGATGAGCGAGGTTCTTTATTGTGGTGTTTGAAATCAAATTCACACATTATCATTAGAGAAATTATATTTGGCAAGTCTACAATACTTTTGGTTATTTATAAAGCTTTTAGTCAAAATTAATTATTGTGCTTGTAACAAGGTGGAGCATGTAAAGCTAATGGTTGTTGTAACTATTGAATTTGACAATATACATATTCGATCTCCTAACAGATATTGATATAATGATAATTTAGCTTTATCTGTGATTGATGAGATTGTGTCAAAAAATTCTCGTGGAGTAGTTAAAAATACAGGTGGAGTTGGTGTCCTTATGAGATCTATGGTAATGAAAAGTTCAAACGATACTTAGACTTGAAAAATGTTTGTGGTGATTGAGCCCATGAGGCGCTATGCGAGAATAGTAGTGAAGTTCAAATTTTAAGAGAAATGATTATGATTTGACTCAGACATTAAGCCAAGGTAGAGAATATTAAAACATGTCTCGAATTTGGGTTCCAAAATGAAAACTTTTCTAACTTAAGTTGATTTCTTTGGTAGAGTAGGTTTCCTATTTTGGATCTTGTTGTTTGTCTATACATCTGCATATAAAAAATGTCATAGCTGAGAAGAGCATCAAAGAGGAGTTTCGATTTATGAATTACATACTGAGTATCTAAAGTAATAAAATCTTATTTTCAGACTTTGTGAATTCTTTCGCGAGAAATTATTGGGTTGCACACATCGTGAGTTACTATGTGTAATTGGAGGTTGAGAAAGTACTGAAATTATTTGAGTGACTCGAATGCTATTGTAATTTATTAAAATATTTAGTTGTCCATATTATATATAATTTGAATGTAGCGAGATAACTCTGTTCATGATCCTAGCCCGGATCTTCGCGGTTCGAGTTTCAGGACAATTGAGGCCCACGCGCGACGGGGACCGTGGGCGGAGGATGGATCCCGCGGCCCAGGACCTGCAACAGGACAGACAGTCCGTACCACCCCGCGTGGCTCCTCACGCCCCACCCCCAAAACCCCTCTGGAAGCGTGCGAAAAGTACTGCTCCTCCCCTCGGACGTCCCAAGTCTCGGTGTCGGAAACGACGAAAGCGACAAAGATAGAGAAGCGCCTCCAGACCTTTTCCCTCTCCCTTTCATGATTACACCAGCATTACCGCACCCTCCCCAAAATCTTCGTTAAATAACACCCCATTTTTTAAAAATTCTCCCCCCCAACCCCACATATAGTTTAAATTTTTGTCTCCACATTTCCAATTCGGCCCCGGACTTATTGCTTATTCTTCTTCCCCTCCCCCTCCTCCCCAAAAACAAAAAGGGTCTCCATTAAAATGAATCCAATTTTTTACACTCTCGCCTACGCCAAAAAGAAAGATGAGAACACGCAAAAAAAGAAATCAAGAGAAGATTATTATACATTATCGCCGACGGCCACGTAGTACCGTACACGAACAGAGAGTGAGTGTTGGGATCAAGGAATTACAGGGCCCAAGAAGCTCTTGCACTCCGCCGCCGCCCTCTGATCGCCGCCCTGGCAGAAGAAGAACCGGGCCGGGCATCTGTACAGGCAGTTCCCCCCCAGGCTCACCCTCACCTCCTCCCCCCGCCGCCGCCCCACTGGCTCATCCCCAGCAGCGGCCCCGGTATCGGCCCCATCAGGTAGTTCCCGCCCAGCATCAGCCTCTCCAGCCGCGCCGCCCCCTGCGCCGGTGCCACCGCCCTCAGCGCGTACTCCGTCGGTATCAGCCCCGAGAACTCGTTGTTCCCCAGCGCCAGCGCCGACAGCCTCGGCATGTCCGCCAGGAACGCCGGGAGGAACCCCCGGATCCGGTTGTCGCTCAGGTCGACTGCGATGAGCTCGCTCTCCGGGAACAGGGAGGTTGGGGACTGTATGGAGTCGAAGACGTTGGAGGAGAGCGTGAGCTGCTGGAGCGACGGGTGGGTGAAGAGGGCGGACGGGACCGGTCCGGCGAGCTTGTTGTGGCTCAGGTCCAGGACTTGGAGGTAGCTCGCGAGCTGGAAGGTCTCGGGGGCTAGCTGTCCCTCCAGGGCGTTGTTCCTCATCGTGAATTGGACGAGGGACGGCGGGAGCGCTCGCGGGATCTCGCCGGACATCGCGTTGTCGCTGGCGTCCAGGTAGAGCAGGCTCCCGAGCGATCCCAGCGCCGCCGGCAGCTCGCCGGCGAGCTTGTTGGACTGGACCTCGAGCCGGGTCAGGCTCGAGAGGCCGCCGAGGCTGGCGGGGATCGAGCCCTCGAGCGCGTTGCCGTCCAAGTAGAGCTCCCGGAGGTTGGAGAGTGAGGAGACCGAGTCCGGGATCGGGCCGGAGAGCGAGTTGCGGGACAGGCCGAGCCGGCTCAGCCGCGTCAGGTTGGAGAGGGAGCCCGGGATGGGCCCGGAGAAGTAGTTGCCAGAGAGGTCGAGGGTCTGGAGGTAAGGGAGGTCCCAGGAGACGGAGGCGAGGGAGCCCGAGTATCCGGCCTGGTCGAAGGAGAGCTCGGTGAGCCGGCTGGCGCCCGAGTCGTCGGTGGCGTCGCACCGGAAGCCGCAGGTGAACTTGTCGCTGAAGAGGGCGTCGCAGGGGTCGGCGGCGAAGTCCCAGGAGGCGACGCAGGAGCCGGGGGTGACAGAACCAGGGTCCAGGGCGCTCTTGAGCTGCTTCAGGACCGCCGTGTCGCCCCAGTAAGTCCCGGCGATCGCACCGGGCAAGAGCAGGGACAGCTGGGTCGATAGGAGGAGCAAGATCACGGAAGCCGGAGCGAAATGGGGAGTACCCATTTTTTCTTCGAACCCGAAATTGGGAAATTGAAGGTGATCACCTGCTGCGAGGCTCCACTCCACGAGGGAGAGAAGATAAAGAGAGAGAAGGAAAAGAGGGAGTGCTCTGCTTTTGCAGCAGAGAAACGATCGGGACCGTCCGATTGAAGGGGGACGGGAGTGGGGGAGGGAGGATTTAATGGGTGGTGAGAGAAAGGGTACAAACTACAAAATGGGGGAACAGCATTGGCAATGGCAAAGGCAATGGCAGAGGCAGTGAGAGAAGAAGAGAGAGAGAGAGAGAGAGAGATGTCTTGACCTCAGTGATCTTTTTATGTGCGGGAGTGGCCTCACGGGAAAGTCTGTCAGAGCCTCTCTCTCTCTCTCTCTCTCTCCTCAAAGCTCAAATTCACCGTGGAGGATTTGAACTTATATGCCTGTCTTGTAGCGAGGAGAGGAGGAGATGGAGAATAAATAAGAAAATAGAGGCGTTGTTTAAAGGGGGGACTGGTCTAAATGGTGGTTCAAAGTTCGGACAACGGAAAAAAAGTCGTGTTCCAGTTGTCCGCGACGGTTGGTTAGTAAATTTTCTCATTCAAAACGATACGAGATTATGCTATACCTACCGGGCCCATGATGGGGTCGCTCATTCATGGCCTGGAATTTTCATGTGAAGGCAGTAACTCCCGAGTAGATACTCCAAGAAACAGAGAGGAAAATGCCGAAGATGATGAGCGAGCGAGAAAATCTAGTCATGCTGCTTTCACTGTCGCTAGGGTTAGGATACTTGAGCTCGTTCTTTCCTCGATCCAAAATCACGTGGTACTCTGGATCTAACCTTCTCAAATTCTTCTTGATGGGGGATCTCAACGAAGCTATGTTGCGGAGGAATTTGGACACTAGAAATGGGACTCGGCAAATGCCATTTACCAAACTCAACCGAACCCTAGCGCCTCGAATTGTTCTTTCGATTCATCTGTCTACTTTTCAAGCTCGCACTGTGCTCCGGGATGCGGTGCTACTCTACGAACAAGCCGGTGACAATCATCAATTTGGAACCCTTAATCACCGTTCGAGAGATACAAGTAATGCCATAATCTGCCTACGACTTTCGAGAAATGGACCGTGTTTGAAGAAAAGGGTTGCTTTTGAGGCAGCTTTATCTATAAGCAAATAATCGTCACTTTTTCAACCGGAAGGTATGTTCCATTTCATTTTGCCCTTTCTTTTTCCCCTTTTCTGGTGGCCGAGACGACGGAAAAGGAGGAGGCCGAATCATTGAGGTGGGGGTCGTCATATATAATGGGACCACTTCCCAAAGATCTTTCAAGCTTATATGTAAGTCCTGATTCCAAATACCTAACCTCGTGAAACTGCACGGACACTCAAAGTAAGTCTCATCATTGAGACTTTCAATAATTGGGATTAGAATTGAATCGGCCGCGTCTTACTTTGCATTCTTATTACAAAAGGGCCCCGGTGCCAAACACCATGTTGTCCCCACCCACAGCTATTCTTGGCTGTAGGTCTATTGGATATCATGCGTGGCCAAAAACACCGATATCTTGTTCCTATGTTTGGTATTGTACCCTGCTTTTACTTGACTCTGCTCTAACTTCGATTACGTGCGCTGCCGATATCTAAGCGCGTAAATCATGAAGAGCACATCGTTTTATTCCTCATCTTAAGTACGGTCACTTTCCAAAACTTACCATTTACAATCCCCCCTTTTTATTTTAGATTTTAAATTGCATCTTCCACCCAAATTTTTGCCCAAATTGCCCCCCACCCACAAAATATCCTACCCCCCGCCCCCACCATATTCACTACCCCAAAAAGAAGACAACACCCATCGAATAAGAAATGTTCCGTCACCATTTCTCTTTGATTGTCTTCTGGCTTTGAAATGACTGCACATTCAAGGCGAGGGATCTAGATACATCTGTTATCTTGGCATCTTGTTGATGGAAGAATCGAATAAAGAGTAAATGTCCTACTTTTATCAAAGAAATTTACGGGCAGATGAATTTACTTATCAAGCCGCATTGCTTGGGGAATCCTCTGGTGACCACTCAAAGTTGCGATTTGCTCCTCGGCTTTCTTTTGCGAGCTTCGCCAAGTGGTGCCTCACAGATCTCTCATTTATTCCAAATGATAATTTCATCCCTTTCACCTGTTAATTATTAATGGAAGCACATCTTTCAGTGAAACTCAGGAAAGCCAGCATGGGCAGAGCGTCCATTTGCAACGGCGGAGCTGCAAAAATGAGGTCAAACATTCCAAAACATATTTCAAAGATGATGGTACCTCAATTAAACAGTTTGTAGTAAGATGTATGTGATTTCCTCCGGGAACTGCTGTCCCATTCACATATATTAAACTCTTTCCAAGATTCTTTAAAATGAAAGTACCATCTCTCTCCAGCTTGATAAGAGCCTGAGTAAAATGAAGTTGCAGTCATCTGAATTTCCAGATACGACTTAAAGAGCAAAGAGACATTTAAGAGCTACATTATTGGCCAATAGAATGGAAGAAGATAGAAAATCCAATCATTCACTCTGTAAACCATAGGCGATTAAGCAGCCAAGATCCCCACATAAAAAAGGGATTTGGCATGTTGGCAAATTAGATATACTTTTCAGATGAAAAAAAGAAAAATCTCCAGAATTCTTTTTTTATTTAAGAGTGACAATCTTGTGATGTAACCAGAGTTTCCATTTGTTTTTGCAGCCCCTCCCTGTGTGGAAATCAAGCATCTATAGAAGAGCACAAAGGGCAAACAATTTGAACAACCAGATTGTCATTAAAGGAAGAGTTTGTGAGAAAATTATTCAGAACACTGAACTGTAAAGACTGAATGACAGATAAGCCAATAGCAATCCAAGCAACTGCATACAGGTGATCAGAAAATAATTTCTATCCCATGTAGACAAGTGCCACGAACATGATAAAGCCAGATAAATAGTGAAAAAGGGTGTGTGTCAAATCATCGGATAGACCAAACTACTCAACCTGCCGCCTAGATATTTTGTTGGTTCCTCCTCTTCCCAAGTCAATATCAACCTGAAAATCCTCTGTTTCCCTGCCAAGTACAACCTGAGAAGCAGAAGCATTTCTCAATTTGAAACAAAGAAAAACGACAACCAATAGGCCAATAAGGAGTTGCATTAAGCATACTAACCAGGCAAACACTGCATTACAGCAAGTAAGAATGTTTCAAAACTAATACAGCCTAGGACTTTTTCAAACCGTAGAATGCAACAGTTAACATCCCCACATATGTATAGTTTCTAAGCTGATAACTGTCAAAAAGAATATGTTCTGATAAGTCCATGTGGCATCTAACAAAAACAGTATACAAAAAAAAGGCAATATTAGAAATTGATCCGTCCATAGACACAAGAAACTTTAATACCAGCAATGTGTCCTTCAACAAGTTGTAATCCATTAAATCTGGTTTGTTCTGACGCCTACAGCTAGGTTTGGTACTATGAGGAAGGTCAGTCTCGCAGTAAAAATTATATTTTCAGATATACTTTGAAACATTTGACTGCTTTCAACAAATAGCTACTTCATCGAAAAACTTACAGTTCCAATGTCATGCATGGTACACTAAAGAAAAAAACCACAGATGGCACATGGATAGTGCAACAACCAATACAATTCATTCCTAGATAAAACTTCTAGTACAATGTGCCAAGGGGGATTGTTTTCTTTGCCTACCCACCCTAGACTGCTTCATCTTGCACTATACTTTCTGGGGTTCTTCAAATCACATTGCATATGAAGATTAAATAAAATTTCCAATGAAATAGACTCATTGGGATTGGATTGAAGAAATGCTCCACTTGACATGTTTGCAAGTGCTTTATGTTGCTTGAAGCAATAAATGTAGAGGACATTCCAGGTAGCAAATAGGAAAACTCATAACTCAAATCCAAGGTTATAAGTTTGAATGTGCCAACAATCTTAAGTATTCATACAAAAGCATATTACCTTAGTCCCAAAAATATAGTGGACGTGATATAACAGCATAGGTTCCAGTTGGTTATGTAGTTTGCCGTTGCATAACAAAAATTTTTAAGAAAAGGAAGGAGCTTCATGTAATGCTTACAAGCCCTTGAGTTAGACTATCTACAAATAATGATCACCTCATCCTTCCTGATATAATGCTTCGAGTTCTGGCCATATAAAATTGCAAGTGGACCTCCTGAAGCAATTGCTTGTTGTATGAAAGATCCAGCACATTGTTCCAATCTAATGGCAGATTCCCTTTTATACTCATGTCGATATCTGAAGACTAAAGATTTAAACAAAAAGACAGAACTGAGTTTATATTGTATAGCATGGTTTCCTTTTCCTAGGATAGGCAAAAGAAAGCTTTAATTATCAGTTACTTCCGTGATAAAACCTGTTAATATTCCACTTAGTAATTAGTGCAATTGCTGACTTCTTTGACCAATGAAAGCATTGATGGATACTAATGAAATTAGGTTGTGTACTGTGTGACATGGAATGAATGTCCACACATGGAAGTCCTGAGGGAAGCTAAAAGCAACAATGAACTTTGTCATACCCAAGTCCAGCTGTGTTACCTTCTCCATTAACGTAAGAATCTCGATCACCTGGATACAAATCCATGCCATGTATCTGAAATTAAATAGCAAACATTTAAAAGAGGTGGAAAATATACATGCAAGTATGCAGGCATGAGAGAAGGCAATAATGCTCAAGGCAAAATGCAGCACCACATGTGAGCATGCACTCTGTTTGTGTGCTCACACTTTTGTTGTTGTACATGCGCGCGCGCGTGCGAGAGAGAGAGAGAGAGAGAGAGAGAGAGAGAGAGTCGAAAGAACAATCATCGGAAAATACCATTTCCCAAATCTCTGTAAGCTTAGAGTCATCACAATCACTTTCGTACTCTTCGACATCGAGTCTTGACAGGCTACTGTCTAATTCATGAAAAAAAGACAAACTTGAACATTCACCATCAGATAAATCGTCAGTTGGATTGCATTCTTTGAGGGACTTGCTCATAAGTGATCGCTCTGTAAAATTTTGATATTGAGGCTCTCTATATGAGGGACTTGTCACTGCAGGAGCATTGATTTCCTCTTTGTTAACCGCAATAGCACTTGCAATATTGGGAAACACAGTTTTGACTCCCCAACTAGCAGGGAGCTTGTTTGAACCTTCATCTGGCAGTTTGTGTTGTTCCACTGGTTGATAATTCATGGAAGTATTGGGAAAATTACATTCTTTGAGAGACTCACCCATAAGTGATCGCTCTGTAAAATTTTGATCTTCAGGTTCTCTATACGAGGGACTTGTCTCTGCAGGAGCATCAATTTCCTCTCTGGTAACCTCAATAGCACTTGCAATATTGGGAAACACAGTTTGGACTCCCCAACTAGCAGGGAGCTTGTTTGAACCTTCATCTGGCAGTTTGTCTTCTTGTTCCACTGACTGATAATTTATGGAAGTATTGGGAGGATTACATACTTTGAGAGACTCACCCGTAAGTGATTGCTCTGTAAAATTTTGATCTTCAGGTTCTCTATATAAGGGACTTGTCTCTGCAGGAGCATCAATTTCCTCTCTGGTAACCTCAATAGCACTTACAATATTGGGAAACACAGTTTGGACTCCACAACTAGCGGGGAGATTGTTTGAACCTTCTTCTGGCAGTTTGTGTTGTTCCACTGGATGATAATTTATGGAAGTATTTGGGGGATTTTCTTCTGTCTTGAGGAGGCTTATTTATTTCCTTACTTTCATTGTTAGCAGGTAAGGAAGCATCATTCTTGGAGTCTTTGTGGCTTTGACATATTACAGAAGAAAAAAGTACAGTGGATGAAGCTAAATCATCGTGCCATGGAATGTGTGGATCCTCTCTGTTCAATGAGCATACCATCATTTCAACAGAAATTTCTCCAGGAACATGAATAGAGGATTCATCAACTTCTAAAGAATTTAAACTGTACTCTCTGTTTTGAGCAGGCTCTGACATGTCAGAGACAACATCAGTTGCTGAAAATATGAAATTCTGACTTCCAAGACACATATCTCTATTCAATTTTGCATCTAGAGCTAAAAGCAAAGCATCTCCTTTGTGTCCAACATCATGCAATCTCCCAGAATAACCTTCACCGTCATGAAAATCCATTTCACACGCCATATTTAATACACAATTCGAGAGATCAATATGGTCATTTGCTGAAGTAGCAACAGATGCATGAACCTGACCATGGGTAAGCTTGTCTGGCAGCACCTGTCCTGAAATTGCAATTTTATCATGGTTTGATGAACTTATGTTCAGACCGTCCAATTTATTATAAAGTACATTCCTTTCATCATCTGGACTTGCACCCAACAGCTCTTGAGCTAAAATTTCCTCAGTTTTCCTTGACAAGTTCTGGGAGGAGTTAACCTGCCCTGAAATTGCAATTTTATTATGGTTCGGCGAACTAATGTTCAGACCATCCAATTTATTGTAAAGTGCACTTTTTTCATCATCAGGACTTGCACTCAACAGCTCTTGAGCTAAAATTTCCTCAGTTTTCCTTGACAAATTTTGGGAGTTACTCTCTGGATGTGCAGTTGGTTCACCTGTTATAGCAGGAACAAAGCAATCCCTGAAGTCAGCACAATCTTCACTTATAGTAGAGCGATCATGAGCATTATCCTGCACAAAATCACGATGACCATCACTTCTTCCTGATTGCTTGACTGAGATGAGTGGAAACTCTCCAGGATGACTAATACAGTAATACTTTCTGATAGAATCATTTTGCTCCCTTGCTTCAGTTATACCCGGATTCAGACCATTTGCACGGCGCTGGATGCCCATCTTTGTATCATGAACTAAATTATGGCTCCTAATAAGTTGTTCATAAACAAAATCTTCAGAACCCATGCGAGACTTAGCTTTGAGAAAATAAGTAAAATGAGGAGCACTCTGTTGGCTGCGCATTCGCTTACTCCTGACATAATAAAATTGACAGGTATTTCGAGATTTCCATTTTGCTCGAATGTCCGTGTTTTCTTTGCATCCCCCAGACCTCATGCCAGAGAGTTCAAACTCGCTCCCTCTTGGAGAAGCTTCGGCTGAATCAGGATCTGCACGTCTGTGATGCTGGACGTCCATCTTGACATTCCCAACTATGCAATCACTGCTGATAGTGTGCCGATAAACAGAATCTTCAGAACCCATACCATTTTGGTGGCGTGCTTGCTTCCTCCTTGCATAACAAAATCTCCAGGCAGTTTCAGATTTTCGTTTAGCTCTGATATCGACAGTTTCTTTGCATTCCCCGGATCTCAAACCAGAGGGTTCGAAGTCAATCCGTGCAGAAGTCACAGTTTCAGCCGACATTACGTGGCCGAGGGGGGATCAATCGTGGACCCGCAACGAACGCTCCGACACTGAAGTTCCAGGTAGAAGCAGAGTGTTTTTCAAGAGCTTACTCACTAGCTCGTACCTATAACACGACACAACGTCAACGTCAACACAGGCATCCGCAAAGGCGCGCGAACATTTTCATCGCGTCAAGCCAAAGTCAAAGCACGATTCAACCTACATATGCAATTCGGTGAAGCTAACGACATCGCGCAGACACCTCCGAGAACTTCAACACGAGAGGAATCGCCTATCGAACACGTTTCTGATTGCTACGCAATCAGCAGAAGCTGAAGACAGCGCCAACCGCGACGCGGCATTGCCTTTCAGCTGTTCTGGACGACGATGACATCTCCGTCGCGTCTGTACCGGCGAAGGTCGTCAGAGACCAACCGAACGCAACTTTCGTTCTCGATCAGCGGAAGGCGACCGAGAACCGACGTGTTATTCCGGTCATCGGAGAAGAGAGTCAAGCGGCGTACCTGAAGATCGCGAAGGAGGAGGCGCCGGAGCAAGCGCCGCCATCTCCAGCAGAATTCTCTCGCCTCAAATTTCGAAATGTAGAGAGAGAGACTGAGGGACGGAGTGTTGCAATGCAAGCAGCGCGCGTAACCAAATGGAACGATTTCTGTTTTACCGGGAAATGCGAAACGGCAAGAGCCGAACGACGACGTTTCTAGAGCGCCAATATAAAATAAAATTCGCGATTTTTTAATAATATTCTGATATTTCTCGTGCTCCTTTATAATCGGTATTCTCAAAATTGAATTTTCTCGTGTTACTGGTTATTAAAAAATAATAGGCTTATCAAATTTTTAATGATGCGACATTGTTATTTTCGTAGTATTGTTGAAATGCGAATCTACTACGGTCCAATTCCATTTCCTCCTTTTGTGTTGGATTGTGTAGGTTCATAAGATTGTTTACGGTAGCAATAAATTATTATTTTTAATTTTAATATCATAATTTCAAAATACAACATAGGAAAATCCTAACGAGGCGTGACGTGATAGTTTCTTTCAAATTTATAATAAAGCCAAGTAAGTTTTATATTGATGGAAAATCCCATGCGAAAATGACACTTTTTTTTTTTACCTTTACCTGAACAAATACTCCTTATCATTTGATGTCATATTTACTCTTCTTTTCCTTTTGCCTAGGTTGGTTTTTAAAGGTTCTATTTATTTCATAGAAAATAAATAATTTGAAAAACATTTTCTTATAAGTGATCGCTTGTATCGTTTAAAATGATCAATGAGTGAATTTTTTTATTATTATTGATAACAATTTATATCTAAACATGTTCACGGATAATGAATTTTTTTTTTTCATCTATTCATTTCTATAAGCAATATAACCAATCATTTTTATCTAGAATAATTTATGTTTATTCATTTCCATAGACAATGAAAACATTTTTCATTTGTTTATTCCTTTTAATTGGTACAAGCAATATTTTTTGAAATATATTTTGAAATTATTCATTTTTTGTAAAATAAATGAAACTTTAATAATTGATTAATCTCATGTAATGTCGTGGCTCCCAAAAGCAGAAGCAACTGCCACACGTAGTCTTGTCAAGCAGGTACCTCAGCAAATAGCTATGGCAATTCCAGCTCCAACACATCTAATGAAATATAGAACAATTACCATTACCACTAGTTCAGGTTATAAATAATGAACTGCACAGTAAGCGGTTTCCAAACAAGGCTTCCATACTCTCATACACAACAACTTTCCCTGCAAACAGATTCAAACAGAACATTGTAATCTGCATATGAACTTAATGTCGGATGCACAAGGACATTCTCGGCGAGCCAAAACCATTGCAAACTAGAAGACTATAGAGTAGAGACCGGTGAATCAGATATAATATTGCCGCAGAAGACTGAAATGTTGGCCGCTCACGCTAGTTCATGCAAGAACGAGCTGATAGTGTTTGTGCTGATGAAGTTTACATATCACAAGCAAGCAAGAGATTAGGCTGTCCATTATTCTGATCTCAAATCAACACACCAACAGTAATTGCAAGAAGGAACACACTTGGATTAAGACTCGGACTCCTGGTCCTTGTCTTTTTTTTTTGTCTAACGTCTTAACATCCCCAGAAGAGGATACCGAGATGAGATCAAACGGAACATTGAAAGTGTTCTCATAAGAAAAGGAAACATAAACCGCCCAAGGTAGCACCGTGAAATTGCGAACGACTTCAATTGAGGCTCAAGTCGGGCACAAAATGTCCTTCGCTGGAGAGATCATGGTCACTCGGATGAAGCCGGAGAGCATACATGGCCGATGCTCCATTGTGGTTGGACAAGTTGGTGATGGCAGATTCATAGTCTCCCTCGATATCTTCACCTACTCCGTATTGTAGATCCTCGTATGTTGCTCCCTTAATTTATTTTTTTTTAATCATCAGCCAAACCACATAAGATGATGGGGAAACACAGGCAAACAGCGACGGATCAGTCTTTGGCATTATTGATGAACAACTCAATACTGAAAAAGTATCTCTACAAGGAAATGTATGTGAAATTTGAAACAATCTTACGGATTCTAGGAGGAGTTCTGCATATCTGTGCTCTAAGGCTTTCACCTGGAAATGAACAGAAAGAACATATGATTGCATGAGGATGACAAGAAAGACAACTGAGCTAGCTAGCTAGCTAGCTAACAACGTTATAGAAAGAAGAAACAATGGATATGTAGAACTTTAGTTTGCCCACCTTTTTCTTGTGAGTATCAGTTTGAGTCTTGAGGACATGGTACTGGAAAAAGGAAGGTTGAGAGTGGAACAGTTAGCTTAAATTAAGTTGTGAATTTCTAGTTTAGTTGATCAATCGAAGAATCAATTTATACGGGGCATTTATTCCGTAGCAGCACACATAGATATGTCCATATTGAAAACGCACATATCTACTTATAGGCGCAGCCAGTAGCGACAGATTTTTATGGATTTTGCACCGGGCGATGCATCATTGGCAGCAACATGACAGCATTTCTTGCCATAGTAGTCACCCAAGACTGCTTTTTAGTCTTTAAAATTTACGAGACACAACCACAATATGCCACCGACTCGAAAGGAGACGGGAAAATCTCGCTTCTTATACCTGAAATAATACTTGAAGAAAGAAGGTTGACACTGCACATCTTACGAACTAGACTTCCAAACAGTAGCATGAGAGAAATGCGGAAGACGTGAAGTTTTTTTTGTGCAACAACTTCTCGAGAAATAATGCAAGCTCCTAAAAGTAATTGCCACCTATAATCATGCTAATAGACGGCTCTAGAATCATAATCTTGCAACCAAAAGAGAGGTCCAAACGCTACTGCCAACAAAATACAGGTCCTGGACCAGACATCTATCTGAGGTTCTAGTCGCGGCTACGTCTATGATAATTTCCTGGTGATGATCAAGCCTAAGATAGATGTAAACCTATGTTGAATAGACACGTTCGAAAAAGAGAATGCGCATATGTTGATGGAATACAATTAAGAAGATGGGGAGAGGGGGGGGGGAGGGAAACCGAAAGGAGCTAATTCAACAGGAACTTTATGCATGTCAGAGACCAAACTTGCTCACCGCTCGAAAGTTTCTCGGGGCATGCAAGCGGTTTGAACTGTTTAGACACAGCTAGGTTTTCCAGAACCTCAGAAGTTTGAAACAAGTTTCAAGACCATGCACTATATGGCATTTGAAAGGAGAGAGAGAAAAGCCGGAAACGATAGTTCTTTCGGTGCATCCTCTTCTTTTTTTACCGATCCACCACGGAGAGCATTTCGTCTCGAGAGACAAGCTAGGGTATAATCCAATAATTAGCGGTTTCTTTTTTATCAATTCTTCAACCCAACCTCAATTACTTTGTCTGGCTGATCTTCCCTAGCAAGCAGTATAGCAAATCAATGGTAGCGTGGTACGTGTATGGAAGATGTAACCTTTCTTTGCCGCACCGAATTGACGGAGGACTCGATCGTTTGCTCGAGACCGTGCAGCTCCGTGAAGCTCAGGTCGTTCAAATCATGGCCCACTATCTGCCTGCAATCGGAAAAACATATATTTTCTCCTCAAATCTTAACATTTGAAGTACAGATTTTGTGAAAGAAAACAAGAAGTGTACTGCTGCTGATCCCAGCTTAACTAAAAACTTACCTTATCTCCTTCCGAAGATTGCTATTAACCTCCTCTAGTTTCCTCAACTCTTCTTGCATTCTCTGCATACATAAAATTCCAATGACCAATGTTTTTTTTTTCTTAGAGAAAGAACGAGAAAGACTGAGAGGAACAAATGAGAGAGAAAGAGAGAGAGAGGGTAAACATCGTAGTGTGTAGTCCACAGATCGATCCCAAGAGCCTTCTGGTAATCATCGATCATCCTTTTCGTCCTAAGCAAGCAGCGAACATCAGCCAGGGCGCTCAACAAGAACAAAGAAGAAGAAAGAGAGAAAGAAACCCATCGATCGATCTTGAATTCACACTCCCGCGCATGCACGTTGCGGCGTCGCAAAGAGAAACGAGAGAGGACGAGAATTATGAATGAGCAGGAAGTGGGAAAGTTCGCGAAGAGGTGAAATTACGTGGTGGTGGGGCTGATGTACTCGTGGAGCTTCTTGTTGCCGGAGAGCATGAGGATGGAAACCCTAGCGTCGCAGAGGACGGTGAGCTCGTGGGCTTTCTTGAAGAGGCCATTCCTCCGCTTCGAGTAGGTCACTTGCCTGTTCGTGTCGTTCTCTATCTTCTGTATCTCTATCTTCCCTCTGCCCATCTCCTCCTCCTCCTCTCTTTCTCCCTCCTCCTCCTGCTCGATCTAGATCAATCTCTCTCTCTCTCTGTCTCTCTCTCAAGCTAAAGGAAGGAAGATGCTCTCTCTCATCTTTTTCAAGAATGGGGGGTCAAGTGTGAGTAGGGCTACTGAGGTAAATAAGGAAGAAGAGGAGGAGGAGGAGGAGAAGGACCTGTGATGTTTCGACAGAAGAATAGCCCAATCGCAAGTGGATGCTGACTTTGGTTCCATTAAAAAAGGCTGTCTACATGACGCAAGAATTCAAGACATTGTCGAAAGTTTCGTTTCGTCCAACGAATTATGCTAAATCACATATCAAGAAATAGCATAGATACTGCGTCGTCGTGGAAACGGGATAAAACAAACACAAATGACAAATTGCGCTACGCAGAATGGCGCAATACGAATGAAATGCAACTGAAGAAACTCTCTAGTGTACCGATTCTCAAAAAAAGGCACTTAAACCCAAAATTAACACGAAATTAGATCAAAAAATTAACTAATGGGCCAAAAATGGTGCTGAAAATGGGTCTAACAATATGAAATTAATAGCCGAGAGTGAAAAGCAACTACAAAAAAAGTTCCTAAATTTGACCACGATATACCAATTTGAATGAGCTTATCAAATCAGTATTATGGGCCCATAACTCTCTTCGATTGTAAAAGATGTGTAACTCATTGACAATATAGCGTGCAAACCTCACCACCGGGCCTATCCCTCAACTTTCACCTTTCGGATGTCCCCATGAATACTTCGACAATGATGTTGGTGGCTTAAGGTCTTGGTCAGGAGCACAAAATCTCGCAAAGATTATGTCTAGGGATTGCCTTGGCCCATCAATTCGTCTATGAAAAGTCCATTCAGTATATTGCTCACGACTTCAATTCTTCTTTTTCAGCCTCTAATCCAGCTACCAAGAATGGTCCGACAATCATATTAGATCTTTCGCATGAAACATCTCAATTATACTACACCAGCGAAATGTTCACGAAAAGTTTCACGTGACAAGATATTGGATACCAACTCTTGTGTTCAACTTTTAAAGTCCGCCAACTGGTCATAAGTTCATCCCAAGATCACAAGATCTCCTGAAATCGGTTCGCAAACGTACCCAAAACACACCATTAACACCGATAATAAGCTCTTCCTTTTCCTTTGCTGGGCGCATAAAAAGCAAGCTCGTCGAGCGCCTTTTTCTTCTATTATCTTTTTTATGCTTTATTCCGACCCCATTTTTTAATATACTTTCTCAGGAGGTGAGAGAGAGAGAGAGAGAGAGATCGAAAGAGAGATTTGCCCATAGGGAAGCAGAGGAAGGTGGAAAGAGATTTTGTTGTGTAGCTAGGAATGTCTGCTGCGTCAGCGTGGAAGGAAGGGGCTCGTGACGAGTGGTGCAGAGTAGGGTTCCGATGAGGGGGGAACGTGCCATGTCTGGTGCTTTTCTGACCGTGACAAAGAGATCGTCGAAATGAACGAATGCCGTCGGTCGGTCAAAGGCAAAGATCTCCATCTTTTGCCTCAATTTTTGAGCCACCTTTTCTCGTTTGCTAGATCATGCCTCGCTTCTTCCATTTCAGATGATCTGATGGTACAGTGCCTGAAGCCGTTCGCGACTGTTGGCGTTGCGAAGTTGGTGATAGGGAAGAGCTACGGAGGTTTTCTTAGGGCTTGCATGAGATATCAATTTGCTTCTATTCCCAAGATAATAATGTTGATGGTTCGCGAATTTTGACGTAATATGCAATATGATTTTCTGAACTTTTAATCTGTTTAATGTAATTTTTGAATTTTACCAAAATGTGTAATGTAATTCATAAACTTTTAATTTATTCAATGTGTTTATTGAACTTTTTATATATGTTCAGTTTAGTTCTTGGACTATATGAACATGTTCAAAGTTGTCATTCCATGAATTAAAATTTAGAGACAATGTTCAACATTTATTATTTTGCTCAGAAACTAAATTAAATATATAACGAAAATCCACGCACTATATTGAACAATCTAAAAGGTCAAGAACGAAATCTCACATTTTGACTAAAGTTCAAATACCATATTGAACAATATAAAAGTTTACGCACCACATTGCACATTGGACCAAAGTTTAGGCACTATTCATGTAATTATTTTTTCCAATCCTTGTAAGTGAATAGGAGAGCCATATTGTGCTTGTCCCTAGTAAATAATTTCTTCTCGAGATTTTTTGCTTTTGCCTAAAAGAACATTATCACAGTAGGCATCTGTTTTTCGAACTCTGAAGCTATCAAATGATCATCGTATCTCGAACCCTTCAAACAAAACAATCACCGAAGCAGGAGTTCATAATTCGGACTGGTCAAGGGATACTTTATCTTTGAATCAACTCAGCCATCCCTTTATCTTTGAATCAACTCAGCCATCCCTTTATCTTTGAATCAACTCAGCACGGTGGTTCCAAAAGAACGCTTCCGCCAGACCGCATGATCAGGTTATGCGCAACTCAACAAGCCTTTGCCGTGAGGTTGGTCTCGCGGATTCTCTAGATTCTATATCTACCTAATCGGCTGTGAAAAAGCTAACACCTCCGCCTAAACTTGAACTACTAACCACCAAACGAGAACTATAACGTGCTGTCGAGGAACATATATAGGCCGACACGACATCTTCGCTTTGCAGCTGCTAGTCTCAACATTATTGAGCACGCATAATCACCATCTAGAGACATACATGGAGAGCTAAGATTAATACACTTTTAGGGAAGCGGTTCTTCCGTCCCTGCGACGCTCCTTTCGGCATCTCAATAAATCCCAACCCTGGACTTTACAAAAACGAGGTTGTCATGAAAGATTGAGATTTGTTTCGAGCTAGAGGATCCCCGTCCTATTTGCATGCCTTCTGCCTAAATTCGAAACATCACAAGCAAGGTGCCTCGACTTTCCATCTCCCAAAAACATGTCGTCATTCGAAAGTTCGTCCGACTCAAGACAACTAGTCAGCTCCTCCCTTGTGTTTTTGCACTCCATGACTGGATTTGATTCTACTAGCTATGGCGGGAAGGGTTTCGAAGATCGAATGGATGAAACATGCTCTCGAAGAACATTCTGAAGGTTTGTTACAGGAAGTGTCGGCTTTTATTGGTTTCGTAGACGCTGTCGCCGCTTCCACATCTACGGTCGGCGACTCGGGAAACGGCGAAACGCCCTCTTTCTGGTCTGAAGGCTGAGGCTATAGCCAACCTCAAACCATCCGAAACTCCAGACTTGGTCCTCTCTGGGTATTTTGGCTGGGCCCCAGCCCTGAGTTCTGCCCTCCCAATCTTTGACTTTTGGTTAAAGCCCTCTTCCAACGGCGAAACGCCCTCTTCCAACGAGGTACGGCTTTTGTTCCCGGGGGTTTCTTTACTTTGATTATAATGATTTCATGGGAGGATTACTTAAATTGAGACTTTCTAGAGTAAACATTATATTCGATTCATTTATTTCACAAGTCAGTATGGGATTTTATTATGTTCCGAAGCATCTTTTATGAATTGAAATGCACTTACTTTCTTATTAAAATCTGAACATGAGGATACCATTTACATATAATGTACCCACGATATTAAAATGCACTTACTTTCTTTATTCGATACAGTTGAGGTTGCAATTCCGTTTCTTTTGGGACTTTCAAATTACCATGTAATTTGATTCTAAGGAAAAATCGTCTAGAAAGTCCTAAACTTATTATTATACTTTTGTCAATTTATTCTTGAACCTTTCAATTTAGCCAATTGAATATTAAATCTTTTCAATTTTTGTCAATTGAGTCCATTCGACCAATTTTGGCTAGATTTGTTGATGTGGTAGCTGATTGTTCTGTGTGGCATGATCAACGCTAATATAGATAATTTTTAATATATATATTTTATTCTCTTTTCCTTTTTTTCTTTTTCCCTCCAGGACCCCACTGGCCTTAGGCAAGGGATGCCCTCGCTTGGCCTAGGCAAGTGACCATCACCCTTATCTTGCCGGGCGAGGGTAGCCCTCTCCTATGGCTGGCAACCTTCACCGACCATTGATGAGGTCTAGTCATGGCAGTGGCTGGCGAAGGAAAAACGGGAAAAAGAATAGAAGAGGAAAGGAAAAAAAGAAAAGAAGAAAAAGAGAGAAAAAAGAAAAATCAAAAATCAAAAAACTTTATCCACGTCAGTGTTGGCTTCAAATATGGCGTGACCAATGTCCATATTAACAATTTTTGGCCAAAATTGACTAGATAGACTCATTTAGCAGAAAGTGAAGAAGTTTAGGACTAAATTAGCAAAATTAAAATATTTAAAACTAAACTAACAAAAATGCAATAGATTTAGGACTTTTTGGACAATCTTTCCTTTGGTTTATAATTGGAATCCTTTGCCATTCAAAGATTGAATTGAAGTCACTTCAGAAAAATGGCACAAGATAAAAATGCACGAATCGAATGGTTAGAACTAAAATGCGTATTGTAAATTTATTCTCTCTTCCCATGTAAATCTTTTTTTAACGTTACGAAAGTGATTTCTCGCTATAATTGACTAGATGGACTTATTTGACAAAAAATGAAAAAAATATTTAGGACTAAATTAGTAAAACTGAATGATTTAATACTGAATTAACAAAAAACGTAATAGGTTTATGACTTTTTGGACAATCTTCATTTTGATTTATAATAGGAATCCTTTGCCATTCAGAGATTGAATTGAAATCACTTCAGAAAAATGGCACATAATAAAAATGCAAGAATTGAATGGTTGGAATTGAATCGCGTATCGAAAATTTATTCTCTCTTTTTGCCCTCGGAGGAGAAACCCTAACAATCCCTTTCCCTCTCTTGGAAGTCTTAAACACTAGTCTCTGCCTACCCCATATCAAGTTCCATCATACGGCCTGGATCACGTTAGCTGTCGACACCTCGACGTCGATTTCTCTCTACCCATCGACATCTCTCTTTCTCTCAAACTAGAAAGATTTATTGTCAAAATTGAAATCAAACCACTAGCATTTAATCAAAGCTAGAAAATTTTCAGATAGCTCAAGAAACAGATGTCGGTATTGAATTGAAAAATTAATTAGTTTAGCATGAACACTAATTAGGGCAACTACATTAGTGCAAAAAGTTCGAGAAAACCCTCTTGTATTTTTTTGATATAAAACCTACAGACCATGGAAGTAAATTAAGTGGGTTAGTATATGAGAGAGAATTGCATCGATTTATAACTTTGTGAAAACTTGTCATTGTTCGGTAATATTTTTTTTTGCGAAACTTTCAATAATTTGAGAATCAAAATAACTCTTATTAAATATGTGGGGTTCATCATGCATCCAGATGAAACAATTTCACTGTCCAAAACCTATCATATCGACGTAGATAGATTTGATAGATAGAGGTGAGAGTTTTTCTTTCAAAATATGATATAAATGGTTCGTAAACTTTGACCTGATGTGTAATGTGGCTTATGAACTATAGCCCAATGTGAGATATCATCTTTGGTCTTTTAATTCGTTCCAGGTGGTCCCTGCATTTTTGTACATGTTCAATTTTAGTCTCTGAATTATATGAAAATATTTGATATTGTCTCTGAAATTGAATTAATATAAGGATATTACTAAACATTTTCATATAATATATGGGCTACAATGAGTATGTACCTAAAGTCTGGAAACCACATTAAATAAATGAAAAATTTATGGATCACATTACTTATTGAGCTAAAATTTAAAAACTACATCGAATAAATTGAAGTTCAGGGACCATAGCCTCACGGATAATTTTATTACCCTCACGAGCAAAATTATTTCCTTAATTACAAGTTTGTACGCATGCTTTTAGAGCTACTCAATTAGCTATGGCACTTGGTGCATTTCCCCAAGGGTGTCCTAAAGTTCCTCTACTGAATTGTAGTACGAAATCATCTCCAAAGATCTCAATCAGAGCAGGCATATGCCTAACATGAATACCCCCAGAAGCTATGGGCATAACACCCGGTAGAGAGACCCAATCTTAAGTAAAATAAATACTGCCGCTTCAATCTTTTTCAATAAAATCATCAACAAAGCCCAAAGGTAATGTCTCTTTCTCCTTCAAGTCAAGTTTACCTACTACAGTACCATATTGAGCCAAAATTTAAAGATCATTAGCTTTGTTTTGCTCTTATCTAACATCTCGGCATGTTAACCTTTCTCATACGGAAATTGGAGGTGAGGGTTCAAATCCACATATTTTCAGGAGGTTTGAGGTGGAGATGAACGTTTGAGGTGGAAACGGTTTAGTTTTATATGTGAATTTCGATATTTGCAGGGCAAAAGTGTGAGAGTTGAATTCGGAGTATAATAGCACCGACAAAAAATAAATAAATCTCGGCTTGGGCTTTGTGACCTTACGGAGTTTACAATAGTTTTCTCATCTTCCCATTGGTTCAATTTGGTTCCACCAGTCGCTTCGTGCCTGCAATCAGGAGTCGCACAGCCTCAAAATCATGAAAGGATTCAGTTGGGACTTTCAATTCCCCTGGTCCTCTGGCAGTTGGCAGCGGAGGTAGTTGAAAGGCATTCATTTCTGCCAGCAGTCACGGGCAGCGAATCGTCCTCTATATCAGTGACGAAGCACATTAAGATCACCCGTCAAAATACTCCCATAGATCAAGAACTGAGCTGGAAGGAATCCTCGTATCGTCCCTGTTTTCCCTCTGTTTTTTGTTTTTCTTTTCATATGTTTCCCGGGGGAAAGAATGAGTGAAGTAGAAGAGAGCTTGGCGGAGCCAAGGCAGGCATTCAAGAGTGGAAGCACGAGAAGCGTCTCGTGGAGGAAGAGCCAGCTCAGAGCCATCATCAACCTCGTTCAGGACAACGAAGAGGACATCTTCAAGGCCCTTTATCAGGATCTTGGGAAGCACCCGGTGGAGTGTTATCGCGACGAGGTGCGTAAACGGTGTCCCCCCCACCGAACTCCTTGCGATTCTCATTTTGATAATTCTGCTGCTGACTTTTATCTGGGGCAAGTATTGGAGCAAGAAAAGAAACAAGAATTTCTCTACAATCCGCTAACTCAATATACATCTCTTTCAAAAGAGTGGTTCTTGATTATGTTTTCTCCTGACTCGTGAGCCAATTAGAGAAGATATGCTTAACGAATTGATATGTGATTATCGATTAGCTGATGTTTATATAGTACACTTTGATGTATATCGGCTTGTTTTAATTAGCTTGTGGTTGTGGGTTAATATTACACGTTCGGCTTTTAATTGGACAAGCATATGGTATGAGTAGATTAGCAGGGTCAACCAGGTAGAAAGGGTGATCGGAGGGCTCCAATACCATGCCTTACGACTGTTTTCTGTAACTTGATCTGTTCAAGAAACGCGCTGCCGATGCTATACATTAAGCCTATGTCATAGCAGTGATTATTGCTGTTTTGTAGGTAGGAACAGTACTGAAATCGGCCAGGTATTCCTTAAGCTGTGTGGAGAAATGGATGGCTCCGAAGAAGGTGAGGTCCTATTATCTGTTTCTAGGCCGAAACCTAGGCGTAATGATGTGAAATAAACTTTAAAGAGTCTATGATCATAGTTGCGGAAGGCCATACGTGACTTTTACTAGCTGAGCTCGTTCAACTTCATAGAGTAGGTACCACCATGCTTATATGTAATCGTGAATTATCGCTTACCCTCATGTCCCTTATTGTTTTCAAGAATAACATTTGTGGCTTCCCGTCGATTGACTTTGATCTGGCAACAAGCGTGAGCAGTAGTAATGGCTGATTTCTGATACCAATTCCAGACACTCTGGGAAAATTAAGAACCTGATGACAGAGAAAACAATGTTGGGAACAGTTTATCAGGATATGGAAATTGTATGATTCGCTTGCAAGACCTGTATGCAAGCAGAGGGTGTGCTGAAACACTCATCTGGGGGTTCAAAACCGGGGACAATGACTAACCTTGCTTTAACATTCAACACCAGATGGATTCTTAAAAATGAACCTTTTATGATGAAAGTAAATGCCGAATGCAATATGTTAATCATCTTGAGAATGATGCTGCTATGTATTAACTCGTTGGTTTCTGCCATGGCAGGGTCGTTTGCCATTGGTTTTTTTCCCGAGCAGTGGAGAACTAATTTCTGAGCCGCTCGGTGTAGTTCTCATATTTGCATCATGGAACTTCCCTATTTGTAAGTTCTAATTATTGTCAAGCTACCTTACCGTCGCAACAAAATGTAGAAGGAACCCGTGAATTTCTCTGCTATTACAGAACCTCAACCCCACACAGCTCGATGAATATTAATTCAGATTCTATCTTTTCCTAGTTATACTGGCTGCTTTTGGTGACTTGATATAAGAGAGACCCCTCTCTCTTCATCAAAAACAGATTTCGTTGCTTGAATGAATACAAGTTTGTAACTTAGGCTGGTTTGTGGAAATAATTGTTTATCCTTGGATGTAGCACTCGCATTGGACCCATTGATTGGGGCTGTATCTGCTGGAAACACGGCAGTCCTGAAACCCTCGGAGCTAGCCCCAGCTTGCTCCTCATTTCTCGCCGACACCATTCCGCGCTACTTAGATTGCAGGGCCATTAAGGTCATCAGAGGCGGTGCAGATGTTGGCGACCGATTACTTCAGCAGAAGTGGGACAAGATATTCTTCACTGGTATTCCTCTGTCTCTCACTCGTTCAAACACGATATAGTACGTGGCTTTATCAAAATGAAGCAGTGATTAACCCAAAAATTCACATCATGACAATCAATGGTGTTTTTGGGTAGAGATCTTCTGCAATTTCATTAACCCATTGGCATCCTCAGGGAGTCCTAGAGTGGGACGCATTGTGATGTCGGCCGCGGCGAGGCATCTAACCCCGGTTACTCTCGAGCTCGGTGGGAAATGCCCCACCATTCTGGATAATCTCTCCAGTCCCTCAGACATAAAGGTAGGTTATTTATAAAATTTTCAAATCTAATCCATCCTAGTCATAACACACATTGTCAAAGCTCTAATTTCTTGTGTTGTTGTTTCTGGTGGCTTCTCAAGATAGCTGTCAAAAGAATAGTTGGCGCAAAATGGGGTCCGTGCAGCGGACAAGCATGTATCGGCATAGATTATGTGCTAGTCGAAAGAAAGCTCGCTCCCACTCTGGTAATGCCAGGCAGAGTCCGCCTATATACAGATTGATTTTTCTGAGTGATGCATTCCATAGTCGACACAGACATTTAGGTGCACTGACTAATGGTAAATGGTGATTCAGATTGACTTGCTGAAGCTTACAATCAAGAGTTTCTATGGCGAAGAACCTCGAAACTCAAAGAACATGTGCAAAATCATCAATAAGGACCACTTCGAGAGATTGCGCAATCTGCTAGAAGACCCCGCTGTTGCAGCTTCCATCGTACATGGCGGTTCATTGCATGAAAAGGAGCTGTAAGTTTGTGACGGCTCAAGTCTTGTGGGCTTAAATTTTCGGTTTGGTATTTGTAGTTTAATGAAACATTGGTTTTCTGATGCCAGAGAGTTAACAGCATTCTCACCATTGGTTCAAACACCTAGTCTCCAAGTTTCCCTTAACTTTGGTATTGTTCTGAATTCGGTATTTGCAGGTTCATTGAGCCATCAATTCTGCTGGATCCTCCTCTTGATGCTGGGATAATGATGGAAGAGATCTTCGGCCCGCTGCTTCCAATAATCACGGTTAGAAAGTTCCATCAGTTTTTATTCTGCCAAATTTCTCAATATCCACTGCTCTAAACGCACGTAACTCTCTAATATGCAGTTAGACAACATTCAAGAAAGCATCGAATTCATAAACTCCAGGCCCAAACCTCTTGTCATCTATGCCTTCACGAAGGATGAGTCGTTCAAGAGGCAGATAGTGTCGGAAACATCATCTGGAAGTGTGACATTCAACGATACCATGGTTCAGGTATTGGAGCTAGATGCTCATCACATGTACTTTCATTAATCACCTATAAATCCGTCAAATGTGGTAAAACGAAAAAGAGGCGTCCTGGGAACTGTCGACCCGAAAGGATCGAGCTCAAGCCTCTGAAAGAAAAAGAGGAAAAGAAGTCGACTGCACACATCTTATAATATGGGTATGCATAGGAAGTTCTGGAAAATAAAGTGTCTGTGGTGCAGTGTCCATGAAATTATCCAGGAGAGTATCATCAGTCCAGAAGGTTTATCTTATGTTCCATCCTGAAATGCAGTTCCTATGTGATGATCTGCCTTTCGGGGGCGTCGGTCAGAGCGGCTTCGGGAGGTACCACGGGAAGTACTCTTTCGACACTTTCAGCCACGAAAAAGCAGTCATGACGAGAGGGTTCTTCCCCGAGCTTGAGCCGAGGTATCCTCCCTGGAACCACTTCAAGCTGCAGTTTATCAGGCTCGCTTACGATTTCAACTACTTCGGCCTGCTGCTTCTGCTGCTAGGATTGAAAAGGTAAGAGAGACGGAATGCCTTCAACTGTAATAAAACTCTTCTCGAAGAACAATTTTCGTGAAAGCAGGCATGAATTTCCTGTCGTTATAGTGAAAGTTTTCGTCGAACATGCTACTGTAGAGTGAAAAACTTTATTCTGCACCAGCGTCAGGATTGTTAGATATTGCTCTATCACATATCAGGAGAAACATGACAATATTTATGGCATTAAAAGTAACATAACTTTTAGATCATTTAGGTGACTTCGACTTCAGAATATTTGACACAATCATTTTAATAATAAAAACTCGTTCAAGTGACTTAAATTAAAGAATTTGAAAAGTTTTTTTTTGGTAAAGAAAGAATTTGAAAAGTTGCGGTCCTTAATTTTGGGAAAATTTGACGAGGCATAAATTTGACAATAAAAACCCATCAGAGTGACTTAAATGGACAATTTTAAAAAGCTTTGATTCTCGATAAAGTTTTCACACTAAATTGACCATCTGTTATATTTGGGCCCTGAACTTTATAAAATTAGAAATTGGACAAGACCATGTTGCCAGTTGGAAGCTAAAATCTAAAGCAATATTCTGCTTTTTGCCACCGTTTTTCTTTATTTTGGTAAAAGGCCAGTGCCATGAATAGTAACGAGGTGATGCTGTCCTTTCCTCACTTGGTCCAGCCACAGAAACTCGGAAGAAATGATTTCATTCTGACCGAACGGAGAAGTCATGTTCCCTAACATGAACTTCTTGTTTTCAGCCAACGTATTCCGAGTAGCTTTCTATTGTCTAGACGTTGGAAATCCCGAGACAATATTTTAGAATTGGTTTTCATTGAACAAACAAGACTATGTAAGGATTAAAGAAGAGCATCAGTTCGGGATCAATCCTTGAACTGGCCTACCCTAATCGGTCCTGTTCATGGGAAATAGTCTCTGGTCTTGGGACCCTTAGAACCTGCATTGTGTGGGACTATTCTTAGTCCTGAGGCTTTAGGATCGGTCCAGACCAATCCTTTATATATTATTTGTTCAATTACTAGGACCCTCCTCTTCTTCCTTTTGCTGTTTAAAATGAAAACCCTCCTCGTTTGCCTCTCTTCACTAGATCTCTCACCTCTCCTTGCTTACGTCACGAGTGCAATTGAGCTGGTAACATGGCTTGCATTTCTTGGCTAGATTCACGAATGCAACTTGCTCACCTCTCTTCTCTATCCTCACAAACACAGCTTAGTTGTTGAGGTCCCAATTTGTGCTTGATTGTCGGGCTCCAAGCTTGTGTGAGTTCTCGGTTTGTGCTAGGTATTTGTTTTTCCACCTTCGCTTCTCGGTTTATGCTTGACCTAAAAGCATGACGGTTTGTACTGGGTATTTATAATTTCCCTTTCGTTTCTTGATTTGTGCTTGATACGAGAGCTTTAAGCTTGTTAGAAAAATATTTTTCTTAGTGATGATAGTGTTTATTGATCTACAAAATAAAGTCTATCTGGTAATAATGCTCGAGGGAAATCTTGCTTTTTGTATTTTTTTAACCTTGAATAGTTGTCAAATGGTATGCAACTTGTGAGCTTTTCCTCGAAGCATATACTCAATTTATTTCCTTTAATGTGTTGAATCATGTTATGAATTTGATCTGTCTATTATTCATTTGACTAGATATATGTGGTTTTGGTTATTGTACAAGTCTTTAGGCATCCTTAGTGATAAATGTGGGGCTTCGGAAATTATTAATTACACTATAGTACTTAAATACTTATGTGAATTTGATGAATCCAGATAACATATCAACTGAAATGGAGACGAGTCCAATGATGCAATACTCAGACCATGGATGCGAAAAAGACTTGAAAGAGCCAACTGAAGTGGAGGAATATCCATAGTTTATTTTATGTATTTTGAACTTTGTATTATTCAATTTTATTTCACATTTGTCTTTTATGATTTATTGCTTACGGCAAGTGGACATTTCCATTGTTGTCTTATTTTATATTTCTATTGGATTTGTACCTATGTTCACAATTTGGTTGTTCAATATCACATTGCCAATAAATATGTAATTTGAAAAAATACATTTTGTCATTTCGAGAAATACAAAAAAAGAATAGATTGGTCTCGGATTGACCTGGAATCGGACCGAACCTAGAGGGTTGGCCTAGTTCTCGGTCCAAGGCTAAATTGGGTTGGATCTCTGATCTCAAAAATGAGAGACCAACATTGTACGTGTTGATCCTCAAATTAAGTGTTAGATTAGCCCAATCCAGACTATGCTTGTCCTAGCAAGGATCCCTCTTATGCCAAGGCCTCCATATATGAATTTTTATAAAATAATGAAGGGATCAATCTTGGAGTATCTCCTGGCATGTCTATCACCAGGCATTAGGAAATTAGTCTTTTGTTTTAGAACTGATTTTCCTTGGCAAATATATGATACGTTTGGTTTAGCGTTTCCATAGGGCTTTCGGCCTTCAAGGCCCATTGAGGAAATGCTAGACTGTTTGGCAACCTTTATGAAATAGCTTTTAAGTGAAAGCCAGTATCGAAAATGTTAAAAGCTCAATGCTTCGTCCAATGCTGAAACTCAATTTTTTTTTCTAAAACTATATTTACCAATTCTTTAAAATTTTGATTTTGCCCTTCATTATTTTTTTTTGTTAATTTTTTTTCAATTAGAGAAGGACTAAACCATTGCCGAATTGGCAAAAGACTATGGCTGTCGACGAGCCAGATCTAGTGCTGATGGTCATCGATCGAGGTTGCATGACCTAAGTGATGGCTGCTTAAGGCCGCAAGACCCAAATGGTGATCGCGCTTGAGTCATGCCACCCTCACTGGAGGTTGCCCGACCTTGAGCGACCTCGATCGACAGCCACCAATGTCAAATCTAGCTCATTGACGACCATAGCCCTTCGCTGACCAACGAAGGATATGGTCTTTTTTCAATTTTTTTTTTTTGATTTTTCTATTATTATTTATAATAAATTCGATTTTTCCTAATATTATTTAAGTTGCATACATTTTTTGTCAATTTAAAAAAATAAAAAAAATAAATATTAATCACACAAAGGATTTTTCAATTGTGTCTTTTATCGAATGATATTTCTCTCAAAATTGCTTTTCAAAGAATTATTTATCAAACAGTCTTTGTATTTGTTCAAAACCTTTAAGCTAAACTGTTTTATATTTTTCTAATATGCTTTTAAAATGCTGAACTAAATGCACATATAGTTATGTGGGCACTTCGGACTAATTTCAGTTTAGCATGCCCATTTTATGGGAATAAAAAAAAACAAAAACAAAAACAAAACTAATAACGCTTTTGACGTTCAATTAACCAACAAAAACGACAGGTACGAGACGAAGATTGCAAGAGGAAGAAGGATCGTCCCGACAATCGGGAGCGGATTCGAAGAATCGCCTCCTCCTCCTCCTGCGGTAACGTCTCCGAAGAAGACCGATGTCGACCGGAGGCGCCGCATCATCCCAACCGCCCACCGCAACCGCCGCGAAGGACGGCGGACGGGACGAACAACCCAAGCGATCGCCGCCACCTCCGCCGCCGGAGAAGCCGCTGCCCGACGATTGCTGCGGGAGCGGGTGCGTCCGTTGCGTGTGGGACATCTACTACGACGAGCTCGAGGCCTACAACAAGCTGTACAAGATCGACGGCTCCGGCTCCGATCCCTCCAAGTCGTCCTGACCGCGGAGACCGCCGGTTTATTTTCAGGTCCTTTACGGGAGGAACTCTCGTATTCTTTCAATCTTCAATCCGATGTCAAATTCGATGGGCGTTGTGCTTTGGATCGCGCATATGGCCGTGCGGTCAATTACCTGAGATGTTGCTGGCCCGAGACGTCTAGATTGAAACGGGCTTAGCTTTCGTGATTGACTTTGATGTTAAAGTTTGCAGCTTTGTGCAGTTTGATCTTCGGGTGAATGAATCTTTGAGTTGAGAAATTCATGATTTAGAATGGCAGATGCCCATGTTATTTCTTCGTCCCGTCTCATGTTGAGAATTGTTCTGGTTAATGTAGTTTGGCTTTAGATTAATGGATTTGTACGGGGAAAAACTGCTCCTTTACATGAATAATGCCGTATGTAATTGCGAAGGTAGGACTATCTCTGTTTCATCGAAGGAGGTGCTGTGCCATTGCCGTTTGAGCATGAATTCGAATGGATGAAGCTGAATATCATTATCATGTCGGTAATGTGCCTTTACGAATTCGAACATCTTAAACTGAGCATTCAGTTCCACTTGATTCACCCGGCATCTCGACTCACCGGCTTCTCGCCCTTGGATGTTTATCATGGAGGTGTAGTTGATTTGAACAGTCTCTGCACAAGCAAAACGGTTGAACCGGTCCGACAGTGCCGTGTATTTCTTTCACCATTCTTTGGATTTTTTCGAGCTCCAGCATCCGTAGGCATTAGCTACTTTTGGGCGAAGACAAATTTTATAATGTGGATATCCTTAATTACTCTAACGACAAGAGGGAAACTATGAGCTCTCTTTTGTCATGGTAGATTACTCTGTCACTAGGTTTATTGGCATACATGCCTAGATCATTGCTCTGCATTTGTCAATATGGCTAACTGCTATACTATTTTTTCAATAGGTTCACGCTAATACTACCTCTGAACATCAGAAGGTACAAACTGTATATAAAAGAATGAGGCTGAAAAGCTGGCTGAATAAGGCCGTCAATGGCGACTCTTGGATTGCAATCCATTTCAAAATTTTACATTCATCCATTTGAAAATTAATGAATATATGCTGTTACATAGCACGCGCCTATGAAGTCTACTGCGTGAATAGATAGAAAAATTGTGCCTATTGCTGCTTGCAACTCGAAATCAGGGGTACTCGCGTTCATCGTAATCAGGAAGTAGCTGTGTATATGTTTGGCCGCCAATCGCCTTTTTGTGCACTGAGAATCCCTTCTTGGTCTTTGGAGAATGTCAAGTGGACCTCCCAATGCAGGGATTTAAGTAAGTTCTCGATCTCCCCTATTGCGCCGGACTCATCACGGACTATTATTTTGCCTCCAGGTCTCACGATTCGATCGACTTCTGCCATTACTGGGGCAAGCTTACACCTTCAACAGACAAATTCAAGTAGAGTTATAAAAGGACCACGAGAGAGACAGAGAGAGGGAGTGGGGACTACTGGATCGAGTTGCATACCTCTTCTTAAGCTTGGAAAAGAGATGATCTGCATGCAACAAGTCATAGGTTCTAGGGTACGTGCTGAAGGACTCGCACCAATCATGATATATTCCAAAAAGTCCTCTCTCGTATATTATGGGAAGCGTATCTGGTGAGTCGACATTTACCACGTTCATCACCCACATTGAGAGATCCTTCAGTGCAGCAGCAAATCTGCAAGCAAGCAGGGGAAAGCTCTCATGAGATGTTAATCTGATCTTTTACCTTAAAGAAGATTAAAATGAAAGTGAATTTTACCCGCCATAGACAGCTCTCATGTCCATAACGTTTCTCACGCCGGACCAACTAATTCCAAGCCCCGACATGTACATGCCACTCACTACTCGTTTCCAGTGTTCGTAATCTGCAGAGAAATCTTGTGGGGCTGGTTTCCCATAGATTCCGATCTGGGAGCTGTTCAGCCAGTAAGGTGGTGTCCGCATTCTGCGTGGCCAGACCACCGGCCATTTGGCCCCTCTCTCGGCCTCATTAACTGGGATCCAGTGCATGCACGCTTGAAGTGGGACATACCTGAGATTGCAGCAATAGTCATGTTCTTGAACTTTGCTAAGTAACTGTGAGTTACAAGTCTAGATGTAGCACGTCCATATGCATACTTCGCACTGATAATGCTATTGTACATCGGCAATGTTTGGAGCCAGATGTTATATCCGCAAGGCATCACCATTTTAATGTCCTTGATTAGCATGCATAAGACTCTTTAGTAGTGATCTGGTCTTATCTTGGCCTCTTAAAAGAAAAGTAAATAACGTTTGCTGCAGAATTTATTTGAGTAGATACCAGGCAGCATTTGGATCATCATCATTTTTACACATTGGAGGGCTGTTATGATTTCTTTGCTCATAACAGTCATTTGATCTCGGTTTCCGGTAGATGGCTGCTCCAATTGAATTTAGCTTGTCCTTCTGTATGGTCACCAGCTCCCAACACATATTTGCTGTCAGAGCAGACATTTCTGCATAGAGAAAGAAAAACATTGATCGATCACTAGAACCACTTTAATCGAGTAATTAACTATTTGGTTCTATCTCATGTTACCTTTCCAGATTTGAACATCTTCTTGGAGTTTCTGGTACACAGGAGTAGCTGACCAAATAAAGAAACCTCCTGGCCTAAGGACACGGTTCAGTTCCAGCAGAAGCAGCCCGCCTTCAAGGCAAACCACAATTCATAACTCATCATTCATCATTCATAAGCAACCATGAGCAGAGGAAAGGAGCAAATTTGAAATTCACTCAGAAGAAAAAGGTGAAGAAACTGTGATAGAGAACCTTCAGCATGCCAAGGGACTCGACACCGCGCGCAGTGCACGAGATCGAAGACTCTGCTTGGGAATGGCTGGCGCTGAGACCCCATAACAGCAGAAATCGCTGGTATTCCTCTTTCCAGGGCAAACTGAACCTGAGCCTCGTGTTCGTCTTTGGGAGCGAATGACATTGTTAGAACATCTCTCTCGAAAAGGTAACCACCGAAGCTTGCAACTCCACATCCAACATCTAGTATGACTCGTGTGTGCTTTCCCCATTTGATATTGGGTACTGACTGCACCAGATGACAAGCAACTTCTTAGGCTTGGGAACTAGAACTATGAATGAGCATGAGTGTTAAGAAAAAAATCAGTGTAGAATAAGACTTGATCCAACAAAAAGAAAAACAAACAGAAAAAGAGAATAGGCTAGTTGAGCTAACATATGCAGAAGGGTAGTTTACTATGCCGATAGACGACTATGCACAGTGCAATATATTTCTCTGGATGCTTACAGCCTGAAGAAAATCGATGTAATGGAGCGCGCCATGTATGAACTGTGTGCCTCCGCCGGGAAAAGTCAGAAACTCGCCAGTCACCTTAACCCAGTTCTGGTGACCCTTCACATCTGCAAGCGACTTGTGCGGCACGTTGTAGTACCATATCTGCCAGACCCATTATATATGTTATATGGAAAACGTCTTTGGTCTTAATCTACTGAATTAATGAAGTAGATTTAGACGGAAACAAATGCATAAACTGCACACAATCCTGCATGTGATGTGACTAGATATGTTGACTACTTCAGCAGCAAAATTGCTCCTTAAGATTTTCCTTTGACAGTAGACTATCAGTTTAATGGAGCCGAGCTGAGGCAGGATGCAATCCTCAAGTGCAACTCGGCTTGAAAATTCGAAGTCCACGATCTTGATCTGAACGTGCTCGAGCTTGTGTTTTAGTTCAGATGAACACCAGTTTGATCATTGAGATGTCATTGCAAACTCGAGCTAGACCAGAAACAATATGACGAACGACATACAGAATCTAGCTGCAATACCTTCTCTCTGCTCTTGGGCCACTCAATGGACCTCTTGTATCCCTCAGGGGCCAGGACCAGGCACGTCGGCGCGTCCTCAGGGCAATGCCTCTCCCGATGCTCAAAGTGCTTGGTGCTGCGCAGCTTCTTCAGTGCCTTCTCGTTGTCCAAACATGGTATATAGTCCGGACCTGCCGTCACATTGCAGAGCTGCCATGCGTAACCATAGATGCTATCGTCGCTGCTCTTCCCTCTCCTCTCCTTCTGATTCTCCGACTGTGCTGCCTGCGTCGACCATGACTTCTTCGACTCCTTCGATTCCTTTGGGATCCCAGTGTTTTCCCCGGTCGGAAACGACCCATCTGTTTTATGCAACTCCTCGTCTTGTTGGGCATTCTGGTGCGTGTCGGTTTGGACTGGCATCTCGTCGTGTTCTTGCTGTGCCGGGCTGGTTGCTTCCACGTGCTCGCGCCTCCGATCCGTAGTTTCTTCCGGTCTATGGGCCTCTTCCTGTGATTTCTGCTGCGGTTGCGATGTTGACTCGTCCTCCTCTCTGAGTCGCTGTTGCTCCTCTATTCGCTTCTTTTCATCCACGTCCAGAAATGGTTTTTCAGGCTCCTGTGTCGCGGTGTCATTCTCTTGCTGTGGCTTTTGATCTTCGTTCGAACTGTCATTGTTCTCGACTTGAAGCTTTTGCTGCTGCTGCTGTTGATCGTCGTCTGTATATTTATTCTCGCCTTCTTGTGAGTTGCCTCCATTTTGAGAGCTTGCAGCCAGTTCTTTCTCTTGATTTCCGCTTGCATCTTCATTGCTTTGTTGCTGCTGCTGCTGTTCATCGTTGCTCTGTTCGTTGCTCTCCACGCTTTGTTGGCTCTGCGTCGTCGTGCTCTCTTCCGACACTTGGTTCTCGTTCTCGTTCTGCTTTTCATGCTCTCCGCCAGATTCTTTCCCATGAAGACCTTGCGTGCTCACTTCCGCGGCATCTTCATTGCTGCTTTCTGATTTCACCTCGTCGCTTTTGATGTTGCCACCGCCCCTTTCTTGATCTTGCGATCCCTGCTTATCGTCGGTCGAACCGGCACCCTTATCCACATCGGTCTCTTGAGCCTGATTCTCCTGAGAAGTCCCATTCGCGCCGTCCTTGTTGTCATTGGCATTGTTATTGCCATTGTTACCATCGGATTGACGAGAGTCATCGGATTTGATAGCGTCGTCAGGGAGGTCGCCAGGATTGTCCTCGTACGAAGTGGTATCTTTCTTGTCATTGGTTTTGACGGAGGAGGAGAAATCATCATTGGTGGTGGCGGCAGTGGCGGCGGTGGTGGTAGCGGCAGTGGCTGTGGTGGTGGCGGCGTTGGAGGAGGAGGAGGATCGTTTGGTGGTGGCGGTTTGTGGAGGGACGAAGGAATCAGAGGTGAGCATCCAGACGCCGACGACGCACAGCGCCACAAAGACGATGGTGGTGACGGTGGAGGTGTAGGAGGTGTAGGAGGAGCGCTTGTTGTTGCGCGACGATCTTCCGAGCGCCATGGCTCAAATGAGAGAGAGAGAGAGAGAGAGGTGATGACAAGGGAAATGGTGGAAGGAAGAGGAGGAGGAGGAGGAGGAGGAGAAGGAGGAGTTGAATATGAGTTTGTGGAGGGGAGATGAAGTTTGCAGGTGTAGAGATCCAAAAGCGTAGGAGGGGGAATTTGTCCTTAGACCAAGGACTCCGTTTTGAAACATTGAACATAAATTAATTAATTAATTAATTAATAAAATAAAATAAATAATCCAAGCCAAACGTTTTTTGGAGATAATATTTATAATCCCAGCAAGTTAGCAGCACGCGTTAAAGGAAGAAACTAGTGACATGGGCATGCATGCAAGAGTACTCAAACAACCAAAATAAATAAATAAATCTAGTTCAGTCTACATCCAGAGAGAATTACAATTTTTTTAAAACTTATTATAATTATATCACTTCAGTTCTTTTTTTTAATTCAATCTTAAATCATTTTAAAATTGTGACAATTTTGTACATCCTGCTACTTTTGATTGGGTTGGCCGACGCTGACATGTGCAATTTTTAATTATATTTCTTTTTTCAAATTTTTATTAACTTTTTGTTTTTTGTTTTTCTTTTTTCATCCAAGGAGGGCCGTGAAGCACTAGCCTAGCTTGGGGAAAAGAAGCAAAAGAAGGAAGAAAAAGAGAGTAAATAATTCAAAAATAAAATATATTTAAAATTGTCCACTTTAGTGTTAGCCGATCGACCGCCAAAATTAATAAATTGATACAATTATAAAATATTTAGAATTGAATTGGTACAATTATAATAAATTTAGAAATTTTTTGGTAAGTCTCTCCTTGCACATTTCTATTTTGTAAGTTAGATTTTATTATCGTGCACCGATGGCATGATCACTTTTTCCCCCTACACATATGCAGCCTTGCGAATTCTAGGAATAAGTAAATGAGGAGGATCTTGGACCTCTCTCATCCCAAAAGTTAGTTCATTCAAAGAGGAAATGTATGCATGTTCTGATTTTAGAACTTTAGGAATAAGTAAATATTGGGTGGTATTGGTCACATCTCATTTCAAAAGTTGGGTAAGATTTTCACTCTTACTTATAAACTAACCACCAGCCAATTTCATAATTAATGTGCGACAATCTCAACAATTTCTCCCTCACACATCAAGTTACAGGTTAGAGCTGTAACAACCAGTAACTTTTTTATATGACTTTTGGGTCTAGACTTGATGATGTTAGATAGTCTTGGGTCTCTCTCACCTCTAGCTCAAAGGATGAGGTTTTCCCTCATACTTATAAATCGACTACCGGCCCATTCTTCACAAATGCGTGACAACCTCAACGCTAAAAAAGTCACGTTTGCATTAATTTTGGAGATGATTTGATTAATGAATGATGAAGTCAATTTTATTTCCGAAAATTCGCTCGGCATGCGTAATTTGTTCTCGATGGATCATCAGGTTTTGTTTCCTCGTCGGCGGCAATGAGAAATCTCCTGAAAATTCGTTGGAGTAGAGCAAAGATGCTCTGCTGCAGCAACGCGAGCAAAGAAGCATTTCTGTACGTCCTCTCCTGCAACGACGAAGAAGACGCCTTCCCTCCCTCCGGATCGGACGGCGCCCCACTCTTTACGTTCAACCCGCTTCCGGAAAGGCTCCGGAGGGATCGTTGCTTTCCCGAGTGCCGGCCCTCCTCGGAACCCTCTTGCCATGCTGTTAGATCGCCGACTCATTACTTCGAAAGCTACCGATGGAAGAGATCGAAAGATGCGCACTCCTTTTCCCTTTCTATTTCTAGTGGGCTTGATCTCAGCTCATGTCTTCTTGACATGCGATAGCTCATGATTGATTTGTGTCATCTTGACATGTGACAACTTATTTATAGTCGAGCCCATAATTAGAATTGCCACAACACATGATCATACTACATATGCCTCATCAATTCGCTCATTCGGGGACTTTTCGGCAATTGACTTTTCAGTACTTCTGAAAATCCAGGCTCAAGCACTTCGAGTAACCTCGGCATCTCCGAACTTCAGGAAAATTTTGTTACGAACCACCGAGAAACTCTCCACAACAGATGATTCGACATTCTTTACCGACCACCGGATATCCGGATCCGCTAGAATTGCCCGCTCCTCCTCTCATGGCCTCGAGACTTCGTCTCGCTGGCGCTAACCCTTCCTCGAAGCTTCGGGACCTCGGGATCAAACCTCCTCAACACAAGCCTGCAATGGACAAGCTTCTCGCGTCATCGTGTACGTGTCGTGAATCTTCTTTTAGACTTCCCACGGTACGTTTGTAATGCGACAGCAATGTATTGAGTTTCGGTTCGATCCCTGCTTTCTTTGCATGGTTTGCTTCGCCTGACTTAAACCCATTTGCAGTTTCGAACCCAGAAACGAAGGCCGACTTCGATTTTCTCAGACTTGGCCCGGTCGATGTCCGGGGCCATCGACGCCCGAATCGTCGAGGAAGGACGTTATTTGGCGATCATCCGACGCGGGCAACAACTTATCCTGCTCTCTACACCACGATTGTAACGGATACACCAGTCACTTGCCAACGAAGTTTTTGCATCTGGGAAGTGCTTCCGAAGCATGGTCGAATGAACTCTCCTGTCATTTGGGCCACGTTTTGGGCTTTGGGCAGCCCGACTTGTAGCCCATTAAATTTCGACTCTAGGCCCATCAGTGTGAACGGATGACACCATCGGTCTCGGGTCGAGTCATCTAGTAAAATCGTTTATTAGGGAGAGAAATCTAATAATGAGAGTTTCAAGGTATCAGTTACAGGATAAATATCTCCCTCAAGTAATAATTGGTAATGATATTCCTGAAGACTTGGGCTTAATTTGACTTTCTCAGGTCAATTAAATTTTGACTTCTTGTATTAAATTTACAGTTGACATATGACGCACTATGAAATTAGTGAGGAATTACTCATTGACACTCGGGAATATGCGACCATTGATCATTATAAGATATGAGCTTGAGATTCCATACTTGTTGAAGGTTTAAAAATAATTAAGTGATTAGGCAATTTGCTGATGAATTGTCATGCTATGGTGGTTTAACACATTCAACCAATTCGCCCTTTTTACCTCGTATTAAGGTTTCTTTTGTTTTGTGGGAAAATAACTAATTGGAAAAATATTTTTCTAAAAATAATTAGTCAATGGAAAATGTTTTATTATCAATAGGAATATATATTTAAATATTTTCGTGAATGATGGAAATATTTTTCATTCATTTATTTTCATAAGTGATAATGGCTTTAGATTAGATGATAGAAGTACTTGCTTCCCAAATGAAAAGAAGGGAGGGGCGATTTGTTTTTACGAGTCTCATTTTTGCTGTCATAAGAATCTCACATTTGTTTTAAATGATTGGATCATAACTGTTGTCTATCGTATGGTGGCCTAAGTAAGAGCCTCATCTTGTTTCTTTCGTAAATTTTATGGATCTTAAAGATATGAGGTGATGAGTCCAAACTATACTCCGTTCCATCTCCTATCATAATACTCATTTATATGAGGATATTTGATTATGCAAGATAGGAGTTTGGGAATGCAATACTCCTAATCATAATTGTATTTGGTTTTGGTGGAACCGTGAAAATCGTAAAACCAATTTAGAAAGCTTCTTTTAGCACCCTATGTTATGAGCACCGCGAGGAACATCTTTTATACATCTTGTTAGGCCCATTGAGTTGTTCAATTCGACATTTTTACATGATGCCTTTAGGCTTGTCCGGCCCATTTTGGGCCTATATTTATATAAGATGTGGTATCAGATTGCACAAAATCATATATTCACCTAACCTTTATTTTTAGTTATGATTGAATTTTTCTTCAACCCTAATTGAAGGAAGTTCATAATTGGTGGGTTGCGGATATGAATCAGCCACAAATAAGCTTAATTGAAAAATAAATATAGGTCACGTGCATTGAGAAAATTGGTTTCCTTGGCTAGGGATTGAGGAAAAGATGTCCCTTTCGATAAACATACATATATACGATAGAGGAAGGTTATTTTCCCTTAATACATATAATATTTATCCCCTCTTTTATTCTCAGTGCAACTAATTTAAAACATCACCTTAAAGACAAACTAAGCTAAATCTTGCTAAAAAACTATCAAAATATTAATCAATTTTTCGTTGCTTTTTTATGTTTCTATTTTAGGTCTTGCTTCCCTCATCTTCATTTCACTTTCCTGTTTCTTGTCCATCATCATTTCCCTCATCAGTTCTCCCCTTCCTAATATAATAAATAGTTACATAATTATTTCAAAAATATTCAAATATGTAACTTATTAAATTAAAATTTCTGATTGCCAAAGAACTTTGAAAAATTCCTTCATTCACGTGCACTACACATACAATTTTGGACTTTACTAGCATAACAGTCTTTGAATTACTATAGGGCAACATATTGTGAGTTATAAATTTCAAAGAAGTGGATCCTGCAACAATTTCTAATTATTTATTATTTGTTTTTATGACCCAAAACATAATATTATTCTCATAGTGGATTAAGGACGGTTAAACACAAATTTCTCTATACTTTTTACCATATTTTTATCTATAGCAACGAAGAGAGGGTGAATAAGTTGAAACGTAACCAACTACACATTTTGAATGCAACGATCAAAGCGATCTTTTGAATTATGCCCAACAATCAAGAGAGATAGGGACAGAATATAAAGACAATATTTATAGTAGTTTGACTAACCTTTTACCCACTCCACTCTCCCAGCTCTAGCGGCCCAATCATATTTTACCCACTAGTGTATTACAAACCATTCTGCTTGGAACTTGTTTCTCCTATAGTTCATCTTCTGCAAAACTAGGTCCTTTGTTAATGCCCCACAGTAAGATCAACTATCTCTTTCTGCTGATTCCTCACGACAGTTGTAGTGTTCTCACACCCTCTACCGATCCCTTTGCAAATCCATTTGCTTAAAACTTTAACCTAAACACAACTTCATGTGTTTGCAGAATAAAAAACTTCTGCATAGTGGATACAAATGAATAACATGCGTTTAGACAAAAATTACAAACACACGAAACCATCAATCCCCCTTCATCAGTGCCATCGTGATCTGAGGGTTTTTCAATGATCTCCATGGCTGGGGAATTACACAGCGAAATGATCACGAGTATTTAGCTGTTTGTAGTTCAAAGACCTTTTAACAACTCATCTTATTGTCTTAACCTTGACTATCTTCACATGTTTCGGCCTAGTAAGTATAAATGCTGGTGGTCAATGCCCATGTTTGTAACCCACTAATCAAAACACCAGTTGGAGGAAGTCTCAGCCTATTGGAAACGGACAAGGTCATGGTACACTCAATAACATTTTCACTTTCAAAACACATAAAATTCTCTCACATGCATGCATATCCCCACAAGAGACCACGAAGCAGTATGCTTCCCAAAGAGGTAATCATCATATGAAACAAGGTGGACAGAAACGGACGGGGGCATAAATCAACTTGCACTACGTGCGAGAAAAATGGCTTTTGGGGCATTTGCACTGGCATTATCAGGACCTTCTAATTAACTAATGAGAAAGCAAAAAGTGTGATGTGCCATGTTACTATTTTGGGGCGGTGGATCGCCATTCACATTGCACCTAGAACATGGCCTTAATCGGTCGGTACTCAATCTTCCTCCTGGAGTCCTCCGCTCGTCCAATCCAATGGCGACTTCACTAGAATCTGAGAAAGGGACGTCCACGATGCGAAGAAAGGAGTGCAGATTTTATTCTTACCTAAACCTCGGTAGGAATAATTGCGGTTGTCTGTCATCCACTTAATATATATGGACGAGTTGCACTGAAAAGGTTCATTCATGCTATCCAAATTCAAAAGGAGAGTTATGATGATCGCTATATTCTCGAGTTTGGTTTGTTCGTAACAGTCGAATAGTGAGGTTGTTGTAAAAGAAAGGCTAAGATGGTTGATGTCTGCTGTGTAAAGCACTTGGCAATTGATTGACAAATTGAAGGAGTCTCTCATTGAATAAGTTCAGACAAATTGGTTCGAAGCTTGGAATTATCACCGGTGCATATCTTTTTGTAAATTTTTATTCTAGGGTCTTCACAAGAGAGGAAGAAACTAGTCGAAGGTTACATCTTTTCTCAATAACTTGATAAAAAGACTGTACTGATGGCTCCAGTTATAGTGGATGATAGACATAAACAAAACCCTAATTTCCTATTTTATGACCACCTGCTAAATACTTGATTGACTTATACTGTCGTGCTTAGCAATACCAACCACGTTGAACTGTGTTGTGTTTCTATCGAATCGCAGAAATCATGACATATACTTATATCTCCCGTTAAATTTCTTAGCTGAATTTGTGTTGACATAAGTTAGGTTCAAGCGGCCAAGTGTTATTCTCTCACAACTGCTTTTTTACCATTTCTCGATCCATTGTTGCCTGACTTAATTCATGTTAGAGAATCTATGTGCTATCCGTTTTCAATGATATTCTACCACCAATGTACCTAAGTGTTTTAGGGTTAATCATTGCTTAACAACTTTAGGTTGTCAATTATTTTCCAAAAGATCATCAAGCCGGACGTACTTTTCAGAGAAATGGGGAGGTGGTTTAGGGCAAAATGCAATGCCAATCTTAAAAACAATGATTATGCGTTGTTCTATTGTGACTTGAATATTTTTTCCTTCTAGTTCATTTTGATTTGTGACCCTTTTCAATAAAATTGTGAATTAAGCAACTTGAGTTGACAATGCTTTAAAGGTTATATGCATGAGCTAAAGTTTCTCACAAGAACATTTTGCTATGGATCTTCATTTTTCTCTTTATGTCGCCTGCATGATATATTGATTATAGTTAATCACAAGGCATTTTAGAAAAAAAAATTTCTTGGCATACTCTAAGCCAACATACTTATCGCAGTTTTTTCTCCTCTCACATCTGAGAATGTGATGCTAAGGTACAAGTATGAAAGTGTCACACGAAAGATTCCTATATTGGGAAGTAATTGGAGCAATTTATATATTTTAATTGGCATATAATTCATTAGCTTAAATGTCTTAGTGAATGTAGATCCAACTATATATATATATATATATTAGTGAGTTCAGATTTAGGCTCTCACTTAATAATTTCCCTGTATAAAGGTATTAGGTTTATATTGTGTTGTCCAACAAGTGATATCACAACCGAAGATTGATTGATGACTCACTTCTAATTTTTATTTGTGTCTGATGAATATCTCAAGAAAGAAAAATTTCGGATGTGACTCCCTATTGAGGTGGCTAATGGTGCCCTCCAGCTTCACACTGGGCCAAGGTGATTGAGGTGAAGTTTGAAAGGTAGATGTTATCCCTGCCAACATCTACCAAAGTTGGCTTAGGCCAAGGTGGAAATTCTTGAGTTGGGATAATATGATACCTAGATTGAGAGGGAGTAGGCATGATGCAGGTGGCTCACATGTTTGGAGGAGATTTGTAAAAGTGCCCATGTGAGGATGTTAGGTGAAAGATATCCGTGGTATAAAGCAATTAATATATTATAGTTAGTTAATTATTCATTACCTTATACTTTTAAGCCAAATGTCAATCCAAAAGAATGTGTTAATAGGTTTCGATTTGGGCTCTCTTTTGATGTTGGCAATCACCTTAATAAAGGTGTCAAGCCTATGCTATGTGGACCCAAGACGATTCAATGACCAAACCACGAAAATCATTACTATATACCAATTGGTCATTGACCAATCTCATTTTTGCAAAAGCAAAGCGGGGCAAGTACTTCTCGAACCCTCGCTAGGAAAAATTTCTGTGGTGGTCGCTCGTGAGTAGATCAGTGTATGTGTGAGTCTAAAAGCTGTTTGTTGGTTCTTCTCTTTTGGTTTCTCAAGTGCTTATAATCTGAGTACTGCTCGCGAGAGACAACATGAAACGTGAAATCACCAACAACGTTTTCAACAAAGTCTTCTTCGTTTTTACGTTTTTTCACTTCCTCATTTGGCATGCAGTTACTTCAGCTGTCATCGTTCTTGGATTGCATGTTACACTTACATTCTATGTGAGTAATATGGTAAATGGGTCAAAGAACCACACATAATAAGTCAGAACATGTGTTACACGAGCGATCGGAATATCTTATATGACCTATTTTCCTTTTTGACCGACCACGAACAAAAATGTCTTTTGACCTTATCATCATCAGCAACCTTATTCCAATCCAATAATGTGCAAATGTATAAATTCGTAATTGTGTTAATCCTCTTCTATAATCCCGAGATGAGGACTCGTATAATGTTAACATGCGACAAAAGCAAAATACGAAGGAAAGCCAAGACATTATGCTAAATCAAGACTTAAGGGAATTATATTTCCAATTACGAGACCATCATTTTACCTAAACTTCCAGAGTCCTAATGAGACAATTGAAGAGATACTACGATCCCTTGAGGAGCCATTTCTCAACGGCTGGATAACATTTATCTGATCAAAGATCTTGACCCTTTATGGAAAACATTTTGAGTGTATATGTTACAATATATCATTGATATGTAAAATAGAAATTTTGACAAAATGTATTTTAGTAACATGTATTATAAAAGTGAACTAATTTCTTAATAGATTGTAAAGGTTAATTAATTACAAAGAATCGGATCAAAGACTTCTAGACCATCCAAAGGGTTACTTGCGTGGTCCCGATATGATTGAACATTACAATGAATGGTTGTAATCAATCCGAATCTACTTATGCAATTTGACTAGCACCGAACGGTTCTAATCAAACCGGAGTCCTGTTTTCTAACCAAAAAAAAAACAAAAAAACAAAACCAAAGTTCTGTTCAAATCAACCATGCATGTGTTGGATCTAATTTCATCTACTTGCGCTTGCCTCCACGTAAATACAGGCAATTAAGTAAGGTGGGGGCCAGTGAAATTATGCAGAACTCTTGTTTAGTCAACGTGGCATGAATTCGTAGGGTCAGGGCATTAAAAAAGATTTAAAACCACCCAAATGACAGCAAGTCAATTCTCGAATTATTTTCGGCAACAGATACCTATTGATTCGACGTTGATAGGAGCTTCGTTCGGTGGTGCCACAGCTTTCACAATCATAGGTACCACTCGAGTGAGAGCACAAAATGTGATGTCTTGACCATGGTATTTGACTGCCGACAAAAGAAAAAAGACCAAGATATTTGACTAGGGTTTGATATTAGTCTGGAATAACAAAAAGAAAGAAAATGGATGCACTTTTTTCAAATCTTTTTTGGGAAAAAATACACCATTTTTATGTTAATTGAGCAGATTACCTTTCAGCTTTGTGAAGCATGTACTAATATTTACTGACACCTTTTTTAAATAAACGTAGCTTGAAGAAAACAATATGTTTTTTCCTTCGAAATAGCCAAAACAAAACCCCATGGTCTATTCAACTGGAAGCTCAATTTAGGATTTTTTATTTGTTTGTTCCTTCCGATGTTGGACATAAAGAAAAGAAAATTGAAAGGAAATAAAAAGATTAAGACCAAACTTTTTTTGTTACTATTCAACCACGAAGAAAAAAGTCATGATGTTGCTCGTGAACCAGCTCCTCAAATATTTTTGTGCTATTAATTATTATTAATTTGAATGAGAAGAGGATGTAAAATTAGATTAGGACTTCCATCAAAATCATTTACAATTTAGATAAAAGAGCAATGAATATTTTTTTAACAAGTCAAATAAAAATCACGAGGTTACCTCAATGACCACCATTTTAACATAGGAAATAAAAAGTAAGGAGTTCGATTCCCCATCTTCTTAAAAAGGGCCGGGAGTGGGGATGTTTAGTTTCAAATGTATGGAGTCTAACTTTCAAGTTTTGCAAAAAGATAGGACAAAAAGTCTGAGAGTGAATTAAGCATTAGAATATAACAGATAAAAAAATTAAATAAACAACATTATTGTCTTCAACAAATTAATGAATTCATGATCAGAAAACGTCCCACGAGAAATGAGGAGTTTTCCCCTCTTTTTATGTAAGGGAAAGCTTGCTGTTCAAGAAAAGGAAATTTATCAGCATACTAAATTCTCGCTATTAAAGTCATCTCAAGATGCTCAGCAACAAGACTTTGAGTTTGTTCCCTTTTTCCCCCTCTTTTTGGCGATAGCAAAACTCTGGATTTCAACTAGTCAAACTAATGCTCTGTCCAGGGAAACACGAAGTACTGCCATTTGGACATAACCAAGAGAATTTTCCCATAAAATCTAGATGTCTATACAAAGATTAAAATGAAGGTTGATATAATGCCATATGCAAGTCGCTATTTTTATTTGATGCAGAATTGAGAGAAGGAACTACTATAATGAGAGAAATTAATTTATAAAGTGACAACATGTTAACATGCTACTTGATGTCACTATTGCACAAAATACTTTCTCTTAACACTCTCATGAAGGGGTTTTCTTCCGATAAGAATTCTGCAATAATTATCCTATTTTAATCTAGTGATTTTTATTATTAATGTAATCAAATTTCAAATGGATCCAATAATAGGCGTGGTCGAGATAATAGAGAAAACCCTCAATGAACCTATAATTCTATTTCCAAAGGGTCAACAAATTATTTATTTATTAGAATGCCAATAGAGAGAAGCATCTTTCAATCGACGAATTCGTACATGTTCGCCACTACAGCGATGCTCTAATTAATTTAATTTCAATATATGAAATAAAGAAATAACAAGGTATAGTCCTACCTCACATTTTAATGTTTTGGTGTTTTTTTTAGGGCAACATTTTGGTGTTTAGTTTATATAGGACGACAAACCAGCTAGTGTCTATATGGCGTAGCTAAATAAACGCAAACAAGGTCAGTAGGAGCAGGTGGTCTATCCGGAATTATTTAACTAGGGCCAAATCTAAGTCCAAATAAACAAACAAAAAATGCAAAAATCGGTAGGAATTATTTAATTAATGCAAAATCTTATTGCCCCCGCGTATGATAGAACAGAAAAATAGGTAGTTAAGGGCGCGAATGATAACATTTCTGTTCCAGAAATCATTTCTGGAACAGAAATAGATTTTTCTATTTCTATTTCTGGATGAGTTTCTGAGCAAAAAAACACGTTTGATAACAACAACAAATTTCTATTCTTGGAAGAGAAATTCGTTTGATAACCAAAATTTTTTTACCGCATCTAAGTAGTGATGATAATAGGAGGAGCGGCGATTGGCGGTGGCAACCGGCGACCGGCGCCCGGTACATGGCGACCGCCGACCGCCGACCGGTGCACGGCGACCGTCGGGCAGTGAGGACGGCGGCGGCGGCGGAGCCGACCGCTGCCGGACGCCGCCGGGTCGGGCGGCCGGCGGTTTCGGCGGTCGGCGGTCGCTGGACGCCTGACGCCGGCCGCGCCGCCGCTGACGCGGCCGCCGCTGACGCCGGCCGCCGCCGGACGCCGGCCGCCGCCGGACGCCGGTCGCCGGCCGCCGCGGACGCCGCCGATCGGGCGGTCGGCGGTTGTCGTGTGCCGGGTGCCGCCGGCCGCCGGCCGCGGACGGCGACGGATGATGGGCGGCGGCGTGGCCGGTGGCCGGCGCCGGCGGCGGCGGCCGAGGGCCGGCGGTGGGCAGGGGGTGGTGGTGGTGGTGGTGAGCAACAGACAGAAAAAAAAAATTTCTTCAAGTGAAAAGTAAGAAAGAGAGAAACAATTTCGATTTCTATTTCGGGAATAGAAATCAAAAATTTTTGTTTCGATTTGCGTTTCCAAACCTATTTCTGGAATAGAAATTTGTTCCAGAAATAGAAATGAGAAATTTTTTACCAAACAGATTTCTATTCCAGAAATAGGTCTGGAATAGAAATCTATTCCAGAAACAGAAATAGAATGGTTACCATGCGCGCCCTAAATGTCTAGCCTCTGTAACAAGCATTTCTTTCTTTTACCTTATGGCATGGGTTGGTCCAATTAGCGGAGCAACAGAATGCCGCTCAGCAAATTAGTGGCTATTGTTTATGTTAACACTAAAGAATGCTCGAAATCCTCAGCTGTCAACTCAGACTGAGAAAGACCTAAGACGTGGCAGAGACAAAATTTGAAGTGGGTATTTGAATCACCTAAATGGGGATGAATGGATGATTTTAAAGAACTTGATAAAATAAATGCGGAATTAAATGAGAAATAGAGTATTGATATAAAAAGATACTTATGATATCTAAGAGTGCTATTTTGAATATGATTAGGTTATGGTAATATTCAGGTTATTGAGTGCAATATTTCTATCAAGTAATAAATAAATATGGAGAGATAGAAAATTTTGCAATGCAAAGCTTTATGGTGGTTTGGCTTAGTATAATCCTAAATTCACGGTCCCACGTTGATAGTATATCGGATGGATTCCAATAGTAAACAATGAGAAATTATTGTAGTAACATGCTGCTTATTCTCAAGCACTTCTCCTCGAAGTTAGTACTGCTTATACACAAGCTAATAGAATTCACTATCTCACACCAAAGCATAACTAACACTCTGCCAACTCTTCTCGAATAAATACAATTTTAAGCTCACTAAAGACAATGAAAAATATGAAGCTCTCTTAAAGTTTGGAATTCTTAACTCCTGACTATCTTGATCTATCTCTCTTTTCAACGCCTTGATCTTCTTTTATACTCATTGGTATTTGAAACTTCATGTTAGACAATCTTCATGAGGATCAATCTCTAAACTAGTTGTTGGACAATTTATAAGAAGACTAGGAAAGTTGTGGAGATAGAACAATCAGAAATTTTATTGATTTGGTAACCCATATGATCAAATCTTGGTTTCCATAAGTGAAGTTCTTCAACTAAGGTAAGAATTTTGTCTTTAGGATAATTTCCATAAATTAAGATATCTTGCGTGATTAAATATGTCGTAAAATAATCTTAACTTGGAAGGTCAATTTATATCTTCTAAAAATGGAATCTATACCGAATCACAAGCTATCAATGGATGAGATGAAATAACTCAAAATAAAAGTCTCGAAGTTCGTGATAAAATTATCTTTGTAGGTGAAATAAATGACATATCTAATTATAGATAGAAAAATAAATAAATAAATATGCATGATAACATGCACTATATGCAATAATTTATTTATTTCAAGCAATGATAGATAGGAAAAATGTAGTCCATATTTTATGCCTCGAGCATTTCCTTGGCTAGGTCAAGATCTCGATATATCTCGAGTCCTTTTCCTACATTTTCTTCTTTTGTTTCATTTGTTTGAAGACCAAAAAGTTGCCGAGTTAGCTAGAGTCAACTGCGACCAAACACAGGGCTCGAAAAATACGATAACTGGTAACTCTCTCTCTCTCTCTCTCTCTCTCTAAAGCCAAGAAAATACACTAACTCGTTTAGCCGATTCTAAAAGCATCAACTTTTGGACCTGCTTAATTAAGGTTATTATCTACGTAACCCTCATGTATGCATGAATATTTCTTTTTTTATATTTATGATTGGATATATTGAGAATGTCTTGAGTTTGAGTCTATAAAGAAAATCACTTCAAGTAGTTTCATAATATGAGTAGTTTTCTTAGTTTGAGTACATTTAGTATTTTCTCCAACTAGGACCAGAAGATAGAATTGTACTCGGGCACAACACACAAAAACAAACAAGAGAAGTATTAGAGTATTCTCTTCGTGAGTTTTTGGAATGAGTTATGTTTGAGAAAATATGAGATAACACTAGTAGATTGACTCTAAAGCATTCACATCCTCTTGTATTAACGCATGCATTTGCTAGCATGGACCAAAGATGATTCAAAGTTGTACCTCCACGAAGTACTATTATGTTTCATTGGGCTTCGTCAACACGAGAGTGAACCCAGCCCAACTATATTGCCATGTTATATTACCAATGAGGAATTCTTTCAGTATACATCATGGCACTTGATCACTCAATACGAGTATATCATGTCAAATCAAACTTCCTAGAATCAAAATTCAAAAATATTGCAGACTTTTTTGGCTGTCTTATAAGTCTTTAAATGACTCGGTTGTTGCACTTGTATGGTCTTGTTCGATAAGAGCATTAGAGTCTCAATACTTCATCGTGGAGACATCACCTTAACGACTTCATATTTGAGCCCCACCAATTCAGACATACCTAATTGAACTTCTACACTTTTAAAAGCTCAAATAGTCGAGTTATTAACCGATCTAGAAATCAAGTGGTTGGATTGGGCTTAGGGCTTGAGATGTTGCACGTCGTGACATGTGCATTTTGGAGGACCTAAACCTATTCTTTCCCTCTTTTAAGCTTCCTTCATGAGACAAAAACCCACTAGAGCAGCACTCAAGCACATCCTCTGTCGTTTCCTCACTATCGCCTCCACTCCACCGGTCTCCATTTGAGCCGCACGATGCAACCGCCGCGCCCTCTCTCTCTCTCTCTCTCTCTCTCTCTCTCTCTCTCTCTGTGAAGACAGAGAGAGAAGGGTCGAGTCTAGGTTCTAGGGTAATCCCTAAAACAGTAAGGACATTTTGGTTATTTTCGGATAATATGCAACATGACATTAGCCCACTATAAAATACTCCACACTTCATTAATTGGGAGGGTCCATACATAATACTATTAGTGACGCATGAAATCCCACTTCGGACGATTGATATGGGAAATGGAAATCCCACTTCAGACGATTGGTATGGGAAATGGAGCGGTCAATGAAGGTAATCTAGTTGGCTAATATCTCAAAAGTTGGTCAAACTACATTGTCAAACCTTGATAAAGACTCTTTTATCCCCCCCGTTCCAAATGTGGGCCTCATTCCCATCAATACTCTCGCAATACACTCGAACAGTACCACAAATGGTCTCCTCAGATTTTGTAATTGGGACAACGTTCGATTTTCTAAACCCCAAGCGACAGCAAAAGGAGAGGAAAGACAACAAAAGGGGGGCAGAAGGTGGCGCTTTGTTCCCCTCTCCGACCACAATACTTTAAAATGCGCCACCTTTCCGCTGCCCCCCTCTCTCTCTCTGCCTCATCTATTAGATATGCATCAAAAGCAGAAACCCTATTAACATTTTTAAAAAAAAAAAAATACACAACGCAAAGCATATATACGAAGGAAAAAGGTGGTGTTATTTTCATCAAGAAACGAGGGAGAATTCCAGCAAAACCTAGGATCATCCCTCCCTCTACATCTTCATTGGCAAACATTGAGAAACTGATGCTATTGATATAACCCAATGATGTAAAACCTTTGTCTTTGATTTGCAAGCATCTGGTGAGCTGAAGCAACTGATGTCATTAGAGAAAATAGCTCCTCCTGAACTCCTAACACTTGATTTTCTTTATATAAGCATTTTGTAATGACACTGTGCAATTGTCGATGGATGTTTATAACTTCATATACACTAACATGTTTTAATTATGCAATATAATGAACATAACTGGAACAACTTCTTAAAAGCATTGGATGCTCCTCTTAAGACACAGGACTTAACATAGATGCCGAAGGTTTTGAATCTAATAGAAATTGATCGGATTGCCCTCCTTCCCCTCTTCCTTCCGGGAGAGTAATGGATAACTATTAGTATAGTTTGTCAAAGTGCCATACAACTATTTTGTTAGACTGCTCTATACTCACAAAAAAAAAAAAAAGATTGCTCTATATTTCTTATATGATATTTGCACAATAGCTTGCGAAAATCACATCTTTTCACAATGAGAAAGTTGTCACCCACAAAATATAGCACTATTATTTATCCACGTCCAAAGAGGTAAAATGGGTGGCAAACAATCCCTAACAAGAGAAACTCTTAAAAGAAATGGATTAATACCCATGAATGCTCATGTTTTTTTGGCTGTTTATAAATGCTAAAATTGGATGAATAAATTAAACTCATTTCTTAAAAATGGGCATGTTAACAAATGTCCGAGATTACTTATATTTAATATAAAATTGTACAATCTCCAAAATATCATTAATCGATACACTTTGAAAAAGAATAAGTGTCTCGAAAAGTAATAAATTATTTTCTTGATCATTATCATCACATAGTTGTCTTAGGGACATTTATACTGACAAATTATTGACAAAAATATTGGTTATGACGAATTATTTTGGCGAAGGAGGTGATAAGACAAGCAGCGTCGGAGGATTTCCCTTCTTCATTCGTACAGGGGTCACCACGAAAAAGTAGCGGGCTTTCCGGTGCGGAGAAGCGAAAAAGCTGGTCATCGATACGTGGCGCTGAACCGTCCGTCGGATTGGAATGGGAGTGTTGTCTGAAATCTTCGTTGGAAAATAGAAACAAGAAAATCCATAGCCACCGCGAGCTAGCGAGAGAGAGGGAGAGAGATTTTGGATCTATCAAACTTGCTCACTCTCTCATTCTCACCCTCAAAAAGCTTCATAAACCGCAGCAAAACCAGAAGACCCAGAGGAGAGAGAGAAAGAGAGCGTGTGCGTGTGTTTCATGGATATGTCCAGACTTAAATGGAGGTAGCAGGAGATTGCAGATACTAAAGAGGAGAGAGAGAGAGAAGAGAGAGAGGGGCGAACTGTGGCGGCGTTGCAGAGCGAGAGTGAGCTGTAAATTCCATGGCCCTTTAATGCAAACAGTAGGGAGAGAGAGAGAGAGAGAGAGAGAGAGCAGAAAAGAAGGGAGAAAGGTGAAATGAATTGAAGGCTCTGCCGCAGAATCGTCCGATGTGCGTCTTACTGAAGAACCCATCAGCAATTACACACACACAACTCCCACTTACCATTATAATTCATTAAAGATCACTCACACACGGCACTCGTTTCTTTTACTCTGTTTGAATTCTCCATCTTCTAGGGTTTTCAACTGCTAGAATAGGAAGACGAAGAAGAAGGAAGATAGGAGGATCGTGTGCTCCTGATATGCTTTGAATTCCCAGTTAGATTTGAGATTTGCCCGGTTCGATCGTCGCGAAATGGCTGGGTTCATTCCATTAGGAGGAGCTCCTAGATCAGCAGGAGGAGGAGGAGGAGGAGATCAGCAGATCAACCACCCACAAGCCGCGGCCGCTGCCGAAATTCCTTGGTTCTGGTACTCGAGAAGCAACGCGGACGACTCTTCGACCTTCAAGGGTTTGGAGCTATGGCATCAAAACCAACCGCTAACCCAACAACAGCTGCACTTCTTCTCGCAGCAGCAGCAGCAGCAGCAGCAGCAGGATCTCTACGCCTCGGCTGCGGGCCTCGGGGTGGGGCCCAGCGGCGGCGGCGGCGGCGCTAGGGCCTCGATCAACGTGTTCTCAGACGAGAGCTCGAGATCGGGAGGAGGCTTCACGACGCTGACCTTGGCGGCGGCGGAGGCGGCAACGGGCGGGGGGATGAGAGCGGGGATCAGCTGCCAGGACTGCGGCAACCAGGCCAAGAAGGACTGCCCGCACCTGCGCTGCCGAACGTGCTGCAAGAGCCGCGGGTTCGAGTGCGCGAACCACGTGAAGAGCACGTGGGTCCCCGCGGCAAGGCGCCGGGAGCGGCAGCAGCAGCTCGCCTCCCTGAAGGACCACCACCATCACCACCAGGAGCAGAGGCTGCACCTCCCAGGCGAGGCCCCGAAACGGCCGAGGGAGAAGCATGGGAGGCCTGACACATCAGGTACATATTTATATGCATACACATGAGGGTTTGTGCGTATTTGCTTGTTCTTGAGTGGTTCAGGGCAAGAGAATTAGTCAACTGTTTCGGTTTTCAGGATCGCTCTCTGCAGAAAGAGAGATATAGCGAGTCAGAGATTTGGTGGGCAAAGAGATTTTAGTACCCAACGAGCTAGGATCGTATCGTTTGCGTGCGCGGTGATCGACCTCCATGAGAATTCTGAAAACCCCATTATTCTCTTTTCTTGGCTTTTTTTTCCCTTGTTTTCTGCCTATCTGTTTCCCTTTTCCAGTAAGCATTTCTCCAAGGAAATCTCTCTCTCTCTCTCTCTCTGGGTGGGTGTCTCTGTTGATTTATATGTTTGTCCCTAGTCTATGCGTGTATTCTTGATCGTGCTATTTTTCATATCCATGGCAAAAGATTTTCTAGGTAAATTCCATTGCAGAAGCATCAGGAAGTTGTGGTTCTTTTGTGAAAACAAAGCTCATGACTTGTTTTTTTTCACCTCCTATATAGATATATACATGTGTATTGGGTCATATGGGTGGGCTGACCGCACCATTGATCTTTCCTTTCTCCCGGGTTCTCTAGGATCGGAGTTGGCCGGCAGCCTCCCAGCCGGCGTGAGCTCTCCGGCGGTGTTCCAGTGCGTGAAAGTGACCTCCTTCGATGACCCCGACGAGCAGTTCGCCTATCAGACCGCCGTGAACATTGGAGGGCATGTCTTCAGAGGGATTCTCTACGATCATGGGCCCGATGACCACCCCACCTACACCAATGTGGCCGCCGGAGACGACTCCTCTGGTGGTGGTGGAGAACTAGTTCAGCCTTTTGACCTCATAGCTGATGCAGCCACTGCAGCCACATCCCCCGTCGCCAATGCAGCGAGCGCGCACGCGTCATCTGCGACGGCGCAGTTCTTCGACGCGTCTTCTTTCTACCAACCTCCGCTCAGCGCATACATGGCCGGTACGCAATTCTTCCCACACCCAAGATCTTGACGCATTTGTTGCGTATCAACCTTAGGTGCGGTCGGCACATCCAAAACTTTGTGTGAGAAAGTAGAAATTCCCCTCCCTTCACCTCGTAGCGCAGATCTGAATTCCCTGGGATAACCTTTCTATCTTCAAGCCTGTCTCTGGGAATAAGAAGATGATGCTCGCCTCCCCCAGGATCGGGCAGTAACTCTCTACATTTTTCCTCTTAGCAAGCGAATTTCTCTCCTGAAAGGCATCGCCATGATACGTCTAGGATGCCTCCTCAGAACCCTCTCGCACGCTTCGAGATCGCGAACTCATTACAGCTACAAACAAGACAGATAAGTTTTCTCTCAGCGAACTGTGCTTGTTACTCCGAAAGATGGGCGCCTCCAATCGCGCGAGCTCCAGGAATCGGCGTGCGCAGAGCAAAGCGGCAAGCGCTGCACGCTAAAAGACGAGCGCAATCACTGGTGCGACAAGCGGGATGCACGCCCTAGCTGTGCACGGGGCAGTGCGCAAGAGCTAGGGGCAACGCACTAAGCACTTAGCTTAAGCTATTAGGAGCAGCGTTCAGGGTTGCTCTACCAAATCTTATTTGATGAAAAAAAAATCTATACCGATTCATTGTTACATGAGTATTTTTGCACAAAGCACGATCCTTCTCTATGCATGACACTCATTTTTGCGTGTCTTAAAGATCTTGTCGTGTTGGAGGCAAAATGTAGATTCATAATTTTGTCATTCATGATAGTTAAAAGTAACAATCTTATCTTCTAATATAATTTCCTAGTAAATGCCCTTGTTCGATATTTATTACATACTTATTTTATGTGAATATCGTTCCGTGGTGTGAGAATGACTCAAGATATGTGTAAAAATCACGAATTATTCGTGTGTAATATATGAGAAAAGTTCTAACTTAATGAGTTCGGAATGGGACTTGTTAGGGATGACTTGGCCTGTCCACTTATAAATTGTAATGAGTTTGGTGTTGCCTATCTCTTCTTAACACATGACAACCCATGATTGGCCATGTCCCTTTGGCACATGGCGACTTAACTACACTAGGTTCCCTACGCTAGGATTGTCATGTCATGATCCTACTAGCAAATTATCTCGGTACCCCATTGATCATCAACGCATCTGGGGACTTTTGGCCATCGGCCCTTCAGTTCTTCGGAAAATTTGGGCTTCGGCATTTGCGCTAAACCTTGGTTCTCTGAACTTTGGGAAATTTCCATAGTGGAAAATTGAAAATTCTCCACTTGATTTGACACTCTTTACCTGCCACCCGACATCTGGATCCACTTGAATTGATTGCTCCTCCTCTCATGCCCTCTCTACTTTGACTCGTTTACAGTGTCACTGCTGCAAGACGCTAACCCTTAACACTATTGTGTGAGCAAATTCTCTTTCCTTTTCCCTATTATATATATATGTAAATCTGACAACTACGCACTAAGTCGTGATCTGGTTTCAATTCTTCTTTTTACGTATATTTTGCTTCATCTAACTTACAACCGCTTGATGTTCGAACCCACCAACTGACGGTCGATTTCGATTTTCTCGGAGTTCACCCGTTCGGTGTCTGGTCCATGGATGCGCAAATTGCCAAGAGAGTACAATATGTGGACAACTACTTTAACTCCTGCTCTTTACGTGACTATTTATATATTTTTACCAATCACTTTGCGTAAGTGAAATGTTTGTACTATAGCCAACAAAGTCGGGCATTTAGGAAGTAATGCTTCTGATGACCGGTTGAATGAGCTCCCCTGGATTGGGCCGCCATCAAATTTCGACTCAAGGCCCATCAATGTGAGCTGAGATGACTTGATGGGTCTCGCGTCGGGTCGACTGGCGATGGTTTATTAGAAAAAGAGAAAACAGATGATGAACTCAGTCATTGGATAAATCTCTCTCTTAATTAATGATTAGATGGGGCATTGTCGAACATAATGAATTTCCTGAAGACTTGGGCTTTGCTCTGACTTTCTCAGACCAGATTGGACGTCCCGCGTCAAATCTGGATGTACGATCCGACCAACACCGACGCAGGAGGCATGCGACGATCGATCGACATGAGATGTGAACGTGGGACTTCATGCTTGTTGAAGATGTAAAACATAATTATGTAATTAGGCGTGCTGCTTGATCTGGCAATTTGCTGATTGACTTTTTGGTAATCATTGCACCGATTACGATACCACGCGCTGTTGTTTCAATTGATTCACTTTCTATTTTCCAAAAGAGACTAGAGCACATGCCGGCAGGCACAAACATGCATTATCAAGCAACTATGGAATTTCTGTAAACTGGTAAAAAGATAGAAAAATATAGAGACCGTAGAGTTCATCATAGACTAATATTTATCATTGTTAGCAATTTAATCGATACAAGAACGTGTTCGTGTTTCACTGTGGAAAGTCGTCCTCTTCATATGAAGTTCATCGAATTTTACTTTTAGGTTATTTTCTTAAAATGATAAGGTTAGTACCACAAATTAAAGTTTCGAATTAGATGGTAGTTATATTTGCTTTGTGGATGAAAAGAAGGGGGTGGGGCTAGTTATTATTGCAAGTCTCAATAGGTGATATCATAGCAATCTTAGATTAACCAAGGAAAATTAATTCTACCAATTTAGTTTTGAACCTATGCGCGAAATTTCAATGTAATCCTTTGAAAAAAGTGCCTAAAAAGTCATAAACCTATTATATTTGTTTTAATTTAGTCATAAACCTTTTAATTGTACTAATTTAGTCATAAACTTTTTGACTTTGTGCCAATTCAATCCTTCCAATTAATTTTGGCCAGATTTTGCTAACGTGGATGCCGACCGACTTATATGGTATCATTGGCATTAAAATGGATAATTATTAATAATATTTTAATAATTGTTTGTGATTCTTTTTCTTTTTTTTTTTTTCTTTTTTTTTTCTCTCTCTCCTTCTTTTCTTCTTCCCCTAGGTAATGGCCGGCCATCGGCCATGCCTAGGTGGGTTGGCCTCGCTTAGCCAAGGCGAGGTCAAGCCATGTTGAGGGTCAACCTCACCCGATTTGGCCTGGGTGAGGATAGCCTTAACGAGAGCTTCGCTTCCCAAATTTAGTGAAACCAGCCTTCGCCAAAGCCAAGTTAGCCTCACTTGTCCAGTGACCAGTCATTGCCTGCCTACCGGCCACCGCCTAGAGGAAGAAGAAATGAAGGATAGAAAAAAAATCAGAAAATTAATAAAATGTGAAAAATTATAAAAATATTATAAAAAATTGTCTACGTTAGTATTGTCGGTACCACATAAGTCGGTCGTTGTTCACGTCAATAAAATCTAGCCAAAATTAACTGAAATGACTGAATTGGCGCCAAGTCAAAAGGTTTATAACTAAATTGATACTAATTTGAAAGGTTTAGAACTGAATTAGCACCAAGTCAAAAGATTTATAACTAAATTGACATCATTAAAAGGTTGAGAACTAAACTAGTATCAATACAATAGGTATATGACTTTTCTTACTTTTTTCCATGATCTTTTCAATTAATGTTCACTAAAAATCGGTAACGTGATAGTGTGTCATGTAAGACCATTGGTAATGTTTGGACCGCAACATCAACAATTTCCTGCAAAAATTGACCAGCATGACTAAAATGTTTTTTCATATAAAGATTTAGAACAAAATTGACAAATTTGCAACCTTGTAAAAAAGCCAACCGGCTTCTCCACCATTAATAAATGAAAAGATACTCATGAATCCTCCTTTTTTTTGGTCGTTTCGTGTATCCTTTTTCACTTGCCAAATGTTTTGTCATGTACTATATTTACTTATATAAATATATGTTGGTTTTGCTCAGGCACTTCAGTTTTTATTCCATCCATATTGTACATGAACAAAATCTTGCTTGCAAATGACAAATAAATAATTTATGGTGACTAAATAATAGAGATATAATACAAATTATTTGTATTCAAGTGGAACCATATGCGTGTATGTAACCTATTTGCATATTGATATGTAAAAAATCAATATAACAATATCAAAGAAAATACATAAACTAATATTGGAAGAATACATGAAAGATTAAAACTCAGTGTGTAAATCAAAGTAATGAACACAAAAGATAATCTTTAGATAAGATGCATAAAAAGTATTATAAGAACACATCAGAAAGAACAAGATTGGAAAATGGGAGTAGGTAAAAAGAAATCAAAGCTACTTGCTATAAATATATATATTCTCACTACTCTCCCTCCTATACTTCCCTCAAAAACATCCTTTCATTTATTTTCAAAGATTTCATGAATTTCGTTAAAGCGATGGCTTGAAACTATATTAGTTCCATCTCCTGTCATTGTACACATTTAATTGAAGATATTTGATTCCAAAGGATAGTAGTTTGAGAAGTCAATAGTCAAAATGATCAATCTATTTGAATTAATACCGATGTAGAAAGCTTTTCTAGCACCCTATATGAGCACGGCGAGGAACATTTTCTAGACATCTTGTTAGGCCTATGAAGTTGCCCAAATTCGACGTTTTTCATGGTGCCTTCAGGCTTGGCTAGCCCATTTGGGGCTTATATTTTTATGATATGTAGTCCGAGATCGCAGAAAATCATCTATTCACCCCACCTTCAATTCTAGTTAGGATTTGTTTTCCTTCATTTGTTGAAGGAAGTTTGTAATTGGTAACTTATATAATGAACGTAAACCACAAATATACTTAACTAACAATTAACGAGGATAATGTTCATATACGTAACAGACTATTGAGAAGATTGGTTTCATTAAACAAGATTGGGGCAAAAAAACACCTTTCGAATATCCAAAATATATAACCGTGCAATAATTCCCGCATAAGTTCATGAACATGCATCTATACCGTAAAGAAGGGTTCTGTTTTGCTTTTTGATTGGTGGTTAGCAAATATGGACACATCCATATGCAAACGTAACTAGTTAATCTATTACCTATTAAAGTACAAAGAATCGGCATAATTCTAGACCTTTTAGATTTACAATTTTAACCTAAACACATCTAATCTAAAACTTCTCAATTTCCAATTCTATCATCAGCATGTTGAAAAGTTATAATGATTCTAAACGTTTTAAATTATCACTTCTATCTTAAAGGCATCTCATCTAAATCTTTCGACTTTCACTTCTTAGCACATGTTACATAAATCTTTACCCTCTCTAATTTAAGACAATACCTTAAAACAAACTAAGCTAAATCTTGCTAAAACACAATCAACAAACTCAATTTGTCCTTGCGTTTACCTTGTCCATCGTCATTTACCTCGTCAATTCTTTCCCTCCTCATATGATAGAAAATTAACCTACAGTAAATAATTACATATACTATTCCAAAGATATTATAACATATAATTTATTCAAAAAAATTTCTGCTTGCCGAAGACTTTGAAAGTTTCCTTAATTTACGTGCACAACACGTGCATATTTTACTTTATCTTTATCTAATGGCGGGCCAAGATAATAGGGTGCTAGGTTCAGATGTGTAGCAAGCAGGTGGGGCTGAATTGATGGAAACATCATCAAGTAGACATTTTAGAAGCTCTTTCCGTGCAAGTGCAAATTTTAAAATCTGTATGATACGTGGATTTTAAAGGTGAGTTTAACTCTTAGAAATAATTTCTTTCAAGAAATAATTTTTTTATTTATTTATACTTCCTGAACAATTTCGAGTAAAACAATACGTTTGGTAACTACAAAAATTTCTGATTTTTGGAATAGAAAAATAATAAGAATGTGTTTGGTATCAATAAAATTTAATTTTTTTTATTTCTTTTCTCCTCAATGGTAGCGGGAATCGGCGGCCCAATGACTGACAACCGGCAGTTGCCAATCACCAACAAATGACCGGTTGCTAGTTTGTCGTCTGCTCGGCCGTCGGCAGCCAGTCACTAGGCAAAGGCCGACGGTCGATGGGCGAAGGTCAACAGACAATGGTCAGCGAACAACAGTTAGTAAAGGTATGCAATTGAACTAGGTTTACCCAAAAACCAGACCGGACAACTCGAAAAATAAGGTCAAGAACCAATTCCCAGTTAAACCGGTTGAAAACGGTCTGAGAACTAAGTCTAAGCAAAGACCTACTCAGAACTGGACTAGTTTTTACCTTGTTAAAATAATAAAATCGTGTCTTTGTGTGGTATCTTTGAGACTCTTTGTTTTCAAAGAATTGTTAAAAAAAGAAAGCATCACTCTCTCTAAATCAAATTAAGGAAGCATTATCTTCGAAGAATTGTTAAAAAGAACTATTTTCATGCAGTATTTTCTCTCTTTTAACAATCCCACCTTCAACTATAGTAATACTCGCGGGACAAGTGCTACCAACAGTTGTGGCACTAATTAAAGCATTCTCAATGCAATTTAGGAAAGATGTCATCTTAATAATAGTTTCGTTGTATACATATGAATAGGTGCATCGAATCATATCAATAGTATTTATGGGAATGAGACTAATATTAGACATATATTTGTTGCTAATGTTTATGCAATGTTAGAATTTTTGTTGTCTTATAATGTCGAGAGAATTACGTTGTTGTTTTCTCACAAATTAATATAAAATATGAAGCCGTAGACAATATCGGGCAGTTGCAAAATAGGTTCCCATAAAAACAAGATAGACCCTATTTGCGAACAAGAAAAATAAGGTCGAGTTCAAAACAGGGTTCAATGAAAACATCATAGGGTAAATGGTCCAAAAAAAGAGGACCAATAATATGGTTGGATATAAAGTCAAGGTCTGAACCCTACTCATCTTGAACCCGATCACCCCTAATGGTCAGTTATGAATAATAACTCAAGAAATAATTTCTACAAATTATTCCCAGGAATAAGAAACTACTTTTTTTAACTTCTCATTTCTAGTCCAAATATATTCCCTAGAACAACTTTATGTTCGGAGAATGTAAATACTAGTGAACGTTACCAAACAAATTTCTGTTCTTTTTCTATTCCAATGAACAAAAGAACAGAAAAATAGAGAAATGGGAATGTAGCCAAACAGACCCTAAGACTTCTAGAATGTTATGTGAGGGCAATGTACAAAGCTACTTATGCAAGGATACCCAATAATAAAGAAGATTAGGATAGAGAATATCAAGACAAGATTTATTCGGCTTTCCTTTTCCTTACTCCACTCTCCCATCTTTAGCAGCCCAATCTGGCTGTATCCATTAGTATCAACAAGTATTACAAACCCTCTGGCGCAGAACTAGATTTTCATGTAGTTATTGTCTGCGAGACTAGTTCCTCTGTTGATGTTCTACGTCAAAATTAACCGCACACCCTTCACCGATGCGACAGTGGATTTGCAAATCCCTTTGTCATACACTTTGACAAAGACACAATTCAATGTTTTTGCAGAAGAAACAACTTCTGCATAGGATATACTAATGATTAACAAGAACGAAGGGCCAGCGAGTCCTGGAGCTCGGGCTTAACACGAGGCAGGTGACGGTCCATTTCCAGAACCAAAAGGCCCCATGGAAGAAGAAGAAGTAGAAGTAGAAGTGGTGGAGTTTCACAAAGCTGAATAGGTAAGTTGTGGAGTTCACAAAGACTGAGAACCAATATTTAAAAAGGCTTATTGACTTGCTTAATAGGTAATAAACAATCGTCACCAACCACAACTTTTGTGAAGTCGTAAAAGGGTTTAGGGTGCCAAGATTTTATCAATGTCACTAATTATGTGTGCCGACACTCCACTCTCAAGATAACATATTGGATTAGAAGTCTCACCAACCGAGAGAGTTGAGAAGGAATTTGGAAAATGGTTAGGGGTGAAGACATGGTTGAATAGCTATCAACATTGTAACACAATTTGCCCAACCCTATTACAGATCTAACAAAAAAGATGAGGTGTAGATATGAGATGCCTCCCCAGGTGAATGGGGAAATATAGGGCCTCAAACCACCATGGGGCCAATTAGAAGAGGTGAAGGAGCGATTTGCATAAGGGGCTAATGATGATTGTGAATTGAATCAATCATAAGAGGATTGTAAGCCTGGTCGATCACACAAGAATTGTTCACCATGTTCCCAACTAAATGACTTCCAACCTAAGACCCTTAGAATAGAGATGGGTGAAGTGGCATGGCCAATCAAAGCATGATAAATATCAATAACGGTGAGGCATTCGCTTTTGGAGAAGTTGCTCTTCTTGGGTAAGGAAAAGTAATTGCATATCACTGAAGAAAATAATGATAGGGTCATTGGTAACCATGGTGACAAAGGGATCATATAAGACCCCATTGAGGGCTTGAATCACCAAGTACTTGTTGGAGACGGAGCAATTGATTACAGTGATAGAGCCCACAATTTCAGATTTTGAGGATAGTCAAACATGGACTAGTTGAGTTTCTTGATGGTATTTTAAAAATTAAATTTTAGTCCAATTTCCTAGGCCATGCGGTGATTAATAATGTGTTGTCCTAGAGTAAGCTGAATCTATTGAGATGTCCAAAGGTTGTGAATTTCATGAAAAATTTCAATTGTGAGGGTTGAATTGATTGAACTACAAATGAATTAATATGTCTCAACCCCAGCGGAATAGGAGGGATTGACCACCACAATGACATTGTTGAGATAGAAAATATAAGCAAAGAAAGTGTTGATTTGAGGTAGAGATTTGAAGAATTTGATGTGTTTTCTAGTCTGACACTATATTGATCTTTAGAGTCATAGAGAATACAACGGAGTGTTTTTGATGATTTAGGCCCAATTAGGATTACATGATATATATTTGTATAGACCAATCTCTATTTACCCATAAATTTTATATAAATATAATGTTTATATTTGTAATCCACTAACCCAAACAACTATTGGAGGATGTCTCAGTTAATTGGAAACAGCGGAAAATATGACCCTACAAAGAAATACCACGACATATTCCCTGACATTATCATTTCCAAAACCCATAAATTCTCCCACACGCATGCATATTCCCGCGAGAGACTACGAAGCAGAATGCTTCCCGAGAGGAAGTCATCATGCGAGTCGAGGTGGACGGACACGGACGGGCAATAAATCGACTTGCACTACCTGCGAGAAAAATGGCTTTTAGGGCATTGGCACCGGCATTATAAGGACCTTATAATAAACTAAGGAGAAAGAAAAAGGGTGATGTGCCATGTTACTATTTTGGGCGGTGGATCCCTTTCACATTGCACCAGGAACATGGCCCTTATTGGCAACTGTTCAATCCTCTCCCTGGAGTCTCTGCTCGCCCAATCCAGTGGTGACTTCATCAGAATCTGAGAAAGGGACGTCCACGACGCGAAGAAAGGAGTGCAGATTTTATTCCTCCTTAAACATCGGTCCGAATAATCATGGGTGTCATCCACTCGATTTCTGGAGGAGTTGCACCAAAAGTTCCATTCCCTATTATTCAAATTCAAAAGGAGAGATAGGACGGTCGCTATGTTCTCGAGCTTGGCTTGTTCATCACGTTCGAATAGTTAGATTGTTGTTAAAGATAGGCCGAGATGATTGGCTTCTGCTGTGTGGAGCACTTGGTAATTGATTGACAGATGAGGACATTCTCAAATAACTGGTTGAGCAAAGCTCATAATTATCATTGTTGCTTGTCTTTTTTAGTAATACCGGATCGACCGATACTGCCGTGCCCAATAGTACAATGATATTGAACCATGTTATGTTTCTATTCAAATCACAGAAATAATAATATGTACTTGTACCTCCGGCTAAATTCATTGTGGTCAAATATTTGATATTGTAAGGAGTTTCTTTTGATTCTAAATGAACATCACAAAATTAGGACGACAAGTTGAGCGTCTTAATTCATTTTAAAAGAGAAATTCCCCATTCTAAGAAAGTTTAGCCCCTGTGAGATCAAATGCTTGATCATGTGTCCGACACAATGTATATTCTTTTGCGACCGCTCGTTAACTACTTCTCAATTTTATTGTTGTTTCAGCTGCAAGGTTGGAATACTTCTAACGTGAAAGGATTGGCCTATATTTTATATCCCGTTAAGACAATGGATCCGATTGTTGGATGACTTAATTCATGTTAGAGAATCTATGAGCTATCCGCTTTCGATGATGTTCTACCACCTAGCTACCTAAGTATCCTGGGGTTGATCATTGCTTCGCACTTTAGCTTGTCAATAATTTTCCAAAACATCATCAAGCCGGATGTACTTTTCAGAGAATTGGGGAGGAGGTTTAGGGGCATAATGCAATTCCAAATCTAAAAAGGATGATTCTGCCGTGTTCGATTGCGACTAGAATCTCCTCTCTTTTTTCCTTCTAGTACATTTTGATTCGTGACACTTTTTTACTAAATTGTGAAATTGAGCAACTTAAGTTGATAATGCTTTAAAGTATTTTGGATCAACGCAACATAAGTCCCATACATTCATACCGAGAAATCACTAAGATGGAGCACAAGTCTACACCCATCAATATATCTTATTAGACCTATATACAACAGAAAATTTAAACCTATGTGTTATAAATCAACTATGATTATATTAATTACTCAATATTTCATCTAGATGTAGGATTTTTTTTCGCTCCCTTACACATGCACCTTAACAAATCTTCCCCACACATGAAAGCTGACTCACGTTATGCCCCCTCCCCCTTAATCCAGGTATTGTTCCATGCCAATATTATCCCAACTGAAAAACTTTGGCCCAGTCAAGTTTCACAGATGTTTGTGAGGACAACAACTACCCTTCGGAATCCACCTCAATTGTCTTGGTCCAACCAAGCATGAAGGGAAGCCGGGGGAAAGGAAATCACATTTGACATTTTCCTTCTTTCAGATATTCACTAGATCCCGATATAAATTGGGTGTGGGCCAACAATAAAAAATCGAATTTGATACCACTTGTTGGGTTGACGCAATACAAACTCAATATCTTCATCCAAGGAGCTCACCAAGAGGGAAATCAAGTCCAAGCACATCGACATATTTATTTGAACTTATCTTCACTCAAAAACTTAAATCAATGAATTATAAGTCGATTATGATATATTAATTACTTTATATTATATCCAAATGTGAGATTTTTTTCACCAACACTCTCACGCATGCACCTTAACAGGTTATATGCATGAAGTAAAGTTCTTGCAAGGATATTTTTCCGTGCATCGTTTGAAGTTTTCTCTGTGTACTCAAAGCCAACCAAGGGATCGCCATTTTTTTTCCCTCTCGCGCCTAAGAACGTGATTCAGTGGCTATTCATCCTTTATTCATTGGCTGTACCATTTTTGCCTAACTCAAAAAAGCAAAGCGACGCATGTATTTCTCCGACCATCGTTTGGAAAAATACTTGTCCGGGTCGTTGGTAAGTAGATAAGTTGGTGTGCGAGTCTAAAAGCTGTTTGTTGGTTCTTCTTTTTTGGTTCTCAAGTGCTTAATATGAGCGGTGTTCACGACAGAGAACATGAAACGTGAGATCATCAACAGCCTTTTCGACAAAGACTTCTCGGAATTCACTTGTATTTTCTTTTTTCACTTCCTTATTTGGCACGCAGTTACTTCATCCCTTCACAATACTGCCTTTTGGATTGCATATTATACTGATATTTTCTGTGAGAAATCTCGTAAATTTTGTTAAAAGGACTACAAATACTAACCTAGAAAATCCGTGATATGCGATGGTATATCTTGGATAGTTTATACTAATATCTGAGGCGATTCATTTTATTTTTTTGTACTTATCTTATTTCCTAGTTTGAGTTATAATTTCTATAGGGTCTGGTTGCAGTCCATGTATTAGTTCCATTTCCATTGTAAAAGTAGCTTATCTCTTTGATTAATGATGAATGCAGGGGAGATAATTTGCGTTTCACGACGTTTCTCCTATCTCCTAATGAGACGTAATATTCAAACGATTTTTTTTCGAGGAGCTTTGCTATAAATAAATCTTAATAATTGTCTTAATTATCTTGGAATCCCCAAGATGGGGACTCGACTCATGGTAGCACACGCCAACAGAAAAATATATAGTAAAGCAAAACATTATGCTAAATCAAGACATAGGCGAAATGCAGAATAGCAAGTACGCCAGCGTCATTTCACCCGACCTTGCGAAACCCTAACAATACAACAGAAGAGATTACTACAATTCTCAAGGAACCAGTTCTAACATAGTTAGGTAGCATCTGATCAAAAATCTCGACCGTTTATTGACAAACTTCTAAATATACATGTGTCCTAACATCGACATTTGATATAGAAATGACGACATAATGTACTTCAACAACACGCATTATAAAAGTGAATTGGTCCCTCAAGAGATCATGAAAGATTTGGACGATGCAAATGCAGAAGCAATCTAACATGATTTGTTAAGATCCATTCTTCATTTTTCTTTCCCCTTCTATCTATGGAAATTAGTAGTCTTGCTTTTAGCAGGGATGAAGAAATTGCAAAGAACCGGATTAAAGACTTCTAGACCATCTGAGGGGCTAATTCACGTGGTCCCAATATGATTGAACATTACAATGAATGGTTAATATCAAACCGATTCCTGTTGTGCAATTTGACTAGCACCGAATGGTTCTAATCAAACCCAAAGTCTTGTTCAAATCAACCATGCATGTGTCGGGTCTAAATTTCATCTACTTGCCCCCACGTAAAATACAAGTAATTAATTGAGGTGGGGCCCATTGAAATTAGGCAGAGTTCCTGTTTGGTCAACGTGGCGTGACTTTATAGGCATAGGGCTATTTAAGAAAAGGGGGCTTGGAGCCACCCTTGAGCCAGCAAGTCAAATCTTGAATTATGTTTGGCGACAGATGCTTTATACTTGGGGAGATTGATTCGACGTTGATAGGCGGTAGCGCCAATGCTTTCGCGATCATAGAGACCACTTGGGTGAGAGCACGAAATGTGAAATTTTGACCATAGTACTTTAGGTTTGGTAAGGAATTATTCTGTAATTACAAAATGAAAAAAAAATTACGGACGATGCTATTTTCATGCCTTGTATCGAAAAACACATTATTTTGTGTTGGTTGCATTTGTCTTTTACTTTATTAAGTTCATAGTATTATTTACCGACCCCTTCTTTCAAAATTTGATGATCAATGAGTTGCTACTTTCCCATCTCGGTTTAATTCGAAATTTTCCATTTTCATTCTTAGTTGAACCTAATTTGAAGAAAACGAATGTATTTTGTCCTTCAAAATAGCAACAGCAAAACCCAACTCCATATTCAACTAGAAACTTGATTTCGAAATAGCAATTTGTTTGTTCCTTCCAATCTTGGACATACAAACATGAAGGATGCGAATGATAAAATTTCTGATTAGAAATTGATTTTTGGAATAGAAATAGACTTTTCTTTTTCTATTCTTGAATGAGTTTTTCAGAAAAAAAAAAACATATTTGATAATAAAACAAAAATTTTCCATCTTGAGTGGCGGTGACAAGGGGAGGGGGCGTTTGCGGTGGTGGGGGCAATTGACGAGAGGAGGCGGCGTCGGCGGCGGTTGGCAATTGGAGGTGGGGAAAGGGGTGGCAAAGTGGCCGGCGGTAGGGGGGGGGTGGTGGGGCGACGGCGGGAGGGGGCGGTGGTAGTGGGGGGCGGTGGCCAACGATCGATGATCGGTAGCGGAGGAGGGGGTGGCGACAGTGGGTGATCGCGGCGAGGGGAGTGGGTGGCGGTGGCCAGCGATCAACGACCACAACAGGGGGAGGGGGTGGCGACGGTGGGCGGCCGGTGGGGGAGGGGGTGGCAAGTGGCCAGCAATCGATGGTGATGGGGGCAGGGGGTAGTGGCAATGGCCAGCGATTGATGATCGGCAGCGGGAGGAGGGGGCAGCAACGGTAGGTGATTAGCGGCGAAGGGAGTGGCTGGTAGTGGCAAGCAATCAACAACCACGACAGGGGGAGGGGGTGGCAGCGGTGGGTGGCCGACGGGGGAGGGGGCAGCAACAGTAGCGGTGACGATGTGGACGGCCAAGGGGGAGGGGACGGCGGCGATGGCCGTGACCGGTATTGAAGTCCTCTTCTGATCTGAAATCAACAAAATTTTGAATTTTGTTCCCTTTTCCCCTCTTTTTTGGCCATTGCAAAACTCCAAAGTTCAGCTAGTCAAATTTGCATGACTCTGTCCGGGAAAACACAAAGGCGTCCAATCTGTACAAGACCAAGAGAACTTTCCCATAGAATCTAGATACCTAGGCAAAAGTTTAGAAAAAAATAAGGTTGCCATAATCACACAACTTTCAGGTTATTTTTCCCATGCAAGTCGCTGTTTTTATTCAGAGCAGAATAGAGCGAGGCATTGACTACTATACTCGAGAAATCAGTAGCTTATATCGCATCCCCTGCTAATCACCATCCTTTGAATCTATTGATATAACTTCCCTCAATAATGACCTAACTTTGAAATTCGGGAATATGATTAATAGAGCAATAACACGGTACCGTGTTGGTCACGATACTTTCGTTAAGTGTTTTTTTTCTTTCTATGAGAGAGCATGCAATAATGACCCAATTTTAATACTTGTAGATGTTCATTATCGACATGATGCTTTTTCGATTGGATCCGACAATAGTCACAATCGAGATAATTGAGAAAACCCTCAATGAACCAACAATTGCATTTCCAATTAGTCAACAAATCATATCTTTAGTGGGGAAAATAATATAATTATTTGTTCCTTTCTGGATAAGTGAAATGTCAATAGGGAGAAGCATCTCTCGAGCGATCAATGAAGACCTCACGGGCTCACACTAAAATGTGGATGTATTCACCAAATGTAGCGATGCTCTTATTGATTTAATGTCAACATAGGAAATAAAGAAATAATACGAGGTATATTCCTAGTTCACATGTTGACATGTTGGTGTTTTTCCTAGGGAAACATTTTGGTGTTTAGTTTATGTGTGACGAAAAAAACCAGCTAGCGTCTATATGGGATGGCTAAATAAACAAGAACGAGATTAGTAGGAGCAGATGGTCTATCCGGAATATTTAACTCAGGCGAAATCTAAGTCTAAATAAAAAAGACATAAAGTAAGAATCAGTAGGAATTATTTAATTCATGCAAAATCTAAGTGTCCCCGCGTATGATTGAATAGAAAATAGATAGTTAAATGTGTAGCCTCTATAACAAGCATCTCTTTCCTTGTCCTCATGGCATGGTAGGCTGGTCCAATTAGAGGAGCATCAAATTGCCGCGTTGCATTCCTGTGGCTGTTGTCTTATAAATATTATAGTGGCTGGTGTAATTTCACATAATCACCTTTAAAGGGCTCTAACAATCTCTCTCTCTCTCTCTCTCTCTCTCTCTCGCGCCAAAGGTTTGGACTCTCTCTCTCTTGCCAAAGGTTTGGATTTGATCGGTTCATGGTTTTTACAGCATGTTCCATAGGCCTCCATATAACCAGGTCCCCACATCCGTGTCCAATTATATATAAAAAATGTTAAATAACCCACTCTCTTGCTAACCAACAAATTGAAGAGGAAAAAGATAACTTATACTACCATTATATGGTATACTTACTCTTGTTTTATTCACTTATATATTTGCGCACCCTCCGTGATACTTTAGCTAGCTAGTTTAGGTTGCAATTTCATCAAGTCCTATTTCATAGCTATAGTGAAAGTCATGATTGTGCACTGAAAAAAGGAGACAAGTTACTAAGAACCTCAAATTACGTTATGTGTGACATGTTTACCTTTTTTTTTGTGATACCAAAAGTTTCAATCGTATACTTATGAGATACATATATTCTCTATCACGGTTCCATCAATGAGCATTGTTCAAAATCTACTTACATGAATGATGGAAAGTAAATGATGTTGACACAGCTTCCAAGTGACATAAGTGAAATAAAAACAAAAATTATATGTGAAAAACTTGATGGATAGTAAATATATTACATAAGTATAAGTTTGGAGCTTTATGTTGTAATAAAAAGTTTAGGATAAATGTGTCACGGTGAATTTAATTTAAGGTTTTTGATATCATCAAAAAAAAAGTTCATGATAAATTAATTACAGTGGACATAATTTAACGAAAATAACAAACACCCTTTCTATTTTTGTGTTTTATGATAATATGTAAAGGCCCACTTGCCTCATGAGCCTAACAAACGCGAGCCAGAGGCAAAGTCGATTCACAAATATGGGAAATTGAATAATCTATCGAGAGCACGATTCACATAAGCAAATTTACTCATTAATCACTAAATCGATCCGATGGAGTTGAGACATCCATTTTGGGAAGACACCACTTCATCAATCAACACGCAATTATGTTTTAAAAAGCAGTAAATACAAACCTAACTTATACTAATTCATTCTTTTTTGCAATTCGATCAGACTTTTTTAATTCATAGAGTGATTTACGAGAGTTTCAAAACCCCCAACTTGTTAATTTCAAGTGCTTTCAAATATGATGTTATGCCAATTTTGGCAAGCTTATCTGGGTACCATTCAAATATGGTTTTTGCCAATTGACGCTTAACGTTGTATCAACTCCTTTCTCCCCAGCATGCAGAGGTTTCCGCGTAATACCACCGTGAAAATCGTGATGCGACCCCACGTCAACCCTCGGAGACAGTATTCAATCACCTCGGGCCCTAAAAAAATGTAGTCATTTTAAAATATATATATATATATAGTACTCGTTCAACGTCCTTCAATATTTATAAATCAAATGAGCTTAACGTCGACAATCCCCCTATTAATATCTTAATAACTGAGAGACAAAAAATTATTTTTTAAGGTGGACCGCACCACGTTCGCGCTTTTCATGATGTTCTACAATTTGTCTCTAGAAAGAGTCGGAGAGAGGGGGGAAGATTTTTAAGGCCTTGTTAACAAGCGTACGCAGTACTTTTATAGGCATGCTTGGTAAAGATTAATTATGAGTGTTGTAGGAATGCATTGAAATTATAATTCTCTTTATTTAATTGTTTAATGAGTGTCTCAAAGTGTTCTTTTTTTTTTTTAATTTTTACAAAATCCAACCTTTAAATAAGGAAAAAAAGAGAGATAAGGTAATCGAGGAGATTTTAAAAGATGGATTCGACCCTATCTTTTGCACATGTCTCCTTTCTATTGTCAATTCCATTCCTCCTTGCCTGTGACCATTATATGCCCAAATTAGTCGCATGACATTCGACCTCTAGAAAATAGCAACGTGCATCTCGATTATCGTATGGTGTGCCTTCAATTTACTCGCTAAAATGAGTAATAGCACCAATTATCATTCGAAAAAGATTTAGGATGAATGTTCCTTTCGACGGGACACGGTGTAAGACTCACTAATTGACGCTTGGTGCAATATTTTCAATTATTTCCTATACTTTGCAAAATTTAGTGCAAAATCTAATTGAAATATTTGTAATTTTTTTGCTATATTTTATAATAAGTTTTTCTAGTATAACAGTCTTTGGACTACTGTGAAATAGCTTGTTATAAGCCACAAAATTTTGAATAATTTATAATTATTTATTATTTGATTTTCTAGTCCAAAACAAATTAATATTCTCACAGTAAATTTAAGGTTATCACCTAATCATTTCTCTTTTGTAATAGGGCATTTTTACATTTGCTCACTACTTGAATGCTAGTTACACAAGTTCAGTCGAAGCATCAGCTTTGCATCAAAATTCTGGACATTTCACTTTGCTCGTTGATGAGACTCGTCAAACAAATGAATCAAGGCGAGTTTGAGTCGAGTCGGAAATTGTCCAACCAAACTTGACCAATTTCCATACAATATAAATATAGCGACCCATATTTGTCTATATTACTAAAACACTTCCATATTTAACTAAATCTAGGAAAACTTATATCCAAATTGAGATGAGAGCGCGGAGTGAGCGAGTACAAAATCAATTGAATGTGAGAAAGTCATAGAAATAAGTTGGGTTTAAGTAAATATTGAACAAATTTAACACCCATATTATTTTGAATTTTACCATATAAACTTATATATGACTCATTTATTAAATATAACTAACCCAAATAATAACTCAACCCATCAAATATGAGTTAAGATATAGGTTTACAATCAAATTTGATAGACCTATCGATGACTACCATCTATCTAACACATGGAGTTATCCTAAACAATAATTGAGATGAGGATCCCGTATTGATGGTGCTCTCGTGAGGGGTGTCTCCATGCTCGCGCGGTTCGGTCACATATGATACCGGTGAAAAGTTGGTGGAGACCCTACGGCGAGCACAATGCAAACGCAAAGGATCTCCGTTTGAAAAAATGAACGCACTAAGTCATAATCTCCAAAAGAAGACCGTATAATACAATCATTCACATCCATTTGGGTCCACGATGTAAGATGGGGGCGAGACCATTGAAAAATTATGTACTTCAAAGGCAGACTTTGCACCTTCGTGAACGATAAACTTTCGAGAAAACAGGCACAGGAACTTCTGTCGTTATTAGACATACAACGTTTCGAGTTTCACACATAGTCAACGGTCAAAAGAGACATAAACGTCCTCTCCGCGCACCAATAGAAAAGAGATGCGTGAACCAGTCGAAGCCAACATGGTCCGAAAATGCAGATGACCAAACATGTCTCCCCCAATCCGCTTCCGAAATCAAGACGCGGACCGACTTCGAACTCCGTGATTTCCGTCCGCCGAGGGGAACAATCAATCATTCGACAGACCCGACTGGCTGACCGATCCAAAAAGCCAAAACCCTAGGCGATCCCGCATGTGTTGGCATGTGTTGGCATGTTTCGCCAGACGCTCCTGCTGTTGCAGCATGAACGACTGCTGAATTATGGAAGGGGGGCCGTCGCTCTCGTACTACTCCGCACCGCCCTCTTCGACCGTCGAATTCGAAGCCCCAGAAAAACCGTCCCCGTCCAAACAGGGAGTCGCTCAGCGACATTCATGATATCATTATTATGGCAGCTAGGACCCCGAGCCATAGATCCTACGAGGACAAGCAAGAAATAATGCACGGTTCTTCACGGCCCCCTGCCCTCGAACGGTCCAAATCGGTCCGTGTAGGGACACGCCGGAGGGACATGGAGACCGAGAGAGCCATGGTCAAAAACGATTTCGTTTCTTCCATTGATTATTATGTTTGATGCCAAGACACCGAACATTCATTATACTGCACTTGTCCTTTTGTATCTAGTCAAAAACCCTAGGGACGCTAGATGAAATCCCGCATGATGTGCGACCCATCGGGGAGGAAATTTTTTTTTTCTCACCTTCTTCTCCCAGAGTCGGGTCCATCATAACCATTGATCTCACAGTAAAAGATTTCCCTTGCCGGACCGCCCAATTGCATTCGCCATTTGCGCTCGTTTAACGGCGCGATGCCCTGCGAAATCTACTCAAAATGGGCTAGGATTTCAATTTGTTTCGGTAATCATGTCGCGTGATAACAACCCGAGATGTTGGAAAGAGAGCCCATTGGAGATTAGATTTTTGATCATCTGAAACCAATTCCCGTCGTGCGGACATTTGTGATCTTGTAGCATCCAATTTACATAAGACTTATTGGATTCAAACCAATGGTAGACGGGGAAAATGTAGCCCTTATTCTATGCCATGGAGCATATCTCGGCTAGGTCGCGATTTCTATCTATCTCAAGTCCTTTTCCTACATTTTCTTCTTCTTTTTCTTTTTCATTTTTGGGGTCGTCAAGTCCTTTTCCTTCTTCTTCTTCTTTTTTTTTTTTGAAGACCAGAAAATTGCCAAGATAGCTAGAGTCAACCGCGACCAAACACAGGGCTCGAAAATGAGAGATGGAGAAAAATACAATAATGGGGAATCTCTCTCTCTCTCTATAGAAAACCAAGAAAACTCCAATTCTAGGAGCGTCAACTTTTGGGCCCGCTTAATTAAGGTTATTGTCCGCGCAACCCTCCTGTATATTCTCGAGAAAAAAAGATTTGAGGCGAGAAGTTCAGACATATAAGGGTAAAAGGGGGAAAGTAAAAAAAAACATAAATCAATTATATTGATATCAATTCGGTCTTAAATCTTTTAATTGAACCAATTTAATTTAAAACATTTTTACATTAGTATCAAATGAGTTCATCCATCCAATTTAGATTAAAAATTACTGATGTGAATATCAGTCATCTTACGTTACACGATTAGCACTGATATAGACATATTTTAATAATTCTTTTGATTTTTTTTCTTCCTTTTCTTATATGGCTTGGCCATAACTAAGCAAGGGAGAGCACTTGCGAGGCTGCCTTTGCCGAATCTAGCACAATCAGGTCAAGCATTGGAAGAAAAGAAAAGAAAAATTCAAGGAAATTATTTTAAAATACCCATGTTAGCGCTAATCATACCATATAAAATAACCAGCATTCACATGAGTAATTTCCGATCTAAATTGGCTAAATTGGCTATGGTATCTATATGAAAAGGTTTGGGACTAAAATTAGTTTGATGGAAATGTTTTTGCTTGAATTAATACCAATACAATAAATTTAAGACTTTTTTTTTTATACTTTTCCCAAGATAAAATTATCGTTTTAGGAAATCTATCATTTGCATTCCAGTTCTCATTCGATGTCTTGGTTATCTCAACTATCGAATTACATGTTTTCTCTTTAAGTTTGCGATGGGATAGATCGAAGATTAAGGTTCACGAGAGTCAAAGTGGCTGGTCGGCCAAATAGTGACCTGATCGGGCACCCATTGCTAAAAGCTGGAAATCCCTTTTGACTTTAGCGACGCCGAGAAAACGCTCCGAACACGGAAAAACACATCCTAAGTTAAATTTGCTATAAAGGGGCACGTAAACGTGCCAGCAAAAATGCTCAACATTTTAAGGGAATGTTTCTCAATTAAGAAATCCGAGGGTTGAAAAAATAAATCCGCGAGTGACAAAAAAGAGAAAAGGAAAAAGATGGGGGGCCGAAAAAGAGAATAAAGAAGAAATTAGTGGACTCTATTTAAGGTGGCAAATAGTTTAATACAGCTGTCGGAGGGAGAGAAAAAGAAGGCTGAAAATGACAAGTTAAGACAGAGTTTCAACCAGAAAATGAGTCATGACTTTGATCCCGGTGGGGGCGGGGCTCGATTGGGTCCCCCGCTAGGGTACCCGACCCTACAAGTTGTAAATCTTTTTTGTTTATAATTTTCTTTTAATTTGTATTGGGTATCCTAAAGGAAAAATTCCAAATAAGACTCAAAATATTCTTATTTTCTCAAATAAATAAAGATATGATCATATCCATCTCAAAAAGGATATGAAGTGATCATAACTTTTTCAAATAAGAACCTAATCTTACCAGCTTACCAGCTAGCAAAAAATTGTGACCGACCAAAGATATTTTTGTCTAAACACAATTAAAATTAAATTAGATTAAAAAATTAAAAAGAAAATTAAATAAATTTACAAGTGGAGGGCTCCCTCCTGTCCTGTGTGTTCTCTCTCTTTTTCTTCTTTCTTTTTTAAGTTTTAATATTTTTAGTTTGTTCTTTTGAAAGAAAAAAGGAAAAAATATAAAAGACAAAGTTGCCCTTCATCAGATAGTGATTTATGCTATTCTTTGAAACTAATATAACTGCTTTAAAGTATTATTTGAAATAAATTTACTTCGGACCATTATTTGAAACAATGTCAACTTCAGACTCTTATTTGGAAAAATAATGCCACTTTAGACCTTATTTGGAATTTTCCATGTCCTAAATTGCTTGATTTATGTGGTTATCTCCATGTAATTTTCTATAATTTATGTAAATCTTAATATACTTCGCACTGAGATTCTCTAACCTGTGAAATGAATTGAAATGTACATACGTATCATTAAGCTTACAATTGCTTCTGTTAATATATCAAAGTGTCTATATCTCTTACTATGGATGCATAATTAGTCTTTCAATTGTCAAGCATTTTAGAGTTCATAATTAGTTTCTCAATATCTGCATACATGGATCGCGTGCACGAGTACTTCCCCCCCTTTTTTTTTAGCATTTAGGGGTTCATAACCAGTCTCTCAATTGTCAAGGCATGTTAAAGTATTTGATTGCTTGATTTACTAACAACGAAAACACCCGTTGCTCCAAAAGCTCAATATTGATAGAAGTAGCTCGACCGAATTCGCATACCCATCAAAAGCAATCGAATCGTTGGAGCAAGAGTTTCACATTCAATTCCTAATTTGACATCCGAATCTATTGCATCGAGTCACCAAAGAAAAGGCTCATTCACATCAAACGTCTTAGCCCTTGTGTGGATGATCTATCTTTAATTGGATCGAGAAAAGACAAACTATTCTACCCGTATGAAAGCCGATGACTGAAATTTTTTATGATCGCCACATGAAATCGTGCTACATACGATTACGTCCTCTTGTTTTATGACGTGCATTTGCAAAGCACGGGCAAGAGATGACACGAAGTTTGCACCCACCATGAAGGACCATTGCATGCACGCAAAAACCTTTTTTTCTTTATTGTGGTTGAAGGCTATGCATGCGAATTTGAGAAGCATCGAATGGCTAATATCTCCAATACGTGACTTTGAGCTTTTCTTATATTTATTTCAATTTATTTTCTTTTCCTTTTTTCCTTTTTTATTTTATTTTTGGATCTAGCAGAACTGTATATGCGTAGGGTGGTCCGTCGCACAGTTTTCCACCGATTTCTAGCCGATGGCTACATCCCCCCTCGTTAGTGGATTCTCGTGATAGTTCTCCTCTATCTCGTGCTCGAGAAAATCTCTAAAATTGAATTTTAAAAATTAGGAAAAAAAAATCGAGAGGAAAAGGAGTTTTCCACAAAAAGAAAAAGAAAAAGGGCTATTTGACATAAGATCGGAGTGCTTGCGAATCACATAAATGGCGGTGTGTAATAAATGTGACACTCGTCACGGTAAAAGCTTAAGTCAAGCAAGGAAAAGAAAACTCGCGAGTACATGTATAACTCATAAAATACAAGGCTGTTGCAAATAATATGTGAAATATATAAATATATATGGTCAATTATCTAATTAACAAAGAGGGTACCACCAATTTTTATACGTAAATCCAAGGTACTCCATACAACGCATTACCTAAAAATGATCAATAAGTAAGATAAGTGTTTCGAAAATTAATAAATTGATTTGAGAACAGAATACTCCATCTGGTGAAAAGTGATGAATGTAAATATCTCGGTGCTTGAATTTCTTCCTTGAAAATTGCAAGATAATTCAATAGAGGTTTGACACCCATGAAGCACTTGATTTTATGGGATAGAAAATTGCTATGTTTTGCACCTTTTAAAATTATTATATGATCCCGCATTTAAAAGTGTATGGTCATCATCATATACAACGGACATATGTATCAGTATTTCTATCAAAATTTAAGATCGAAAGTTGTTTTGGATTTGTGTTATATTGCACATTTGTGTGCCAACAATAATATTTTCATTTGGAATAATATTTTACAGTTCTTGAGAAAAATCGAATAGTTATACGCGATATTGACTGTAATTTTTAGGAAAAACTAACTTGCTTATTCCCATTTATATACAATCAGATAAACTTGACAGCGGTATTTAGGAAAGACAAAAGCAAAAAATATTTCTGAAAAAATTGATGTGGAGAAAATTTAGCCATCTCCAGATAATTATCGGATCAACTCGGTCCATTGCAACATTTGAAGATTTCAAGTTCAAGAATTAAAGATCATTCATTCAAATCCCATCAATTGTGCAAGCTGCTGCGAACCAAATGCCTGAATTCACGGACTTGTCGGGCATTTCATGAATTTCCATTGCATCTCCATTCTCATATTTTGAATTTTTAAAAAAATTAAAAAATTAAAAAACGCTTTGCCCAAAAACAGTTGATAGGAAAACTACCTAACAATTGCGCTGCGGGAGACCATTATTACAAAACTGATGGCGATTGAAATTATGGCGACTTTATTGCCCAAACATTATTTTGGGAAAAGACAGTAATCAAAACCTGAAAAAATTAGCTAATAAGATGCTTAATTTAGCAAAAGCCAACTTGGAATGGTACACCCCTACGCTCCTGCTAATGGACCTATTCTCGGACGCCGGAATTGCAGGTCGGCTGAGTCGCCAACGGCAGTCATCCCGTCCATTCATCATGCCACCACGGCTTGATTCCTTTGTGCTGCTTTGTTTCTATTCTTAAATTTTTTTTTTGAAAAAGGACATAAATAACCCCTAAATTTTAGTATAATGTATAATGTGATTTCAGAATTTCTAATTTGTTCAATGTGATTATTGAATTTTAATTTGGTGTGCAAAGTGATCCCTAAACTTTTAAATTGTTCAATTTGCTCCCTCAATTTAGTTCATAAACTATATGAAAATGCTTAATATTATACTTCCATTAATTCAAGTTTAGACACAATATTAAATATTTTCATATAATCCAATGACCAAATCAAACATGTACCAAAAGTTCATGGATCACGTCAAATTAATTGAAAGTCAGGCGCCACATTGCACGTTAGGCCAAAGTTCTAAGATTGTTTATGTCATTATCAATAATTTTTTCTCTAATTTTGGCTCAATTACAGGAGCTTAGCTTATCATAATAGCGAAGAGGAATAAGGAAGTCCCCTTTTAATCACTGACCGCGTGTCCATGAAGTATACAATAAAAGAATGTATCACTCAAATATCTAGGAGGAAAAAAAAAGCCTATAAGAATATATCCTCTGCTTTATCAGAAAATTATCGCCATATTATATTACCGAGGAGGAATATGTTTAGGATATATCACGCACTTGATCGCACAAGAGGAATATATCATGCATATCAAAGCTCATTAAACAAATTCAAAGTTGCATTTGTATGGTCCTATTTTGATAAGAGCAGTAGAATCTCAATGGCAAAATTACCATAAAAATCCTGAGTCTTTTGATAATTTGTCATTTTAATCATTTCAATCAATTTTGGTTGAGATTTGCTGACATGGATAATTTTTTGTGCTTTTTTTATAAATTTTTTGAATATTTTCTTCTTTTTTCTCCTCCTTTCTTCATTGGATATCAGACCTTGGCAATGGTCATTGAGGGATGACCTCGCCAAATCTAGAATCGGCAAGCCTCACTAGCCATCACCAAGGCCCAACGACCAGTGGAGGAAGAAGCAGAAAAAAAAGAAGAAGAAAGAAGTAAATTTTTTGAAAATTTAAACAAAAATTATAGAAAATTCAGAAAAATTAAAAAATTTGCAAAAAATTGTTTTTTTAGTTTGTACAAAAAATAATGTTCACATTAGTGATTTTTGATTAAAATTGGCCAGAAATACTATATTGGTAAATCGTCAAAAATCTTAGGATCAAATTAGCCAAGTTGAAAGTTTAAGATATTACTATATATACAATAGGTTGAGATCCTTTTTGATAATTATTGCGAATCTCAATACTTCATGATGGGGACATCACTAAAAGGAAGTTTAAATTTGAACCCATCAATCCAAACATATCTAATGGAACTTACCTCCACTTTAAAAGTTCCAATAATTGAGTTATAAACCAATTCAGATATTAATTGCTCAAATTGGCCACAAAGGCTAGGGCTTGATATGTTGAACCTCATCACGTGTGCACCTTCGATGACCTAAATTTCCCTTTTCTTCTTTCCTCTTTAACACTTCATTTTTCACAAGACAAAATCTCACCACAGCATCACTCATGCACCGCCTCCGTCATGTCCTCGCCGTTGCCTCCACTCCACCGGCCTCCATATGAGCCACACAATACCATCACAAGCGTTTCCAATGCCTCCCCTAAACAAGGTTGGGCTACCACTTGTGGCCACCACAAGCTCCCTCCGTCTCTAAGGGAGAGGGAGAGGGAGAGGGAGAGTACATTGGGTCTAGTTTTGAGGGTTAATCCCTATAATAACGGTGATGTCTAAGTTATTTTGGGATTATTGCAACATGGTATTACCCCCTACTTGTAGAGTATTCATATGCTAACTACTCCATACTTTGTTAATTTTTAAAGTGCATGTATAAGAGTATTGAATGATGGATGAAGTCCCACATTGGATAGTCGGATATGTTTTTTGCTGGGAGATAGAGCGGTTAATGAATCTAATGTAATAGTTAATATCTCAACTCCCTAAACTTTCAGGCAAAAGCCGGTCAAGCTGCATGTTAACAAACTCAAACCCTAGAGACTCTTTTCCATTGTCGCTCCCCAACGGAGGGGAATTGCTCCAAATGCGGGCCTCATTCCACCCGATACCCTCACTAAGTACACTAGAACGGGTGACAAAACTGGTCTCGTCAAGCTTTGTAATTGACTATCGTTCGACTATCTCGACCAACCCAGGGACTGAAAGGAAAAAAAAAATGGGCGACAACAAAATATTACTTTACCCCCAAAGAAAAGGAAAGACAAACAAAAGCGGGGGATACCAAGGTGGCGCTGTGTTCCCCTCTCCGACCACAACACATAATACGCCCCAGATCATTGTTCACATGTCCCATGAAAATGCGCCTCTTTTTCGCTGCCCAAATCTATTCTACTCTCTCTCTCTCTCTCTCTCTCTCTCTCTCTCTCTCTCTGCTCCCTGCTCCTCAGTTATTGAACATGCATCAAAAGAAGAAAACCATATTCAAAAGACCCGGAAAAAGAAAAAGGGAAAAAATACACACAAAGCAAGAACAGCGGCAAAAAGAAAATGAAAAGAAGAAGAAGATGGTGTCATTTTCGCTGAGGAACGAAAGAGAATCCTAGCAGCAACCTAGGTACATCCCTCCCTCCACATCTCCATTGGCGAAACATTAAGAAACCTATGCCCATCGATATAAACCCGATGACGTAAACCCCTTTTCCGTCTTCAATTTGCAAGCAATATGGTGAGCTGAAGTAGCTGATGCCATTAAGCAAAACAGCTTCTCATGAGCTCCTAGTACTAGATTTTCTCTGTGTAAGTATTATCAATGCATGTTCATAATTCCGTACGCAAGATATGTTTTTAATGTGGCAATAACATGAACTTAAAACGATGTGACTTGTTCAAAGTAATTGTAAAAGTTATATAATATTGGCTCAAAACCTTGCAAGAATTACATTGCAACAAAAAGTCGTCGCCAACTACTCCCCAAACAAAAAAGGGTTGCACTTTTTGTTTATCCACGTCCAAGGAGGTAAGACGGGGCGGACAACAAAACCATGATAAGAGTAATAAAGAAAATGAATTAATAATACCTATAAATATTTATGATTTTTTGGCTAATCATAAATGTTAAAATTAGATGAACAAATTAGACTAATTTTGTAAGAGGGTCATGCTAACAAATGTCCAAAATTACTTATTAGTCATATTTAATGATAAATAGTCAGATCTTCATAATATTAGTAGTCATACACACCACAAGAAAGATTAGATGCCTTGAAAAATTACCAATCATTTTATTTGATCATAACAAAATTTCCTTAGGGACAATTTTTCGCTCGCCAAACATTTGACAAAACTATTAGGTAGTAATAAATCATTTTGAGCGAGTTTTTCTTTTTTTTCTTCTTTTTTTCCTTTCAGGGGTCACCCAAAAAAAAGGTAGCGGGTTTTCCGGTGCAAAGATGCAAAAAGCTGGTGCATCGACACGTGGCGCTATACTGTCCGTCGGATCGGAATGAGAGTTGTTCTCTGAATTCTTCGTTAGAAACATGAAATCCACAGCCAACGCGAGAGAAAGAGAGAGAAAGAGCGAGAGACAGAGACAGATTTTGGCTCTCGCGAACTCGCTCACTCTCACCCCAAAAAGCTCAATCACCTGCAACAAAACCAGAAGACACAGAGGAGAGAGAGAGAGAGAGAGAGAGAGAGAGAGAGAGGTGTGTATGCGTTTGATGGATATGTCGAGACTTAAATGGAGGTAGCAGGAGATAGCAGATACTGAGGGGAGAGAGAAAGAGAGAGGGGCGACCCATGGCGGCGTTACAGGGCGAGGGAGAGCTGTAAATTCCATGGCCCTTTAATGCAGAGGGTAGTGAGACAGAGCGAGAGATAGAGCAGGAAAGAAAAAGAAGGGAAGAAAGGTGAAATGAATTGAAGGCTCTGCCACAGAATCGTCCGACGTGTGTCTCGCAGAAGGAACCCATCGGCAATTATACACACCCAACTCCCTCTCACCATTATAATCCATTAAACCATTTGAAACTCTGCTTGAATTCTCCATCTTCTAGGGTTTTCAACTTCTAGAGGAGGAAGGAGGAGGGAGATAAGGAGGATCGTGCGCTCTGATATGGATTTGAATTCCCGGTCGGAATCGAGATTTGCCCGGTCAATCGTCGCGAAATGGCTGGGTTCATCCCATTAGGAGGAGGAGGAGGAGGAGAAGCTGCTAGATCAGCAGCAGCAGCAGCAGCAGCATCAGCAGCAGCAGGAGATCAGCAGATCAACCACCCACAAGCCACGGCGGCTGCCGAAATTCCTTGGTTCTGGTACTCGAGAAGCAACGCGGACGACGTCGGGACGTCGTCGGCTTACAAGGGCTTGGAGCTATGGCATCAAAACCAACCGCAAACCCAACAACAGCTACACTTCTTCTCGCAGCAGCAGCAGGATCTCTACGCGTCGGCCGCGGGCCTCGGGGTGGGGCCCAGCGGAGGCGGCGGCGGCAGCGGTAGGGCCTCGATCAACGTCTTCTCCGACGAGAGCTCGAGATCGGGAGGAGGCTTCACGACGTCGACCTCGGCGGCGACGACGGGCGGGGGGATGAGAGGGGGAATCAGCTGCCAGGACTGCGGCAACCAGGCCAAGAAGGACTGCCCGCACCTTCGCTGCCGGACCTGCTGCAAGAGCCGCGGGTTCGATTGCGCGACCCACGTGAAGAGCACCTGGGTCCCCGCGGCGAAGCGGCGGGAGCGGCAGCAGCAGCTCGCCGCCTTGAAGGAGCACCACCACCACCACCACCAGGAGCAGCGCCTGCAGCTTCGAGGCGAGGCCCCGAAACGGCTGAGGGATGATCATGGCAGGCCTAACACCTCAGGTACATATATATGTATACACGTACATGCGTGTGTTCGAGTGTATGCGCTTCTTCTTCTGCGACTCTGGCTGAGAGAATTAGTCCACTGTTTTCGCTTTCAGAATCACTCTCCGCAGAGAGAGAGAGAGAGAGAGAGAGAGAGAGATGTGGAGAGTCAGAGATTTGGTGGACTTGAGTTGAGATAAAGAACATGTCTTCAGTTATTATTATTACTTCTAGTACCCAACGAGCTAGGATCGTATCGTTTGCGTGTGTGGTGATCGACCTCCATTAGAATTCTGAAGACCCCATTATTCTCTTTTTCTTGGTTTTCTTTTTCTTCATTTTTTTTTTTTTGCCTTATCTGTTTCCCTTTTCCAACATACTGTTATTTAGTATTCCTGACGACTGGTTTGACAGAAAGGAAATCTCTCCCTCCCTCTCTCTCTCCCTCTCTCTCTCTCTCTCTCTCTCTATGTGGGTGAGTGCCTGTGTTGGTTTATATGTTTGTCCCTAGTCTATGCGTGTATTCTTCATCATGCGATCTTTCATATCTGTGACAAAAGATTTTCTGGGTGAATTCCATTGCAGAAGCAGAAAGTTTGTGGTTCTTTTGTCGAAACAAAGCTCGTGAAATTTTTTCGCGTATGATAAAGATATAAACAATATATATCGTGTTATGTGTATGCGCTGACCGTACCATTGATCTTTTTCCTCGTCCTGGTCTCTAGGGTTGGAGTTAGTCGGCAGCTTCCCAGCCGAGGTGAGCTCTCCGGCGGTGTTCCGGTGCGTGAAAGTGAGCTCCGTCGACGACCCCGATGAGCAGTTCGCGTATCAGACGGCTGTGAACATTGGAGGTCACGTCTTCAGAGGGATTCTGTATGATCATGGACCCGATCACCCCGGCTATTCCAATGTGGCTGCCGGAGACTCTTCCTCCGGTGGCGGTGGTGCTGGCGGTGGCGGTGGACTAGTTCAGCCTCTCGACCTCATAGCTGCTGCAGCCACCGCGGACGCATCCCCCATCACCAATGCCGAGAGTGCGCAAGTGTCGTCTGCGACGGCACCGTTCTTCGACACGTCTTCTTTGTACCCGCCTCCGCTCAGCACATACATGGCCGGTACGCAATTCTTCCCGCACCCAAGATCTTGACAAACATCACATTCGTTGCATTTTAACTCTTAGTCATAACCTTCTCCTCTCTTCTTTCACTCTCTCCCCTTCTCTCTCTCTCTCAACATGAACGGAGGCAAACTCTATGAGATAATGTTATTGCTGTCGCAGTAGTAGTGGTAGTAGTATGCTAGCTCTCATCATTTGACAAATCCATTTGAAAGAAGGGTAGAGAGAGAGAGAGAGAGAGAGAGAGAGAGAGAGAGAATGTGGAAGACATAGGTTTTAGTTACGATCTTTTGTTTTCTTCTCCTTCTTGGGAATCATTGAATCTGTGTACGAGATAACTTCAATTGTTTGTGCTCTCCCTCCATCGTCTTTTTGTTGTATTTGCTTTGGATTTTGTGGCCTTTCCATTCTTGGGTCGATCTTGATTACATGTTATGGGTTGGTTCTTGAAGTTCGGAACTCTTTGCATGCGCCTTTCTTCCCCTCGTTTACCGGTATGGTTGTCGATCTCACATGGGGAAAGAACATCTTTTTGTCATTGTGGAAGGGTATGGGTTGTCACCAAGATATTATTTTGCTTGTTGCCGGTTTCGAATGAATGTGATGGATCTTTCTTCGAAGTGACTCTCGTGTATCCCTCCGAAATTCAAAAAAGATTCAAATGCATTAAACTACTTACAATATACCGCGACATTTTCAAACCATTCTCAAGACCATTTCCCTGTTATTTCGTCTCGTGTTTCTTTTATTTCTTTTTCCCACGTTTATGGTCTTAGTTTATGTCTGGCCATGGATAGATGTTGCCGGTTCTTGCATGTAGGTCGTTTGCTTTACTTCGGTTCTCGATGCGCCTATAGAAAATGGGCAGGTTTTGTATTGTACTAACATGGCACGGAACAGAGAGTTTTGACCTAATCTGCAATCATAGTAGCAGCTTCCCTTCGACAAGGAAATTAGGCAAGACCACATGGAAAACTGCTCAATCCGATGTATGAACTGTTATCCAACACGAATGCTGGGACGAGCACTCGTACCAGGTTCTGGTTTCGCAATCCCTAGGAGAGAGAGAAAACAAAAAAAAAAACATAAACTATGTTTTAAATTGTTAGTTTATGGTTTTTTTTTTTTTTTTTTAGTACGTACGCTCTCTCTCCTTTTGATGATTTGATTTGCCTTAATACGAGGGCTGCTTCTTGAATACTGACACCTCGAGTTACTCCCTCCAATTTTTTTACTAATTGTCCTCATTATTGCTACTGTACGGGCGTTGATTATGCCAACTTGGTAATTCTATATGGATTACTTCTAAATGGCTCTATTCCACCAATTAAGTAAGGCCATGTTCTTGCCGGGGAAAAGAAAACAAGATCACACGGTACATGTCTTTTGAAAATCGATGTCAAAACACCCATTTATATTTTCGAGAATCGTGTTATAGGGGTGGATATTGGGACATTAATTTTTTTCCAGCATTAGGCCACTTATTGAGCATGCTTAAGTTAGAGCAGTACAACTTTTTAAATCATTCATTACATGTAATACAAGAGTGGTCTACACATTTAACATCTTGTATCTGACCAATAATTTTTGTAAATGCTTCTAGGACATTTGTTAACAAAGTTCTATTTGTAGAGAGACGCATCATCATGTCGATCCTTCAAAGTAGAAGGATCCATGATTTTTTCCTTTCAATGTTGTTAAGAAATGATTCAGACACATATACAAGGTCAAGGTGCATCTCAAAATATAAATTTTGTGGAGACCATGCTTGGCATCGATCGAGTCAGATGTTTTGTATCCTATCCAATGATTGGGATGGTCTTGTAGAAAGGATAGGGGGCAAGATATGATTGGCCTCTATTTTTTTTTTATTTTAAGAAAATTAAGTTAGAAAGACAAAGAAAATGCAAGGGCTAGGGATTGAGGAGGGAGAGGATTGCAGAGAGGATCACAATCACTATGGACATCGTCTGTCACCTCATCGATATCATCTTTCTCACGACAATGTCGACAACTAGGGTAACGAAGCCAGCGTCATTCTCCCGCTATAGTTATTTCCTCTCTCGGCTTTCTCCTTAAATTTGTCTTTCGAAGGAATATTGCCCTTTCTTTGTCATCCGCCGTCTCTCTATAGCCCTCCTCTCTTTCCCTCACCAATATCATCCGAGTCCGTATCTTGTGAAGTGTCGTTAACCATATAAAATCAAATACCAATTTGATAGTTTTAGTATCTCAAACCAAGCTGCGATGTCGATTTAATTGTCCAAACTTGCTCGCATGATGGCTAGGGTATACGTAAAGACAGATGATTCAAGGATTACTTTAAGTGTTTTTTTCTTACCGGATGACCTGGTAAATTTGCACATGATTTGTGAAGTATAATTACCTTAGCGTATCACATTAGCAATTTTTGTACAAGAGTTATGATTCTAAGGTTCTGGAGCCGACTTGCATAGTTTTTTGGCTCTGATAGCTCGGGTGGCTTTTAGTTGCAAATTTACAATTCTAAGATAATGACATTCTTAGCGACATTCTCTCGTAGGTTTATTGTCGTGAAAGAGGGAACAATGTGTAATTGCACGAATTTTGTAAAAATTCTAAAAACAGGATACATTCCCTACTCTCTTATCTTTGGGCGATATCGCTAGGGTTTCCTCTTCCATATTCTTCTTTCTATTTCATGTTGTGCTCACTTGGCGTAATACTTTGTTTTCACATACTAAACAAGCTTTAAAAAAATAAAAAATAAAGTTGAAATGGTAATCTTGATATCGGGAATAAAAATTAAAGAAAAGAGAAAATTCTAAAATCAAACGGTTCACAGATCTTCATCAGAAAACAGAAACGCTGTGGAAAATAAAACATTAGACCAAACGAAAGTTTCTTTGACCAATGAATTGATGTAGAATAATACAGGTGTCATCATGTGCAAGACTCATGCCTATCTAGGGTAACTAGGGTGTACCTTGGAGGATAATGTCTTGATGTGACAATGCAATTGCCAGGAGTACAAATAATTCTCGTTGAGACTGGAACTTCCAGAAGTTCTGGTAGGTTTATGGCTCAGATTGAAACAATAGTTTGCATATATTTCAATGAAGGACCACCTATCAATATAGGTTGGTGGAGTATGATAATTTGTGCACAATTATGCAGAACTCGTTCGGGAAGGTCCCATGCAGTCGATAAATGCCTGCTTTTATGCTATGTGTAGCCACCGCCCTTAACCCCAAGTAGACTTCTAGCAGTAAACTGTCAAGTTTATTAGGTACAGAAGAGACCCTACATTTTTCAGAGAGAGAGAGAGAGAGACTCTATGGTTGTGTGCTCAGCTGTTCCATGATAAATCGTAGAGATTAATGTCTTTTTACCCTTTCCGACCCCCAAAAAAAAGTCTTTTTACCCTCTCTTTTTTAATGTAAATAAGACTGGTGCTTGAGAGGAAGGTTGAGATGACGATATGAGTGAGGCGAGACATCATGTCCGCCTGCTAGCTTAGATGTGCATGCATGGCTTCAATTGATTCAATGGATTGCAACTTTGACGTGACTCGAATTTGGTGGCCTTCAAATCGGTTCTAACAATCAAAAGCACTTCAAATTCATAACCTCTTTTGGGGGCTCAAAATCGACGGAAAATCATGTTTTAATAGTTTTACCATAATTATCTTCTTCTTTTTTGTGGCCACAATTATCTAAGTGGGAAGTTGGTCTTTTGAGGGATAATTATAATTAAAAAATAAGATATTAAATTTATTGTGTGGATATCAATTTAATTTTAAAATTTTTAATTTAGCAAATTTAGTTATAATCTTTTAACAATTTACCAATGTAATCATCCTTTGAGCTAATTTTGATCATAAATCACTAACATAAACAGAGATTGTTTTACGAGACGTGATTAATGCTAATCTAGATAATTTTTACATTTTTTTATAATAATTTTTCTGAAATTTTTTCCATTTTTTCTTTTTTGTCCTTCGTTTCTTTCCTTTTTCATTTTTTCTTGTTTCTCTCCATCGGTCCATGGCCTTAGTGACCATTGACAACACTGCAGGCTGCAACGCCCTCATCAAATAATGGCAAAGGCATCACTATGGTCGGCAAGGGCTTCAAGTGAGAGCCATGACACCCTTGCCCAATGCCTACAAGGGTTGCCAGCCCAAAGTGAAAAAAAAAAAAAGAAAAAAAATTATATAAAACTACAAAAATAGTCCGCATCAGTAATTTCCAATCGGAATTGGTTGGAATGACATTGATAAATCCTCCAAAAGTTTATGATGAAATTAGCTAAATTAAAATTTAGAATTGAACTAATTATTGTAAAATAATTTTGAAACTTTTTTAGTGAGTTTCCAGGTCTTTTGATCTTAGTCAACCTTAAGCCATTCGTTTGCATAAATTTAATTGGGGGTACAGTAAAATAATTAAGCATAACCTAAGTGAGTGCAGGCTTGTAGACCCCCTAAAAATAAATATTTATTATTTAATTCATGTTCTAACATTAAAAGTTTAATGAGAGGAAGATGAGCGATTTCGAGAATATAATCTGATTATGCTAGCTCAAATAATCCCCAGGATCGAATTGAGAACTATACGTACTGTACATACGTATCTAAGTACAGTTAGTGCACTGTTTTCGAACCTATCCTTGAGAATCCAACCCTAGACGCAAGAGAGCTCCTCTCTCAATAAACCCACTTGGCCAGTTCACAGAAAAAGAGTTAGTCCTATTTACAAATTAAAATTAAGCTGCAACGTGTAGACCAGCATGACACTCTTAAATCGACAATGACCGTGCGAGCTTGTGCCTGGCAATCAATTGAGGATATTGAGAGTGTGTAGGAGATTTCATGTTAGTTTCATCAATGCTTGCAACCAATGGACTAGTCCCTGCATAATTGGTTTTAGCTGTAGTAGTCGAATATAGAGTTGTGTTCTACTCCAATTCGGCTCTTGATTGATCAATATTTATCACACTAACATCATCTAGGCATGAGTTCACCTTAGAAAAAGCAGAACCCCAGAAAAAAAACCCTAGCCATCCTTCATCACCAAGCCACTCTCCCTCTATCTTCCCTTTCCCTCTCCACTCCTCCCTCCCTGCTTCTCCCATCTGCAGCACCACCCTTTGCCCGTGAATTGCTGGTGCCGACACCTCCGATTGCTTTGCCCCGCCAGATCAACTTCTAATTGTCACTGCCACTCTACCTCTGTGCAAGAATCATCTCTCGCTCTCACTGAGGGGGTGAGCAAAAGAATCGGGAACTACCCAAAACCAGACCAAATCAACCAATTCCAGACAATTCCCATAGGGATCAATCCGGTTCTTGATTCCAATAAATTGGAACCGGTGAGTACTAGTCCAGTTCCCAGTTCAAAGTGTGGAATTGCCCACCCGCATTGAACTGATACATACATATTCAATTTTTATGTTAAAAATTTTAAAAGCCCTAATATGGCAATATTGCTTAGTGAGCAACGCTCACAAACACCTCATCTTGCTCCCTCTTTCACAAATCCTCTCAAATCTCAACTCAGTCGCTCTCTACGGTGGGGATCAGGGAGTTTTGGAAGGCATAGCTAGTTCCATGGGCCCACTTGGAAACCAGACCTCGAGTGGGTCCATAGGACCCAATTTGTAAAACTAGCCCTATGTGGGTGGTTCTTGGTTCTAGAGTGGGAACCAACTCACCATGAAACAAATCAATCCCTTTCTATATGGTGGGTTCCCTCGTTGATCTGGAATCTGGGTAGAGACGTTTGTTGATTGGTTGTGGTCCTCATCCAAATTAAGGGCCTTTGTGAATCTTGGTCATTGCCGCCTAGATTGATGTGGGTCTACCCAAATCTATCCAAGTATGGATAGACCAACGAATGAGGAGCTAGTTACAAGGAAATTTCAAAAACATGACACTTAATTATACTCGTGGGAATTTGTTCCCCTAATGTTTGATAGATCAATAAGTCCCTTATAGCAATATCGAGACATGGTTATATCTTGAAGCTCATTGCTTAGTATCGAGTTTCGGTGCTCTTGTCCATCTTCAAATACAAAACTTTTGATTGTTTGATAAATTTCATGATGATTTTCCCCAACAATCATATTTGATAACGAAACCTTAAATTGACTAAACAAGCACTTGATCAACCAAATGTCAATATTCATCAATTGGGGGGGGGGGGAGAGAAGCAACTTACAAATTAGTGGCGCATCTTATTGGGTGTGTGCACATGTTGGACTGAAGATCTAAAACTTGGTGGATGCATAAATTTCACCTATTATAGCAAGACAATATTTCGAATTATCTCCAAGACGTTATTTACGAAAATTCCAAAAGGTAACAATTTGGTATATTTCAATGTCTTTTTTGTGCGCGAAGGACACTCCAATAAATCGCCCAGAAGACTTCAATTGTCCCACAAAAAAGAATATAATCTGGAACATTCATCATTACCTCTTATTTCCAAGACAAAAAGTAGTGAAAGCAATTTGAATTGTTACCCATACGATGTTGATGTGCACGGGCGAGGACGAAACCACTTGCAAAGGAGATGTTTTTGGAGGCATCATGTGCACGTGACTCAGTGCACTCGATCCTTCAGACGTGACTCGGTGCACTCGATCCTTCAATCATGTATATCTCACATTAAATTCATTGTCATAAAGAGTTCAAATGTATTGAGCTCACATGTATCAAAATTACTTAATATTTTTCTTTTGCAATGACATCAGTCCCATTTGTTTTGGTTTAAGTTATGTTTCGAATATAATATCTACAAATTAAGATTACACACATAATAATGAAAAAGGAAAAAAACAGTAAATTGAGTGAAAAACAGCTTTTCTAAATGCAGTTTTTTTTTTTTTTGCCGGTTCTTTTCTAAAAGCAGTTAGTCGTAAAATATGTGCAATGGGTACACTATTTTAATGAATTGATAAGCCATTCGTTGTTTATGAGGGATTGTATTCTTTCTCTGGCGGTAAAAAGAAATTAAATTTTACAGAAGATTGCTGCCGGTAGATTTGTCATTTGAGTGTAACCGTGATCAACTACCATATTCTACTAATGTCATTCCATTATGGACTGGAGATAAAATAAAAAATAAAAAGGACAAAGAAATACAAGCACTTCCTTTAAAAAAAAATTCTACCTATTATTGACAAAATGAATTTATTAAAAATTTAGAGTAAAGAGTAACCATTTTATGTATAAATGATTGCTAACTCACGATGGGTTGAGATATTAATTAATTTACCTTATTTTCAGTGCATGTCTATAAGTTAAAGCAATTAAATTAAATTTGATCGGTTGGATGAGAATAACGTCAAATCAGTGTATCGTATGATATAAGTGTTGTGTAGTAAAACTTTAAGTAGGGTTAGGGCTTGGGTTAGGAATTAGGATTAGAGCTAGGGTTAGAGTGGGGTCATTGCTTTAACCATTAAAGCTGGCATGTCCCAATAATACCATCGAGCAGCTAATTCTACAAGTTTCTCAAGAGCCCTTTGACATTTCCAAACCCAGCATCCCAAGTTCTGCTTATACGTGTATATATGCTATGCAAATACTTGCTTCAACTGGATTAGATATATAGATGCAGTGTATGCATACGTATACTTGGAAAATACCTGAAAATCACTTGAATGAGCTGCGTATTCTGAAGGAAAGCCGAACGCAGTTGTGTATGCAATTGGACTTGTGTAGCTGCTTCATACCGTTCATCGATGGCTTCCGAGATGAAGAGTTTCGGAGATCAAAAGATTATATGTGATCGCCACTAAAGACGGTGGACAAGAAAAGAGGGGAAAAGATCTGAGAATCTTTTGTTCGTATTGATGAACTTCTGTCCTATTGTTTTGTTCTGATTATGTTAATGGATATGCTCACTCTTGATCTTCTTTACGGGTCGCGTGATCAATAATAGTAATTCTCGCAGTGGCCGCAGCGCAGTACCCATTCCTGCAAGTCTCTTTCTTCCCACGCAGCAAATGAACCAGAAGAGGAATAATTGGAAAAAGGAAAAGAGAAAGTGCTGAGAGAATCAACGATGGCAATTGGAAGCAATATTGCTTTCAGTAATAGACAAACAGAACACGTCTCCTGGTATGAAAGTCATTACTATAACCAGCTCATGTTGCTAATGTCCACAAAGCTCACAGAAATTACAATACCATGACGAATTTCCAGATGCATACATCATTTTTATCTCATAATTTATTCCTTCTAATGAAAACAAAACACTATCATTTGTAAGTGAAACTCGAGTATACATGGGTCGACATCAACAACACGTGTGAATTTCTTATCCAAGGATTATAGAGCCATCCAACCACGCGTTGCGAATATGCGCCTTGAGCGGGTGCATAATTTGGGTCAGCACACCTATTTCTTCATTTATTGCTTCTAGCATCGAATCTTGTAGGTATCTAGTCTTAGGCAAATGCTTGGCTACACATCCATTCTAAGGTAAACCAAGTCAATCGTAATTATTGATCATGTAAATCCCATGCAGGTCTCACAAAATTCGATAGTTACGATTGAATCCATTCCATGGTCCATGATTCGTGGCCTTGTAAATCAAAATATCCCCATGTCGACCTAGCAGAGGTCCAATCAGCAGGGTCGATCATGCCAAGTCTTTCAGCTTTGGGTTGCCAAACGCTTCAACCCGAGTCGGGTCACGGTCGGGCTAAAGAGCTCGAGACAGCGCTCCAGAAAAGACAAAAAACGGTCGGGCTTCAATCAATTGTAGTGAAATTCGTCGAGCGCCAGAAAGCTCGTACGAGAGAACTAATAATATAGCTAGTGGCTCTAGGGTTTTATTTCTCTTTTGTATTATGGGGGTTTGTATAATGAAAGGAAACAGAGAAAGCATGGCATCTTCAGCTGGAGGCAGTAGGGTGAGGCCAATAATGCAGAGTTGTAGTATAGGTATCTTCAGTACCACCACCACTCCTCCACCCCCCTCATGGATAATAATGCAGGTAAAATTTTCCTTTCCTCTTTTCTCTTTTGTGCGCGTTTTCCTTACTGTGGTCCCGAATATGCTCGAGCTAACTGCCGTCTGAAAGAGTACGCGATGCCTTGGATCTCTTCTTGCTGTCAACTGGGGCAACACGAGCAGAAAGGAGTAGAGAGAACGCAAGAAGGCCCCTCGTCCTGTGTGTATGCAAAGAGCCGTCGTCCCGTAAATTCTGTGTCCTAGCAATGGGAGACCGCATCGTTCTGGAGAGACTGCGATGCTTCTTGCACTGTCCTTTGTGCTCTGCGTATGTACGCGTCAGTGCTCCGGCGGGGAGAAAAGAGGGCTCGTTTGTCGGCGTCTCTCCTTGCGGTAGGGTCGACTGTCTCCTGTCGGAGAGCGGGGCGATATATGGGATTTGTGCATTTTGGGAATGCGCCTATGGTCGCTGTTTTGCAGTGTTCTTCAAAGCTGCAAAGCTGGTGAGGTTTGCAGGCCTTCGCCTAGTAGACAGAGGCCACAACGAAAATCGAGAAAAATATTTAAAAATTATAAAATTTGTCTATGTCGACACAGATCATGTGATGTAAGATAATCGCCAATCATACCACGTAAAATGATAGAGTCTGTGTTAATAATTTCATGGCAAAATTGATCAGATGGACTATATGGCAAATCGTTAAAAGGTTTAGGACTCAATTGAGAATTGAAATATTTTGGACTGAACTAACGTGAGTGCAATGGGTTTAAAAAAAAATTATTCTTTTATTCGTGATAATGATTGTTCTTAAATTCACCAACTATATTATTTTAGGAGTACTTAGTACTTCCGCACTTCTATTAGTTCAAGAACTATAATATTTTTGTCAAGATTATTTAGCATTTTCGCTCGGCGTCCTTTTGAGTCGAGGTTGGAATTCTTGTCGAGACCTAATTTTATAAGAAAGTATGGTGCCAATTCATATATCAAACGGAAGAGTGCCACAACATATTTATCACAAAGGGTGCAAATAATAGCCATTATTTACTCTATTTTTTTTTTTTTTTTTGTTCTTACGAACAATCGGAATAGAAATCCGTTTGGTAATGCAATTTCATTTGTTTATTTTCAGGATAAATTTTGTGTCTAAAAATAGGTTTACAACAAAAATAAGAATTGTTCTCATCGGTCAATCCCTCTCTCTCGCATGCGTTCTTCCATCAGACCCCCCAGATTGGTCCCTACTTCCTCTAGCAGCGATTACTACAACTCCACCTCCTTCACCAATCTCTCCGCCAACACCCATATTGGGAGGTACGGACCTCTGGAGTACCAAAAGTTGCCACGGAGGGATACTTAAGTGTCAAAAGTTACAAAAGGTACACTTAAAGTGCCAAAATTGGAGCAAAAGGGATCACTTAAGTACCAACGGCGAAAAATTCCGACCAAATTGCCACGTGTCCATTTTTCAACGACTTCATTTCTTGACGGAGCATTTTTTTCAAAATAAAAAATCCACGTGGCAATTTTTTTAAAAAAATTGTCCACGTCAGATTTTTAAAAATTAAAATCGATTTTATTAAAAAAAAACAGCTCTTGCCGATCCCCTCCTCCCCTTTTTTTTTTTAAATAAAATAGATTTTATAATAATATATTTGTAATTATTTAATTAATAATTTTTAAATCCATGTCAGCCAAAACGACGTCGTTTTGGCTGATTTTTTGCCGGTCGGTTCCCGACGAGCCACGTATGCAAGAAAATTAATAAAAAATTGCCTCGTAGGATTTCCGGCCAAGGTTCCAGCGACTTGGTACTTAAGTGATCCATTTTTTTTTTAAAGTGGCACTTAAGTGTACATTTTGTAACTTTTGGCACTTAAGTGTCCTTCCGTGCCAACTTTTGGCACTCCTGTTGTACTTATGCTCCCGTATTGGCATCGGCACCAGCACATCCTCCCTCTCCAGCAGCACCTCCCTCTCCGGCTTCCATCACTCCCTCCGGAACAATCTCGTCTAAAGGTCTACAAAAGAATCAAAAACTGCCCGGATCGCTTGAAACCGGACTAGAACTGACAGTTCTCAAGACAGCTGGTCCAATTCTTGATTCCAATTTATTGGAACCACCGGTCCAATTCTTGGTTCTTGATGTGGAACCACCCACCCACCCATCCAGACCAAACCAATAATATATAAATATATATTTAATTTTTAAGAAAAATTTTCGATCAAAAAAAAAAATTTAAAATGAAAACCCTAAATTCCCTAATCTGAAACTCAACACCCATTAACTCAATGTTTGTCTCATCTTACTCTCACCCCGTTTGAGTCCTTTTTATCTTTCACTCAAGGCATCCACTCTCAAGCTCAACACCCATCAACTTACGGCCTTGACTCTCAACTTTTAATATCAGTCCAATCCTTTTATTAATCTTGAAATTAAGAATAGGGATGTTGTTTAATTTTTGTACTTTGGCTTGCTGGAAAATGTAGCATTGGATGCGTGAAGCTTGCTGAAACTGATTTCATGGACCCATCCGAAAACTGGATCGATCGAGTCGATCGGTGTGTTCACTTGCCGGACGACCGGAGGGTGGTTGGGCTGCTCGCCCAGGCATCCTCGATGCGGTTGCCGGTTTGCTTCAGCACGGAAAGGAACAGCGACGCCTGGATCACCGTTCGGGCTTCTTCTCGCCATGGCAGCTATCTTCTCTACATGCAGAGCTTCTGAAGAGATGTGTTTAACGTGATTTGAACTTTCCTAAGTTGAATAGGAGTCTTTCTGAAATATTTCCTGAAATAAATCCTTTGGTAAGAAAGTAAATTCCGTGCTTGTCTGATGTTATCTCCAGTTATCAGATTTTGCGCGTTACTGGATTTTTTCTTTTTCTTTTTTCAGAAATCGAGATAAACAGAGGGGGAAGTGGATTTTCTTGTTTTTAAAAAAATTGATTTGCATCGATTTAAGTGTGAATTTTGAAGTCAATGCTGAATTTTATTTTCGACGAGGGAAATAAAAGGCCGGCGTGTTATGTACGAAATTTGAAAATTTTGTCTAGTTACGTAAAGGATGAGTTTCCTCTCTCTTGGTTCGACAACACATGAACTAAGAAGGCCTTTGAATTTAATTACATTAAGAAGATTACTATAGGCCTAATATCCCAAAAAACTCCAACTTTAACTTTTATCTCAATTTTACCTTCTATCTATTGAAAAAAAAAATCTTCAATTTTAAATCAAGTCCCAGTTCTCAAGTGGGAACCACTCACCCGAACCACACTCACCCCTTATCTTGTCATCTACGACTTCTCCAAGCTCCATTCTACCAACAATAACTTCCTCACAAGCCCCGCTACTCCTCATCCTCCTCCTCCTCCTCCTAGCGTTGCTCCCTCCACGACAAGGACGTTGTCATCTTTGAGCGCAAATTCAAGCGCAAGATCAACATGGACCGCCTCAAGGACCTTTTTGGGATGATCATCTTGTGTTCGAGTGCTTGATATTTATTTTACTCTATTATATCGATTCCTATTAAATTTACACGAGAGGATATTATTTTATTCCACTGTGTTAATTCAATATTGTTCGAATTATTACCATTCTCCCATCAATATGTTGGAGCCGCCTACTCAGAATCTCGAAGCCGCTCAGCGCCTCCTTCTCCAGTGACAACATCTTCTTGGTCTATGAGTTTGTAGACGACGCCAGCCTCTCCAATTGCCTGCGGACCCTTAAATGCCCAATTTCACAGTCTTGAATGTCAAGGATATTGACTGCCGCCGACATCGCACGCGGCCTCCATTACATCCATAATAACATCGCCCTCAACATGATCCTTGTCCACAACAACATCAAGAACAGCAGCATTATGGTGAAGGAGTCGTCATTCAAAGCCAAGATCTGCCACCTTGGGACAGCCCAGCTGTGCGGCGACACAAATGAGAACGACGTTTATCGGGAGAGGGTAGGTCGGGTAGAGGGCAGCGATGAGATTAGGGAGGAGGGGTTCGGAAAATTTACGTTGTGATCGAATGAACTTTTGTTCCATAAACCAAAATTTTATGTCGTAATCAAACATAATTAGATATTTAGAAACTCGTCCGGGGAATAGAAACAGAAAGATTTACTTCTATTCAAAAATCATTCCTATAAACAAAGTAATTATCATTGGCGCCATAAAGCATTGACTACAAACGCGGTTCAAGCATGTTCCAATGGGATGCATGTCCAAATTATTAAGCACAAGAAATACATTTTGCGCTCTCTTGCGATTTATGTTTCCAGTAGAGACGATGGCACTCGATTGCAACACCCTACTAGGACCGAGTCACGAGCTCAAACCTTCGCACGCTGCCTCCCCGTCAACCGGGGCTCCCCTTATTTTAATGTCCGGTTCCCGACATCTATAGGCGCGATGCGGCATATATTATACAGGGCTAGTCAATGGACGTGCAATAGGATAAAGTTACAGACATTATTAGCTAGAGAAGCGCGTTTCAGAATCTAGAATAGGATAAAGGGGGGTGAAAACGAGCAAAAAAAGGCTTCGATGTCCGAATCTTTTGGTCCAGAATCCAATGAGAAAAGGCCCGGGTAAGAATAACGCGTGGAGAATGCTCCTCCTCCTCCTCCTATATTCACCCCCATCTAGTAGCGGTCAAAAAGAAGAAATTTCTTTGCGTTTCTCAAGGTTACAGCCTTTCTTCTTTTCTTTTCTTTTCTTTTTATTTTTTTTTAATGACCCGCTAGTCACCCACTAATCTCAATCTCTCTCTCTCCTTAGTTATATTCTGGGAGTTGGAATCCCGATGGGGGAGGAAGAATTCTGGCCTCGTCGATCTTGGAGCGAGAGCGAGATCTTGACAGATCCGTGACAGATCAAGAAATGACGAAAACGAAACGCTTAATTTAAGGGTCGTTACATGATTGTTGCCGGAGTTTAATATTAGGGCGTCGGGCGTTGAATGGAAAACGTTGTTTCCACTGTCAGTACTCGATTTTTGGGGACGTTGCATGTGGCCCGGTGACCTAATCCACTAATGGCTTTACTTTTGAAAAGAAAAGAAAAAGATTCAACCATTTGCTGAGCGATGCATGAGGGGAATCGCCCGTGTCGCCATTCGCCAGTGAAATCAAAGCTAAGAGTGGCTTTTTGGCCTCGAGAAAATGTAGGTTCAGTGGCTCCAAGCAGAAACGGTTCCCCCCCCCAAAAAGTAGCTGCAACAGTCTAATTTTGCTTTCAAAAATTAGTCCTGCTTTTCATCGGAGCGAACCCAGTACTAAACAACGCGACCAATTCGTTCGCACCAAACATATAAATTGGTAGGCCTCGATCGAGGGTCTTTTCCCTCAGATATATTCTTGTGGTGCAAATGATTGTTCATGAAAACTGGTCGTATTTGCGCTCTAAGCTTATTGAAATCATGATTCGCATGAGACCTTTTTGCAGCAAACTGAATTAAGCGTGAATGTAGGATTTTTTGGGCAGTCATGCCGTCACTGAAGACGCAAAATCAGGACTTTTAGCGGTGACAAAATAGAGAGAGGAAGAAGAAGAAGAAAGGAGGCAAGCCTCCATTTAAAGTCGTTCGAACTTGACACGATTCTGTTGAACATCTAACGCTGCATGTATGCAGCAAGCCCATTCCTTTTATTGAAAAAAGAAAGAAAGAAATAAGATCATAATACTGCAATTGCCCAAAAAAAGGATACCGCTACAAAATATAATGATACGTTCTAAATACACTTAACTATATAATGATACGTTCTGGATACACTCAACCATGGGTTGTACTTACAAACAAAAGGAGTACCTAAATTCACCATCAAATTGAGCCATAAAATCATTTTTCTCGCAAAAAGAAAATACCGGGTGAACTCTTCCTCGGGGGAGAAAAATAACCCTCAAGGAGGTGACCAGTCCGATAACAATCTGCAGCAGCAGCTTTTGGCTCCTTATTTGCAATTAGAGGGGGGAAAAGTCACATTGGCAGAGGCAGCATGGTTTGCTTTTAATGTCTTGGAAGTATATTCGAACTTACTAAGCTCGGATATTACTGGTTGTTTCCCCAAAGCACCTACGTGAAAGTGCCCACAAAAGCAAAAGAAAAGGTGTGTGTAATCTAACTATGCCGACACGTACGGATAATATATTCAATGGAAAGGAGGGGGAAAGGCGCGCAAACATGTGCCAGTTCTATGAACCTACATGCACATGCTTCGCAAGAAATGGAACTAGCCAAGGAAAGACTAAATAAGGTTTAAATCATTGATACGAGAGCAAGGACACCCCTTTGAAACACAAAAGCAAGGAGTGGAAAATCATTGAGATTTACAACAATGGCCTCATACATGCGAGATTCCAAGTCTAGCTAACTTTTTACACATGGGAATTGGCAAATGTATTGCACCAAATTTCCAAACACCAAACGTACCAGCCGACTCTGTTCGGAGCACTCCCAATACCTAGACTTTTCGAGCATGCTCTTGCAATAGCTTTTGTTTCCTTTGAGTCTCTATATATGAAGAAAGAGTGGCACATTTCCTCCGAGTTTCCTCCAACTCTTTCTCCACCTTCTGTATCTGCTCCAAGTGAACACAAACAAGTATAAATTGCGTATTGCAACAGGATTTTTTCCAACTACCTAGTCACACTGCATGAGCATACTATGGATGCACCAAAAAAAAAAAAAACCTACCATCTCTAGCAGCTCAGTCTCTTTCTGCTTGTGTCCCTGAAGCCTGCAAAAAAGCATTTATATCAAGAATGTATCAAGAATGCAACTATCAAGACTGCTAGAGGAATCATCTGATTTTAGTGTTCAAGCCTAGAGGTGGGTTGGAATAAAGGAAATATTTTGGACACATTGAAAACAACGTGGCAAAATCACTTATTACAGCTTTAGAATCATTTAGTGGTGAACTAAGTATAAAGGCTACAATTGGTTGCCTGGATATAGAGCCCCAATTGGACCTACTTGCTCCATCCAGAGTCTAGTGATGTCTCCTAATGATATATACCTGGCTAGCCCAATATATACCTGGTTGGGCAGGATAAACCCAAATAGAATTTCTCCCATAAAAACCACATTTTAAGTCTAACTTCATATTATCATGTTTTTAGATTGTAGAGTATATGATCTTAGACTTTTACGATTTGATACTCGAGACTCTGTACATTTTCTAATTGGAATTCTAGCGCACATAGGTTTCAAACAAACAAATGTGGTCGGCAATTTACGGTGATCTATCACATAGTTATTGTGAGAAATTTGTTTCTTCAAAAAAACTGTGGTGGGATTGCTGGTGTTTTATGGGTAACCGATTACTTCAGTGAGGTAGGTTTGGGATTTAACATTAAAACCTTTGACAGGTTTGGAAGATAATGAAGAACTATTGTGATGGGTTATGGGACTAGGTAATTCATCGCAAACCTTTGTTCCAAACCCACTCCACTTCCATCCCTAGGGCTCAACTTTCTTTAGAGAGAACCTCAAATGATTGTGTCTTCTAATACAATATGATATCTCCAAGGTCCTATCAACGGTGCATCAAACACTCTGGATAATAGATGTTTATGTTTCATGTTATAACTGGCCATTTACCAAGGAAAATATAAAAGAACAAAAATCTCAACCCATTATATCCTAGCCAGTCATATAACCTAACCAAGAGTTAGTATATCCAATCAAGATATGAAAGGGATTAATTTTGCATTAGTGGTCAGAATTTTCATCTAAACCTCACTTGATCTACTTCATAGCAACAAACAGATGTCTGCAGATATTGAATGTGCATGTCAATACTCACAATGGGACAGACTCTCATGTTCTTTACCAACCGAATTTCCACCTACTATTTAAACTCAGGTTAAACATAGCCACTTTACCTCATAAAGAGTTGTAAATTCTCATCACGGATCTGATCTAAGGACATCGACTCAATACCATTGGTTGATGCATTGTCTGAACCCTGCAATGTGCATATCAGACCATCAAGAAAATATAGTTCAGCGACTTCAAGATGAAAGCAACACGTCCATCATAATATCCACAGCGACGAAGAGTGGAAATCTACTCGCTGTCTAGTTAAACTTACATGAGAAAGGTAAAGATTGGAATGGACAATTGCAGAGTAACTTTGATTACAAAGGCAAACATGTGAACAAGTGAATTACGAACACAAATGCTTGAGAGAATTACACTCCTCAATCTACAGAGGCAATCTAAATTTATCGCCAATCACCATCATGCAATTGAAGGGTGCTTACTTCCCACTGTTAATACTAGAATTAGTATTAAATCTCTATCATTTCAAATAATTGAACAAATACAACAGCAATAGATCTAGAAGGTGAATCGAGTGGCATTCAGAGGAAACCAAATCAAACATTTAGGTGCTTACTTCCCACTATTAATACTATAATTAGCATTAAATCTCTATCATTTAAAATAATTTAACAATTACAACAGCAATAGATCTAGAAGGTGAATCAAGTGGCATTTAGAGGAAAGCAAATCAAACATTTAGCAAGAAAGATAACGTGGAGTACTTTCAAAAGAAGTTAGTTTGATGGATGGTCTCTCCATAATGATTTTTCAAATCATATCGTCTTTTCTAATTCCTAAGGTATCAGAATCAACTCTTCCAACCCATTTTGACAGGTGAAGTTAAAAGTGACTGGAAATTGTTAGATTTGCTCAAACAACTCGAATTAGCATGCCTTCATATATCAAAATAGCTATAACACCATTTATGTCTAAGCCCGCCCCACCCCCCAACCCCCCAAAAAAAAAAAAAAAAAGCCGTCCGTAACATCAATAGCCATACCACCTTTCACACTTTCTGATCCCATATTATATATCCAGAAAGATATCATATTAGCTACAACCATTTCTGCATCTGGATTCTCCAGATAAATTTACAGATAGAAATTTTTTTGATTGGAGAATTTTCAATTTATGCGTTAGAAAGATCACTGCTGTCAGGATCGCAAGAGGTTTCCAACTTTATGAACTGTAGTTACATTAAATATCTATTGAGAACTTCCAAAGGCAGACAAAAGATATCATTACATATGCAGACCATGTAAGAATTTCTCACAGAAAATAATGACCACTACCATGTCCAATTTATGTCTTATAAGACACCACAATGCAAGCATTTCACAAAGTAATAATCAAGGCATTCTCAGAAAAGCAGTCTAACCATGACATCATGTTTAAATTGGCAATGGGACTTCAATTGCAAATCCATACCAAGTTGTGAGAATGGATAGGTGTGTAACTACACCGCCCACATTATGCATTGAAAGCGGAAAAGCAATTAATTCACCATGCCTATGACAATTTCCTCAATATATGCAATTACTTCAACCTATTAGTCCATTACTAATTTTAGTTTTAATAACATTATAGAGTAATATAACAGAGAAGGGAATTCAGACATTGCCAAACAGCATATGTGCAGGTATCAGACAACAAATCCATACATTTTGCTTACACCTATCCCGTAATAACTGGCACATAGTTAAATTCTTTTTGGAAAATCATCCAGTTTTGACAAATCTTATTTAAGGAAACATATATCTTTACCCCACTTACCATTGCAGAACCAGCAATGGGCTGATTAACAGGCAATTCTTTGCGATTATTTGATTGCCCATCAATGAAACCCTGCCTGACATTAGCAGCAAGGCTTACAGTTGATGGATTTAGTTGCACTCCTTCATAGACACTGGCTGAGTGATGACTTTCTCTGAATTGTTTCTGCACATTTGTTTCTACCCCTATGGGACTTACACCTCCCTTTTGCACCTTCTGCACCTTCAAACCAGGAGGCTGATAACCAATAAGGTGACAGTGGCCTTTCCTGTCTCAGAACAATCTCTACCAGGTCAAAACAACATGAACACTACTGACATTAGCTTGTCATTAGAAACGATGGCTACAATAACATGATATATAGACAATAAAATAAAGATGTTGATGCCAAAAACCACAAGAAGCACAATGCCAAAGCCAAACAGGCATAGATAGTAACGAATGAAGTAACCCATTGACCAGTCTAAATGGGGAAAAGAAGAAACTCATTTTCAGATACAGATCCATGAATTTTAATCCTATACAGAGTACCAAAAATTTTCTTTGATTCAGCTACATAACGAGCTTCACCTCCCTAAATAAGTGACAAAGAATGTTCCCTTATCACAAAGCATTTCAATGATGCTAGTGATGGTTTAAGTAGAGAAGCAAAAATACAAAAATGAAACAAATGTTTTCCAAACTACTGCAGGTAGAGATAGGATAGCCAAGAATTCTCCAGAGGCTTCCATAACCCGTGAAGTGAAGAGATAGACCAAATTTTTTGAGCAGTCACTCTGCAGCAAATTTTTTAACAATCATCCAAGATTCATTGAGAATTAGAAAATTGTAATTCCAGAAATATGCTCAAGAACACTGAGATTTTGTGGGACCACTACCAACTGTTCTCAAAGCTTAAGATATTACATGAAGGTGTGGTTTTTATTTAAATATTCTAATACTCTCTCTCTCTCTCATGCTTTAGTCTGGTCTTTTGCCTAGTACTAAGCATGGAAATTTAATTGGGGAGGCAAGGGGACCTGGAAAGGTTTGAACTTAGGACTTCCAACTCTAATACCATGTGAGATTTTGTGGGACAACCGCCAATTGTTCTAAAAGCTTAAGCTAATAGATGAAAGCGAGATTTATTAGTTAAATATTCTAACAAACACAAAATGGCAAGTGATAACCAACATGCCTTTCTTATCCACTACTTTCTGAGATTACATTAATCAGTCATCAATCAACCAATCATGGAACATTATTAACACACAATTGTCCACTCAAAGTGACCATAAGAAGAATAACTAACCAGTAATCAAAAAGTATCTGCTTCAGCTTAGCTTCCAGTCGGATGTATAATGATGACCTCTCGAAATCTTGCTTGTCATGTGCAGGCTCTATAAAATTTGCCTCTAAAACTCCTAAAATGTATCAAAAGAATCTGGTAAATAATAAATATTTCAACAAAAAATTTTGATGAAAACATATAGACAGTAAGCACAATACCAACAACGCCGTATCCCTTTGAAGTCCCATCTCTGGTGACTTTCCAGAAAGGCTGGAGAATGTAATGAAACTCAGATAGTACAGTGACCATAAGGAACAACTCATAATGAAATTAAAACAAATCAATTGCCTACCCTAATTATGCTAGCACATTTTTCTGAAGTCAGAATAAAAGACTCCTGAGATTTTTAGTGTTCTGTTTCTGAAAATGTTCAGTTACTTTAAAACTGTAAAAACATTGACAGATTGATCAAATGCAGTTTCATGTTAATATGCATTGTAGCAGGCACTAAAACCCAGGATAAAAAAGTGCACATATGTTGATCAAGTAATTGAAAGAGCATACCCGGATCAGGCGATTCTTATGGTACACATTAAATCCAGAAATTCCAATATCATCAACCTCTTGTATAAAGCCAATGGTCGTCTCCACAGCAACCTAAACCAAGAAAAAAGGCATTAAAGTACAATCCTTCCTTTAAAGCTTAGTATACTAAAACGAATTATGCTAATGCTTATAAAGATCCCTAAAACCCTTGAGGACATCCACAAACTTTTGCTGGAAACAATTGCCTCAACAAAGGCAGAAAATGTATCCTATTTGCACTCCGACATATGGAATCATGAAAATAGAGCATATTATCAGAAATCATATCTTCCATAGACTTGCTACATCAGACATTCAACTAATCATAACCATTAAACTAATTGACTGTGATTGACCTGGATGGGAACCAAAAAAATCCAGGTGAAGGGCACAAGCAAAGGAATCTTTGACAGTTTGTTGTGGTCAACTAAAAAGCATCATATAAGTATGTCAAAGAGGAAGAGAAAAGAGGGAAATGGGTAGAATTCATGGAATTACAAATTTGACATCGCGCATCAATGGAACACCTGCTCTATGATTATTGATAAATACCTGCACCACACCATGCACAATGATGACAGGTCTATGACTGTCAACATGATCAAGTGATCACCACCAGATACTGTGCCAACATGATAGGAATCAAACCCAAAGATGAAACTACAAGGTGCAGAAAATCACAGCAGTGTATGAGCAAACAAACTGCTGAAATAACAAGACACTGAGACAAATGGCAAGGAAATTTTTCGACCAAATAACATCAAAAGATTTTCTCATAAATCTCCTTCATGCTAAGTAAAACTCTGACAAATTCATGCATGAGTGATTCCAGCAACTCTGTGAAGAGGCCCTCCTCTACGTTCCGCCTTGCAACACTCCAGATCCAATAGGACAGCAAATGACATTTCAATCTTCAAAAGAGTTGTTATACACTTTTACCAAAATAAATTGACTCGACCTAGTACAAAGAAATTGGTAGCCCACTTGCTACTGTCAGAAGGAGCTCCAATGTGGTGTGGCAGCAAACTCTTGCACAACCAGAGCAGAAATAAAGATACAGCTGTTGGGCTCATATTGATTTTTTTAGCCACTTCTGGGAAAGAATTTAAGTCTGCTTTTGGCTCTCTACTTATAATAATTACTTATTCCTTTCCCTCCAATATTCGGATTTTCAACCAGAAGGGAAAATTAATTATTTGTTGAAACTATGAAAACTTGATTTCAAATGACCTTCATGTTGAGACATTTATGGAAAAAGTTGAGGTGTTCTTTAAGTCAAATTTCAATTGCTAAAAACATTAATTAAATAGAAAGAAAAGGCAAAAGTCGTACCAAACAAACTTCTTGGTAATTATAACAATCTAGCAACCACAAGCAGATTTATTTTCTCTTAGTTGCATCATGCTTCTTACCTCTTTTGATGCAGCTGCGCCATTGGGTTTATAAGATACGACCTTTGAGTATTTGAGGCTATCCACAATGTTATACTGGTCAACTGGTTTCCCCCTCAATAAAATCTTGAAGTTTGTAAATTTTCTGAGATATAGCATGGAAGCATATGCCTAAGGAGAAGAACTAGTTATTATGTATAATATAAATGAGGCATGAGAACAAATACAACATTTTTAAACAAGACAGAGAAGTTAGAAAGTCAAACACCAACCCTCAATGAATAGCGCAACCGGTAAGATATATGTGCTTGGATTGCAGCTGTCTTTTTGTTTATTCTTGTCGCGCTTCCCTGATTAGCTTCGTCTCTCAGCATGATATCCTATTTAAAGACTGTTAATGATTCATGAATTCATGTATTATTGCAAAAATAAACGAGGAAAAAAATGAGAAAAGAATATATCAAATATATGTCTACATGCTGATAGAAAACTGGCCAAGTTAGCACTACCAAGGTTCAGCAAAAATAACAGGCTCTGCAGGCAAGCTTTGAGTTTCTTTCTTTATCCTGTACATATTTTGGATTTGGAGAAGTTACAGGAACAGCAGAAACTCGTAGTAGCCGAAACTTATACATCGGTGAATGCCCTAGAAAATATCTTGGTCTTTGCAGCCCAACATTTAATGCCAACAGACAATTTGCCAGTGCATGCCTCAGAAAAGGGACCAACAGTCAAACTTCCTTTAAAAGTGCTCATTTCAAAATGTAAGCTTTTAAAAAGTTCACAATCAAATCCAATAGGCACAAGGGTTCTCTTGAAATATATAATAATGTGGAAATCTATAGTCCTACAAATTATCCAGCACAAAAAAGATATGAAAAATAAAACTTCACTGGTTGCTCAGAGGAACAGAGAAAGAGCCTGATGATTCCAATGGATTTGCGAAATTGAACACTTCTAAAATTTCATTCCAACAAAACTAGGCCAAAGAGATTGGTATTTGACAATATGGATACAGAACACATAAAGATACCACATGAAAAACATATTTCCCACTATACCTCTTCGTCGTCATCAAAACTCAATTCATATATGCCTTCATCGTTCAGCCACAAATTGTAAATAAGAACTTTGGTTCCGTGTGACCCAATATCCTCGAACTGGGAAAAGAAGATTCAATATTCAGGAACAGCCAGAGAGTAGTTGCAGCAAATTAGCTTTCACAGGAAACGCTTTAACTCAAAGTTAACAAAATTCTCCTCCTCTCAAAGAATTTCAAGGCACAAGGGTCAAAATTTACCAGCTGCATCGAACACATTCAAAAATATTGCAACCACATTTGATAATACAGGCTCTCAATGTAAAACTTATGAAGGATCTAAATTCCACTGTCAGACATTCAGTTCCCAGATTTTATCTCATCTCCCCTCACTTGATGCTGCATGCTATATAGAAAATGCTTTGACACTCAAAATTTATGCGGTCCTGAAAATGTATCTAAGACCTCCCTGTCATTGACATACACCAAAAGGACATTATTACATGGCCTTTTTTTTCCTACTCTTTAGCATAGAAATTATTAGTCAGAAAAGTACTAAGACACCATATCTTGCCTCCATAACCTTTCAGAATAAGCAAAGAAGACGAATATCCCATTTTCAGCACCTCAACCATATAGAGCTATTGCCAACTAAATACAATGAGATTAAAAGTGCAACAACAAGCTTGGTCTAGCTGCATGCAAGCCACTCGTTGCCTGAAAGCTACTTGAATTTTAAATTGTTTGTTACCAAGTTCGAGTAACTTGAGGATAGTCAACGTCAAGTTTCACATCACTTAACTCCAGTAACTCATAATCCTAGAAGGGCAGTGAATCTTTAATATGATTTAGAGAAAATAGTTTCCCTATGCAGAAAGAAACCATAACATTTTATGCTCTATTGGATTGTAATCACTCAAGAGTTTGAGCTCCACTTCTAGCAGTACACTTGATCGTCATGAAGCTGGTTCAAATAATTTAAACCCTTAAATGAGACTAAGAAACTAAATTTCTTGCCTTGATGAAGGAACAGCAGGGAGCAGGTAAAATTGCAAACATATAGCATTGGGAAGAAAGGAATAAAACAGAAAGCTAAACACAAAAGATAAACCTGTTGCATTAGGTCCTCCCTTGATGCAAAGGGAGACCATTCGAGGATAGTTTGCAAATTGGTAGACCAATCATCCTTTGAGCCATAGATTATCGGTTCAGTCCAGTTACCAGAGATATCAAAATCTATCTACAACATATGTAAAAACAAAACTGAATCAAAAGAAAAAATCAATTAACGACTATAATAAAAAGCATGTGATCATGATGAGAGTAACCACAATGATACTCATGTTTAGGACAACCATAGTTACCTATGTAGCATGAAGCTAATTGACAGTGAGCCTGCTTGTTTGTGCTTTTTAAAAGCAAAAGGCTTTTTCTATTTTTGCTTTCCCACCAGAATTTAACATATTATCCAAATTCCAAAAAATCACAAAACTATTATTTTCAAATCTACATGTCAACATTTGTATATTGCGAAACTTTCAGGTGTTTTAGCCTAAGAAAAACTGCAACAAGATCTAGATTAAGTAAAAAGTAAAATTCTATCCAGATAAGCTTGAAATCTCTCCAAAATTTTGCTTAAACCACACAGTCCCTCTGTAAGTCCACACATTTATAATAATGCTGAGTGGCAGTTGTAGCTAAGAGCCTACAATCAAAGCTGATTAGAAGTATTTCTTCTCACTTTCCACTGCACCAATCTCACGGCCACTCCTTGCACATTTCTCACACACCTCAGAATGGGCAACCAGAGCCATTTTCAACATTTAGCAACCATCTCGGGTACACGGCTTTACAAATTATCGCCAAAAGTTCCTGAAACCCATCTCTCAAATCATGAACAGCACAACTGCGCAAACAAAGCACTCCATCATCTCCATCTACAAGTCTGCTCTTCAAAGTTCCCTCTCAATGAAATAGAGAACAAACAGTACTAGAACACTTGCACTTCTACTCGGATTTGATTCTAGCATCTTCTCCTCAAACTCCCTCCCCCCCTCTCTTTCTTCCTCTACCCTCCTCTCTTGACTCGTGAGTAGACTCAAATTATCAGAAGGGTGAGGGTGGTTAATGGTTGGATATGTCAGAAAATTTTCACCTCCTTAAGTTCCCAAGTCTTTCCCCTATAGTTAGTCAAATTGAGGAGTCTACAGTTAGCGATTCCAACCTTGGAGTCCCCTCATTGCTACAGTACAAGTTAAGCACCAAGGACAGGTTTGAAATGCCAAAGCCACTTGCTATGATAAACTTGTGGGCCTATACATCATTTCATGTAAGACTGTGCGTGTGCCTGTTACACCGGAGCTAACCTTTGAAGAGGCCTACTTCAAGACACTCCTTGGAGAGAACATATATACGGATTTCATCCGCATTCAACTTTGCTTTCTACTAACAAAATGATAGAGCAATTAATCTCTTAAGTTGTAGGAACCTAACAAAGCTCCAAAAATCAGTGCCAATCTCTGCTGATTTTAATTGCTAAAATTCCAATGAAGCTTGAAGCATATTTCTAGTCTGATCTGGCAATTAACCTGAATCATAATGTTTCTGTTACACAGATAGATACAAAGTGCCAAGAGAGCAATACAGATGATGTGGCGGCAAGATAGGACTAATAACGACGAATAAGTAAATTCTCAGAGTGCAAACTTAGTATAGAACTTAAAAAATCACCATTGGAACAATAACATCATCCTGCCCAGTTGTCCTCAAAAAGGTGTATGATAGAAGCCCAATGCTTTGGGTAGCTCGGCTATAAGAACATTAAAGAAAATATTAGGTTCCAATACAAAACACTAGTAGATCTCGCACCAAGAACTGAGGAAGTAGAGAGAAGTCAACAATGAAAAATAGATTTCCAGGGCATGGACTAATCTATGCCTCAAAATGAATTCGAAATATATCACCTTTTATAGAAACCAAGCTGAGACCAAATTCATAAATGATTCAAGACTCCAGGACATATTCTTCATATATGAAGGAAAATATGCACAGATTCTTAGCAGTAGAAGTTCCTAACATCATGCAAATACAACTTAGATTCCTATGCATCATAGATGGAAAATGAAAAAAAAGCTGATTCTGGAAGTATCTTTCCAAGTGAAGCTACTGTTTAGCCATTCGATTTAATTATTAATGTACTCTAATAAGTTGAACTTGATGATCATTGAAGAGAAGCCTATCAATCTGCTAAGAAAAGGATATTATGTCACAAGCGAGTTGCCCCCTTTAGGAAGAGGTAAGATTAAGTCATTAATTAGAATTAGTTTTGTTTCCTATAGGCTTGTATCTATAGTTTGCAGATGCTAAGATTCCATTAATCAGCTTACAAGTCTGGAAGTGGTACAATACAAAATAAAAAGTGGCGGCATAATACATGAGCTCAAACTTTTGAAGAAGTTGGCCCTCGATCAACTTAGCAAAAGATTCTACCGAAGAGGGAAAAAGGCAATTGAATGAGGTCACAAGAGGAGATTAGACTTTATATATCAAACTACAAATTTGAAGTAAGATAAATAACAGTCCTTCAGAACGACAAAAGACACCAGAGCCAATATGGTTGAATATGTCATAACAACCTTCAGAGGAATTGCCCTACGGTTCCCAAGTTCTTAATACTGATGCATATAACATATTAATGTGAGCCCTGTAACATAGTTTGAGTGACTTTAACCAGTATTAATTCTACGGTTCCCAAGTTCTTAGCATTAATAGAATAGAATTAAAGACTTACATTATACACTGATGCATATAACATATTAATGTGAATGATGAAAAAATTTGAATCTACTATGAGAAGTGTTGTTTAGTAAATAATATATCAATTTAGACATTGGTGGTAATTATAGAAATGAAGATATAGATGTACTTGATAAAAAAAAAATCACATGGCACCAATAACTTACCAAAACAGAAAAATATATAGCAAAGAAAAGCATAACTTAGTATCAAATGACCACTATAAATGAACTCTAAAGCCTGTACAAACAGCACCCATTATTAAGAAAATAAGCATGCAAAGGATACAGCAAAGGAGCATCAATTACCCAGCACGAATAGCACGAGTAAAAACAATTACATCAGCACCCAGTCTCATTGTACTTGTCTTGAATCCATTTCCATCTGGAAATACATCCTCATAACCATGAGTGGGGAACACAATCATTATGTTCAAAAATATATGAAGCAATTTAAAAGGCATATGGTATGCAAGACTCTAAAAGGAAATCAGAAATATGCTAGAACAAGTAATGGGAAACATTCAAGGAATCAAACGGTTGCAAAATGAGAGGAGAGCGTCAGTTTGGTTCTTCTATGCACATTGTGAGTGATGAATGCTGGTAATAATTCATACTAGTTGCCTCTTCCTATATTCTAAGATGGAGATGAAGGCCACTGCTTTTGTGATGAATAGCTCAATAATCTCAGCCCATGGACAATACCTGTTTACTTTACAAGCACAGTTTCCTATGTCCCCAAAGAAAGGAGGGCAGAGGCGTGGCACGAATCTAGAGATCATTACAAAAGGAAGCGTAAAAGTAATTCATAGATCTCAACATAGTTGACCTTAGGAGCTAAAGATATATCATTCACTTCCCTAGTTTTAGATATTGGTAAGTCTACCTTAGACTGGACATATGCAAGCATTTCACTCATATAACTCGGTCAGAATTGCCAATAAGTGAACCTCAATGTTACTTCCATAATTGATCCAGAACATACTTCAGTGCAAAAGGACCAAAGAGCTGAATGAGCTTGAGGAATAATGAAATTAGAATTGAAGCAAAAGAAAAATCCTTCAGTTAGATCACCAGCTGGTAAAAGGTGAAAACATTTAATGTCAATTACATTGTCCTATTGTTGTGTTTGACTTCTTTGAAGAGTACCCCAAGCTCATGCATTTCCTGATACCATCTGGATCCATTCCACCTCCATCATCTGCATAGTTATGGCAAAATAATAACTTGAACATATCTGAAATGCATAGACCGCCATTTGAAGAGTAAAGTATGAAGTCCCATACCTTGAACCAGTAATGCCGGGGAGTTGTCCTTGGGGGTATCAATTTTGTCAACTTTCACTACTGTTGCCCCATTACGTATCTTAAAATGATATTGGAAACGCTCAATCAGTGCCAACCATTATTTGAAAAAACCAATCTCATATTGAAAATCCACAATTCTTTGTAAAACTACTCTTTATTTCCTCGATAAGATCTATAAGCATGCAAATCAAAATCAAATTAATCATTATGATCCAGTGAATGCCACATACAAAATTTCAAGAATAACTCCCAAGAAAGAATCTACTACCAAAGAAAGCCTTTAGACTGCAACAGCTAACAATATTGACATTTAAGAGCACTAAGAGAGCCAACGTTGATCAACAATATAGAATATCAAATGGTCCCAATCTCTTGGAACCTTCACTTTGATTCGCGATATTAGATAATTACACTATTTCCTCATATATTCATAATTCAGAACATTTTTTTCTTTTCATGATATACAAGCAATTTGCAACGCTGGAATTAATGTTCTCGATGATACTGTACAGAAGAGAATCAGAATCAACAAGATCGGACATCACTGTATCGGCTGTAATAATTGATCAAGCACTACCCTTCAAATTAATAAATAAGATGAGACTTAGGAATAAAGCCGAAAGGAAAAAGTAGTATAGTATCAAAACCAGAAAAGGCATAATCAGACTAAACCTGTAGGCAGCAGGCACTATATTTTAGAACAGTAAAGTCAACTAAAAATTAAAAAACACAAGCCCAACCACAAAGAAAAGGACTGAAAAAGTGCAGACAAGATGATCAGAAAAGGGCATACAGCAACATATATGCTTTCAACCAAAAAGATAAGCTGACATATGGAATGGAGCCAATAGGTAAAAGTAGTTCCAATTCGAAACCAGAAAGAGCATCTTTAGACTAAGCTTATTAACCCTACATTGCAGAACGTTTTAAGTCAAGTAGAAAATGACATTGGGCCAAGCCCAAAGAAAAAGACTAGAAAAGCACATTCAAGATAAATGAAGAAAAGGATTTCTGGAACAGTATAGATTCCTTTTGACCATAGAAAAAAAATCAGTTAAATTAAAATCCACACAGATCTTGCCGGTTAACTACCAAAACCCATCATTCATCAAAAAGAATCAACAAATTGTTTCGTAGCAACAAGAGCAAGGGATTGAATGAACTTCAAGTAAATGTAAGTTAAAAAAATTGAGGCAATGGTCAAACCATTGTTTTTTCACGATTTTTAGTTTTAGCGCACATGCTCTCTCCCTCTCTCCCCTGGCTATCTCCTTAAACTCATTTTTGACCTTTTTTGCCTATCTGCAAATGAATGTTTTGTCAACTTATGATGTGAAGTTAGCATTGTGGTGATAGGCCCAGCATTGTGGTAAGTATGACAAATGTACCAACACTTTTTAGAGCAACTCTTCTCATGTAATCCCTATTTATGCTGGTCATAAACTCACCAGAATAGCATCAGCAACCAGATCACAGGTAAATTAAAGACACATTCATCAATAAATGAAAAGCTGCCTAAGTATACTTTCGTTTTTCTCGACCAATGTTTAAAAGCCTATATTGGTTCAACTATGGGCAAATGCAATTTCAATATCATACTTAAAACAATACTTTTAGAATTCAGCAGTTTCAGATATGATTATAACCAGAAGAACAAACCAAAGGTTCCCCTCCTCCAGCTTTATGCTATCAAAAGATTTGTATTTAGCTCATTATAAGACACACTCATACACATATGAAGAATCACAAACTATTCCCTACACAAGAATTTCAAAGAGAGAATTCTTTCTTATACCTCATCTACAGCATTGTCCAGGAGCTCGGCAATTGCTGCAGAAAGGAGGAAAGAGAAGGTAAACTGATGAAGACTACATATATATTAAGAATTTCATCTGCACTAAAGAAGAAACAACAAATATAAATCTGTCCCCCCTCAAGATCAATCTCTCTTACTTCATAAACAAACCTCATGAAAATGAAAATAAGTATCACCTCTCTGGCAAATGTAAAATGAAATACTCACAAATCATAAAAAAGTTACATAGTGTACCAACACTAATCTGTACTCAAGCCATATTCTGCCCAATTGATATGGTGCAAGCTATAGAATAAAGCAGATCTCCAATAGTTATGCAATGACATCTTTTGAGATGAGATACGTGTTTTTGACTGTATATGTAAGCTGGTTTAAATTACATGAACTTTTCTCTGAAGGGTCCTCAATGTTTCTAGGAGAGAGGAAAAACTTTTAATATTTAATGTTTCAAATACTGACACATTAAAGCTGCAATATCTAGGGGTGGAAACTTTTCCCATGTTTGGATCAATGGATGCAAATGAACTGAATAAATAAATAAAATGACGGACAAATCTCCTCCTTTTGGCTAATAAAAGATGAAGAAAATAAATGAACTTCCCCTTGCCACCCACTTCATGTCTTCCCACTGAGAAATATTTCCAATATAAAACTCTTGATTGCACAACCACACTTTTGCTTAAAGCCTGAATAAGAATCTCAACCAAAACAGCAATTATATTTCTATTGGTTTCTTTCATTTTCCTAATAAATTGAATTGCCAAACATCTTAAAATAGATTATGCACCTACCACATATGCATAGTGTTAGGACTCTATATGCCAAAAGGGCAAATCTCAAAGTCATCAAACCATCATCCCCATGAGCAACCAATTATCATATAAAGGTGAGAACCAAAAGGAATCCACAACAGAATGCTTGTACTTTTTTTGGTTGTTTGGCATACCCTTTTTTCCAAAAGTTCAAACAACCAGGAAATAGACCAACAATGTATATATGACGTAATTCTTCACACTCTGCCTCACATGTAAGCAAGGCCTCATGTGAACGTAACCACATCCACAAAATAATCATGAAACAAGAAATCAGACACAACAACAGTGAGTAATAGATAAAATAAAATAAGAGGTAATTTCAAAATTCGAACTTGTGACCTACACTTTGATATTGAAAGGCATGTATATCTAACATATCTCTTAACAATATAAGATATCATATGTGTAAACCATATGAATTTTCTCCAAAAGAAGAATTGCCTCCACCTGTGGCTAAGAGAAACAACAAAAAGATACAATCTCACAATCACCTCACAAAATCAACCTCGAGATGGGAATAATAAGTTTTAGGGACATGTACCTTCAACCTCAAGAAATCATTAACAATTAAAGTCTTCGTACAAGAGGTGGCCATTTTAGCCAACAAATGAGACTAAGTCAGAAGGAGCAAACATCCATTTTTGACCCCGTGAATCCAGTCGCCAACATACAACAAATTGCATAAGCACCATCAAGTTAACTTACATCATGAATATTGAATGGCCACACAAGCAAGCAGCTGAGCTCAACCATCAGCAGTGCTAAATGCACAGACGTACCACGGATCAAAAGCTCTACCACTAGATAAACATGCATTAAAGTTCATCTTCTTTGGTTTACTTAAAATTGACTTGCAAAAGGCCCATTTATGAGAACGAAGAAACAATTTCTATGCCATCTCACTGCATAAACAAGATGGAGCAGTTTTGGATGATCTCACACCCTCTTTTCCCCAGCAATCGGTGCAATGAGGCTTCTCTGCCAATAGAGAAGGCCCATGAATCCGAAAGATGACATGCTCTTCAAGAGCAAAACACAATAACCATTACCTAATGAACATCAATTAACCCAAAAGCTGTATAAAATTCTCCATCTAAGCTCCTGATTAGCAATACTGGAAATATACATAAGCAGCATGGCGTGTCCCACAGGCTATATCCAGTTGAAAACTGAAGTGGATAGCGAAATTTTCACTACGGTTCACTAAAAAATACCTCCAAATGCCCATTTGTGAGAAGTTGCGTTCGAGTGAAGAAACTTGGGATGGACACGAGCATGTTCCAGCAGGCCTGTACACCGAAACAAATCGCATCAAGCACAAACAGACCTAGCCTGCATGCACAAGCTGAGAGGCAACGGAACGGACCCGAATCAGAAGCCAGCTTGGGCGCCACCGCATAGTTCCCGGCTTTCCAGAAGCTTCGAGACTCCAGGCCGTGGTCGGCGGCCCGCGCTGGCGGAGGCGGAGGGATGCCCCGGCGACCCGTGCCCCGGCGACCCGTGCCCCGGCGAGAACCGCCGCGTCGATCGCCGATTTAGAGTCGTCATCCACACCTTTCACTACTTCTACGGTGCCTTCGTCGTCGCTGCTCCCGAGGTCGACCACAAGGGGCGCTTCCTTCATCGGCGGCATTTCCAGGGAACCCGCCGATCGCGATTGCTCCCGCGCGGCTCCGGGGCTTGCGGTTCTTACCGGCGACGGGCCAAACGACGACGGATTTCGAGCGGAAGAGACGTTATGGGCCCGGCGAGCGAGGCCGAAGGCGACTACCTACGTCGGCCCGTCGCTGATGGAGGGCTACGGCAGGTGAAAGCGATCGATCGGCATGCCTTCAGGAAGGGAGAGCACAGCCGGAGAAGGAGCGTTGATCGCGAATTCTGTGAGTAGCGGGCGAGCGAAAGGAGTGAAGACGTAAGGGAAAAACACACAAAATCAAATGGGAAAATGTCGCCAAAACATTCCGAATTATATCCCTTATCACAAATTTACTTAAATTTTTTTTACAATATTAAAATCTTCAAATTATATCACTTATAATAAATTTATCTAAACTTTTTATGACATTAAAAAATATTAAATTATACTCATTATAAAGCATTTATTCCAAATTTTCTTTTGTGACATAAAAACTCTTAAATTTATAATCGTATGGCATATTTATCTTCAAATTTTTTGATAGAAGGATATTTTCATTTTTTTTTCTTACATTCATTTTTTTTTTTTTTCCCTTTCTTTTCTCTTCCCTCCACTAGTCATGGCAGATGGAAGCCAACAAGAGCCACCCTTGCTTAAGTCGGGCAAGGGCCACCCTCACTGGATCTAGCCAGGGTGGCTCTTGCCCAACTCAAGCGAGGGTCATCCTTGCTAGATCCGATGAGGAAGGGCCTTGGCTGAGTTGGGTGAGGGCCTAATGTTGGCAAGGCCCACCCTCACTCGCCCAAGCGAGGGCAACTCTCATCCGACTCCAATGCCGGCGAGGGTAGCCCTCGCCAGCTTCCCTCCACCATGGCCAATGGAGGGAAGAGAGAAGAAAGGAAAACAAAAAGATAACAATACCCTTCGGTCAAAATATATGAAGGTAAATATGTTACATAAGTAGTAGTTTAGGGTTTTTTGTGTCATAAATGAAAGTTTGTGATAAATATGTCACAATGAGAATAGGTTAATTTTTTAATGTTATAAAAAAATTTAAAATAATTATGTCACATAAAAAAATTTAAGATAATTCTATCACGAATGGCATAATTTGGAGTTTTTGATAATACATCATTGTCAAGTTTAACCTAACGTCTCATATTTTAATTTATTCAATGTGATTTCTAGTTTTAATATGTCCCTAAACTTTGAATTTATTTAATATAATTATTAAATTTTTATACATACTTAATTTAATCCCTAATGTATACGGTGTTTTTTAAACTTGAATTAATATATTCTCATGTAGTTTAGAGATTAAATTGATTATATACTAAAATTTTATAGACCACATTAAATAAATTAAAATTATAGAGATAATATTGCACCCTAAAGTAAAATAAATAACTATATTGAATAAATTAAAAATTCATGAACCACGTTATATATTGAATCAAAATTGATCAACTATTTACGTAACAAAAGTCTTGAAGCATGGTATTTCGGCAATTTTCTGCTAAGCCACAATTGGATTTGTAATTTCGCATTGTTTTTGTCGACGTGTATTTTTTGCAAACACTGCAACACAACATTTTATTTTATAAATTCCATACTGACTTAGCTAGTAGTAAATTAGACCAAAAAGGATACTTAAAAATGTGTGTTCTTACACTTCATATTGTCTTGTCTCAACAAACAATTAGCTATAAACTTTTCTAAGCACGTAAATTTTTAACACACTATAAACATGCTACGCATAATGACTATTTTGTTTTTCATTTTTTTTCCTAGAAATAGATTTGGAATAAAAATATGTTTTGTAATGCAATTTCATTTTTCAATTTCTAGAATAATTTTTTTATTTCAAAAATAAGTTTGGAATAAGAATTGAAAAATAAAATAAAAGCGAGAAACAAAAATTGTTATCATTATTTGCTTTCGTGCTCGCCCCCCACCCATTGATCATCCATCGCCCCTGATCACTCACTACCATTGCCACTCGAGAGAGAAGTTTTGTATCATTATCAAAAGAATTTTTATTCCAGATAATGATGCATATTTTTGTTCAAAAACATGTCCGTGGAATAGAAATTAAAAAATCAATTTCTGATGAAGAATTGATTTTTGAAATAAGATGGTTATCATTCATGTCTAAAAAAAGTCCTTAGGAGTTTGTGCACAAGAACCCTACAGTGGTTCAATCAATAGATATCTTCAGTGATAGAAGGCAAGAATGGCACAGGGGAGAGCTATGCGGTAGCCAACAATTGGCTTTGCCACCCCAGGCCATTGCCATAGTAGCTCGCCCACCTTCTCCCCATTCCCGCATTAGCATTATCACAAGCTCAGCATCGAGCCATTAGACCCAATCTCAAACATTAATCCCCAAAGCATCAAGCTTCACCCTTTGCTTTTGTGCATAGCGAGTTAAGTCTAAATTGGAGATGTCAAAATGTATCAATTTGAAGTTTTTATTGATTAAAAAATTAGTTTGTAATAAATTTATCATAGGTATACTAGTTTAAAGGTTTTAGTGATATCAACTTAATTTTTAAAATACATATGGAAAATCAATAGCATTATGCTTTCTCATATTTTTCCTAAGGCAAGATGTGATATCGGACATCATAATTTTGAAAAATGGAAAGAAACCGAGGGAAAATTGCTGCCCCGCTGATCCGACCCGAATGGTCATCCGGTTCGGGTGCGGGGCGCGCGTGCGGTCTCCTATCCTCTCAAAGTCTGTTTCTTGTCTCCGGTTGGACTCGGGAATCGAAGAGCTTCGTTCTTCGCATATGCTCTGTCTCTCCTCCTTCGCGCGAGGTAACTCTCTCTCTCTCTCTCTCTCGTCGGCGACTCACGAGCGATTGAATCTCTCGATTCGGAAGCTAGGTTTCGCTTCGTTGATTCTCCGGCAATGCTCATTCGATCGATTTCGGAAAGCGATTGATTTCGACGGGAGGCTGTTTGTTTCTGATATTTCTCGCTTCTTTCCGCATTCTTATGGTTCTTCTCGTTCTCGCGATCCCGGAGGTGAGCGTTCTAGGTAGATTTTCCATGTTGTCTCGTGGTTAGGAATGTCAACTTGCCAATAGGAATGGATCGCCGCAGATGCAGAGCATGCGCGCTTCTTTGTAGTCGGAATAGGTTCGATCCTGTCGTTTCATGGCTCGATAAACTTGATTTGGTTGCGTCGAGGCGCGTAATGTGCTCAGCGTCGAAGTTGATTTGCTCGTTTTTGAGAATCAGGTGAGCATGATGAGTTGCTGTTGATGTTCGGCGACGGAGGCGTTCTTTCGCTTCTCTTTAGTCAGAATAGGTTCAATCCTATCATTTCGTAGCTTGATAAACTTGATTTGGTTGTGCTGAGGTGCATAACTTGTTCAGTGTCAATGTGGATTTAGTCATTTATGAGAATCAGGTGAGCATGATCAGTTGCTGTTGATGTTCAGTGATGGAGACATTTGTTCGCTTCTCTTTGTTCAGAATAGGTTTTATCCTATCATTTTGGAGCTTGATAAACCTGATTTGATTGTGTCGAGGCGTGTAATATGTTCAGCATTGAAGTTGATTTGCTCATTGATGAGAATCAGGTGAGCATGATGGCTTGCTATTGATGTTCGGTGATGGAGATATTTGATCATCTTAGCTAATCTAAATCAGGTTAATATATTGACTGGATGCATGGAAAATGACTGTTTATGAAGAGACTTAAATGGAGGAAAGATCTGAGTATTGGAGCTTCTCATTATGGACATGGAAGATATACTTTTGTGGTATTACTCTGAATTTAGGAGTGAGATAGTTTTCAAGAATATATACTCTGTAAAACTGGGAACAAGATACAGGAGTATAATTTGGAGTGTCCCGTTTTTTGTTTTTATTTGGAGTAACTGTTTGGAGCATTCTGTTGATAATTGATGTTACCACTGCCAATGTGAGTGGTTGGTATCATGTATTAATTCCAGCCTGCAACTTGCGTAATTTCTTCAGGCTTGAAATGTGCTTTAAAGTTGGTAAATCCGTCTTAGATTTGTAAGATGTCTCTGTACATGAAGTTTTGTTTTATACTTTAGTTATGGGGCTTGCTTTAGATTTCCCCAATGAATAGAGAATGAAGGATATCTTGTTTTCCCCAGAAAATGCTGCCAGATAATCACATGGTTTAGACAATCTATTTTATATCTGGATTGCAGATGATCTATCCAATTAACTGTGTCACAGAGGCAGCAGGTTCTAGAGGTAGCTTTCTGATTAGTTATGCTCCTCCACTGAATTATATTGATGATTCAGTAGAGGATGTGATGTTGCAATCCACTATTCAGTTAGTGTGTGCTTTATCAGAGGGAATTCCCACACTGGGAAGACAATGAGAAAACGAGCTTCTTTTTTTTTTTTTGGGGGGGGTGTTATATTATGGTAACCATTCCATGACTTACCTAGCCTTGCACCATCTTTCGACTCCTTTGCCATTTGCTCCGTGGATGTTTTCATATCTCAGTCATCACTCAATGCAGGTGACTCTGTTTAGTCTTTTCAAATGGAATCAAACAGGGACTCTGACCACCAGGTAATGATCGAAGAAAGTACTCCTAAAAGCATTCAAATTGATCCAAGGAGAGCGCGCTTCCCATACTGCATTGTCTGGTCACCCCTTCCGGTCATCTCGTGGTTTATCCCTTTCATCGGGCATGTTGGAATATGCCGAGAGGATGGAGTAATCTTGGACTTTGCAGGGCCCAATTTTGTGTGCGTAGATAATTTTACATTCGGGGCAGCAACTCGTTACCTACAGATAAGCAAAGAGAAGGTAGGCTCACGTTTCAATTGTGAAGGTGAACGTTTTTCTTTTTCAACAACCGTGGCTTCAGCTATTGAACTCTTTAATTACTTTGAGATGTGATAGCACCACTTCATAGTTATCTTATCAGGCAGTTTTGCACTAAACCATGTGTTAGTGTTTTTCTATAGTATGAATTATGCCGGGCATAATGCTATCTGTTCACATGCTTGCCACAGTGTTCTTTTCTGCCCTGTAAATCCGACTACAGCAATGAGGATCAAAACCAAGAGGATGAATTTGGAAGAGACATGTTGAGTTGGGACGAAGCACTGAGAAAGAGCACGCAGGACTTTCAACACCATCACTACAACCTCTTCACTTGCAACTGCCACTCCTTCGTGGCCAACAACCTGAACAGGTTGGGCTTCCGATCCGGCGGATGGAACGTAGTGAACCTGGCAATCCTTTTCCTCCTCGAGGGTCACTGGGTGAACAAAGCGGCGATCTTGAGATCTGTCTTGCCATTCATCATTGCCTTCCCGCTTGGGCTCATACTCGGAGGCTCGACCTTCCTGATGATCTGGGCATCGTTGACCTTCCTCCTCGTGGGGTGGTTTTTCCTCGGGACGTACTGTTTTCCGAATGTGATCCAGTTGTAGAGCTCTCTCCCTGTCGCGACATGTAAAAGCACCTTCGTACCGATCTCTTATCACACTTACGCAAGATGTGGTTTGTAGTGCACGATGTAAATACTGCAGCGTTCTTCTGAATTATTGTCTCTCGAATTAGTCAGTACTGTGTGGTTGGTAGTGTCTGCTCTGCTCTTTGTTGAAGGCGGGCAGGAAATATTGCCTCGGATGCATCTCTTTCGCAGACAATGTCTTCGAATCTTTCATTTTTCAAAAAATCGTGGCTTGCATAGTCTATAAAAATAAATTTATTAAAATTATCTTCATCGCAAAATATTTTAAAAAATTATTATCAATAATAAAAATATTTTTTGGATTAATTATTTTAGGCGATACAAGCAATCATTTGTAATTAAAGATAATGTTCAAATGTTTCATTTTTCACAAAAATCTTGAGGCCTAACTTTGAAACATATTTCGTAGTTTGAAGGAAGTTTTCCAAAGAGTGGAATCCAACTCTATAGAAAGATTTTCTTCGTGATAAATGAATTTCATTGGTACTTTTTGGGAGTACTTAGTACAATTGCTCTCAAGCAAATTATTTTCCAATTATGTTTGTAATATAGTTTATTTGTAAAATGACATCTTTTAAATTATAGATTCATCATCGACCAAATATATATATATACAAGCTTTTTGTTTTCTGTTTCTTTTCTTTTTTGTGTAAGTGCCGATGCAACACAGAGCACGCGTCCGTTGTTTCAGCAAGGGGAGCGATCCTCATGGGAAAATTCCAAAAAAGACATTGAAGTGCCCATATTTTCTCAAATAAGAACTTGAAACGCTATCACTTTTTTAAATAAGGGCTTAAAGTGAATTTTATATCAAATAAGGACTTGAAGTAGCTATATTTGTTTCAAATAAAGGCTTGACTTTCCGGTGATCAAGGGTATTTTCGCCATTTATCAATTTTCTTTTTTCTTTTTTTCTTCTCTTTTTTTTGGTTCTTCTTCCTCTCTAGCGGTGGCCAGCCTGCCACTGGCGACACCCACAGAAGGCTGAGTGAGGGTCGCTTGCCTGATTCGACAAGGGCCACCCTCATTGGCTACAGGCGAGGGGCGGCCTCGCCTATGGAGGTCGCCTCTCATGGCCAATAGCCCTTGCCAATTGCAAACGAGGGCCTTGCTTGCGCTTGGGTAGGCAAGGTGAGGATCGTTGAGCCCTTGCTAGCAACCAATGAGGGTTAGTGAGGGCTTGCCGGCCTCGTGGTTGGCTACGAGGAGTGGCCTCCCTAAGTGAAGCCACCCTTGCCAGATCAGGCAAGGGCGACCCTTGCCTAGCCCTTTGTGGGTGTCGCTAGTGGCTGGCTGGTCACCGGTGGAGAGAAAGAAGAACTAGAAAAAAGAGAAGAAAAAAGGAAATAAAGAAGGAGATAAAAAAAGAAGAAGATTCAAATGAAAATACCCTTGATCAATTGGAAAATCTAGTTGATTAGCAGCAAGTTAGGTGTTTGTTTAAATAATTATAATCACTTTAGGCCCTTATTTGAACCAATCATGGTCATTTCATGCATTTGTTTGAAATAGTGTTCATTTCATATCATTATTAAAAAAAAAAGACTTTGGGCCTTTTTTTTGGAATTTTCCCAATCCTCATCCTTCGGTGGCAAAATTGCAATTTATAGACAACGACAGGGTCAAACACGAATGTCCTCATACGTTATTAAGGGGAGTCACCAACTTTCAGAAATGCACAAAGGCCTTCTCTATCAATAGCGTGGCCACCTTCTCTCCTTCCTTCTTCTTCCTTCGTGGGCGCGCGCGTGTTCGAGAGAGAGATGGCGGACGAGGGACAGGTGATCAGTTGCCACACCATTGAGTCCTGGAGCGAGCAGATCGGCAAGAGCAACGAACCCGACAAGCTGGTAAAAAAACCTCGGATCTTTTTTCATTCGTCGCGATCGTCGTGATGTACGTGTTGGGCATATGAATCTGGCGTTGTCGATTCGATGTACCGTCGTGTAGTTCCCTCCCGCGTGCGACGTCGTAGCAGATGGGCGTGGCGTTCGACGAAACGTAATCTCGAGTTGGCTTTCGAGGCGGTGGTTTGTCTTTGATTCTTCTGAATCAGTCGCGCATTCGTTTGCGGTCCCTTTTTTTTTTGGCACCAGCCGGGAAGAACGAGAAAACCTAGATCGATGAAACGGAAAAAAGAAAAAATAAATTATCAGAAAGAATCACATTGATCGGAGTAGTGACGCTGACAGGGAAGAGATCAATTTTCATCGTTCGGATGGAGTGTTGTTTGATGAGACGTTTTTCCGAATCACATGTGACGGGAACGGATCTGGAGGTGACGGCTGCGCCTTCGAAGGTGGCGGGCCCGCTGTGGGGGAATAGGGCAGCGGCGGGAATGTAGTGGGGGCGATGGCGGGCTCAAGGCTAAGGGAGAGAGAGAGCATGGAGGTCATGAGAGTAAGGGTGTCTATGGTGACCATAGGGTTTTCGAGGGTTTATATGTGTTTCGATGTAGATTGATGGGTGAGTGTGTTAAAAGAAAATGCGAACGGCTCGCCGTGTCGGCTGCATAACCTCCTTCTGAATATGATTCACTTGTTTAAAATGCCACTAACTGAACTCGCTGAGCATAGAATGGGAAGGATACTCGGTATATAGTTCCCCAACGTCGATTAGCTTGCTTGGTTGATCATTCCCCTTTTGGACTATCGTAAGTTTTGCTTGTAATTCAAGCAAATCTAGAAGTGATTCTTTTTGCTAGATAGAATCATACTTGGTCATCATTTCACTCTCATGTGAAATCAAGGGGGAGAAATTTGTCAATATCACTCCCTTTTACCTTTGAATTCTATTTCTGCATGAAGAAAGTATATATTTTACTGTTTATGCTTTTCCACTAATTCTGTGGAGAAGCTGACGAGTCGTAGCTCATGACTAGTATCGTTGTACAGCTTTCAAAGGTGAAAACTCTGATTTTTTATGTCAATAACAGCAGTATGTTGGGTGATAGAACACTTATTTATTTCTTTGAGTATAATTTTGTGAAAGAATGTGCAAATGGGTCCGTGTAGCTGATTAAGCTCTTCCTGCTCATGAGCCATTGAACTGCTGATAAAAAATTCCCAGGATGTGTCTGCTGTACTTATTTTACGATGCTAATTTTGGTGGAGAATTGGTCAGAATTGAAATGCATATATGATGATCACTGAGTGTTTTTTTTTTTTTTGAAACAGGTGGTTGTTGATTTCACTGCTTCATGGTGTGGACCATGCCGTTTCATTGCACCATTCCTAGCTGAGCTGGCCAAGAAATTTCCTAATGTTCTATTTCTGAAAGTTGATGTTGATGAACTGAAGGTAAAACAAACCCAGGACTACATTTCTAGGGCCTATATGAATGATGGAAATTCGTCTTGATAGATGACAGCCTAGCTGTATGCGTTCTGCTCTGCAAGTGTTGTCAAATTCGTGGAGGAATAACTTCCATTCTTTTGCAGACGGTCGCTCAAGAGTGGGCTGTGGAGGCGATGCCAACTTTTATGTTTGTGAAGGGAGGAAAGATTGTCGACAAGGTGGTAGGAGCCCAGAAAGATCAGCTGCAGATGACTTTAGCTAAGCACATGGCAACTGGTTCCGCTTAACCATCGTGTAAATGCTATTTACCAAGCTACATACAGTCTCTCTTCCTTTCCTTTAAGGAGTTGCATACAGTGTCCCTTTGATGTAATGAGATTGCTTTGAATCTGGCTTTCACTAGACATGCCTATCTACATTCATTTCGTCAAATGTCTCCTGGTGCCTTACGTTCATCTCCTAGAATTGTGATTCCCAAGTGACCATATTGCATACCATGCTGCTTTGGGAGCCTTTAGGATGAGCAAATAATGTATGGCAAGTGTCATGGAGATTATGTTCCAACCCTAGATGGAGCTTCTGCATAATATTGCTGGATAATCTGGGATGAGTGGTGATAGGACCTGAATGAATTCTAGAGACACTATTATCCTTGGGAGTTGTTCCTCTTGTATCTCACTTACAACATCTTCCGGAAGCCAAAAGGGAAAATAGAAAAGAGGTGAGTCCCTCCGTTAAAATTTGGCAGATCATGCGATTTCTGCTTCACGGATGAACAGCTTCCTGATGGTTCTCATTATCAACAGAAAGGAAATATCATTCCCTAACCGTGCTAGGGTAGAACTTGCTGCTTTACTTGGTAATTTGGCAACTGCATCGGTCGGTCACATCCACATTGGTTGCGCTCATCTGATACCGATGAGCAATTCGGTGACATAACGAAACGGAGACGTACTGCTATAACTAGATGCACAAAGCATGTTGAAGCCAAGAAATCAGAATGCCGAACACTAAATTCGTCAGGTACTCCACAAGGGTAACCAACAGCAAATGGTCATCATTTTTCGTCCCCCAGCCGACACAGAAAACGAAATGGACTCACGCAACTACTAATGAACCCCTTTTTCCTTGGCAAAAGTACACCCCAAATAATATCAAAACTTAGTAAAATGAACATGCAACTGTCAAAACTTTTGAAAGATATAATTAAGTACCTAAATTGGACACTTAAGTGCCAACTCCAGTGAGACTTACTGAAAATTTGACGTTGTATTGTTTTAATAATAAAAATGGTCTAAATCAATGTGCAAAATGACATCGTTTTGCTCTCAAATTTATTAATTAAATTCTATTTAAAAACTAAAAAAAGAGAGGCAACACTCAATGAGGGCCTCCACAACCTTCGCTATCGCTGCCCCACCTTCACTGGAAAGGGCCGATGATGGTGGGGCAAGGGTCGACCGGAGTCGCTGGGCTCGGTCCATGGCCAACTTATCCTGGCTAACTGACTTGCACTAGCTAGTGGTAGCCCTTAGCCCGACTAGGTGAGGTGGGGCGGCAACAACGAGGGTTGTGGAGGCCCTCGATAATTCTGCATCTTTTTTTAATTTAATTTAATTAATTTTTATATTATAATCAAATTTGGAGGCAAAACAACACCGTTTTGGGCTTATTTAGCCATGTCAGCATCACATGGATAACTTTTTTAAAAGAATTGCCATGTTAGTAAAAAGTCTCACTGGAAATAGTCATGTTAGCATTTTGGCCAAAAATTCTTGTCATTGGCATTTAAGTATTCATTTCTTCTCTAATTTTAACACTTAATATGCATTTTAGAAGTTTTGACACTTATGTGTCTGCTTGTGCCAAATTTTGACACTTGGGTTGTCTGGCACTCCATTTTTCCTTAGTGACATATATGGTTAAAAGTTTGAGGATTGGGAAAGAATTCGCCATGGGCCTGAATTACAGAACCCCAAGGAACTCACAATTTCATTTATCTCATCTACCAATCACTAATTTACACACTAGTTCATGCTAATTTACCTTATAACTTAAGCCTACAACAAACTATGGCACCCATTTCATTCTATTTTTTCTTGTTTGTCTTGCCAGCAATATATGGTCAAGTGAGAAGAAGCGATTATGTCTTGGTATCTAATTAGCCCCTCTAATTTGTCGCGCAATCATGGAACAACGATTGTTGGCATGGTTTCTGGAACCACTTTATGTCCCTGAACATTAATGAGAGAGCTTCTCCATGGATTTTATTATGAAGTTGCCTAAGTTCAAAGCATGTCGGACTCTCATGATCATGGTGGATTAGTTTTCTAAGTGCATGACATTCGTACCTACTAGGAAGGATTGTCCAATCGAGGAGGTAGCCAAATTATTTCTAAAGCACATTGTCAAGTATTAGGGAGTGCCACAAACGATTATGAGCAATGGTGATCCTCCATTCATTGGACGATTCTAAATCGAACTCTTCAAGTTGCTAGGGTCAAATGTCAACTTTTCCATGGTTAGACAGAGTAGGTGAATGAAGTCTTGGAGTTGTACGTCCGATGTCATGTAAGCACAACTCAAAAGGATTGGGTGAAGTTGATAGACGTAGCTCAATTCTCCTATAACCTACAGAAAAATGGGTTTACAATCCAGAGTCCATTTGAGATCGTAACGGAGTAGTAACAACTCACTCCAAAGCTATCGAGTGAGCATTTTAGATACTCAATGGGTTAGCATTGCACTATGGAAGGAACTTAGGAAGGAATTTCGCCGTATAGCATGGAAAGAGAAATAATTGAAGCTTTAAAGTATTGATTGTTTATGAATTGCATGGCTATAATAGTGTAAGCATATGGATGATATGTCTTGAATTCTATTTAATTCAAATGCTTTGAGAATTGATATATTTATGGGGTTTATCGAGCTTAAAAATCCTTTATACCTTCCCCTTAGCCAAACCGCATTATAAGCCTTAAAGACCTATTGATTTTTAAATGAGTATTAATTTTCAATAGTGGAGAGAGAATTGAAAAACAAATCTATGAAACTTGGTTAGTGGATCTTGAGTTTAGAGTGTTGCATATCAACTTGATTTATTTGAGCATACATGATTTGGAAAGTCAAGAGGCACACATACACACGGATTGCATAGTTAAGGTTAGACATAGCTTATGTATTAATTTTGGGTTGACGGGATTTATTTTTTTCTTTGAGTTGTGATTTCACGTAATTATAAATGGATATTGATAATTGGAGATGAGGTTTGTTTATTTTTATTGTTTGCTCGAGAGCTAGCAAATTTCTAAGTTAGGGGTAATTGATAAATCTATTTTTAATAGAGTATTATTGGTTATTTAGACTTGATATTTGCTTAATTTTGATGAATTCTAGGTGAATTTAATTGCTACTCACGTAATTTTATTTTGTATGAAATATTTTCAAATCTTTCAAAATATTGCAATATCTTTCAAAATATTTTATCTTGAAGAAAAAGCCCATCCAAATCAGAAATTTGGAGAATTTGACCATTATTGAAGATAAGGTTCAAAGAAAATCAAGAAGATAAATATGAATCTTATCCAAATCCTAGTAGGAGTCAACTTAGTGTATATTTTTGGAAGCTATATAAACTGCTCTTGTGCTGCATATAAGGAGGAAGAAAATCCTTGGAGTCACCATTTTTTACAGAAGATTTTGAGTTTTCTTAGTTAGATTTTGTTCTTCTATTTTAGTGGAGTTGGCGTGTCAAGGAAATAAGGAGGAGACAAACCTGAAGCTCCTTGTATCTCAAATTGGTGATTTTTTTTTATTTAGTATTATGTTTTCTTTAATTATTGTTAGTTTAGTTTTTACTATATTCTAAATTTCTTTTGTTAGAGCTACGATGGATCTTAATCATGATTGATTGATTTTTAAAAACTTTCATGCAATAGAATTGTTTTGATTGCGTCGTTCTTTATCATGATTATAATGCTTTTAGAACTTTGGCCAATTTTTGAATATTTTTTATGTATGCATGATACCGGGTGGAGATTGTGTGCATGCACATTAGTAATATTGAACCATAAATTAAATCTAGGTCAAGGTATATTAAGTTATTTATATGGCTACGGTAGTAGATTTAGGTTGGGACTACTTAGATTGAATCTGAGAATTTCCACAAGAACTTAATGCTTTTAGGTAGTTTAAATTCACCTAAGGTTAGTGTGGGTTAACATACCTAATTAGGGATTATTAGACTGAGGTCGGCTTTTAATTCATCTTAGGGAAATTTTGCCAATACAATTGGAAATTAATTTATTGCATGAAAAGTTAAGAAAATTAATTATAAATGATTAAGTGAAGTTGGATGCTATAATGCTTTGTGATCTTGATAATTATTAATTTTTAGTTTGCTATAGATTATTTTTACTTTACAATTTTAATTAGCTTTTAATTCTTTAATTCTTTAATTTTTTTATATTTTAGTATTTTAATTGGTTTAGTTTACTTTTTACTCATATTTTCGATTTGATTAGCTAGATTTTTGAATTGATCACTTTCGATAAGTAATTGGATAAAATAAAATAAAAATTCTTGTGGGAACGATACTCACTCATCACTTTATTACTTTTTGATATTGTACACTCGCAATTCACCTAACAATCAAGATGCCAATTTATCGTGGTGAATTGTATCATACGGAAGCAGTATCATGTGCCAAAGCATGAGAATATGATATGATGGAAGGGTGTTCTAGAGAGAGAAGCGAGTTGGAAACCCGATGATGCTCTTTGAAAGTTCAAAAAGCAAGTTGATGCAATCTTGAAAACGCAAGAGGATGTTGGTCGATTAAGTGGGGGAGAGTGTCACAGTCCTAAGGTTTCCTATACTAGAAGGACCATGAACCATCTAAGAAGACCAGGCGAGCTTCTCTAGCATTCTCTAGAATATTGGGCGAGCTTCTCTAGTGCTCTCTAGAATGTTCCCAAGGGCAAGCAATATTGTAATTATACATTATTCTAGAGTCTTTTGTAGTAAATGTAGGAAGTTGGTAGATTGGAAGATACAATCTCTACCATTAGATTAAAGAGAGATTTACTGTTGTAATTTAAGTTTGTACTAATACATAAAGGGATCTCTTCCCTTCATTTGTATCCATCTCTTAGGTGAATACCGGCGTGACCACCTTCTCTTACTTCTTATTTTTTCTTCTTGTGCATCCGAGTGTGTTTGAGAGAGGAGGAGGGAGAGAGAGATATATATATAGCGGAAGAGGGATAAGTTTGTTTGAGATAGAGAGAAGGAGAGGGAGAGATAGTGGAAGAGGGACATGTGACCTTTTGCCATAGCATCTAGTTGTGGAGTGAGCAAATCAACAAGAGTAATGAACTTGGCAAGTTGGTAAATTTTAAAAAAAAATTATAGTGATCTTCATGATATACGCCTTGTGCATATGAATTTTTTGTTGTTAATGCAATATATTGTTGTTTAGTTTCGTTTCTTCATGTAAAGTAGTAGCAGATGAGCTTGGTGTTTGATAGAATGTAATTTTTTTGAGTTTGCTTTTGAAGCAATAATTTTCTCTTTGATTCTTCGAAATCAATTGCATCTATTATTGTTTTTTTTTCTTTTGTACCAGCCCAATAGAACAAGAAAACCTAATCAATAATTATATATATATATATATATATATATATAAACATGCATTGATTAGAGTAAGAAAATAGTGCATACAACTTTGATGTCACGTTATTTGAGCCATGCTCCATCCATGTGGCAACACATGTTCAATGTGGAGCCCACTTATCTCTCTCTTCTCTTGTCACTCACTATCTATTGACTTAAGTCTCCAACGGCTCATCCAAATCAACATCACTGACATCTTCTCCTTCCCTAGCTGTGAAGCTCGAGCCCTAGGCTTGCGATCACCATGGTTACGGAGCTCAACCTAGAGCCTAGAGCTTGTTAGTCAAGCTCGTGTTAGGCCCATTTTTCTGTTTAGTACTTACTTTTCTTCTTTTCTCTTGTGTCCACCAGGGCTAGAGCTCAAGCCTGAGCCCAAGGCTCATGGTTGCTTTGGTCATGAGCTCAAAATCAAACACAGAACTTGGGTAGCCTTGGCTGCTTGAGTTTTGAATCGGCCTCAAGCTCGTCGCAACGACCACTTAAGCTTTGAGCTCATGGCCACGATGGCCGAGCTTTGAACTCCCATCTATGGCTACTAAATTGAGACCCTCGAGGACATGAATGCTGAATATGGCTCTAGCATCCATGATCATGAAATTCTTACTTGAGCCCAAAGTTGCTAACTTGAACACGAGCTAGTAGTAGCCATGGTGACTTGAGCTCGAGATCGCGACCAAGGTTGCCATATCTCAAGCTTACAACCATAGCCACTTGAGCTATGACATCTTGCTGCCATGATGTTACTTGAGCTCAAGCTCGCGAAGCCATGGCTGTTGAAGCTTTAAGCATGTGGCAGTGGATGATAAACAGAGAGAGGAAAAATAACATACAAAGGAGAGAGGAAGAATTTTGCAAGGTGGCCCGACGCAACACGTGTCGCTTTTCGAATTGACTAGTTTATAGATGACGTGGCACAACTAGTGAATGTAATATTTTCTTGATTAGAGTAGTTACACTGATGAGGAAGATAAAGCAATGCTTTTCAAGGAGACTTGTCATCGTATTCTTTTGACCAAAAGGAAAAAATTTTTTATCAATTTTCACCATTCAAATGGAGTGTCTTTGATAACCTTATGGTCACATCGGCCTCAGCTGCGTAACTTCCTCCAAATATGATTTACTTGTTTAGAATGCAACAACAATCTATCACATACTTAGTATGCTAGAGTTGTGAATACTTCTATAAGTGGTGCTATGTTTGGCCAACTTGCTAATTATTGGACAAGAAGAATACTTGGTATATATTTCCCTAATGTTAAGAAGCTTACTTGATTCATTGTTATCCTTTTGGACTATCTTAATTTTTGCTAGTAACTCAAGTAAATTTGTTAAAAAAAAATAGTGATTTTTTTCACTAGATGGAATCATATAAGACGGACAAATTTGTTCATCTCACTCAGCTCTTTCTTTTTTAATTCTATTTTCTCATGAAGAAAGTATATATTTTGCTGTTTATGCTACTACAATAAGGGAGTCGGTGACTAGTAGTTCATGACTAGAATCATAGTATGTAGGGGTGATCAGTTCCTAGTCCAATTTAGTTCCAATGTGGAATTGGGAATCGGACCGGGAGGACTGGTTCCCAAATTCTGGGACCATGAATTGGTTTGGTCCGATGAAACTGGTAATTTTCTTTTTCGGGAAAAAATTGTTAATATTACAGTACATTCTCAAAGACAATCTACTTTGTTTATATACACTGCTTTATCGATTTGTCTTTTTAATCTATATGTAATTGTATTTTCCTAAGACTAAAAAATTTTCTTTTTCTTTTTCAAATTCTTAAGAAACTTTAAAATATTTATATTAAAAACTATTGGTCCAATTCCCACCTTGGAACTGGGAACCAAACTGATCAACCACTAGTTCCAAGAATGAGAATCGAGAATTGGACCGCCGATTATGGGAACCACCCAAAACCGACCGGTCCAGTCCGATTTGGGCGATTCCCGTTACACACCCCTAATAGTATGGGTTTTGAAGGCAATTACTCTGATTTTTTATGGCAATATCAACATTATGCTAGTAAACTCTTAATAGCATGTGACTTTGTTTGAGTGATAGAGTAGGTAATTTTTTGTGGAAGAATGTGCAAATGGGTCAATGTAGCTGATTAAATCCCTCATGTTCAAGAGCTATTGAACGAGGTACGAACCTCTGGAGTACCAAAAGTTAGCACAAAAAGATACTTAAGTGTCAAAAGTTACAAAATGTACACTTAAGTGCCAAAATCGGAGCAAAATGGATTAGTTAAGTGCTAAGGTGAAAAATTCCGGCCAAATTGCCACGTATCCATTTTCCAGTGACTTCATTTGCTAATGGAACATTTTATTTTTTTAAATAAAAAATCCACGTGGCAATTTTTTTTTAAAAAAATTGTCCACGTCAAATTTTTAAAAAAATTAAAATTGATTTTATTTTTTTTAAAAGAGAGAGAGAAAGAGAAGGGGATCGGCAAGGGCTGCACAACCCTCTTCTTCTTTTTTTATAAATAAAATCAATTTTATAATAATATATATTTTAATTATTTAATTAATAAATTTTAAAATCCATGTCAGCACAAAAACGACGTTGTTTTGCACTGATTTTCGTCGTTTCAATTTCCGACGAGCCACGTAGGCAAAAAAATTAATAAAAAATTACCACGTAAAATTTCCGACAGAATTCCGGCGACTTGGCACTTAAGTGATCCATTTTTTTTTAAAAGTGACACTTAAGTGTACATTTTATAATTTTTGGCACTTAAGTGTTCCTCCGTGCTAAGTTTTGGCACTCCCGCTATACTTATCTCGCTATTGAACTGTTGACCAAAATTCCCAGGATATTTATTGTGACATCCGAAATTTTCATCCCATTTATTATGCACATTGTGTTATATAGATATAAGATTCATATTTCTCCATACAGACATTAATAATTATCACATGATTCTTTTGTCTCTGATAATTATAATTTAGGGAAAATGTCACCAAAAACCCTAAACTATGGCCTCTGTGACAATTTTACCTTGAACTTTTTTTTGTATTACCAAAAACCTCAATCTATATCACTTGTGACAATTTTACTCTGAACTTTTTTTTGTGCCATCAAAAACCCTAAACTATGCTACTTAAGACAAATTTACCCTAAAGTTTTTTGGACTAAAGGGTATTTTCGTCATTTTCTATTTTTTTCTCTTGACAGGAGGAAGCTGGCGAGGGTGGCTTCACTGGTGTCAAAGTCAGGCGAGGGCGCCCTCGCTAGATCCAACGAGGGTCGCCCTTGCCAGATCTGGTGAGGACGAGGGCCGCCCAAGCCAGATTTGGTGAGAACCGCCCTTGCTAGCACCCTCGCCTAACTCCGACATCGGTGAGGGAGGCCTTGCCAGCTTCCCTCTGTCAAGAGAAAAAAGAAAAAGAAAGAGAAAAAGAAAATGACGAGAATGCCTCTCAATCAAAAAGTTTAAAGTAAATTTGTCACAAGTGACATAGTTTGAGATTTTGATAGCACAAAAAAAAGTTTTGGGTAAAATTATCACAAATGTCATAGTTTGGAATTTTCGGTAAGATAAAAAAAAGTTTAATGTGAAATTGTCGCAGAGGACATAGTTTAGAGTTTTTGGTGACATTTTCCCTATAATTTATTAGCTACTTTTCACTAATTTAATTGCCACAGTCCTTAATTTATAACCTAATTTCTTATTTACAAATCACATCATTCCTTATATCACTTATTTTAACTTTATCTAATTAATGTTCTTTAAGCTTGCAAGCCAAGAGTCCTCATTCATTATCCACATCTCCCTTAGTTTCAACTGTAAGTTCAACCTATGGATTTGCATCATGCATGACTTCACTCTTTTGCCTTAAGAATTACAAATCAAATAATTATTATTATTCATGCATCTATTTACACTACCTTCTCTTCTCTCTCTCTCATTCTCCATCAGATGTTTTTAAACCCCAATGTCATCATAATTTTTAACTTTGGTTAACTAAAATATATTGTTTTTTGTTCATGAGACACACAAATTGAGATTTCTCTACCTCTTATTAATGGTTAAAATGATTACAACTCAAATAATATTTCTTCATGCATGCATTTTACTTGAGAAATAATCAAAATATCTATTTTGAAACTGCAAAATTAAGCCATTTGTGACTTTCTAATTGGACCACCTCTTATTCAATCTCAATATAGTGTTTTTATCTCAATGTTATCATTGCATTTAACCTTAGTTAAAAAATATTATCCTTTCGTAACTATGGAGGTCTTCTAAATACATTTCCCTTGGTCATGTGATTTCATTCCTAAGCACTTCAAGTCATCATTGTTTTTTTAACCTTGGTTAATGAATCTAATTCCCTTTTAACTCTTGTAAAGTTTTCTAGTATATCTCCTTTTTTTTGCTCATAAGAGTCGCTTTAATTGAAGAGAACTCCAACTCATTCTCGCAAAAAAAAATAGCAAGAGCTTCATCTCCTTCCTTTCCCTTTCCTCTCACACTCATTTGAAGAAAAAAAAGATGAAGGCCTCATGTTTATCTTTCTAAAGTTTCTAATTTCACCATTTCAAGTGTTTTTATAAGGTAAATTATTGGGTTTCCTCTTCATCTTATTAATCTAGTTTTGTTGTTTGAAAATATTAAGAGTTGTTAATCTTTATTATTGTTTATCTTGCTATAAAGGTGGCTAAAGTTTTGAGTTATCTAAGCTTTATACAAGATAAGTAAACTTGTAAAGACTAAGTTAGATTGATCTACTTAGTACTCTTGACTAGGTTGGTTGATATTTGTTTGTTTCGTTTAAATTTGATCTTAAGTGCAAGTAGGTTCCAAGATTGACATATAGAGTTATGATGAATCTTTGCCTAAATTGAAATCTTTAATACATGCTTAGAAGGTGTATGAAAGAAAACCCAAATGATTTTGTTGCACTTTAGATGGGAAAGAATGAGAAGATGGTAAGACTAGGCATGAAAAGGGATATCTCGATGAATTTTTTACAAGATTAGGGGCAATTTCAAAATTTGCATAAATGAGTCGGGACTGTAAACAAGATTATTTTATGATTTTTAGTATTAATTAGTAGATTATTAAGTAATAATAATTAAGAGAAATCAAATCAGTTCAAAAATTAAAGTTTAGAAGCTTCATGGGAAAATTTGTATTTTCACCAAGTTGAGGGACGAATATGCAAAAAACTAAAACTTCTAGGTCTATTTATAGCATGAGGAACCTATTTTGATAGGTGGTTAAGTTACTTTCAAAGGTAATTTATTAATCTTAATAATGCATCTAACTATGTAAAATTAGTTTTAATTGTGTAATTAATTTGAAAATAGGCTATTTTGCTCATTTTATAAATTATGCTGCATGTCTATAGGTAAATAAAATACTCGTATATTTTGGATGATAGATAAGTGGTAGTTGCCGTTTAATTTAATTAATATTGTTTGATTAAGTGAAAATGTGAAAGTGTCGAAATTAGATTTGATAATAATATTCTTGAAATTCAACAAGTTACCAAAATCCTAGCAATGGGTTGCCAATTAATCATGTGGTTGATTTTTTGAGTTGTTGTTACTCATGTGGTCGATTCTTTGAATTGTTGATATTCACATGGTTAATTCATGAGCACCCGTTGCTAAGTTATCAATTAAATGATGATGGCTTAGTATAGAAAGAATGAGGATATATGCATTGAAGTGCATATAATTGAGAATGAATGAAGGTATATGTGTTGAAGTGCATAAAATTGATTGTCTATCATTAATTACATGAGAAATGGCAAATTATTGAGAGGTACCTCGCCATTGTTAGGTTGTTAAAAAATGTATGTGAATAATGTCATATGATTAAACCCTTTGCCATGGCCAATTCACTATAGAGCAAATTCTCTTGTACAAGTATATAAATAAGATTATGAAGTTAGCCAAATATTCTACCATATGAAAAAAATATATATATTGAAATAATATGAAATTATACTAAAATGGCTCATGTAACCATGATATGAGATAATCATGGTATGACATGACTCTTATAATCATGGATATAATATTAAGAAATGATCATCATCATGCGAATGTCCGTAATATATTTGGGTGCGTTTGGTTTGGCTTTGGGGGAATGCAATTAGGAAAATGCAAATACCTTTGCGTTAAAGGGGTTTTTCGAAATACAAATACTGTTTAATAAATTTTCATTGTGGAACAACTTTGACTTAAGTACCGTTTGGTGAATATCATATTTTGTTAAGGGACTTTTGCGAAATTTTGTATTTAAAAAAAATTGTAAATATTTTTTTTTCAAATTCACTTCCTGGCGGCCAGATCTGGCCGCCGTGCAACCTCAGGCAGCCTTGCTTGAGGTCGGGCGAACCCAAGTGACAGCGATGGTCGCACGACCGCCTGGGTCGCCCGACCTAGGCAACGACCACCAAGGCGATGGCCGTCGTCCCCTTGGCCGGTAGTCGTCGGTGGTCGTTGGCGGTGTTGGCCACGCGAGGAAGATAAACAGTACTCCTCCAAGTTGCATTCCGAAAATGCAACTTACAAATGCACCTCTAGACCTGCATTCACCTAAGGGATTTTAAGGATACTTGGAGATGCAATTGCATCTTTCCAAAGTCCTACTCAAAGCTTAGCCAAATGGGTTTGCATTTTTCCAATGGGCTTTATGGGCTGAAAGCCCCATGAAAATGCTGAACCAAACGGGCCATTTATCTTCGTTGGTATAGAGGACATCCATGATTAATGGGCTAAGGTGTAGCGAATGGTATATATGATTCTATACCTCATGAATTAGTGGTGATGATGCCCCATTAGTCGAGATACCTAGCAAATCAAGGTTGTCCTGGCCAGTAATGAATGTGAACATCATCTGTGTATATCAATAAGCTGTTATGAGATATCTACGCATCATGAAATAATGTCATCCGCTTACATTTGAATGAATATCTTATACAATATTATTAATGATTTCCTTCGTCATATCATGATAGGAAAGGTAGTACATTTGCTCTTTCATTTGTCGAACGTAATTACTTTGTTGTTGTTGTCTTGAACTCATGTTATTCTGTTGATATCATTGCTACTAAAGTGGAAAAGTGATGAGCAATTGGAATGTGTGGTTGAAGATGTAGATTTTGATGTGTACTATGACGCATGATCATAAAAGATGAAATGCTTGACATGTTATATCAGGTTGGATAACAAGTGCTCGAGTCACACATGATGAGTCTAGCCCTTCTCAAGTATTATTCAATTATCCATACAATATAAATTAAGGAATCAATTATATTTACATAACTAATTAAAGGCATTTCTTGAATTATAGTGATTCCTATAAATATGTCATGATGAAATATTTGTTGTTATTATGTTGTGGTGCTCCCAGGTTGAGTGATGAGATGATCTTCTACCTTAGACATAGAGTTCATTTATTGAACTTTGGCTCGCTCCAATTTATTTTACAGATTTGACTTTAAGTGTTCAAAGGTAGATTAAGGCTTCCAAAGATCACTAGTAAGGATTAGATCAGAGTGCGCAGTGAAAATAGATATGGGTTTCCATACAAGAGGTGCTAGCTTTTACGACATCTCTAGATTAACTCACTAAGAAGTATTGTCCATTTTAGCCCATTCCATGCCGAACCTCATAATTTTATCATTTGTCATACAAACTAGCAAGGCTACCCATTTTAAGAGTGCTCTAACTTGAGCTTGCTTAATTTTAGAGTTCCAAGTAAAACTTGCGGTTACATCAAAATATACCTCTATGAGGTAATTCTATTTTTTCCCATATATATTTCGTGCCTGGTTTGATTCATTCGTACCCCCTCACCATCTTAGAAACCTTCCAAAAGACATTTTTTGTCCAGGCCCTCTAATCTTGGCGACCAATTCCCACCCTCGTTGAATTAGGTCATTATAAGCTTAGCAACTTCTACCTAATTTGTCCTCGAACCATACACCTACTAAAGGGGTCCCACTTTGATATCATATTATAACATCCCTAAATTAAATCACTAAAGGTACTATCCACTTTGGCACATCCCATACCTAATCTCACGGTTTTATCCTTTAGCATGCAAGTAGGCACTCTTTTAAGAGAGGTCACCAATTCTAATAGTGCTTTAACCTGGCTTGCTTAAGTTTGGAGCTTCAAAGCAAAGTTTGCCGTTATGTCAAAAGATGCATCTATGAGTTCGTTCTAGTTTTTCACATATATATTCAAGAATTGCTCTACCTATGTTCAGTGCATAGTTTGGTTCAGTCTTGTCCCCTTCACCATTCTAGAAACTTACCATGAGTCACTCCTTATCTAGACCCTCTAGTCTTGGCGACCTCTTCCCACCCTTGTCAGATTGGGTCTTGTTGTTCTAGTGATGAAATGGTCATAATTGAATGCATTCGATGTTCACTATTTTTTTTTTTTAAAACGGGTGGTTGTCAATTTCACTGGTGATTGGTGTGCCCCATGCGCATACTTTGCACCATGCCTAGCAAAGCTGGCTAAGGAATTTCCTAATGTTCTTTTTCTGGAAGTTGACGTTGTTGAACTGAGGATAAGATAAAGCCGGGACTACCTTTCAGAGGCCTATATCAATGATGGAAATATGTCTTAAGAGCTGTCTACATTCTGCTTGCATAAGTTGTGAAAAATAACTTTCCTTTTTTTGCAAATGATGGCTAGAGAGCAGGCCATGACTAGGCTGCCAACTTCCACATTTGTGAAGGAAGGCAACATTGTTGACAAGATAGTAAGTAACAGTGAGCAGTTTTAAGTTTCATACAAGTTCCACCTGAAATCTAGAACTTACCCGCTAGACAAGTTCCTTATTTTTTTGCAACATAAAAACTATCCCACATACCTAAGAACCTAGAGCCTTAAACGTGGAGTTTACTGTCTCTATCCAAATTCTACCTATATTATTAATTGAACGATTGCAATAAATTATCCCACTAACCTCAACTTATATTTTTATACATAAGAATAATATGAAACATTAAAAAGTAAAAATCTTAATCATGAAATGGAAGCTTGGACTAATGATTCCAATCACAGAATGCCATAGGATTGCATGAAGACATAGCCAAAGAAAAACGCAAGTACTTGTTTCATGTTTCAGGTTCCAAGATAGTTCCGGGTTCCAAGTAAGTTCCACCTACCTAAAACTTAGAACCTATTGATCAAAATAAGTTTTTCAATTTTTGAAATCTGAAACTGAAAGTTTGAAACCTGAAACTGAAAGATTGTCATCAATTCGATTCTTCGATTTCAGGTTTTATCTTGAAATCATGCTCACTCCTAATAGTGGGAGCCACCAACAAAGATCAGCTGCTGATGACTATAACTAAGCACCTGGCAACTGCTTCCGCTTAATCATCATGCAAATGCTAGCGACCATGTTACACACAATCTCTTCTTTTTCTTTTAAGGAGTTGCATGCAGTGTCCTTTTGATGTAATGAGATTGCTTTGAATCTGGTTTTCACTAGATACCTGTCGACATTCACACCGTCTATTGTCTCGTAGAGCCTGTCGTTCATCTCTGTAGAATTGTGATTCCCAAGTGACCATATTGCATACCATGCTACTTTGGGAGTCTTTAGGATGAGCAAATAATGTATGTCATGTCTTACGGAGATGATGTTCCCACCATCTGGAGCTTCCACGCAATATTGCTGGGTAATCTGAGATGAGGTTTGATAGGACCTGAACGAGTTTCAAAGACACTATAATCCAAGTTTGTTGTTCCTCTTGGAGCTCACTCATGGCAGGTCGTGAGTCCCTCCGGTAAAATTTGGCAGGTCGTGAAATTTCTGCTTCATGGATGGACAGCTTCTTGATGGTTTTCATTTTCAACAGAAAGGAAATATCATTACGTAACCATGCTTGGTTCGAGCAGATAGCGGACAATTGCTCGCAACCACATCAGTCGCGCGCATCCGACACCACGAGACAGAGACCTGGTGCCGTAACTAAATGCACAAAGCATGTTGAAGCCAAGAAATCAGAATGCTGAAACACTAACAATTCATTCATCAGGAACTGCACAAGGGTAACAACAGCAAATGGTCACACCAGGATCCACTCCCAACATGAACCTCTTAACTGGGTCCTCATTTTTCGTCCCCAGCCGATACAGACAACGAAATGGACTCACACAACTACAAATGAACTCACATTTTTCCCAGTGGCGTATCCGGTTAAAAGCCCAGGGACCGGGAAAGAATTCGCCTAAGGGCCCCGAATTGCAGAACCCCAAGGAACTCACAATTTCACCTATCTCAACATCTACCAATCACTAATTTACACACTAGTTCATGCTAATTTACCTCATAACTTAAGCCTATGACAGACTGTGGCACCCATTTTATTCTTTTTTTCTTGTTTGTCTTGCTGGCAGTGTATGGTTAAGTGAGGAGAGGCGATTCTGTCTTGGTATCTAATTAGCCCCTCCATTCCGTGGGAGTGCAAACAGCTTCGACGGACAATCTCTTCATCACATTCGGACATGGGTCTCGCCCAAAGTTGCTGTTAGATATCGTCACCGAGCATCTCTCCTTCCCAATGCAGTTCTGCAATTATATAGAGGAACTTGAATTAACATGCGAAAACGTAAAATTGATCTTTAAACACAGTTCAACAAGGTGATATTGCATTCCATGGTGCATGTTCATGCTTCGAGTTCTTGTGAATGTCAGAGATTTATTTAACTGTGTAAATGCGGTGGATGGACTTTTTACTCTAAATGCAACGAGTCAGGTCATTGCTAGGGTTAAACATGCCGGATCCTTGTTTGTCATATGTTGCTAGAACATCTACAAATTTACCGGTCCCTATTTTATTAGTACCTTCTCTAAGATGTCATATGAGCTCGGAGCATGGCAAGTTCCTTGTTGGTAGCTGCCACAAGTTCCAAGTGGAGTTCCAAAGCTCGCAAACTTGATTGAACTTATCGATTGACCTGGACTGCACCGCAGGTGAACTTTTGGGTTGTGGAACTCTTCCGATTTCCCGTAGCTCTCAATGTGCCAATTCTTAATAGTTGGGTGGAATTCGGTCACATCTGCACAGACACTGGTCATCGATCTCTTCACCAAAGAAATCTTGGATGGATTACCTCCAAGTTCCTCGAAGATAACTAAGAGATTCTGCGTCGGCTTCAACCAAGATCGTGGCACATGGTACCTGAAGAATTATAATTTCATGAGTGACAGAGCTTGATTTCGTATTTGCTTTATCTCTGCTTGATATGGCTTTTTTTTTTTTCTTTCGTAATTTTTAGGTGATGTTATGAACAAAGACTTTACCATCGCTGGGTTGGCTGTCCACAACCAAGCTGACATTTGGGAGGCCTAAATGTGCCAGCATAATTACATCCATTACAATCACCACTAGCATATGCCGTCCAATATCTTCCAATGCTCTGTCCATTAATCCATATTTGACCTTTCCCCATACCACTCATGTCTATGGCCAATGGCTCATCACCTTTTGGGGCATTGAAATAAGCCTGCAATTAAAATGTCATCAGAGACTTCAATGATCTGTAGCAGATTTAATTCAGTAATCTTCTTCGATATACAATACCTTATGCCAGGTCAGTGGCTGTTGTCTTTGTGCGATTAATGATGCATCCATCCAATCAACTGAGGAGATGCTGTTGGGAGAGTTAAGATTCATAGCCTCTCCTTTAAGCCCGACCTGTTCATGGAGGCAGAATTAAGGAAATTTCTAAAACAAACCAAAGAATGAGAATAACAGAAGGGTGTTCAACCTGGTAGGTCCATTTCTGCCAGGACAAGTCCCACTTTCCTTGATCAAGCCCATGTAATGCAACTGGTCCAAGGATGCCAGTGTTCCATGTTTCAAAGTGTCCACCAACATTCTAAACCAATGAACAGAAACTCGAATCATTCAGGTGACAAGTTAAGAGTGATATTATCAACCAAATGAGGGCATCTTTCATTAGATATGGAAGCTCATGCAACTAGATTTAGCATCCTCCAGCATTATGAGTTCTAAAGACTGTCTGATTCAGATTTCTTAGGCTTGCACACCAAGTTTCCACAGTCCTGACAAGAGTGTCCTTATCTTATCCAGTTAGTTGGATTGGACTTTGTTTATTAGACCATGACAAAATTATTTTGCAATGTTTCCTATTATAGTGACCTGACCAAGGAATCTTAATTTCCTATAAGAATACCTTTGATGTGCTCATCTGACTCTAATAAATTTATGACCATTGGTTGAGCTAAGGATACACTGTTTATGTTACTTTTGTAATGTCCTCTGGTCACTGTTTGTTTTGTGCTAACAGGAAGGGAGAACAGTTCGTGAAAGAGGAACTTACTGGTAATCCAACAGCGACACTCAAGAGTGCTATTCTGTTTGTGCCTGCACGTAGATTAACCTTGCCAGAATATGTAAATCTCCTATTCTGCCTTGTCCCAAAAGCAGAACCTGTTAAGCACAAATCACTCATCATTTTTTCTCCAGAGAGGACATTCGAATTAAAATTTGTGATTGGAATTTACACACGCACCTGAAAGCTGACCATTGATAAAGATGTGCACAGCATGGCCTGTTGATTGAACAATAAGAGTGGGGAGTTCTCCTCCTTGTAGGAAGGACTCAGAAGAGCCAATGTCAACACTGTTGATGGCAAAGGGCAGCAAAATTCACTCCTTGGCATGTCCAAGAAAAGCAGATGGAAACAAAGGAAAATGCATACAATCCTTGTAACACACACACAGGCAAACTGGTACAGGGGTATGCACCACATACAGCCATATGAGCAGAGACAGAGACCCAGAGAGAGAGAGAGAGAGAGAGAGAGAGAGAGAGCTCCCATTACAATGTAAAAGTAGTACTAAGGCACTAAAGTAACTCGAGCTCACCTAGTTATGTACCACAAGTAATCACTAGCATCCTTAGTTACATTGATCTGCTCCAAGAGGCCGTAAGTTGTGAAGGTTGAACTGTCATCCAGGGAAGAGATATCCTCATCGTAACTCTCCCATGAAAGTATCTCACTATTAACTGGTAGCATTTCCATTTGTGAGGTTTGAACACCAACCTAAAAATAGAATCATATCAAGCTGTCATCTTTAGAGCATCGAGTCTTGTCATGGTAAGAGAATGAACACCAGCTAACGTAACATCCCTTTCCCCCAAAATGTTAGGAGCATGATAAAGAACTTGCACAATTTCATACCTTTGCGGTGTTAAAAACTACATTCCTGCAATCGGGAAGGATGCTGATGGACCAAGGAGGCAAATTGTAATGCATGTTGTTGAACATCACTCTGGCAGAAGATTTTGTATCATAATTTGCAAGAAAAGCAGCACAATCTCCAGATTCTGTGGTGTATACGTGAGCCTAGAAACAGCAAAAGCTATAGATCAGGAGAGGTAAATCAACGGCACATCTTCCAGAATGGAAAAAAGGGTTACACAGTACCTGTTGATAGGCTCCTAGAGATGTAACCATTGGATCAGCCGACACTAATGCTCGTTCACACATCTTAACAGCCCTATGCAGCTCTTTGAGGTGACCATACTTTGGTTGCCTAATCAGGCCTGCCAATTAAAAGCACAGAGGCAATTAGCCTGGACTGCTAACTCGGAAATATAAGGCTCTCTCAGAAGACACAGAAAAACAAATAAACAGTAACCTTCAAGCATCGAAAGCCAAAATGTTGCTAAATCTCACCATATTCATCTATTGGAGCGTCGTAGTCATAGCTGGTAGTGATGAATGGGCCTCCAGCAGTGCGCCCAAAGTTTGTGCCTCCATGATACTATTTGTTTCGTGCGATACATAGATTAGACTAGTACTAACCACCAGTAAATGGAAAAGTAGTTGAACTCAAAGAGACAAACCATGTAATAGTTGATGAAGGATCCTCCTTTTTGGATGAATCGAGCAACGGCAAATGCCAAGTCCTGAACTGGCCGCTCGTGAAGTGGGCCTCCAAATTCTGTAAACCTGCATTTCTTTTTGGGACAAAATGAGCACATATTTTCTTATCAAAAGTCAACTCACAATCTGGGAGTGATTCACTTACCAACCACTCCAAGCCTCTGTCCAGATTGTGGGTTTGTAGTCCTTATTTGGAGTAAATGCATCACAGTAAAAGCCATTGCATGTGTTTATCTGTGTCCAATATCAATAATAATCAGGTCTGAGTATATGCACAAAGCAGAAAAGACTTTTCTTCAAACGTGGCTCTCAGTTATAGATTTGACACACATACTTTATACCATATTTTTACTATTCCAGGCTAAACAATGCTAATTTATCAAGTAAACTCAAAACAAGACCCGAAAGAGAATAAAGGAATGAAGAAAAATGCTAAGGTAAGTCGATTGAAACATGAAAGGAACACCCAAGCAAAATGTCTGGAGACTAAACCAAGATCTGGAGGTCAGAAAGAATAATATCTCACCACTGGATCTGGGGCATCTTCTTCCTTGCACATGACCCACGGCACACCGGCTCCCAATTGGATGGCCATATTGGCGGCCCAAGTTACATAGTTGTGACCAGCAGCCCCAAGCAATTTGCTTTCCGCTCCATACTCATTCTCAATCTACAGCAGTAAGAAAAAGAATGACCTCATTACCTCAAATCTCTGTACTGTTACTCAAGTCGGAGAAATTGGCTTCTGCTATGACCAAAAATTAGATCTTAGATCTAAGAGAAGACTCGAAGCAGAATCAAGCCTAATGGCATAAAACAGCTCATGTAATTGACCCAACTTAGTAGGATAATACTTAATTACTAGTCATCTCCGTCGCAGTATGATAGGAAATTGAGTGAGCATGATGTGGTTTAACATTTTCATGAATTCCAACCCTTTAACAAGAACAAGTATCAGGGGATTTAGAACAAAACATCTTTAATAAATACCTGATTGAGAATAATGGGGCCACCCTGTGACTCAAACAGGTTTTCACTCTTCATCAAGTTGACAATCTTCGCAGTGAACCCTTGCATTGCTTTCTGCAAACATCCAGTCAAAATTTAGTTTTGGCAAAACCAGCTGTTTGCCGTTTGCTTGAAGCATTGCTTGACAATAACATTAATGACTGTAAAATTATACTTGAAGTAACTGAACAGACCTTGAAAGGCTCGTTGTCTGTTCTGAAGCTGATTCCAGGCACATACTTGAGCCAAACAGGAAACCCACTGGACACAGATTGTGCTCACGTTAATGGTGAATGCAAGCAAAGTGAGAGCGGTCTAGATCCTGAAAATGAAGAAATGAACAGAAAAGGCAAATACCCAAAATTCCATTCTGCACAAACATAAGGCCCAATCCTCAGATGAGCATAGAGCCCTGCTTTCTGAATAGTCTTCATGAACCGAACCAGATCGTATCTTCCTTCAAAGTTATACTGTAGCACACACATGCACCGACAATTAGAAGAAACGATAAACATCAATACCAACAACGAATTAGAGGAAAATAAATTAGTCGAATGGCAAAAATGAGAGAAAAAGAGCGCTTAGAACAACATACATTGCCAGGAGAGGGCTCATGGACATTCCAGAAGACATATGTTTCGACCACATCTACGCCTCCATCTTTAGCCTTCTGTATAAGATCTTCCCACATCTACACCCACATAAAAGAAGGCCCAAAAAAAAGACATCAGAAAAAAAAAAAAAAAAAAAGCACAAAACTTTTCACTCAAGAGACAATAAAATAGAGAAAAGGTGGAAGCACAAGCTCCATACATCAGGAGTGCTTCTGGGGTAATGTATAGAGCCAGAGAAGAGAATCCTCCTCTGCCCATCAATGACAAGAGCCTTCCTGTCATAGCTCACGCTGCACTGGATCAGCTCAAGACCCAGTACCCAAACAAGCCCAACGACCCAAACCACCCTGCACACCGAGCTACTCGCCATTGCCATCTTCCTTCACCCCTCCAAAGCTCCCTCCCCTCTTCCAGCCGCCCAATGCCGCGAGAGAAACAAGAAGAGAAAGAAAGAAAGAGAAAGAGAAAGAGCCCCAGAAAAGGAGAGATCTTTTGCTGGGTCTTGACTATAGAAAAGGCCAACTTAATGCTCTCGGTGCTCGGTTACGCTAGTGGTGCTGAGGAGTTGGGAGAAGCAGAGAGTCCATCTGGCCTTCTCAGGACGGAGACACGACGGCTCACAAGTGTGAAAGCAAAAGAGCGAGAGGGGCACTGAGCAATGAGCAATGCGGAGTCAAGAAGAGTGTGAATATATACAGGCTGGGGGAACACAACTGTGTCAAGAACCTCGCACCAGATTGCGTGGCCAGGAAAGAGCGCAACGGAGCAAAGAAAAGTTAACACGCGCCTGAAAAACAGGGAGAGCCAACAACAGCAACAACAAAAGAAAGCAAGAGAGAGAAAAAAACAGGGGAAAAAGAAAATTAAGTTGAATCAAAGGAAGCTTTTTTATTACCGTCTTGGATTGAGATTAGTAGTGTGCTTTCTTGGCGGGTGATTCAGCAGCGCTAACAGAATCTTTGGGATGTTCGCCATTTCCTCTCTCTCTCTCTCTCTCTCTCTCTCTGTCCTGTTTTTTTTCCTTTTTTAAGGTAAAAAAGTACGGTGGTTTTTCCAAGTGAATTTTTTCGCAGCTGCCGGAGTATTTTGTCTTTTTCTTTTTTTCTATTCTGGCCCCAAGAGTATTTTGGATCTTTTTTTTATCTAAGTCCCACATGGCCAAATAATTGCATTCTTTCGCTGATATTTTCTCCTCAATAATGCTAAAGGTGCAAACATCGTAAATCAATAATTTTTGTTGTATCAAGCAAGATCGATTATGATTCGCTTATATGCAAACACTCCATTTCAATATACTCAACACCATTTTGATTTTCGAAACGCCTGATAAAATTGATACTTTTAATAATAAACAATTTTCGATATATATAGATATATATATAATAATGGGGTCCGCATATATTGGTGTAATTAATAAGACTTGCAATTTAGTTTTCATTTTGATTTTGTTGTTCTTTTTTTAACCAATCGGTTGCCATTTTCTATAATTTTAAAAATGGGGAAGTGGAACTTTCCTAATTGCAAAACATCTGTCCCACGTACTAAACTCAACTTGAGAAAGCGTTGATGGGTATTGAGAATTGACTGCGACTGTGATGTGTGAAGCTGTCACATTCTTCCACCTGTTCCTCCATTTTTTATATTAATTTTTTATTATTTAATTTTTAACTCCATGGACATTCTAGAGGGAAACGGCAGGCAGGCAAGGACGCCCAGTTCTGGCGCAGGAGATCGAGGGGCGCGGGCCGTTGACTCGTTGACCGTGATCCGCCGAGGAAGCGGTGGGAGCAGGAGAAGGGCAGTTACGTCATTTCCTCCGCTCCCGTTATTTTTTGTCGCGAGTTCCGTCCGATTAACTCAAAACACATCTTTTCTGTCTGTCCATCTCTCTTCTCTCGTTCTTTTTTTTTTTTTTTTTTGGTCGGAATCTCTCTTCTCTCGTTGGTTAAAGCTTTATGTGGGCGAAAATTCAACTCGTCAAACCAAGATTCGATTATTAAATTTGGCATCTAGGGCAATGCGTATGTCACTTGTATAGTTGTAATTCAATAAGCTCGCTTGATTTCGAAGCGACATCAAATGTCGAGTCATTAAATAACTCCGAAAATGGACAATTAGTACAAGTGGCCCTTGAATTTTAATCTAATGTGCAATATTATCCATTAACATTTTAATTGATGCAATGCGGTCCTTGAATTTTGACTCAATGTATAATATTGTATCTAAACTTTTGATGCATGTCATGTGATTTATAAACTATTAATATATGTTCAATGCGATCCATAGATTATATGAAAATATTCAAAATTTTAGAGATCATATTGAATATTGAATCAAAATTCAAAAATTATATAAAATAAATTAAAAATTTATGAAACATATTGCATGTTTAATTAAAATTCACGAACTGTTTTCGTCATTTTCCCCTCCAAAAACTAATGCCAATTGCAAACACATCACCCTTCTCAATGCTAATTAAAGTGTTGATTGTGCCGTACGCATCTTCGGGCTATACACTAGACCCAAAATATATGACAAAAAATAAAAATAAAAAAAGCTAATTGATCCGGTGCGACGATAGCGGAAGTGAAGCAGCAATTAAATAAAGATTCAGTCATCAAAGTGATAAAGTGACTAAAAATGAAGCCCCACAAAGTAACCACCGGAAGATTCCTAAGTCCAATCTGAGCATTACATGTATTGACACCGGCATTCACAAAAAACAAAAGCACTGTTTGGTTGCTCAAATGTATAACGTGTTTGTATGCAATGTAGATTTGAATCACTATATTTTGCATTCTTTTCGGACAACCTGAAAATCTTAACTTTGTATGTGCTCTTGTACATTACTTGGTATGTAGACCCGATTGATCAACAAATGCCTCATTGCCCTACTTAGACCTGCAAATTCTTTTAGTGAGTTTGGACCACACTCGCCTCGTTCAATTGATCTTAGATAGAAAATGCAATAATTTTTTAAGCAAGGCACTTAGAGAGCCAACTAGTCTATAAGTGCAAGCTAGGTCAATAGCAACGTAAAACAAATTCTTGCATCGAGTGAGCAACTAGGTCCAATAATCTGTCGTGAAATACTAAAGACACTCCACACCATGTCATGATTAACTTAAGCACATTGAATAAAAACAAGTGCACATTAAATGTCAATTTGGGATCAGAGCTGAAAGTTTCAATCTCATTTCTTCATTCAACTTTAGTAATCTAGGAGTTCCTTCTTCAAATGCTTGGTGTCTTAGAAATCTTCCTCGTGCTGGTAATCCATAATAAAGAGAGTGCAGTGCATAAAACATATTTCACACCATACTCGAAGTTTACCTTGTCCTAGTCGGGTAACTAACAAGCATTCGGGACAATAGATCAAAGCAAATTATCAAAAACTGATGCATTTTTTTTTTTTTTTGGTCGGAGAACCGATGCATTAGACACTGGCTTTTCTCGTGTCTTTAACGTTCTTTCAATCGTTTTGGCTCTTTTTAAGGTCAATTTGCAATACGAGAATCGTGGAGGGTTTCAGTAAGGAGGAAAAGAAAAGAACTGGAGAAGAGAATCCGGTCAAAGTAAAAACCCCGGAGCAAAGCAGTCAGTTTTCTGCAGAATCCTCTCACTTCTTGCCGGTCCGAAAAGCCAAAAAAATAAAATAAAAATAATTTTTTGTTTACTTTTTCAATTTCTCGTGAGCAATCCAGGAAATAATATTTAAAATTAACCTCACGAAACTGTTCTTGATTTTGCACATTCCCTTCTGATTTTTCCTTGGGGATTGTGAAGATGCTTTGCGACCCGAGGCCCTCGTACTGGCTTTTTCATCATTATGGGCATTAATTGTGTTTTCATTTCGTTTAATTCTCTCTTTTTTTCTAAAATATTTATTTTTTTGCCACTTGGAATTAGTTTTCTTAATATTTTTTAGAAAAAAAATTCTAAAGCAACCACGAACAATGACGCGGCAAATGCCAATAATGATTGAAATCTCGAGAGATGATTAAGTGGGTAAATTTTTTCAGCTCATCACCTATCACTCCATCGACTTTTCAAGTCCTTGAAGCTAGAAATCAATTGACTTGATCGAAAAGGAAGCTCCTATTAAGTTTTGACGATTCAACCAGCATAAATTGTGAATTGGAGGGGCATGTTAATCTGAAAATCGAATTGAATTTGAAATATCATATCTTGATTCTTGCTATAAAGAACTAAGGAAAATGATGTAAATAGTCCAAAACTATAGTTCAGTGTGTAATGTAATATTTAAACTTTAGTCTAATATACAAAGTCGTCTCTAAAATTTTAATGTATTAAGTGTGATCTATAAACTTTGAATATATATCAAATCTAATTTTTAGATTATATGAAAATATTCAATATCATTTTAAAAGTCAATATTGAATATTTTCATATGATCGATGGACTAATTTAAATAATATCAAAAGTTTTTATGAACCATATTGAATAAGTTAAAAATCAAAAGATAAATATTATATATTAGGTTAAAGTTCAAGGACCATGTTTAATAAATTAAGAGTTTGGAGATTTTATTATATATTAAATTAAAATCCACGTGTACCTTGTAGAATTGTTGCAAAGAAGAAGGCACATGGGAATCATTGAGCAAGTCAGGCGGGAAGCTGAAACGGAAGAGGAACGCGGTCAACGAGTTTAACTCGGTTGTCCCCAGCCGCCCCCGCTCGGCCCCACTGACTCACCGAGTTACGTGAGCGAGCGAGCAAGCGAGCGGAGTTAGGTCGAGTTTTTGTCCCGCTCGTTGTCCTTCGCCGCTTTTATCTCTCCCTCTTTCTCTTTCTCTTTCTTTTCTTTTTCCTTTTTTTTTTTGCCTTTATTCGGCATTTTCAATTTCCTTTTTTTTATTTATCAATTAAGGCTTTTTAGCGGCCGAGAAGGGCGGGGACTGGAAACCCCTAAGGACGACGGGTGGGGCCCGGCCCTCCCGCCTATTCTGGTCACTTACCGCTACCCACTCCTCACCGCTGATTGAGGCTGTTTTCTTTTCTTTTCTTTTTCGCTTGAAAATATATTTAAAATAAAAAGTATTTATAATGCTCACTCGAATTATTTTTTTATCTTATCACCCCGCCCCACACTCCACTTTCTGAATTGAAGTGCATGCCGTACAACGGACATTTTTCTTTTATATTTTTGCCAAAATAAAATCATTAAAACGTTAAATTATGTCTATTGTGATATTAATACCAATAACTTTTTTTTTGTATCATCAAAACCCTAGATCTCGTACCAATGTGATAAAAATACACTCCGTCTATCATCAATAATCCTAAATTTTACTCAATGGGTTACCAATACCTCAATTTGGGGACGTACTTTCAAAGTTTTGATAACACAATTTTTTTGGGATATTGGTGTTGCAACAATATAATGTAGGGTTGTTGATTGTATAAAAGATTAGGTATTAATTTTCGTGATGTTAATCATGTTATTTTTTTAATGGAATACAATTGCCCAGATATTTTCTTCTCGTGACGTGAAGTTATTACAAATTCCAAGTTAATATTGGAATGATCATTAGGTACATAGGTAGGCTCAGTTATCGACATCAGTCCACTCTGTACCGGCAGTGTTGAATGCGTAGGACATTTGCGAAAGTTGCAATACATCATCCATCGATTTAATATGAATTATATCTGCCACTTGTGCAACCGGGACGAGGTCTTGGATCAAATCAAAGAACACAAAACGAAAAATAAATAAATAATAATTATAAGAAGAGACGAATTCCCAAGAAAGCTAAACTAATTTCCTTCTTCTGGGTATGCCAAATTTCGATTTCGCGATCCTCTTTTCAACCGGATTTCTAGCGACGTCTCTCCAAGTTGGCCCCAGATCTCGGTGCAGCCACCACCCCAATCGAGTTCAACCACTTTAATCGGTATTAATTAATTAGTTAATATCATAAAAAATTATAAATTAATATACATATGACAAATTTATCTATATCTAATATTTTAACCATAAAAAATCCAAAATTATTACATTTGCAATAAATTTATCATTTATTAGTTTTCGTTAAGTTAAATTAATAACATGAAAAATCACAAAAATGATATACCTGTTAACTACCACTTATCATCCAACTTAGTATTTTGATGATAAAATTTAATAGAAACAAATGTAAGGTAAATTTATCACAAACGTATCAATTTGGAGTTTAATTTGAGGTAAATTTATTATGTGTATATAAGTGTAAAGTTCCTCACAGTATTAACTCTTAATCAATCAATTAAGCGATATTATATTATATTATTTTTCCGAACGTTTATAGCTTGCTTAGAACGGTCGCCTTCATCATGGGTCAGCCGGACCTCCATCTTCTTCTTTTTTCCAGTCTAATACTCCCGTTATCATGAGGAACGTTAGAAGCCGCCATGATTAGGGCAAAGCGTTGCACGACGCATGATGGGATTCCTCCGGCATGATCACATTCCTCCTCATCATTCGATTTAACGGTCGATAATCAGGCGATTTAGCGTGGAAACGGCCCATCATTTTTTCGCATCTTCGCCCTTTGCTTTTTCCTAGCCCTCGGAAGTTATGTGGGTACGCACATCATTTTGTCTTTGGGATTAGTACTATAGTTGTATGATAAAGCATGGACCGACGGGGTCTGTTGAGCAGCATGGCGCAACGGCATTATGATACGTGCGGGTCGCCTTTTTGGTCGTCGTGTATTTGGGTGATGTTCGAGACTGTTTGTCGTTATGGATCGGGAGTATGCAATACAATCTTGGTTCTAGTATTGTAAAAGGAGTTCAATAGGCGAGGGGGCCATTGCTGTTAGGATTTGCTGCACAATTGCAGAGAAAATAGAGAATGAAAACAAGAAGGAGAATTTTGAGGTGTAAAGTTTTATCTTGATTCACCCTTAAATTAGGGTCATGTCCAATTGAGAATGCTATTATAATTAATACTTTACATCTCTATGTTGAATTCCTCAATTATAAGAGAAAGAAAAAATACATGTATTCACTTAGTAGATATTCACGGGCCCAAATTTAAATTATTAATAAAATATGAGATTAGACTATAAAAATCTCTAGTGTTACAGGGGCGTTGCTCCCTACAACCCTCCTCGGGACAGCTCCCTGGACCCTCACCTATTGATCGAGGAGCGGGACCTCCATGCTCTCTTGTTAATGGGAATATGAAACACACCTCAACAATTATCATGTTTAAATGTTCATATCCTATCACCAGTCAGTGAGCCACTGAATTCGTGCCGTGCATTCTTCGTTCAACTAATATCATGAGAAGAAAACCATGAAAAAAGGTTAGATTCTCTTCAATGTGTTGTTTTATCCGTTGGAATTAAGGTTTGAAATTGTTGCGCCTAGGGAAGCATTGTGCCTAGTAGAGACCTACATTTTTTTATTTAATTATTAAGAGATAATGATAACAACAAAAGGAATATAGAAATTCTTATCTGGACGGACACATGGCGTGAACCTAACCATGCATACGATGTAGTAACGGAAAAATAAATTCAGGACATGGCCCAAGTCTAGCATCTAGAAGTTAAATTGACGAGCTTGCATAATTTAAGTTTATATCATATTTACCTCCATTAAATTAATAAATACAAGAAGAAAAGCCGATGCAAATGAACAAGGTTACACAACTGTAGCCTTATTTAGCTTCTAGGTGTCCCATGTGCAAGGATCTTTTTACATCACGAGAGACAATATTAAGATTATGTCGCCACAACCTATTCAAATCGTTAAATCTTAAAATAAGTCGTCATTATAAAAACAAGGGAGATCAATGTAAATTCAGTCAATCTTCGTTCATATTCCTCCGACTCCAGTCCCAATGAAAATGGCGTTACATCATTCGTGTAAAAATAGAAACGAACGATACCGAGAAGCTTAGTTGAAAATCGAATTGAGGGCAGATTGAAAAGAAGCATAGGAAGGGCCCCGTGTATCGAGAAAATATATCCGTCGTGGATTAATGCTCTGATCCTACCATCGTCGCCACACGACGGTGATCGGATACGTTGTGGCCCTATGAGTTCGTTGCCAAATTTAAGCACCATGTCATCCAACAAGAGGGTCCTCATTATTTCATTGCTCTGACTTTGGTCCCTGGAGAATTTATTGCTTTATAGCAAGCATGCCGTATCTATAACAGTCTCATTTAATACCATCAGTACATGGGTCATATCATCGAGACAGAAGAAGAATCGAAAATTCATCCGACTGAGGTCAAAATCATCTAAACCGATTAGGAAATCGTGTATTTACTTAAAGTCGCATCCGTGCGGACATTTTTTTATAAAATTTTTCGAACATAAATGGAGTGTCTAGAACTCTTTTCAACATAGCTTTATTTTTCCATTCTAGACACATTGATGAATTCCTAGAGATAGGCACAACCATGCTACAACATCCAATCACTTTTATGTATGAATGAACAACCAAGATCTGTGGAAAGTGGAATCGATGAGTTAAAATGGCAAATGAAGTTATCAAATTTGGACTTTTGAGGAGTCATTCTTGATTCAGTCTATTATATCATGCCAATCGTGATGTAAAGGAAATGGGAGATCCACACCGAGTCTTGTTGATGGCAAGTTCTTTAGTAATTTTCACATTATGATTGACTTTATTTACCTCATAATTTATGAAATGAGTCTATGTAGTGTTTTCTTTCACATGCCTCTGGTCAATCGATATTATTTGCCCTCAATTGAATTTTGTAGGTTGCTCTGAATTCTTAACATAGGAGAAAATACATTTTTTGGATAATTTCTATTTTGGGCAAACAAGATGTTGTATGTAACCCATTAGGTTGGATTAATAATCAAGGAACTAGAATGGGTGCAGACAAGAAGCATGGATGGGTTTCGTGCCCCACGTCATCAAATGCAAACAATATCATATTTGAATTGCCTACCTAGATTTTGGCACGCAAGTCATGTGCAGGCATTACATCTATTATATGCATGCATGTACATTTATTAGACACCCCTTTAGGGTTTTCAATAACTTCTCATCATATAGAATTAAAAAAATGAAACAAGTTAGGGACATAGTCACCATAGGTTTTTTGAACTTTTTTCGATCTAGGAAACATGGTCCCTAGACTATCTTTTTAGGCAATCGAATTATTTAATCATATGTTTTTTGTGTTTATGTCGATTCTTATATCAAATATGTTAGAATATTGAAATAATAAATAATATCTCTATTTAACAGCTTAAACTTTTAGAATATTTGATAATGATTCTATAAAGTCTCAATGGTACGAGAGCTTTAGATTCCAAGTTTCAAACTTTACCAAACTTCATTTGTCTCTCAAATTAAATTTTTAAGCTTAATATTAGGCAAAAGAATTCACTAAGCATTAGAGAGAATATTAGAATATTCAGATAATAAATCACATTTATTTAGATAATAAATTATGTTTTTATCTTATAGTTTAAGTTTTTAGAATAATTGACAGTGATTTCATAAAATTTACAAACGAAAAGTTGACTTCATCATCCACGTCAGCATCCAATATTCAAACATATGATTTAAATATTTGATTGTATAAACAGAAGAAATTTAGAGATGACATTACACGAACTAATAAAAGTACGAGATTTTCGGTGGTTGTACCCCCAACATTTCAAGGGAAGACTCGCTTTGCCGAGTTTAAAATTGATTTGAGGTTCCTTTTTATTTTTTATTAAGATGGTCCGAGCTGAACAATGACCAAACCGAATGAATGTTCTGCTTTTCTCCCCCCTTTGTATATTTGGATCGGGATTGCCGGGGGATCCTTTGTCTTCGCTCTTTATTAGCGCATCTCCTCTTGGATCCGTACTAGTGCCTTTTGCTCTTTCATACCCCTCTCCACGCCGTTCCCAACCACCATGCTACATGTCTTAATTTTTAGGAAAAAAAAATCAGAAAAATGCAAATAAAAACTGGAACTTGTGAATTAATAAAGAGAAAAGGGTAATTTACATATATATATATATATATATATATCTTTTTATTTATCATAATGAATACACAAACTAATCACTACATAAGATCACGAAATAATACGAAACCGATTATACTCAATTAGAGACGTGCCCAATCAAGGAAGATATGTGCACAATCCCAAAAATATGGAGAATCGAACCTTAGAGCCCATATGTATGTAAGAAAATTATTCTTTTTTTATTTATACTTTTACTCTACTTTCTAGTTGAGTGTTGAGTTAAAATTTATATATGAAATTAAATTATTTCATTTTAATCTTTTTAAAAAGTTGGAAACCTGGACCCTCTCTTTTTTTCTCACGTGAGAATGGTGGTTCCCAATATATTTGTACGGTAAAAAAATTAATCAGCCTACCTACGAATAAAGTTAGTTTCTCGTGGATCGAGGGGTGAAAACGACTTTCCCCTTTCGATAAGGAGCAAATCATTTTCCCCGACCCACAAAGTAAATGAAAAAAATTAAAATTTTATTTTATTTTCCTTGTGAACGGATCCCATGGAAAGCTGTCGACTCAGAGAACATTGAAAGCTACACGGGTCAAAATGGCGCCATGTGACGGGCCAGATAGAAGAGAGAGAGAGAGAGAGAGAGAGAGGGGTACACGTGAGGCTACGTTGTCACGTGTCGTGCCCTATTCCCTGTCCCTCGCATCCTCCATGGATCAGCGGTGGAGGAGAGAAGGGGGCCCACCCCCGCACGAAAGAAGAAGAAGGAGGACCGTCGGTGCACGTGCCCCGCACGATTTACGCCCTTCCACCTCACGCAAACGGCGCCGTCGCCCGCCGTCATCTCGTCCCCCTCCTCGCGATTCTCTCCGCGGACTGCCCCCCGTGTGCCCCGTTAGCGTCGGTGGAAACGGCGACGGCGCTGTCTTCCCGTGCTTTGACCATTTTGCCCCCCCGCGCCCCCTTTGCCGTGCGATTCCTTCTTTTCCGCTATCCTGATGTTTCGCTGGCGTCGGTGCCATCCGCCGACAGTGGGGTGGTTCCCGGTTCGTGTCCGCCTTCGTGTCTGCTTTTGGGAGCGCTTTTTAGGACGTGATTGACATCAACATGATGCGGGGAGATACATGTGATTAACGACAGCCACGACATAAGCGACAATCGTACTTCCGGCCGCGAACATGAGCCGCCGCCCCAAGTGTGGGCCTAGTTCATCCATGGACCGGGCCTCCGCCGGAGAAAGTCCCGATGTCGTGTAAGGACCCGGCCCGTCTCACGTGAGCCGAGCAGTGCTCTGAGTAACCATGATGTAGTGATCGTTGACGGATTGTTGTATACTCATGAGTTGTTCCATAAAATCCATGTTGATATGAAGACTTTTGAAATGTTACAAATTTTCTCGTTAAAATGAATAACATCATTGTTAGTATTCGCTTGTTTGCTTGGCACCACCATCTCGTTCAATGTATGTGGACTTGGCTCCCTCTGATTCATCTCTTTTAGTGCATGTGCCAAGTTTTCTCCCCGGATCCATATGGTCCATGTCAGCCATGATCGTCAATCATATAATTCTCATGTGATTTTATAAAAAAAAAAAGAGAGAAGAAGATAATGACTGTGGTCTCACATGGTATCTCTTCTTTCTTTTTTTGAAAGAAAATTACATTCATTACTGAAAGGTTATAGAAGTATATAGTTTTCATGACAAGATAAATTGAAACGGATTATGAATACTAAAAACAAAACCAAATACATGAAACAGCGAGGATTAACGAAGTACCAACAAAGTTAAGCATAAATTCAATTCGTAAAAACAGATTTGTCAAACAAAATCAACGACTAATTATTAGATCTCATGTCTTTGTTAATGATGAGCATACGTCGAAAATTCCTTCTCCAATAATTATGATATTAGTATGTGCTTAGATTCAGCTTCCTCTATACCATCATTATAAGGAGACAATCAATATAAGTTGAATATATACAGATCTAACACGTGGAGGTGTAAATTTTCATAATTCAATAAGATGCCAAAATTCTGAAATCATCATTGAAACCGGAGGAGAAGAACCTGTACATGAACAGTGTAGAGGGGCATCAAATCCCCAAAAGCAATTTATTATACTTTTAGATTTAGATTGGGATAGGATAGCACCTAAACCTAGAACTCAATTGGGAGAGTTCAAACTCTTAAATTGAGAACTAAACCAAAAAAAAAAGAGCTCCTAAATCTAAATCAAGAGAAAAAAAAGCAAGAAAAAAAAAAAATAAAATGCAAACAAAATCAACAAAAGAGAGAGGGGAGGGTGACATTAGCTCAAATCTTTCTTTATGGTTGAAGGTTCAAAGAAGACGGTTAGGAAAATAGAGAGAAAAGACTTTTTGGCTTTGGTCAGCAAGGCGATCACATGAGTAATTCTTTGTTGGGAGTGGATGTTGGTATCTATGTCTTTGCGGTACAACGCGAGATTGCAATGAATTTAGAACCGCAAATTGAAGGTGTCATGGCAAAATGGAACATTAGAAAACGAAAAGAAGAAGAAGAGGGAGTTGAGTGTCATGGACTAAGGTAACATTCGAGGCCACGTGGCGGAACATGGGGGGCCTTTGACGAATGTCCCCAGTTCATCCTCACGCTTTTCACTTTTTTCCTCTTTTGGCGTTGACTTTTTGAACGCAGCCCAAGCACATGGTGTCCGAACCCCCATTTATTCAATCCTAACGAGCCTTTTTAACTGGGTCACACCATCGGTTGTAACTGCCCCCCATGATTTCCGACCGCTCCGACCAAGGTGCAACAATTTACATTGGAATCCTCGAAACAACGACGTTTAAAGACGTTGATGAATTTAGAATATGAGTATATATCTCTGGAAGAGGCTTAAGGGTTTTGACGAAGGAAGGAAGCCCATCTCAGATATATATAGGATTCGCGGCTCACATTGTACGATGCCCGATTCATTTCATGGACCAAAAAGTCACGAGCCAAAACCCTATTGCATGGCTGACCCATAAGTATTTTTACTTAACAGTACCCAGGACCATTTGAACCAATTGATTGTGCACCGTACTTTTACTTTTGAAATGTCGATTGGTGCTCTTGAGTTTTCAACATAAGAAAAGTGGACGATAGTCGATAGACGATTAAAAGGAAGAAATGGTTCGTTTTCAAATCACTTTCAGCATGGCTGACCCATAAGCTGTCCCAGCACCCCTTGGTGATGTGCACAGCTTGTCATTTCAATGCCGACAATGAAAAATGCATGATGTTTTGTAACACTCTCAACTCAAGTACCATGAGGAGAGCTCGACTCATATTAGTTATTCACGTATCTTGTTGAGGCGAGTTCGAACCTCGTTGATACCTAACTCGATAGGCATGGAACCTTATTGACTCTAACCGAGTTTCTCTTTTTCTTTTTCTTCAAAATTATATAATATTAGAGGAAAAATATACACAAATCCGTTAAATGCCTAGCGTATCCACATTATTTTCAAGCTTCTTATGATGGAGCCTATAAATTGATTTTAATTGGGTCAGTCAAGCCGAACTCTAACATAACCATTTTTGTATTCAAATTGAAGTCGAACATAAATTTAATCAAACCGGAGGGCAATGTATCAACTTGGTTCGACTCGATTACCCCCTTTTCCCCCAAAATACAGCCGCGAGTCGCGAAAGCAGGCAATTCAGTTCCTTGATTAGGGCAAACAGAAACGAGAGAGAGAGAGAGCGTACGTTACCTAACTCCATTAAGGATCTCTACAGAAAAGGGGAAGGGGATATCTCTCGGTTCATCAGGGTCTGCAAGGCTCTTGATTAGGGGCGGTGCTTCCTTCGTTTGCAAGATTCACTCTCTCCTTTTGGGCCAAATCATTATCCATACGACACCAATCTCTCTCTCTCCTTTTTCTCCTTTTTTGGGGGCCTGAGTGTTTTTTTCTAGCTTTTCTTGGGGTTCCTAGGGTTCTCCTCCTTCGTGGCACCATCCCTCCATGTCCCTTTTACGTGAGTTCTCTTCTCTCCATCATCAAGAGAGCAATCTCTTTATGTTCCTTCAGCATGACTATGGGTACCCCGGAAAAGAGGGGATTGGATTCTCCTAACGCCTTTTTTTTTTCGCTTTATATCTTTGGGTTTGGCGGGGTCATAAAGCGTGGGATTGTAAGCCCTTTTCGTACGCTCCAAAAACTATTTATCTAAACTTTGGCCCGTAAAAGTCAAGCCCAACGGACAAGTGAGGCGGTCGAGACTGATCGTTGTGTGATCCCCATCTGATGTGCTTAACGGTCGGGATAAGTACATTATGAGTTTCATAACTGCTCATTCGAGTGTTGTGACTTCTTTTTTCTTCTCTCGTTTGAGTGTTGCATTAGTGTAAATCGATTGCTCGAGTGCCAGTTTCTAGCAAATTGTGTCATGTGGATTTTTTTCCTTAATTTTTTGTTTCGGTGTGGAATTTTTAAAAATAAACTAAAGTCCAATGTAAAATTCTTTAAAACCTTCCCCAATTAGACGACGCCGTCTTCAAATTCTCTCTCTTCTTGTCACTTAAGTGGTATTGATGCTAAGTGTCACTTCTAAAAATTTATAGCTCTGGAACGATCATCCGTGAAGATTATTGGAAACTTTTGCTATTATTCAATCAGACACTCAAGCGACGTTGTTTGCCGACTTTAGTTTTCCGACACGCCACGTCAATTAATGTATTATAAATTAATGCCATGTTGGCTCTTTTGGTGAGGCAAATTATTGATAGCACTTAAGTAATCGATTTTTCAAATTTATGACATTTAAGTGAGTGAAAAAATTGAATTATGGCACTTAAGTGAACGCCGTACGAAAATTATAATACTCCTAATGTACTTATCCCCTTAACAATCTATATATGATAGTCTATAAAAGTCAAGCCCAACGAACAAGTAAGGTAGTCAAGACTGATCGTTGTATGATTTGGCTGTGAGACACTTAACGGTCGACATATGCGTGCTTAGTCCAGACCAAACAAGTTAGGTTCGAAATTAGAAAAAGGCAAAAAAAGAAAAAAAAGCTAAAAAACGCACAGGGGTTTTTCTTTTCCCGTGTCTCCTTGTCGGGTCAAATACTTCTCAAGAACACCTATCCATAGGGACTTTTCGCGCCTTTTCGCGCCAGGAGCACATGCAAACGACTGTGGCCCTCATGATGGTGGGAGGTGACGTGAGCATGACGTCATAATCGCGTGTTTTAAGCTTGATAAGAACCCTTAATTGTCTGAAAAAAATAGAACATCCTTCAAAAGGGCCCTTATTATATATGTCTCATAGTGGATAATCGAGAAAGAATACGTACAATATGTTATCTCGATGCTGCGCTTTTCATGGCACATAACACTCGTAACTTCTTAATGGCGGGCAGGCCAATGGGGCTCGGCCTGTCGCGGAGATGACAAAGCCTGTCCGTTTTCAGACAGCGAGAGTTCGCAAGCAATTATCGAAGATGTTGGGACGGACAGTATGATTAGATCAGCAGCAAAGAACTTAATGAAGCAGGACCATGATGTCCCGGCTCCTCGTATGTGAAAAAGCAGCAGCGACATCATGATGGGCGACCGCATACGTGTATATATATACGGCCACGTACGTACGTGGATGAGGTCCTGAGACCGACAGCAAAGAGAGGCAGTCATTGGTCACTCCATGCTTGTGAATCATGGCGGATCTGCTTTTGCTTGCTCGAGCGACGTATGTACCGATGCCATCAGCAGTGGCCAATGGGGGAGCTTCGTCGTGGGCTTGCGGATGTGGCTGGACAAAGCGTGCTTATGTGACCGACTGAGTACGCAATTGTGGTCCATTGGGTCCTTCGGATTCTCTTGAGATTGAGTCGAGCAAACGGTGCCCACTCTTTCTAACCGTTTTGGACTGGAGAGAAGATGGTCCTGCAGAATCCGATGGATGGTCCACTCGTATTGCACTCGACAACGGTATTGTGTAGATTGATCGATTTTTGGGTGATCTGATTGACAAATTGATGATCGTGGTATAAAAAACTATAAGAGAATGCTTGTGTTGATAGAGCGAGTGTAGGAATATGATACCCATAACCTAGGGTGGAGAGGGAGGGGAGCTTGCTCATGAGTTAGCTCAAAGCCTCTGTATATACTTTACTTGACGAAAAGGTAATAGAGTGTTGCCCAAGGCCTGATGTTAATCGGGCTAGGGCTTAATTCCTTGGATCATCGCGTTAGTGTAGGCATCGATTGGTAGCTTCAGGTTTGCTCTGCTTAAATGGAAGGGCAGACGTTAAATGTGTTCATCTTGACCCATATGCCAAACTTCAGCCCAAGATTTAAGTATATCATGTCAGATTTTGTGAAATCACTACCCATTATTCTAGTAACCTGAATAGTTAAATGAGTGTGATATAATATTTAAATAATTTAACACTCCCCCGATAAAAATCCAATATTAAATCCCAATCACCACCCTGATAAATATCAAATGCCGACCTGACATTTCATCATAATCCAATGGTCTTCAACAAAATTGCTCTTTGCCCAACTATTCAGAGGCAAGAGCACAAAGGTACATTTGAAAGGAAGTACACACCAGTGCGAACATAACCTAAAAAGATTGAAGAATCAGACCTGCTCTGGGAGCCCGTGCCCTACTGTATGAGGTGGTCCTGAGCTAACGGCACATGCGAGGTTGCCTCGCATGCACAAGGGGCGGGCAAACTTTCTCAAAAAATTGCTCACTCGTGCATGATTGCTGCAAAATCAGTTCCGAGATGAGAATGCATACGAATGCAAATGTCATTTGCCTCTCCTCTGAATGTCACCCTGATCTGCTCAACATCTGCAATTAAAGAATTTCGCACTGCACATCGTCGCAATTTGAGTTTTCATCAGCTGACACGTTCCACATTGACAATTGAAAACAGCTGAGCCATCGTCAAGCAGCTTATGACATTTCCGAGACAAAATTTAACTCAATATGCACATCGGTACATTAGTATTCTCTAAGCACTGCTTTCACAGGCAACCAGTTCCCCATCCTGGACTCTATGGAATAAACTCAATTTGGTTATGGCAAGAGCTTCACCAAATAGTGAAGCCCGTGTAGATTTTGTTATGTAGACTTCTACATAGTCGCCAACGGAAGGATTTCTCTTGCAAGTAGAATTATCAGCACGATCAATGACTGGGAGTTTTGCAAAAGACACTCGGTGGCCTCTATCACTCTTGCCAATGAGTTCAGTGTCTGGAGCTCTTTTGTTGGGCCCTTCAACCAAGACAAGTTGGAGGCTTCCAATTTGGGAATCATAACACTGACCTGTACTCTCACGGAAAGCCTGAATAAGTTCATTAAGCCTCCTTTGCTTGACTTCTTCAGGAACATCATCGTCATAGTTTCTATTAGCATGTGTTTTCTCTCTCATGCTATAAGCAAACATGTATGCCATATCATAACCAACTGTTCTTACAAGGCTAAGTGTATCTTCGTGCTGCTCTTCAGTTTCTCCACAGAAACCTGTGAGCCAAAGAAATGAGGGGATAGAAAGGAATCAGAAAGCCTACAACCTTGTTAGAAGAGGTAATTTAAGAAGGAAAACATAACTTGTAGGTTTTAGCATTGGAATGGCACATTAGCCTCCACAATGCTACGATTAAGCATGGCACATTAGCCATTGATAATGCCACGATTAAGCATATTGACTCATTTGCAAACCATTAATGGCTTGTGTTTCTAACTTATCTTTGTACCATGTCATTTGATGTCTTTGCTAAACTATCTCAATTTTTAGGTGAAGTGGCACAAAGTAAATAGCACACAATACCCTTGATGTAATTGCATCTGTGGTTTATTCCTACCTTTTGTCAGGTCAGATTGTGTTTGTTTGAGCTAAATGCACCCATATAAAAGATCCCCAGTTACAGAGGTGACAGAATGCAATGCGGAACAAAAAACAATGAAAACTAAATTAGCATCAGCAGACAGCAAACAGAACATTAAGTCAACATGAGGAGATTAACCAACCAGATTCTTAAAGAGACAGGCAATGGGAAATGAACCACTGGAGCTACAAATGCAAAGTTGGAGGATCACACTTGAAACCAGAACAAATGCGAAAATCAATGGGGCATAATCCGATGTCAATCAATTTCCATATGCAGTATGAAGGAAGGAAGGTGATTTCTGCCAGATGATACTCTTATTTATGACATGATCCTAAGGGATGATTGAGGCAAGGAACATGAATAATAAAATCTTAATCCCTCATGATTCCAATATTAGCTTCACAGTAAACCTCATAATCATAAGATTCCCAGACGACTAGTAGTGGGCACAGGACTATACATTTGAGATCAACATAATCAGATCAGAGTGTTATGACATCACTTACCACAGATAAAGTCACTGCTTATCCCCATTTCAGGAACAATTTCCCTTATCTTTTGCACAAGGTCTAGGTATGCCTCACGGGTATAGCCACGACGCATCCTCTCGAGCACTGTCGAGCTCCCTGTTTGTGCTGGTAAATGAATGTATTTGCAGATGTTATGCCTGTCTCTCATCAGGTACAGCAACTCATCAGGAAAGTCCTTAGGGTGAGGGGACGTGTATCTGAATCGCATTTCAGGAAATTCTGTCGAGAGTCTGTCTAGAAGATCTGCAAAACGCAAACCTGTTTTTTTCACCTTGCACGTGCTGGAAAATCCTTCACTCAACTTCCAATTTGTGCCAGCTTCAACATCTTTTTCAAGCCCAGACATGTCGTTGTAGCTATTAACATTCTGGCCAAGTAGTGTCACCTCCTTCACACCTTCTTTTGACAACTCTTCCACCTCCCTTACAATTGACTCAACAGGGCGTGACCGTTCTCTACCTCTAGTAAAAGGAACAATGCAAAATGAGCACATGTTGTTGCAACCCCTCATTATTGAGACAAAAGCAGTAACAGAGTTCTTAGAAATTCTAACTGGACTGATATCGGCATAAGTTTCTTCAAGTGAGAGGAGAGTATTAATTCCTTTCTGACCATAGTCAACCTCTTCCAACAGTCGAGGCAAATCTCTGTAAGCATCTGGTCCGCAAACCACATCAACCATCTTATCAGCATCTAGTATCTTCTCTTTTAACCTCTCTGCCATACATCCCAACACAACTACCTTTGGAGGGCGCAACGACTGTGACCTACCAATTTTGACATTGCTCTTCCAATGTCTCTTGAGGAACCAAAAGTAGTTAAGTCTTTGCCAGACCTTCTGCTCTGCATTGTCCCTTATAGCACAGGTGTTGACAAAGATGATCTCAGCACTTTCAGGCACATCCACAATTTCAGTATATCCTGCATTCTTCATGATTGAGAGGACAATCTCCATATCGTTGATGTTCATCTGACAACCATAAGTCTCTTGATAAATTCGACCTTTTGAAAGACCTTCAGCAGCTGGTACAAGACTAATAGATTTAAGAAAAGTAAGAAAGCATCTATAAGTTTTAGAATTACTCATATTGAAGAATAGGAGAGAGAAAAACAAGGCTGAGCTTTTCCAATTTCTTCTTGAAAATGACTTTCTGCATATTTTGCAAGGCAAAAAGAGGGAACTTCTGCTTTCAAAAAGCAATAAGATGTTAAATGTTTTTCTAGAGCTAATGCTGACATTCTACCAATATGATGTTCATAATGAATTACTGAATCACTGCATATTCCTATAATCCTGCCCATAACTTTCTGACTTAAATGATAGTGAACTTTCATACTTTTCAGTTGACCTGTCAGCAAAGCTTCTAGTTTTATTATGTTTTACTTTTGATGTCAACGCCACACTGAGGTACGCCTTGCAAAGTACTACATTGGCCCAGACTCAAATAAACTGAAAGGAGTACGCTACCACCTGTGCTCATATGGTTTATAGACAGGTATGGAAGTTTGATTTGGACAATCATGAAAGGGCCGATGTCAACAATCAAGTTTCCATGAGCAATTTTTAGTGAAAGTAGCATTGTTCAACCAGAAAGAGACAAATATCAAGTAAATATGGCAATAGTCACTATCGAAGGAATGTGCAAGAATTTCAATTTTTCTAGTACTTGCGAGTCATTAAAGAGAACCCATTGCAGTTATGCTGAAGCACATCATTCATGACATCCAGTTAGAGATCAGGTCACGGATTCACATCACCAGGCGCTTAGTGCCAACGTAACTACTGCACTTCACAACATTGTACTATACGAACCATCCCTAACACATAAAAAAGCTAAACACTTAGAGACGCACGGCCAGGAATTCACACAGTGGAGAGCAGTTGCCGAGAACACCAGCAATCGGAAACACGAACAATCTAGCTAGACACTCAAGTCAGACACTATACACCACATAGCTCTACGCTAAATCCGTATCTCCGAATGAGCATCTGGAGGCAAGCACAAAGTCGGTTCAGCGGAACTCACTCGGGCTGGATTCCGGCGGCGGAGAGAGACGCTGCGGTATGCGCGACCATGAAGTCCTTCAGGCTCGGGATCTCGGAGCTCTTGTTGCCGCCCGAGAAGGAAGACCGCGACAGTTTTCGCGAGAAACCGAGAGAAAAAGAAGCCCCGGGCGGTCGCGGCGCCGCGCAGCGGCCCGGAGGCGAGTAGCGCGAGGCGCGCGCCGGCGGCGACGTCGAGGAGAGACGCCGGAGCGCGAACCGGCAGCAGCGCCGAGGGATTTTGATGGAGGAGAGCGACGTCAGGGAAGACGCCATTGCAGCTGCAGAGCGAGAGCGAGCGAGAGAGGATGGATAGGTATTGTGGCGGCCCTGCGGCGAGCCTGGAAATGAGCAAATTGTCAGCAGGGGTAATAAAGTCAATTGGAGAACGCTATTTTCTTTTGCCGAATTAATGTGCGGAAAAATGATATAAATGTTGTAAAATATCGCTTGCAAGTATATAATAGAGATAATAGAAAGATATTAAGTAGAGAAACCAGATGACACCAAAAATAGTAGATAAAAATCTAGGAGCGAAAATCTTTTTATTTCTCACTATTTGTGCTCCTATTTATAAGGATATCAATGTATCTAATAATATATGTATTGGATAGGGAAATGAACATTCATCGGATAGGGAGATATACTTAGAACGTAAGATACATATATTGGAATGTATTGGATAGGGAGATGAACATTCATTGGATATGGAGATTACTTAAAATGTACGATATAAATATACCATAATAAGTACATGAATATAATGAATATTTATACATGTATTTCATAACACTCCCCCTTGAATATTCATTGTATTATATTATGAATATGCATTGAATAATACTGTCTCATTAAAAACCTTAAGCCGGAAAAACCCAGTGGGACAAAAGGGAAAAATAGTACATAGCACAAATTTTATGATTTCTCCTTTTTATGAATGCATTAATTGCCTCGTTAAAAACTTTAAGCCGGAAAACCCTATGGGAAAAAAACAGACAAAAAGAAAAAAGAGTGCAATGCATAGTTGATAGTATCTCCCCCTCAATTGAGCCATGAAGGCTAATCAATCTTATATCTTATGTACTCATCAATCTTATATCTTATGTACTCGCTGGATGCATTAATTGCTCGTTAAAAACTTTAAGCCAGGAAAACCCTATGGGAAAAAATCGGACAAAAAAAAAAAAGAGTGCAATTCATAATTGATAATATCTTCCTTTTCAAATACTTAGCAATTTTGGCTAACTCTTCAGGAGTTCTAATTAAATTTATATTGTCGACATAAACTGCTACAATAGCAAATCCGGTTTCCAATTTCTTAATAAACACACATGGGCATATAAGATCATTCTTGTACATTTCCTTTATTAGGTACTCACTCAAGCGTTGATGCATTGCTTTAACTCGTATAAAGATCTTTGCAATTTTATTGAGAATAAGTTATGGGGAGTGCATGCATCGGGCATTTTAAATCCCTCAGAAATTTTCATATAGATATCAGAATCTAATGAGCCCACAACGTTCATAAGACGCATTTCCAATCTTTCAAATAGTGCCAAGCTAATGAGAAAGCAAAATGTAATCATATCCATCACATGTGAATATGTCTCATCATAATCAATCCCAAGTCTTTGGGAGAATCCTTGGGCAATGAGTCGGGCTTTATGCCTGACAATCTCATTTTTCTCATTTTGTTTTCGGACAAATACCCATTTATATTCAACGGGCTTTACATTATCAAGGATTCGAGTTATGGGTCCAAAAACCTCTCGTTTAATTAGGGAAGCTAATTCAATCTTAATCGCTTCCTCTCACTTAGGCCAATCTTGCCTTTGACGGCATTTAATAATAGATTGCGGCTTACAATCATCATCCATAATTTTATGAGCAATAGAGAATGCAAAAGCATTATCAATGATGATTTCATTCTGATCCCAAATTTCATTACAATATGTACTTCGGTCTATTAAACACTTGATCAAACACACCTCTCGCACTGTGGGTTTGTGATTTTTTCATGGGTTTGTGCCTCTTTAGGGGCAATAAGCTTTTTGGGAGCAAGTACAACACTAGGCTCTTCTGGAGCGGATTGTGCAAGTAAATGTGCAAATGCGACATTGCACGTAGATAATAGGCAAACATAGGACCATCTACAGGATACATCCACTAGTATAATAAAATATCGAAACGGTCCACTTGGTGGTTGTATTGGTCTATATATATCACTCTGAATTCTTTGTAGGAATACATGGGATAAAAGGTTTGGTAATGAGTTTTTCTTATAAACAAACTTCATAATTATAATCTTTGGACAATAATACCTTTGTATCTTTTAAATGATATCTTTTTGTATTTTGAATTATTCTACACATCATTGAAGCGCCATGATAACCAATGCGATCATGCCATAACCCAAATCAATCAGGGTTTACCGGTTCCAGGATATAGTGGCATAGGTTTCAATAACCTTAATCATGACACAATATAAACCCATAGAAGAAGTTTCTAGCTTCTCATTGATGGTTTTTAGAGGTAATGTCAATATATTTCTTATTTTGCTCATAAATAGTTTTAACATGATACCCATTATGGCGTACATCTTTGAAACTGAGTAGATTCTTTTTTGATCTACTCCTTAGAAACGCATCCTCAATATGTAGGATGGTGCCATTTGGCGACATTCCCAAAACCATCAATAATTGGAACAGGACCTGATATTGTATGAGCATGTGCCTTACCCAAAGTCATACTTGAGAAAAAGTATTTACTATGAAATATAATATGTGTTAATGCACTATCAAGCAAACAAACTTCTCTCTTTTCTTTGTATCTTCCATTTGCATTTATGTTGACAACTTCATGTGTCAAGTATCATAAATCTTGCATATTAGTTATAGGGTCAAGTAGAATATCAATATAATAGACAGAAGGTTTACATATTATAGAATAACAAAATGTAATACATTTAAAGAAAAACAACTATAAAAGAAATTATTATAATCATAAAATTCGAAGTCTAAATTGTTATCCATCAGTCTGATGCCTCATCAAATAATCAAAGGTTTTCAAAGAAATCAGAGACATCCATGGATGCATTTGCTACTTCAGGAGCGAGAGGAGTTCCACCAATAGAGATATTGTTGGCTTCAACAGTAGTTATGGCAGTATGATTAATTTCAATGGTGTGAGATTCACCACGCTTGCCCATATTTTTTAAATATGCTTGGTATAAATTAACAAAGTGCTTTGGTGTATGACAAGTACGTGACCAGTGCTCACTCATACCACAACGATGTCAAATATTTTCATTAGCCACCTTTTTATGCTTATTTTCTTTATCATAATTCATGCCAAAATGAGATTTCTTAGGACGGTTAAATTTCTTGCCATCCATTCGAAAATTATGCTCTTGCCTGTTCTTATAACTCTTAATATGGCCAGTATTTTTCTTAAAGTTAGCATGTGCTTTAGGCAATGCTTTTGAGCCAACATGTTTTAGATTATGATTTTTGAGCAACAATTCATTAATTTGCTCAGCTGTAAGGAGTATAGAAATTAATTCAGAATATGTGGCAAATTGACGTTGCCGGTATTGCTGTTGCAATACAATATTCGAAACATGAAATGTGGAGAAAGTTTTCTCTAATAACTCCGCATCAGTGAGTTTGATACCGTATAACTCAAGTCGAGAAATGACATCAAATAAAGCGGAGTTATAGTCAGACACTGATTTAAAATCTTGTAGTCGGAGATTTTGCCAATCATATTGTGCTTGAGGGAGGATAACAGTCTTGGTATGATCATACTTATCCTTCAACCTCTTCCACAGGGTCTGAGGGTTTCGAACGGATAAATATTGAATCTACATGCTCTCATGCAAATGATGACGAATAAAAATCAATGCATTTGCTTTATCCTTTGCATTTGAGGTTCCATCCTCTGCAATTGCATTAGCGAGACTTTGCCATTGGAGGTGCATTTCCATGTTCAAGCACCAAGATAAATAATTATTTCCACTCACTTCAAGGATGTGGAATTTGAGTTTTTCAATATTTGCCATAATTCTTGCAAAACAAAAATCCTTAAATTAATTAGAAGGATTTCCAAATATCCACCGTCATTTCAGGAGCAGAAGGATACTTTTAGATTTGAAATTGATTTAAGGCTATGGGGGAAAATGAAGAATTGATAGGAGAATGTGAAGTATAAGTTGAAAACAAAGGAAACACTTACCTTGCAAAATTACTTACTCAGTTGGTAGATCTTCATGCTGATAACGTGTTGTAAAATATCACGTCGCAAGTATATAATAGAGAGAATAGAGAGAGATTAAGTAGAAAAAGCAGATGACACCAAAGATAGTAGAGAAAAATTCAGGAGCGAAAATCTTTTTATTTCTCACTATTTGTGCTTCTATTTATAAGGATGCATGTATTGGAATACATAATACATGTATCTGATAATATCAATAAATAACATGTATTGGATAGGAAATGAACATTCATCGGATAAGGAGATGTACTTAGAACGTAGGATACATATATTGGAATGTATTGGATAGGGAGATGAACATTCATTGGATATGGATATGTATTTAAAATGTATGATACAAATGTACCATAATAAATATATGGATATAATGAATATTCATACATGTATTTCATAACAATAAATAATATTTTTTATTTGTTTAATATAATTATTGAAAAATTCAATGGATAATGTGATTATTAAAATTTTAATTTATTTTTCGGGTAAAAATCAAGATACAGAAGGGCGTTGCGGTCATTTCATCCCGTCATTTTTTGCTCTTCCCGGACCGCAGGAGGAGGATCTCTCGTCGTCGACGCCCAGAAAAAAGCTCTCGCTCTGCAACTCCCGACGAGAAAGCCCAGCCGGTGGGGAAGACGATGAAGATGGACAGGTGGAGAGCTTCGGCTCGTCGCATCCTCAACCTCGCTTCGCGTCCCGATCCCGCTCCTCGGTTCGCCGCCGATCGCGGCAATCCGACTCGCTACGGTACCGTCGCTTCGAGCGCGCAGCTCGAAACTCCGGCTTTGAGTCTTTCCGTCGTTTTCGAGCGTTGTTTCGTGTCCCGATGGGAAGTTTCTCTAGCGAGATCGTCGCTTTCGGAGATCGTTCGTCTCGAATGGAATTGTAGGACCGGAGGAGTATCGTGCTGTTGTTCGCTTCGATTCTGTTGTTCTCGACATTGTTTCCGTAGATTTTGTCGTGGAGCAATTGCGTTCGTACGCGGAGTCCGCTCGGGAGCATAGTGTTGTTTTTGCTCCTATTCATCATCTGCGTCGTGAGAAATGAGGTGTGCGGGCGATCGGGCGGCGGCTCGTCGGACGAAATAACGTGGTTTCTGAGTGTTTCGAGTCTTTCCGTCCGATGCTCGATCGTATGACGACATGTGATCGGGCATTGCGGATTGCACGTTGGGGTAGATGACATGGCGTCAATTGTTATGTTATGTTATTCCGCGGATGGAGATTGGACGAGCTAATTTGAGCGCAATCTGAGCGGCACATTAGAAGCAAGATAAAACAGTAGACATTCATTTACCATCCATGCACTGAAGTCTCAAGTTGTTCTTACATAAGAATACTAAATAACTCTGTTAATGCTTGAATTCAGCTTGTAATTTGACCTTTGATTAGGTTAAATCGACGTGGTGGATCATAAACAACTCCTGATGACCTTGTCCTGAATACAGGCTTCCTTCATTGCTCTGGTGGATCTTGCCAAGGAACTCGATTGTTTTTTGGACACAAGCAGCCTCTTTCCGTACATTTACAAGAGAGAAAATTTGCTCTGGGAGCAAGCTTAATCCAAAGCAGATACTTGGCCACAAAAATTCAGAGGAACCCCAAGTTCGCTATGATAAATTCGGATGACATAAGGTATTTTAGGGACTTATTGGGGGAGAAAAATGTTATTCAGGATGAAGATGCTCTCCTGGCTGCAAATATGGATTGGATGCGGAAGTACAAAGGTTCGAGTAAGCTTCTGCTTCTGCCTCGGAGCACTGAAGAGGTCCATTTCTTTCTTCTTCTTGATATATTTGGTTTTTTCTTGAGGATGAAACATTCTGCATTCGACCTCCAAAATTTCAATGCAATAGTAGATATCTTTTTCTTGAAAGATTTCATAAGCTGCATATAACGTTGTGCTTGTCTACATTGGTTCATATGACTCTCAAGTCTCAAGTATAAGACAGTTGCTCTCTCTCTCCCTCTAAAGATTTTGTAAATTGCATATTACCTTGTGCTTGGTTACATGGGTTGATATGACTCTCAAGTATCAAGTCTAAGACAGTTCTCTGTCTCTGTCTTTGTCTGTCTCTCTCTCTGTAGGTGTTTGTGTATGCACGTCCGTGTGACCTGCTTGTTCACCTGCACCCATGTAGGCACACTATAACAGTCTTAAGTTCTTAACAGATTTGCTGTACAATTAAACATGCACATTGCTCACATGCACGAGGTCCATACTGCCTTAAATACTTCTCTTGTTCAGTCTTCTGCTTTGTTCAAGCTGTCATATAGTTGACTCATTGAATGCTTATGAAAATTTTCTGTCCCAGGTCTCTCAAATTCTCAAATATTGTAATTCCAGATGCTTGGGTGTTGTTCCTCAGGGTGGGAACACTGGTCTTGTTGGAGGAAGTGTGCCCGTTTTTGATGAGGTATACCTGTTATTGATATTGTACTCTTTTTTTTTTAATGGAATTCATTGCATGCACTCACCAGTCTCCTTGTGGTCTCTTTATAATATTTCAACTTACTGCCATCTAATTATGAATGCCTGTTCTGTTATGAACAGAGATTTTTCCTTAATCAGCAAGAAAAACCAGTTAGTCAAAATGTCAGGTGACACTAGGAAGAGAGGGCACATGCTGAAGTTATTTAACACCATCACATCATTCTCACCTATTTTTGTCTTTTACCAAACATCAGTTTTATATATTTAAATATCCTTCCTGTACCTAAAAGATAAGCATTAGAACAAGATTTGTAATTTACAAAACTTGAACTTTTCCCACATCAAACCGCCTCATATTTCTTTCCTTTCATACTGCGAAAAGCATGTGAGAATCTTAATGATTTCTTTTCTCATTGCTTTACAAGTATCTCCATTCTGAATCTGTTTATAGCTGAAGATATTGACTATTGAGACTTGAGAGGATATTAATGTTTCAGTGGTCCTAGAGAGTAGACAAATGTTTTTAGAGTATGGATGAAAGGTTATTTTCTATGTTTATAATGTTACAACTCACCAAAGAAAATCTGTTTGAGAATTGCTAGGAACTTTTACTTGTGCTTTCATGTTGATGTGTTTTGACATGAATGACTGGCACATAGAAAACACCATATAGCCAGATGGCCTTCAAGAGTGTGCTGACATAAAAATGTGGTGGTTAAATACGCTTACGAACCGACTTTTGAGGGTCCTTTTTGGTGATTGAATTTTACTTGATAGTACCTATGATCCTTAAATTTTTATAAGTTGTTGGATGTAGGAGAATCGTTAGAGTTCTGTGATGAAAGAAAATCCCAATCACACAATCGACAGTTGTTTACCAAACTGAAGTGTATAATAGCCGAATCTCTCTCTATAGTGATAGTGGATGGGAGGAGTGTATGAATTTGGGAAAGCTGTGAGAGAGAAATTCAGCTAGCGGAATCCAACTTGGATTCTGATTTTCTCAGAGATTTTGCAGAAATATGGTTTGGTTGCCTATTGTTGATCCTGAAGGTGAAACACTATTGACCCATGCCCCTATCATGTGTGTTTGGCGAAAAATTGGGCGATTGTCCTACAACTGCATTACTTAGGGAGTTCTAAATTATGGTAAATATCTCAAAGTGAAGTTTCAGCACTAAAAGTGGACCACCTCGATTAGAAATCATAAGTGTCTTCAACACTAAATTTATTCAGCATAATCTTATTGAAAGTATGCCCGATGTAGCATGATTGCCTGCAATCTGACTGCCTTTTGGTTATCTATTCTGCAGGTGATTGTGAACTTAGGTTCAATGAATAAAGTTATATCTTTTGATGAGGTACATTATACAGCATGATGAAATTGTCATTTTATGCTGGTTCTCCACCAAATAACTCATTTATATTTTTGTCCAGGATCTGAATTCTCTCTATATGCTTGTGAGACTTCATTATTGAACCTTTTTAGCATCAGCCTTCTTAGTTCAAGAAGGTTTTTCCCCTATAATTATCCTATTAGGCGCACTTTTTTTTCACCTGATGCTTCATCTTCTGCTTTGGGTTTTGATAGCTCTGTGAGCTCTGTTATTCAGCAGTTTGACATGCTGAAGTCATTGACAAGATTTCAGAAGATATCTACTTCAAATTATTTGAAATCTTATATTATTGCTTTATAGGTTAGTGGTGTACTGGTTGCTGAAGCAGGGTGCATACTGGAAAGCTTGGTGAATTTTCTGGACAACAAAGGGTAAGTGCTATTAGCATTACTTTATTTCTGCAGAGTTCACAGAGGATTGTGTATTTGGGGGAATGAGAGGTTTTGTGTATGATGCGAATAACAGAAACAAAAGACAGATCATATACAGTTGCATAGACATAATTTTTCTGGAAGGGAACAGCAGACTGTGTATGTGCGGGTTGTTAACTCTCTGCTATTTTCCCCAAACCAAATACATGCTAAATGTATATTCATATGCCTAAATTTGTCTTCATGGAAATCGATTTCCTGATCATCCTGCTCCAGGTTGTAAATTAGGAATTCCTGTTTATGATTTATTTATTGGAAGCAAAAAAGAGATAAAGGTAATGAAAATGGCAGACCTTCATCAACTTTGTCTTTAAGTACATGATGCTTCCATTCAGATTTATTATGCCACTGGACTTAGGTGCAAAGGGAAGCTGCCAAATTGGAGGAAATGTTTCAACAAATGCTGGGGGGCTGCGCCTTCTTCGATATGGCTCACTTCATGCTAATGTACTCGGTAAGTAGATCTTCAAAATGATTAGTTTCTTTGAGAGAGAGAGAGACAGAGAGACAGAGAGAGAGTACTTAGTCTCTTCTTCTTCTGATTATCATCTCTTCCTTTCCCATATCTATGATGATGGCGCTGGATGTGTAGTTACTTTCTCAAAGGTTTCAATTTACGTGGATTGTGAAACTTAATCTGCATCCATGTAAGCTCTGAAGCAAGTTTCTGCATAGTTTAAGGATGGTGTAACTGGAGTCATAAATGCTTTCACTCTTTGTTGATTGTGTCCTAATCTTTCTATTTTGGTTAATCGATTTCCAAACCTTTTGAAAGAGGTGCAATCAAGGCTTGATCTCATCATTGATGTAATTTGGTTGCCAGAGAAAGGACCCTTTTGGCTATCGGCTTTATATGCAATTAAGCATGATTTTTTATTATATTCAAGGAATAAACCATGGGTTTTCTGAATCATAGAGTAGTGAACTCAATTACAGAATTAATTGAAAGAAAATTCAAATATTATGTAGATAGGGAGGAAAACCCAACTTTTGTTATTATGAATTTTCCTTGATTCGTATGACATTCTGGTTTTATTTTTCAATTGATTCATAAATTCAATTTATTTGCTAAATTATTGGTAAAACCCACGTGTTTTTTTCCTTTATTATGTTGAAATCATGATTGATTTGTGAAGAAAAACAAACGGTTGCACATCCTTCAAAAGGTTTAGGACTCAATCGCCTACAATAGAACGTTTAGGACTAAACCGACTAACTGCCAAAAAGTTTAGGACTTCTATTGCTTTTATCCCCGAGTTCATATGCTGCAATATAGTGTCTAATTTCAACTTATTTGAAGACATTGCCAAGTTTTTGTTTGTTTCTGTACAATTAGTCTAGGTCTGTGTTGCAGGTCTTGAAGCAGTTTTAGCTAATGGAGATGTGCTTGACATGCTCGGTACTTTACGCAAAGACAACACTGGATACGATCTGAAGCATTTGTTTATAGGTATTATCAATACGATGGGCCATTTCAATTGATAAATTTATGGTAGAACCCATATGATTAATAGCATAGTATGCCACCAAACAATGATTCTATTCGATGTTGTAGGCAGCGAGGGGTCCCTGGGAATTGTTACAAAGGTGTCAATTCTGACTCCTCCAAAGCTATCATCGGTTAATGTAGCTTTTCTTGCATGTACAGACTATCTAAGCTGCCAGGTACAATTAGTTTCTTCTCCAAATTGACTTACATTTTCCAGAATGATGACTTTGATCTAGACCTTAACCTTATAATGGGCATACTATGTCCTGTGGTCTTGAAGCCTCTTTTAATTGAGCACAAGTCAGTACCATTTTTTACCATGTGCATCAGAAACTTTTGTTGGAAGCCAGGAGGAAACTGGGAGAAGTTCTCTCTGCTTTTGAGTTTTTGGATGAACAGGCAATGGAACTTGTAAGCTTTCTGCACTTCTAACTTTTCAAGAATTACATCAGGCATTTTGTACATAAGTAACATAACTATCTTATCCTTTGAATTTGGATATATTGCCTATACTGGAATAGAGTTGTAAGTTGCAACAGCATTGAATGTGGCTGCTAGAGCTGCCATCTATATGCCATTTACATCTTACAGTGTTCTGCTCTTACTTCCACTTTCCATACAAAATACTTTTAACTTTTAGCTCATCCATTTTCCATTACAGTGCACTACATGTCATTAAAGTAATTTTCAGTAGTTTGTTCCATTGCTTGGTCTACACTACATGTCATTAAAGTAATTTTCAGTAGTTTGTTCCATTGCTTGGTCTACACTACATGTCATTAAAGTAATTTTCAGTAGTTTGTTCCATTGCTTGGTCTACACTACATGTCATTAAAGTAATTTTCAGTAGTTTGTTCCATTACTTGGTCTAGAAGATGCTAGGTTTATGGCCATCTCTTCTTTTCCCGTCTTAGATTGTGTGCTTCTCAACCTTCGTCTGTTTTGTTCTTCTTGGCATGCTATTTTAAGACTAGGAAACACATGGCTTGACTGTTATAGATGGACTAAGTCTAAATTAACATCTTTTTGCTTGACAGTCTATTTGTTACTGTGAAGCAATTCCTGAAAGTAAAAATAAAAGTATATCCTTATGGTACTTCTAATCCAAGTTATTTCACTATTCGTGGCAGGCACTAAACCATTTAGAAGGAGTCCGGAATCCATTACCTCCTGCACTGCACAAGTTTTATGTTCTGATAGAGACAACAGGCAGCGATGAACGTTCTGACAGGTAAATCTCTTCTTTTACTGCTCAAATTGAGGTGTTACATTTAAGTCCACATGAAGCTCTGATGCACTATAACCTGCATCTACTGGAAAATTACACTCCTCTCCTTGGTGACTGCACCATTTTTTTGTTATTTATTTTAACTGTCCAGGATGGCAAGATTACCTTTGAATATTCTTCATTGTTAGTCTGAATTAACTGGAGAGCTGCAAAGGCTCCAATATGAAGATCTTCGATTAGGAAAAAAAGTGAATCTAGTTTCAATGAGGATTCCAAGCTTAAGACAAATTTAATCCTTGCTGCACTTATCAAAGCAGAGTATAGATATTCATTCCTGAATTTTAAAAATGCAGGCAATCAGATTTCTCAAATTTAGGATGAAAGTTCATCACTTTGTTTTTCTGCTGCTCAAGTTTAATTTCCCTTTAAGATTAACAATACATCTAGAATAAAGTGCCTGACCTACTTTATGCAATTCTTGTGCTCACTGTCAAGAGGCAGCCACACCTTTTGCAATTTGGCTTTCTGCGTTACTGACCCTTTCTTGTCAACTATGTATATGAGATTGCAATAGCATATGTATGCTGGATATTTTCTGTTTGGAATTTGGTGATAACTTTGATAGTGCCATGCATAGTTTGGTTCTGCTATAGCCAAAGAAAAGGCTATGGTTCTTTTATCATTTTTGTACATAATATTCAATTTGGATAATTTCAGAGAAAAGCTTGAAGCTTTCCTTGTTCATTCCATGGAAGAAGGCTTGATTTCAGATGGTGTTGTTGCACAAGACATCCAGCAGGCATCATCAGTTTGGAATATTCGTGAGGTTTCCAGTTCTCTTTGATTTCTTGTTATTGTCAAATTCCTGCTTACATACATTGGGAGTAGCAACAGCCATATTTATCACAATCCATCAATTCTAGATTTGTATTTTATTCAATCCAAGTAGAGTTAAGGCCTATAAAATTTGGGTTTATCTGAAGAATCCATATATATTTGAATCAGACGCATGTCCATTGTTTCATCAGTGAGTCTGCTGACATGATAAAAGTTCAATGAGTCTATCAATTCACAATTTGTTAGTTTATGCATCACATAGTATAGTTTTTTTTGGATACAGTCCATGGCATATCTTATATAATTAACAATCTCACAACAATATGACTTAATTTATAATTTTTTAATCTGCTTATTGAACAAATGGTATGCAAACATTCTGTCTTTATGCTTACATGTGATACTTATTAATGTGTATGAAACATGACATGTACTTGTGATACGTTGTAAGAAAACTAAATCATTTCGCTGAATCTTTCAATTTGATTTGGTTTGCTATTTCTGAATTTAAGATGATTCACAGATTGTTTTTTGATCTTCAACTGTGAAAATAGGACTCTGGGCTATGCTATATCATATATATACACTTAGAGTTTCGCCTCTGTGGGGTCTTTTACTTTCTGTCTGTCTCTTGTCAAATCTGTGAGAAGCATTTCTTATAGTCCCAGATGTTCGTTTGGTCGACCGACCAGCTCTTCTTTCCCTCTTTTTCAATTGACATCTCTCTTTCTTGTGTTTGCATCTGAAGCTGCAATATCCTGGATTTGAAAAATTGAAGGCTATAACTATAAGGGTGTTTTGATTGCTGCTTAAATGCAACAAACCCTGTTGGAATGCTGTCTTCTCAGTTGTTCTCCCTCTTTTGAAGATGCATAAAAATATTCATTAATGGATATATTGTTGTGAGAAAAGCTTGCATGGGTTGTATTTGAAAGCTTATTACAGGCTAAACACTGTCTTGCCTTTTGTAGATTAAGATGAATTTCCAGGTTCATGATTGATAATTCTGTTGAGACTCGTTAAGAATAGAAATGAACTAACAGTTAGATCAAGAATTATGTTGAAAAAGTCTAGGCAGAAAGTTCTTGTAATTAACAACCCCCCCCAAAAAAAAAGTCAGCTACAGTGGATATAATTATGAGTGCAAGAAGATGATTGTTTGTACTTGTAACTGATTTTGCATGCTTAGATTGCCACTTTTCTGTGGTGCATTGCAGGGTATACCAGAAGCATTGATGAAAGCAGGGGCTGTCTACAAATATGATTTATCAATACCTGTTGAAAAGATTTATGATCTTGTGGAGGAAATGCGAAATAAACTTGGTGAGAGAACTTATTGCTGTTACTTATTCAATACTTGAATGCCGCGATATTCTTTTTCCAGGTCTATAATCTTGATGTGGGATGATGAGTGATTTTGTTACGTAATGTAAAACACAGGGTTTATTTGTATTAGCAGGCATTCTGTTGACTAAAAGATACTCTTTTTGGAATCCTTAAGAATCCTAAGATGGTCCGTTGTCTATCTTCACCTCTGTCATACATCACAACATGTCGCTGGAACTCCTTGTGTGCATTCAATTTTTAGGAGGTCATGGACTATGAAACTGACGGTGAACTTTAAGGAGTGAAAACAAGCTACTTGTATAAATCATTATAGGATGTTTATAGCCATTGTTTTTGAGATTGACACTTATAGTGTGATAGCCAATTAGGAATAGGATTCGAGTTGCTTCTTCCATGAATGTAACCAGCATTTTGTCACTTGTCATAATCTTCCAACGACACCTAAGCATGAATAATTAGCCAATAATAAACTTTCTACTGGTTGTCAAATTTCTAGGTCACTTGGCCAGGGTTGTGGGATATGGGCACCTCGGAGATGGAAACCTGCATCTCAATATTTCATGTCCTCAATATGATGATGCTGTAATCTCCTTGGTCTTTCTTTAGAAAGCTTCTCCATGTTTGAAGACAATCTCATAAGAAGGGGTGCATTGCAGGTATTAGCACAGATTGAACCTTTTGTCTATGAATGGACTTCTAAGCATCATGGAAGTATTAGTGCGGAGCATGGCTTGGGACTGATGAAAGCTGATAAGATTTTCTACAGCAAGTCACCTGCAGCTGTAAGTTGAGCTTCATGTAACGGTACATAAATTGTGGAGGTTTATTACCTGGAATTGTACACTTAAGTATTTGAGACATTCCGTAATTGTCAATATTTCAATGATTGCATATCAAAGCCTGTTGGCAAACAATGACCAGAAAGGTATTTTGGATGAGAGGCACTTGTCATAGGGAGTAAAGTTTGACATTGATATATTACGGTGAGTAAAAGCAGCTAGGTTAGATAGTTAAGATCAGGTAAAACTCACAAGCTTCTTTGCAGCATGTTAGGGAAAAATAAAAAAATGGTCATCCTTGGTTGGACATGGTCTACCGTTAATAAATAGGGGAGATCTAGTTGAGAATCTAAGGTTCATTTAGAGCATAACTTATATGCAGATGATAACAACTGTACTGTGTATAGGTGTGGCCTTTTGTGAAAGAAAGGTGGCATGGGCAATACTTGTGTAATATGGCATTATCTAACACAAAGTGGATGTGGCAAAGACTATTGATAGAAAATGGCCTAGAGCTGGGAGCTTGGGATGTTTATAACTTCCCTTGAAACTTAGTTGCTTGGAGGCATTGTGTTTTACATAGTTTAAGGTCTGCCTACAAATGGTTTTCTGATTTATTGCTCGTGTTTAACAGCCATTTTCTGCCCCAAAAGTTTAAGCTGTCTACAAAAGGTCCAATGTAAATCCACCGTATTTATTGAAGTTCCCTCTCTTGTGTAAGCAAGGCGCGTGAAGTGCACTAGCTGGACATAACCACATCAAGGCCATAACTAGAGACTAGACCACAATAACAGAAAACTGACATAGTAAGTATGAGTGTCAGGTGTTGGACCTTGTCTTGTGCTCTAACTTTGTTGAACAACAATTATCCCCCAAAATTTAGGTTGTCTGGAGTCATGCCCATAATGTATATACACCATTTTCCCTAGCAGTTCATAACATTTTCGTAGCACGATTTGTTATCTATATTAGATACACTTTTATTGGTTGCAATACAGACATTATTTCGCTCATTTCTATAGCTCAAAGATCTTCTAGCCTTTTAGGTAACTGAAAAAATTCATGAGAAAGCATGCTCTTTAGATGTCTCAAGGGTAGAAGTGATCAACCCCAATTGGCTGCCCAGGCCTGAGAGGTAATGAGGCGGGCTTGGCCAAAGGTCATGCATGATAAAACCCTGGCCCGCGCATCTTTGGCCGGGCACTGGCCCAAAATTTCCTTATGATCACCTCTAGTCAAGGGTATATACTTCTTTCATCTAGTTGTGCAAGTTGTTGAATAATACTCTGCCTGTATAGGTGCAATTGATGGCTTCTGTCAAGAACTTGCTGGACCCCAATCACGTACTTAACCCTTACAAAGTTCTTCCCCAATCTTTAAGTTCTCCGTGATGAGGTTGGAAGTCCTATGCACTAAATGCTTTGTTTGCTTCTCAGTTCTTAATTCAGGGTTTTTGTTGTAACTTAGACATTGTTACAGCAACTGCAGGAGCTATTTGGGCATAATCTCATGGTGAAGAGCATCGCTATTGTGGGGAAATGGAAGAGTTTTCTGTGTAGATATCAATCAGAACATTGGCTCTCATCTTTGGGAGATGTAATAGAGTATGTCTTATCTCTGCAATATAAATATAAATGCTGTATGCAATAATAAGGTCACTTTCATTGTTGTGACGGGATAATCTTGTAAAATCTTGTTGGAACGTTGTATTGCTTTTTCTGACAATGTTCGACATCTCAATAACTGTAAGGTAAAGAGAGATGTCGGCTGATTTAAAGATCTTAATTCAGTGACTACTGGCTATGGCTTCGTTGATGGAATGCTGTTTAAAATGGAAGATTTGTATTGGCTGTGGCTGGAAACACTCTTAAGCAAGTAGAAGATTATCCGCTTGTGGTTATAGCTATTTGTCAGGTTTAGTGTGGGAGTCACAACTATGTATCAACAGAAGAGAGGAAAAAAAAGAAAGAGAAAGTTGCTACCTAATTTTTTAAGGATTTGATTGAGAAATCAGATGCATACAAAAGCTAGAAGGCAAAACCGTTGGGGTATTTTCCAGGATTGATCCGAGGCTGGATGGTGCAAAGGGGGAGAAAATATTCAGTGGTTCGAGCATGCCACGTCATCAATTGACATGGTGCGCGTCTACCACTCAGAAATTGATATGTGTTCGTAAGTGGGACCTGTTGAAATAAAGAAGGGTTGGTTCTTGGCTTGGCTCGATTGGGCTTGGTTGGTAAAGAAAAGGACGTTCAATAATAAATGCCTAGCTCCCGCTCAAAAGATTTCTCTCTCCTCACTTGAATTTTTCTCGGTAGAAAAAGAATCGAGACGGATCTGTTTCTTTCTCCGCGCGTCCCACTCCCTCATCCACTCCGCGCCTCTGCCTCTGCGCCTCCGCCTCCCCAAAAGCCTTGTTGGTCGTCTGCCTTTGGCACGTTGCCTCCTCCAAGAGCCTTGCCGGTCGCAGCCGGGTCACAAGCCACCTCCGCCTCCGCCTCCACCTCCGACTGTCTCCGTCGCGGAGATCGAGCACAAGGTTTATGCTCGGATTGGGTTTCTCTTCTCAGACAGAGGAAAGAGAAGTCTGTGCTTGTTGTTGCTGCTCCGGCATTTGTCAAGCGACTGTTCCGTGTAGTCGCTTGATGCTCACTCCATGCCATCCCATCCCTCTCCGATCCCTCTCTCCCCTTTCTTCAGTTTCTCGTTCTATCCAGCTACTAAAGCTGTGAATCGCATCACTGAGTTGAGTCTCTTTTGATTTCACTTGCTACCGCTAGAATTTGCAAGTGCTATCAGATGTATCAATAAAACCTTATCTGAAGAGAATCGTTTGCGATTTTTGCATTGGGATCTGCACAAGCACTTTAGAAGGTGATAGGCCTATTTTTTTTTTTTTTCCTGTTAGTGGGATGTGATGTTATGCTGAAATGATGGTTGAAACATTGTTCTCGCTTGTCTGGGTTCACAGCAAAGCCACCAATGTATGGGAACTTCTCACCAAGGTGGCTGTCTACGCAGTGAACTTGACCAGCATTTTTTATTGTCGAGTGTCTTCTATTTCAAGGTAGAGGGATTGCTGATTTCATCTTACTTTGGGTAAGTGTTACCAGAGAAGCCGCTTGTCCTCGAGTGTGAATCTTCATCCTTATATGCTCGAGCCAAACTATAGAATGACTTTTGAATTCTGGTGAACTATGTAGTTGGATCTTGTCAGATCTTATTCTGATCACAGTACTTATTTGCTGCAAGTTCTCTGCTAGCAATTTACTTATAAAATGCTAAAGGAATAGCGATAGTTCTGACTGCAGTTCTCTGAATTTCCTCAACAATGGTGATGATGCTGATAGCTTCGAAACAGACAGCAGTAGCAGTTGCTCAAAATTGAAGTTGCCAATGTTTCAGAGGGGGGTTTTAAGGACCAATCGTACTGACTGTCTAGATTGCACAAATGTTGCCCAATATGCATATGGTTTGGTTGCTCTAGGAAGGCAGCTGCACTCAATAGGATGTATGGAATCTGAAAACATTGAGTTAGATGATCCCTTGGCAGAGGAATTGATGAGGATTTACGAGACAATGGGTGACATGCTTGCCCTGCAATATGGAGGTTCTGCTGCACATAACGAGGTCATTTTTATCCTATTTTCCATGCTCTTATGTCCCCCTGACACTCGGAAAGAATGAATAGGGGTGCCTGCACTACAAAAAAGGAAAAGAAAAGGATATCACGTGAGGTTAATGGCAGAAATGAAGAAAGTACATCGTAAATAATAGTGGACACTCTTAGCACTTTATGCTCTGGAAGCGTATTTCTCTTGCAGCCAAAAAAAAAAAGTTATTGAATCTCCAGGAGATTTTAAAATGAGAGATTCTGTCGACCTTGATATGATCATCGACTATCTTTCTCAGGATGATTAGAATGTGCGCTGCAAGAGTTTTGGAAATCAAGATTTCTGCTAAAACTAAAATCTAAACATTCACAAAACTTAGTAATGCATGACTTTGTGTGCTTAAACCATGGAACGATAAGACCTATGATGTTCTTTCTGGAGTTTGCTTAGATTTTAGTTTTGCATCACTCTTGTTTGTGACATTTAGACTGACCGAATTTTATTTTGTTTCTACTGTAATCGACTTCAACCTCTTTTGCACGAAGCATTTAAGGACAGGAATGAGTAGTAAGCATGTCAATGTGCTGGGGTGGCCTTCAATTTAACAAATGCTCAAAACTTTATTTTTCTTTCTTGTTTCCAAGGGGAAATCTGTGCTTGAACCAATGTAGTGTTGGTGTGCATACGAAACGCGTGAATGCTAATCTTACAATTGGAAAAATCATCACTATGAGGAGCAGCATATTTTGATCAATTTTAATATCTAGTTGAAGTCTCAAATATGTTAACATTGTGTTTGAACATAAGTCTTGCGAAATCCTGGTGGTGGAATCGAGTTGGTTTTGAAATTGGAATCTACTGAATTGTGACTTGTGAGATGGATTCATTTTGGTTTGATGTGTTATGTCAGATTTTGTGGCATAGAAAATTCGTCGCCACTTTGGTTTTGGTATACTCTAATATGGATTCTGGATCCTAATTGGTGCTACAGATCTGTTCATCCTTATTCTTTTGCAATTCAGAGGCCTTTACCCTCAACACCTTTATTTTCATTTTCGATCTTCCATTTAAGAAATCTTCAAGCCATAACTTCTTTAGCTTAGCATTCTTGACAATGAATGCTTTTGCCACTCTCTCCTTATCCACTAGATAATCAAAGGCATATACAAGGGTAGCTTCATCAAAACCTTCAACACCCATCACTTCTTTGTAGAGCTCATCAATATCTAAATGATTTTGACTCAACTTTTTCATTGCATTAGCAAACTCTCCAATTTGCTCTGAGAGCATTGCAAACCTATCATCCTTATTAGTGGCACAACTTCGTTTTCTATTAAATCTTGAAGGATCTTCTGTTCTTTTCATAGTATTGTCACTAGTATCATCTAATTCAGTTGAGAAGTTGAGAAGTCCATATCCATAGAAGAAGGCAAGTCAATGTCTCCAAATTGTTTTGCAAAGCATCTCGTGGCTATGTCTTTTCTAGCCACCAAAGCAGGTTGATCATACATCTTGATCTTCTTGTTCAAGTACTCCTCATGGGTAGGATGTGCCTACAAAAAATCACAAAAACACAAGTATATAAATAGGTAGATTTGCCAGTTATGATTATAGCAACACTCACGATTTGCTCATCATCTATTTATGTCTCAATTTTTTATATGTAAAAAGCATAAGATGTATAAGCAAACAAAACTATAACAGCCTCCAATTCCTACATATCTTAACATGCTACAAAATAAACCTCATGAATCAATGAATTTCCAGTTTGCCCAATATAATAAATTGTAGCATACCATGGTACGTAAACTTGACTAGCAATTTTTGGATAACAAATGCCATGAGTACAAGTTATATTGAAATCTGAAAGGCATATTACCGTTACTTCTTCATCATAAATTTTTTTGCGAACATCTGTGATCATCTTCAAGTTATGGTCCCACTGAAATCCACTCTTGACCCGCAATTTTTGAATGGTAGCCCAATTGCTTTTAATAGTTCTAAGATGATTGTCCACATGATCTGGCTCACATTCAGTCCCAAATTTCTCATTTATAGCTTGAGCAACTCGAACAAAGGAAGACGGTTTAAAGGTGGCTGAAGGTTTGTTCTCCTTTGAAGCCTTATCGGCTAGTATCTCCAAAAACATACGTTCCATTGGTGTTGACCATCTGAAATGCTTGGTCTTCCCTTCTCTAGTCTTGCCCATTGCTACATTATTGGATATATTCCACACAAGAAATTGTGACAAATAAAGAATAAAAAAAAATAGACATCATTTTTTAATGAGAATAGGGAAACATCACAATGTCATAGAGAAGTAAATGAAGTTCAAGTTTACAAAGAACTCCAATCACAAAGTAGTAATGTATATTTCATGTCACACTAAAAACATTAGACCACTTCTTAGAAGATATAAATGCTAAACATTCATTCTATGCCTACAATAGTCATCCCACATTACACGTGCAATATCATCTCTTTTTGTTGCCCACTCTCTATTTTCCTCCCTCTCCTCTCTTTGTGTTTGTTGATGTCTTCTTTCTTAACTTTGAGATTCAACCTCTACATTCAGTTCTTGTATAAAAGGATCATTAGGGTCAACTCCCATAATGAAGTTATGTAAAATGCAACATGCTAAGACCACATCAACTTGAGTATCAAAAGACCAAAATGGTTTAGCATCCAATACACAAAAACGCCTTTTTAGAACCCCGAATGCCCTTTCTACCGCAGACCGTAAAGATGAATGGCGATGATTGAACAACTCTTTCTCGTTCTCAGGTGAGCAATTGCTAAACTCCTTCCTGTGATATCGAACTCCACGGTATGGAGAAATAATTCCTGGTTGGATGCCATAGCCAGCATCGGCAAGGTAGTATTTACCTACCAATTTTGTGTAAAGTTTGAACATCATGTTTAAGGAAAGCAATGTATGAATTTTATATAAAGTATGAAATAGTCTATACCTTCAGGAATTTTCATTCCTTGAGGCCTTGAAAGTACATTTGTAAGAATACGAGAGTCATGTGTTGTGCCTTTCAAACCAGCCAACATATAAACGAATTTTAAATCAAAAGTAACAGCCGCAAGAACATTTTGCGTTGTTTTCTCTTTTTGACCACGAAATTTTCCTTGAATTTATGGGGTAACCGATGCACGAACATGGGTTCCATCAAGAGCTCCAACACAATCCTAATGTACTTAAGTAATTAAGTAAATGTAACAACATACTCTGAAAATGAAGTTTGTGATAGTTATCATATTGCATACCTTAAAGTAGGGGCAAAATCTTCTATTTTTGGATATTGTCAGTGGTGTAATGCCATCCGGTGGTCTTATCACATGCTTGTGTAATTTTAGAATCGCTTGTAAGACAACTCTAAAGTATCGATGAATGGTCTCAATAGACCTATTGAACCTTGACCCAATCACTCTCAACCACACATTATGCCCTAAAATATGGCAAAAGACTAGCAATTGCTCTTTGATCGACACATTTACAGTTTCATGCAACAAATTATTTGACCCAAGAATTCTACACAATTCAAAGAAACTTGTGGTCTCATATGTATTTGATTGACGCAATTAGTATCTCCTGAATGAAAAAATGCGATTCATGAATAACTCTCTCTCAAAATCTCTCCCCCGTCATGGCTCTCTAGGTATCTGACTACTAAATGTTTCATCCTCCATTACTAGCATACCAATTGACATTACAGATGCAGCTGCACCCATTATTGCTCCATTACCATCATTATTTTCCATCTACAAGCAATAATAATAATTTTCTCAAAGGTAACCTAATAGCAAACATTCAAACAAAATAAAGGAATGATTATAAGAACTAGACTCAATGCAGCACTATCATATGGCATAGATGCTCAAAATTAAACTTCTCATTAGCAGCATGCTGTAGAAAAATGACTTGGACTTCATCATAGGCAACTCTAGCTTAAACCTCGGTATCCTTGACATGAGATTTGCTTTAGTATCCTTTTCACAACACTCAGGTTATTCATGAATCGCATATTGACAAAACAACATAAAACAATATTGATAACAATATTAGGGTAGCCACTTTCCACAATTTGCACTTGAAAAAATTGCTAACAAATTTGTTAGGTTTTGAAGAAATTAAACATATTTCCCCAAATCGTAAATTCTGCAATAGATGGAAATCAACCATTCAAAAAATTTAAAAAGAGAGAATAAAATACTTCTTCACATTTTCTTGAACTCTTTCTTTTAACCCCTATAAATATTTATATCTAGACTTGGTTCATCATTCTTTCAAACTGAGTTTTTACTTTTCCATACTTTTTGCTGCATTTGTATAGTCATCCAATTATTATCAGTACCTTCTTAACACCGCTGTCAATAGTTACACCGGAAATATGAGCAATCCTCTCGTTTTTGTTAACTAATAGATGACAAGTTCATGCAATAGATCTTATAGACAATGAACTCTATTTTCATGACACACATAAAAGCATGCTGTAAAGTAGAGAGAGCATGCATTTTCTGGTTTGCCTATGATGGACGCACAAAGCTTTGGTGGCTTCTGCAATGAGAGGGTCAATGAGATTGAAATACTCGTCAATCAGGAAGCAACAATCAACTTAACTCATCTCAATCTAAAAATTTCGAACAAATCAGCAACAAAATCAGAATTAGAGAGGAGAGAGAACCTGGAGTTGTGTTTTGTTGAGCGTCATTGCAGGATCTTCAACAACGAAATCAAGCTTGCAAGACCTTCAACAACGAAAATCGAGCAAAAGACTCAAGATTAGAATACTCATTAGGTTAGGAAGCAACGATCAACTTGACTAATTTTGATCTGAAAAATTTGGGCAAATCAACGACAAAATCAGAAAGGAGAGAGAACTTGGGGTTGTATTGTGTTGAGCATCATCACAGGATCTTCAACAACGAAATCGAGCAAAAGGCTCAAGATTAGAATGATTAGGAAGCAACGATCGACTTAACTCATCTCGATCTGAAAAATTTGGGCAAATCAATGACAAAATCGGAGAGGAGAGAACCTCGAGTTGCGTTGTATTGAGCGTCATTGAAGAAGAGTGGGAGCGTCATTGAAGAAGAGTGGGACCTTCACCGACAAAGAAGATGAGCTCGACCTTCACTGACCTTCAACAAAGAAGAAGACGAGCTCGACCTTCATCAATGAAGATCGTTGAAGAAGAGTGGCTTTTCTCTGGGGAAAAAACAAAGCTTCATCGATGAAGGTCAAGCATCTTTTCTCTAGGAAAAAACAAAGCGATTTTGGATAGAAAATTCATTTTCCTAAAATAATACACAATATTTCTATTGACCAGAAAGTATTTTCCATTGACCAAATCGTTCTTGAAAAAACAAACAGCGGAAAGTTTGGAAAATACTTTTGTCGAAAGCGGAAATCGTACCATTTTTGGAAAATATTTTTCAAGAAATCATTTTCCATGAAAATGATTAGTTTTCTTGTGTTTGATGATATGTGATTGAAAATATTTTCAGACGTTTAGATCGCATTTGGAAAATGATTGAATAACATTTGAATTAACAAAAAGGAAATGACCTAAAGACCTCATAAAGAGGGAAAGTGTTTTCCCTTTTCCATGCATAGGAATTTATTTTCCTAAAATAATACATAATATTTATGTTGACTGAAAAGTATTTTCCATTGACCAAATCGTTTTTGAAAAAACAAACAGCGGAAAGTCCGGAAAATACTTTTTAGGAAACTACTTTCATTAAAACAAATGCACCATAAACAGATATATTCCAAAAGAAGAGGTCTGTGGAAAGCTGCAACGTAGTCCCATAAGTTTCTTTAGAACCCTTCAACGGTATTACAGCATTACATATGTAGATGCAGAAAAACAGGATGCGATCAATATGTATGTAAACTGACTTTTTGTCAGCGATTATTCAAAGTAGAATTGAGAGGATCTTTTTGTGTTGTTTTCTCTCATCATAGCTTAGCATAATCTATTTTGGATGAAATGATCGAGAAAATTTTTTGCAACTCAGTTTGATGACAGATCAATCTCATGGGCATAGGCATTAATCTAATTAGGTTGGTAGGATTTACTTCTCATCTGCTATATTTCCATATAGAAATTTATGAATGAACTTTGTAAGGATAAAGAAGGCGAAAATGAGAATGCTTCTATTCCATATATCACTTCACACTTTCCACAAACTAAATGCGTAAAAAGACCAGCTTTGGAACTGAAAAAATAGCTGTCCTTTATAACATTGTGCATAACCCTTCGAAGAGCCATTTCAGCGTGCCGGATTGGCGAAGGGTCGAATATCAAGAGAACAGCAGAGAGAAATGAAAGGAAAAACCCAACTAAGTGAATACAGAGGGAACCACCAGAATATATTAATAGATATTTCACCACACAAGGTCACAAAAGACATACAAACACCCATTAGATCTCAACATCAATACAACACCAACACCACCCTCACCCTCACCCTCACCCTCAAACAGACCTCGCTCAGACTGGTTTCAATCGGCAATCGTCCAAGTCAGGTCGTTCTCGAAGATCCAATGACAGATCTCGATCAGACCCGGCTGTGACCCTAGGGCCAGGAATGCCCAGTGAGTGGCGCTCCACGCGGACGTGTCCATGTGGCAGATGGCCACGCCATGGTTGATCTTGACCTTGGTCTTGGGATCAAGCAGATCCACCTCGTAGACTCGGACCTTCGGAACCGAGTGGCAGTAGTAGAGCAGGTACGGGAAGAGCATCTGGTGGCACGACACGGACTTGGTCACCCTCCGACTGTTGATACCCTTAACTGTCCCGAGCATGACGTCGTGACTCGACCCAGCCGTGCTCTCCATGGACCGAGCTGTGATATTGCGGCCCAGGAGGGACGTGGCGAAATGGATCATATCCTCAATGGAACCCACGCACCGCTTGGTCTCCCCTGCATTGGGCGCCCACTCGCACTCCTCGAGCGCGTCAGCCATCATCATCTCCATTGCCGAATTGTCTCGTGCATGGAAGATGTGCTTCAGCTCCGCGAGCTTCCAGGTCGAAAAGGGAATTTTAGACGAGATCGTCCGGGACAAAAAAGCCCTCTTCGGCATTTTATCCCTAATATCTGGGATGGGCATCACCGTCCCGTTTTTCAGCATGGACTCTCTAAAAAAGGTTCCATTGTCCAACCCCCGATTTACGGCTTTGCCACTGTTGGAGTGGTTGGTCGAGTGCTTATCGAGGCTCGAGGCGAGGTTCCGGGAAGCAGAACAGCTGGGTGGCGGCGCAGAAGGCCGGGAGGTGGTCGGCGAGGGAGCCCTTGGCGGCGAGCTTCGTGAAGGCCGCGGCATCGACGGTGTTGAGGGGCGAGGCCTTCGAGAGTAGGAACGCTGGCTCGGGGAGGGCGTTGGTAATCTCCTTGTTCCAATAACGAAGGAGGGACGCTCTCGGGGCTAATTTGGAGGCGCCTCCAACGCCAACCAGACCCACCTGCATTGGCCAAGAAGATAATTAGATTCAATGTAGAAAGAGAATAAATCTTCGGTGAGAGAGCAAGAAGACGGGGACTTGACCCGGAGGAGCCGGAGGAGGAGGAAGCAGAAGAGAAGATGGAGGGGGTCAACCAAGGGATGCATCTTGCTGCTTCAGGAAAGCGAAAGGAGATGGGGTGGTAGGTTGGGATAGGAGAATGGAGGAGGCGTATCCCTTTATTGACGCCGGGAACCCCCTTCCATACTATTTTGAGCTTGAGAAAGAGAGAGCGTCAGTAATTTTTGCCCATAAATAGTTGGGTGAGGGAGGAGAGGCTCGTGGGGAGTGACGAGATGAGATAAAGATGAAAGTGAGAAGTGAGAGGCCATGTCCCCACCACCAGCCCAGCCACTGCCAGTGCTTTAAAGCAGCTGACCGCATCAATCAATATTCCCTCCTTTAGTTTCCTTAAGGAGAAAGGTCTTCCTCTTTCCTTCTGCCTTATAAAGATTAGGTTCAGGATCGCAAGCAGAAGGGGTTCACCTCCTCATGCAAATTTCGCTTCAAGACAAAAGGTCTCATCATCCCATTCGATTTTCACCTACCTTGCCGAATGCATCGCTCTTATAATCTCAGTCTAAGTTCAATTTTCGAGACTTCAATTTTCCACCTACTCACCCATTTAATGACACTAATGACCTGTCGAAATTTTAATTTTCAACCCGTCGAAAGTTTACCCCAAGAGGAGGAAAACCTATATTCACCTACCCATTGAATTTTCACCTAGCCACCTGTCAAATGCCTGGATCTTATAATCTCAGTTTAAGTTCAATTTTCACCTACTCACCCATTTAATGACACTAATGACCTGTCGAAACTTCAATTTTCACCTACTAGTGACCGGTCGAAAGTTTACCCCAAGAAGAGGAGAACCCCAGAGACACCAATGCCTTCACTGATATAAGTTCTTGCATCACTCCCCAGAAAAGGAAAAAATTGCTTCTAAGAGAAAGCAATGATGAGCCCCTCCTCTCTCTCCCTCCCTCTCCTTGGCCTCAATAAAAGGAGGTGCACCTCCTCCAATCTCCTCCCCACCTTCGCTCCAATCTCCACCCCTCCGCTCTCTGCGCATCTCCTCCAATCTCCATCATGCATCCCACCATCTTCCTTATTTCAATGATGGGGCTTTTCGTTGCCCCATCACTGGCTCGTCCACCATCGGTGTGCCTCCTCTGCCATGTCCCGCCGTGGGATATGTCCTCACTTGGTGCCATCCCAGCAAGCCGGGGCCCAATCTTCAGAATGTACCATCACCAAACGCCACTCGGCATAGCAAGCTGGGGCACAATCTTCAACTCTTACAATCACCCAACACCATTGCTTGCGGTCATCGACGAACCGTTGCCACCCCTTCATGGGTGAGAGGAGTGAAAGTGTGGTTGCTTGAGGAGGAGAAAAAAATAGTAAATAAAACCTCATCCTATGGCGGTAGTGTGTTCCCGTGTATTTCTTGTGAGTTGAATGTGTGTGGTGGTGTTTTAAAGTTGTGTGATGTATGTCCCTCCCATGACTAGGACTATAATGAATGTATAGTTGTGATGGTTGCTCTAATGAATGTGTGATTGCGAAGGTTGCTACTTCCGTTTTGCCTTTCTAATTGTGTATTGACTCAATTTGCCTTCACCACTGTGGAGTCGCTAAAACTAACTCGTTGAAACTACAGAACAAATAGTCCGTATAAAAATGGGAATTTCTAGACATAATGTGAAATACCGCATATCAAAAAAAGAAGAGCAATTTTTGTTTACTAACTAACATATAAAGAACTTCAAATTATTTAATTATGCCAAAATGATAAATCTTTCTTAAATATAAACAAATTATAATAATTTATTAAAATAATAGAAGGATGTGAAATTTTTTGATAAAGTCCGGTTCATTTCCTCTTTTCGAGACTATTTTTGGGGAAAGATTCTCCATGATTCATGGGATCCACTATTTAATAAAATAACAAAAGGAGCAACCGGCGAGTAGTTGGTTGGCGTGCCACAAGTGTGCGGTTCACGTGCCATTTATGTGAAAGTTGTTGATCTTTACCATCGTCAAGCTTTCAGCCTTCTCAAGGCTAGCATTGATCGAAAGCCTGCCTCAAAGGCTTGTTAGGCCCTGTTTGGTTCAGCTTTGCCAAGGGGCTTTTAGCCCCGAAAGCCCCTTGGCCAAATGCGAACCCGTTTGGTTCGTATTTTGGAGAGCTTTGGCCAAATGCGGTGCATTCTCAAAGGGGTTCAAAGGCCTTTAGGCCAATGGAGGGCTGGAGGTGCCTTCAAAACTTGCATTTTCGGAATGCCATTTGCTTGCTTTAATGAAAATATGCTAGTTGCCCATTTTGCCCTCATTTATTTAACAAAATCCATTTTTGCCCTTAGCCCAATGAAGGTCTGGAGTGGCTTTGGCACTGTTCATCTTCTCCGAGGAGCCGACGCGGCCGAAGACCGCCGGCCAAGGCGTCCCCGACGCCGGCGACAGTCGGCCTAGGTCGCGTGCCCAGGTGACGGCGACCCAGGCGACCGTCACCGTCGCCTAGGTCGCGCGCCCAGAGGCGACTGTTGCCGTCGCTTGGGTTTGCGACCTAGGCGACCGCGACCCGGCGATGGCGAACCCGGGCGGCCGTTGTCGTCGCCCGGGTCGCGCGCCCGAGGCGAGCCGTCACCGTCGCCGGGTTCGCGACCCGGGCGACGGCGAACCTAGGCGACCGTCACCATCGCTTGGGTCGCGCGCCCCAGGCAACCGTCGCCGTCGCTTGGGTCGCGCGCCCGGAGGCAACCGTCGCCGTCTCTTGGGTTCGCGACCCGGGCGACCGCAACCGAATCGCTTGGGTCGCGCACCCGAGGCGATCGTCGCCGTCGCCCGGGTTCGCGACCTAGGCGACCGTCACCGTCGCCCGGGTCGCGCGCCCCACGGCGATCTCGCCGCCGTCGCCCGGGTTCGCGACCCGGGCGACCGTCACCGTCGCTGGGTCGCGCGCCCAGGCGACCGTCACCCGGGTTCGCGACCCGGGCGGACCGTCACCATCGCCGCTTTCGGGTCGCGCGCCCGCAGGCGGCCGTTCTTTGCGCCCGGGTTTGCATGACCCGGGCGACGGCGACGGCGACGGCGACCACCGCCCGAGGTCGCCGACCTCAGGCGGTGCTGGCCGTCGGAGGTGAATTAATTAAAAAAAAATATTACAAATTTTTTATTAAAAAATAAATTTAGTCAAAGTGCATTATAAAATGTAATATTTACCAAACGATATTTAGGCCAAAGTTGCTTTGCACTGCAATGAAAAGTTTCATTTTACCAAACGGTATTTGCATTTCGGAAAACCCCTTCAACCAAAAGATACTTGCATTTTCCTAAGGGCATTTGCCCAAAGTCGAACCAAACGGGCCTTTAAACACCTGGCATTTGCTCAATGGGCTTTTGAAGTCGAAAGCTCTTTAGGAAAACTGAACCAACACGCTCTTAGACTCCTTTGTAGAATTTCTCAATATGAATAATCAATAAATTAAGAAGGAATTCAATCCATATATGACTGTAAAATACAAAAACCTATATTTATAGCGGAATTAAAACGTATCTGTTTGAGCCATAGCCTGCCATGCCCACTACCGGCGTGCCTCTTCTGCCACGCCTTGCTGCTTCCGCCAAAACCAGATATGTCCTCACTCGGTGCCATCCCAGCAAGCTGGGACCCGTTCTTCATAACCTACCATCACCAAACGCCACTCGGCGCAGCAAACTGGGGCCAATCTTCAACTCTTACAATTACCCAACGCCATTGCTTGCGGTGGTCGACGAACTGCGGCCACCGCCTTGTGGGTGAGAGTGGTGAAAGTGCAGTTGCTTGAGGAGGAGGAAAACATAGTAAATAAAACCTCCTCCTACGGTGGTGGTGTGTTCCCGTGTGTTTCTTGTGAGTTGAATGTGTGTTGTGGTGTTTTAAAGTTGTGTGATGTACGTCCCTCCCGTGATTAGGATTGTAATGAATGTGTAGTTGTGATGGTTGCTGTGATGAATGTGTGGTTGTGAAGGTTGCTACTTCCGTTCCGCCCTTATAATCGTGTATTGACTCAATTTGCCTTCACCACTGTGGAGTCGCTAAAACTAACTCGTTGAAACTACAGAACAAATAGTCCGTATAAAAATAGGAATTTCTAGACATAATGTGAAATACCGCATACCAAGAAAAGAAAAGCAATTTTTTTTTACTAACTAACATATAAAGAACTCCAAATTATTTAATTATGCCAAAATGATAAATATTTCTTAAATATAAACAAATTATAATCATTTATTAAAATAACAGAAGGATGTGAAAAATCTTGATAAAGTCCGGTTCATTTCCTCTTTTCGAGACTATTTTTGGGGAAAGATTCTCCATGATTCATGGGATTCATGGGATCCTCTATTTAATAAAATAACAAAAGGAGCAACTGGCGAATAGTTGGTTGGCGTGCCACAGGCGTGTTGTTGGCGTGCCACAAGTGTGCGGTTTACGTGCCATTTACGTGAAAGTTGTTGATCTTTACCATTGTCAAGCTTTCAGCCTTCTCAAGGCTAGCATTGGCCGAAAGCCTGCTTGGAAGGCTTGTTAAACACCTGGCATTTCCTCAATGGATTTTTGAGGTCGAAAGCCTTTTAGGAAAACTGAACCAACACGTTCTTAGACTCCTTTGTAGAATTTCCCAATATGAATAATCAATAACTTAAGAATGAATCCTATCCATATGTGACTGTAAAACACAAAAACCTATATTTATAGCGGAATTAAAACGTACATGTTTGAGCCACAGCCTGGGCGTCCACAGCCTGCCACGCCCACCACTGGTGTGCCTCCTCTGCTACGCCCCGCCGCTTCCGCCAAAACCAGATATGTCCTCACTCGGTGCCATCCCAGCAAGCTAGGGCCCGTTCTTCATAACCTACCATCACCAAACGCCACTCGGCGTAGCAAGCTGGGGCCCAATCTTCAACTCTTACAATTACCCAATGCCACTGCTTGCAATCGTCGACGAACCGTGGCCACCGCCTCGTGGGTGAGAGTGGTGAAAGTGCGGTTGCTTGAGAATGAGGAAAAAATAGTAAATAAAACCTCCTCCTACGGTGGTGGTGTGTTCCCGTGTGTTTCTTGTGAGTTGAATGTGTGTTGTAGTGTTTTAAAGTTGTGTGATGTACGTCCCTCCGGTGATTAGGACTGTAAATGTGTAGCTGTGATGGTTGCTATGATGAATGTGTGGTTGTGAAGGTTGCTACTTTTGTTCCGCCCTTATAATCGTGTATTGACTCAATTTGCCTTCACCACTGTGGAGTTGCTAAAACTAACTCGTTGAAACTATAGAACAAATAGTCCATATAAAAATAGGAATTTCTAGACATTACGTGAAATACCGTATATCAAGAAAAGAACAATTTTTGTTTACTAACTAACATATAAAGAACTCCAAATTATTTAATTATGCCAAAATGATAAATATTTCTTAAATATAAACGAATTATAATAATTTATTAAAATAACAAAATGATGTGAAAAATCTTGATAAAGTCCGGTTTATTTCCTCTTTTCGAGGCTATTTTTGGGGAAAGATTCTCCATGATTCATGGGATTCATGGGATCCTCTATTTAATAAAATAACAAAAGGAGCAACCGACGAGTAGTTGGCTGGCATGCCATAGGCGTGTTGTTGGCGTGCCACAAGTGTGTAGTTCACGTGCCATTTACGTGGAAGTTGTTGATCTTTACCATCGTCAAGCTTTCAGCCTTCTCAAGACTAGCATTGGCCGAAAGCCTGCTTGGAAGGCTTGTTAAACACTTGGCATTTCCCCAAAGGGCTTTTGAGATCGAAAGCCCTATAGGAAAATTGAACCAACACTTTCTTAGACTCCTTTGTAGAATTTCCCAGTATGAATAATCAATAAATTAAGAAGGAATTCGATCCATATGTGACTGTAAAACACAAAAAAAACCTATATTTATAGCGGAATTAAAACGTACCTGTTTGAGCCACAGCCTGCCATGCCCACCATCGGCGTGTCTCCTCTGCCACGCCTTGCTGCTTCCGCCAAAACCAGATATGTCCTCACTCGATGCCATCCCAGCAAGCCGGGGCCCGTTCTTCATAACCTACCATCACCAAACGCTACTCGGCGCAACAAGTTGGGGCCCAATCTTCAACTCTTACAATTACCCAACGCCACTGCTTGCGGTGGTCGACGAACTGCGGCCACCACCTCGTGGGTGAGAGTGGTGAAAGTGTGGTTGCTTGAGGAGGAGGAAAATATAGTAAATAAAACCTCCTCCTACGGTGGTGGTGTGTTCCTATGTGTTTCTTGTGAGTTGAATGTGTGTTGTGGTGTTTTAAAGTTGTGTGATGTACGTCCCTCCCGTGATTAGGACTGTAATGAATGTGTAGTTGTGATGGTTGCAGTGATGAATGTGTGGTTGTGAAGGTTGCTACTTCCGTTCCGCCCTTATAATCGTGTATTGACTCAATTTGCCTTCACCACTGTGGAGTTGCTAAAACTAACTCGTTGAAACTACAGAACAAATAGTCCATATAAAAATAGGAATTTCTAGACATAATGCGAAATACCGCATATCAAGAAAAGAAGAGCAATTTTTGTTTACTAACTAACATATAAAGAACTCCAAATTATTTAATTATGCCAAAATGATAAATATTTCTTAAATATAAACGAATTATAATAAATTTATTAAAATAACAGAAGTATGTGAAAAATCTTGATAAAGTCCGGTTCATTTCCTCTTTTCAAGACTATTTTTGGGAAAAGATTCTCCATGATTAATGGGATTCATGAGATCCCTATTTAATAAAATAACAAAAGGAGCAACCGGCGAGTAGTTGGTTGGCATGCCATAGGCGTGTTGTTGGCGTGCCACAAGTGTGCGGTTCACGTGCCATTTACGTGAAAGTTGTTGACCTTTACCATCGTCAAGCTTTCAGCCTTCTCAGGGCTAGTATTGGTCGAAAGCCTGCTTGGAAGGCTTGTTAAACACCCGGCATTTCCTCAATAGGCTTTTGAGGTCGAAAGCCCTTTAGGAAAAATGAACCAACATGCTCTTAGATTCCTTTGTAAAATTTCTCAATATGAATAATCAATAAATTAAGAAGGAATTCGATCTATATGTGACTGTAAAACACAAAAACCTATATTTATAGCGAAATTAAAACGTACCTGTTTGAGCCACAGCTTACCACACCCACCACCAGCGTGCCTCCTTTGCCACGCCCCACCACTTTTGCCAAAACCAGATATGTCCTCACTCGGTGCCATCCAAGCAAGCCGGGGCTCGTTCTTCATAACCTACCATCACCAAATGCCACTCGGCACAGCAAGCTGGGGCCCAATCTTCAACTCTTACAATTACCCAACGCCACTGCTTGCGGTGGTCGACGAACCGCGATCACCGCCTCATGCGTGAGAGTGGTGAAAGTGCGGTTGCTTGAGGAGGAGGAAAAAATAGTAAATAAAACCTCATCCTACAGTGGTGGTGTGTTCCCGTGTGTTTCTTGTGAGTTGAATGTGTGTTGTGGTGTTTTAAAGTTGTGTGATGTACGTCCCTCCCGTGATTGTGACTGTAATGAATGTGTAGTTGTGATGGTTGCTGTGATGAATGTGTGGTTGTGAAGGTTGCTACTTCTGTTCCGCCCTTATAATCATGTATTGACTCAATTTGCCTTTACCACTGTGGAGTCGCTAAAACGAACTCATTGAAACTACAGAACAAATAGTCCGTATAAAAATAGGAATTTCTAGACATAATGCGAAATACCGCATATCAAGAAAAGAAGAGCAATTTTTGTTTACTAACTAACATATAAAGAACTCCAAATTATTTAATTATGCCAAAATGATAAATATTTCTTAAATATAAATGAATTATAATAATTTATTAAAATAACAAAAGGATGTGAAATTTTTTGATAAAGTCCGGTTCATTTCCTCTTTTCGAGACTATTTTTGGGGAAAGATTTTCCATGATTCATGGGATTCATGGGATCCTCTATTTAATAAAATAACAAAAGGAGCAACCGACGAGTAGTTGGCTGCCGTGCCATAAGCGTGTTGTTGGCATGCCATAAGTGTGCAGTTCACGTGCCATTTACATGAAAGTTGTTGATCTTTACAATCATCAAGCTTTCAACCTTCTCAAGGCTAGCATTGGTCGAAAGCCTACTTGGAAGGCTTGTTAAACACCTGGCATTTGCCCAATGGGCTTTTGAGGTCGAAAGCCCTTTAGGAAAACTGAACCAACACGCTCTTAGACTCCTTTGTAGAATTTCTCAATATGAATAATCAATAAATTAAGAAGGAATTTGATTTATATATAATTATAAAACACCAAAACCTATATTTATAACGGAATTAAAATGTACCTATTTGAGCCATAGCTTCACTTGAAAAATAGATCAAACTGACAAAATGTCAAATCTTTCTCTCTCTATAACCTATTTCAGTATAGCAGCTTTTAATGGGATTACATAACTGATGAGTATAACCTATCTTTTTATAGGCTAGAGAGGAGACTTAGCAAACCTTAATCAATAGCGTGTCAACTGTGCCCCTCCCATTACGGGCTTCAATTAAACACAATTACATACACTTTACTGCTCAATTGGGCCCGTTATTAATAGATACCAAAACCCAATTCAATAAGATTACTTAAGGGTTTAAAATTTATTAGAATATCCATTAACCCGATTATTTAAAATAGAAAATTAATTAATTAATGTAAGCCCATTATAGGAAATTTCCAACATCCTTTGGAAATGCAATTGCATTTCCCCAAAATTGATAAAAAATGAACCAAACGCTATTTGCATTTGTCCAAGGGACTTTAGAGTCCCAAAGTTCCTTTCAAATGTTGAACCAAACAGGGCCTAAATTCACTCCCAAAATGGCTTCATTGCATGCCTCTTGAAATTAGGGAAAATTATCAAAAAAATTTCTTAATCTACCACATGATGACCAAGTCAATCCTAAGCTTTTTGATTATATCAATTTAGTGTTAAAATTTTTGACGATTTGCTAATATAGTCATTCCGACCAAACTTGATTAGAAATTGCCAATGTGAACATCGGCCATCTTATGTAGCATAGCCGGCGTGTAATTTTTTTTTCTAAATTTTTTAATTATGCTGGCCCAAATTGGAAAAAGAAAAGAAAAGAAAAGAAATTAAAAAAATCAAAAAAAAAGGTTAAAAAAGTTGTCTATGCTGGCGTCGGTTGTGCCCCATAGGACGCCGACGTCCACATTAGCGATTTTCGGTCAAAATTGGCCTGGAGGACTATATTGACAATCATTAAAAAGTTCAAGACTAACTTAGTATAATTGAAAGGTTTATGACTAGATTGGCTATTGTAGAATAGACTTTGAACTTTTTTGTTAATCTTCCCCACGAAAATAAAATGTTCAAACATTCCAAGTTGAGGACCCTCCATCCCTTTCTTTTCTGTCATAAGCTCCCCTATCTCTCTCCTCACCTGCAGCTTGTGTGCGCTTCCTCCTTTGTTGCTTCGATGGAGGCCCTCCTTGCCTTTGGTTGATCGGTTGTCACTAGTGGCAGTTTAAATATCTCACATTGCTTAATTAGGTAGTTCAAATGCTTTTTTATATTAACGTAACTTTCCATCACTTATCAATTTAAGCGGTTGCACTTTTTATCCACATTTCTCAACTTGAGTGAGAGATATGGTGATGAGTATGTTTCTACTTTCAAAAGAGGGGAGGGAGGCAACATTAATTCTGTAGCTAAGTTTTATCTCATCAACTATGAATCAAACTTGAACTAGAGGTGAGAGGTTTCTAGATCTTTTAAATGTGAACGAGCTAAAATTATCTGCCCATCATGTTGGCATGGGCTTGGAGCTCAAAACACACAGGAGTGACGGATGAGCTAGAGTTGCCTAATGCAGTAGAGCTGACGAGTTTGAGGGTTTGTCCGGCTAAAGATGGAGAAAAATGCATTTTCATCAATTCAAAGTCCAAGGTTTATGATCGCATCAATTGATGCCACAGTATCCGTTGTCAACGTATTGATCATCCTCACACTAGACTGTCATCAAGGCTAGGGATATAAATGGTTCGGCTTTTTTGAAAAACCAAATTGAATAGAACAGAACAAAACCGAACCAAACCAAATCCAACCCAAAACTGAATACATCAAATTCGATTCGGTTCAGTTTTTCGGTTTTCCTAATTTTGCCTTATTTATTGGAACTAAAGTGAAGAATATACTGACGACATATTGATCATCCTCACACTAGACTGTCATCAAGATTAGGGGTGTAAATGGTTCGGTTTTTTTGAAAAACCAAATTGAATAGAACAGAACAAAACTGAACCAAACCAAATCCAACCCGAAACTGAATACATTAATTTTAGGGGTGTAAATGGTATGGTTCGGTTCGGCTTTTGAAAAAACCGAACCGATAAGAGGCCGTCCGAACCGAACCGAAAATGCGATTTGGCTTAGTTCGGTTCGGGACGGTTTTTCGATTTTCCTATTTTTACTTTGTTTATTGAAATTTAAGTAAAGAAGAGAGGATAAAGAAGAGAGATTATTCAATTTTATTAAGAATTCTAATTCGGTTCGGTTAACCGAACCGAATCGAACTGAAAAAGTTAACGGTTATTTTTTGGTTAACCGAACCGAAGACATACGAAATTTCGGTTCGGTTTTATATTTCGGTTCGGTTTTCGGTTCGGTTTTTGACACCCCTAATTAATTTGATTTGATTCGGTTCAGTTTTTTTATTTTCCTAATTTTGCCTTATTTATTGGAACTAAAGTAAAGAAAAAGTGAGAAAAAAGAGAGATTTTAACTTAATGGTTTAATTTTTGTTAAGAATTTGGGTTTGGTATAGCTAGCCGAACTGGAAAAGTTAACGATTATTTTTGATTAATCAAACTGAAACTAAACTGAATCGAAAATACACAAAATTCCGGTTCGATTTTTATTTCGGTTTCGGTTTTGGTTTTGGTTTTTGACACCTCTAATCAAGGCCATGGCAAGTTGACTAGTCATTGCCACCACGTTCTCCTTCGCAGCCCAAAGGCGGGGACTTCAGAAAAGGGTCGAGACTCGAGATCATGGCTTGTCGGCAGCAAGGGCTTTTTGCATCTACCAGTTGGATGTTCTTTCATTGGAGGAAGTCTCAAAATGGGGAGAGGACGAGGATGTCCCTAGGAAAGAGCTTGACTGAACTGGTTTTACAAAGTCCAAAGAAATGACAAAATGAGAAGTGATGTGAGCAAGAAGAGAGGCACGAACTAGCATTTCGACAGGCACATGCAATAAGCACCTTTTTTTTTTTTTTGGTTGAAAGGTCGGATATTTCATGACGAAGGAAGTAGGTGAATTACATCAAAAGCTAAAATTTTCAAAAGGCTCGAAGGGGGGTGTTGGACCCAGTTGTTTGGTAATATTTTGTTGCGTTGGGCTTTTGCAACCCAATCAGCTGCTCTATTCGCCTCTCTTCTACAATGGGAGATCTTGATGGGCTGCATTTTTTCCAACAGGCCTTAGGCTTCCTGCAGCTGGGTCCTTACTTCCCAGCCAAAATCACCTGCAGATTCATGCACAGGATACGCACGTTTCTGATCTGTTGCTGCACGTATCACTTCAACCAGTTCAAGTTGGTCGGACTCCAACTCCCAGCTGAAGGTTTTAGTTTCCTCTTTTTCCTTTGTCGATAGCCATCTTAGGGTTTCGAGGAGGGCCTTCGCTTCTACTTGGATCGGCGATTCCACCGAGACGGGGCGTGCGAATCCGACGAGGAGTTTGCCGCTGTTGTCTCTGCAGATCCCAACTGCTGCGGCTTGTCCAGATTCACTGCAAAACGACCCGTCGATGTTCCATTTGAGGGAGCCGTGAGCTGGGGGTTGCCATTCGACGGGTGAGTTGTTTTTTTGAGTTGCTATTTGGATTTTTCAAGACATACAGTTGTTGATGTTGCTGTATTGGACTAGTGCCGAGTCTATTATGTGCGCTGGTTGGGGTGGCTGTCCGCGGAAGATGAAGGTGTTTCTTCCTTTCCAGATCTGCCATAGAATTTGGGTAAGGAGCTCAAACGGGACTTTGTTATGCTGGAACTTGTCGATCCACTCCTCAATGCGAGTGATTCGCCTCTGATTTATGTCGATTCTGATTTTCGGGTGTGTCCAAACATTTCTTGTCCAGGGGCATAGGAGGAACAAATGTTCACTCGTCTCGGGTTCGCTTTGGCATATAGCACACTTATCTTCGGGTATAATGTTTCTTTTCCGAAGGTTTTCTTTTGTTAGTAGTGCGTTATGACATAATTGCCATAGGAAATGTTTGAACTTTGGCTGTGTTTGGGCATGCCAAATGCGGTGCCATACTGATGTTGGCGTCTGAAAAGAAGAAGATGCCTCTATCTGTCTAGGGCTATGTTGCTTGGGTTGTTGACACTGATATGCACTCTTTACTGTGTATAATCCTGTCTTAGTAGGAGTCTACACTATTTGATCTTCCTCCCTGGTTCTGCTGAGAGGGATGGAGAGGATTTATTCAGCCGTTTCCTGATCAAACAGGCTTCGAATTCTGTCTTCCTACCAAGTCATATTCTCCATATTTATCAATTCTGACACCATCTTAGGATCGTTTTTATTTGCTGGTCCACTAAGTGTTCCTCCAGGTAGCCATTTATCCTCACAGATTTTGACATTTTCCCCATTTCCAATGGTCCATCGGAGTGAATGTTGAATAGCATTCCTCCCTGTTATAACGCTTAGCCATCCCTATGAGGGGCTGCTACCTTTTCCAGCCTGTAGTAGATTCCCATGCGAGTAGTATAGGCCTTTACATATCTTGCTCCACAGGGTTTCCAGTTGCTTAATCAACCTCCAAGCTTACTTTCCCAACATAGCTTCGTTAAAAGTTATTAGGTCTTTGAAACCTAGTCCCCCTATTGCTTTCCTTTCCTTCAAAAGTTCCCATCTTCTCCAGTGGACTCCTTTATGTTGGTCATTCGTTTTCCACCAGAAGTTAGCAATCTTCCTCTTAATAGCCCGACAGATAGATAGTGGGATTTTAAAGACTGACATTACATACTGCGGTATCGCTTGAACTATTGCTTTTATCAGTACTTCTTTCCCTGCCTTCGACATGAGATTTTCCTTCCAGCCCTCTAGTTTTTGATTAACTCTAGCAATGATCTAGGCAAACATCTCCTTCTTAGATTTACCCCAATTCGAGGGAATGCCCAAGTACTTCCCAGATTTTTCTATTATAGCTACTCTCATCTCATTGGTTAAGTTTTGCTTAAAGGCGAGTGGGTAGTTTTTACTGAAAAACATACCTGATTTATTTAGATTAATAGTTTGTCCTGAAGCAAAGCAGTATTGATTCAGGACAGTAGCAAAATTCTGGCATTCTGTGATTTTTCCTTCCATGAAGAGGATAAGATCATCCGTGAACATAAGGTGGGATAGAGTGGGGCATGCCCTATTTAAGCGAATTCCTTTTATGTTACCATCTTCCAATGCTTTGTGTAGTAGGTGGGAAAAAGCATTTGCGACTAGGATAAAAAGATAGGGAGATAGTGGGCCTCCTTGGCGTATTCCTTGAGATGGATGAAAATATGGCAAGGGCTGGCCATTAAGTTTAACATTGTAGGAGACCGTTGACACATTGCATTACCAAATCAACCCAGGTGTTGCTGAAGCCCATCTTAATCATACTAGCCTCTAAGAAGTCCCACTCTACTCAATCATAGGCCTTTCTCATGTCCAGCTTTAGGATCGCCTGGAATTTCCGTTTTCTCTTTCTAGTGTGTAGCTGATGTAGCACCTCTTGGACCGGACCAGTAGAATATTATCCTGTATCAGTCTCCCTTTTACAAATGCACTCTGTTCCATAGTAATCAATTGAGGGAGGTATATTTTCAGTCCGTTAGCCATCACCTTTGAGATGATTTTGTACATGAAATTGCACAAACTGATGGGCCAAAACTGATCTACCTGTTCTGGACTTTGGACTTTTGTTATAAGGGTGATAATTGTTTTGTTCAGCTCCGGATTTAGTCTACCAGACCTCCAAAACTGGGTGATCTCATTGTATACATCTTGGCTAATTTCATGCCAGTGGTGCTGGAAAAAGGGTCCATTCAGCCCATTTGGTCCAGGGGCCTTCAATGCTCCCATTTGGAATGTAGCCAGTTGTATTTCCTCTAAGGTAACTTCCTTGGTCAGCGCTTGGTTCATTTCCTCAGTCACTAGGCGCGGCAGTTGGTCTACTACTGGTTGAATACTTCAATTTCCCACTGAAGTGTAAAGCGCCTGGAAAAATGTGGTAGCCATTTGCTTTATCTGCGTTTGATCTCGTGTCAATTCTCCACTTGGGTGTTTTAACATATTAATACTGTTCCTCTTTCTTCGTTGCACCGTAGTTGTATGGAAGAATTTCGTATTTCTGTCTCCCCATTTTAGTCATTGAATACGGGATCTCATCCCCCAATATATTTCCTCTTGAGACCATAATCTCTCGATTTCACTTTTCAGCCATTTGACTCTTCTCCTATTGTGATTCGTGGCTGGTTCGTTGACTAGCTGCTGTAATTCTTCTTTCAAAGCTTGGATGGTGTTACGGGCATGAGAAAATTTTTTCTTGCTCCACGCATGAAGCTTGGTTATGACCCGTGTAATCTTATGGCTAATCCCTCCCTCTTTTTCTGCTTGGTCCAGCCATGCCTCCTGCATTACCTGCCCATATTCGTCGTCCTCTATCCAGTATACCTTGAATTTGAACTCTCTCCGTCACTTCTCCACCTAGGGATTTACATCCAGTATTAATGGGTTGTAATCGGAACCAACCGCAGGTAGGGCGAATACCTCCGCCTCTGGGAACTCCACTCTCCACTCTATATTACTTAGCACTCTATCCAATTTTTCCTTCACGTACTCATCCCCATCTCTGTTATTTGACCAAGTAAAAGCACATCCCTTGCTGTCAATATTCATTAATCCGCATGAGTCTAGGAAGTTTTGGAATGCTTTCATTCTGTAGTTTTCCGCAACTCTTTTTCCCTCTTTTTCCCAAACATATAGCACCTCATTAAAGTCTCCAATACATATCTAGGGACCATGGGAGGGGTTTGAACATAATATATTTCAGCCCATAAGTTCTGTCTTTCCTGGAAGTCGGTAGGTGCATAAATGCAGGATACTCGCATAGTATGATTTGTCTTCGTATCCGTACATTTTAAGTGTATACAATGCATAGAGCTTGAGTTGATGGATAGTGCTGCTTGATCATTCCAGAATAGTGCTAACCCCCCAGCGAGACCTCTTAGGTTGACTAGAAACCTGTGTTGGAATCGTAGTCTTCGTTGTAGTCTCTTCCACACTTCCTCCTTGTTCTTTGTTTCCATTAAAAATAAAACAGCGGGCCTCTCTTGAGCTACTAGGGCTCTAATGGCCTGGAATGTCAGGGGGGTGCCCAGCCCCTAACAATTCCAGCTTAACAACTTCATTTGTGATTTGGTGGCTTATTAGGGCTAGCCACCAAAGCCCATCATCGTGTTTCTTCCTCTGTAAGTATAGGTGTTTCCATTAAGGTCGTATCATCGAACAGTTGTTTGCTTATCCCTTGTGGTTCATAGGGAGAGTATCTTTTTAGCTTTTTTTGAGCTATGTGTTTTGACCCCTTTCCCCGTTTTCCTACAGCAGTTCCGATCATCGAAGTGGTGCTCTCTAGTTGGAAATTCCTTTCTTGTTCAGGTTCAGGTACACTATCAGTTTTGTGCCACACCATCTTTTCTATGGCAACTTCCTTGCATTTGCCTTTATCCTTGGGATGAACTTGACCGGGGTTGGTCTCTTGCTGCGTTTCATAAACGACCATTTCCCCTGGGCTTAGTGAGGTTTCAAGAGGGCTCATTTCCTCTAGTAATTCCTCCATTGTCTTCCCATAGTAAACTTCCCAAAATGGACTATACTCGTTAGCTTCTACCTTCATCCATGACCCAAACATCATATCTTTTTTGTCTAGAAATCTGTCTTCCTAATGTGGTATTTCCTGACAATGCTGAGCATAGTGTCCCAGTCTACCGCAAGAATAACAGTAGTGTGGGAGACGTTCATACCGAAAATCAAGCTATATTTTTTCCCCTTATTGCTGAACAGTGCACCCGGTTTTAGCGGTGTGGTCAAATCCATGTCAACTTTCGCCTTTCCTATTTTGTATGGTATATAGCCTTTTGCTTCAATTTTCACCTCAATGACTTGCCCTATCTCCCCTGCGATACGGTTAACTACTTCTTCCGATATCCATTCTGCAGGTAAGCCATGTATGTGGACCCAGAAGCTGCATGTATCAAATTTATGGCAGGCTGGGGGGTATTTGGTAGCCACGGCTTCAACAACAAGAGGTGATTTGCAAAGGACCAATGTCCCGCTGTAACTATTCGATCTTTATCTTTTGCTGAAGCAAACTTAAACGCAAAGATTCCAAGAGCTAACAGGTCGAATTCCACATTTTCAAGTTTCCATACCCTCCTCATTGTGTTTTGAAAGGCCTGAAAATTGATTTTAGGGTTCTCATATAGCTGCCCTAGTAGGGTTTGTTGACATTCTCTTACCTTGTTTGCTGAGATTATATCATCTACTGATGTTATGGCTTGGTGTGACCATAGTTTTCCCAGCCTTTTGCATAGCAATGCCATTCTGACTTCTTCCTCTGTTGTGGTCTCCATTTCAGCTGTTTCGGATGGCTGTGGTGTTGCTGGACAATATCAATGGATCATTTCAAAGGCCGGATTGTTTCGGATTCGTAGAAGAATGTGTGAGAGGGAGTTCCGATAGAGTAGGCGGGGGGATTTGTTGGCTTTTTGAAGGCTGGGTAGTGGGCGGTGTCTATGGAGGAAGAATGAGTGGTGTAGAAAGTTGACGAGGGGGAGAGAGACGGAGCAAGGGTTAACGGGTTGGGGTTATGGTGGGAATTGGGAATGGGTTATGCAGGAAATGTGTTCCTCCATTGCTGGTGCCAGAAGATGGGGCTGTAGAGGACCTAGGGTTTTGGATTGGGGGAGCTACCACAAGAGGTAGAGAGAGCTCTTCATCTTGGATCAATGTTCATCAACAAAATAGACATGCTTTCCTGGTTTGGACAGTCGTGTCATCTTAAAATTTTTTCGTGCCCGGACGGAGCCGGCATTGGCTGGCATTCGCCATGGCCCTTTCTTCGTAACTTGTTCATTATTTCAATACGAGGGGGGAGAATACACGTTAGGGAATTAATTCTCAAGGAATGCAAACTTACTGTATAATACTTGTAAAAAGGAGGTGTCATAACTCACAAAATTCATCGGTTGTTACAGGAATAATATGCTCCTTTGAGTCATATTGGGACAGTAATTTAATCTGCTTTGCTAACACTAGCAAAACCACTTGCGTCGAAGGAAACTGATTTTAATAATCAAATTATGTCACAACAGACACTGAGATGGGTAACATAGATCTATTGCAAATCACTTAAAAAGAAAAAGGCATGCGCCAAAGGAAATTGATTTTAAATCGGTAATTAAGTTGATCTACTAAGCTAGATAGATCTGTTGCAAAACACTTCAAAAAAGAAAAAAAAAATGCCCCGAAGGAAATTAATTTTAATATTTAAAGTTACGTTACAAATGATCATTACAGCTGACTGTCGGTTTCAATGTCGATTTCAATGTGCGTATTTTCAGCGCGAAGAAAGTCCTATGAAATAAGGCCGGCTCACGCGTGCGTTCGCAACACACCTCATGTTGACAGAGACCCGAACACTCACGAGGAAGCGAAGTAGAAATGAAGCCGGATTGGGAGACCCCGAAAATGAAGCGACGCTAGGCCCGGCGGGGAGGAAGTCGGAAGACGATGAAGATGGACAGGTGGAGAGCTTCGGTTCGTCGCATCCTCAACCTCGCTTCGCGCCCCGGTCCCGCTCCTCGGTCGTTCGCCGCCGGTCGCGGCAATCCGGCTCGCTCCGGTACCGTCGCTTCGAGCAAGCAGCTCGAGAACTCCGGCTTTTGAGCTTTTTCCGTCGTTTTCGTCTGAAGTATCGTGCTGTTGTTCGCTTCGATTCTGTTGCTCTGGACGTTGTTTCCGTAGATTCTGTCGGGGAGCGGTTGCGTTCGTGCGTGGAGTCCGCTCCGAGAATTACTGGGAGCATGATGTCATTTGCGCTCCTATCTATTGTCTGCGTCGTGAGAAATGAGGTGCGCGGGCGATTGGTGGCGGCTCGTGGGAGTGATGTAACGTGGTTTCTGAGCGTTTCGAGTCTTTCCGTCCGATGCTCGATCGTATGATGATATGCGAGTGGGTATTGCGGATGGCGCGTCGGGGCAGATGACGTGGCGTGCGGCAATCGCCTGATGCGGCTTGATATGTTGTTGTTTGTCTCGTCTTGATTGTTTTGTTATTCCACGGGTGGAGATTGGACGAGCTGACTTGACAGTAATCTGAGTTGCATTTTAGAAGCAAGATAAAACAGTAGACAATCATTTACTGTCCGTGCACTGAAGTCTCAAGTTGTTCTTACATAAGAATACTAAATAACTCTGTTAATGCTGGGATTAGCTTGTAATTTAACCGTCGATTAGGTTAAATGGGCATTGTGGATCATAAACAAATTCTGATGACATTGTCCTTTATACAGGCTCACTGGATTGCTCCGGTAGATCTTGCCGAGAAACTCAATTTTATTTCGGACACAGGCAGCCTCTTTCCATGCATTTACGGGAGACAGAATTTGCTCTGGGAGTAAGCTTAATCCAAAGCAGATGCTTTGGTTCCGTGGCCACAAAAATTCAGAGGAACCCCAAGTTCGCCACGATAAATTCGGATGACATAAGGTATTTTAGGGACTTGTTGGGGGATAAAAGTGTTATCCAGGATGAAGATGCTCTCCTGGCCGCAAATATGGATTGGATGCGGAAGTACAAAGGTTCGAGTAAGCTTCTGCTTCTGCCTCGGAGCACTGAAGAGGTCCATTTCTTTCTTCTTCTCGATATATTTGGTTTTCTCTTGATAATGAAACATTCTGCATTCGACCTCCAGAATTTCAATGTAATAGTAGATATCTTTTGGTTCGAAAGATTTTGTAAGTTGCATATTACTTTGTGCTTGGTTACATTGGTTCATATGACTCTCATGTCTCAAGTATAAGACAGTTGCTCTCTCTCTCTCTCTCTCTGTGGGTGTCTGTGCACGCCCGTCCATGTGTCCTGCTTGTGCACCCGCACACATGTAGGTGCACTATCACAGTCTTAAGTTCTTAATAGATTTGTCGTACATTTGATCTTGCATGATGCTTGTATGCACGAGGTCTAATCTGCCTAACATACACCTCTCATTCAGTCTTCCACTTTGTTCATGCTGTCATATAGTTGACTCATTGAATGCTTACGAAAATTTTCTGTCCCAGGTCTCTCAAATTCTCAAATATTGTAACTCCAGATGCTTAGGCGTTGTTCCTCAGGGTGGGAACACTGGTCTTGTTGGAGGAAGTGTGCCTGTTTTTGATGAGGTACTCCTGTTATTGATATTATTGTCTCTTTTTTGGTGGAATTCATTGCATGTGTGCTTGTGCAAGCACTCACCACTCTCCTTTTGGTCTCTTTATTATATTTCAATGAATGCCTGTTCTCTTATGAACAGAGATTTTTCATTAATCAGTGAGAAAAACCAGTTAGTCAAAATGGCTGATGGCACTAGGAAGAGAGGGCGCATGCTGAAGTTATTTGAAACCATTACATCATTGTCACCTATCTTCTTCTTTTACCAAACATCAGTTTTGTCTGTTAAAATGTCTTTCCTGTACCTAAAAGATAAGCATTAAGAAACAAGATCTGTAATTTGCAGAAATTGAAATTTTCCCACATCAAACTGCCTCATATTTCTTTCCTTTCATACAGCAAAAAGCATGTGAGAGTGTTAATGATTTCTTTTTCTCATTTTTTCACATGTATCTCCATTCTGAATATCTGTTTGTAGCTGAAGATATTGACTACTGAGACTTGAGAGGATATAAATGTTTTTCAGTGGTCCTAGAGAGTAGACGAATGTTTTAATGTATGAATGAAATGTTAATTTCTATTTTTTTAATTTTATTACTTACCAAAGAAAATCTGTTTTAGAAATTGCCAGAAACTTCTACTTGTGCTTTCATGTTGATGTTGTTTTACATGAATGACTGGCAGATAGAAAACCCAATATAGCTGGTTGGCTTTTGAAAGTGTGCTGATGAAAAAATGTGGCGGTTTAATACACTAACAGCCCCTGACTTTTGAGGGTTTTTTTTTTTTTTTGGTGATTGAATTCTACTTGATAATTTATGATCCTTAAATTTTTATAAGTTGTGGGATGTAGGACAATTGCTAGAGTTCTGTGATGAAAGAAAATCAAAATCACACAATTGACAGTTGTTTACCAAACTGAAGCGTATAGTAGCCGAATCTCTCTCTGCAGTGATTGTGGATGGGAGGAGCATTTGAATTTGGGAAAGCTGAGACAGAGAAATTCATTCAGCTAGTGGAATCCAAGTTGGATTCTGATTTTCTCATGGTGATTTTGCTGAAAATGATTTGTGTTGCCTATTGTTGATCCTGAAGGTGAACACTGTTGACCAATGCCCTTATCATGTGTAGTTGGCGAAAAATTGGCGGATTGTCCTACAACTGCATCACTCATAGAATTATAAATATGGTGAATGTTGTAAAGTGTAGTTTGAGCACTAAAAGTGGACAAGCTTGATTAGGAGTCATCAGTGTCTTCACCATTAAATTTAATTGGCATAGTCTTTTTGAAAGTATGCCTGATGTTTAGCTTGATTGCCTGCAATCTGAATGGCTTTTGGTTCTTTATCTGCAGGTGATTGTGAACTTAGGTGCAATGAATAAAGTTATATCTTTTGATGAGGTACAGCATGATGGAATTGTTGTTTTATGCTGGTTCTCCTGCAAATAAGACATTTCTATTTTTGTCCAGGATCTGAATTCTTTATGCTTGTGAGACTCCATTTTTAGATCATATTAGCATTAACTTCTTAGTTCAAAAAGGTTTTCCCCCCAAAATTGTCCTATTAGGTGCACTGTTTTTTTTTCTTCACCTGATACTTCATCTCCTGCTTTTGGTTTTGATAGCTTTGCCAGCTTGGTTATTCAGCAGTTTAATATGCTGAAGTCGTTGATAAGATGTTCTGAAGATATTGCTTCACTTTATCTGAAATCTTATATTATTGCTTTACAGGTTAGTGGTATACTGGTTTCTGAAGCAGGGTGCATACTAGAAAGCTTGATGAATTTTTTAGATAACAAAGGGTATGTGCCTATTAGCATAACTTTATTTCTGCAGAGTTCACCGTTTATAGCGTATCTTGGGGAATGAGAGGTTTTGTATATGATGCCAATAACAGAAACAAAAGACAGATCATATGTATATGAATAAACATAATTTTCCTTGAAGGGAACGGCAGACTGTATGTGCAGATTGTGAACTCTGCTATTTTTCCCAAACCAAATACATGCTAAATGTATCTTCACATGCTAAATTTGACTTAATGGAAATTGATTTCCTGATAATCCTGCTCCAGGTTGTAAATTAGGAATTCCTGCATCTGAATTATTCATTGCAAGCAAAGAAGAGATAATTGTTATTAAAATGGTAGACCTTCATCAACTTTGTCTTTTAAGTTCTTCATGCTTCCATTCAGATTTATTATGCCACTGGACTTAGGTTCAAAGGGAAGCTGCCGAATTGGAGGAAATGTTTCGACAAATGCTGGTGGGCTACGCCTTCTCCGATATGGCTCACTTCATGCTAATGTACTTGGTAAGTAGATCTTAAAAATGTATAGTTTCTCTGTGTGTATGTGTGTGTGTGTGTGAGAGAGAGAGAGAGAGAGAGAGAGATCTTCAAATTCGTCTCTCCCTTTCCCATATATATGATGATGGCGGTGGATGTGTAGTCACTTTCTCAAATGTTCAATTTACGTAGACTGTCAAACTTAATCTGTATCCATGTAAGTTTCAAAGCAAGGTTCTGCGAAGTTTTTAGGGGGAAAGTAACAAAGTCATGGATGTTTTCACTCATTGTTGTTTGTGTTGTAATCTTTCTATTTTGGTTAATTGAGTCCTGAACCATTTGAAAGAGGTGCGATCAAGGCTTGATCTCATCATTTGGCCAATTTGGTGACCAGAGAAAGGACTCTTTCAGCTATCAGCTTTATATGAAAATAAGCATGGTTTTGCCACTCTAAATCATAGTGGCAAACTAATTTTATGTAAATTGGGAGGAAAACCCAACTTTCGTTATTGTGAATTTTCCTTTGTAAAATAATAATAAAGTGGAAAGAGAAATTCTGTGTATTTTTCAATGTCAGAAAAGAGGACATCGAGTCTATTTATAGGCTCGAATATATGACAGTTTAAGGAAATCATATCAGATATGCATAATCAAAGTAGATACCCTAAATATCTCTAGAAGATACCTAAATATCTCTAACATCCTTAAATTTTTCAGTTGATTCGTGAATTCAATTTCTTTGCTCAATTATTAATAAAACCCATGTGTATGTTTCCTTGATTATGGTTGATCATGTTTGATTTGTGAAGAAAAACAAATGGTTGCATCCTTCAAAAGGTTTAGGACTCAATTGCCTAGAATAGAATGTTTAGCACTTAATCAACTAACTGCCGAAAAGTGTGGGACTCCTATTGCTCTTATCCCCAAGTTCATATGCTGCGATATAGTGTATGATTTTTACTTATTTGAAGAGACTGCCTGGTCTTTGTTTGTTTCTGGACTATTAGTTTAGGTCTGTGTTACAGGCCTTGAAGCAGTTTTGGCTAATGGAGATGTGCTTGACATGCTCGGTACCTTACGCAAAGACAACACTGGGTATGATCTGAAGCATTTGTTTATAGGTATTATCAATACGATGGACCACTTCTGTTGATAAATTTATGGTACAACCCATATGGTTAATAGCTTAGGATGCCACCAAACAATGATTCTATTTGATGTTGTAGGCAGTGAGGGGTCCCTGGGAATTGTTACAAAGGTGTCAATTCTGACTCCTCCAAAGCTATCATCAGTTAATGTGGCTTTTCTTGCATGTACAGACTATTTAAGCTGTCAGGTACGATTAGTTTCTTCTCCAGATTGACTTGCATATTCCAAAATGACAACATTTTGATCTAGACCTTAACCTTATAATCCGGGCATACCATGTCCTATGGTCTCAAAGCCTCTTTTATATTGAGCACAAGTCATTAACATTTTGTATCTTGTTCATCAGAAACTTTTGTTGGAAGCGAGGAGGAAACTTGGAGAAGTTCTCTCTGCTTTTGAGTTTTTGGATGAACAGGCGATGGATCTTGTAAGCTTTCTGCACTTTTAGGGTGCGTCTGGTAATTATTTTGTTCCCAGGAACAAGTTTTGCTTGGCAATGATTTTTTCTGATTCTGTTCCTTGGACAAGCTTTTGAGCATTTGAAAGTGTTTAGTAGCCGCCCAAAATTTCTATTCTTGAAATAGAAATGCGTTTGGTACAACCGTCAAATTCTTTTGTGACTTAGAATTTTTTTTTTAATTTTTAAAATAATTTTATTACATTTCTCTCTTTTTTTTCTTCTTTTTTCCTTTTCTTATTCTTCTTCCTTTAGCTAGTCGTTGGCCTTGGACAAGGGCTAGTGACCTTGTTGGGCCACCACGAGGTCAGCCTCACTTGGCGATGGCAAGGCTGAGCCTCATTAGGGCTGGGTGAGCTCAGCCTCGCCAGACTTGGGTGAGGCCGACCTTGCTCAACCAAGGCAAGGCCGAGCCTCACGCGACCACAGTGAGGCTTGGGTTGACGAGGCTCAGCCTCGCTGGGGGCCGGGTGACACTCCAATGAGGCTGCCGGCCCTCGTGTGGCCTGTCGCCGGCCATGGCTAAGGCCAGCGACTAGCTAAAGGAAGAAGAAGGAAAGGAAAAAAGAAAAGAAAAAGAAGAAAAGAATTGTGAAAAAACAGAATTGAACTTGATTCTAGAATTGTTCTTGAGAATAAAGAAGTAACTTTTTTCACTTCTTGATTCTATTCCAAATCTGTTCCCGGAACAAATTTGTTCCTTTGTTCCCGGGAACAAAATGTTACCAAACGGATTTCTTTTTTTTTGTTTGTTCTAGGGTATAAAAGAATAGAATCAGGCACTATTTGGCACGTTACCAAATAGGCCCTTAACTCTTTAAGTTTTGCATCAGGCATTTTCTGCATAAGTAACATAACTATCTTATCCTTTGAAATTTGGATATATCAAGTATCTTGGAATAGACTTGTACTGCAACAGGATCAATGGCTGTTAGGGCTACCATTTGTGTCTTTACAGTTTTCTTCTCTTACTTCCACTTTCCATACAAAATACTTTTCACTTTTAGTTCATCCATTTTCCATACAGTGCACTCCGTTTCACTAAAGTAATTTTCTGTAGTTTGTTCCATTGCCATGTCTAGAAGATGTTAGGTTTATGACTGTCTCTTCGTTTCCCATTATAGATTGTGTGCTTCTTAACCTTCCTCAAAATTTTTTTCCTTATTGTCATGCTATTTTGTAACTGTGAAGCACAGGGCTTGACTGTTATAGATGGACTCTGTCTTAATTAACATCTTTTTGCTTGACATTCTGTTTATTGCTGTGAAGAAAGTAAAGTAGATCTATAGGGTACTTTTGAGCCAAGTTATTTCACTATTCATGGCAGGCACTGAAACATTTAGAAGGAGTCCGGAATCCATTACCTCCTGCACTCCACAAGTTTTATGTTCTGATAGAGACGACAGGCAGTGATGAACAATCAGACAAGTATATCTCTTCAGTTTACTGCTCAAATTGAGGTGTTACAATTAAGCCACATGAAGCGCTGCTGCACCATAACCTGCATCTACGGGAAAATTACACTCCCCTCTTTGCTTGCTGCACAATTTTTATTATTTTTATTTTAACAGGCCATGATGGCAAGTTTGCCTTTAAATATTTTTCACTTTTAATCTGAATTAACTGGAGAGCTGCGAAGGCTCCAATATGAAGATCTTCGATGAGGAAAAAAAAGAAGAAGATAGAATCTAGTTTCAACTGTGATTCTAAGCTTAAGACAAACTGAATCCTTGCTGCACTTATTAAAAGAGAGTACAGATATTTATTCCTGGATTTTAAAGTTGCAGGCAATTAGATCTCTCAAACTTTAGATGAAAGTTCTTTACTTTGTTATTCTGCTGCTCAGGTTTAATTTCCCTTTGAGATCAACAATATATCTAGAATAATGCCTGACCTACTTTTACATGTAATCCTTAAACTTGCAATTACTATGGAAGCTCCACTATCAAGAGGCAACCAGTTCACTTTTTCTAGTTTGGCTTTCCGTGTTATTGACCTTTTTTTGTCAATTGAGCATATGAGATGGCAATAGCATATGTGTGCTGGATGCTTTCTGTTTGTAATTTGGTGGTAACTTGATAGTGTCATGCACAGTTTGGTTCTGCTATAGCGAAAGAAACTGTTGTGGTTCTTTTATGACCTTGGCACATAATATTCAATTTGGATAATTTCAGAGAAAAGCTTGAAGCTTTCCTTGTTCATGCCATGGAAGGAGGCTTGATTTCAGATGGTGTTGTTGCACAAGACATACAGCAGGCATCATCAGTTTGGAAAATTCGTGAGGTTTCCAGTTCTCTGCGATTTCTTATTATTGTCAAATTCTTGCTTCCATACATTGGTAGTAGTAATAGCCATATTTATCACAATCCATCAATTCTAGATTTGTATTTTACTTCAATCCAAGTAGAGGTAAGGCCTAACAAATTTGAGTTTATCGGATGAATCCATATATATTTCAATCACACACTTGTCCATTGTATCATCAGTGAGTCTAAATTCACAATTTGTAAACTTAAGCATCGCATACTGTCATGGGTATATACCATGGCATATCTTATATTTTTTAATGATCTCACAACAATATGAACTAAATCTATCATTTTTTTCATCCGTAAATTGAACAAATGGTTCGCAAACTTTGTCTATATCCTTAAATGTGATTCTTACTAATGTGTACAAATCATGACATGTACTTGTGGTACCTCATAGGAAAACTAAACTTAATCACTTCACTGAATCTTTCAATTTGATATGGTTTGCCATTTTATGAATTTGAGACATAATTCACGATTGTTTCTTGATCTACAACTAGGAAAATAGGTCTTTGGGCTATCTTATATCATATATATACAATCTTAGAGTTTCCCCTCTATGGAGGCTTTTTGCTTTCTGTCTGTCTCTTGTCAACTCTATGAGAAGCATTTCTTATAGTCCCAGATGTTCTTTTGGTCGACCAACTGGCTCTTCTTTCCTTCTTTCTGAAATGACAGCTCTCTTTCTTGTGTTTGCATCTGAAGCTGCAATATCCTGTAACTGAAAAGTTGAAAGATATAACTATAAAGGGTCCATTGATTGCTGCTTAAATACAACAAACCCCCTTGGAATGCTGTCTTCTCAGTTGTTCTCTCTCTTTTGAAGATGCATAAAATTATTCAATAATGGGCATATTATTGCAAAAGGAATTTATATGGGTTGTATTTGAAGCTTATAACTGGCCAAACAGTGTCTCACGCTTTGTTGATTAAGATGAATTTCCAGGTTTCACAATTGATAATTTGTGTCAAGACTTGTTAAGATCGAGAATAACATTGAAGAAGTATGGGCAGAAAATTCATGTAATTACCAAAAAGAAGAGTCTGCTATGGTGGATATAATTGTGCGTGCAAGAAGATGATTGTTTGTACTTGTAACTGATTTTGCATGCTCAGATTGCCACTTCTCTATGGTGCATCGCAGGGTATAGCAGAAGCATTGATGAAAGCAGGGGCTGTCTACAAATATGATCTATCAATACCTGTTGAAAAGATTTATAATCTTGTGGAGGAAATGCGAAATAAACTTGGTGAGAGAACTTATTTCTGTTACTTATAAAATACTTGTATGCCATGATATTCTTTTTTCAGGTCTATAATCTTGATGTGAGATGAAAAGAGTGACTATGTTACCTACTGTGAACCAGGGGATTTTAATGTCTCGGCAAGTGTTCTGTTGGCAGCTAAAATATATTCCTTTTTAGAATCCTTTATAATTCTAAGCTGGTCCATTGTCTACGTCATACATCATAATGTGTAGCTGGAATTCCTGCTGTGCTTTAAATGCTTTGGAGGTTATGGACTATGAACCTGAAGGTGAATTTTTAAGAGTGAAAACAAGCTACCTGTATAGATCGTTATAGGATGTTTATAGTTTTTTAATTTTGACATTGACACATATAGTGTGACAGACAATTGCCAACATAGGATTGGAGTTGCTTTTTCCAAGAATATTACCAGCATTTTGTCACCTACCATAATCTTCCAAGGACGCTAGAGCATGAAAAATAAATCAATAATTAACTTTTATTGGTTTTCAAATTTCTAGGTCACTTGGCTAGGGTTGTGGCATTTGGGCACCTCGGAGATGGAAACCTTCATCTCAATATTTCATGTCCTCAATATGATGATGCTGTAATCTCCTTGGTCCTTCTTTAGAAAGGTACTATGTGTTTGAATACATTCTCATAAGATAGGGTGCATTGCAGGTATTAGCACAGATTGAACCTTTTGTCTATGAATGGACTTCTAAGCATCATGGAAGTATTAGTGCAGAGCATGGCTTGGGACTGATGAAAGCTGAAAAGATTCTCTACAGCAAGTCACCTGCCGCTGTAAGTTGAGCTTCATGCAGTGGAACTGGTGCATAAATTGTGGGGTTTTATTACCTGGAATTGCACACTGAAGTATTTGTGACATTCCATAGTTGCCAATATTTAGATGATTGCAACTCAAAACCCATTGGAAAGCAATGACTAGAAAGGTATTTGGGATGAGAGGCACTTGTCATAGGGAGTAAAGTTTGACATGATATATTACAGTGAAGATGAAGCAACTAGTTTAGATAGTTAAGATCAGGTAAAAATCAGAAGCTTCTTTGCAGCATATTAGGGAAAGGAGAAAAAATGGTGATCCTTTTTTGAACATGGTGTACCATTTAAGCAATGGGGAGATCTAGTTGAGAATCTAAGGTTCATCCAGAGCCTAACTTTTATGCAGATGATAACAGCTGCACCATGTCTAGTATGGCCTTTCGTGAAAGAAAGGTGGTGTGGGCAATAATTCTATATGGCACTAGAACTCTATTAACAAAGTGGATGTGGCAAAGACTATTGATAGAAAATGGCCCAGAGTTGGGAGCCTGGGATGTTTATAACTTCCCTTGGAACTTAGTTGCTTGGAGGCATTGTGTGTTATGAAGTTTAAGGTCTGCCTAAAAACGGTTTTCTGATTTATTGCTCATGTTGAACAGCCATTTTCTGCCCCAAAAGTTTAAGCTGTCTAGAAATGGTCCAATTTAAATCCAGCATATTTGTTAAAGTTCCCTCTCGTGTGAGCGAGACCTCGCACTAGCTGGACATAACCACATCAAGGCCATAACTAGAGTCTAGACCACAATAACAGAAAACTAACATAGTGAGGAGAAGTGCTAGGTCTTGAACCTTGACTTGTGCTCTACCTGTGTTGAACAACCATTATCCCCTGAAGTTTAGGTTGTCTGGAGTCGTGCCCATAATGTATATGTACCATTTTTCCCAGTAGTTCATAACATTCTTGTACCATTATCTATATTAGATACACTTTTTTTGGTAGCAATATAGACATTATTTGCACTCATTTTATAGCCGAGAGATATTCTGGCCATCAGGCAATCTATAAATTCATGAGAAAGCATGCGCTTTAGATGTCTCAAGGGTAGAAGTGATCAACCCTGCTTGGCCGCCCAGGCTTGAGAGTTAATGGGCGGGCTTGGGCAAATATCATACATGATAATGCCCGGCCCGCCCATCTTTGGCTGGTTTATGCCAAAAATTCCCTTATGATCACCTCTAGTCGAGGGTGCATACTGCTTTCATCTAGTTGTACAAGTCGTTGAATGATACTCTTGCCTGTATAGGTGCAATTGATGGCTTCTGTCAAGAACTTGCTGGACCCCAATCACATACTTAACCCGTACAAAGTTCTTCCCCAGTCTTGAAGTTCTGCGTGATGAGGTTGGAAGTCTTATACACTAATTGTTTTGTCTGATTCTCAGTTCTTGATTCAGGCTTTTAGTTGTAACTAAGACATTGTTACAGCAACTGCAGGAACTACTCAAGCGTAATCTCATGGTGAAGAGTAACGCCATTTTGGGAAAATGGAGGAGTTTTCTGTGTAGATATCAATCAGAACATTGGCTCTGATCTTTGGGAGATGTAATAGAGTATCTTATCTCTGCAATATAAATGCTGTATGCAATAATAAGGTCATGGTCATTGCTGTGACAGGATAATCTTGTAAAATCTTCTTGTTGGAACGTTGTATTGCTGCTTCTGACAATGCTTGACATATCTATATCTATATGGTAAAGGGAGATGTCGGCTGATTTGAAAATCTTAATTCGATGACTACCAGCCATGGCTTTGCCGATGGAATTAGCTTCTTCACATCTGATGGTTTCCAATGCGTACATTTTCCCTAATTTCCTGTTAAATTTCGGCACGGGATAAACAAAGAAGGTTGCTACTTGCCGTAGCTGTTTAAACGGATGATAACGTACTGGTTGCGGTGGCTGTAAACATTGTTAAGCAAGGAGAAGATTCTCCGCTTGTAAAAACAGCCATTTGTCGGGTCTTGTGTGGAAGTCGCGACTACGTAGTAGAGAAGATAGAAACCCGGAAAAAGAGAGAGAGAGAGAAAAGAAAAAGAAAGTTACTACCTAATTTTCATATGGAGATTGAGAAATCAGATGCTTACAAGAGCTAGAAGACAAACCGTTGGGGGCATTTTCTAGGATTGCTTTTTGACTACGCCTGACTTTCCTGGAACCTTCGAGGTTGGACGGTGCAGAGGGAACGAAATGGGGAAAGATAGTGGTTAGATTTGACGAATTTACAGGGAGTTCCAAGGTCAATGACAGTAATCGATTTGGATCCAGACCCGGTGCGCGTGGGACTGAATCCGGCCAAGATTTTGCCCCCAACTTGGGCATGTGTCTTCTCGGCTGTCCCCTCTACAAGATTCTCCGAAAGACAAATTGCCCGGGGGGGGACAATTCCACTAACGAAGGCTTGGCATATTCTAAACCTGCTTTGCAAGGTCTGATATTCCTGGTTTCTTTTAGGACCACCCGAAATTAGCTCCCGAAATTGCTTCATTGCACGCCTCCTGGACCTAGGAAAAATTATCAAAATAAAATTCTAAACTTATTATATAAGAACCGGTTCAATCTTAATTTTTCGATTGTACTAATTTATTGTTAAGCTTTTTGACGATTTATCAATATAGTTCTTTCGACCAAAATTGATTGAAAATCGCTGATGTGGATATCGGCCGTTTTACGTGACACGGCCGATGTGTAATTTTTTATTATGTTGGCCTAAATTGGAAAAAAAGAAAATTCAAAATTAGAAAAAGTCAAAAAATTGTCCATTTTGACATCAATTGTGCCACATAGTGGTCAAGATTATCTTGGGGGATTATATTGGTAAATCATTAAAAAAGTTCATGATTGAATTGACATAATTAAAAGGTTTATATGTGAATTGATTGCCATACAATACATTTAGAACTTTTTTGGTAATCTTCCTCACAAAACTAAAATGTCAAAACATTCCAAGCTAAGGGCCCTACCATCCCTTTCTTTTCTCTTATAAGCTCCCCTATCTCTCTCCTTTCCCGCTGCTTGTGCGCGCTTCTACTCTCATTGCTTAAATGGCCCTCCTTGCCTTTGGCCGATCAGTTGTCACTAGTGGTTATAGAAATATCTCACATCACTTGATCGCGTGGTTCGTATGCTTTTTTATTTTATTTTAATATAGTCTTCCTCCGTGTATCAGTAATTTTTTTTGGTCGGTCCCCCATTTATTAGTTTAAGTAATTGGACTTTCTATCCGCTTTTCTTGACTTGTGTGAGAGATATGGTGATGAGTATGTTTCTACTTTCAAAAGAAAGGAGGGAGCCAACATCAATTTTGCAGCTAAATTTTATCTCATTATCTATGAATCAACCTTGAACTAGGGGTGAGAGGTTTCTTGATCTTCAAATGTAAACGAGTTAAAATTATATGCGCAATCTTGTTGGCATGAGTTTGGAGCTCGAAACACGAATGAGTGGAATGTAGCAGAGTTGATGAATTTGAGGCCGGTCCTTTTCATCAAAGGTTGCACCAACTGATGCCACAATATCCGCTACTGACGTGTTGGTCGTCCTCAAACAAGACCGTCATCATGGTCGTGGCTGCTACTGTGGTAAGCTCACTGGTTGTCGATCAATTCAGAAAATGGATTGAGACTCGAGATCACGGCTCGTGATAGCAAGAGGTTTCGCATTGATGGGTTGGATGTTCTTTCATTGGAGGAGGTTTCAAAATGGGGAGAGGACAACAATGCCCTTAGGGAAGAGCTTAACCGAACCGGTTTTACAATAGTCCAAAGAAATGATAAAGCGAGAGATATGAGAAAGAAGAGAGACATGGCTGGCACATTCAATAAGCACTCTCGTCTAGATTGAAGCTATCCTCATCTTGGGTCAATTTTCATGCGATCACCGTTCGATCTAGTCGTGTCATCTTAAATTTTCTTTGGATGTGGACGGACCCCGTGACCCTTTCTTCTTTATCTTGTTTATTATTTCAATCTGAGTGGGAGAATACACGTCAGGAAATGAGTCAAAAGACAGGCATATGCCTTTCTCATATGAGTTGCGATTAGCAAAATTATGGTTTGCACGTGATGAATCCTCTCTCCTTCCTCCTCTTCCTTCCATTGTTATAATTTTTTCAACTCTGCCTTTATTCCATGCCGGATGAGGAGGAATTAGAACATTTGCGAGATCAAAGCAAAAGGGCCAATGACATAAAGATTCTTCCCCCTCCCTTTCCACATGAAATCTCCCATTTGCTGCCGCCTAAGTTTGACCAATGGCTGGCCTTGTGCTTGTCTTTGCAACCACCCCACTTTCCGAAATATTCCTTAATTTTTTATATTGGCCGAAAGACGAGCTAAATATTCTTCAAATTAGAGAGGGGGGAGATGCAAATTTGCTGACCCACCCAATGTTAAATTTCCTCAGCATATATTCTGACCTATTTAATAGATCTTTGACATATTTAGACGACGAATCACCCATCGTCTTCCCTCGATTCGGAATGGATTTGAAACCCCTGTGAACTTCAAGTATAGCTGAGTGTTCTCCAGCTCTCAATTACCCGTGATACTCGTATGGACTCTTCTTCTCATTCTTCATTGGAGCAAATGAATTATTATTATTTTTTTTGGGAGGGGGGGGGGATTTTGTACCCTTTGGGAGCCATGGTTAGGTGCTTCTATGCATGAAAGCAACTGCCAATTCAAAGTGCATCCAAAGGGGGAAAGTCGCCCATGAAATAAATTCAACCAACTACGACATTGACCATAAGCAATTCAAATCACACAGAGTATGAAATGAAGGAAGCGGATTAGGTTGATATGTTACTCTTGTTGTTTCTTTTTTTCCTTGAGTTGTTAATTTTTGCCTTGATTCTTAAGAAATGCAAACTTTCTGTATAATGCTAGAAAAGAGGTGACATAACTTACAAATTCACCGGTTGTCATGATAACTATACGCTTTCTTTAGTCATGTTGGGATAGTAACTTAATCTGCTTTGCTAACACTAAGAAAAATCGTGCCCCAAAGGAAATTGACTTTGCTATTCATATTATGTTACAACAGATTCTGAGATGGATAATTAAGTTAATGTACTTGGCTAGATAGACCTATTGCAAAAGACTTTAAAGAAAAAGCCAAGCACCGAAGGAAATTGAATATTAAGGTTAAGTTACAATAGACTTTGACAGTTGATTGTCGATTTCAATGCATGTAATATCATCATTGAGGAAGTTCCATGAAATAAGGCCAGGTCACGCGTTTGTAACATTTCTCATGATGACAAAAACTCAAACACTTGCGAGGTAGCAATATAGAAAGGAAGATTAAAAAAACGAAGCAATGTTAGGCCAGGTTAGGTTAAGTCCCCTTGAGTGATATGGCACGAACAAAGTTGTCCATACATGCTACATGGTCCAGTCGAATTAGAAGCACTTAAATAGACAATTACGAAGAATTGCTCAATTGAGAGGCTATTTTACAAATAAGTCGCATCTTTTTCACCTGTGTTGATGAGTGTAATTGATATAACATGCAACGAATTTTCTCAAAAAGCATTTTCTAAAATGATTTTCCATTAGGAGCCTCATATAACCTCTACCCTATGAACAAAGTTGTCCATACATGCTACCTGGTCCAGTCGAACTAGAACCACTTAAATAGACAATTATGAAGGATTGCTCAATTGAGAGGCTGTTTTACAAATAAGTCACCTCTTTTTCACTTGTGTTGATGAGCATATAATTAATATAATGTGCGACGAATTTTTTCAATAAGTATTTTCTTAAATGGTTTTCCCTTAGGAGCCTCATATAACCTCTACCGTAGCTTCAAAATGATCGAATCATTTTAACCATCTTCGGACCTGGACAAAGCAAGAAACGATGACCAAGGCAAAACCCAATTCGAAGTTTGAGAGAGAGAGAGAGAGAGAGAAATAAAAAGAGAGGGGGAGAGAGATGTGGTGGTGGTGGTACTGGTGGGTCATAAACTCCCGCGAGCTCTTCCCTCTTTTCCCCTCTACCTCTCTCTCTCTCCCTTTTCGTCAACGCCATCAATCCATCACTCTCTCTCCCTTCCTCTCTCTCTCAAACTCTCCGCCAATTGCAGGGCGAACAACTATGACCAGCTCCTCCGCCGCCTCTCGCAAGGTCTCCGCTCCTCCGCCCCCGCTTTCTCTCTGATTTCCCCCCGGCGACGCGCGCGCCGGGAAAGATCTCCGACGTTTGTGGGCGCTTGATTGCCCGTCGTTTCTGGGAAGATTCCAGAAATGATCGATTTTTTTCTACACCCCTTTGTTGATTTTTGGTTTTGTTTTTTGGGTCCCAATCGGGTTTCAGGCCCTGAGTAAGATTGCTTCGAACCGCCTCCAGAAGGAGCTGGTGGAGTGGCAGGTCAATCCGCCGGTGGGTTTCAAACACAAGGTCACCGACAATCTCCAGAGGTACCCATCAATTTTCTCCTTAGGGTTCTGAGAAAATTTCGATCTTTTTCTCCTTGGGCTGTGAAAGGGGGTACTGGGTCGTGTCAAGTTTGATTTTTGATTTTCCTTGTGCGATTGTTTGGGGGAATTATAGGTGGGTTATTGAAGTGAATGGAGCTCCGGGAACTCTGTATGCCAATGAGACTTACCAGCTTCAGGTGGACTTCCCTGAGCATTACCCCATGGAAGCCCCTCAGGTAATCTCATTGAAGCTGATATCTTTTTCGCATCGTTGGCTTTGCGGGTGCCGGATTTTGTTATTTGAGTTTAGGGGTTAGGGTTTGAAATATGTTTCTGGTCCTTTGTTCAACATGGGTTTGTGGCTGACAGGTCATTTTTCTGCCTCCGGCTCCTCTTCATCCTCATATATACAGCAACGGCCATATTTGTTTAGGTAATTTACGCAGATTGCTCCGGAGTTGTACCTCGCTATCATTTTTTCATTTTTCCTTTGCTTCTGCTGTTTTTTCTTCGGTTGCTTTATAGTAGAAGTTGATTATATTCTGAGAAGATTATATGTTCTTTGCGCTAAATATTGAAGTTTTGAAGAGATCGTGCTTCTTTTCTTGGGAAGTGCATCCATTTTTCACTGGGTAGCTCCAAACTATGGAATTGAGGATGGATGTTAGAAGCTTGTATTGTCTTTCTCAATGAGTATCAGGAGCATAAAATACTTTGTTCAACCCAAATGAGATGATTTTATCTCGGGCTACCTCAAGAAGCACATGATAATCCAACTCTTAAATTGGATTTTGGTGTCACTCTATCCATCTTGTCGAGGATCATGGCGTTGAGACGTATTTTCCTGGGACTTTTGTTTCCATACATTATTGAGTGTATTGGCAACTTTACAAGGCTAAATTGTCTGATTTCACCTTTTGTGATGAAGTAAACCATTAATAGCTTACTGGAGTATTTCTTGCTTGCTTGTGTCTTTGGCTTCAGCTTGCAAATGTGTTTCTGCTGGTTTCAATTCTGTGTTTGTGACTTTGGCTCTCAATGTTCTTCTCTTGGCTTGAAATTGTTTGTAATTGATTTTCTATTTGGAGAATCATATTTTCAGAGAAGCCTTTGTTGTGAGAACTGTATAAGTTACACTTAGTATTTCTCAAACTTGATACTGAACCTTCTTTCATAAGCATCTTCTGAGTCTAAATTAGGCAGCCAGCTACAGTGACAGAGCTTGCAATTGCTGCTTTCCTTTTATGTAGCAAGCTTTCATATAGAATTGTTTGTGCAACATCTCTAGTTGTGGGGCATCCCTCTTGTGAAGTTTATCTTTTTTATTCGTATTAATAGAGTTGCCCCCTTTTTCTTTAAAGTCATTGCTTTTGATAAATTCTGCCAACTGCTAGTCTAGCCTTAAAGGATTAATGGATGAAACATTTGCTAAAAGATCAATTCGTACCAGAATGTATCACTAGAGCACTTTTCTTGTTTTGGACTAGTTTAGTCTGCCGATTAAGACCCAGAGCACTATTAAGCATATCATGCACAATCTTCAATGCTCATGCAATTTCCACCCCTCAAATAGCCTTAGACACATTTTAATATTTGATGTGGAAAATTTTCCTCATTGCAAACACATTAATTGTAAGATAAAAAAAAAAGAGGAAAAATATACCTTCAATGTGGATCAATTGAGCTACTAATTTTAATCAATCTTTCTTAAAACATTGTTTCTTCTTCTTCTTCTAAGTTCAAATTGGAGAAGTTTACATGTTCGCTGCTTCTTTACGACAATAATCTAACATTTGAGTATCTTCATAAATTAAAGATCTGTAATCTAATTTAAAAGAATATTAATAGAGAACATTTATTCCAATGTCTCTCTAAAGTTCAATCTCCAACTAGTCCTTGTGATATGCTGTTCTTTGTTCAAGTTTTTTAGGGAAATTCTTCGATTAAATTTTAAAACTCTTTATGATTATAATTTATATTTAAGACATGTTAATTAACAAAGACTACCAAAAGAATTCAAATACATTAGAAAAAATCCTTTGTAGAAATCAGCTCGAGCACATTACTGAGTAGAAGAGAGGAAATGAACTTTGTATACAAGTTGACAGGAAATAACATAAGGAGGTGGTTCATATCTTTGTTAAGCTGATTATGCACAATTTACGTTTTATGTTGGTATCATTAACATTAAAACATTGTTAGGTTCATCATGAGGCTTGATTTGTAAATAAGTACGAAGTTACTGCTACCAGCTTCCATGCAAAGTCTTACCTAATGCTTTTGCAGTGATGTTAATCTCACTGAAAAGTCTTCTTCTATGTGTTGGCTTATGTTAAGGAAGGCTTGTTGAATCAATAAGCACGTTTTACTTTTGTTGAAATAAGCATCATATCTATTTGACAAACTACTTCACTTTCAATTCTTCAAAGCTAGTATGCTTCAGCATAATTTTCTTAAAAACAGTTGCCTATTTCCATGCAGGATCTGGTCAGTGTATCCAATTTGTTGGATCCATAGCTACTGAATCAAACTATTTCTTTAAGTAACTTTGATTGTTCTCTTTACTGTTTTTTTATTAATCATGGGTGAACTATCTGCTAATCTTCTCCTCATGCCATATATTATTGATACTATGGTCTCAACTTATCATGAAGCTCTCAAATGGTTTTGTTTTCTAAGTGGCTTTGCTACTGCAACTTCTGAAAGGTGATACCATTATTTGTTCTAGGTTTATCTGTTCTGTGATCTGCTGCTTTTATAGACCGATCATGGTTCTTCAAAGCGAATCATTAGACTGTCCTGCCCTTCAAATCTTGCTTCCACAATTCATATTGGCAAGAAGATTCTTTTATATTAAAAGATAGTCATTTCAAACATTCTTAAGATGGTTTCCTTTTATTGTCTGGATGATAGTCCTAACTAAACAAAAAACCCAATGGAATATGACGTGTGGCTAAGAGAAATGGCTCGAAAAGGCACAATGATTTATTCTTCCAAGTCATGGAGTTCGATTGAGAATGGTTCTTGCAATTTGATTGGTGTTATATTTTTATAAATTTGTAAGATTAGTCAAGTTGTGTAGGAGATGTGCTGAGTCTCTCTCTCTCTCTCTCTCTCTCTCTCTCTCTCTCTCTCTCTCTCTCACACGCGCACACACTCTTACTCACTCTCACAGAGCTAGCTATTTGGATTATTTGAGATATCATTGTTTTGCTTCTTGTTTCCATTTTGATCATGATTATAATGTGCCTTAAGCAAATATATAAATGTCTATTTGACTCAGCTTTTGCTACATTGGCAATAGGATTAATATGGATCTCTGTTTTATCATTGCTAGATATATTGTATGATTCTTGGTCGCCCGCTATGACCGTCAGTTCCGTCTGCATCAGCATTCTGTCGATGCTTTCTAGCTCAACTGTTAAGGTTTGTCTTTATATCTTTCGAGTTCTACTATGGTTACTAATGTTTGTTGGTGCACTCACTACTGCGCTGAGTATGATTACCAATTGATGCCATGCTAATTTACGTAAATTTATCTTGATTAGAGTGGATTTTTGGTTGAATGGTGAAGTTCAAACTAGTAATTTGTGTCCCCCATATTGTCAATTTGGCGGGAGTAGTTCTTCCATATTTGTTCTCAATTGATCTGACAGTCTGTTGATATGCTTCTCAGCAACGCCCAGAAGATAACGATCGTTATGTGAAGAACTGTCGGAATGGGAGGTCTCCTAAAGAGACCAGGTGGTGGTTTCATGATGATAAAGTATAACAACGAAAGTATCTTCCTCTAGTAGTTGCTAAAGCACTAGGGTAGAGGGCATCTCTTCAAAGAAAAAGGTAAGGGGGAAAAAAAGAGAGAATTCTGGGAAAAAATGGTGATTGGCATATGCTTAATAACCCTCCTGTAAAGTGGCAATGTCTGGCATTTGTAAAGGAAGAGGAAGATTTCTTGTTTAACTGTGTGCAGAACAAACTGAGGTCTTTGCGATTCTCCGAAGGAATGGTTGGTGCAGTTTCCATTCACAAATCTGAATCGGTGATATTAATTAATTACAACTTTTTAAAAATTGCCGGGATGCTTTCTTCAGGTTTAACCGGTATTACTCTTTGCAGTGCATTATGTACCCGGTGCCAATTGCCAATGATATTCTCCTGAATTTAACTTAATGTCATCTCCATTTCTTGTCATTCTGATTTTATATACCTTTGCTGCAACCCGTCATATGATCATAGCTTGAGTTTGAGCTTGTAATGCAAAGGCCGTGCTTTCTCAATCTAGCTGTCTTTGTCACATGAAGATATGATTGAGCCAACTTGATATGCTGTTTGGACTCGATGCTGGTGATAACTCGAGGTTTTTTGACATTCAATCGTGCTGGAATGAGTGCTCTGTTTCGATATCCGGTACAGCTAAAGCATTCATTATCAGAGTCAAGTTTAGTCCGAGTCTCTCCCATCAAATGCCTAACTGCAAGGCCAACAAAACAGCTGTTTGTAATGGTAAAATCCTACCATTCTCAATGTCAGACTGCTCAGGACCTGCGATCTGGCCAAGAAGATTACCTTCGCCATTTGTTCAGGGATCGACAATGAACTAGAATAACTTAGAACAGTATATAGCTCATCAAGCTCGCCTTAGGTGGTAACATGCATTCGCATCCTTAGGCTTCCGTGTTGCATGGACGGGAAAGGCATTCGCCATGCTTGTGAATCGGTTATGGTGTTGTTCCTGTGCTGCGCTGGCAAGCTAAGCGAGGGATCAAAGATGGGGAAGTATGTGCTGGGGGTGACGGTAAGGTAGTGCTCCGACGAGTGTTCTTGTCCTTGTGCGTTAAGCCCAAGCATCGTGAGGAAAGGAAAGACAAGTCTTTTTAAAGACGCTGTTGTCATGCCTTCGTTAGCAATCATCATGACGAACGCGAAAACCATAAATTCAAATTTATGGATCTTGTGTTGGTATCAAGCAGGAATCGAGTTAGGAATGTCGTGCCACTAGATCGAGATATGGTTAATTCAGTTAATTCTGTATAGTCCATTGGTTGGTTGGGATAACTAAGTTCGACTTGATATTGACTCGCGAAGAGTGCAAGTTCTTTTTTCTCTTGATAATTCTATAATCCATTTGATATCCATGGAAGTCGTTAAGATCACTGGACAAGGACATGGGATGGTTACAATGTCCAAAGTCGAAATGGGTAATTATACAATTACCAAGTGTATCTAGATTTAATTAAAAATCTCAAATTATGCTCACCATGACACAAATGCTTTGGATATTTTTTTGTCACAAAAAATCATAAACTTGCTAATTGTGATACAAATATTTTACTTTTGTTTATGTCATAAAAAGACTCACTAGTGTTATAAATATATCCCGAATGGAATTGAAATTGATTGTGTATATATATATATATTATATGTATAAGTTTTATTTTTTTTGGCACGAAAAAAAGTTAGGGATATTTGTATTATAATGGGTATAATTTGAGGTTTGCTGTGGTATTTGCTCAAAATTATTTCTAATTGCAAGAATGGCCAAAGTTCTTAACTCCTAACCTTTTGTAAAGTTAACTTAAGGAATTATAGTAATCAATGCACTTAAATCTTTGACTCATTAAAAAAGAAGAAGACTCAACCCAATTGAAATGAGTTGGACGGAAATTTTTTTTATTATTCATGAAAATGTTTAAATATATATTATTTTTGAAAACGTAAATATTTTTAATTGACTGATTATTTTAAGCAATACAAGTGATTATTTTTGGAAAAATATTTTTAAATTATTTATTTTCCTTAAAATTGACTAAGCATTTCTATTGAATGATGAATTGGTGTATGTGAATTTTGTTTGAAATTGCGTTTGCAAACAGTTTAGAATTTTTTAAATAAAAGCCTAAAATGTCCACATTTTTAAAAATAATAATATGAAGTCGACTTTATTTTAAATAATGGTATGGAGTGGTTATATTAATTTCAAAGAAGAATTTGACCTTAGGTCATTTTTCATTCTTTCCTTTTTTTCTTACTTATTTCCATTTTTTTTTCTATAGAAAAGGCTAAAACTTATAAATAGAAAAACCTTATGAGGGTCACAACTCTTACTAACCCTAGTGGCCAAAAGGCGATAAGGTTTTTCACTTTAATATTTTATTTGAGAAAACGATGATATTTTCAAGTTTTTATTTGAGATGAAGTCTCTTTCACTTCAAACTCTTATTAAAGATAAAATTTGCTTCGAGTTCTTATTTGAGAAAAAAAAGTGCATTTTAAGCATTAATCGGGAATTTTCTCCGGTTTAGGATGATTCGGGCTCGTACGAAACCCGAATCCGAATTACTTGAACCCGAACTCGACCCGTATTGCTCGCAAAGCCTCCTTCCTCGTAGGGTTTATGCCCGGCGCAAGCGAAACGAAGAAGACGACGATGCAGTAGAGTCATCGCTGTCGCTTCAGTCTCCGACCACACTCCTCCATTCCTCTCCATTCTCTCTCTCTCTCTCTACAATCTGATGTTGTTCTTGCTCGCATAGCATTCGAGAATGAGGTTCCTCCGGTCGATTTCCCCGCACTTCGCCTGCGTCCGCCGCTCCCTCCGGCCCCTCCTCTCCTCCGTCGGCTCCCTCAGCCGCGAGTTCTCTACGGCCTCGCCGGAGCAGTCCAAGCGCCCCCCTCCCTCCGACCGCGTGTCCGCGCTCGTCGACGAGATCGCTGTCCTCACGCTCCTCGAGGTCTCCGACCTCACCGAGGAGCTGCGCAAGAAGATGGGCGTCGAGGAGATGCCGAGCATGGCGGTCATGATGCCCGGGATGGGGTTCGCCGTGCGGGGCCCCGGGAGGGCGGGACCTGGGGCCGCAGCCGCGGGGGCGGACGAGAAGAAGGCGGAGAAGACGGCGTTCGACCTGAAGCTGGAGGGCTTCGACGCCGCCGCGAAGATCAAGGTGATCAAGGAGGTGCGGGCGTGCACGGACCTGGGGTTGAAGGAGGCCAAGGACCTTGTGGAGAAGGCCCCGACGCTGTTGAAGAAGGGCGTGGCGAAGGAGGAGGCGGAGAAGATCTTGGAGAAGATGAAGGCAGTCGGGGCCAAAGTCACTATGGAATGAGGTAATGGATCAGCGTTCGTTTGCATTTCTAAAAATTTCTTCTTTTTGCATTTCATGCACCAATTACCTGTGTCTACTGATGCAAATGATGTGTTGGCCGAGTATTGAAGCAATTGGTTTGCTTGATATCTTGTGTTGGATTGTAATTCGTGCTTTCAACATAAAGTCCAAACATTTAATAAATAAACATGGTCTACATTGAATCATTGGTGGTAATGTCTCTGAAGTTGCAGTGGATTGATCATGTGCATGGATTGGGTGGGCGTGATTTGATCTAGACAAGTGCTAGGGAAAATTATGGAGGTTTTAGTGGACAGTGTGTTTGGAGACTTGGCGAAGCACACTTGGATGAACGGCACAGCCACAAGTTCTCTCCTTTTTACTGGCTGCGAGTTCATTGCCGTGGTCAAGAGACTGGCTTTTCTTTTTATTCCAAATCATGACCTACGCAGCATACTTTGCTCCATAGTCTTAACAATCAATTATCATAGCCACAGCTCGATTCTGCTTTTCCCTTTTACTTTCTTGTCTTTACCCCTCCAGCCGGGTTCTCTAGGATCAACCTGTCTGAGCCCAACAATTTAAAGGATCTTAAAAATGTTGGTGGTACAGGAATGGATCTATCTGTTCATTGCATGAAAGGAAGTGGGGACAGTTGTTATGTTGTGCCATGTTTACAGATGGCAAGGTGCATACGGATTGGAAGAAGGGTGTGCTTCTTTCATTATAACTACTTGTAGTTGCACCTTATCGTCTCCCCAACTTCATTTTTTATTTTTTTACTTTGGGGACTTTTATAGGAGTGTAACATGGAGCAAGCGTGATAGGACTTCAGCTTAAAGCTGTTGAAAAAAATGATTTAATTTGAAACCTATGGATGAGCTTGTTGCTTATGTTCTCCTTTTATTGATTGAAAAAATTATGGAGCTTTTAGTGGACAGTGTGTTTGGAGACTTGGCGAAGCACACTTGGATGAACGGCACAGCTGCAAGTTCTTTCCTTTTTACTGGCTGTGAGTTCATTGCTGCGGACAAGAGACTGGATTTTCTTTTTTTTCCAAATCATGACCTGCGCAGCATATTTTGCTCCATAGTCTTAACAATCAATTATCATAACCGCAGCTTGTTTCTGCTTTTCCCTTTTACTTTCTTGTCTTTACCCCTCCAGCTGGGTTCTCTAGGATGAACCTGTCTGAACCCAACAATTTAAAGGATCTTAAAAATGTTGGTGGTACAGGAATGGATCTATCTGTTCATTGCATGAAAGGAGGTGGGGGCAGTTGTTATGTTGTGCCATGTTTACAGATGGCAAGGTGCATATGGATTGGAAGAAGGGTGTGCTTCTTTCATTATAACTTCTCATAGTTGCACCTTATTGTCTTCCCAACTTCAATTTTTTATTTTTTTACTTTGGGGACTTTTATAGGAGTGTAACATGGAGCAAGTGCGATAGGACTTCAGCTTAAAGCTGTTATTTGGACTAAAAAATTGATTTAATTTGAAACCTACAGATGAGCTTGTTGCTTATGTCCTCTTTTTAGTGATTGAAAAGAATGTTCTCCAGTGAATTTTGTTGATTTAATTGTAGCAGGAATAAGTGAAGAAATTGTGAAATGATCGCTTTTTCTGCAACATACGAGCTTTTCTGCTATTTTGCATGAACATTTTGTGTTAATTCTTTACAATTTAGGGAAAGTAAGGTTATACATGATGATTATCCTGGGTCTTAGACCAAGACCAAGATCAAGGATGATGCCTTTAGTGGCACTTGAAGTTACAGCAGCTCCTAAGATTCAAATGTTAGGGGAAGAAGACTTAGCCAACTGAGATCGTAAAGGTTGTGACCTTCTAGAGCACGTGGACCTTGCATTTTATTTGTGTGTGTGGGAGAGACGAGCAAAAGCAGAAAGAGTTTTATGGTAAATGTCAGTAGGGATGAGGCCAACCAGCAAATTTCTGCATGGTATTACAGGCTTTGAAGCATTGCGAAATCTTCATTTGTGTGTAATTAGTAATTGGGATGCTGAGTTTAGCTCTTCGCTTGTTCTGTGATATAGTATATTTGGCAAGAGAGCTGGCCTATTTGTGATTGCAAAGTATGCTTTTGGTTGGGAGCATCTCATGTATCATTCTCAGGAAGATGTATTTAGGCCTTATTTCTGTGTTCTTCTTGCACCCTTATTGGTTATTGCAGCCTTAATTGGTTATTGCAGTCATAGAGCACACCACTCAAATTTGGTCGGACCTTAACAGCTGACAGGACAAATATGCTCTTTGATATGCTTTCACCATATACTGCTCTTTTCTCTAAGACCTGCCTTTCCATATTATCGTTCTTCTCCAGATTGACTGAAGCAAGTGAAACGGCACTAGCTGTAGAACTGTGGGAGATATTTGGCGCGAGCAATGCTAATTGTACCGTTGGTGGCAATTTTATTGCCAAGCTTGGAGATTGCTGTTATTTCCTCATAGCATGGAGCTTTCCTTGTTCGAACTGCTTAATTTTTTTATGAGACTTGGAAAAGCAGACGTTCAGCCTCTGTTGAGCTTTTTCATACCCATCAACCTCAAGTTTCTTTTGTGCTTGTAGATCTGTACCCTGCTATAGGACAAAGCAGATGAGGGATCTAGCTTACTGACCTTGTTATCACATACCCGATGGCTTCTTTCCACTGTTTGCGAGGTGTAATCTCTGCAACATTGCCGCATTCCTCGAAACAGTGGTTGTGAGGTTGATATAAGGAGCGTCTGATGGATTTTATCAGTACTGGTGCCGGTTCATATGCCATTTTGAGGGGGTTTTGTTATTGTTACTGCAACAAGTTATTGTTCGTATTTAGCGTTGTGTTCGCATTCGAACGATAATATACAGAGAGAAATAAGTAAATTCAAATGCTTGATTTCGTTTGAACGTTCGTATCTTTTGCAGTGATTCGTGCACAGCTTGTGATTTACAGTCAATCTGTTTGGGTTGACAAAGCTCGATTTACTCTAACTGAGATTCGATTTCCATTCATCAACTGAACTAATGATTAACTGAATAAAATTAACGCTTGAGGTGGAGAAATAAAACTAAATACATTTTAATTTGAAAAAATATCACTAAAAATTTCAAATTATATCAATTGTGACATATTTATTTCAAAAAAGGAAAAAAGAAAAAAAATGCCTTTCGGCCAAAGAGCTTGAGACGAAATGTGTTATATGAGTATAAGTTAAGGAATTTTTTTTTGTCATGAAAGAAATTTTGGGGTAAATATATCATAATTGGCATAGTTTGAAGTTTTCATTGTTATAAAAGAAAGCTTTGAGTAAATCTATCACAAATGACTTAATTTGAAATTTTTTGATAGTATTTTCCTTTTTAAATTCGATAAATCCAAGCCCTGCCCAATTTGAAATTGAATTGATTCATGAAAAGAGAAGAAAAAACAGGACATTATAAATGAGGAGTTATTGACTTCATTCCAACGAAACAACAAATTGCGATTCTGCATTTCCAGTACACGACAGCCATAACAGAGTAGGACAAAGCAAACAAATTAAGACTCACAGACTGATTCATTCCCGAAACGAAAGAAGTAAATCCATTTACTAGATTGGAAATTTCTTCTTTGCACTAGTACTTATTGACCTGCCTACAACGCTTCCTGATCTGTCCCCTGGACCCTGTCAATGGCGTGATGTTGCCCATCTTGACCATGGACTTGGCGAACTGCTCGAAGAAGAGCTCTTGGTTCTCCGCGTACTGCTTCACCAGCTGCCTTGTGACCTGGTTCTGGGTCACGAGGATTTCGTCGGAGCTCAGGAGCCCCTTGTAAGCCAGCAGGTTCTTGAAGTAGCTGTTGTCGAACTTTATCGGGCTGACGAAGTCCAGGAAGAAGAGGGTCTGGTCGCCCCCCGACTGCGGGCAGCGGGTGCGGAGCTGAGCGGCGTAGGATTGGTCGAGCGTGAAGTCGGGCTGCCCGTTGCCGGTCTGGTTGTAGAGCCTCTGCCTGAAGCTGGTGCATCTTGCATTTCCAATTGTGTGGCTTCCTGTGTAATGGGTCCATGCCAAAGGAGATTGATTTCAGTAATACATTCAAGAAAAAAATATTCACCAAGACAACATTTTTGGTCGGTACAGAGGTTCAATTTAGTCTTTTGGTTTCCCTAACTTGGACTCTATTGTTAAAAAAATTCGGAGTATTTTACCAGAGAGGGCAACAAGATCAACAATGTCAAGTCCTTTAAGCTTGAACTTGGTGAGGATGGTCTGGAAAGTGTTGTTTGGAGCAGGAATGTTGTTGTTAGAGCCACTCAGGCTTGCCCCTGTTGAGTCCCTCCTTCCGAGTGGCAGTACCCAGCTAGGTCCACCAGTCTGTTCACACATTCAAGCATGAATTTACCCTAGTTAGGCATTTCAAATTGAAAGAGAAAGGCAGTTTTTTTTTTTTCTTTTCTTTTCTTTCTTCTGGGTTTTTTCTTGGGTGAGAAGTTGTAATTCTTTTTTGAGAGAAGTTGTGGACTATATCTACGTATGCTTACAAGAACAGTGGAGTCCCTGGCAGCTAAGGCCAGCATATCAGCACAAGACACCGTGAGAGGGCACGCCTTCTCAAGTGCAGATTTGATCTCGTCAAGTACTTCAAAGCCTCTGGCTGAGTTTGTGTTAGGGACGGACCGCTTCTCACTGATTATAGTCCCACTGCTGTCCAGCAATAAGGATGCGTCGCAGCCCTGTCACATAATCGACAAACTTAGACAGAGCATATTAATATACATGTTCTAATAGGCAGCAAACTGTAAGTATAGATTACTCCTGACTGCAGCGATAGGAAATGCTCGGTTTTGCTACGACGAGCATTTGAAGCACCAAAAGCATCGAAAAAGCTTCTAAACCAGGAAAAATGATCGATGAGAGTGTATACTCTTCGCATAGGGTGCTGACTTGGAGTACATGTATAAAAAACTACTTTTGTACAGGTGGAGAGTGGCACTACGACCGTACTAGCATGCGATTTTTTGATACCAAGGATTAGACATGGAAACCTTTTTTTACTCCCAAGTAATTGCTCAGCTGCTGACCTTAACGAAGCAATCGTGGAAGTGTAGGCGGAGGAGCGAAGCAGCCATGCGAGGCTCTTTCATGACGGCCTTGGCCACCACCGATTTAACTATCTCTTGAGCCTTGGGGCAAGAATGGTCATAGAATTGCGGATAAAGGTAACCCCCAGAACCTGCCTTGCCACAGAGACCAAGTGGAGCCAGAGCAAGAACACAGAAGATGATGAGGAAGTTCTTGGACTGACTCATTCTTTGCTCCTTTTCTTCTACGAATGATCACTGCAGAAGAGCCTTGGTGATGTGAAGAGAAAAAGTAGCGTTTGTGATGAGGAAAACAGGGTGTTCAGAGGGGGACTATATAGAGTTTTGTAGGGAACAAGTCTCTGATAAAAGATGGCTCAGCTAACGGAAACACGAAGCTGGAGTGGGTGGCTGACTAGTTCTGCTAGCTACTGCTAAACAGAAGATACCATGATATATTGGAGTTGTTAGGCCCCTCAGCCTGTCCAAGCCTCACCAGTGTCACCACGTCTCAAGTTCCATGCAAAGAAAATGGAAATATTCTCATTCATTTTCCTTTGTTTCCGTTGCTTTTAGGCTATGATGGTGACTAAAAGCTCATGGGATTAGGGAGGGTCAGTCAATGCATGCATTATGCAGCCCCTCTTCTTCGCCTTGACAAGGTTATTTTTAGCGGGCATATCAACATCCACCGCTCAGCGAGATGCCTTCCGGGTCCACACCATGCGAATAAACAGAAACGTTTACCTTGGTCAATTAGACCGTGACAAACATGCGATCGGCAGGATTGAGTCTAAAAAAAAGCACGCCATAGCTGGACCACAAAAGCGGGGCATTTTCAATTGCAGTAGGCTCAACTGCCCTATTGACAAAAAGCAGGATGAGCTCTTTAATCATTGACGGGTTAGAGGGGATGCGTTAAATGATGGGTCTCTAGAGTTTCAGCTTTTAGGAGGATTTTCTACATTGGATGGCTTGGTTAAAAAGCAATCAAATAAAAGATATCCCACATGGTCTGCTTTAGGAATCTATTCGAATTCAAAAATAAAGAGGGAACGGACTTGAGTAAGCCGAGAGTTTGAACTTTTAGGAGGATTTTCGACACAGGGTGACTTAGTTAATAAGCAATCAACAAAAGAAATCCCATTTAATCTGCTTTAGGAATCTATTCGAGTCCAAAAATTGAGAGAGAGCTAAGTAACACAGAATCAAAAGCCAGTGAAATAAGATCACTCGGTAGACAGCTCTTTCTTGCCATAGGTGGTTTAGCATTTTAGTTCCTTCTTGATTTTGAAGCTTTGCTCAAACATAGTTCATCAATCCAAGAGAGAGCAAGACAAAGCTAACACAGAATCAAAAGGCCAGTGAAATAAGAGATAATTTAGTAGATAGCTCTTTCTTGCCATAGGTGGTTCAGCATTGTAGTTCCTTCTTGATTTTGACGCTTTGCTCAAACATAATTCATCGGTCCAAGAGAGAGCAAGGCAAAGCTAAGTAACACGGAATCAAAAAGCCAGTGAAATAAGAGAACATTTAGTAGACAGCTCTTTCTTGCCGCAGGTGGTTAAGTATTGTAGTTCCTTCTTGATTTTGAAGCTTTGCTCCATAGTTCATCAATCCAAAAGATTGATACAATTTTCAGAAAATAATGCTACATCTGCCTATGATGTGCAATTGCAAATGCAAAGAGAATAATAGAGTTGTCCCGGGAGTTGGATATGTGATCTCCTCTTGACACTTGTACTGATTTAGGTAAAAAATAGCTATCCATCGCAACAACTCTGTAGGGAATCTTATGTCGTATGCTGCTCGAAGACGAGAAGAAGTTTCATCGAATGCTACTTTCCTCGGAGGGGGCCCAACTAGACCAGAATATTAAAGAAATGGGTAACTCCTAGTTATCGACTTCAAGCGGGGGAGGCTAATGTAGAAGTTGATTCGAGAATGAGTCGAGCATTTGAAGCAGGAAAACCCAACACATGGGCAGTTACTTCACTCAATACCATAACTCAGTTCACAACTGAGCACGGCTACACCTTAGGAAAATGTTATATGGACAGGCATTTGAATTGAAAAACTATACTCTTTTTCATAATTTGTTCCGAGTCAACTCAAGTCAAATTAAGTTGTGCACCTTAATTTAATAGCATGCTAATAACTTAATTGGCAAATCAAACGAAAGTTCCAGAAATCTCCAAGTTTTGATGTACAAAAAGACTTATGATGGGAAATTGACATTCATTTGATCATGTGGGGTCTATAGTGAACCCACGTGATTAATGATTTAGATAATTTCAATCTTTTGGTCTATAAACCCTGTAATAATTGTTTCTCTTCTTGATTTGCGATCAAAAATAAGCTACGGAAGCGGTGAAGGATTCCAAAACCAATGAGATAAATACTAATCCATTCCACATCTCTCTATAGGTTTACAATTAAGCAATTAATATTGTTTAAGTAGCTTCTTGATGTAAATTTCTTAGGTCAAGAAAAATTATTAAATTTTCGCTTACGATCTCGGCACCGAGCACATAGTTAACTTCAGCTATTTCCCTCATCTCAAAGTTGGAGGACAATTATTAGTTAGTGGAATATTTCTCGTCATTTTCGGCCCACGCCATTAAGGTAAAAAGAAAGGCGCATGGAGCTATCCTTGTCATTCCAACCAACGTTGTCAATATAAAGAACAGCAGCAAGGAACTTCCCTGGGACCTTGTGGAATTGTTAATTACAGCTGTCTGTGCAAATCAGATATCACCGACTGATTGAAAAGTACTAAGCTTCCAACTATCCGTTGGGATCCCGTTGTCTTTTTGACAGGCAAAAGAAAAGCCCAAAGGTCCTCATTTTGACTTGAGCCCTGCACGGGACATATATTCCCCTCCTATTTTACCGCCTAATATGGGACTAGGCTGGCAGTCGGTGATTTAGACTTTGTGCGTAAAAACAACCAACCAAGCAGATGGCCTTTTGACCATTGCCCTATCACCTCGGGTACGGATGATTATTGGTAGCCATAATTATAATTGTGACGTGATGTTTATCTTTACCATCTGGCTCTCTAATTATGAGTGAATCTTTTTTTTCTCCACTTAAGAGAAAATACGGGAGGCGACACTCATGAGCCTTAGTTTAGGTGGGTTCTTCCTCTATTTCTTTTCCTTTGAGCCAAATAGACTTAGGTCCACATTGGACATATGTTCCCCACCTATTTTAGGGCATCATAGCTCAACTCATAAGAGATTTGAAATTTCAATTCTTATCGAGACAAATAGTGTTTTTAGGTACCTCATATAAAATAAGCTGTTTCAAGGTCGATCCAAATTTTACCTGAAACTACTCTTATGAAATTGGTTCCTTAGTTTTGGAAAAATTATTTAAAAAGTCATAAAACTATTGCAGTTGTGTTGATTCAGTCTTAAATTTATTTTTTTGGCTAATTAAGTCCTCAATCTTTTTGTAATTGTGTCAATTCAGTTCATTCAGCCAAATTTGGCTAATTGGCGCTAATGTGGATGTTGGCCAGCACTTGCAAACAATTTTTTAATAATTTTTTTTATTTCGAATTTTTAGTTAAATTTTTATCTTTCCTTTTTTTTTTTTTTCCCCTCCTCCTCCTTCTAGTGACCAACTAGAAGGAGGGGCCAGTCACCAGATTGAGGTGGTCGGCCAAGCCGGACTAAGCAAGGGTGAGCTTACTTTGTTGTTGCTAGGCAAGGGTGAGCTTGCGGAGCCACCGGTGAGGCAAGCCCTTGCTTGATCTAGTGAGGGGGAGCTTGCCAATCCATTGGCGAGGCTCACCCTCGCCAATAGCTAGGCGAGCTCACCCTTGCCCAGTGATGATGAAACAAGCTTGCGCTTGCTCAAGCCAACAACTGACCTTTCGCTCTAGCTGGTTGTCAAAAGAAGGAGGGGGAGGGAAAACGAAAAAGATAAAAAATTAATTAAAAAATTCGAAAATAAATAAATATTATTAAAAAATTGTTTGTTGGTGCTATGTCAGCACCGGTCTGCCAAATTTGGAAGGATGAACTGAATTAACATAATTACAAAAGGTTTAAGACTCAATTGGCCAAAAAAATAAGTTTAGGACTGAATTAGCACGACTGTAATAGGTTTATGACTTTTTTGGTAATTTTTCTCCGTAGCTTTTGGAATTTGAAAGTTACTTTGCATACCCCAAAACTTGAAAACTATTAGGTCAATCAATTCTAGTGTTTACTTGAGAATTGACTAATTTTTTTTTGTTTTATTTTCAATGAAAGTTAGTGCAGCATAAAAGATCCTCATTTGTCAATAGTAAATATCCCTAAAAAATAAACATGTAAATAAAAAAAAAAATGTTCAAAACACGTAACTGTAGTTCATTGGTTTCTGGTTCGGTTCTTACTAATGAACCATGAGCATAATCGCATAGTATCGGTTCAACTTTTTTTTTAGAACAAGGAACTGAACTGGTAACTATGGGAACCTAGAAAAGATTAATTTCCATGGTTGATTCTCGATTCTATCTTAGATCCATGCTCATTCCCATCTTTCTAGTGAGAAATGGAGGAGTTGAGAAGGAACTGCGAAGGTTTCTAAACTTGATGCAAAAATAATAAAACACTTGATCCTCTTTGCTGAAAAAACTTATATTGTTAATAGGGAAAATGACGTAAATGATTCCTGAATTTTGGCTTAATGTGCAATATATTCTTTAAAATTTTAATTTCCTTATTGTGGTCCTTTACTTTTAGCCTAATATGCAATATTTTCTATCAACTTTTAATTTCTTTAATGTAGTTTACAAACTTTTGGTATATATTCAATATAATTCTCGAATGTGTATTGAATATATTTAGCTAGTTGAGGGACTAAATTGAACATATGTCAAAAGTCTAAGGATAACGTTGAATAAATTAAAAATTTAGGGACTATATTGAATATATATTCAAAGTTCATTAATTACATTAAACAAATAAAAAGTTCAAGAACAACACTTCACATTGGATCAATTGAGTAATTATCCCTTTTGAATAACACACTCATGATTTTAGGTTTGAGATTCTTTCTTTTTTGTTGAAAGAGTTGAGATTTCAAATGCCTATTTTTAATGCCAATTCCGCAAAATAGGTGCAATACTCTTAAAAGTGCAACCTTTAGTTGGAATCTCACTTTGGACCCGAACTATATTTCACCTCATAAGAGCACAAACTTTAAGTCGGGAGTCAAATCTCATTCTCGAGTAAACATGGCATGAAACATTGCATCTTCAACATCATTCGAAGGAATCTTGATGAGAGTCAAATTTTGTTGCCGACTAAAAGCAAGCGCCTTTTATATGAGACAACGAAAAAATTTAGACTGAGATTGTTACCCAACTTAAAATTAATGCTTTTCATGAGAAAAAAAATTGAGTTGGAATTAAAACAAGACCTAAAATGAGTGCCTTCAAGAAAATCGAGCCCAGAAAAATTGTTTCCATTAAAGATGTTTTCCAACAAGTTAATTACTTGTCTTCAGGGCTCAAGTCGAAGCATTTCCATCATTATTTATCTCTTTGACCACAATAATAGCATTTCCATCATTATTCATCTCTTTGACCACAATAATGACTAGCTGAGTATATCCTAACGAAGGAGAAACTATTGGGTACCCAAGTGATAGATAGCCACGTCATCAATACACTTAAACATTGGAACAGTCCTTCCAGATATTTACGCAGCTCCTGTTGCTGTCCTCGGCTCTTATGTTGTGCAACGGGGAACAGACCTTGGTTGCACGAATCGTAGGATGCAAGAAAAGGCCATCGGGAACAATGGTCCCTAGAGGCCCGGCCGGTTTGCCACGGCTAGGTGGTGCTGCACTCATCGTGAAACCGGTCTGCGAGATTGATTTACTAAGACCTGCTTATCAATATCCAAAGGACATCACTTTCAGCAAGTGAGCACAAAAGCTCTACTCATATATTTAGACTGCAAAGGATCTCAGTACACAACACAAAAGAGCAACTTTCAGGTGCAAGCTTCCCAGGGGGAAGGAGACAAGTAGTGACCTTCTTGCACTTATTTGGAACACCCAAACTCATGTCCCTCTCATACACAGACAGACAGAAAGACAAAAATGTACCCCGAATTAGATATTTAGTACAGATCAAGGGACTGATGCGATATGTATTGTATCTAATGATGCCCTGGAAGCTTTTCCATGATCTTGTCCATCATCCCCTTCTTCTCCTGCTGCTGCCCCATCTCCGCCCCGTAGCCTCCGCTCCCAGCGGTGGAATATGGGTACGACCCCGCCTGCTGCTGCTGCTGGTCGTCGCCGCCCATCCCGGGGATCTTCTCCTTTATCTTGTCCTTGATCCCCTTCTTCTTCCTCCTCCCGCCTTGACCATCATCTTCCGACTGCACCCATAACAGAAGAATTGGTTTTTAAAGAACAGTTGAGATTCATTTTGCGTGGCTTTTCTATAAAATGAAGCACGCGCCGTGACATTCCCAAAGCTTTGACAGAATGCGCGGACAACCGACGAGTGATTTACATGCATTCGTGAAATTAAATGTAGCTGAAAGTTCGGATTACAAGAAGGGGAAAAAAGGAAAAGAAAATTAAGTAGGGTTGAAAGACTGACGGAGCTGGAACCGGAACTTCCGGATCGCTGGAGCACTCCGCCACCGCCACCTCCAAGACGTTCGCCTCTCAGCTGCTGCTGCTGGTCTCCGCCATAACTGAGGCCGCCAGTCACCCCAGCTGCACCGCCGGTTCCGGCACCATAACCACCTGTTCCGGCGCCTTGACCACCGGTTCCGGCGCCTTGACCACCAGTTCCGGCGCCGTAGCCACCAGTTCCGTATCCGGTCTGCTGGAGTGGGGCCCCGAACTCGTCCGTCTGGCGGATCGTGTTGCCGTACTCGTCGTTCTGGCGACGCATGCCGGAGTCACCATACTGCCCCCCGTATCCCGCCATTTCCTCTCTTCCTCTCAAATGTCTCTACGCAAAGTGAAACCGTGCAGACAACAAAGGACCCAAGAATCGCTCTGCTTCACCCTGAACGTCTCTTTCTGTTTGGAGATTGATGATCGATCCATCCGAATCCTTGGGGGGTTTTATAGGGAGCTAAAAGGTAGTGGGAGACCGTGCGAGCCTACACGTGGATGGCTCGGCGACGAGACAGGTGCATGCCACGCCCACGTACCGGATGAGGAGACGTGTCCGGTGGTGGGAGGGAGAGGTGTCCGGTAGTGTCGGCTGCGTTTGGATAATGGTCGGCGGGGTTGTCGCTGAGTTCCGCCGGAAGAGCTTTTAACGGCCACGAAGACGCTTCGCCGCGAAATCCGAGCTTAGCTTTGGGAGTTTGTGTCGGAAATGTAGAGGGACTCCTTGGTACACACGTCAAATGTGAATAGGTTCACACTTAGATTGTTAACTTACGTAATCAATGAAATTAATATATTTATTGAGTGCTTTTTGAGTTTGAGGTATGTAAGATAAGTTTTTTGAAGTGATGTACACTAAACGGTGAGATGATTCCTCATTTTGGATGGATACATTTCATCTATTCACATAGCAACCGGTGCAATATCATATTAGTTTAGTATGCTAATTTGGCTAATCGATCTCGTTGGATCTGACTCAACTTCATTTTAGGAATGAAGAAAAGGAAAAGAAAATTATGGGATGATCTCGATTCATGTCAACATTTTTTTATGATGTAGAACTCATGTGAAACTCATATAATTTGATATGTTTCTGAATATAAAATCTTAACCTATTGGACAGATGTAAGGAGTGTCTCCTTAACATCGTCCGTTCCGTGACATTGTGAACAAAGAAAGACGAGACCTGGCTCCACCAACAGAAGAAAGAAAATAAAATAAATTAAAATAAAAACTTTATGCGGTATTATGGAGACATGGCTGTTGGGAAATAGACAAAAAGGAAGGGTTTTTTTTTTTTTGATCGGCAACAAAAAGGAAGGGTTGAGCTGCGTGGACGGATTTCCGAGGAAGAGGATGAGATTCATCTGACCTGGTTCATAGCAATCTTGATTCATTCGTTGATTACGGTGAAGGTAAGCATCGAGCGACCCAATCGCTCGTATTTCGTGGAAATCAAGATCCACTTCTTTCTCTTCTCTTTTGACCAATTCAAATACATTATGACAGTCTAAAATAGCATTATATATAAAGCTTATGAGATGTTTTTAAGTTTTCTCACATTTTGAATTGAAAAACTATACTCTTTTCCATAGTTCACTCCAAGCCAACCCGAGCCAAATCGAGTTTTGCACCTTAATTCAATAGATTGTATATTAATCTCACGTAAAAGTTTTAGATATCTTCAAGGTCCGACGTATAAAGAGACTTACGATGGGGGATTTACATTTATCCGATCGTGCGGGGGCTGTAGTGGACCCATATGATTAAGGATTTAGATGATATTGATCTGTTTGGTCTATAAACACTATTATAATTTCTTCTCACCTTGATTTGTGCGCAAAAATAAGCTATGGAACTAGTGAAGGATTCAAAAACTGATGGGGTTAATACTGAGTTGGAAACACATCTCCTCAGATTGACTTTATCCTACTTTTTGTCCCCACAAGTCTCTCAGGTTTACGATTGTGCATTTGGTAGATTGTTCAAGCAGCTTCTTGACACCCAGCACACAGCTGACTTCAACCATGTCCTCCGTCTCAAAGTTGGCGAACGATTATTGATAAGTCAAATAATTCTTGTCATATTCGGCCTATGCCGTGAAGGTATAAAGAAAGGAGCACGAAGCTATCCTTGTGATTCCAACCTTTGTCGTTAGTATAAAAGAAAAGGAGCACGAAACAACCCTTGGACCTTGTGGAATCGGTAATTACAACTATCTATGCAAATCAGAGATCACCTACCGATTGAAATATTAAGCTTGCCCCTATTTGTGTGGATCCCGTTTTCTTTTTGACTGGTGAAAAGAAAGACCATAGGCCCCCATTGGACTTGAGCCCTGCCCCGGACATAAGCTCCCCATGTACACTTTCTAGCAATTCTTGAGGTGGCAATTATTGCTAAGATATATAGTATTTTTCAGGTATCTCGTGTCGACTTTATAGCAAGTAGTAGAGCACTTAATCCTCTCTGTTGATAAGAAACATAATACAAATGGTTCTTCAATTTCGGCCTAAGGTGTAATGTCGTCTTTAAATTTTTAATTTGTTCGATATGATTTATTATGAGAAAATTACCAAAAAAAGTTATAAACTTATTGCAATTGTACCGATCCAGTTCTAAACTTATTTTTTGACCAATTGAATTTTAAATCTTTTGTGATTGTGCCAATTTAGCTCATCTGGCAAAAACTAGCCAGTCGGCACCAGGGAATATTGTTTTTATTAACATTTTATTTTTTCAAATTTATTTATTGATTTTTTTTATTTTTCTTTTCCCCCATCCCTCCTTCCTTTACTCCAGCAATTGGCTAGAGCGGAGGGTTGACCGGTCGCCGGACTAAGGCAGCCGGCGAACTCGCCTAGCCATTGGTGGGGTGAGCCCTCGTTGGATCTAGTGAGGGCTAGCCTCTCCACTTGGCAAGCTCACCTCGTCCTTGCTAGGCGAGGGCGAGTTGCCTAGCTATTGGAGAGGGCAAGGAACTTCCTTTGGACCTTGTGGAATTGTTAATTATAGTTGTTTGTGCAAATCAGAGATCACCGACCGATTGAAAAGTATTAAGCTTCCAACTATTCGTTGGGATCCTGTTGTCTTTTTGACAGGCAAAAGAAAGCCCAAAGGTCCTCATTTTGACTTGAGCCTTGCACTAGACATATGTTCCCCTCCTATTTTACCATCGGTTATAGGACTTGGCTGGTAGTCGGGGATGTAGACTTTGTGCGTAAGCATAACCAACCTAGTAGATGGCCTTTTGAGCATTGTTTATCACCTCGGGCATGGATGGTTACTGGCATACATAACTATAGTCATGACATGGTGTCTATCTTCACTATCAAAGCCTCTCTAATTCTGAGTGGGTCTTTTTCTTCCCCACTTAAGAGGAAATACGGAGTCCCAGTCTAGGTGGGTTCTTCCTCCTGTTTCTTTTCCTTTGAGCCAAATAGACTCAGGTCCACATTGGACATATGTTCCCCACCTATTTTAGGGCATCATAGCTCAACTCATAAGAGATTTGAAATTTTAATTCTTATTGAGACAAATAGTGATTTTAGGTAGCCCATATAGAATAAGCCGTTTCAAGGTTGATCCAAATTTTACCTAAAACTACGCTGTTGGAATTTGTTCCTTAATTTTAGGAAAATTATCAAAAAATTCATAAAACTATTGCAATTGCTTTGATTCAATCATAAATTTATTTTTTTGGTTGATTGAGTCCTAAATCTTTTTGTAATTGTGTCAATTAAGTTCATTCAGCCAAATTTGGCCAGCTGGGGTTAATGTGAATGCCGACCAACATCGACGGACAATTTTTTAATAATATTTTATTTTATTTCAAGTTTTTAGTTAAATTTTTATCTTTCCTTTTCTTTCCCCTCCTCCTTCTTCTAATGACTAGCTAGAAGGAGGGGTCGGTCAATAGATTGAGGTGGCCGGCCAAGCCAAATTGAGCAAGGGCGAACTTATGTTGTTGTCGCTGGGCAAGGGTGAGCTCACTGAGCAATCAGTGAGGTAAGCCCTCGCTTAATCTAGTGAGGTAGAGCTCGCCAATCCACTGGCGAGGCTCACCCTTGGTAATAGCTAGGTGAGCTCGCCTTTGCCTAGTGACGGCGAAAATGAGCTTGCCCTTGCTTAGTCTAGTGACCGACCCTCCCCTCTAGCTAGTCGCCAAAAGAAGAAGGGGAGGGAAAAAGGAAAAGATAAAAAAATTAATTAAAATTTTTGAAAAAATATAAATATTATTAAAAAATTGTCCGTTGGCATCTACGTTAGCACTAGTTTGTCAAATTTGGATGGATGAACTAAATTGACATAATTACAAAACGTTTAGGACTCAATTGGCCAAAAAATTAAGTTTAGGACTAAATCGGCATGACTGCAATAAATTTATGACTTTTTTGGTAATTTTCCTCCATATTTTTTGGAATTTGAAAGTTACTTTGCATACCCCAACACTTGAAAACTATTATGTCAATAGATTGTAGGTTTACTTGAGAATCAGCCAATATTTTATATATTTTATTTTCAGTTAAATAAAATGAAAGTGAGTGCAGCATAAAAAATCCTCATTTGTCATTAGTAAATATCCCTAAAAAATAAACATGTAAAATTAAAAAAATAAAAAGTTCAAAACAAGTAACCGTAGTTCATTGGTTCTTGGTTTGGTTCTTACTAATGAACCATGAGCATAACCACATAGTATCGGTTCAACTTTTCTTTTTTTGGAACAAGGAACTGAATTGGTAACTACGGGATCCTAGAAGAGATTAATTTCCATGGTTGATTCTCGATTCTATTTTGGATCCATGCCCATTCCCATATACACTTTCCAGTGAGAAATGGAGGAGCTGAGAAGGAAAGGTGAAGGTTTCTAAACTTGATGCAGAAAGAATAAAACACTTGATCCTCTTTGCTGAAAAAAATTATATTGTTAATAGGGAAAATGACATAAATGATTCTTGAATTTTGGCTTAACGTGCAATATATTTTTTAAACTTTTAATTTCCTTATTGTGATCCTTTACTTTTAGCCCAATATGCAATATCATCTATCAACTTTTAATTTCTTCAATGTAGTTTACAAACTTTTGGTACATGTTCAATATAATCCTTGGACGTGTATTAAATATTTTCATTTAGTTGAGGGATTAAATTGAATATATATCAAAAGTCTAAGGATAATGTTGAATAAATTAAAAGTTCAGGGATGACATTGAACGTGTATCCAAAGTTTAGAAATTACAATGAAGAAATTAAAAGTTCAAGAATAATACTTGACATTGGATCAATTGTGTAATTATCCCTTTTGAATAACGTACTCATGATTTTACATTTTAGATTCTTTCTTTATTGGTTGAAAGAGTTGAGATTTCAAATGCCTATTTTTAATGCCAATTCCGCAAAATAAGCGTAATATTCTTCAAAGTGCAATCTTTAGTTTGAATCTCACTTTGGACCCAAACTATATTCACCTCATAAAAGCACAAAAATGTAGGTCGGGAGCCAAATCTCATTCCTGAGTAAACGTGGCATGAAACATTGCATCTTCAACATCATTCGAAGGTATCTTGGTGAGAGTCAAATCTTTTGTTGACTAAAAACAAGCACCTTTTATATGAGACAACGAAAAAGTTTAGATTGAAATTGAGACCCAAGTAGACCCATTAAATGGATGGATTGAGTTAGGTTTGGGTCAGGTCAAAAATTGTCCGACCCATATTGATCAATTTAACCCGTTTTGACTTATATTTATGTAATGTAGATTTAGTGACCCATACTCGACCCAACTCATACCCGACGCGACACATAATACTAAAAGCTATTTTTATTGTAGAGAAACCCAAACTCATTTTAAACTCTATGTTAAATGAATAAAACTTCAAATCAAATTAAAAAATTAAAAAAATTAAAAAAAAATTAAAAAATAGTAAATAAAATTCACCAAAAAAATGTAAAAAACCTATAAATTGAGATGAGGTGGAGGTGAGTGGCGGAGTATCGCGGTCACTGGTAGGTTATCATCACCCACCGAGCTTGAGGATGACTCTAAAAAGAAAAACATGTTTTACAATTGGGTTAAAAATGGATAAAAAATGACTCATACGTTTTATAGTTAAGTTGAAAATGGGTCGAAAATGAGTCGTACATTCTAACCCATTTTCGACCTATTAAGATTGAACATGACTCACAAAATGTGTCCATGATCCATCTTGACGCCCTTAGGCCTACATAATAACTCGCTCAACTCATATTTGACCCATATTTAACTTTCACTTGAATCATATTTGACCCATTTAACAAAAGTGAGTTATAATATGGATTTATGACCTATTTTGACACCTCTAAACCCAACTTAAGATTAATGCTTTTCATGAGAAAAAAAAATTAAGTTGGCCTAAAATGAGTGCCTTCCAAGAAAATCGAGCCCAGAAAAATTATTTCCATTAAAGATATTTTCCAACAAGTTAATTACTTGTCTTCAGGGCTCAAGTTGAAGTATTTCCATCATTATTCATCTCTTTGACCACAATAATGACTAGCTGAGTATATCCTAACGAAGGAGAAAATATTGGGTACATAGGTGATAGCCACGTCATCAATACACTTAAACATTAAAACAGTCCTTCCAGATATTTACGCAGCTTCTCTTGCTGTCCTCAGCTCTTATGTTGTGCAACGGGGAACAGACCTTGGTTGCACGAATCGTAGGATGCAAGAAAAGGCCATCGGGAACAATGGTCCCTAGAGGCCCGGCCGGTTTGCCACTGCTAGGTGGTGCTGCATTCATCGTGAAACCGGTCTGCGAGATTGATTTACTAAGACCTGCTCATCAATATCCAAAGGACATCACTTTCAGCAAGTGAATACAAAAGCTCTACTCATATATTTAGACTGCAAAGGATCTCAGTACACAACACAAAAGAGCAACTTTCAGGCGCAAGCTCTCCAAGGGGAAGGAGACAAGTAGTGACCTTCCTACCTTCTTGCACTTATTTGGAACACCCAAACTCAAGTCCCTCTCGTACGCAGAGAGACAGAAAGACAAATATGTACCCCGACTTAGATATTTAGTACAGGTCAAGGGACTGATGCGATATATATTGTATTTAATGATGCCCGGGAAGCTTCTCCATGATCTTGTCCATCATCCCCTTCTTCTCCTGCTGCTGCCCCATCTCCGCCCCGTAGCCTCCGCTCCCAGCGGTGGAATATGGGTACGACCCCGCCTGCTGCTGCTGCTGGTCGTCGCCGCCCATACCAGGGATCTTCTCCTTTATCTTGTCCTTGATCCCCTTCTTCTTCCTCCTCCCGCCTTGACCATCATCTTCCGACTGCACCCATAACAGAAGAATTGGTTTTTAAAGAACAGTTGAGATTCATTTTGCGTGGCTTTTCTATAAAATGAAGCACGCGCCGTGACATTCCCAAAGCTTTGACAGAATGCATGTACAACCGACGAGTAATTTACGAGCATTCGTGAAATCAAATGTAGCTGAAAGTTCGGATTACAAGAAGGGGAAAAAAGGAAAAGAAAATGAAGTAGGGTTGAAAGACTGACCGAGCTGGAACCGGAGCTTCCGGATCGCTGGAGCACTCCGCCACCACCACCTCCAAGACGTTCGCCTCTCAGCTGCTGCTGCTGGTCTCCGCCATAACTGAGGCCGCCAGTCACCCCAGCTGCACCGCCGGTTCCGGCACCATAACCACCTGTTCCGGCGCCTTGACCACCAGTTCCGGCGCCGTAGCCACCAGTTCCGTATCCGGTCTGCTGGAGTGGGGCTCCGAACTCGTCCGTCTGGCGGATCGTGTTGCCGTACTCGTCGTTCTGGCGACGCATGCCGGAGTCACCATACTGCCCCCCGTATCCCGCCATTTCCTCTCTTCCTCTCAAATGTCTCTACGCAAAGTGAAACCGTGCAGACAACAAAGGACCCAAGAATCGCTCTGCTTCACCCCGAACGTCTTTTTCTGTTTGGAGATCGATGATCGATCCATCCGAATCCTTGGTGGGTTTTTATAGGGAGCTAAAAGGTAGTGGGAGACCGTGCGAGCCTACACGTGCATGGCTCGGCGACGAGACAGGTGCATGCCACGCCCACGTACCGGATGAGGACACGTGTCCGGTGTTGGGAGGGAGAGGTGTCCGGTAGTGTCGGCTGCGTGTGGATAATGGTCGGCGGGGTTGTCGCTGAGTTCCGCCGGAAGAGCTTTTAACGGCCACGGAGACGCTTCACCGCGAAATCCGAGCTTAGCTTTGGGAGTTTGTGTCGGAAATGTAGAGGGACTCCTTGGTACACACGTCAATCTTAGATTGTTAACTTACGTAATCAATGAAATTAACATATTTATTGAGTGCTTTTTGAGTTTGAGGTATGTAAGATAAGTTTTTTGAAGTGATGTACACTATACGATGAGATGATTTCTCATTTTAGATGGATACATTTCATCCATTCACGTAACAGCTAGTGCAATATAAGATTATTTTAATATGCTAATTTGGCTAATCGATCTCATTGGATCTAACTCAACTTCATTTTAGGAATTAAAAAAAAAAGAAAAAAGAAAATTATGGGATGATCACACGATTCATGTCAACGTTTTTTTATATAATGTAGAACTCATGTGAAACTCATATGATTTGATATGTTTCTGAATATAAAATCCCGAATGTACTAGCCAGATGTAAGGAGTGTCTCCTTAACATTGTTTGTTCCATAACATCGTGAACAAAGAAAGATGAGACCTGGCTCCACCAACGGAAGAAAGAAAATAAAATAAAATAAAAACTCTATGCGGTATTATGGAGACATGGCTGTTGGGAAATAGACAAAAGGGAAGGGTTGAGCTGCGTGGACCGACTTCCGAGGAAGAGGATGAGATTCATCTGACCTGGTTCATAGCAATCTTGATTCATTCGTTGATTACGGTGAAGGTAAGCACCAAGCGACCCAACCGCTCGTATTTCGTGGAAATCAAGATCCACTTCTTTCTCTTCTCTTTTGACCAATTCAAATACATTATGACCGTCTAAAATAGCATTACATATAAAGCTCATGACATGTTTTTAAATTTTCTCACATTTTGAATTGAAAAACTATACTCTTTTTCACAGTTCACTCCAAGCCAACCCAAGCCAAATCGAGTTTTGCACCTTAATTCAATAGATTGTATATTAATCTCATTTAAAGTTCTAGATATCTCCAAGGTTCAATGTATAAAGAGACTTACTGCGGGGCTACGTGGGCTCATATGATTAATGATTTTGATGATTTTGATCTGTTTGGTCTATAAACCCTATTATAATTTCTTCTCACCTTGATTTGTGCGCAAAAATAAGCTATGGAACTAGTGAAGGATTCAAAAAGTGATGGGGTTAATACTGGGTTGAAAAGACATCTCCTCAGATTGACTTTGTCCTACTTTTTGTCCCCACAAGTCTCTCAGGTTTACGATTGTGCATTTGGTAGATTGTTCAAGCAGCTTCTTGACACCCAGCACACAGCTAACTTCAACCATGTCCTCCGTCTCAAAGTTGGTGAACAATTATTGATAAGTTGAATAATTCTTGTCATTTTCGGCATATGCCGTGAAGGTATAAAGAAAGGAGCACGACGCTATCCTTGTGATTCCAACCTATGTTGTCAGTATAAAAGAAAAGGAGCACGAAACAACCCTTGGACCTTGTGGAATCGGTAATTACAGCTATCTATGCGAATTAGAGATCACCTACCGATTGAAATATTAAGCTTGCCCCTATTTGTGTGGATCCCGTTTTCTTTTTGACTGGTGAAAAGAAAGACCATAGGTCCCCATTTGACTTGAGCCCTGCCCCGGACCTAAGCTCCCCATGTACACTTTCTAGCAATTCTTGAGGTGGCAATTATTGCTAAGATATATAGTATTTTTCAGGTATCCCGTGTTGACTTTATAGCAAGCAGTAGAACACTTAATCCTCTCTGTTGATAGGAAACATAATACAAATTGTTCTTGAATTTCAGCCTAAGGTGTAATGTCGTCTTTAAATTTTTAATTTATTTAATATGATTTCTTATGAGAAAATTACCAAAAAAGTCCTAAATTTATTACAATTGTACTAATCCAGTCATAAACTTATTTTTTTGGTCAATTTAGTCATAAATCATTTGTAATTGTGCCAATTTAGTCCATTTGGCAAAATTGGCCGGTCGGCAATGACATGGTCGTTAGCCGGCTGCGATGACTATTTTTTTTTAAAAAAATTTCCAATTTATTTATTGATTTTTTTTCCCTCTCCCTCCTACTCCCTTTGCTCCAGCAACTAGCTAAAGGGGAGGGCTAGCTGATCACTATACTAAGGCGGCCGGGCAAGCTCGCCTAGGCATTAGCTGGGCGAACGCTCGTTGGATCTAGTGAAGACTAGTCTCTCCAGTTGGCAAGCTTGCCTTGCCATTGCTGGCCAAGGGTGAGCTCGCCCATTTGTTGGAGGGGGTGAGCCTTGTCAAATTTGACGAGGGCTCACCCCCGTTAAATCTAGCAAGTGCTCACCTCTCCAAAGGCCGGGCGAGCTCTCCCTCACCTAGTGACGGAGAGGTGAGCTTGCCAATTGATTGGAGAGGCAAGCCCTCGCCAAATCCAATAGGGGCTTGCCCTACCAGTGGTTGGGCGAGCTTGACCTTTCCCAACGATGGTGCAGTGAGCTTGCCCGATTACCTTAGTTTGGCGACCAGCCAACTCTCCCCTCTGGCCGGTTGTCGGAGCCAAGGAAGGAGGGAGGAGGAAGGAGGAGGGAAAAAAAGAAGAAAACTAATGAAAAATTTGAAAAATAAAATATTAATAAAAAATAGTCGCTAGTAGCCATGTCATTACCGACCGGCCAATTTTTGCAGGATGGACTGAATTTGCACAATTGCAAAAAGTTTAGGATTCAATTAGCCAAAAAAATAAATTTACAATTGAATTATCACAATTGTAATAGGTTTATGACTTTTTTGATAATTTTCCCGATTTGTTATTATCCATGAACTTTCAATTTGATTAATTCGATCCTTAAACTTTTGATACATATTTAATATAGTTTTTGAATTATATGAAAATGTTCATTGTATTCATTCCATTAATTCAAGTTCAAATACAATATAGAATATTTTCATATAGTCCAAAAAATAAATTGAATATGTATAAAAAAATCCAAGTTTAAAGACAAATTGAACATGTAGCAAAAGTTCTAGATCACATTATATAAATTAAAATTTTGAGAATTATTTGTGGAATTAGCCTATCATATTCTGTGGATGCTAGGCGCTGATGAGAACTCAACACTCAAGAATTTAGAGTTGAGATTCCAAATGCCTATATTTATGCCAATTAAGCAAAATAGGCCCAATTCCCTTAAAAGTGCAAACTTTAGGTTGGATATCAATTTGGGCCTAAATTATTTTTACCTCATATAAAAGCACGAAAATTAGGTCGAATCCCATTTTAATCAAAAATTTTTTATTGTCTCGTAAAGAAGGCACCGATTTTCAGTGGATATCAAAGCCTAACCCATATCAAGTTTTCATATAAGGACGTTGAAGATTCAACGTGTCATTCCATAGTTTACTTGGTGATTGGACGGAAACATGAAGGCAATCAAATTCGGGTGTCGACTAAAATTAAGTGCCTTTTTTATATGAGATAAAGAAAAAATTTAGCCTCAAATTGAGACCGGATTTAAAATTAGTGCTTTTCACAAGAAAAAAAAAATCGAGCTAAAATGAGTGCTTTTAAGAACATCGAGCCCGGACAAATATATCCATTAAAGAGTTTTCCAACTTCAAGTTAAAGCGTGTGGCTGTGGTAGAGACTCAAGTCAAACCCTTTCGATCATTTCTCCTCTCTGACCATCATTTACTAAGCTGAGTATCACATAATGAAGTGTTCACTTCTCAAACTCAAAAGCACACTCATGAAAAAGATAAATAGAAACATCGGAACAGAAGAACATCCTCTGTTTCTGCATCCTGATATTTACGCAGCTCCTGTTGCCGTCCTCGGCTCTTAGGTCGTGCGATGGGGAACAAAACTTGGCTGCACGAATCGTAGGATGCAAGACAAAAGGCCATCAGGAGCAATGGTCCCCGGATGCTCGGCCGGTTTGCCATTGCCGGGCGGCGCTGCATTCATTGTGAAAACTGGCTTGCAAGATTGATTTTACTAAGACCCGGGTATATAAATAATCACTTGCAATATCCAAATTACATCACTTTTAACAAGTGAATACAAAAGCTTTACTTATATATATTTAAACTGCAAAGGATCTCAGTACACAACATAAAAGAACTTTCAGGTGCAAGCTTCCCACAGGGAAGGAGACAAGTAGTGACCTTCTTGCACTTATTTGGAAAACTCAAAAACTCAAAGTCCCTCTCATGCATAGAGAGACAGAAAGACATAATACGTAACCCTCGCTTATATATCTAGTACTGATCGAGGGACTGATGCAATATATATAGTATCTAATGATGTCCGGGCAGCTTGTCCATGAGCTTGTCCATCATCCCCTTCTTCTCCTGCTGCTGCCCCATCTCCGACCCGTAGCCTCCGCTCCCAGTGGTGGAATATGGGTACGACCCTGCCTGCTGCTGCTGCTCGTCGTTGCCGCCCATCCCCGGGATCTTGTCCTTTATCTTGTCCTTGATCCCCTTCTTCCTCCTTCCGCCTTGACCATCATCTTCCGACTGCATACATAACAGAAGCATTGTTTTTTAGAGAACAGGTGAAATTCACTTGCATGGCTTCCCTATAAATTGAAGCACGCGCCGTGACATTCTCAGAGCTTTGACAAGCAAGTGCATTCGCGAAATTATATGTAGCTGAAAGTTCAGATTGCAAAAAGAGAAACGAGGCAAAGTAAATGAAGTAGGGTTAAAGACTGACGGAGCTGGAACCGGAGCTTCCGGATCGCTGGAGCACTCCGCCACCACCACCTCCGAAGCGTTCGCCTCTCATCTGCTGCTGCTGGTCTCCGCCATAACCGAGGCCGCCAGTCGCCCCAGCTGTACCACCGGTTCCCATGCCGAGACCATCAGTTCCGGCACCGTATCCACCAGTTCCAGCACCATAACCACCAGTTTCGGTTCCAAAGCGTTCGCCTCTCATCTGCTGCTGCTGGTCTCCGCCATAACCGAGGCCGCCGGTCGCCCCAGCTGTACCACCGGTTCCCATGCCGTATCCACCAGTTCCGGCACCGTAACCACCAGTTCCGGCGCCAACGCCACCAGTTCCAGCACCGTATCCGGTCTTCTGGACCGGATCTCCAAACTCATCCGTCTGGCGGATGGTGTTGCCGTAGTCGTCGCTCTGGCGACGCATGTCGGAGTCACCATACTGCCCGCCGTATCCTGCCATTTCCTCTCTCTTCTTCACAAACGTCTCTACGCAAAGCGAAACCGTGCAGATAACAAAGGACCCAAGAATCGCTCTCTCTCTCTCTCTCACTCACTGAAAGTCTCTTTCTGTTCGGAGATTGATGATCGACAGATCCGTATACCGGGTGGTTTTATAGGGGAGCTGCAAGGCAGTGGGAGACCGTGCGAGCCTCCACGTGCATGGCTCGGACACGTACACGTGGATGCCACGCCCGGGTACTTCGGATGAGGACACGTGTCCCGCGGCCGCTGGGGGACGCGTCCGGTCGTGTCGGCCGCGTGTGGATAAGGGTCGGCTGGTTTATCGCTGAGCTCCGCCACAAGGGAATTATCGGCCACGGAGGACACTTCACCGCGTAATCCGAGCGTTCGGGAGTTCGTGTCGGCAATGGAGAGGACTGGGTCATGAACGACAGAAGCTGCTCCACATATTTAGTGCACACGTCGTCCGTGAATAGGTTCCCTACGCAGATTATCCACTTGCACAATCAATGAAATTAATGCCTTGTCGATTGCGATTTTCTTATCTATGTATTACGATAAGCCTTGTCGGCATATTGAAAGTGATTGAGACGATTTCTCATCTAGATAAATACAAGCTTACACATTCACACACTGGACCGGTTGATAGATTAATTTGGCTCATCGATCTCATCAGACCTAGCTCAGCTTCATTTTTAAGGATGAAAAAAGCTAAAAAATATAAAAATAAATAAATTATGGGATGATCACGGTTCATTTGAGCATCTTTGAATGATGTAGGAATTCATCCGATTCAATATGGTTTTGAATAAAATCTCGAGTGTACTCCGAGGAGGCGAATAAATGAGGCCTGGCTCCACCAACCGAAAAAATTGTTGGGAAACATACAAGAAGGAACGGTCGAGCTCCGTGGCTGGATGTCCGAGGGAGAGGATAAGATTCATCTGACGTGGTTCGGAACGACTCGATCTTGGTCGGGCGAGTAAACAGCGTGCGCATGGGCGGGGAGTCCGGGACCAGACACGCGTGGGGCTGTTGGAAGTTGCGTTGATCCATTCAACAAGCGAAGCGATCGATCGTACTTTGTGGAAAGCCTGATCCACTTCTTTCTGTCTTCTTTTGACGAATTCAAATTACATCACGAGCATCTAACTCGTGAAAAGTTTTTAACACCACCCGTTTTCCTTGCTTTCAAACTTTGAATCGGAACCCGAGTGCCGACTGACCCGGTCCGAAGGTTGATCTAGCTGCTGAACAATCCAACTCGAGAATTAGATCCGATCGGTACCGAGCTATAGTTGGGCTAGGCTGTATGAAAACTATGGGCAGCATAAGATTTGGCCAGGAAGCTTCGCTTTTGATAAGGATTTTTCCATATCGATTGAGCAATGCTAGACTTATCAAGAAAATGGATTAGCAAATTTGGTTTACCAAGTGACGTGTCAAACTATGAGCGGGCCATACTCCAAAATCAATAAGAAGCCCGACATATCACTTGGCAAACTGATTTTGTAAACTGGTTGTGGTTAGTCTAGCGACTGTCACGTTGATGTTAGGTCGGTCCGGTTGGATGATCTACACTAGTTGCTTTTCTCCATTTGATTGTTCTATTCTGGCAAACAAAGGAGTTAGCTTTATTCTACACTCCTTGTTAGAATCTTGGACTGGGACTCTCTTCTTTCTTTTCCCAAAGAAGCTCAAATTGCTCCTTAGAAGTGGATTCTCTCGATTTAGCGAATCTATTGCGAGAGTGATGTCTTGGGGAAGAAACCCCACCTTGCAATCTGTCCAAAATCAACATCTACATCTAGCCATCAGCTGACCGACAATCCACTATTTCATCCTAAATTATGATGAGATACTTACGTCCCTTACAGTACTCAGATTGATCCTAGATTACGGTTGTGATGTGGACCGGGCCTAGGGTTATGCATGGTGCAATACGACAATCGCACACTTAATAAAGTTCCAAACCATTTAAGGCCCAGGCCCATCCAATAAGAGTCCTCATTCGAAGGCCCAGAGAGTTTGCCATTGTCCAGACGTGCCGGCCAGGAATATCGGAGTACGATCGAACTCCCAAAACATCCGACCGAGCACCGTACGCCGAGTGCCCAAAACATTGAATTCCCAACTTATGCGACATTTAGGAGGTTAGTTATAAATACAACTCACTCCATTCTTATCAAGCAAACTGTCCCAAGTATCAGATTTGTGTTCGTTCAACTTTATTACTATTAATGGCAATTGTGTTGGGGATGTGAAACCTAGGCCCACATCATCAAAATGCAAAGCTATCACAACAGTTGGAGATTCCAAAGTGTGCTCATTAATGAAAACAGATTTGATGATCAACCGCGGATTTTGTTTGAAGAAGTCACGGATTTCTCTTTAGGCATGTGACCATAACCTTCTTTTGATGATTTGTTTTGAAATTATTTAGGATTGTCTTGGTTTACAGTTGGATTGGATTCTTTCTCTCTTGTATTTTCATGAAAATGAACGAACAAAAGAGAGTAAAGATCGGTTTCACGTTTCCGTAGATAAAGTTTGACTTTCAGCAAAAATTTCACTAGACTTCTTCACCTGCGTTTTGCAGGATTGATTTCCATGCGAGATTAATTAACTTTCACCCTCCTACTGCCGACTCATATCTAATGCTTGGATGGTATCTTCAGGACCGGGAAAATTCGATGTCATTAGATGGTCTCTCTCACTACCAATCTTGTTCCCATCCTACATTTACTTGACAACCCATTGTGTGTGCTATACGTTGTATGCATATTGCAAAACCCTACTCCTTTACTCACACATCCTTATATAGCTTATGAGAAGGTGAAGAATCGAATTTCCCATCTTTCCTTTTTCAAGTGAGAAGGGTAGCCACCGAGATATCTCTCAATGATTACTACTAACATATAATTATTTAAGTGAAATTCAGCCCCCTAATTTGATGTTGTTCGAATTACTTCATTGTATCATACAATCATCAATCACTCTGTGAATTTTGATGATGGCATCAAGAGGGACAAGACGAAACGAGAGCATTTAAGAGCATCTTTGTCAAAATCCTCCTTACCATTTGTTTATAATTCATGTGATGCAATCGCCACTAAAGCATATGTAATAACTCCGACGTTCATGTGCTTCCATTGGGGTCTCTCATTTTTTTACATCGAATAAAACCAAAAAGACGGCAAAAAGCCTCCAAAAACCCTAAACGCAAAAAAAAAAAAAAAAAAAAAAAAAAAAAAGGTGCCTCGCCATACCATTTTCCTGAGTCTTAAAGCTTTCTTTTTTATAAAATACGGCAGAGCAAAAAGGAGCAAAAATAAAGCTGCCATTATTTTTTCCCTAAAGGGGAAAAGGAAAAAAAAAAGAAAGGCGTTAATAAAAGGTGCATGACACCCGCATCAAACCAACCACGGCATTTCTTTGATTCGAAGGCACAGCTGCGTCATTCGATTTAAAAATTATAACAAAAAAGGAGAAAAAATCAAAAAAAACTCCCAACTTTAAATTAGGACATATTTACTCCAATTTTTTTTAATACGAAAAACCCAAACTTATACATGTATTATACATTATGACGCATTTATTTCAAATTTTTTTGTGATACTAAAAAATCCTAATTTTTTTTCCTATGATATTGTGACACCAAGTTTTTGAAGTACAAGTGTCACACAGATACTTATTTGGGGTTTTTGGAATAAAAAAATTTTGGATAAAATATGTCACACCATACAAATTTAGGGTAAATGTGTTATAATATGTATAGTTAGAGTTTTATCTAAGAAAAATAAAGAAAAGAAGTTTTTTGACCTAAGAAAATGCCTTCGATCCTCAATCTTTTCTTCGTTCAATAATAATAAGGGGAAGGAAAAAAAAATTGCGGAAAAGAAAGTTAAAGTAGGCCGACTTGAAATCTGTCGTAGAGTCCTCTAACGCCACGACTACGCACGATTATTGAAATCAAGTAAAGAATGCCGCCGGTTGTCTTACCCATTATAACCTTATCTAATTGATTAATTAGTTTATTCATAATCAATCTACAAATTTCTAGCTTGGGGTAGCAACTGATTGCAGCGGGTTCGGACTTTTTGTCGACATTCGACTACGGTGCCGTCTATGAATTTTTCTAAACTTTCACGAAAGAAAATTGTGAACGTTTGTTACGAGAAATGAATTATATATGAGGAGAAAAATGAAATATAACGCTTTCGCGGCGATCAGCCCTCCTTCCTCCTCCACACAATCGGCATGTCAAATAATGTTCACTTAATAATGGGCGTCGAGGTGACGCAATTGATGGGGTCCGAATCGCCTAACAAAGCTAATTGAATAATTAAATTTCCTTTAGATAGGTCATAAAAAATGTCAAGTGGGCATTGCACGATACCTAATATATATTTTCATTTCGATGACATCACATAGGCACACTTTCTTCTATACCCACATGAAGAAGAAAAGCCGCGGGATTCCACTATAGACCAATGCATCTGCTTCGATATTAGGACCACCTCCACGTCGATTTTATTATATTTGCTTAACCTTGGTGATGATAGTTGGCCACATGCTTTCGTAGCCTTGCTCGATTCACATCTAGTCTCGATCCAACAGCATGCAATTAAAGCTTAAGAAAAAGGTTAGAGAACATGGTGAGTGATCTCATGTGTCTCCTCCTTCTTTTATTTCCTTCTCTAGAAGGGTTTTCCACATGGCCAAAGGCAATTCCAAAAGGGTGAGATTGTTTTGGGGTTTTGTTGAATCCGACGTCAACACTACTTTAAACTATTTAAGTCTCGATAATTATTAAATGAAACATGGTGCTTTGCATTTTGGTGACGATGTTGGCCATATTTCGATTAGGGATTGGGATCCTCTATGGTTAGGGAAGACGAATTTACTTGGTAAAGTTACCTCCCCGACCAAAACACTCTCATCCTTTGGGTTACTTATACGATAAACCGCACATCCTAGGAAAACTTTCCCCTCCTCCTTCCTTCTCTCCCCTTCTTAGTTGAGCTTCGCGGGTTGGCACTGTCGAGCCCCCTGCCGTGTCTGCGTCACCGTTGAAACTTGATTGAATGTCGTCCCTTCGTCCTTGCACCTCCGTGTTGTTACCAGTTTGCTCGCCTGGCCACTCCGAGTTCAATCTCACGTCCTCTACATCGATGTCACAGGAGGAGGGGCGGTTGCCTATGGTTGAGCTACGCCAAATTCTGTGTCGCTCGTGCTTAGTGAAAATAGGATTAGGCTCAGCGACGTAGGATAGGGTGTTGCGAGCCCTAACCTGAACTATGACGCGCGGTGGAGAGGAGAAGGGAGATCGAGAGAGGGACTCGGGTTATGGGATTGTGGACTAGCCGATGATGAGCATAGGAGAATCTATGGCATCAACGAGCAGTAGAGATTGAGGAGTCTGCTCCATCTCTAAATAGAGGCCGGAGCAATTGTGACTTGTCTCAAGTTAATACCATTAGGAATCTCAAATTGGTACCCAATGACACATTTTTCCTGAACTAAATTGTCTTATTAAATAATCCAAATAACCCCTGATCCAAATCTACTCTTTGTTAGTTGTCTGTTTAATATCTCATTAAAACACACAAACAACATACATGTCTTGACAGTAAGCATTTTAACATACGGTAGATTTAAGTCAAGTTTAGATATTTAATTGAACAAAAATTAGTTCCAAATAAATGTTTTATAAGGGAATTTTGTGTGAGATGAAAATTAGTTTAGGGTAGATGCTTCATGGGAATACTAGCTTGGAATTATTGGTGATATATTTTTTTTGTCAAAAGAAAATTGTTAAAATGATACATGAGAAGTACATACATTTCATAGAAAAATCAAAGCAAAGCAAACCCCAGAATATTACAAAAAAGAAGAAGAAGTCAAATCCAAAAAATAAGGAGGATCTTGGAGCATCAGTAGGGTTAAGCACAAACTTATTCTATGAATGGATTTATCAAGCAAACTAATGAGCGGCCAATTATTAAATTTCATATATTTATCAGCAATTAGCACATGTCAGAAACTTTTTTTCTCTAGTAACTAGAGAGTTGCTAGTTGTTGGTGCACGCTTAAATATGACTTCTTCTACACCACTGCCGTATGGAAACAATAAAATAGGTTGAGCAAGCATAGATCTAACATTTAGGAGAGCAAATTTTCATGGTTCAATGAGATGCTAGGGCTCCTGCGTCACCATGACATCGGATTCCTGAAAGCATATTTATTAGACTCTTGATTCTAAATCGGGAGATGATAGCTCTCAGATCTAGAACTATATTAGGAGAAGAGACCTCCCAAATTTAGATTGGGAAAGCAGAAGATATAAGAAAAGAAAAAATATAAACAAAATCAAGAAGAGATGGAGCCGACGGTGATTCTAGTTGAAACCTTCCATCCATGGCTGAAGGTCAAAGAATGTGATAAGAGAAAAAAGAGATAAGAGATAAGAGCGAGAGGAAAGCGCAAGAGACGGGAACAATTTTTATTTACGGTATTAACCCATTGGTTTTTGGGAGTAGTGGCAAAATGGGATGAGGAAATTTATAGATAAAAGGAAAAAGAAAAACGTGAAAAAGAGACAATAGGAACAATTGATTTGGGCCATCTATGTGTTCTGCTCAACTTCTGATATTTATCCAAGTGGGGCGAAATTTATTTCCCAGCTCGATCGAAAGATTTAATGAGTTGAAACCCGACTAGACCAGATGTCAAAGCAGCTCGAGCTCGAGTAGAATTCAAACAAGTTGATCTCAATCATTGATCCGAGCATGAGTGTCCCACAAGTTGCTTGACTCAATTCACCCCTACCTGCATCACTTTTTTTTTTTTTTATATTATGAGTCTAGTCCATCAAGAAGAGCACGACGGAGCATGCTTCCCATTTAACAAATTTCCATCTTGGTGCAATGCTTGAATAGGACTGTATTCTTCAGTTTTACTAGGAACTCAGGGTTTTCTTGAACAATAAAAAACACCTCACGTGTGAATTCTCCTCTTGAAGTTCTCGAACATTGATCCTCATGTGTAAGAGCAGAGCCACAGAGAGTAATGAACTCGCGGTTGATTTGATATTAACGTCTGTTTTTCGCAATGAAGATTATTTTTGTCAGCAAGAGAATGTGAGAAAGACACACTATTGAAAATGATAAAGCTTTTCTGACAAAATAAAAATAAAAATGATGAAGCTTATTTTTATTTAATTGACAGGGAATTACAGCGGGGACCCACTTGCATCTCGCTAATGACGCATGAGATCAACTTAACGACGATTCACCTTACAGGGCCTATAAAATATTCCCAGGAGCCAAATTTGTCTTGACCATCAGAAGAAGAAAAGAAAAGAAAAAACGAGAAGAAAAAAGGGTAAAGAAAAGAGCCATTTAGCAACTAAAACATCTATCTTTTGACTCCAGCCATCCGCACCGACCATCGCCAGGCCGCGCCCATTTTCTCCGTCAGTACATCAAGATATCCGCCGGAGCCATGACGGGCGGGTTCATCCACGCCGAGGCGTTCCACGAGTTCACGAATCCGTCGTCCCCGCCGATCGCCGGCGCCAGGTCATCGCTCTCGAAGAGCAAGCTCGTGGAGCCGAGGTAACTGATGATGTCATTGAGCGACTGCAGCCTGCTGCTCAGCTCCGCCACCTGGGCGCCGAGGACGGAGTTCTCGGCCTCGATGCTCAGGTAGAGCTGGGTGGTCACGTTGACGCTGTGCGCGATCTGGGCGTTCTCGGCCCTGAGCTGACCCGCCTGGGCCATCAGCTCGTCCAGGTGCTGCTGCTTCCGCATCCGCGATCGGCGGGCGGACTCGCGGTTCGAGACCATCCGCTTCCGCTTCCGCTGGTCCATGATCTGGTCCTGCTCCTGCGCGCACCCGTCGGAGCCCGAGTTCTGGAGCGCGAAGGAGGACGACCCGGAAGATGCTCCCGTACTAGAAGAAGCCATCGACCACAGTACGAACAGCACGACACCGGCAACCAGAAAAGGAGAAAAGAAAGGAAACAAAACTACAGCCAAGGAACTAGGGAAAAAGAACGCAAGGAAAGACTACAAGGGGGGGAGAGTTGGCTAGGCGTTCATGAGAAAACGTAGAACCAGTAGAGGAAGACAACGGAGAAGGATTGAACGAGGTGGGTCCTGCGGCGGAGGGCAGAGTTTATCATAAAACCCAGGAGCAGGATCTCGCTGAGCACGGGAGACGTCATGAGTCTCGGAGCATCAAGAGCCGCGGCGGCACCTCGTGGGAAAGCATGAAAACGGGGCGGAGGAACGGGAGGAGGAGAAGAGGAAAGAGGGCCAGAGAAGCGCGGAGAACAGAGCAAAGGGAAGGAGCAGAGGAGGAAGAAGAAGGAAGAACGAAGGAGGAGAAGGCAGGACCACGGGGGAAGAAGGTAGAAGGAGGAGGAGGAGGAGGAGGAGAAGGTGAAGAGGTTTTTCTGAAGGGATGGGGGTGGAATTTATAAGCGGGAGATGGTGGAAAAATGACGGAGAAATTTTGGTGGCTGCTGAATTTAGGAGGATTAAACAAATGGAAAAAGCTGAAAGCTCTGGAGGAATCTTTTCGTTTTTTTTATATTATGAGAAAAAAGGGGGAAATAATTTTTTAATGGAGGGCTGAGGTAGAAGTTGGGCGCCCACGTATCAATGATATAGTATCATTGACATGAGAGAGAGGGGGCTTTTTTCTTTTTCCTTTTTTTTTTGCTGGGGGAAATTGTTTTCATTTTTATTTTATTTTCACCGTTATGAAACATTTTCATAATAGACTTCAAAGCCACGATGATGAAACGCAAGAAAAAGTGAAAGGTGATGCATGGCTAGATCTCATTTGTTCCATGAAAAGTGAATAATTTGAAAAAGACTTTCTAAAAGATAATCATTTATATCGTTTAACATAATTAATTGATCAATAATATTTATTATCGATAATAATTTATGTCTAAAATAATTTCGTGAATGATGAAAATATTTTTTGTTCATTTATTTTTATAGTGATTTAAACGATCATTTTTGGAAAAGATTTTTTTTTTTTCAATCATTTATTTTCTATAAAATAAACACACCTTCGGGGAAAATATTGTTATTCTCATATGCATTTATGTCAAAAAATTATACCTTTCATCTAAGCAAAAATATTATTATGAGGAAAAGATATCAATAGACCAATCGTCCGTTTTAGGGAATAGTCAATTGTGGTGACGAAAGGTATTTTAAGCATAAATTTAAGCCAACTAGATAGGACTTCATATGGTTGATAGTGCATTGTAAATTTAGTTGGAGTGTTCTTTTTTTTTTTTTTTTCATTTTGCGAAATCATGTGATTCACTTGAATATTTGCTAAAGACTACGAACAGCTTTAAAATTTTTGAAATGTGTAATTTATTGAAGCGTAAAGTTATATTTAACCTTTTCATAGTTTTCAGAAATTCAAAATACTTTACCCTTTTTTCAAACTTTTTTGGATGAAAAATAGAAAGTGTTGACAAAATAAATTTTATTTCACAAAAAAATGAGTAGACCCATGAAAATCTTTATTTCTGCAGTACATTTTTGCGTGGCGGAGCACACGGCACGAGGAGGGACTCTTTTATCTGTATATTTTTTAACTGCCAGATGTGGACTTACCGTTTGGTAGTTAAACCGGGCGCTTTCACCGGGGGCAAAAATGGAATAGGGAAGGCGCGTTTCCACGTGGCGGAAGCCGGTTGGCTTATGCGGGGGTGAGGACCAATGAGAGTCGTTGGAATGCATTAATAACTTGCGATGGAGGAGACCGTACCGTATGACCGCAGTAAATTGTCCACCGTACAAGAGCACGTGCGGCGTGTCGGGTCTCCCGAGCAGTGGGCCCCGCTCAGTGCGCCGCGACCCACCGTACTGTGCGGGGCCAGGAAATGTCGTCCAGATTCGAATCCGTATTCGATCCGAGCCGTTCATTATGTGAATTTCGAATTATGGGCATGGATCCGATTGAGGTTTTTTATTTTTTATTTTATTTTTAAGATCTTTGCTTTTTATTATTATTTATATTTATTCAGTTTTCCATGAGAGAGTTACAACTATGATGGCAATTACTTCTTTAAACATGATTGTGTTGGAACTTGGAACATCACATGAATTGCGGTTGGTCATAATCATGGGTGTCGTGTGGTTGTTTGTATATAATTTAACGGTTATAATGTACGGTCGCATTGATCTCGAACTTATGCAAACAAAAATTCATCGTTATGTGAAACATAAAATATATAATTTTGCGTGAATTGAACACACATATCACATGACTGTATAAGTTGTTACATTGGTAGATTTATGATCCATCAAATCCAATGGCACAAATAAGGCAATGGTATGTGCACCTACTTCAAAAAGGATTATGCCTGCATCCTAAATGTCATGGCGACATAATTTTATCGAGTCAATCAAGTCTCTTAAAATGAAAAGAAAGAATTATAAATTTGGTGCAACTATAATTATACATTAGTAGAATGGATGGTAGCGACCAATGTAAATACCAAGTACCACAAAAGAAATGGAGTACGTAAAGTAGTTTCATGATTTTATATTGATCATATTTTCCTTTTTCATTGAGTTACAAAATTTCCTATAACATACCTTATAGATCATAATCATTCTTTGACCCTATACATTGAGTTTGCATTCTCAAGACTTTTTTCAATCAATTTACCAATCTTCTATCATGATGAATAATATCAAGGTTACGCTTTATTATGGAGAAATTGATACAATTGATTTATGAACTTTAACTTAATATACCATCCACTTGGGTGGCGCTACTGGTTCGTGCTCTCTTCCTCTCGCAAAAGGTCGAGAGTTCGAATCCTAGCTTCGTCACAGAGTGACTTAACTGGTTTCACGTGTGTAGTGGCTAGCACGTGTGGCCCCCAGGGTTTACTCCTTCGGCTGTCGGCAGGGTGCGGGGTTCCCTAGGTCATCAAAAAAAAAAAAAACTTTAACTTAATATGTAATGTGGCCTATAAACTTTAATTCAATATGCAATGTCATCTTTAAATTTTTACTTTATTTAATGTGATCCTGGAACTTTTGGTATGTATACAATTCAGTCTATAAGGTATATAAAAATGTTCATTATAGTTCTTAAACTTGAATTTAATGAAATGATAACATGGGATATTTTCATATAACATATGGCTTAATTGAACATTTACCAAATGTTCAAGAACCACATGGAATGAGTTACAAGTTTAGGTTTGATATTATATATTGAGTTAAATTTCATGAATCACATTCAACAAATTAAAAGTTCATAAACGATATTATCCATTTGGCCAAAGTACATGGGTCATTTGTGCAATTATATCCTTTATCATGCTATATTCTAAATCTAGTTCATATAATTTGTTGTAGACTCCCTACATCAAATTAAAAATTCAAAAATGATGTTGCATATTGGACTAAAGTTTAATAATCTTATTGTATAAATTAAAAGTCTAGAGACAACATTACACATTAGGCCAAAATACATTCATCACTAATTATCCCATTTATTATGATTCATTCTAATTCTAGTTCATATGATTTGCTGTATACGCACTACAACAATTTGGATTTCTACCCTAAAATGATCCTCCAATCGTCTCAAAATTTTTAAATAAATTAATGAACTGATTGCTTTGTGTGCGCCAATCCTTCGAGTGATAGTGATCTTAAGCTATCACAGTGAAGATCAGTGCCATAGAAACATCTTTATGTTTCGAGGTATATTCGTTATAGTGCTTGATAACTTTTTCGAAATTTGAAAGTTTATAGTGACGAATGAAGACGCACTAAATGAATATGATGGCCTGTTGGAACACCTTGAACAAGCGACGTGGAGTACTTCAACACTGTATTGGAACTCTGCATACGTATTCCTATCTATGCAAGTTGCAGATTATGAATTCTACCACTTAACATCAGGAAAAGGATGTGTTGAGTGCTATAGTGCTCCAAGCATTTCGATGTGCTTGTTAAAAAAATTAGCCTTTTGTCATCTTTCCACACGATGGTGTCACAACTTCAATATCCAACTTTCCTGTTTTCTTTTCTTTCTAAGAAGGTCGGTTTTTATGTGTGCCTTCATTTCATAAAAAAATGAGTAATATGAAAAATATTTTCTGAAAAATAATAAGTTGTATTATTTGAAGAAATTAGTCAACGGAAAATATTTTCATCATTAATAACAATCGATGCTTAACTATTTTTATGGGTGATGAAAATTTTTTTCATTCATTTATTTTTGCAAGCGATACAAATGTTTATTTTTTGGAAAATATTTTTCAAATTATGCATTTTTCACGAAACAAACGCATATAAGTGAAATGATTTCTTTCTTTTTGCCATTTTCTTCTATTGGAAGTGACTAGGATGTAGGATCCCATATTGATGCCTCTCTACTAGATTTTAAAAGTAAAATATGCCCACTTATAAGAAACCCATCTCACACCAATTATGATGTCATTATTGATGAAACAAATGAATTCTGATGCAAATATCAAAAGCTTGAAAAAGAAACATCACCTCCCACCAATGCACGACTATAAGATTGAGAAAGCCAACCAATTTACGTTGACAAGCATATTCTAAAACTCCCAAACCCTTTTTGTTTTTATGGCTTACGTAGCGCACTACAAGTATTGACTCCGAGCGTCCTTTTCAAGGTTAGGTTGCCTAGGAGCAATCTCACATTATTTTTTTTTTCAATTTTGATAATATAGGAACACGAGTGTTGAGATTCGACTGTCAGGAGATTCACGGAATAACCTCCAAGCCACATGAACGGTGAAATCGAGATCCTTGGCTTATATAGGTGGCCAAATTCATACCTATTTGCTTGCAGTTTATGGGATTTGATCAGATGACTCCGATCCATGAGCCGTAAGTCCTTCAACGGCTCCAACCAGGAGCACCGATCCCTTGGTTGAGCAATCACACTAGCGACCATGGTTAACAAGATTATCTTACCCATTTTCTTTTTATGTAATCAAGTCGAAATTAGGTAGAAGAAGAAGCACGTAAGGGAACGCAAAGTCCAGCACGGCTCCTAAAAAGCGACCTATTTTAGGGTTTTAGAATCAGGGTAAGAGATGAAATTCCTCATAAACCCGAATTGGGTTCACAATTGTAAGTTTGATGATGGAAAGTCCATCAAGAAAACCACTTTGCTTACTTTACGAAACAAATGAGAAAGAAGGGAATCGGTGCACGGTTTCGTGCTCTTTCTCCCTTTACTTGTCATCTTTTCTTTATGTGAGCAAGTCCAAATTGTGATGTTTCCTTGTGTCCAATCTGAGAAGAGATTAGAGAGAATGTACTATACGATCCCTCATTTTTCATTCCTTATGCCATGCCTATTGCTGCTAGCTTCTTTTTCTTTTTCTTTTTAAATTATTATTTTGCTCGGACAAAAGACATATTAAGGGCAAGGGCGTCATAGAGACATTTTATGAAACTACCCTGATTTATCCTAACTCGATGTTCGGTTGCCTATGGACTAATAAAGCAAGAATGAGTTTGTGCCGTAACTCCATCTATGTATGAAGCGGCATCCTGATTATAAAGTGAGAATAGCATTGGATAACGACCTTAATACATTTAGATACTAAAGTAATAAAACTAATTAATTAGGTGCGACCACCTTCGACTGCCTCACTCGCCCTTTTCAAGAAAAGAAAATCTAGAAGAAACATTGTGTACCCAACATTAGTATGTCATGGATGGGGGACTGTCAAAATTATTGATAATTGGTTATGTTGATATCGGTATGTGATCGAGCAGGTGAGACTACATATTCGATAATGGACCTTACGAATGTACAAAGATATATCTCGACCTTCAACGTCACATGTGATGTCAAGATCATAGTGCCAAGGGCACTTTCCTGCGGTGCCTTAGCTCGGCTGCAAACATTATAAAGAAGATGACTTTGGGTTGAATCCTATCTCTTTGCATTAAATATTCATTGCAAAAGCTATTGAAAAAGCAGCCCTCTAGGGTTGAATTGAATTGAATTGAATTGAATTGAATCCTTTTTCTCAACTTTACAGTCTTGTTCCTTGGCATGGACCTTCCCTTGCCTAAAGGTGCAGATTTAAAGGATAGAAAGTGAAATCACTAGCACGTGCTCAATTAAAATTTAAGCTTTTTAATTTCCTTTTCCCCCCACTTTTATTGGCCAAAGAGTTAAAGTTTTGGTGAGATTCATCCAATCAAATAATATCTATATATATTATTTGATTAGAGAGAGAGAGAGAGGGTCAAAGATCTTGAATACATCCCCCATTGAACATAAGACGGTTCATTCAATATCCTCGGCCACAAATTCCATGGGCAATGAAGAACTAAAGTGATGGCTAAAGTAGTGGGTGAATGATATGAGCATGTGCTTATAGTCACTACTTTCCTATGCTAGCATCTTTTATCAGCTGTCTAATACTTGGCTGCTGCTCTAATTATCCAATCTATGCATATATTGGATAGGCTTCCTCTTTTCCTTTTGGCAAAATTGAATAGGAGTAGCTTTAGGGAAGCTTCCATGAAGTCGTCAATCCTCCTTTCTTTCATACAGTTCTATTTCAAATCTTGATAAATCAACACAATCATGATTGTTTATCTTACTTGGTTTTGACTCTTGGATGATATATGATACAAGCGATTAGCACTGGCCCCATTACAATTAATACAGGATGTTCCATTGTTTGTTCGCTATAATCCACATAAATCCCGATAATCTCATTTCAAGATAATTGTAAAGGCTAATCAGACAATCATATATTTCACTGGAAAAAGGCTAATTTTAGGACAGAAAAAGAATTATTAAACACAGAGGGTATATAGAAAACCAAATTTTCTAATAGGCGGCCTACAAAAGGAAAATAAAAACCATATCCTATCATTATAATTTTTTTGGGGGGTAAAGGTGCATGCACGGATCTCATCTTTTGATGAATTCATATGAGACACCATCCTTTGTCCACGAGATGTCGGCTCTAGGATGATGATTGAAGCCCATTGATTGTTCTTGACAGAAGAATGCGGAAAATGCCAACAGCCGCCTCTAAGAGAAGATCCTCTTTCTTCCTTCAAATTATCTTCCATGTCCAAAGAAAAGACAAAGTCCTCTCTCTCTCTCTCTCTCTCTATTTTTTAAAGGAAAAGATGGAAGAAAGATATGATGCTGATCATATAAAGAAGAGGACCAGCATAGTAGATTACTAAAACACGCAATTAAAATTAAATTGGGTCTTTGAAATCGATGGACTCCGCTGATAAGCAATCTAAAACCCTCGAAAGGATCTTTTCCCCCACCACTTTTTCAGATCATCCGCAATAAAACCGGCAAGCGGAGTAGGTTTCATCGACTAACTCCAACGTTACCAAATTTTTATCTCACTGTGATTGAAGAGAGGTCATTTTGCGAGTTTTGCCCCGAACCCCTTTTGGGCAGCTAGCTGTCTAGCAATCCCCAGCTCGCACGGTTTGACCCGGCGATAACTTGTTCATGCAGTCACCATATCGCGCTTATCCTTTCATCGTTCGTCTTGAAAGAGACCGTATGAAGTATTTCATGACATGTTACTTTTACATTTGCAATATGGGAGCACTGGAGATTCGGATGAGGGAGAGCTCGAAAGTTTATTGTCGACTTCGGATCACCAACCCACCTTCTTTGACTTCTCCGACACGCACCCACATGTTTATATACACACATTGGCAAAAGCTTGACGCGGCCAATTTCACTCGGGTCGCCATCCAAAAGTTAATTTGGATATTTTCTCTTTACACCCCTACTTGGTTGGCCACTCACTTTAAACAGCAATTTCTGGAGTGCTTTTGCCACTTTCCTTCTTTCATCAGTCGCAAAATGAAAGGACATGAGGCCTACCACTCCCATGATCGTGTCCGATATTGTGTCCAGGACATAACCATCCGTGCAATGCAAATGAAATATTTGATGGGAGGGTAGCGATCCTCTTTTTTGTCAGTGGGACATTGCCCGACAAGTAACATCATTAGTAACGTCTCACCATATTTAGAAAATAATTGACTTGATCGTGATACAAGGTTAATAAGGATTTAATCTAGAGTCGGCAAGTTTGAAAACCCAATTTTGAAGTGACACGGGACTCATAATATTCTCTCTCCTGCGACTAGCAAATAAAAGGTGATAAGACACGGCTATTATTGTGCATAGAGCCGAAGGGTATGAGATTAATGTCAATACAAAGTAAAATATTAATGGAGAGGGGGTGAGGACAATTTAAATCAAAGAATCTAATGTGGCGTGGAGTATTCAATCTAATAAAAATAAATAAAATAAAATAAAGGTTGCAACTACATTCGATGATTTGACACGCATCTGCAAATCGAAGCAAAAGCAGATGAGACGGAACGGAAAAATAGAGGAGAAATGTGGCTGCTGGGATTCGAGCCCAGGTCTCCACGGCCACAACGTGGAATTCTAACCACTAAACTACAGCCACTGTTTGTTGGCTTGGGTTCATTAAATTTTTAATTTATACAAAATATAGATCGTATGATACATTTCACGGGCCTATTTACTGAAAATCCTTAAACTTCAGGTCCAATTCAAAATTCACCCTGAACTTTTTTTGTCTAAAAAAATCTAAAATTTAGGTTTAATCACAAATCTATCATGAACTTTTCTTTTGTATTAGAAAAAACCCTAAGCTTTAGGTTCGACCTCGAATGTTGTTTTGTTTAAAAAAGCAATTACCAACTTTTAATCTATTCTTGAATTTATGCCGTGATCTAGTCCTAACTTAAAGTGGCATTTCCACATCGATAATAAATCATGGCAAGGCGACATAGAAAATTATCTTCAAAATAAAATCATTTTAGGATATAAAATTAGAGACGACTAACCATGACTTTTGGATAGAGGGCTAATGGGGGTAAATTTAGGATCAGAGTAAAAATTGATGATTTTCTTTTCAAAAAAAATTGGGGTAGATTTGGGACGTGACTTAAAGTTTGGGGTTTTTTTTAAGATAAGAGAAAAGTTTAGGATAAATTTGGGATTAAATCTAAAGTTTAAGATTTTTTCTAAGACAAATAAATATTGATAGATTTAGGACTAGACCTAAAGTTTGGTTTTTTTTTTTTAAGGGAATTAGCCCTACATCTCACTTTGAATTTTGAAGGAACTGACGCATTTTGTCTTCCTAGTTTCCTCTAACAGAAAGTGGGAAGCTTTTTCAACCATGTTCTTGCGCAAGATAATGATTCATGCCAGACAGAACGTGCCGCTAGTTCCTCGTCGATAATGTCATCTCGTGACGAGTTATTCCGGTGAGATCGAGGGTCTGATCAGTGCAATTTCTGGGAGGTGCCGGCAAACACGACATGAGAATGCAAAGTTTTCCAAACCATCGGCATGGGAAACGAGAAGACATGGTGCCGGTGACTTCTCGGTTTCTTCACTTGACCCGTTAGGAAAACCGAGCATATATATATACTTCCAATGTACGTTAGCCGGCGGACTGACATACCCTTCATCTTATGATTCGCGATCGAAAATCAAATTTAGGGAGATTCTGATAGCTAGGCAACAAGTTTCCTTCAACCGGTAGTCGACTCTTCATTCAGAGGAAACCGTTTCCCTCTATAACTCTTGCTCTCTCTCTCGGATCTCTCCCTCACATGATGAAGAAGGAGATTTGTTTATTACCCGATCAAAGTAACCGCGGAGTTGGAGCGGTCCGGTGCCGGGGAAACGAGCGCAAACAGATCTTCCACATCATATATACACCAGATAGTGAAAGCCCTTGCAATGTTTTTAATAGTATGTAGGACAAATTTATAGGAAACTGTTTTAGGAAAAAGACTGGGAATTTCAGGATAGCCTTGAAAACTCTGAACATAACCCAACCACCACTTCTTGGGATCACCAGCAATCTCCCTTAGGGGGCATTCAGTGTCTCTCCCTTACCAGCCAAACTGCATCAGAGACAAAACAAACCAAAGCAAGAAAAATTCAGATTGTGCAGCATCTTCAGTCAGTGAGGCTTAGCTACACAAAAATGGAGGAAGAGAGAGAAGCGGCCAGCCTTACCAGTGACTTCTTCTTCTTCTTTTTCTCGATGTAGTCCAGGAGCTCCTGCTGTCGGCTAATCACATCATCCAGAGACTGCACAAGCAACAAAACATGTTTTTTTTTCAGACAACTTACAATTGAAGTTGCCCCTCCAGCTAGAGAAATATAAATCAGTGAACTGATTTCAAGAATTTTTATGGCCATTCGAGTCCTTGCAGCTCATTATGACCGTGAACTTTTCAAAAAAATCTCTTTTTTGAAGAACCCTTACTTGGGGGCAAAGCCAGGAGGCTTAGACAGTGATGCATTTGGATGGATGTTAACGCATCCAAATCGGTAAAGCTTCATTTTCAAGTTCGAAGAATATGCGTTTCCAATCATTGTGCATGGGAGATGGCAAGTTAAAGCTGTTCTGATGAAGTGTTGTGTTGACCGTTCAGGCACTGTGTCAAATGTACTAACCTTCTTGGTTGCAGTAAGCTCTTGCTCCAATGTGCTGACCCTGCTTATCGCAGCATCCAACATTTCCTGCTTCTCCACCGGCATGGCAGCGGGCTTCATGTTCAGGACAGTGAACTTCTCCTCCAACTCGGCCATGCGCTTCAGCATGGTGAAGTAGTCAGAAGAAGAGATAGGGGCCGGAGCGAACTCAGAGTACTGGCTCTTAACCACATCGTCGGTATAGTATTCTGCACTAGAGTACAAGGTAGCATCAGTGACCTTCTTGGGCATGTTGCGTGTCATTCTAATGATGGTGGTGACGCCCATGACCACTGTCATTAGGCCAGAGAAAAGATGAGAGCTCAAGCCTTCAGATTGGGGGGCCTTCTGAGGATTGGCCATGGGAAACTGGTTTCCTGATGCAGCATGAAGAAAACACAGATCAGGGGGACGAGAACAAATAAAAAGAATAGTACATGGATAACTTCATCTCTTGAAAAGCTGGAAAGATACATTGGCACAACATACTAAGACTAACAGGTAGGACAGAAATTGAAGGGATCTATGCACAAACTATTGAAGACTCGTCTTTCATCAAGAGGCAGTTCAGTAACTAAACAAAGAACTAGGTATATCAAGAGGCAGGCGGAAAAAGAAGGAAGATATAAATGTACCTTTTGGAAGTGCCAATTTATCATCATGTGCAAACTTTTCCCAAGTTGTGACGACGTTTTTATCAATCACTGGGACAAAATCCTCCCTCCTGAAAGATTTCTTGCAAGTTTGGCCATTGGGGACGACCTGCTAAAACTCTCATTTAAGAACACGGGAAATAGCAAAATCTGATAAACGTGGATACATGAGGAAAATGAAAAGGAATAAAACGAGCAATCTTCTGGCAAAAAGAGACCACAGGAAGGACTGTTTGGAGGCAAGGAAGTGATTACAGAGAGCCTTGCCAGGCTAATTTGTGTACATAAGGGGAGCAAAAAGATAGAAATAGAAAAAGTTCATGCTTCCTTAAAGCTTTTTGTCTAACTAAACGAATCTTGTAGAGTCGAAAAAGACTTTAAAACATCATGCAAGCCATCGTAGTTTCTTACTCTGCTTCTTAATTTTATGAACGGACTGAAACAAGAACACAACTGTAAGCAAGAGAGTGGTTGCTAAGCTATGATAACACTCTCAGGTGCCTTTACTTGATAATCTATTCTGTCTAAAGGTCAAGAAGCTATCTGTACGTACTTCTTCAACAATAGGAGAAAGATGGGGAGGTTGAGGTCGCACATCCGAAGCATCGGAATTGGGGTGATCCCATCCCTGTAGAACTCAGCAACAAATCTCAGCAAGGAAACTAATGAAATAAAGACTGCAAAAAATGACCTGACAATTAGAAATAAGTTACCATGGCACCCACCATGCCACAGTACAGAAGGCACATACATGGTTAGATGAAGCAAATAATGAGATTAAGAAAGAAGGGAAACCTTGGCATTTGCCGACTCATCCTCAGAAATCATCTTCTCATCAGAGCCAAACATTGATTTCTTTCGGCACAGGTGATCGCCATTTTGAACCATCTGCAAAGCGTGTGGCCAAGTGAGATTCAGTTGAAGGCCAAAGCTAAAGAATTCGACAAATCGACACTAATGAACAGCAAAGACTCGAAAAGCGAGTTGTTCTGGGGGACCTTCATTATATCTTGGTCCTTCCATGGGCCTTTATCAGAAAGCATACAGCCACCCTGGTCAGAACAAGTGCAAGTGCCTCCCAAGAATTCTGGCAACTCGCTGCCAAACAATCAAAGAAAAATGATCAGAACCCTAAAAGTTAGGATAACATGTGGCAAAACAAAAAGAGAAGGCACAATTATAGGCTTACCTTGCATCGATTATTTCAAGCAACTTGCTCTGGTACTTGTTACCGAGGACCTGGCATGAGTATGTATTCTTGTTAACTCAAGTTGTCCATGTAAGTCTAAAAGCTCAAACATATATGATGCACATTGCACGTGCTTACATGAATCTTAGCTGTGGTCTTTGGATCAAGGAAAGACTTGACACTGTTCCACAACATTCTAAAGCCAGAACCCGCATTGATAATAAACATCCGGTTCAAGGTCTACAGTGGAGACAAAACATGTTGTCGCATCATGTGAAGTTAAAGAACCGATAGCTAGTAAAGACTAACAACTGACTCGATAGCGAGCTGCCTTGAGATAAGGTAAGGGTAATGTAGTACCTCAGGGTAATTGTCACCGTCAATCTTCTGAAGGCGAGAGACAAGGTCCCTGGCGGCTTTATTGAAGTTTTTTAGTCCCTGCAGAGTTAATGAATTCTAAGAGAAGGCCTTGATCTTGCTTGATCTTGTACATCTTGCACTTGTAACAAGCACCTAAATTTCTTTTCATATCAATAACACAAAAACCTCTGTTTATCATCGATTTTTGGCTTACCACTCCCTGCACATCCAAGATTGTAGTGCTTTGATCGATGTGCTTCTTCGCTGCTATGGAACAAGCTGGGAATTTCATGGCAAAGATCCTCTCGAACTCCCGAACATGGTATTTCACATAACGCTCCATGGTCGTGACTTGCATCAACTTTGTGGCATCCACTTGACCGAGTCTCTCAATATACACTGGTCGACCTTCCTTGTCTACGCCATGATGCCCTTGGGGGTAGTACTTCAGGACTTCATTAATCTCTTCGAATTCGAATTCCTGACAAACAAACAGGAATTAGGATAAATAAATTGCAACTCAAGGATATCCTGACTCTCATGACAGGAAACCAGACTTGTGACAAAACATAGTGCAAGTCTAGATCACTCGAGGAGACTCTTTTGCTTCAACAACAGTTCCTGAGACAATTACCTCCAAGATGGCGTCAGCGCTGAATTCTTCCCTCCACTGGATCATACTGGCCCACATCTGCTTCGATTTCTCGATGTCAAACTTCCTGGCCTTCAAGAACCTACAGTATCAGGGTCTAATTTGTTAGGTAAATCACAATTCTCCATATATTTAGCCATGTTCTACGTGTGATTTAGGAAAATAGGAAAATGACTCCCGCTCTTCGATTTTTTCTACATGAATCTATGGGAGTTTGCTTTCTGATGACTCAGTACTCACTGCTAACAGGGACAGCTATCAAGTAATCAACAATTAGAACTTAAAGATGCACAGAACCTTATTAGCGATATCTTAGAACACCAGATGCAGTGACCGGGTCAGCCCAATCATTTGTACTTTTGGCATAGGAAACAGTGAAAAAATAGACATCCCTAATAAGGTAAATATGTAATACATGTTATCATATATCAAGCATACACAACACAACACAAAATATTAGTTAGAACAAACTCATGTTTTTGCTCCTCACATGACAGCTACGTCAGTAACTTATGCATTTACAGGCTAAACTGAAGATCAGGTACCGGAGCATCATGTGGTAATCGTCATGCTTTGACGGTAGGAGTTCCTCCAGTATCAGAGCTTGACGGAAAGCGTCGACGGCCTTCAACTCCTCGGCATCATGCTCATCCTCGATGTCAATGGACATGACTTTGCTGCTCCTCCTGCCCTTCTTGGTCAAAGAATGCCTGAACTTGTTGGAGGCATTGATGGCTTTCTTCTTAAAAGATGAAATCTTGTTCTTCTCATCATGTCTCTCATCAGCTGCATATCGATGACAATAGGAGCAGAAAACCATCAGAAATCCTATTCCGAGTCCGTAACAACAGTCGGAATATTTCCCGCAATATGTGAGATGTAGCTGCCCGAAGGTTCACCAAGATTTCATGCGACGAGTTACGATTGCAACAGTACTTCAATTGGCTTTCGATTCTGTTCTTTTTAGGTACGGATCAATATGCCCGCAGTTCTTGTCTATGTTGGAATACTACTGGCCATACAAATTTCTCAAATCTTGAATGCCGATGCATTAATGCAACCGCAAATAAATAAAGTCACGAATCATGGAGGAAAGCATTACCTGGTTTGGGAGATAGTGGTCCCGACATGGTACCGCTTGTTTCTAGGTCGCCTCGATAAAATCCGATGCCAGGACCTTGAATGCCTAATCAATTATCTGCATACGTCCCGAAGAAACAAGTCACGAAGGGAAAACAAATCTGCAAAACTTCGACAACTACCCGAAACACGAAATTGCGGGATCGTTGGCTCTACGTGCAACAAGAATCCTAGCTCGAAGCCACCCCGATACGACTCACGATTCGAAACCCAAATCTGATATCGAAGCTAAAAACATACGAATGGAAAGAAATTCATAGCTGAAGAACGCGTACCTGATAAGAAGAGGAAGCAGATGGGGAATGTGTTATGAAATTTTCTTTATTTTTTTGCTCTTTTTTGGAGGGGAGGTGCTCTTGGAGAGGCAGAGGGTTTTGAGGAAGAAAGGGAGAGCATGGCCTCACGATTCTCCATTGGAGCGGAGCGGTTTTCGGACATGACGTGTGTTTCAACAGACAGGAACATGGAGACTCTCCGAGTTCGCGCAAGTGTCATGCGAATTCGAAGGCAAATCCGTTCAAACATACCTTTAACAAATCTTGGACATCGAGTGGAAGCCTCAACGACTCCATCAACGTCTTTTCCCAATTTTCCCGGGAAAATTCTTTCCCTCTCCATCAATCTTTGAGTGTTGACTTTGACTCCACTTAGTTTTAACAAGCATTCTTGCAAATCTCTTTGTTTCCTGCAAAAAGTGTTGCTTTGGTTTCGTGGAACTCTTCCAGGAAGATTGAACCCTTGCCACACTCTTTTATGCCGGCCAAACATTAATCTCAAAAGAAATAATTTATTACCTTAGCATTTATTATTGGGGGATCACTATTGTCATCAACCTTTCTATTTGTAAAATGCTCGAGACCTTTCAATGCCCCTAGCGTTGGCGCCGTCTCCGGCTTAAATGCAAGGGGATGTACTGCTGATATAGGATCTTGTGGAACACGATTTGATTAAGTTAGAATGTGTCTCGAGTTTGAGTCCGAAAAGAAAAATTTCTTAATTCAAGTAGGCTTCTTATTTTGATAGATTTCCTAGTTGAATGGTTTTTCGAGTTTGAGAAGGTTTTCTAAAAGATATTTCCCATTTCAGATCTACTTCTTACTTGTGGATGTTTCTTGTGAAGAGTATCAAAGAGGAGCTTCTCCTTGTGATTTACACCCTGACGATATTCAAGAGTCTTGATGCGTTATATATTGAGTGCTTGAAAGTGAGTTCATTGTTCTTGTTCGTGCAATTATATCAAGAGCTTTTAGTGTTGAAGTCGACTAAATCTTGTGATAAGATTTGTATGTATAATTCTTTCATTGAGATTGAGAAATTATTTTACGAAAATTTGTGGGGGTTATTGGGGCTTGGAAAATTGAGAGTATTTTGAGTAATTCGAGTGTTATTATAATCTCCATTATATTGCTTAATCTATAAGAGGAATTTGTTGCCGCTCTATCATGGACATAAATTACTACGAGCAAACTATGTAAATCTAATATTCGATTTATTTTCTTGTTCTGTCTATTTTATTATTTGATCGCTCACTTTCCGCAATAAATTCTACAAGCGATTTGATACGAATGAATAATTTTCAAACAAAAAGATTGAAACTCTGGCTAATAAGACATGAGAGAAAAATAAGCATATTACCTAGCAATTTCATTATTAAAAGAACCTAGGCCGGTAAGAAGTCGATTATTCTTTAACAAGGATCTATCAATCGTAATTCTATTCATAACTGCGTTTGGGAACTATTTTCCTAAAAAGTTTTTTTTTCTTTGGAACCACCTTCGGAAAATGTTGACATTGGCAAAGCTAAAAGCTCAAGACAGGTGAGGACTTGTTTTTGGTTTTCAGTATTTTCGAGACAAGTTTGAGGATTAATGAATTTTTTTCTTCCCAAACCGCCCTTATTATATTATCTAAATTTCAGTTCTACCCTTAACTTACACAATCTTTGTCCTCCCTCTCTCTCTCTCTCCTTTCTTTCCACCGCCCTCTGCTCGCGTACCATGTTCGGCGAATCCACGACCACGCCCATCTCCACCGCTCGGCCACACCGCCGTTGCTCGATCGCCGCCATGCCAACAAGCCAGTCAAATCGATTGCCTCGGCCATGACTTTTACGAAAAGTCTGAAAGACAAGATCAGCCACAACGATCGGTGAAGACAAAGAAGAGAAGTGAAGAAGCAGCTTTTATGGCCACTGGTCGCCATTCTTTGACGGAGTTCAATCAACTCCTTTGCTCCCTCGTGCTCAACTGGCCACCAACACCAAATGAGCCTTCTTATATCGACCCCATGCCGCTCGACCGCCGCACCAACGAGCCACTGGCGGTCATCGCCGACCCTGTTGAGCACGATCCGAGCGAGGTTCGGTTCGGTTTGGTTTTTTTGAAAAATCGAATTGAACCAAACCGAACCGAAATTGTCCTGAAAATGCGATTCGGTTTAGTTCAGTTTGAAACAGTTTTTCAATTTTTCAATTTTTACTTTACTTATTGAGACCTAAATGAAAAAGAAATGATGATGAAAAGACTTTTAATTAAGATTTCTGGTTCATCGAACCGAATCGAAAAGTTAATAGTTATTTTTCGATTAACCAAACCAAAATCGAACCGAACCAAAAATGCACAAAATTTTGGTTCAGTTTGATTCTTAAAACCCCTACTCATGATGGTAGTGGCCCTGGCACAAAGTAGAGAGCGAGTAGATAATGGAGATGAAGCTGCAAGCGTGGAGGGATCCGGCTTCGTTGCTTCTTCATTGCTCTCTTCTTTTTGGAGCCAGTACACTGTAAGTGTCTACTTTCATACTACGTTCACTTTGGTGTCAAATTTTTTTGTGAGTGCTGTAACTTTAAAAAATCGTTCTCTTGATGCTATTTTTGATTTGTCTATTGGAAAAATTGACACAATTGCCAAAAAATTGACATGTGAATAATATTTTAATATTTTAATTAAATTTTTTGAATTTTTTTTGCTTTTTTTTCTTTCTTTAGGGCTGGTGAGAGTCACCAGTGACCCTTGCTAGCTATGAAACCCTCACCCTCAACCGTGAAAGCCTTGAGCGAAGCCGTTAGAGCTTCACGACTGCTAGCGAGGGCCACCTTGCCTTCACCATAGGCTCCTCGGGTGAGGCCATCAATGCCTTGCCGACCACTAACAAGGGCCGGGCCCTCATGACCTCATTAGCTCTAGGTGGCGTCGCCTGCAGTCACCTAGAGCTAGGAAGGGCGATTGTGGCCTCGCCCTACGTGATTAAGGGTGAGGCAGCTTTGGGCGAGGGTTACATGGCAGATGAGGATTGCCGATAACTCTCACCGGCCCTAAAAAAAAAAAAAAAAAAAAAAAAAAAGAATTCAAAAAATATTAGTATAAACATTCAAAAATATTAAAATATTGTTCGTCGCGCCACCACATCAACTTTTTCGATAGACAAATCATAAGTGGTATTCAAGTGATCGATTTTTAAAAAATATAGATGAACTAAAAAAAATAATTAAGTATTAAAATAAGCGCCATAAAAAATATTGATACTTATAATGTACTTTCCCTTTCTTTTTTTACTTCAAAGTTAGCTTTAAAAATATATGCACCAAAATTCACTTATCCAAATGCTATTTGCATTAAATAAATTCACATTGGGTCAACCATCTCCAGAAAAAATGGCCTCGCATTCCCTCATTGTGCATTCCCTCATTGTTGAACCAAACGCAGCTCCATTCGTTGATAATCTTTCCTCTAGTGCTAAAAGAAGTTAAGGAAAAAAGGAGTTTGTTTTTGCTAATCCTGTGTTTCGTTCTCAAATCAAGAACTATGGTGGAAACGTAAACAAGCAAAGCGCACACCAACAAAAGTGCAGGTTATACATAGGTAAATTGCACAGTTACTGACCAAAAGGAAAAAAAATATTGCACAGTTAAGTTAGAGATGCAAAACTTGTTCTAAGTCTCATTTCACTATCCATAATCTGTTGATTGAAGTTGTCCCAGGCACAAAAGGTGTATGTGATCCATACAACTAGAGCAACATTTGCAGGTGACGGAATTTGAATGGTGAAAACATAACACATGTGACATAGTTATACAAACATTTGGTATGGAAGCTATAAAAACTCAAGGAAAAGCTGCATTCGGGTTTTCTCTTTTCTAGTCAGATACAGAATCAAGCTTCAAGCTTTCAGGAAATGCATGTCAAGTGCATTTGAATGGTGAAAACATGGTAGCAAGCAAAAATATGAGAACAATTATACAGCATGTTGCCAGTGAAAGCTACAAAATCTTCGAGAAAAGAGCTGGCATTTGCTTTCCAATTTTAGTCAGAATCAGAATCTGGATCCACAGAAGATCTCACACTTCTGTGCCTATTTTCCAGACATTCGCTGTCTTCATCATTTTCATCATCCTTCTTCTCACTTATTATGCCTGTATGTCAATGAGCATTTAGTATCAAATTCTGTGCGTGTGCATGCCCGCTCGCGCGTGTTTGCAAGTAGAGAGAGAGAGAGAGAGAGAGAGAGAGAGAGAGAGAGAGAGACCTTTCTTTATCAGAAGAGCCTCCAGTGCCCTTGTAGAAAAATCATCTTTCCCTCCGAGATCTTGAAATCCTACTAGTCTATCTACTGCGATCCCTTTCCTGAAATGAGAATGAAGGAAGATCTCGAGCTTAACATTTCATCTTAGGGGAAACATGAACAGAGTGACTCTGGATCACCTCAAGCTTCAATATCACCGGACTCTGACAGGCTAATGAAACAGTAAATATCCAAGATTGAGGCAAACAAGTCCACACACCGATGACTAACTGAATACAAACATAGCAGAAGTATATAGCTAAGCCCTGACCTGAAAAGTATGACGCAAGGCAATGTTTTGACTCCTAGTTTGGTCACAAAAAAGGGCGCATTCTGCATCATAACAAACAGCAGCAATTAGGACTCTTGTTTCATTAACTTCTAAGCCAAAGTTTCAATGAAGCATTCTGAAGGGAAAATGTCTAACCTCTGCATCGAGCTTGATGAACTTGGCATCCAAATGCTTTGAAGAAAGTGTCTTCAGATGCTTATCCATTATTCTATTAAGGCATTACCCAAGTATAAACACATACACAATTGAGCACCAAGCAAACACCAAGAACAAAAAAATTGCAAATGAGGAAGAATATTATAGCGACATTACTTGCAGCGGTAAAACTCTCGGTGATAAAAGTGACAGATCGCTTTTTCACTCCCGGTGACTTCACCCAAGAAATCACCTTCGGTTATCTCCCTGTATTCGCCATGTCCCTGCTGCTTCAATGCTTGGCGCTTCTCAGCTTCTTTCTGTTCAACCAGAACAGAAAAACCAACAATAAAACTGACATATCAACTGCCGATATTTCATTTTACAACTCGAAAGTAGGAAAATGTTCTCACCTTGAGGGCTGCAATCCGATCAGCATGCAACTTTTCCAGTTCAGGATCCTGTCATCATAAGGCGATATTAAAACTACAGAGTAGAAACAATGGTACATGCTATGCTTACGAATTTGCATGAAAAGGATCATAATCGAAGACACAGACTTACATCCATCAACTCATCAAGATCAACGTCCTGGTGGGTAGAAGTGGAAGTTTGAGCTTTTTGTTGGGCGAGTATCTCCTGTGAAAATCAGTAGATGGTCAAGCACAACACGGAGAACGTACAAAAGGCTATACCTCACACTTGAACTTTCAAAGCCTTTAACAAAATCAGCAAGAATGGAAAATAAGAAGAAGAAAAGGAGCTGCTGCTATCAAATCCAATCTCAAAGTCACTGCATAAAAAGGAGCAATCCCAGCAACAGCGAGAGACAGTCATTGCAAATTTCTCAGCTTTCCACAAATTCGGAACGCAGAACTGAAAATCTCAACATACCCAGAAAACTACACGAACAGAAGAGCAAAAGAAAACGAACCCAGATGCCGAAAAGTCTAAAAAAACGCACCTTTTGATAATCGCGAGCAGCGGCGGCCATTACATTCCCAAATGCCAAATTGGAGAGGGTGGATTTAACCGAATCCGGATCCATCTCGTATCTCTCTCGCCTCTCGTCTCTCTGAAAACCTGAATCGATCGAGACGCCGATTAGGAAGAACCGGAAAAGAAGAATTCAAGAAAAGCAAGAACAGATCGAGAGCGGGATCATCGGAAGCCTCGAAAGAAGATGGTAGATGTGCTCGCTACTGACCTGCGACGCGAGCTGGATCGGTTAAGAATCAGGGCGGGTGTGGCTCCTGCGACGGGTTTCGAGATCGAAGGCGGAGCAGAAGAAAACTGTCGAATTTCGAAAACCGATCGGCGAGAACCGGAGGACGTGAGGAGGGGGAAACGGGGCGGGTCGGACCGGAACGTTTGCAGGCTTTGGGACATAAATGGGCCCGGCCCAATGAATGGTTCTGGGTCGGGGCCCAATGAATGGTTTCACGTCGTTGTGAATTTGCTTGTTTTGGATTTTAGACTGGTGCACTATTATTCTCTTTTTTTATCTAATTTCGGGGTATATGACGAGAGAGACATGACATGATGTGCATAGATGGGATTGGGATTGCAATGGTTTGGTCGAGATCGGCAATGGTAAAATGGCGAATTACACCGGTGGTGGCGGTGGCGGTGGTGGCGGTCGAGGTGATGCTATGACGATGGCAAAGAGCGACAGTAGCGGTGCGAAATAAATTTTGGTGGAAAAGTGCTGGTTGCAATGACCGTGGTGTGGTGCCCATGTACGAATGATGGAAGCATTATCTATATTAGTGGGCATGAATTATGAATTTTCATAGCATACGCCATTGGTGTAAAGGCTTTTCCATAGATGGCTTTATCCATCGGTAATCTGGTAGTCAATTAAAAATGTATAGTTACAGCTATGGGTCGTTTGTGAGAATTCTTATATTTCAATGGATATAAAATTTTTCCATAAATTTAATATTTTAATTTTTTTTTTTTAAAATTCCAGGGGATACATAAAATTTAGAGTCTGTTTATTCTATTTCTCAAAATTTCTATTCTTTTGTACCCTAGAATAAAAAAGGAATAGAAATCAATTTGGTAACATTAGCCAATTTTTATTTATTTTTTAGAATAGAAAAGTAGCTAGGAACTAGACTTGAAACATAAACAAGAAATACAAAAAAAATTGCTTTTTATTCTTGAGAATAAGCCATTTTTTTCTTTTTTTTTTCTTCTTCCTCTTGTAATTGGTCATTATTGCTTCCTCTTGGCGACTGCCTAGAGGAGGAAAGAAGAAGAGAAAAAAAAGAATTTTTTTAAATTATTAAAAAAAAGATTTTTTTTTAAAATTATTAAAAATTTAAAAGAAATTTGAGTCAAAAAAAATTTACGAGTCGTAATGAACACATTCCTATTTATTATCTATTTCAGGAATACTAATTCTGTGCAGTTCCCATATGTGTTTTTTTTGCTTAAAACTATTTTAGGGAATAGAAGTAGTGAAAAACTATTCCTAAAAAAAATCGTTTCGGGAATAGAAATATCACAAACGCACTCTTATTTGTAAATCCATTTACATCCTCCAAACAACGATTAGTAGTCGAATTTTTAAGATGATTACAGTACAAAAAAGTCTAATAAATCATTCTTAATTTTCGTCATCATCTGCTCGTCAGTCTTCCTTCACGTTCCCGTTTTGTACGTCTTGCTGCTCCCTTTTCCCTTCTTCCTCTGCTGACAATCCTTCCTCAACCTTCTTGGATTTGAGCTCCTCGTTTTCCTTGATCTTCATCTCGAGGAACCCAATCATGTCCTTCAATGCATCTTCGGGCTCCTTGCTCTTTATCATCTGCTCCGCGATTTCAGCCGGGGTGACTTCAGCAGTGCGGATCAAATCATCGATCTCTCCAAAGAGTTCGTGATCCTTAACCCCGAGGTAGTTTGAAGCCAGGATTCTAAAACCACATGGGGTGCAGTAAGACATGTGAACATGGACATCCATACGACCCGGCCGGAGAAGCGCCGGGTCGAGCTTTTCCTTGTGGTTCGTGGTGAAGATTATTATTCGTTCATCACCGCAGCTCGACCAAAGCCCGTCGATGAAATTGAGGAAGCCTGATAGCGTGACCTGTGGACGTCTCAAAGCAATTATCATTTTGGTTTTGGCTACGAACATGCCTTTTGACTCAGTCATGGTCTTTTTTGGTTTTTTTGGGTATCTAGCTTTAGCGTGACTTCGAATTGGGCGTGATATGCTCGTATGAAAAGGTGCTATTAGGGCTTGTTGTTTGGAAGTTGTAACTTTTGAATTGTAATTTGTGTAATCTTAAAAATGTAAATTTCATATAGATGAAATTTCCAAGAAACTCTCGTTAAAAAAGAAGCCATGTGTCATGTATTCTAATAATTTATATTTTATTTTGACCTAAATTGACTAATCTACTATATCTTGACTAATTACTTCAACCAATTGAAATTTTTTTTCTGTGTCATCATTTGGCTTTATTGAAAAATAGGTTAAGGTTACATGTTAACCTCCCGTTGAGATTATCTCCACTTGTCTAGTGAACATGCTCCTAACAGGTTGCAAGGATCCTCAGTTTATTTAATAACATTAATGAGCCCGTTCCCAACTCCTCAAATTGACTTAGATGTTTTTTCTTTTCCAAAGTCAAGGAATGAGTAAGTAGGATATATTCAATATATGTTTCCAACCCATGCGAGTCACATCCTTAATTTCTCCAAATTATGCATTTTTCTTCCTGGTTTTCTTTGCTACTTTTAATTTGCAATTCACTAAATTAAGGAAGAGACTTGGATCCTTCAACTTAATTACCGTTTAATATCAGGACACGACATTAAATTAAATTAAAGAAAAGGATGAAATCGATGCGACGAGAGTAAATTACATGGATCCTTGAGAAGATTCATGTCCTTTGGAAACCCAGTTACTAATGAAAACCCTCAAATTATCTTTGCATCGCAGTCTATATCGCCACCAACGCTAACAGGCAGGTGTGAGGGAGGCTCTATGCTAATAAAATTTTATTTTTGTACGTGATCTCGAGATCATGAGGCGAATATATTTATTTAGTCGCCTAATAATAAAGAAAGAACCTTCTAATCAAGGTATGAAGACACAAACCTGGTTCTCCGGTTCGCTACCGTCCGAGAAGCGGGCCGCCCGGGCCTCAGCCATGCGGTCGTGGAACTCGATGGTGCAGTCAATGTCCTCCACCACGAGGATCGACCGGTTCGCCGTCGCCACCAGCAGCTTCCTCAACGCCGAGTTCTGGGTCACCTCCGTCAGCTCGAGGTCGTAGATGTCGAACTTCAAGTAATTAGCCATCGCCGCGATGAGGCTCGACTTCCCTGTCCCCGGCGGGCCGTACAGCAAGTAACCCCTCTTCCACGCCTTGCCCACTTTCCTATAATACTCTCTCCTCTCGACGAACCGGTTCAAGTCCTCCTTGATGAACTCCTTGGTCGCCGCCTCCATCGCGAGCGTCTCAAACGTCGCCGGGTGGTCGAGGTTAACCGGGGTCCACAGATCGGAGAGGCTGCCGTGATACATTCCCTCCCGGCACGGCGTGAACAGCTTCAGCGTCTTCTTGTCCTGCCTCATCCACTTGGCCTCCTCCACCACGCGGGGCAGATACGTGTTCATCACCATGTCCTTGTGCTTCTTGTGGAAGCTGAGCTCGAAGTAGCGGGCCTCGGACTCCGTGGCGACCGGGACCATCGTCCTCCTCCTCCTCCCTCGGCTGGCTCCGAAACCTGTCTCGACCCTTTTCGAGGCCACGACCCACCTGAGCTTGGCACCGCCGAACATGTCCACGACCTCCTCGCGTGGCTCCATGGAAATGCTGAGGTTGTCCTCGCCTGCGGGCTTGGCAACCCGCAGTCGGCGAGTGGTGGGGGAGATCTTGGCGGACAGGTAGATCTGAGCGGCGTCATAGATTTGGTTGTTGACGAGGCCGTCGTATTCCTCGATGACGAGGGTGAGCTGGGAGGAGAAGCGGACGAGGAAGCTGCGGACGGCGGAGGAGAGGTAGACCTGGAGGTCGTCGGGGAGCAGATCCTGGGTGATGGAGCGGGCAAGCAACACCGTGGCCGTGGCGGATGCGACGGCGGAGAACACCGCCTTGGCCGTGGCGATTTTGGACTCGGACGATGAAGTTGACTCCATGGAGTATCTTTCTCTTTTAGGGTCGATCTGGAGGATGCAAATTTTCCTTTTGCTTGTCTGATTCTATGTGCGTGCTGGGGCCGTATATGTCTACCCACGTCTTGTTTCTCTTGCCATCCAAGGGGAATGGCTTTTGAATTGTTTACCTCTCACAAGTCGAAGTCAGATGGTAACCTAAAAAAATTCATGAAGAGCGTTTTATTTTAGCTGAAGTATAACTCAGAGTTTCAACTCGTGAAAAAAACTCGAACCAATTATGTTTTGTCATTTGAGTAGGTTTCTCAATTTGAGTAGATTTCTTATTTTAGATATAAATAGGGAAAATTGTCAAAAACATCTTAAACTTATTGTAGGCGGCCAATTCAATTTTAAACATTTCAATTATGTCAATTTAATCATAAATATTTTAATAACTTGTTAAAAAACCTTGTAATGATTAGCCAATTAAATTATTTATGCTAATTTTGATTGGAAATTGTTGACATGATAATTTAGTCGATCTCTAGGTCGGCATGGTCGATCGATCGATGTTGACAAATTTTTTAATTTTATGAATTTTTTCTTTTTTCTATTTTTCTTTCCTTTCCTTTTTTCCTCTTTTTTTCCCCTTTTTTTTTCCTTTTGTCGGCCATTGTTAGGCCGCATTGGCTTTAGGTGAGGGATGTATGCATTTGGGCCGGCAAGGGCGACCCTCACCAACCCCAACAAAGGCAACCCTTGATTTGATGATGGTGGCCTTCGCTTGAGGTTGGTGACCTTTGCTAACCAATGATGAGGCCTAGCGATGGCTAGCAGTGGGAAAAAGGGAAAAAGAATAAAGAAAAGAAAAAAAATGAAAAAAAGAGGAAAGAAAAAAATTATAAAAGTTGTTCATGCCGGTATTGGCCCAGTTATGAAGATGGACGGGGCACTGACTAAACTCCTATATCAATAATTTCTAATCAAAATTGGTCGAAATAATTGAATTAACAAATCATTCCAAAGTTTAGGATTAAATTGGCAAATCATCAAAATATTTAAAATTAAATTGGCCCAATTAAAATGTTTAGAACTAAATTACCAAGTTATTGAAAGATTTAGGATTGAACGACATAATTGAAAGGTTTAGGATATAAATATGTTTAGGACTTTTTAGACAATTTTCTCAATACAAATATCATACATAAGATGTGAATGTTGTTTTTGCCCATCAATAAGAATATGAGCTTTTGGTCTTAATAATGGCGTCGTCGTGAATTTCATCCTCAAGAAAATGCAAGTTTAGGAGTTGTATAATTTTTGATTTCATTCAAGATTAAGAGTAATCGGTAGTCGAAACACAATGAAAACTTTTAAGTAATTCGATTGTAGTTATAATCTTCATTATATTTTTTTTGATATGTCGTACGAGACACATGCTGCTTTCATTATGGAACTTGTGAATTGGTGGCAAGAAAACTGCCGGATGATTGTGCCCCAGTATGAGATAAAATACGATATTTTGACCAAAACTCTTGGGCCTCTTCCTCAATAATTCAAGGACGCGAAGTTGAGAGTCACGTGGGAGTTATTGGATGAAGAGCAACGTGGGAAGTTACTGATGCCATAAAATAAACAATTAGAAAAATAATGATAAAATCAGAGGAGGGTTTGCGCTAATTTCATCATGTCCTCCCTTTTTTTGTTAACTTTTTTCGTTTTTTTTTTTCTATATTTTTCTTCATTTTCGATTAAGATTTAGGAGATCTAATTTTCCAATCTAATTCTAAGTTTATGCTCTCCTGGTCTAGATTTGAGAATTTAACAATTATGCTTTTGAGGATTTGATGCTTTTTTGCTCTGTTCATTAACAGGTCCCTTCCTTAGCTCTAACTTCAATGGCAATTGATGGCATTTCACCGAATCTTGGAAATTCGCTCTTTCAAATGATGTATTTGTGTTTGTTCAATCTATTTTGATTACCTCTATATGATGATGGTGTAGAGGAAGCCGAATTTAAGCGTGCATCAATTAATAACTCTATAGTTATTGGAGAAAGAATTTCTAATGTAGGCTCATCATTGATGAAGATATGAGATCTAATGATCGACTATTGATCATTTTACTTGAGAAATCCATTTTTGTAGAAGGAATGTATGCTTAACCTTGAGTGCTCCATTGATCGTTCCTGTTTTCTGCTTTGTTTTGTAGTGTTTTGAACTCTATTTTGTTTTAATTTGCTTGGCTATCAAACTTATGTACTTCTCATACAACCTTTTGAGCAATGAATATAATTTTCTCCAATAAGAAAAAGCTATAGTACAAGCTACCCCAAATTACCAAACTAATTTACCTTTGGTTGGGTCTGAGAATAGAAGAAAGAACAGAGTATCTCATTTTATCTTTTCGGTTTCCAAGCAACCATCATCGCCTTGACATCTCTACTTGTGGAGGCGTTATCGGGAAATCTGGCTTATATGCACCAATCGTACTCGATTATCAAAACTAATGAGGACGCTGTACTCGGTTCACACATCCGCGGACGCATCTTTATAATGTTCTAATATTGTATTCTCAATGCAGCCAATTTCTTCTCTCTTTTTTAATACAACTTTCCTCTTTGTCGTTAATAAAACTTCTGGCTCTTTGGTCGTCTTATTTAACTCCAGCTTGCCTGTACAGTGGCCAGAGAAACAGCGATAGATCGACAGATTCCAACCTACCACCCAAATAAAAAAAACAAAACGGGGGGAACAAGGACAAGGAAATTTCCAACTTCCAATGAATTCTCGACACGGGGAGCAAGAGAAACCGCATGATGTTCAACGCACGTGGAAACGCATCCTAGACTTTCCAGCTTCCCAGAGACATGTTAAAGACTTTAGGATGAGCTTGTGAAGACTCCCTTTCCTAGACTCTACAAAGTAAACCAAGCTCACCAACGATTCTCTGAAGGAAACCTTGACCCGGGTCCTTCCGGGATTCCGGTGGTGGGTTCCGGTGGCCCCTCTCTACCGAGTGATCTTCATATTGTCCTGATCGCTTAGGCTTAGTCAGCAGATTCTAATTTTTAGATCAAATTATAGTATGTCCATGTGACCCCAGGACCACACGGTAGAAATACTTTTCATGAGTATAGATTCTACGAACCTATTTAACTTTACATGACTTGTTTCAACTCATATTCCCAACCTCTTGAGAAAATCTATCATGTACCCTCTTTTTTTGAGTAATGTGATATCGTCATCTTTGTGTGTGCATCTGCGTGTTGGGCTATGACAACCTTTCTTAATTACTCGGGTCGATTTTTTACCTAATATCTAGTTGGCTAAATTGCCCTTTTCTAGGTCATGCCACAAGGACTCAGGAGACTTATATAGTAAGCGAATGCAAAGGTTTTCCATTAAATAAATGTGTTGAAAAAAATTACAAACCCCTCCACTTTTCCTTCAATGATTAGTATTTATATTTCCAAGATAATTATATTACAAAAAGGCAAATAAATAGCTTTTAATTTTCGTCATCGTCTGCTCGTTCGCCTCCCTTCACATTCATATTTTGTACCTCTAGCACCTCCACTTTTTCCTCTCTCTCTTTTAACAATTCTTGCTCAGCCTCCTTGGCTTTTAGCTCCTCCTTATCCTTGATCTTCATCTTGAGGAACTCAATCACGTCCCTCAATGCATCTTCAAGCTTCTCGCTCTTCATCATCTGCTCCGCCACTTCGGCCGGAGTGACTTCAGCGGTGTGGATCAAATCCTCGATCTCTTCAAAGAGTGTGTGATCCTTAATTCCTAGGTAGTTTGAAGCTAGGAGTCTAAACCCACATGGGGTGCAGTACGACAAATGAATATGGACGTCCATACGACCTGGCCGGAGAAGTGCCGGGTCGAGCTTTTCTTTATGATTCGTGGTGAAGATTATGATCCGCTCATCGCCGCAACTCGACCAGAGCCCATCGATGAAATTGAGGAAGCCTGATAATGTGACCTGCAGCATCCCAGAGGGCGATGATCAATAACATGTGAAAGCAACGAGAAAGAGTCCATATACGGCACATGCCAAAGGGCCAATGATGAAGTTTCCAAGAAACTCCCATGGCCACGTGTTATGTACTCCATTGGTCTATACTTTCTTTTGGCCAAAGTTGACTAGTCTAATACATCTTGACTGATTAGTTCAACCGATTGAAAATTTCGAAGTGTGATTGTGATTAGGTAAGACATACCCAGTAGACAGTCTCCACCCAAATTGACGGGGTTGATTTTCCATCTCCTTGCATGTCACGTCCTTAATTTCGCCAAATCATGCATTTTCCTATCTTATTTCCTTGCTACTTTTAATTAATAATTCACTAAATTAAGAAAGAGACTCGGCTCCTTCAATTTAATTACCATTCAATATCTGGACATGACATTAAATTAAATAAAAGAAAGAAAGAAATCAATATGACAAGAGAAAATTACATGAATCCTTGAAAGGATCCGAGCACTTGCCTCGAATTGACTTTTAGATCATAATTGCTTTAGTGAATAACTAAATAAAATAGATGAGAGATGGAAGGAAGAAAAAGAAACTAATAATAAACACATGTTATAAGTTCACTAATTAGTTGACTGTTGGCGGGTTTATGTGTCCTTTGAAAACCTAATTACTAATGAAAAGTCTCAAATTCTCTATTTATCGTCACTAGAGTTAATAGGTACAAATCATGAATGGTGTGATTTAGGCTCTATGCTTGTGCTTCTTGTTTCTTATCTAATTTTTAATTTTTTTATTGGTTCTATTCTACTCCTCTCTTTATAAAGCGTGAGAGTCAAAACCTACACCTAAAGCTAAATTTTCCTCAACTCAACCCATTTTGAGAATGTGGGGATTTGAATCCCCCAATTCCCTTTTCCATATGAAAATGATGGACACTAGGACAAACTTAAGTAGTTATTTAATTTTCAGTTAATTTGATAACAAAAAGTACTTTTATAAATAATAAAGATTTTTTAATGAGTGACCTTGAGATCATGAGCCGAGTATATTTATTTAGTCACCTAATAATAATAATAAAAACCCCAAATAATCAAAGTATAAAGAGACAAACCTGGTTTTCCGGTTCGCCGTGATACGAGGAGCTTGCCGCCCGGGCCTCAGCCATGCGGTCGTGGAACGCAATGGTGCAGTCGATGTCCTCCACCACCAGGATTGAGCGGTTGGCCGTCGCCAACAGCAGCTTCCTTAACTCTGAGTTCCGAATGAGCTCCGTCAGCTCAAGGTCGTAAATGTCGAACTTCAAGTGATTCGCCATCGCCGCGATCAGGCTCGACTTCCCAGTCCCTGGCGGTCCGTATAGCAAGTACCCCCGCTTCCACGCCTTGCCTACTTTCCTGTAATACTCTCTTCTCTTGACAAACCTGTTCAAGTCCTCCATGATGAACTCCTTGGTGGCCGCCTCCATCGCCAGCGTCTCGAACGTTGCGGGGTGGTCGAGGTTAACCGGAGTCCACACATCGGAGAGGCAGCGGTGCATGTTCTCCCTAGACGACGAGAACAGCTTCAGCGTCTTCTTGTCCTGCCGCATCCACTTGGCCTCCTCCGCCACGTGGGTCAGGTACGTGCTCATCACCATGTCCTTGTGCTTCTTGTGGAAGCTGAGCTCGAAGTAGCGGGCCTTGGACTCCGTGGCGACCGGGCCCATCCCCCTCCACCTCCCAGGGCCGCCTCTCAAGCCTGTCTCGACCCTTCTCGAGGCCATGACCCACCTGAGCTTGGCACCGCCGAACACGTCTACGACCTCCTCCCCGGGCTCCATTGAAACATTGAGGTCGTCCTCGCCTTCGGGCTTGGCAACCCGCAGGCGGCGAGTGGTGGGGGAGATCTTGGCGGACAGGTAGATCTGCGCAGCTTCGTAGATTTGGTTGCTGACGAGGCCGTCGTACTCCTCGATGACGAGGGTGAGCTGGGAGGAGAAGCGGGCGAGGAAGCCGCGGACGGTGGAGGAGAGGTAGTACTGGAGTTCGCCAGGGAGCAGGTCCTGGGTCATGGAGCGGGCAAGCATCACCGTGGCCGTGACGGATGCGGCGGCGGAGAACACCGCCTTGGCCGTGGCGATCTTGGACTCGGACGATGAAGTTGATTCCATTGAATATCTTTCTTTTGGGCTTAGGAGGATATAAACTGTCTTTTTCTTGTGGGGGCGTGTTGGGGGATACACACACACACACACACACACACACACACACACACACACACATATATATATATATATATATATCTATTAATTCTATAAAAGTCTTGTTTGCTTGGCCATCAAGCTTGAATGGCTTTTGAACGAACCTCAAAATTGAGGAAACATCGTGACTTTGTTTTGTTGTTGACTTTTTCATTTACCTTTGTTGTTTTGTTTTGTTTTAGCCCGAGCGCTACCGACGAATGTAATTTTCCGAGTTTGAACCCGTAAAAAAAACTCAATCTAATTATGAATTTCAAGTTTGAGTAGGTTTTTTAGATTTCTTATTTAAGATACAATTATCATACATGCCAGAGATAGTGTTATTTACTTAATTCTACATATCTTTTAGATTATGCATTGTATTATATTTATATTGTTATCTTAAATAATTATTCAATAAAGTCTCATAATAGGGTCACATACCATTTATCAATGTATATCGAAAAATACAGAAAATTCCAAATTCTCTCTTCCGCATTATGATTTCTTACCTATACATAAGAGGTTGGTATGAGAATAGGAGCTTTTGGCCGGCATGCATGAGAATTACATCCTAAAGAAAATACAAGTGTTTTGAAATTATAAAATTTATGAATTCCTTCGAAAGATTAAGAGTAATTAGTGATTGGGAAACATTAAAGGTCGTTGAGTTTTTTCATTGTATCGCTTTGATTTCTTGTACAATCCTATGCTACTTTCGCCTGTGGAAGTTGTGGATAAGTGAAAAGTAAACCGCCCGATAATTGGGACCTCGTTTGAGATGAAATATAGCACTATTGACCAAGAAGTCTTGGCTCTCGTCCTATTTGATCCACGAACGTGAATTTTTCGAGTCACAGGTGAGTTCTTGGATTTCTTGGATCAAGAGCAACGTGGGAAATTTTTAAAGCGATGACATAAACAATTCCAAGAATAATGACAAAGTCAAATTCTTCAACTACTGCCAAGCCACCCCAAGGGACGAAAAGTAATTTCCTTTAGGGGGTTGGGAAAAGAGGAGAGAAAAGAGTATCTCATTTCATCCTTTCGGCTGTCGAGTAATTTTTATTGCCTTGACGCCTCTAATTGGTGTGATAGAGGCTTTATCGGATGCATCCGGCTTATGGATAAACCTATTGTATCCCGATTACTAAAACGAACAAGGACGTTGTATTCGGTTCACACGTTCACGGACGCAATCTTGGGACGCAATCTTATAATTTTCTGATGCTGTGTCGTCAATGTAGTCAATTCTTTTCTTTTTTATATAATTTTCCTCTTTGTCGATAATAAAACTTCTGGCTCTTCCTTTGGTCGTTTTATTTAATTCCAGTTTTGCTTGAGAAGTGGCCAAGGGACACTGATAGTTCGACAGATTCCAACTTACCCCCAAATTAAAAAGGGGAGGAAGAAGGACAAAGAAATGTCCAACTTCTAATGAATCGTCGACACGTCGAGCAAGAAAATCCACATGGTGCTCAATGCGTGTGGAAACGCATCCTAGACTATTCTGCTTACCGGAGACATGTTCGAGAATTCAGGAGCTTGCGTCGACTCTTCTCCGGAACTTTAGACCAACCGAAACGGCATAGACTAGGGTTTCTAGAAAGTAAACCAGGCAGACCGACGATTCTCTGAATTGAACCTTAACTCGGGGCCTCCCGGGGTTCCTAATCTGCGGGCTGGCTGACGGCCGGTTTGAATGGTCTCTATCCGGCGAGTGAATCCCAATTGCATAGTCCCGACGAATTCTAATCTTTTAGATCATATGGATTCCATCCGATGCCTATGCAATTCAAATCATAGTATGCATCTCATGCCTATGACTTAGAATCACACGATAGAAATACTTATCTTGAGTATGGAACTATTTTAGTTCATCCGACTTGTTTCGATTAATATCCCTATGTTTTGGAGAAAATTTATTATGTGACCTTTCGTCTTTGTGGATGTGGCGTCATTATCACTATGTGCACGTCTGCATGTTAGGCTACAACACCATTTCTTAGGCACCCTATTCAATTTTTCGCCCGAGATCTAGTTAGCTAAATTACCCTTTTCTAGATCACGTCATGTGGACTTACAAGGCTTCATTTGCCAAGGACAAAGACATCCTCACTCTCGTGCATGTGTCAAGGGCTGACAATTCCTTGGTTAGGGAATAGCCCGTGCGACGACTGATGAGTAGATAACACCAGGTTAGCCTTTCTCTTATAGTTGCTCCTAATGATAGTTTGATGAATAACTTCTTCGTATCAAATTGTACTATGTCCAGTTTAGCTCAAAATCTAGTCTATTGAGCAAGACAGTAGAAAACTTTAGGCATAATAACTAGTTTTGGCTTGTCATAGTTTCATAAGCTCCTGAGTAGTTTATGTATGGGAGGCGAAACCTACCTTCAAAGCTCCGTAGCCTATCATAGAACTCCTAGCACTAACAATCCTACACCACTCTTACAAACTAATTGTATTCTTCCTAATTATATTACTCACTTTTCACTGATAACCTCAAGTTCCACTATAAGGGTACATGAGTACAAGGAGGATTACAGACCGTGACATTCTCCTCCGCTCAATTTCACAATGCTCTTATTACAAGCCATTCTGTCTCTTTCTTGCATTTCCTAACCATTGATGTGCCACTTTGAATCATATATCAAATGGCAAAGCTCACTCAACAAACACATGCCACTCTAGTGGTAGCTTATTCCGATTGCAATTGTTCGGGCACCTTCAATTACTTGTGCTTTCCTTGACAAGTGTGACATTTTTCGTCAACTGTCACTAAAATATATGCTATTGCCTTAGTTCTACTTGTCCAATGATCTTTTTACGCAGTCGGTAGACCAAATGACAATCCGTTGGAAAGCTTAAAAAAGCAAGCAGGTGGATGGACAGGATTTGAACCTCCTTTACATGTTCGAATTAGATAGTTAGTGTTGAAAAAGCATTCCTTAAGTGATTTTAAAGATTGACAAATCTTACTCGAAGTAAAAGACTTAGTTTATGATAATAAGTGTTTTTAACGTGAAAAGTTTGATACGATACATCAAACGTTATCTATCAAAACCTTGGTTGAAGTTGAATTATTTCCTTCCATATATATTATGTTTGATGACTAAGAAGGAGTTGATATACTCATGCAACGGCTAGTGAAGATTGGTTGGATTCCTTGCCTTACATATAAGAAGTTCCAAAAGAAAGTTTTTTCACAAAATCTCTTGGAGATTTGAATTTCCTAGAATGATAGATTAGAGGCAACATGTTTTCAAATTGGAATGTTTGACTTATGGAAACCCAAATTGGTGTATTTTAGGGAAGCTTTATTATTGGTAAATCAGAAGTAATAATATCTTCTAAGCAAGATCTAGGCCAACAAGTAGATTGATAATCCTTCAAAGATTATATCCAACGGTTAGTTTAGATTGGGGGAAGAGTATTAAAGGAGATCTCGAGGCGGAAGAGTACAAGTGAATGCAACAAGAATCAAAGTTTATAACTCCAAAGTTCTAAAGAGCATTTTTTGATCAAATAAATTTGTCTCTGTGAGCTATACTATGTACTCACTCAGAGGTTGAGAGTGTGTTAGGAGTTATTCACACCAGCTTGAGTACTTGTTATTCAGATCTTGTAATCTCGGACTAGTTTGAATGGTGGAATCCAACCAATATGCTATTAACGTGAGAGAGTAAACATAGGCTTGTAAAAATTGAACAACTATAAACAATTGTGTGCAATTTTTTTTTTTTATCTCTTACTATCTTTATTTTATTAGATAAAACTACTTATACATCGGTAAGATCTGATAACTACATGTTCTATTGCTAGAAGTTGTTCTGTTGTGATATTAGTTTTAAATTTTTTTCTATTCCGAAATATCATCTATTCACTATTCTATAGGTGATCATTCTAGCTATAATAGTTAGTACTAGAAATTTATACTATGATTAAATAATAATATAAAAAGGCAGCAGCTGTTGTTGCTGATGATGACGACGACGACGACGATGATGATGATGATAATAATAATAATAATAATAATAATAATAATAATAATAATCACTCTTCATTATCGCTCGTTTCATCCTTCTCATTGATGTTCCGTACTTTTGTTCCCCCTCCGATATTTTTCCCTCTTTCTCTGCCATCCATTCTTGCTTAAAGTTCTTGGCTTTGAGCTTCTCATTAGTTTAAACCTTCGGGAACTCAATCATGTCCTTCAATGCATCTTCGGGCTTCTCCAGCTTCATCATATGCTCCTCGACATTGGCTGGAGTGATTTTAGTAGTGTGAATCAAATCCTCGATCTCTCTGAAAAGTGCATGATCCTTAAGCTTGAGATAGTTCGAAGCCAAAAGCCTAAACCCGTATTGGGTTCAATAAGATATGTGAACATGGATGTCCATATGACCCCGACGGAAAAGTGAGGGCAAAGTGTCATAAAAGTTTTAAACCTATTGCATTGGTGCAAATTTAGTCATAAAAATTTTAATAGTGCCAATCTTACTTTTAAACTTTTTAATCTAATGCCAATTCAATCCTAAAATTTTTAATTTATTGTCATTTCATTTACTAATTCTAGCTAGGCATTGCTGATGTGGACATGGGTCAGCCAATATGGCACGATTGGCACTGACCAGGACAATTTTAATAATATTATAATATTTTTCAAATTTTATTCATTTTTTATTTTTCTTTATTTTTCTTTCTCTTTCCTTTTATTTTTCCTTCCTCCTCCTTTGGCCTATTGCCAAACCTCTACAACTAGCCCAAGGCAAGGGTCAATGAGGGACCTCAACCTTGTAGGATTTGGCTAGGTTAGGCCTCGCCCATATCTAGCAAGACTGAGCAAGGTGAGCCTTGACAATGGCTAATGGCTGGTTGAGGATCAATTGGAGGAAGAGGAAGAGAGAGAGAGAGAAAGAGATATGTGAACATGGACAACCATATGATTTGGTCGAAGAAGCGCCACATCAAGCTTTTTTTTGTGGTTCTTGGTGAAAATGATCCGCTCACCGCCCCAGCTTGACAGAGCCCGCTAGTAATTGAGGAGGCATGATAATGTGACCTGTGACATCTTGAAAGCAATGGTTACATGGCACATACACTTTACCTAGATGGAGAAATCATACGATAAATTGGGGTGATTTGACAAGTTTATATGGTCTATTCACGGCCCATTATCAAACTTTTATGCTTGAATTTTTCGAATGGGGTCTCAAATAGATGCATGCCTTGCCAATCAAAGTTGCTAGGAAACTCCCAAAGAATAATAAGTTACATCATTTGTACATCTTTTGTAGTCTAGCGTGGCCAAAGAATTGTCTAACTCTGCTAATATCTTGACTGTTGATTTTATTACTCCTTTTGTGTCGCATACTAAATTTCTACGTTCATGCTCTTTTTCTCTCGATAATTCTCTTTTGTTATCCTCAACAGTTCTCAGCACCTCCTTCATTGTACAACCATTTTTAGCTATGAGCATGCACCATCCCCTCAAACACATTTAACATGGTCAATCTAAGCAGTGTCGAAGTGAAGTTATGAAGTGAAACGTGGGCTCCTTTGTTTTGCTAAAAACGAATAATTTAGAAAATATTTTTTAGAAAGTGGTTTTGTATTATTTTAAATAATTATTCAATAGAAAATATTTTCTTTATCGACAACAATTTATGTTTAGATATTTATATTATTTATTTATTATTTTTGTAAACGATACAAATAATTTGTTTGAGGAATATATTTTTCAAATCTTAAAACAGTTTGTTTTAAAATTCATGAACGTGAATTTTGAGTGACCTGCGAATTCTCGGATCAAGAGCAACGTGGGAAGTTACTAATCCATAACATAAACAATTATGAGAATAGGAAAAAAGACATTAAAAATGTCATAATTTTCATGTTAGGCATCAAAATGTTTTCGGTGTTCATTTAAAACCATTTTGATAAAAATAAAATGATCATTTTAATGCCATTGTCAATTTAGATTGCCATCCAGCAATTTAGATTGCAGCAAAATCCGATGTAACTATACTTTAATATATTCCGAATGACGTGGCTTGCCGTTAAAGTTAATCGAGCAAATATAATGCCAAATAGCGTGCCATATATTTGCCCCAAATCAATGGAGTGGGTCTAAACGCAAATGTTTTTTCAAACCCTACACCTGAATTTAGGGATTAGGGCTCCATTGAAATGTTGAGATTTATCGGCAATCGGTGTGTGGTGGGGAGATCTTCGCGGATAGGGAGGTCTGCATAGCGTTGTATACATGGTTGCTGATGGGGCCATCGCGCTCCTCGATGACGACGGTTTGCTGGGAGAAGAAGCCAGGCAAATCACGGCAAACTGATAGGCCAGAGACGGAGGATGCGAGAAGGAAAAACTGCGGTCCAGCCTGGCCCGTTTCACAAGCCTGAATTTAGAATTATGTCACTCGGTTTGCAGGCTTTTGAACATGAATGGGCTGAGCCCAATGCATGGTTTTCTGGTCAGGGCCCAATGTTTGGTTACATCACTGTGAACTTTGCACGTTTTGGATTTAGATTGTTCTACTATTTTCTTTTTATTTATGTATTTATTCATTTGGTCATATGACAGCTTCCAAGATATTTAGCTGCGTTTGATAATCTTTAGCTACACAGCACTTAATGGACTAATATAAGTGAAAAATCACATGTTCACTTACGTTAGAGAGCCCTCCCTACCTCTCTAAGTTTTAGCATTTTTCCATCTCTTTAACTTCTAGAGGGGAGGGATTTGACCTAGATCTCTCTCTCCCCTCCCTAGTTGTTTTCTCTTTTATTTCCTCTTCCTTTTTTTTTTTTTTTTTAACTCTCTTGATCTAATTTTAGATTTGGAAGCTTTGCTCACCCGGTCTTAAATCTGGGAGTTCTTCTTTCTAATCTAATTCTACATTTATGAGTTTTAATAAATAAGTATTCAATCTCTAGTTTCAACGGTGTCCATAGTTGCTTCGGTGATATGTGATTCGGTGATTGGCCACCGATTCTTGAAAGATGACTATGTGACTATTTTTACTAACCATGCTCTAATGATATGTCTTGATTTCTGATTTTTGTTTGTTTGTTTTGGAGTTCTGTAGACTTACTTTGTTATGGTGACTTATGACATTTCTTATCGATTGTTTCATTTATAGTTTTAATAATGAATAAAAAAGTTCTTTCGACAGAAAAAAAATCTTAAGTTAAGAGAGAAATGATATAATATGAATAAATGCAATCACAATGGCTCAATTGAGATTGCTAGCAATAATACGGTGAACTATTGTCGATGGTGGTAGTTGATGTGATGTAGTGTTGATGTTGAAGCACGATAATAGCATTGCAAATAAAGTGGTGGTGAAAGGTGTGAATAATAGTGGCCATGGTACGACGTCGTTGAGATTTATGGAAGAATTTACTAACAGTGGGTATAAAATAAGAAATTTATTTAAGACATCACTAATGCAAGAAAGACTCAATGATTAGTATTTGAATTCTCAAGAAAATTATAGTTCAAAAATGGCTAATAAATCAATTTTAATTTTCATCATCATCTTCTTATTTGTCTTCCTTCACATTAATATTTTGAGCCTCTCGCACCTCCACTTTTCCCTCTTTCTCTGCTAACAATTCTTGCTTACCCTTCTTGGCTTTGAGCTCCTCATTTTCCTTGATCATCTTCTTCATGAGCTCAATCACGTCCCTCAATACGTCTTCAGGCGTCTTGCTCTTCATCATCTGCTCCTCGACTTTAGCCGAAGTGACTTTGGTAGTGCAGACCAAGTCCTTTATATCTTCAAAGAGCGTGTGATCCTTGACCCTGAGGTAGTTTTGAAGCTATGTCATCACTTACCATGGAGGCCAACCGAGGCAATGCACACCCTCGTTTCTCAGTGGTGACAACCTTTGTTAACATATCTGCTGGGTTTTCTGCATCAAGAATATTTTTTAATGACAATGTCCCGTCATCTATCAACTGACGAATTTGATGATATTTTAACTCAATGTGTTTTGTCATTGAGTGAAATACCGGATTCTTTGCAAGACAAATAGCACTTTGACTATCACTGAAAAGAATACTGTTATCTTGCTCTTTGCCTATCTCCTTCAGAAAATTTTTCAACCAAATCATCTCTTTACCAGCTTCATATATAGCCACATACTTTGCTTCAGTGGTTGAGAGAGATACACAGGTCTAAAGTCTAGACATCCAACTGATTGCAGTGCCACCTAAGGTAAAAACATAACCTGAGGTGCTCTTCCTATTATCTAAGTCACCACCAAGATCTGCATCAACAAAACCTTGTAAAGTTGCATTATTTTTCATAAAACATAATGACATACATGAAGTGCCTTTCAGATATCTTAATAACCACTTTACAGCTTCCCAATGTTTTATTCCTGGATTTGCCATGTATCTGCTCACAACTCCCACTGCATGAACTATGTCTGGTTTAGTACACACAATTGCGTACATTAAACTACCAACAGCTGATGCATAAGGCACTTTAGTCATATACTCCCGTTCTTCATTCGTCTTTAGTGACTGCTCCTTTGAGAGCTTGAAGTGACTTCCTAAAGAATAGGAAGAAGTACTTCTGGACTTTGCATTCTGAATTCCGAATCTGTCAATCACTTTTTCAATGTACTTTTCTTGAGATAACTTTAGAATTCCTTTAGATCTATCCCGCGTGATCCTCATCCCAAGAATCTGATTCGCTGCGCCCAAATCCTTCATCTCAAACTCTTTTGACAATTGCTGCTTCAGTATGTTGATCTCTCTCATGCTAGATCCTGCAATGAGCATATCATCCACATACAACAGCAAAATAATATAGCAGTCATCAAATTTTTTGAAATAACAACAGTGATCCATGTCACTTCTAGTGAACCTGTTACCACATATAAATGTGTCAAATTTTTTGTACTACTATCGAGGAGCCTGTTTCAAGCAATATAGACTTTTCTTCAATTTGCAAACATAATTTTCTTTTCTAGGATCCTGAAAACCTTTCGGTTGTATCATATAAATATCCTCCTCCAAATTACCATGGAGGAATGCAGTCTTAACATCTAGCTGCTCTAGATGTAAATTCTCTGCAGCAACAATACTCAATACTGATCTAACAGTAGTCAATTTCACAACTGGAGAAAAAATCTCCGTATAATCAATTCCTTCTTTTTGCTGAAACCCTTTTACTACTAACATTGCTTTGTACCTCTTACTACTATCAGGTTCTTCTTTGACCCGATACACCCACTTATTCTACAATGCCTTCTTTCCATCTAGTAATTGAGTTAATACCCAAGTTTTTTTTTTCTCGAGTGAATCCAATTCATCCTGCATTGCTAACTCCCACTTAACAGAATCTTCAACCTACACTGCTTCCGAAAAATTTTCTGGTTAGCCAGCGTCAGTCAAAAGCAAATAATGCAATGACGGAGAATATCTTTGTACAGGTTTAGATGTTCTACTAGATCTTCTCAAAGTGGGATCAGGTGTACGTGTTTCTTGTTCAGCAATAGTTTTAGGAATTTCAACCAGAACACTTTTAGAATTCTCTTCCAATTCAATCTTTGCATTTTTCACCAAATTTTCCTTCACGCTAGATTCTGTCACGGATTTGTCCTTGTACAACATATTCTCATTGAACGTGACATCAACAGTTCTTATTATTTTTCTATTTTGTTCATCCTAGAATCGATAGCCAAAATAATCAGAACCATATCTAATGAAAAAACATTTTTTAGCTTTTGCATCGAGTTTATCTCTATTTTTAGAATCTACGTGGGCATAGGAAACACAACCAAAGACTTTCAGATGTGAGAGATTTACATTCTTTCCACTCCATTCTTCTTCTGGTAACTTAAAATCAAGTGGAACCGAAGGTCCCCTATTAATTAGATATACTGCTGTATTAATTGCATCTGCCCAAAACATCTTGGGTAATCCTGCATGCAATCTCATACTTCTTGCACGCTCATTCGAGTTCGTTCATCCTCTCAGCAACTCCGTTTTGTTGCGGTCTATTGGGAACAGTTCTTGTCATTCCGATTCCGTTCTCTCGCACAAAATTGCTTGAATTCCTTGCTATCATATTCACCGCCATTATTAGACCTTAAACATTTAATTTTTAGGCCAGTCTCGTTCTCCACTTCAGCTTTCCATTTTTTAAAATTAACAAACACGTCAAATTTATTTTTTAGAAAATAAACCCATACCTTTCTGGTGGAGTCATCAATAAATGTGACATAATAGCGCGAGCCTCCAAGGGATTGCACAAGAGCTGGGCCCCACACATCTGTATGCACCAACTCTAATTTTTCTTTCTTTGGTTCTTTTCCAATCTTCGAAAAACTAACACGTTTATGCTTACCTATAACACAATCTTCACATAGACCAATATCTATGGACTTCAAATTAGGCAATTTTCCCTTAGATGTTAATATCTTCATTCCTTTTTCACTCATATGTCCAAGCCTGTGGTGCCATAATTTAGAATCAATTTCTAATTCAACAATTGCTGCAGTTTCTCTATTGATTTCAGTCACGTAGAGCGTTCCTGACTTTGTTCCATGTGCTACAACCATAGCACCTTTAACAATTTTCCAAGAGCCATCCCCAAAAATAGTCCCGTAACTCGTGCTGTCTAGTTGACTTATAGATATTAGATTTCTCTTAAGTCCTGGAACATATCTGACATCATGCAATTTCCATTGATATCCATTGGTAGATTTTATATAAATATCACCCTTTCCCATAATATCCAAAGGTTCATAATCAGCAAGATAAACCTTTCCAAATTTTCCAGCAACAAAATTGTGTATTAATTCTTTGCATGAGATTGCTTGAAGCTTCAACTTTTTGAACCTACACTTTCGTAGAGAAGGGTGTAGTAAGACATGTGAACATGGACGTCCATATGACCAGGTTGGAGAAGCGTTGGGTTGAGCTTTTCTTTGTGGTTTGTGGTGAAGATTATGATTCACTCATCGCCGTAGCTTGACCAAAGCCCATGGATGAAATTGAGGAAGCTTGAAAATGCAACCTACGGCATGCAAAGTCAATGAGTATTTACAATTGAAACAAAGAGAAATAGTACATATATTGTACATATATATATATATATTTTGTTGATCCTACTTTACTCTACTTTTATGCTAACTCTCACTCTCATACTTTTGTCTTATCTCTTTATAGGGCATGTGAGTTAAAATCCACACTTAAAACTAAATCATCATCATCTCAACATTTCCTGAGAAGATAGATTCAAATCGCCCATCTCCCCCTTCTCATGTGGGAATGGTGACCATTGGTGTAAATTCCTATGGTTATATATATTTCATGCAAAGAAAGAGGAACCTAGTGAGGTTAATTTGATAGGTTTATGTCTAATTCAAGGTGATTTTGACTATAAATATGCTTTTGAGTAAGTTATGGCTGTTTGACTTTGATTTTCAGCTTTAGCCATGACTTTAATTTTCTGGCATAAGAGTGCTCAATTAGTGAGTTATTATGCACTCAGGTAAATGTCATCTCTATCTTTCCGCATTTTAAAAATGTAAATTTCATATTGATGCAGGTGTTCATTCAAATTCCAAAACCATAAGCCAATAAAAGTGGTATGAGGATTTGCACAAATTCTTTATTCATCCTTTTTCTCTCATTGCAACTTCAATTTTGTTATTTGCATAAATGTGGCATGGGCATCATTGATGTGGATAATTTTTATGAATTTTTTTTCCATTTTTTTGCTTTTTCTTTTTCCTTTTTCCCATTTTCCTTTCATTGGCTTGCTGGACCTCATTGGCCCTAGGCAAGGGACACACACGCTTGGGCTAGCTAAGGTGAGCCTCACCATCCCTAGCAAAGGCAACCCTTGATCCAATGAGGGCAGCCCTCGTGTGAGGCTGGCAACCTCTTTTCACCATCGATGAGGCCTAGTGATGGCAAGTGATGGGAAAAAGGGCAAAAAGGAAAAAAAAAAAAAAAAACGGAAAGTAAAGGAAATAAAAACTTGTAAAATTGCCTATGTCAATGGAGACCAAGCTACGTAGGATGGACAGGGTGTTGACTAAGTTACTATGTTAACGATTTTCGATCAAAATTGGTCAAAATGACTAAATTAGCAAATCATTATACGGTTTAGGACAAAATTGAAAATCATCAAAATAATTAAAATTAAATTGACACAATTAAAATGTTTAAAACTAAATTGCCAAATTGTTGAAGCATTTAATATGGAATTGGAAGAATTGAAATGTTTAGTATTGAATTGGCCACCACATAATATATTTAGGATTTTTTGGGCAATTTTCTCGATAATGCATAAGATGTGAATGTTGGTTTCTGCCCATGAATAAGAATATGAGCTTTTGGTTGTAACAATGGCGTGGTCTTGAATTACATCCTCAAGAAAATACAAATATTTTGAAGTTGTATAATTTGTGAACTCATTCAAGATTAAGAGTAATTGACAACTGAGATACTGAGAACTCTTGAATAATTCGAGTGTAATTGTAGTCTTCATTTTATCATTTTGATATGCGGTGCGATACACGTGCGGCTTTCATTATTCAACTTGTGAATAAGCGAAAAGGAAATCGCCGGATGGTTGTGCCTTAGTTTGAGACAAAATGTGATCCTTTGACCAAGAACTCTTGGGCCTCATCTTTTACAATTCAAAAGCAAGAACTTTCGGAGTCACGTGGGTGTTCTTGGATGAAGAGAAACGTGGGAAGTTACTGAAGAGAGAAATAAACAATTACGAATATATAGACAAAATCAGGTGAGGATTTGAGCTAATTTCACTATACCCTCCCTTTTCTTCTTGATTTTATTTGTATTATTATTATTATTATTATTATTATTATTATTATTTATTTCTGATTTAGATTTGAAAGTTCTACTCTTCCGATTTAATTCTAAATCTGAGAGCTAATCTCTCTTGATCTAGATTTGAAAATTTAATAATTATGCTTTTGAGAATTCAATGATTTTATGCTCTATTAGTGTATAGGTCCCATGTCTTTAACTTCAATGGCAATCATAGGAACTCGGGTGCTTCGCTGAACCATCGGGATTTACTCTTTCAAATGATATATATGTATTTGTTCAATCTATTTCGATTGTCTCCATATGATGATAGTGTAGAGGAAACCAAACATAGGCACACACTACTAATTGGTAACACCATAATTATTGGAAAATAAATTTTTAAATGTGTTCATTATGGATGAAGATATAAGATCCAATGATTGGCCATAAATTATTTTGCTTGACAAATCTATTATTGTTGAATGTGTGTATGCTTAACCTAGTGCTCCGTTGATCCTTCTTATTTTTTGAATTTGATTTTGTTTTGTAGTATTATGAACTTTACGCTATTTTAATTTGCTTTGCTATCAAACTTATGTATAGCAATGAATATAATTTTCTTTGATAAGATAAAAATATAGTATAAGTTACCTCAAATCACCAAAATAATTTACTTTAGGTTGGGTGTGGGAAGAGAAGAAAGAAAAAAAGTATCTCATTTTATCTTTTTGGTTCCCAAGCGACACTTGTCGCCTCAACGTCTCTATTTGTGGAGGCGTTATCGGGGATATCCGGCTTATATGCATCAATCGTACCTCGATTATCAAAATTAACAAGGACGCTGTACTCGGTTCACACATCCGCGGACTCATCTTTATAATGTTCTAATATTGTATCCTCAATGGTTCTGTTCTTCTTTTAATGTAACTCCCTCTTTGTCGTTGACAAAACTTCTGGGTCGTCCTTTGGTCGTCTTATTTAACTCCAGCTGGCCTGTACAGTGGTCAGAGAAACAGTGATCGTTCAGCGGATTCCGACCTGCCACCAGAATAAATAGAAAGGTTTGGGAACAAGGACAAAGGAATATGTCCAATTTCTAGTGAATTCTCGACACGGAAAGCAAGAGAAACAGCATGATGTTCAACGCACGTGGAAACGCATCCTCGACTTTCCAGCCTCCCAGAGACATGTTGGACACTTTGGGGTGAGCTTGTGGAGACTCCTTGTCCTAGACTCCGGACAGTAAACCAAGCTCACCGACAATTCTCTGAACGGAAACCTTGACCCGAGTCCTGCCGGGATTTCCGATCCACGGGCTCACCGGTGGCGGGTTCTGGTGGCCTCTCTCAAGTGATTTTCACGTAGTCCCGATCGCTTTGGCCTGACCAGTGAATTCTAATTTTTAGATCCGCCTGATTCCATTTGATGTCTGTGTAAGTCAAATTATAGTATGCTCATGTAATTCATAACCACACGAGAGAAATACTTCTTCTAAGCATGAAGTCTATGAACCTATTTAACTTCACGTGACTTGTTTTGACTGATATTTCCAACCTTTCGAAAAAATTTATCATGTACCCTCTTTTACTTAGTAATACATATCATTATCTCTATACATGTATTTTCTTATAGGGCCGTGACCCCTTTCTCAGTTACTCAGGTCGATTTTTTTACCAAGGATCTAGTTAGCTAAATTGCCCTTTTCTAGGTCATGTCACAAGACTTATACTAGGTGAATGCAAAGTTTTTCCACTAAATAAATGTGTTGAAAAAGATTGCAAACCCCTCCACTTTTCCCTCAATGATTAGTCTTTATATTTCCAAGATAATTATAGTACAAAAAGGCCAATAAATAGTTTTTAATTTTCGTCAACATCTCCTCATTCGTCTCCCTTCACATTCATATTTTGTTCCTCTTGCACCTCCACCTTTCCCTCTTTCTTTGCTAACAATTCTTTCTCAGCCTCCTTAGCCTTGTGCTCAGCCTCCTTGGCTTTGAGCTCCTCATTTTCCTTGATCTTCATATTGAGGAACGCAATCACGTCCCTCAACGTATCTTCAAGCTTCTCACTCTTCATCATCTGCTCTGCGACTTCGGCCGGAGTGACTTTGGCGTGTGGATCAAATCCTCGATCTCTCCAAAGAGGGCATGATCCTTGACTCCAAGGTAGTTTGAAGCCAGGAGCCTAAACCCACATGGGGTGCAGTAAGACATGTGAATATGGACGTCCATACGACCTGGCCGGAGAAGGGCCGGGTCGAGCTTTTCTTTGTGATTTGTGGTGAAGATTATGATCCGCTCATCACCACAGCTTGACCAGAGCCCATCGATGAAATTGAGGAAGCCTGATAATGTGACCTGCAGCATCCCAGAGGGCAATGATCAATAACATGTGAAAGTAAAGAGAGAGTCCATAGACGGCACATGCCAAAGGGCCAATAATGAAGTATCCAAGAAACTCCCATAGAAGAAGAGACCACGTGCTATGCACTCCATTGATTTATAGTTTGTTTTGGCCAAAATTGACTAATCGAATGTATCTTGACTGATTAGCTGAGCCGATTGAACATCTCAACGTGTCATTTTGTTTAGCAGGACAAACACAGTAGACAGCTTCTACCCCAATTGACGGGTTTTATTTTCCATCTCCTTTCATGTCACATCCTTAATTTGGCCAAATCGTACATGTTACTTTTGATTTGTAATTCACTAAATTGAGAAAGAGACTTGGATCCATCAATTTAATTACCCTTTAATATCTGACATCACATTAAATTATATAAAAAAATGATGAAATCAATATGACAAGAGTAAATAACATGAATCCTTGAGAGGATCTGAGCACTTATCCCGGATCGATTTTCAAATCATAATTGCTCTAGTGAATAACTAAATAAAATAGATGAGAGATGGAAGGAAGAAAAAGAATTTAATTATAAACATCTCTTATAGATTCACTAATTACTTGGCAAGTTTATGTGTCCTTTGAAAACCAAATTACTAATGAAAACTCTCAAATTCTCTGTACATCTCTCTTCATCGCTGCCAACGCTAGCAAGTACAAATCATGAATAGGGCGAGTGAGGCTCTATGCTTGCGCTTCTTGTTCTTATCTAATTTTCAATTTTTTTTATCGATTTTGTCTCTCTCCTTGCAAGGTATGGAAATCGAAATTCATATCCGAAACTAAATCGTTCCCAACCCTATTTTGAGAAGGTGGAGATTCAAACCCCTCACCTCCACTTTTCCATAATCCCAGTTATTATCTAATTTTCAGTTAATTTGATAAAAATAGTATTTTTATAGATAATAAAGATTTTTTTTTTTAACGAGTGACCTTGAGATAATATTTATCAAGTCACCTAACAAAAAAAAAAAGAGCCCGAATAATCAAAACATGAAGAGACAAACCTGGTTCTCCGGTCCGCCGCGGGATGAGGGGCTAGCCGCCCGGGCCTCAGCCATGCGGTCGTGGAACGCAATGGTGCAGTCGATGTCCTCCACTACCAGGATTGACCGGTTTGCCGTCGCCACCAGCAGCTTCCTCAAATCCGAGTTCTGGGTCACCTCCGTCAGCTCAAGATCGTAAATGTCGAACTTCAAGTAATTCGCCATCGCTGCAATGAGGCTCGACTTCCCTGTCCCCGGCGGTCCGTACAGCAAGTACCCCCTCTTCCACGCCTTGCCTACTTTTCTGTAATACTCCCTTCTCTTGACAAACCTGTTCAAATCCTCCATGATGAACTCCTTGGTGGCCGCCTCCATTGCGAGCGTCTCGAACGTTGCGGGGTGGTCGAGGTTAACGGAGTCCACGCATCGGAGAGGTTGTTGCTGTACATGTTCTCCCAGCACGGCGTGAACAGCTTCAGCGTCTTCTTGTCCTGCCTCATCCACTTGGCCTCCTCCACCACGTGGGGCAGGTACGTGCTCATCACCATGTCCTTGTGCTTCTTGTGGAAGCTTAGCTCGAAGTAGCGGGCCTCGGACTCCGTGGCGACTGGGCCCATCCCCATCCACCTTCCTCGGCCGCCTCCGAAACCTGTCTCGACCCTTCTCGAGGCCATGACCCACCTGAGCTTGGCACCGCCGAACACATCTACGACCTCCTCCCGGGGCTCCATTGAAACATTGAGGTTATCCTCACCTTCGGGCTTGGCAACCCGCAGACGGCGAGTGGTGGGGGAGATCTTGGCGGACAGGTAGACCTGCGCAGCTTCGTAGATTTGGTTGCTGACGAGGCCGTCGTACTCCTCAATGACGAGGGTGAGCTGGGAGGAGAAGCGAGCGAGGAAGCCGCGGACGGCAGAGGAGAGGAAGTACTGGAGGTCGTCAGGGAGCAGGTCCTGTGTGATGGAGCGGGCAACCATCACCGTGGCCGTGATGGATGCGGCGGCAGAGAACACCGCCTTGGCCGTGGCGATCTTGGACTCGGACGATGAAGTTGACTCCATCGAATATCTTTCTTTTAGGCTTAATCTGGAGGATAAAAACTTTCTTTTTCTTGTGGGGGTGTGTTGGGGGATGTATATATTGTAAAAGTCTTGTTTCCTTGGTCATCAAGCTGGAATAGCTTTTGAATGAACCTCGAAATCGAGGAAACATCGTGACTTTGTTTTGTCGTTGACTTTTGTTGTTTTGTTCTATTTTGGCCGGCTCTCTACCGACGAAAATAATTCAGGAGCTTGTGTAGACTCGTTAAAAGAACGTCAACACGTCGAGCAAGAGACTCCACACGGTGCTTAATGCGCGTGGAAACGCATCCTAGCTTTTCTGCTTACCGGAGACACGTTCAAGAATTCAGGAGCTTGGGGAGACTTATTCTCCGAGACTCCCTTCACCATCCGATACGGCATCGACTAGGGTTTGTGGAAAGTAAACCAGGCACACCGGCGATTCTCTGAGCTGAACCTTGACTGGGGGCCTGCCGGAGTTTCCGACCTACGGGCTAGCTGATGGCAGGTTTTGATGGCCTCTATCTGGCGAGTGGAATCCCATCACGTAGTCCCGATGAATTCTGTTTATTAGATCAGACGGATTCCATCCGATGTCCATACAATTCAAATCATAGTATGCATCTCATGTCTATGACCCAGGACCAGATGATAGAAATACTTATCCCAAGTATGGAACTATTTTAGTTCATCTGACTTGTTTCAATTGATATTCCAGTGTTTTTGAGAAAATTTATCATGTGACCTTTCGTATTGTGGCCGTGGTGTCATTATCTCTATGTGTGTCCACATGTTGGTCTACAACACCCTTTCTTAGTTACCCAATTCGGATTTTTCGCTTGAGATGTAGTTAGCTAAGTTGCCCTTTCTAGGTCATGTCATGTGGACTTATGAGGCTTCATTTGCCAAGGACAAAAACATCCTCACTCTCGCATGCATGTGTCATGGGCCAACAATTTCTTGATCGTGGAATACCCATGCGGCGCCTGATGAGTAAATAATACCAAGCTAGCTTTTCTTCTATAGTGGCTCCTAAGGATAGTTTGACAAATAGCTTCTTAGTATTAGATCATATTAAGTCCAATTTAGCTTGGACATCTAGTCTATCAAGCAAGAGAGCAGAAAAATTTAGGCACAACACTTGATTTTGGTCACCATAGCTTCATCAACTCCGTGGGAGGCCAAACCAACCTTCAAAGCTCCATAGAGATATATTCAGATCGTAGAACTCTTAGTACCAACAGTTCTAACACCATTCCTACAAATCATTTATGCTCTTACTAATTGTATTATTCACTCTTCACTCAATAACTTCAAGCTCCACTACAAGGATACATGAGCATGAGAGGAACACAGACCGTAACATTCTCCTTCACTCAATTTCGCAATGCTCTCATTACGGGCCATTCTATCTCTTTCTCATGTTTCCTAACCATTGATGCCCTACTTTAGATCATACATCAAATGGCAATGCTCACTCAACAAACACATGCCATTCCATTAGTAGCCTTTTTCGATTGTAGCTATTCAGGCACTTTCGATCACTTGTGCTTTTCTTGATAAGTGTGGCATTTTTCGTCAACTATTACTTAAATATATACTATCACCTTAATTCAACTTGTCTAATAATCTTTTTACGTGGTCAATATCCAAATGTCAATCCGTTGGAAAGCTTAAAAAAGCAAGCTAGAGGATGGACAGGATTTGAACCTCCTTTACATGTTTAAATTAGATTGTTAGTACTAGAAATTTATACTATGATTATATAATAATAAAAAAGGCTAATAATAATAATAATCACTCTAATCATAATCGCTTGTTTATCCTTCTCATTGACGTTCTGTACTTTGTTCCCCCTCCGATATTTTTTCCTCTTTCTCTGCTATGAATTCTTGCTTAACATTCCTGGCTTTGAGCACCTCATTAATCTTCACCTTGGGGAACTCAATCATATCCTTCAATGCATCTTCGAGCTTCTCCAGCTTCATCATATGCTCCGCGACATTGGCAGGAGTGATTTCGGTGGTGTGAATCAAATCTTCAATCTCTCCGAAAAGCGCATGATCCTTGAACTTGAGGTAGTTTGAAGCCCGAAGCCTAAATTTGCATTGGGTTTAGTAAGATATGAACATGGATGTCCATATAACCCCAATGAAAAAGTTAGAGCAAGGTCTCAAAAAGTCTTAGACTTATTGTATTGATGCAAATTTAATCCTAAATATTTTAATGGTGTCAATTTTACTCTTAAACATTTTAATTTAGTGTCAATTTAGGTTTAAATCTTTTGACCTATTGCTATTTAAGTATTTCCGACTAATTTTGACTAGATATTGCGAATGTGGATGTGGATTAGCTTACATGGTGCGATTGGCACTAACTAGGACAACTTTTAATAATATTACAATTTTTTTTTAATTTTATTCATTTTCTTTTCTTTTCTTTTTCCTTTTCTTTCTCCTTCCTTTTTTTTCCCCTTGCTCTTCCTCCAACCAGTTGCCAAACCTCTACAACTAGCCCAAGGCGAGGGCCAGTGAGGGACCTCAACCTTGTAGGATTTGGCATGGTTGGGCCTGGCCCATGGTTAGCAAGGTTGAGCGAGGCTTGCCCTCGCTGTTGCTGGCAAGGTGAGCCTCAACAATGGCTAATGGTTGGTCGGGGACCGGTTGGAGGAAGAGGAAGAAAAGAAAAAACAGAGGAAAAAATGGAATAGTTCGAAGTTAGAAGCCCAAATATACATGGGGTGTAGTAAGATATGTGAACATGCACAACCATACGACCCAGCTGGAGAAGAGTCGGGTTAAGCTTTTTTTCTTTATGCTTTTTGGTGAAGATTATGATATGCTCGTCATCCCAATTCAACTAGGGCTTGTCAATATGATTGAGGAAGTATGATGATGTAACTTGTGACATCCCAAAAGCAATGATTATATGACATGTACACTTTACTTTTACTTAGACAGGGAAATCATACAATAAATCTAGGTAATTGGACAAGTTTATATGGTCTATTCACGGCCCATTATCAAACTTTAATGCTTGAATTTTTCGAATGGGGTCTCAAATAGATGTGCACCTTGCCCGATCGAAGTTGCTAGGAAACTCCCAAAGAAGAACAAGCCACATCATTTGTACATCTTTTGTAGTCTAGTGTGGCCAAAGAATTGTCTAACTCTGGTAATGTCTTGACTGTTGATTTTGTTACTCCTTTCGTGTTGCATACTAAATTTCTATGTTCATGCTCTTTTTCTCTCGATAATTCTCTTTTGTTATTTTCAACAATTCTCAGCACCTCCTCCATTGTACAACCATTTTTAGCTATGAGCATGCACCTCCTCCCGTGCCATATTACTATTCCCTCAAACACATTTATCATAGTTAATCTAAGTAGTCTGGAAGTGAAGTTATAAAGCGAAACACAAGCCCTTTGTTTTATAGAAAATAAATAATTTAGAAAATATTTTTCAAAAAGTGATTATTTGTATTATTTTAAATAATTAGTCAATAGAAAATGTTTTCGTTATCGACAATAATTTATGTTTAAATATTTATATTATTTATTTATTTATTTTTGTAAGCTATACAAATAATTTATTTTAGGAAAATATTTTTAAATCTTAAAACAATTTGTTTTAAGATTCATGAACGTGAATTTTTGAGTCATGTCTGAATTCTTAAATCATGAGCAACGAGGGAAGTTACTAATCCATAACATAAACAATTACAAGAATAGGAAAAGAGATATTAAAAATGTCATAACTTTCATGTTGGGCATCAATTTTATTTTTTTTTTGTGTTTACTTAAATACCATTTGTTTGTGTGTACATATGTGAATATCATTGATCAGATGAGGTAAAAAAAAGCATAATGGAATTCCCTAGCATTACAAAGAGACTAATTATGCGAGAAGATGGAGGAAGGGAGCCTCCATACAGTAGCCAATAAAACATTTACTTGGGAAGGCCAACATTTTTGGTAGAGTGATGCCATATCTCTTACAACCTTTCGAATCCTAGCCAACAAAAGATGAGGTTTAGTCGACTTGTTTTGAAATCGTCTTCATTTACATTCTATCCAAATGGAATAAATTGTTGCTAAGAAAGATAGTTTGAGGAGTTTTGCCTCCAAAATTTTGCCCTTGGTGGTCCCAATCATCCATTGAAGATAACGCCAAATTTCATTTTGTGTCAAAATACTATGCCACACACTACTTGTCCAGGTGCACTCAAAGAATAAGTGGTTTCTATCTTCTACATCATTTATACAAATGTTACACTTAGTATTACTGAAAACAACCACCGTGATGTAGCTATTACTGTAGATAGTCGATCTCTACAAACAAGCCAGCCAATAAAATTATGCTTGCTAATACTGCTGGTCCAAATTAATTAATACCAATCTACGGTCGATCCCTCTTGTCTGAGTTTCTTATATATCTCTTTGCAACATTATGTTTGGCTAGAGATAATGGGTGTTAGAGTAAGTCTTAGCTTGATAATACATCGCCAACTCTAAGCCATACTACCATTTTATGTTGAGTTGCATAATAGGAGTACCTCTGCATTTAATATGATGAACCCAAGTACTCCATAGGGATGAAGACAACAAGTTGATTAGGTGCCAAAGCATGCAACTCATTAATGCTTTATTCCATAGTTTTAGATCGAGTAGGCCTAGTCCTCTCTCCTTTTTTGGTGAGCATACTACATTTCATGTAACTTAATGAGATCTATGAGTTTTAGCATTTCCTACCCATAAGAATTGCCTAAATACCATTTAGGCAAAATGATCATTTGAGCATACTACATTCCACTTAAATACCATTTTGATTGAAAAAAAAAACGATCATTTTAACACCATTGTCGATTTAGATTGCCATCCACCAATTTAGATTGTAGCAAAATCTGATGTAACTATACTTTAATATATTCTAATTGACATGGCTTGTCGTGAAAGTGAATTGAGCAAATATAATGCCAAAAGATGTGCCATATATTTACCCCAAATTAATGAAGTAGGTCTAAATCACATGTTTTTTCAAACCCTAACCATGAATTTTGGAATTAGAGCTCCATTGAAATGTCGAGGCTCATCGGTAGTCGGCGTGGGGTGGGGGAGATCTTGGCGGATAGGGAGATCTGTGGAGCGTTGTAGACATGGTTGCTGACGGGGCCGTTGTGCTCCTCAATGACGATGGTTTGCTGGGAGGAGAAGCCGAGCGAATCATGGTGAACTAATTGGCGAGAGACGGAGGACATGAGAAGGGAAAACTGCAGCCCGGCCCGGCTCGTTTCGCAAGCCTGAATTTAGAATTATGTCACGTGGTTTGCCAGCTTTTGAATATGAATGGGCTGGGCCCAAATACATGATTTTTTGGACAGAGCCCAATGTTTGGTTACATCATTGTGAATTTTGCACCTTTTGGATTTAGATTGTTCTACTATTTTATTCTTATTTATTTATTTATTCATTTGGTCATATGACAGCTTCCAAGATATTTAGTTGCGTTTGATAATTTTTGGCTACATAGCACTTAATGGACTAATATAAGTGAAAAATCTCATGTTCACTTAAGAGAGCCCTCCCTCCCTCCCTCCCTAAGTTTTAGCCTTTCTTCATCTCTTTAACTTATAGAGGAAGGGATTTGACCTAGATCTCTTCCTCCCCTCCCTAGTTGTTTCCCCTTCTATTTCCTTTTCTTCTTTTTTTAACTCTTCTAATCTAATTATAGATCTGGAAGCTTTGCTCTCCTAGTCTTAGATCTAGGAGTTTTTCTCTCTAATTAAATTCTATATTTAGGAGTTTTAATAGATAAATACTCCACCTATAATTTCAATGGTGTTCATAGCAACTTTGATAATGTGTGATTTAGTGATTAGTCATTGATTCTTTCTTTGGATGTAGTCAAAATTCTGTTTTTAAAGGATGAGTATGTGATTATCTCTACTAACCATGCTTTGATGATATATTTTTATTTCTGATTTTTTTGGTTTGTCTTAGAGCTCTACGGGCTTATTTTGTTATGATGACTTTTGAGATTTCTTATCAATTGTTTCATATATAATTTTGGTAATGAATAAAAAATTTCTTTTGACAGAAAAAAAACCTTAAGTTAAGAGAGAAATGATATAATAGGAATAAATGCAATTGCAATTGTTCGATTGAGATTGCTAGCGATATTATGGTGAATTACTGTCAATGGTGGTGGTTGATGTGATGCAGTTATGATGTTGAAATGTGACAATAGCGTTGCAAATAAAGTGGTGGTGAAAGGTGTTAATAATAGTGGCCATGTACGACGTCCATGAGATTTATGGAAAAAGTTACTAGTAGTGGGTATAAAATAAGAAATTTAATTATGACATCACTGATGCAAGAAAGACTCAATGATTAGTATTTGAATTCTCAAGAAAATTATAGCACAAAATGGCTAATAAATCGATTTTAATTTTCATCATCATCTGCTTATTTGCCTTCCTTCGCATTAATATTTTTTTAGTCCACTTTTCACTCTTTCTCTGCTAACAATTCTTGCTCGGCCTTCTTGGCTTTGAGCTCCTCATTTTCCTTTATCTTCATCTTCACGAACTCAATCATGTTCCTCAATGCATCTTCAGGGTTCTCGCTTGTCATCATCTGCTCCGCGACTTCAGCCGGGGTGACTTCGGCAATGTGGACCAAGTCCTCGATCTCTCCGAAGAGCGTGTGATCCTTAACCCCAAGATAGTTTGAAGCCAGGAGCCTAAACCCACATGGAGTGCAGTAAGACATGTGAACATGGACGTCCATGCGGCCTGGCCGGAGAAGTGCTGGGTCAAGTTTTTCTTTGTGGTTTGTGGTGAAGATTATGATCCGCTCATCGCCACAGCTTGACCAAAGCCCGTCGATAAAATTAAGGAAGCCTGACAATGTGACCTGTGGCATGCCAAAGTCAATGATCATTAACAATTGAAACAAGAGGAAGCTTGACAATGTGACCTGCGGCATGCTAAAGTCAATGATCATTAACAATTGAAACAAAGAGCATATATATCTCTCTTTTTTTTTTTATCCGTCCTACTCGACTCTTATGCTAACTTTCACTTTCAGAATTTTATCTTGTCTCCTTACAAAGTATGGGAGTCGAAACTTATATCTAAAACTAAATCATTTTCATCACAACCTTTCTTGAGAATGTGGGGAATTCAAACCTCCACCCTCCCTTCTCATGTGGAAGGGGTGGCAAATCCCTATGGAAGAGGAATCACAGGATCTAATGAAGTTAATTGGACAGGTTTATGTCCGTTCAGGGTGATTTTGACTGTAAATATGCTTTTGACTCAATTATGGTTGATTGACTTTTGATTTCCAGCTTTAGCCATGACTCTAATTTGCCAGCGTTAGAATGCTCGATTAGTCAACTATGTGAAAACCATCTCTATTTTTCCACATTTTAAAAATGCAAATTTCATATTGATGCATGTGTTCTTTTCAAATCCAAAACCACAAGCCAATAAATGCGGTAGAGGATTTGCACAAATTGTGTATTCATCCTTTTTCTCTCATTGCAACTTCAATTTTGTCATTTGCACGAGAGTGAAAATACCCGCTTGCTGATTCCAAACAGAAATATATTCTCTGTCCCACAATAAATTTTCATATATGGACTTCATTAAAAGGAAATATCTAATCATGTATTCATCTAACAGTTTAGGTTATTAAAATAATTAATAGTAATTTTACATGATATTGAAACTTCTTTATTTGCTTCCCTTATTATATATTTTCATGCTTAATTTTAAGTCAAAACCCTGCTTAAGCTTTGGGATTAGTGTTAGAAAACTGAGGTTTATTACTCTCCGTAAATGTTTAGATTCTACGACAGTCTCAAGATGGATCCACCCCTTGACAAACTGAACTTGCTAGGAAAACCCCATGGAAGAAGAGGCCATGTGTTGGGTAATTTAATCTCTTATGAATTTATTTAGTCCCAAAGTGTAGTATCCATCACATCTGGACTGACGAATTCAACCATTTGAAAATTTCAAAATATCATTCGGGCGAGACACCTTACGATGTCATGATGCTGACTCATGGTTATAGGCCAGCCCGGAAACTCTCCAATCAAATAATATGTCAACTCCCCCTTATTTAATCCTTACTGGGCGAGACTCCCTTGATAGCAAGGTTAAATAGGGAAAGCGGAACACAAGACTATGGGGGATAGGCAAGGAAGGTTCCAATGCCCAAACTTAGCTTACTTCTTCGAGTGGTGGAAGAGCTTGGCCCATATCTCCGAAATGCTTTCCCCTAAAAATGATCGAGGTAGAGAATGTATTCACTGGCTGATATTCTATTACTTGTGGGCCCCGAAGAAAGGAAAATGGCTGGTACTTACATATGTATATTTTTTCTAACCCATGAGACGGGGTTGCTTTTCGTCATGTCACATTCTTAATTACCCTTTAATGTCTGAATACGACATTATAATTAAACAAAAGATTGGATCAATATTGATATGTTATGAAAGTAAATTAGATCAATTTATCTAAATTAGATAAAACCCTCTAATTTCACTCTCTCTATCACAACCAACACTAGCGGTAGGGGTGAACAGTCCTCGATTTCCAGACCGGATCGATCCAATGGAACCGATCACTTTTTTTTTTATACTACTTTCCCATTATTTGAAACCAGACTAAGTTAGTGATTAGTTCTCATTTTACTAAAATTTTTGAAGAAATTATATATATATAGAGTCGGTCCGACTCAGTTCGATTCCCAACCCAGTTCGATTCCTAGCTACCGATTCTACTTTTAGAAATTAGGAACCGGATCAACACTCTAAGAATTAGACCAGATTGGCCGGTCCAGACGGTTCCCGATCCAAGCAATCCGTTTTGCAAGCCCCTAATTGACAGATTCAATTAGGAGTTGCGTGAGAAAGGCTTTATGCTTGTGCTCGGTGTTCTAGACTATTTTCAGTTAATCAGGTAAGAGAAAAGTTTTATTACAGGAAACGTAGTTTCCTTTCTATAGACAACATCGAGATCATGACACGAGTGCACTTGTTTGGTGACCTAATGGTAAAGAAAAAAACCTGAATAATCGAAGTACGAAGAGACGAACCTGGTTCTCCTGTTTGCCTCGGGGCGCGGGGTTCGCTGCCCGGGCCTCAGCCATGCGGTCGTGGAACTCGATGGTGCAGTCGATGTCCTCCACCACCAGGATCGACCGGTTCGCCGTCGCCAACAGCAGCTTCCTCAGGTCGGAGTTCCGGGTCAGCTCTGTCAGCTCGAGGTCGTAAACGTCGAACTTCAAGTAATTCGCCATCGCCGCGATCAGGCTCGACTTCCCCGTCCCCGGCGGTCCGTACAGCAAGTACCCCCTCTTCCACGCCTTGCCTACTTTCCTGTAGAACTCTCGCCTCTTGACGAACCTCATCAAGTCCTCCATGATGAACTCCTTGGTAGCTGCCTTCATCGCGAGCGTCTCGAACGTTGCGGGATGGTCGAGGTTAACCGGGGTCCACACGTCGGAGAGTTCGCCGTGATAGATGTGGTCCCAGCACGGCGTGAACAGCTTCAGCGTCTTCTTGTCCTGCCTCATCCACTTGGCCTCCTCCACCACGTGGGGCAGGTACGCGCCCATGATCATGTCCTTGTGCCTCTTATGGAAGCTGAGCTCGAAGTACCGGCTCTCGGACTTCATGGCGACCGGGCTATCCATCATCCACCAGCCCCCGCCGGCTCCGAAATTAGTCTCGACCCTCTTCGAGGCCATGACCCACGTGAGCTTGGCCCCGTCGAACATGTCCACGATCTCCTCGCCCGGCTCCATCGAAACGCTGAGGGTGTTCTCGCCCTCAGGCTTTGCGACCCGCAGACGGCGCGTGGTGGGGGAGATCTTGGTGGACAGGTAGGTCTGCGCGGCATCATAGATCTGGTTGCTGACAAGGCCGTCGTACTCCTCGATGACGAGGGTGAGCTGGGAGGAGAAGCGGGCGAGGAAGCCTCGGAGGGCGAAGGAGAAGTAGTACTTGAGGTCTTCGGGGAGCAAGTCCTGGGTGATGGAGCGGGCGAGCATCATGGTGGCTGTGACGGATGCAGCGGCGGAGAACACCGCCTTGGCAGTGGCGATCTTGGACTCCGAGGATGAAGTCGACTCCATCGGAATATCCTTCTCTTCTGACCCTCTTCTTTCTCGAGACTGTAAATGAAGGAGATATTTTGAGTACGCTGCTTTTTATTTATCCTCTTAATTTTATTTTTTTATTTTTTATTTTTAAGTTTTCGTTAATCTGTGGTGTTTGGTTTGTTTCGAGGGAGATGGTGTTATATACGTCTTGTTTCCTTGGCCATCAAGGTCGAGTAGCTTCGGAATAAACCTCCAAATTAAGGAAACATCGTGGCTTTGTTTTGTTGTTGACCTTTCTCTTTTTTTTTTCTTTTTTTTTTGCGTGGTCGACCTTTCACATCGAATTCAGATTGTGCACTTTAGGAAATTCATCAAAAACCCTGTTTTAACCAACCTTCTGACTATTGACACGTCTCTCTCTCTCTCTCTCTCTCTCTCTCTCTCTCTTCCCGATGGATTAAGTGTACGACTTGGTAGGAAGACCCATCGGAACATGATCTCAAGGCGGAAGTCGCACCGCAGATAGCTCTTGACAAGAAACGATTTTAAATGCATTTCACTGGAGGAGAAAACGGACGACTCCTATATGAAAGACTAAATATGCATTGTTCCTTCGGGGCGATACAAATGCTACTTATCAAGCCACCCCATCCACTTCTCATTCGAAGATCTAAATTTGTCGAGCGTTGCTCGACGGCCCATAAGATGTATATCTATCTATCAATGTTGATTTAAGCACACGAATATGAGACTAACCATTTTTGTCTCTGTAATTCCTTCTCAAGTCTCTTCCTCAGAACATGACCTCAGGGCGTGTGTCGCAGGGTAGATAGCACTTGACAAGGAACCATTTTAAAATCATCTCATCGGAGGAGAAAAACGGTGTGATTGCTATCTGATAGGCTAGACATGCATCAGTCTTTAAGGGTGGTACGGATGCTAATTGTCAAGCCACTTCATCCACTTCTCGTTCGAAGAATCCAAATCTCTCCAACGTTACTTGACAGACTATCAAAAGGGTAATCTGTCAATACTGATTTATACACTACGAATATGAGGCCTGATGTTAACATCCAACAAGCCAAATTTAAGCAGATATAAAAAAAAAAAAAAATCACATCTTAACCCTACTTTTGAAACGTTCTCTGTTACACCAATATATTTCAACTTTTGGGGTAGAATACATAAAAATCCACTCGATTTTCATGTTTCTGTGCGCTAACTTAAGAGGAAAAACTATACTTATTAGATCAAGAACTCTCGGGTCTCGTCCTTTATGGGATACATGAAAGTGAACTTTGAAGTCACGGATGAATTCTTGGATCAAGAGCAGCCAGATCCACGACATAAACAATTACAAGAATACTAACAGAATCGGATGCTCAGCTACTGGTGAAGCTGAGGAAGAGCCGTAGAACGTGCGATCCTCAATTGACCAAAGGAGTTTATTTTACGTGGGGGATGGGAAAAGAAGAAAAGCAAACGGTATTTTCTTTTCCTTTTCCTTTTCCTTTTATTTATTTATTTATTTTCGGCTTCCAGTTAACTCTTGTCTACTCGGTGCGATGAAGGCATTATCGGGCGCATCCAGCTTATGTGCACCTATAGTACCGCGATTAACTGAATCTAGTGAAATCTCAAGAGAAAATCATCAAAATGAAGGAGGATGCTGCACTTCGTTCGCATGTCCATGAAATTTTTCCTGGGGGGTGGGGGGAAGAGAGTAACCACGTAATGTTTAGGAGACTTCAGAAGCTTATGTAGAATCTTTCTCCTAGATTCCAAATCAACCGAACTGGCATCGACTAAGATTCTAGAGAATAAATCGTTCAATCTTGAGATGTAAATGCTATTCCAACATTAAATACACCATCAATAGGTTTGATTCTCCATATTGACAGGAGATCAGGATTAAATTTTGTTAAGCAACTGTTAATTTAATCCTCGGGCTTTACCCTTTTCTTATCAAAGAAAGAGAGAAAAACTAAGCACTCCAACCATTCTCTAAACTAAAGCTTGACATGGGGCATTCGGGTCTCTAATGCATGGGCTGGTGATGGCGGGTTTGCATGGGTCCTATAGGGCGAGTGACCTTTACATGGTCCCAATTGCAAAGCCGGATGGATTTTGATTGTTAGATCATGTTGGTTCCAATTGATGTTCACCCAATCCAGTATGTGATAGAGAAATGATTGACTAATACTATTTAATTTACTGTAAGATTAATAATCTGTTTTTAACCACAAAAATCAAATGAAAAATAATTGTAAATTGTTGTATGGACATTTCTTTTCAAGAATTTATAGTTTTCATAGTTGCCTAAAGACAATTATGCTAGCAAATTATTATATTACATGCATCGTGCATGGGATCTGGGACCAAACTAGACCTTATCTTAATTCATCCAACCTGTTTCGATTAATATTCCTATGCTTTCAACAAATTTTGTCATTAAATCTTTTATATTTATTGGCTCGGTTTCATTATTCTCTATGTGTATATGTGAGTGTGCGTGTGCGTGCATGTATGGGGCTATGTATGGGGCTATGGCAAGTTGTGATGGGCCGTGATCGGCTTTGCCCCTAACACGACCCTTTCTTAGGTACTGAAATCAGACTTTCGCCTTAGACCTACTTAGCTAAATTGCCCTTTTCTAGGTCAAGCCTCCTAAATGTACAAAGGGTTGAACCGCACAAAGCTTCGCGCGAGCGCATGCATGGATGTTTCCAAGCGAGAACACTTGAACGATTGGTGACAAAATCTTCTCTTTCTCACCTGATTCGTGTTTTGATTACCATCAACTTCTTCTAATTTTGCAATTTACGTAGGGGAAAACATGGCGACGAATAGTAAACTCAGAAGAAATATGAAGCTATTGAGGAAGATCTTTTGTTAATCACGAGGCACCCATTACCTTCGCAAATGCTAAATCAGATGGGACAATGAGGAAGAACGTAAGCGGTTTCCCTGAAACCGGCCGTGGTAGAGTAGTGAATTGAGGGGCGGCGGTATCGGCAAGGGCGGCGGCGGCAGTGGCAGCGTCGGCCGCCGAGTTGATGCGACATTCATGAGTAAAGTGTGCGGGCAAATGAAGAGGCGGCAAAAAGTGTCAATCCCAATGGAAAATGTAAGTTTTATAGGGTGTAAAGTATGCATATTTATTGACTATAAGATCTGTCTCAAATTATTTTTAATACAAGAAGACATGAATTAGAAATTTTCATCAAATAACGGAATTGACACAGTTAATGAAATACTTAACGAATAATCTCTTTATGCAGACGGAGTGGCAAATAGAAATTCGTTGACGTGCGGACCCTCGGAGTGCTAATACTTAACACGAGGGGATACTTAAGTGCCAAAAGTTTGGAAAGATACACTTAAGTGACAACGGCGAAAAAATCCGACCAAACTGTCATGTGTTATTTTCCTGCGATTTTATTTGTTGACAGAGCAATTTTTTTCAAAATAAAATATCCATGTGGTAATTTTTTTAAAAATAGATTGTTTATGTCATTTCAAAAAAAAATTAAAAAATTGATTTTATTAAGAAAAAAAGGGAAAGGGGAGGGTTTAGGTGAGGGCTGTGCAACCCTCGCCACCACTGCCCCACCATTGCTAGAAAGGGCTAGCGACAGTGGGGGAGGGTCGGCCAGCAACCTCGGCCAACTTGTGGTGAGGGCCTGCAAGCCCTCGCCCAGATCTAGGGCGAGGGTTGCCGGCCCTCGCCACAGGTCCACCGAGGTCGCCGGCCACTGACCAGGGCTTAGCAACCCCTGCCAACTCTCACCCACTATTATCGGCCATTCCGGTGATGGTGGGGCGGCAACAAAGAACGGCGGTGGTGGCGGCGGCGAGGGCTACACAGCCCTCGCCTAAACCCTCCCCTTCCTCCTTTTTTTTTTTTTTTAATTAATCAATTTTATAATAATATATTTTTAAATTTATTTAATATTATTTAATGAATATATTTTTTAAATGACACATCAACACAAAAACGACGTCGTTTTTGCTAAGTTTTTGCTAACTCAGTTTTGACGAGCTACGTAAGCAAGTTATATTATTAAAATAAGTAACGTCAGATTTTCGACAGTTTTCGTCGGAGTTGGCACTTAAGTGATTAAATTTTCAAAAAAAGTTGTATTTAAGTGTATATTTCGTAACTTTTGTCACTTAAATGTCTCATTGTACCAAGTTTTGACACTTGGGCTGTACTTTTGCCAAAATTTGTTAAACTAGCGATTAGGAGGATGGACAAGACTTGTTAAAGCCCATTAAGATGCTCCAATCCAATGATCTGTACTAGGAATTTCTAAAATACTTATGTAATACAAAATAAAAGGCTAATAATAATAATAACAACAACAACAACAATAACAATAACAATAATAACAATAGTCACTCTCATCGTCATCATCCGTTTCATTCACATTCGGTACTTGTTGCACCTCCACTATCTTCCCCTCTTTTTTCTACTGACAATTCTTGCTCAGCCTTCTTGGCTTTGAGCTTCTCATTTTCCTTCATTTCATCTTAAGGAAACTCAGTCATGTCCTTCAAAGTCTGCTCCGTGACCTAGGCCAGAATGACTTCGGCGGTCTGGGCCGAATCCTCAGCCTCTCCAAGGAGCACATGATCCTTGATGCCGAGCTAGTTCGAACACCAGACTCTTGAACCCGCACAGGGCACAATATTACATGTGGAACGGATGTCCATAGGACCCGGTTGTAGCAGCTCCTGGTCAAGCTTTTCTTCTTGGTATGTGCGAAAATAATGATCCATTCATTGTCACAGCTCGACCAGAGGCAATCGAAGTTTTCACACATTTTGATGAGCGTAGGCTCGGGGATCCAACACCAAAGTTCAGTCCCCCGAAATTCATATAGACTATGGTCCAATATTGTACTCCTTTTTTTGTCAAGCATTGTTGTACATTTTCCATGCCTTCCAAAATCGAAGTTGCCAGGAAACTCCAAGAAGTCGTCATGTGCATTTTTTAGTCTAACCTCGACTGAATTTTCGATCATTTGATTTGAGGGTTTTCCTTAGTGTCAGTCAGTGTTGCTCACTAACTCGAAAAGAATGCACGCAATTGCATCCGATCCTAGGAACATTGCCACCAAACATGAGGTCTTTGTTCTTTTTCTTCAACTCTCTCTTAGATTGGACAAATAACTAAATTTTGCCTATATTTACACAAAATTCATGCATATCGAATAGCTTGTCATCGTCTGCTAATCTTTTTCAAACTGACTTCCTGGAAAAATAAAGGAGAAAGAGGGGAAAAGTATCAGAAAAGACATAAACCTATTGTATTAGTGCTAATTTAGTCTTAAACATTTTAATGGTGCCAATTTAGTCCTAAGTCTTTTGACTTTGTGTCAATTTTATCCTAAACATTTTGAACTAGTGTCAATTTAGACTTAAATCTTTTGACTTAATGTCAATTCAGTCATTTCGACTGATTATGTCTAGATACTAAATTGGCACCAAATCAAAAGATTTCTGACTAAATTGGCACTATTTCAAAAGGTTTAGGATTAAATTGACACTATTAAAATGTTTAGGATTGAATTAACATATTGTGAAAAATTTTAAGACTAAATTGATATCATTAAAAAGTTTAGGATTAAATTGGCATCAAAGTAGTAAGTTTAGGGCTTTTCCGATACTTTTCCCGAGTGATCCAATTCCAAAAGGCAATTAGGTAAAGCTTGTACTGCTAACTGCTTAGATAGTCACCTTTTCTTATCCGAGTGTGTGGGCCTGTTGAAGATGAATAACAATATCACATCGCATGGGCCTTTTGGGCTAACTTGCCACACCTATCTGTTCCTCCACGCCCCCTTTTCATTTTATTTTAGAAAAAACACCATAAAAAATTCTAAGTTATACTCATTCTAACGTCATTACCCTAAATCTTTTTTTGGGGAGAATTACCAAAAAATCTTAAATCTATTGTAATAATGCCAATTCAATCTATCTGGCCAATTTTAATTGGCTCGACGGCATCCACATTAGTGCTAGTCAACCAAAATTATAATCAAGAAATTGTAAGTAATTCAGTTTTAGTGCTCTATTTCTGCTTACAATATCACTCATGTCTCGTTTTAGTTGACCAGGATTCCCCCAAAAGGATGAAGAATGAGGATTTGTCTTTTACATGCATGGAATCTTGCCAATGTCTTTTTGTCGAGACCCAACGCAAAGATTCATTCGCGGTTCGTAGTTCTTGCTTCCAAAGCATCATCTCTTTTTGAAACTTCTTATTCTCTAGCTGTCCTCTTGTTGCGGATTCCACCAATTTGACCTTGAAGCCCCATTGTTGCTATCATCTCATGTTCTTCATCTGCAAATCAACCTCTGAAAGTTGACTGTCTAGGAAATGAATGAGTTCTGGCATTTGAAACTTCCTCATGACCTCAGAGGTTGAGAGGGAAGTCAAGTGCATTCTAATTTTCCTTTTTTGCCAAAAGCACATCACTACTTCTTTCATTGCATAAAATCATTAGCATCCTTATGGTTGAACACATTTTGAAATCCTTCTCTAAAAAAAAAATAAAAAATGAAGAAAAAGAACAAGAACAAGAGAGAAGCCAAGTTCGCTCAAGTCACACTTTCTAAACTACATTAACCCATGCCTTTGGGACATAAAGTTTTAAATTGGACTGGTCAACGATCTGATCCAAATTCAATCTGCTGCCATTAGCATGTCAACATATATTTTTTCAAAATATATAACGATGATATAAATGAAGAGATTCAAGAAAAAAATTGGAAAAATACTATTAATTTCACTCATCAAGTATCTATTTTTAACTTCACCATATTAAACATCATGTATATCCCTAGATTCATGATTTAAAAAAAAAATACGAGCTACATGGTCATGGACTCATTTGGTGTTTTCATGACATATTGTCCAGCTTATCTTCTTTGTAGTAAAATTTTCTTCTACTTTGCTGTTTCTGGAAAATTTTGTGATAGCAATGAGGAAAAAAAAAGGTTCAATCCGGTTATCATAGCCTGTCATTTGAAAGACAAACTTCTATTTATGATTCCAATAAAGTGCAAAGATAAAAGCAGTATATAGGATGTGAGAGCAACGGGCAGTGATATGGTAAGATGGTTGATGCAGGCAAGAAATAGGCCGATGGAAACTTTCAGAAAAATGAGAGAACAGTCGACGAAGACGGAAGGAAGCTCCTGAGGACTTCCTGCAATCCATGTTGGAGAGACATTGATTGCCTTCTTGTTGATGTATCAAGACCGCACCATCTGTTTTTTCTTTGTTTGGTTAAGTCAGTTTGTTGATGTCCTGTTTTCTAGGAGTTAGTTTATTGTCATTTTACTTGGTCAATCCTATTTTGTAGGAGCAGTTATCTGCACGTTTTTTCTGCTGTTTTGTTAGTTTGTTGCTGGTTTTGTGGACCAAGCAAGCTGTTAGTGGGCAATGTGGGTTTATGGTTAAGTTTTAGTATGTATTTAAGCATTTTACAGTTTTCTGAGTAAAAAGTGCAGTTTCTGCTATCAACTTTTGCTGTCTACTCCTTCTCTATTCTTTAGAAAACAACACTAGTATAAGAGCCTTCTTGATCTTAAGGGGCTGTGAGTGACTTGTGAGATTGATTGAGAGGTGTGTCTGCATCCATAGAAGCTAAAAGCAAGATGGAGGCAGGATCGAGTGGTTTTTCAGCAATGGCTCCACCAGCGTTTGATGGAGAAAATTATCAAGCCTGGGCAGTGAGAATGCGAGCCTATCTAGAGGGTTGTGATTTTTGGGAAGCTGTGGAACAAGATTATGAAGTTCCTCCCCTTCCCGACAATCCAACCATCAATCGATCAAGTTTCACAAGGAGAGGACAACAAGGAAAGCAAAGGCAAAGTCTTGTTTATATGCCGCTGTCTCACCCGCCATTTTCAGCAGAATTATGGCTTGTGAATCAGCCAAAGCTATCCGGGACTTCCTCAAAGCCGAGTATCAAGGAGATGAGAGGATCGAAGCATGAATGGACTAAATCGATCACGTAATTCCGAAAGACTACGAGATGAAGGAGTCTGAGACAATTAAAGAGTATTTTGATAAGTTGGTAAGCATTGCAAATCAAGCAAGAGTTCTAGGCACGAACCTCTCTGATAATAGGTTAGTGCAAAAGATTCTTGTCTCCTTGCCCGAAAGGTTTGAGGCAACCATTGCCTCTTTGGAGAATACCAAGGATTTGTCTCAAATCAAGTTGGCAGAATTGCTAAGTGCTTTGCAAGCACAAGAGCAGAGGAGGTTAATGAGGCTGGAAGGAAGAACAGAAGGAGCTTTGCAGGCCAAAGAACAGCAGAATGTAGAAGGGAGAGTCAACAAGTGGAAAGGGAAGAAAGACGATAGCAAAGTGGTGGTTCGTAAGCCGCCGCAAGAGAGAACAATGCGGGCAACTCCAAGAACAATTGGGGAAGATATTCCTCATGTCAAGACTTTGTGGAAAAAGAATCATCCACACTTTAGGTGTTGGAAGAGGCCGGATGTAAGGTGCAGAAAGTGTCATAAGCTTGGACACATTGAGAAGTTCTCGCAAAGAGAAAAGAAATCAACAGCAAGGTGAGGTACATGCTGCAATCCAGCAAGAGATAGATCAACTGTTTGTTGCCTCTTGTTTCTCCTCTAGTACTCCATGTGACAGTTGACTTGTTGATAGTGGTTGCACAAACCACATGACAAGTGATGAAAAGCTGTTTATAGACCTTGACAAGTCATTAAAATCAAGAGTGAGGATTGGGAATGGGGAGTACTTAGAAGTGAAAGGTAAAGGGATCCGTAGCAATAGAGAGCCGTGGCTTGGAACAAAGCTGGTTTCGATGTGATGTATGTGCCCGAGATTGATCGAATTTGCCGAGCGTGGGGCGGTTGGTAGAAAAGGGATTTAAGGTGATATTTGAAGAGGAGAAGTGTTTGATCTTTGACTCTAGTGGTCAGGAGTTGTTCAAGATAAAGATGCAACATAAGAGTTTTTCTTTGAATCCTCTTGAGAAGGAGCAAATGGCATTCAAGTGTCGGGCCAATAATTCGAAATATGGCACAAGAGGTTGGGGCACTTTCATCACAAAGGCGTGCTGTTCATGCAGAGGAATGAAATGGCAACCGGGTTACCAAGCCCGGAGGAGCAGATCACAAGGTGCAAAGCTTGTTTGTCTGGGCAAGACAAGACTTCCCTTCAAGGAATCCACTTGGAGAGCTATAGAGAAGTTGCGGCTGATTCATACGGATCTTTGTGGTCCACAAGTGACTCCTTCACTAAATGGCAGCAGGTATTTCATCATTTTCATTGATGATTATACTAGAATGTGCTAGATTTATTTCATGAAGCAAAAGTCAGAAGTTGCTGAGGTATTTCTGAAGTTTAAGAGATGGGTTGAAAACCAAAGTTGCAAAATTCAGGTCATCAGATTTGATAACGGAACAGAATACACTTCACGTAAGTTTAACTCTTTCGTGAAGAGGCTGGAATTGAGCATCGCCTTCGCTCCTTACTCTCCACAAGAAATGGAGTTAGTGAGAGGAAGAATAGAACCATTATGGAGATGACTAGGTGTCTCGTTGCATGAGAAAAATCTACCAAAAGAGTTTTGGGCGTAATGAAAAGCAAACACAAAGCAGTTTTTATGCTGAATAGACTACCTACAAGGGTATTGGAGAAGAAGACACCCTTTGAAGCTTGGTTTGGTGTCAAACCAATTCTAAGAAATTTGAAGGTGTTTGGTTATTTGTGTTTTTCTCATATTCCACAGTCAAGAGAGACAAGTGGGAGAGAAAGCCGAACCGGGATCTTTGTTGGCTATAGTTTAGTGTCAAAAGCTTATAGAATCTATCAACCACGAGACGGGGAAGGTGATCACTAGTAGGGATGTTCAGTTCCCTGGAAGATGAGAAATGGGACTGGACAAATGAGCCACAAGGCAAGCACAAGGAGGTCTCATTGGAACTTGACGAGCTGGTGGATGATGTTCCAATTAGAGGTACCCGATCTCTAACTGATATATATCATAAGTGCAGCGTGGTTGTTTTGGAACCTGCAGGTTATGAGGAAGCTAAAAGTGATCAAAGGTGGATGAATGCAATGAAGGAAGAGTTGGCTATGATAGAAAAGAACCAAACATGGGAGCTAGTGGACAGGCCTGAAGACAGGAAGGTGATTGGAGTAAAATGGATTTTCAGGACCAAATTTAATCCGGATGGCTCAATGAATAAGCATAAGGCCAGGTTGGTAGTGAAGGGATATGCACAGGTTTGGGGAGTTGATTTCTCAGAAACCTTTGCTCCTGTGGCAAGACTAGATACAATTAGAATGATTCTTGCTTTGGCAGCTCAACAAGGATGGAAGGTATATCAGTTAGATGTGAAATCTGCATTTTTGAATGGAGTGTTGTAGGAGGAGATTTATGTTGAGAAATCAGAAGGCTTTGTTACACCAGGCCAGGAGGAGAAAGTTTATTTGTTGAGAAAGGCTCTCTATGGCTTGAGGTAAGCTCCTAGAGCATGGTACAGTAAGATGGATGAACACTTGCTAGGCCTAGGTTTCAAGAAAAGCCTTAGTGAATCCACTCTATATGTCAAGAAGTTAGTATCTGATTTAGTGGTGGTGTCTCTTTATGTGGATGATATGCTGGTGACAGGGAGTAATGATGCTCAGACACGCATTTAAGCAAAAGATGATGAAAATGTTTGAAATGATTGATCTTGGTGAGATGTCGTATTTTCTAGGAATGGAGGTTAGGCAAAATCAGAATGAAATTTTTATCTGTCAGAAGAAATACTTGAAGGAGATCCTAAGGAGATTCAACATGGAGGAGTGCAAGAGTATGAGTACTCCAATGGGTCAAAAGGAAAAGCTTCAAAAGAAGGATGGATCAAAACTTGCAGATGAAAGAGTTTATAGAAGTTTGATTGGCTGTCTTATGTATCTCACTGCAACTAGACCAGACATCATGTTTCCTGTAAGTGTCTTGTCTAGATTTCTCAATTGTGCAAGTGAGTTGCATATGGTAGCTACCAAGAGGGTGTTGAGGTACTTGAAAGGTACTTTTTCATATGGGATTAAGTTTTGCAGAGTTCAGGAGTTTAAGTTGCAAGGGTATTCGACAAAGGATGGGCAGGATCGATAGATGATATGAGGAGCACTTCAGGTTATTGCTTTACATTTGGGTCGGCATGTTTTTCCTGGTGTTCAAAGAAGCAGGAGATAGTGGCTCAATCAACTGCAGAAGCTGAGTTCATTGCAGCCATTGCAGCTGTGAATCAAGCATTATGGTTGAAGAAGCTAATGGATGATCTGAATATGTAGCAAGAAGAAAACATAGAAGTATTTGTGGATAATCAAGCTACTGGCCATTTCAGAAAATCCAGTATTTCATGGAAGAACAAAGCATTTTAAGGTCGGTATTACTTCTTGAGAGAAGTGCGAAGGCTGGAGATGTGAAACTAATGTACCGCAGTTCGAAAACCAGATTGCAGATATATTCACGAAGTCATTTCATGTTGGTCGATTTGAACTTCTGAGGGCAAAGCTAGGAGTGTGCAGTACTTGATCCAGGAGGAGAGTGTTGATGTATCAAGACCACACCATTTGTTTTTTCTTTGTTTGGTTAAGTCAGTTTGTTGATGTCCTGTTTTCTAGGAGTTAGTTTATTGTCATTTTACTTGGTCAATCCTATTTTGTAGGAGCAGTTATCTACACGTTTTTTTTGCTGTTCTGTTAGTTTGTTGCTGGTTTTGTGGACCAAGCAAACTGTTAGTGGGCAACGTGGGTTGATGGTTAAGTTTTAGTATGTATTTAAGCATTTTTCAGTTTTCTGAGTAAAAAATGCAGTTTCTGCTGTCAACTTTTGTTGTCTACTCCTTCTCTGTTCTTTAGAAAACGACACTTCTGAAGACAAGATGGATCACTCAGAGATCATGGACAATTTTTTTGACTCTGATCCTTGCTGGGCAATCTACGATGGCAACCACCTCGATGTGGAGTGTCAAGTTCCTGGATGAGAACACAGATGCTCAAGATAGGTTCTAGGTGAGTTTTTCTTTTTAATCCTATTATATCACAGTGGTTCGTCCATGATGGGGTGTGTTTAAGAAACACCGGTTTGCCTAAAGTGGTGTGTCATGAGGGGTATCTTTTGAAGAGTTATGAAGGGTTGTCTCTTAAGGTAAGTTATGGTAACTTCCTCGTTATGCAACCCATACATAAGAAGAGAACGTTCTGGAAAATAACGTTCTTCTTTCTCCATCAAAAGGAAAACACTCGAGCATTTTGCCATCACTTTGAAAAGATAATCAACATTAATGCTGTGGAACGTAAATACTTTTCTTGTGATTGTATTCATACCATCAAGAAATTGTAGATTCGTCTATAGTGCACTAGTGATTCATCGTATATTCCCGAGTAATCACTTTTGTTGTACATCAAAAGGTTAGTCAATTCTTCTCCGATCCCAACACTTTTATCCCACCAATCCAATCATAATCTGTGTCGTGTGAGGGATGTCCAGGGTTTGGTCTGGGAAGGGTTTTGAACTAAATTGAATATGCTAATTTGCAAATATATTTTGAACCACAAGTCAAACCAAATTGAAGAAATTAGACAGCCAAGGGAACCAAATATTTCAGCTTGATCCGCATGAGACACCGCAGATATAAGTGAATGCCTTCTCTGTGGTCATCCGAAGAAACGCCTTTTTCGTTCTAGAGTAAGATTTCAGCATAGGGCCTGGACAACAGATAACATGAATCTATAATTATATGAGATGCAGGGTGTAAAGAAACTGTACGGAATGTCTTCTATCTGTTTACTTCGATCTGGAAAATAAATTGAATTTGAAAACCGGGCCAGAGCAAAATACAGAGAGAGAGAAGAGAGAGAGAGAGAGAGAGAGAGAGAGAGAGAGAGGTATAAATCAGCTGAACGCCAAACTGATATGAAGATGAAATTTCAGGATGAGAAGTTGGCTATTGAGGAATAAATCACAAGGAACTGCTCTCACTCCAGCATGTCGTATGGCTTAAAGGTGAGAATCTCCCTATCACATGCATGTTGCAAATTTTGTCCTCTTCATGCCCGCGAACAAAGTGGCATGCGGGATCAGAACATTGCCGATATTTGGTGAAATTCCAGGTTGATAAAGAGACTTTTAGAATGGTAAATGTGCTCTTATGGCACACACGGTTGGCACTAAAAGACGGTTTTATTGAAGGCAAGTCAATCGTCTCTTTGGCAGACAAGCTATACTTGCAAACTATGTACTAAAAGTTATGTGTATCATTCTTTTTCAGAGTTAAGTCCCTCTCAACCATCTGTTGTATATGCAGGTTACAATATCAATAAAGGATGGCCTGTGAACATTGATGCAACTCGCGTTCACTAAGATCACAACATTTACAAGGATCCCAATCAATTTAACCCTTCAAGATTTGATGTAAATATGTCTTCGTGAAAACTTCTTGTTTTTCTCTTTTCTAATTTCCTTAATCACTATTTGACTGATGAGCATTTCAAAGCTCTGATTATGGCTTGCATTCTACAGATCTTCAGGGAATACAAAGGCCATACGGTGGGAATAGACATGACAAAAGTTATAATGTTGACCTTCTTGCACCGGCTGACAAGCGTTACAGGTATGGTACGTTTCTGCTCTGCTAAAGTTGACCTCCACCGCTCTGCTAAGAAATGCACGTTCTAAAATTCATTGCCAAACATTCAGCCCTTCACAAATCAATACACAATGGGGTCCACCCAATAACTAGAAAATGTTTCTGCACGTGTCCTTCGGTGTGATCGAGCCTATCTATTGTATGATTGATAGAATAGATCTTGACAACAGTATTCCAAATATATTAGAAAAATCATCTTCCTCATTGCATAAAATTTGATTTGCTATCCTTCCAGGGGGACAGTTGATGACCTGGATAACAGCCTAAAAAAGAATGCACATATGCCATGGCTGAGGAGTGGCTGCTCCGACACCTTGAATTCAATATGATAGAGAAGGAGAAGAAAGATGGCTGAGAAATAAAGCACTTTGATAATTTTATCAGCAGATAGAGCAAGCTTATTCCATAAAAAACAACGAGGGCTTCATGTCAATCAAAAGATCATTTTCAGTTCACAGAACAAATCATAATCAGGCACCATTAGCTTTTTTCTGCTGGCACTTTTCAGGAATATCAGCTTACTACAATTAAAAAAAAATCAGGCTTGCTTCTTGTGTTAAAGGAGATGTCATGTCCCAAATCCTATAGGAATAGGGATAATGACACAACCGTCCTTCCATTCGAGAGATGCGGCATCAAACTATACCAAAAAATCCACGCTGGCAATTTGTTACCTAAATTAGCTAGATAGACTGAATTGGTATAAATGTGAAAAGATTTATGACTAAATTAGCCCAATTAATAGGTTTATGATTGAATTAATACAAATGCAATAAATTTAGGATTTTTTTGATACTTTTCTCCCAAGTCACAACGGCATATATCTCAAGCTTGATAAGCAGTGTCGAGAAGTTCAGCCACTCCAATAATTGGAGTGCTCGCATTCAATTTTACCTATTGGGTTATGACTTGTTGGTTATCATTGACAGCAATAACAACACAGCACCCACGAATGACAACAAGCTAAGAAAGTAAAAGATAAGGCCGGTAAGGCGCTCTATATTATTGCGCTAGCTGTTGAAAATGAGTTGTTATAGCACATCAAGAACATGAAGATCCCGATAGAGGCATGGCACAATTGGCGGCGTTGTTTGAGAGGAGGAACGATGCCAAGCCGTAAAGTAAAGGTTGGAGAATGAACTACTTTCAATCTCACAACAAGACATGAGAATAAGCCAATACTTTTCCAAAGTTGGGTCCTTAAAATGCTAGAATGCGATATTTATAAAGATATATCAAAATTGGATCCTTATAATGGGAAAATTGTCTGAAAATTGTTTAAAAAGTCCTAAACTTATTACATTTTTAATAATTCAGTCCTAAACATTTTAATTGTGTGATTTTTTTGGGTCAAATTAACATTTCATTTATTTCCACAGAAATACAAAAAAGAAACATCATGGTCCAACTAAAAACCAAGACAAATTCCAAATAACTTCAAAACAAAACGAGCTCCGAAAACAAAAGGAATCATCATAATAAGGTTAGAAGTCACTCGCTTATAGAGTTCAAACCAAAATCGGCGATTGATCATTGAATACAACTTTAGTAATGAGAACATGAGTTCAAACCAAAATTGGCAATTGATCACCTCGCCTTTTGGTGGTACACACCTAGGTTTGGTGTCCCTAACAACATCATCGTTCAAAGAAATAAGGTTGAATAAGCACAAACTTGACACTTGTGAGAGCAAAACCATCATGAAGCTCATTCAATCTCCTTCAAAGCTGAACTTATATATCAATGAAACCCAATGAAGGCAAAAACCCAAAATCATACACACAAAATCCCTAAATTTAGACTAAATTGAGATAAAAATATCATCAAAATGGGAGAGAGAAACTTCTAGATATAGATTAGATCAGAAGAGAAAAGCAAAATGGGAGGAAGGCAAGAAAAAGAGAATAGAAAACCAAATTGGCCAAAGAAAAAGGAAAAAGAAAGGGGAGAGAGAGATTTAGTTCAAACCTTCCCCTTCATGGAGGTTAAATAAGAAAGTTGTGTGAAAATTAGAGGGAGGAAAAAACCTTGTGGGAGGGGAGGGGGAGAGACTTTTGCTAACCTAGTTGTGACTACATATCACTAAGGTTGCAAACCTCGCTCATAGCTAGGCAAGTGTTATGACCCTTGTAACATCCTTAAAATTTAACCATGGGAATTAATCATAAATTAGTGTCGATGGATCAAGAATCGACCATGGACATAGCCTAGTGCTTTGATCCATGCCTATGACTGAGAGGATTGTTCCATGTTTTGTGCCACACCTTGCCATGTCATGTTCTTGATCGATCACTTGTAGGGGTGTGCAAAAGAACCGGAACCGCCCGGACCACCCGGAACCGGACCGAACCAATTCCCAGTTCCAATAAATTGGAACCGGTGGATACCGGTCCGGTTCCCGGTTCCATGGGTGGATCCGCCCGCCCACCCATCCAGACCGGACCGGACCAAGTATTATAATAATAATATATATTAATTTTTATTATAAAAATACTTTTTTTAGTTGAAAAAAAATTAAAATTTTGAAGCCCCGTGTTTATAATTTTTATTGTTCTATTTGAAGCAACCTACCAAGAGAGGTAAAGAAAAAAGCGCGAGAATATTTGCGAAATCTCTAAATAGACCATTTTATGATACGTGTCCAGTGGAGCTTCTTTTCTTCGCCCACTTGTGAGACCGGATCCATAGATCCACCCGGGAACTGGACTGGACCGGCGGTCCGGTTCTTGGGTGGATCCATGGAACTAACGGGCGGTTCCCGAATCCAATTTTTTGGAATCGGTCCTTAGTGGGCAGTTCTCGGTTCTAAAGTGGGAACCGCCCACTTGGACCATGCACACCCCTAATCACTTGACCATAAGGATTGTCGTGGAATAGTCAAGCGTCAACATGAATCAAGGGGAATGACCATAGGTCAATTCCACATGATCACGTTCTGGTTCACGGGTGATTCCACTCGATCATGTATCGATCGCGATCAATCATGGATCAACCCCATTCAATCGTGTATCGGTTGCAAATTGATCGGTTTCGCTCAATTACATGACAATCGATGATTGATGAGAGAATATACGAGACGAATCATGGACAAATAGAGATTCGGCCAAGGAAAGGTAGGACAGGTGCTGCGCCTAGCCCAATGCTTGGTCTAGGACCAAGCGACCAGGTCATGCTTGGTATTGTGCTCGACCATGTGCTTGGTCATGCAACCGAGCAAAATTGGCTTGGGATCGACCAAGTCGACGATTAAGCCGCTCCAAGATGACCATAGGGGCGTACAAGGGCTACTAAACATGAAAAGTGGACAAAAAATGTTCTAGTCCCAAAATGGTAATTTTGAGATCGAGTAGGGGTATTTTGGTAATTTTCATCTAGTTAGAATCCTAGAATTTTATTTAATTCTCTAGTGATCAAATAACTTAGGAATGGTTTAGGGGTGATCATTTTGGATTATTATTATGAGAATGGATGATTTAGAGCCGTTTTGCAAAAGATATTCTAGAATGTTCCTAGAAGAGTAAATTGAATCATTAATGAACAAGAAGCCGAACGACATAAATGAATTAATCATTTCTCAGTTTAGGTGTCCCTAATAACCTACGGCATCATTGCCTATAGGTGAGTCTTGGAAATCAAGCAATATCTTATTGATTTGCTTGAAATCTTCAATTAATATGTAAGAAGCCAAGCTTGGGTGCCACTTAAATAAGGGATTGCCACGTTGTCAATTAGGCTAGTGATTACCTATCAAGCTCTTTATTGAGTGTAATGATGATCCGGATGAGTCACCTGATTAATGGAAGGATCCATAATCAAATTGGCTTAATAAGCAACTAGCATTTAATGGGACTTGGCTTGTAGTTCATTAATGCGAGATGTGAATCACTTTAGTTATGATTATTTCCATTAAATGCAAGGGCATAATTCATCATTCATAGGATTGTGGTAATGATGAGATAGATTTAGCTTGAGAAGCAAGTTTTACTAATGATAATCATGAAGGCTGTGCCTATAAATAGATGCATCTCTCCTCATTTCCTCATGCATCACCATCTCATCTTCCTCTCCCTTTCTCCATCTCAAGCCCTCACCCTCACAGCGATCACCTCTCTCTCTCTCTCTCTCTCTCTAGTTCACCACCATTGACCACTAATTTCCCGTTTTACCGCCGTAGTTGTTAACTTATACTTGCAAGTAAATAGAATCTCTAACTCTTAGGTAGGGCGATAGTCTATGTCATTGAGTTTAGTCGTGTGCTCTCCCGATATGTTAGTTGTAAGTAGAATCTCCAATTCTTGGCTAGGGTGATAGCCTACATTATCAAGTTTAGTTGTGCGCTCACCCGATATGTTAGTTATAAGTAGGATTCCTAATTCTTGGCTAGGGCAACAAGCTATAGCATCGAGTTTAGTTGTGTAATCACCTGTGTAAGCTATGTGTAGGAAATGATGTGCTTTTGTATGGTTTGCTCATGATGCACTATTAATAGTTATGTTTGACACGGCGATGGAAAGAGAAGTTTCATTGGACTTGAATATGAAGTGGAAGCATGTTGGAACCGAGCCTCTCTTGTTCTTGGTCAATATCGAGGTGTATAGTCCCGAGACAAATTTGGGATCTAGGTTGGTGCTTAAGCATAGCTATCCAAGCTATGGGTTTTGATTCACGCATACCATGAGTTACTTTAGTGCATGAGATAAGTGAATAGACTTATTAAACTTTGTTTAGGGCAATGTTTTGCATACTTGAAAGCGGTTTGAAGTTGCTTGCTTGATTGTTGATGCTTGTGCAAGATTTTGATTATGACGGCTTTGTTCGTGTCTTTAAAAAAGAAACTCTACCTTTCTTTGGATTTTGTTGAGAGTGGATTTTATGTCAAGTGCCGGAAAGAGGTGTTGTCAGCATTGAACATATGGTAAAGGCATGTTGGACTAGAACTTTTTAAATATTGGACAATATTGAGGCGTACCAATTCAATGTTAAGTCTAGTAGGTCGGTGTTACACTTATGATTCGAGTCTTGGATCTTGACTCAATGTCAACACAAATCTCTTCTTGAGATTAAAATGTTTTCTCAAAGACAAAAGCGGTTTTTTCAAAATCACTTCTTCGAGCTTATTTTTGAGTTAGTGCAAATTTTATATGATAATCTTAAGTGATTTTTTACATGTGAATATTCTTATGTGTTTTTATGTGACGATTTGATGCGATGAGTCACATGTGAATTTCTTCTGTCTTATTGGATACGGGGTTTTAGCTAAGAGAAAAAAGAAGAAACCAATCTGTGTGATGTGTGATCAGTATATGAAAGAATAGACCATCGTCACATAGTGTTGGTAGCGATACCTCAGTTGAGCCCGAATGCCCTAGTTGAGCTAGAATGCCTCGATTAACTAGCTTGAAATGCCTCAGTTTGAGTTGGAATGCCTTGGTTGAGCTAGGATGCCTAGCATGGAGCTAGATGCCTTGGTTGAACCAAAATGCCCTAGTTGAGCTAGGATGATATTAAATGAATCTTTTATGTGTACCACTATGTGTATATGTATGCTATCTGGGTTTATCGATAAGCCGAAGGTAAGTATGCTTGAAAGTGTGCGAAGTAGACACATGTGTGAAGTATAGAAATAAATTTGCTATGGATCTACCATCGACGTTATGTTGCAAGTACTGTATCTGTTATGCTTGATGATGAGATGTCCTCCTAGTAGAGGATTAGAGTTTTACTTACTAAATTTTCCCCGAACTCACTTCTTTATTCTCTCAGGTGTGTAGGTATAGAAATCTTTCCTTCTTGGCGCCAAGGCAACTTTAGAGGAGATGGGATTTCCCTAGTCTTTTAAGAACGAAATATGTAACGGATGTTGAAATTGAATAGTCGTAGAGAAGGCCAGTAAAATATGTTGATGTAATGAATATTGGCAAAAGCATATTTTACTTGTTGTATTTTCCCTGATTTCAAACTATTATTTTGTTTAGAAGTTTGTTTGTACATGTTTCCGCATGTGCTTATTAAAAAGACAAAAGAAACAGGACGGTAACGAGCTTGGAACGTCGCGAAAATAACCATCGACGGGCGCAATCTCGAGACGGGTCTTGGGATCAAGGTTGTGACAACCCTTGCCTAGTTTCTAGCCAAGGCTTGCAGTTCTTGCTTAAATTTGGGCGAGGGTTGCAACCATTGCCACAACCCTCACCTAGCGGCTAGCGAGGTGACGAGGGCTCACAAGCCCTTAATTAGCGACTGACGAGGGTCATAGGTTGATGGTTGGAGACCCCCTATTAGGCTTAACAATGAAAATATATAAAAAAATTTATATAAAAAAATTAAAGAATGAAAAAGAAAAAAATGACAGAAAAATAAAATAAAATTTTCAACAAAAAAAATCAAAAAATATTCACGTTAACATTGGCCGGGTCACGTAAAATGGTCAACATCTACATCAATGATTTCTAGTCAAAATTAGCCAATTGGACTCAATTGATTAAATGCGAAAATGTTTAGGGCTTAATTGGCACAAATAAAAGATCTAAAACTGAATTAGTAAAAATACAATAGGTTTAGGAGTTTTTGGTAATTTTCCCTTATAATGCCATTTTCGAGACAAGGATGAGGAGAATTATCATTCACTAGATACAATCGAATTTTAACTTCATAGTTACATTCACCTTTGAATAGGCGAGAGACTCAACTCTTACCGGGTTGAACTAGCCAACCAAGAGGTTTTAGATAGAAAGTTATCTAAGATCTCAATTGAGGCTGTCAAGGATGATGAAAGAACACTCTTAAAGAAGAAAAGAAGGCTTCAAGAGTAAGAAGATAATCAGATCCGGCACTAGAGATGGGAAACAGAGGGAAGGTTATGAGATTAGTAGAGACTGCCAGAAAGAACGAACACTTAACTAGTGGGAGCTCATCAGGATTGAGGTAAAGATTACAAGAACAAAGATAAGAACAACTAGAGGCGAGACAACTGCTACTGCATTTGTGGCAAAATAGGTCATTTTGCCAAGGACCCTCCATTCGAATAAGTAGAAGGAAATGTTGCAGCACCTGTCAATAAGGAGAATGACCTAGAAAAAGAGTGGGATTTCCAAGCCTTCATTGGGATAGAGGAACAAGAAAAGCTTGCAACCGCCTCTATCACCGAGTTGAATGATGCGATGGACGGCATTTGTCACAGTATGTGATAAGTTTATCAACTATTATCATGATGATTGGAGAGTTGGCTCATGATGCTCAGACAATATGGGGTGGGGGGATAGATAACAGCTCGTTTCAGTTCAAATTAGATTGAATTGCAAAGCGTATATCCCATGCTGAGAATGAAGAAAAATCTCATGTTGGTATCACAACTTATAAACTCGGGAAACTATGTGGTGTTTTGCCCAAATGATGTTAAGTTGTACCACAACTTGAAACTCATTAGTACATCAATCATGGAGGGGTGTTGATTAGAGTCTATCTACATTATGTTGGCATAAACGACATACACAGACAAAACTTGAAGGTCGGAACACCTAATGTTAAAGGGTCTCCCCTAGCTAGATATTCGAGAAGATGTAGTATTTGCTGAGTGTTACCACAGGGAGGCACGTCAATTTCCGTATAAGGAGTCAAAGTGCGAAGGCAAGACGCCTCTCGAGCTCATTTACTTAGATGCATTTGAACTAGCAAAGCAACCATCAATCTGAGGTTCAAGGTACATGATAATGTTCATCGAAGATTTCTACAGTTATGTTTGGGTTGATTTTTTGAAAGACAAATCGGAGGCATTAAATGACTTTTATAATTTTAAAGAAAAAGTAGGGAAAAAAAAAAGCAGGCATGGAAATATGATACCTTCATACTAACAACGGGATGAGTACACATTGCATGAGTTCACAAAATATTTGCAAGAGTGTAAGATATGTTGACAGTTTACCTCACCCAATTGCACTGCAACAAATTGGAGTTGCTGACGGACTGAATTGGCATATGGCAGAGACTTGCAGGGCATGCCGCAAGCTAAGAATGTTCCACCAAGTTTTTGGACCATTGAAGACAGCAGTACACTTAGTCGATAGCATACCTCGAGGTTGTGCTTGGTGACACTATACAAGAAGCCGTGGAACTACAAACCCATAGTGAGTCACTTCAAAGTATTTGGATGCCATATGTTATGCATTTGTACTCAAGCATCTACAAAACAAGTTCGACAAGAAGGGAGTTCGTCATTTGTGTGATATGATGATTAAAGGAAAGGGTGAAAATGTTGCAATCTTACAATAAGGTAGTGTTACCCTACCAAGAACGTGGTGTTCAACAAAGCATCATCGTGGTGGCCTTCGCAAGTCGTTGTACTACCAGATTCAAGACAAATTAAAGAGGTACAGAAAAGAATGGAAGATGATGCAAATGGTGAGGCCCAACAGATCGAATAAGTAGTTATAGAAGGTGAATCGGAGAAGAAGTCGGAGACAGCCGCCAGAAAAATTAAAGAGCACGTGGCGGACAAGTGTACATAAAAAAATAATGAAAGAGCTTCGACCAAGTCCAATGGACAAACCTAAAGAGCAAGCACCTAAGATAAAGAGGTCAATAAGGAAAAAGGAAATTAAATCTTAAATAGGCAAATGCAACTTTGATTGAAGATGTTGGACTTTTAGAGGCATAAGTACAGCTTGAGTGCCAAAACTTGGCACAAAGGAACACTTAAGTGTCAAAAGTTACAAAATGCACACTTAAATGCCATTTTTCAAAACAAACAAATTACTTCAGTGCCAAATTATTAGAACCCTACCAAAAATCTTACGTGGCAATTTTTTATTAATTTTCTTGCCTATATGGCTCGAAACAAAAACCGCCAAAAACGTCGTTTTGAATCGGTGATTTTTAAAAATAATAAAAAATAAAATTAAAAATATAGTATTATTATAAAATTGATTAATTTAAAAAAAGAAAAAAAGAAAAAAAGGAAGAAGGGGGATCCGGCGAGGGCTATAAGGGCTGCCATCGCTGTCACCACCCCATCATCGCCGAGAAGGGCCGACGACGGTGGGCGAGGGTCGGCTGCGGTCGTCAAGCCTCAGCTGGCTTATAGCGAGGGCCCGCCGACCATTGCTGCAGGTCAGTCGAGGTCACCGGCCACTGGTTGGAACCCGATGACCTTGGCTGACCTTCACCCACCGTTGCTGGCCTTCACCGGCCCTTCCTGGCGATGGTGGGGGGCGGCCCTTGGCGTGGCAGCGAGGGCTGTGCCCTCGCGCTAGATCCCTTCCTCTCCTTTTTTTTTTTTTTTTAATGAAATCGATTTTTTAAAATTTTTTTAAAGCCTGACTTGACAATTTTTTTTTGGGTAAAATTGCCACATGGATTTTTTATTTTGAAAAAAATGCTTTATTAGCAAATAAAGTCGTCAAAAAATGGACACGTGGCATTTTAGTCGAAATTTTTCGCCGTTGGCACTTAACTAATCAATTTTTCTCTGATTTTGGCATTTAAGTATACATTTTGTAACTTTTGGCACTTAAGTGTCCCCCGTACCAAGTTTTGGTACTCTAGGGGTTCGTACCTCGACTTTTAGAGCTATGTATAAGGAGGCCTCACAAGGGGCAAAATGGAAGGAGAGATTCAAAACTTTGAAGCAAAATAAGACGTGAAATTTGGTGCCAAGGCTGAAGATGTATGCACCATACCTTGTAAGTGGGTCTATAAGCTTAGTACACAACCAGACGAGTCGATAAAAAGACATAAGGCATATTTAGTTGCTCGAGGATCTTTCAGAATTATAGGATAAATTATGATGAAACCTTTAGTCCGTTAGCAAAGGTTACCATAGTTCGAGTCTTACTAGCACTGACCCTAAATAAGCCATAGAAGTTGTTGCAGATGAATGTGAGGAATGCCTTTCTACATAGAGAGTTAGATCGATACATGTACATGGAGTAGCCAGATTGTTTAAAATTAAAACTCACCACGCCATGTTATGTTTACAAATTTAAAAAAAAAGAAAAAGTGCTTAATGAAACAAGCTTCAAAAGCATGGTATGAGAAGATCACAGAATTTATTATGCTTCTTACTTAGTAGCCCTAGCAATCGAGTTTGTCTGTGAAGGAAGAAGGCGGAAGCCTTGCAATTGTACTAATTTATGTGAATGACCGAATCATTATTGGAGTAACGATGAGATATATTGAATTGAAGCCGATCTCTTTGTGCGGTTTTAGGTGAAGGAGCTTGGTGAGCTAAAAACTTTCTCGGATTCTAGGTTGACTAAACCAAGGAAGTGTTATTCCTATGTCAACAAAATATGCACAAGATCTCAGAGAAGTTTGGGATGCTTGCTTGCAAGACGATCCCTATGCCTATGGATGGAAATACAAATTATACATGCTAGAAGAAGAGCATTGTAAAATGAACTATGTATAGTCAATTGGCGGGAAGCCTAAGCTACCTAACTTTAATATGGCTTAACACTGCCATTTTACTGATTTTAGTGGGAGTAGTAAGTCGGTTTATGAACTAACAAAGAAAGCCTCACTTGGATGTAGTTAGACCCATAGTACAACATGTGAAGGGGACCTTTGGTTTTGGAATTCTCTCCGATGAGAAATAAAAGAATATTGCAATGCTGATTACGCTGGTGGCCATGACATATGACATTCAATTACTGAATATATGTCAACTTGATCCAGAGTAGTGTCATGGTGCAACAAGAAGCAACCAACAGTATCACTATCAACCATGGAAACTTAGTACAAAGCAGTAGTGGTGGTGGCGGCTCAAGAAAGTACAAGGTTATTGCACCTTATGGAGGATCTACGTCAACCTATTGAATGCCCTGTAGAGTTCCATTGTGATAATCAATGAGCCATACGGTTGGCAGATAACCCGATCTTTCACATGTAAGGATTACACATATAGATGTACATTAACACTTCTTTTTTAGCAATCTTTTGTTCTTTTTCACTTTTCATAACTTTAAATTTCTGTTAGATTGGATAAATAACTGAAGTGTCCTAAATGAATCAGGTACCTAAATGCCAGTATCCATACAAAAGTCATGCATGTCGAATAGTTTGTCATCAACCTATCCAAGGTTCTCAAATTCTGCTAGTCTTTTTCAAACTGACTTATCGGGAAAAAAGGGTAGAAAAGAAGAAAAGACAAGAGAGAGAAGAAAAAGTAATGTCTGATTGATCCAATTCCAAAAAGCATTTAGGTAAAGCTTGTACTGATAGCTGCTTGGAAAGTCACCTTTTCGGTGTCCGAGTGTGTGGGCCTGCTGAAGACATCACATGGCATAGGCCACTCGGGCAAACTTACCACTGGCACCCTCCCCCTCTCCCTAGGCACCATATTTCTTCCTAGTCATCCAAACTGTTTAGTAGCTAAAAAATTGATAGAACTTTATCTCTTCTTAATCAAGAGTATAATGTACGAATATCATATTAAGCAGCAATTGAGCAATTCAAGAATGCCACGTGGCGGGAGTCGGGAATCCAGCGGTCTTGAGGATGTATTAGTAAATCTTACATAATGCATGATTAATTATAATTTGATCCTATCGAGTAATTTACACAATATGATTCTGAATGAGGGTGTATCACCAAAATCAACAACCTCCAATCTTGGGAAGCCCTTATGATGGAAGGTTCATCTGGTGGTGCTATGTATAGAAAACATTCCCCTGTTGCCCTCTTGGCGAAAATGTTCATCTCAATTCTCAATTACATTAAATGCCGCTCTTTGTGGGTAGTCTAATTTGAGCAGTTACTATCTCTACCGTCAATTCTGCTGCTTAATTATGTTGGAGAGGCTATATAAGTAACAAAATAAATGAACCTTGGTGACAATCACACCCATAAAACCCCAAATAAATCCAAGAAAAAAGAATCCTATTTTTATCTTCTTTCCTTCGCTCTCTCTTCTTGCTCCTCTCCTTCTTGTTACAGCCTCGCATCTTGCACGACCATAGACATGGAACATGCTTTGTCTTGCTCTCCTTGCCGTTGCTGTCGTTGTCCTGTCTCTCTCCACACGCGCGCACTCTTCTAAGATGGTGAGGTCTACAGACTTATACATCCTTGAGAGGGAGAAGGGGAGGTGCACCTTCTATTGAAATCTGGTGATGCATTCTTTTGAACTCCCCTTTTTTTGGGGGGGGATCAGAATTCTTTTGAACTCTTGATTATGCCTATTTTGTGGATGTTAATCAGATGTACATCTTTATAAAGATGAAGTCCAGCTATTTAAGGAGGCAATTATTATGCCTAAAGAAGGATGAATATTCGTTTTTTGACTTTCAACTTGTAAAAGGACAGTATCCCATTAATTCAGGATGTCCAATCCTCTCTTTACGTGGGTCCTTTGATATCCATGCGTATCAGAAGCAGAATAGAACATCCACCAAAGCCTCACATGTCATTTCTTTATCCACTTCCAATCATCAATTCTCTCCGAACATGAGTAACAAACGAATGTAATAACACACCACCCACTTGGGTGGCGCTGCTGGTTCGCGCTCTCTTCCTCTCACAAAAGATCGAGAGTTCGAATCCCAGCTTCGTCATAGAGTGACTTAACTGGTTTCACGTGTGTGGTGGCTAGCACGTGTGGCCCCCAGGGTTTACTCCTCCGGCTGTCGGCGGGGTGCGGGGTTCCCTGGGTCATCAAAAAAAAAAAAAAAACGAATGTAATAACACCAGAAAGACAATGATTGATTTACAAATTAGATAACACGGCGAATTATCAGTGAATTTCTTATAAAGAAGAAGAAAGAGTCATATATCCAATGAAAATATTTCACTCCAAGAAAAGGTATATATAATCTTTCACTGAGCCCCAAAAAATGGAAAAAAGCTCTTTCATATATCTTTGCAAACTAATTTATTTATTTATTTTTGCATTGCTAGGATTACTCTTGGGAGATAAAGTGAGGAACATAATCCATTTATTTGTGAGTGGTGCATTTGAGGAGAGAAAAAGTTGGATGAATTGACTACTTGGCTTGTTAGGGTGGACACGGTGTACCGAGCCAATCATGCTTCGCCAAAGTAACTTGGGGGTGGCTTACGTTGTGACTAGACCTCATGTCACCATTAATTCACTGTAGAGCTTTCTGGCTCATCATGTGCAGTTGTAGTGACCCAACATACACACAAAGTTGGTTGAGAGAGAGAGAGAGAGAGAGAGAATATCTCAGCATGCAATCCGCTTCGGAAAAGCATCTCTGGATCACTAAGGAGCATTCATTTGAATTATCCAAGGTCCACATCATGATAATAATCAAGAACTGAAAGAATTTCAGTTTCAGTGCACTATTTTATTGCTTGCAGTGTCACCCATCTCACGTTTTAGTTGAATAGAGCAGCAAAAAGGAATGCCTAAAGCACGGCACATGACTGTTAAAAATGGTTAGAATACTTTTTATATACATGCGGTCTCTTGGTCTCCCTCCATTTATAAAATTAAAATTGTGAATTCGGCTTTCTAACAAGAATAAAGAATAAGGATTTGTCTTCTACTTCTATGAATCTTGCCAACCTCGTTTGTCAAGACCTAAGCAAAGATGCCCTTCGCATTTTAATTCTTGCCGCCCGAAGCTTCTTGTCTCTTTTTGAAACTTTTTATTCTCTATCTGTCCTCTTATTGTAGATTTCACCGATTTGATTCTCCTTAAATCCCCATTGTAGACCACTTAATGTTCTTCATCTGCAAAAGAGTTCCTTTTTGTTAAAGCACAAGTCAACACAGGACCATGATGATTTGGTCAAAGGAAGAGTTGATCTTCTTTGTGAGGAGCTACTATGATGTTCTCTTTGCTGTCCTGGTTTCAGTTGGGTTCATGTTTTATTTCTCAGCAAAAGCCAAAAGAATATCAGGTGAGAAAGACCAAATTCCTGGTAGATTGGGAATACCATTCGTAGGAGAGACCTTCTCTCTTCTCTCAGCCACCAGCAGCACTAAGGGATGTTATGAGTTTGTGAGACTCAGGAGACTGTGGTCAGTGATTATTCTTCTCCGCATTTTGTTCCGATTTTTCTTTTTTATATCATCTGTATCCTCATGGAGTTTTGACCGCTGACTAGTCTGTATATTATCGTGATCATCCAATTTAGTTCACGTTGATCATTTTGGTTCATACTTACTTGGTCCGGTATGTATATTGATCTCAAATTCAACTAAGAGGGATCTTTCGATGAAATCATACCTAATACTGTCAAAACTTGCATACTAGTTTACCACTGACACTGTAGATACAATCCTTCAATATATATACGGAGGTTTCTTTAATCTCTAAAATGCACATCAACCATAATATGAAGATCATTGGGAAACAAGGAAACCTGCATTAATTTCGAAATAACGTGAAGTGGGAATAATACTAGCTAATGATTTGATGCCACCAGGCTTACCGTTAACAAATTTACCATCCATTTGTTGGTGAAAGGTACGGCAAATGGTTCAAGACGAGGATATTCGGGAAGATCCATGTGTTTATTCCAACCACAGAGGGTGCGAAGACAGTGTTTGCCAAGGACTTTGTGCAATTCAACAAGGGGTATGTCAAGTCCATGGCTGATGCTGTCGGAAAGAAGAGCTTGCTTTGTGTGCCTCATGAGAGCCACAGAAGGATAAGGCGTCTTCTGTCCGATCCTTTCTCAATGCCTTCTCTGTCCAAGTTCATTACCAAGTTCGACAAGATGCTGTGCCAGAGATTGAAGAAGCTAGAAGAACATGGCAAAAGCTTTGTGGTGCTGGATTTCAATATGAAGGTGAATCTACATGACAACTCTCAAACTATATGATTGTTTCAATCTTCCAATGAGTCTTTGCATCCTGAACTGATAGAAAGACGAATGCCACAAACAAGTGACAGGATTCGTTAGTTAAAAGGTTCACAACGTATTGTCACGACTGGTTCTTGTGAATTATGATGAACAGATTGCTTTTGATGCGATGTGCGAAATGCTGATGAGCGTGACAGAGGAATCAATGCTGCGACAGATAGAGAAGGACTGCACAGACGTGTCCAATGCCATGTTGTCCTTCCCAGTCATGATACCCGGCACTCGATACTACAAAGGAATTAAGGTAACACGTGTTTTTTGAGCCCTTCATGCATAGTAAGACTAAATGAGGAACTAGGCTGAATCATGAAAGCAATATATGGTAAGATGGTAGATGGACCCAACTGAACAGCAGAGAGCAGACTCTGTCTAGGAAATGAAGTTCTAGAATTTGAAACTTCTTCGTGACCTTAGAGGTTAAGAGGGAAGCCAAGTGCATTCTTTTTTTCTTTTTCTTTTTTTTTGGGGGGGTGGGAGGAGAACGTCAGCACTTCTTTCACTATGATATCATTAGCATCCTTAAGGAAGAAAACATTTCAAATCCTTCCAAAAAAAAAAACAGAGAAGAAGAAGGGGAAGTAAAGTGCAATCGAGTCCCCCTTTCTGAAATACAGTGACCAATGCCTTTGAGGGGGAAATAGTCACCAAAATCGGACAGGTCGATGATCTGTCCCCAATTCGATCGGCTGACATTAGCATTTCAACAGGTATTTTTTCCTTAAAATATATATATGTATATATAAAGAAATAAACTCAAAAGAGAGTTATAAAAGTACAGCGTTAAGTTCACTCATAAAGTTCTCTATATGTAACTTAATCACACTAAACCTCATGTATATCACTAAATTCTTTTGTTTTCACGATATTGTACAGCATGTCTTCTTGGTAAGAAAATTTTCTCCTACTTCGGCATTTCTGATTAATTTCATTAAAACAATTGAAAAAAAATGTTCGATCTGGTTATAGAGTTATTGTAGCTGGCCATTTAAAAACCAAAATTGCATCTACAATTCCAATAAAGAAACAAAAGTAAAAGAAACAAATGGAATATGGTGAAATGGTTGATGCAGGCAAGAAATAGGCTGATGGAAACATTCAGAGAAATGATAGAGGAGAGAAGAGGAAGAGGGAAGGGAGCTCCTGAGGACTTCCTGCAGTCAATGCTGGACAGAGATTCGTTGCCTCCTGAAGAGAAGCTGGATGACTCAGAGATCATGGACAATCTGTTGACCCTGATCATTGCTGGGCAAACCACCACCGCAGCTGCCATGATGTGGAGTGTCAAGTTCCTGGATGAGAACCCAGATGCTCAGGATAGGCTCAGGGTGAGTTTTTGACTGAATCAAATATGTTGATTTGCAAATCTTTTTCAAACCGAAAGCTGAACTGTATCGAAGAGATTATTAGACAGCCAAATGAACAAAACATTTTAGTATCCGGAGGAGACACTACAGATATAAGTGGATGCCTTATTTAAGGTCCTCAAGATTTACTTGCTATGTTACTTATAAGTTTCCCATTTTAACTTGAGAGAGGGGGGTGTTATACACTCGCTGAAACACTAAACTGATAAGAAAAGGAAATTTCAGGAAGAGCAGCTGGCTATTCTGAGGAAGAAACCTCAAGGGGCTGCTCTCACTCTTGAAGATCTCAACAGCATGTCATATGGCTTAAAGGTGAGAATCTCCCTATCGCATGCACAGGTGCAGATTTTGTCCTCTTTGGGTCTGCGGACAACACAGCGTATGTGATCAGAGCAATGCTGATATTTTAATGAAATTCCAGGTTGTTAAAGAGACGCTTAGAATGTCAAATGTGCTCCTGTGGTACCCTCGGGTGGCACTCATGGACTGTACTATTGAAGGCAAGTCAACGGTATCTTTTGCGGTGAAGCTTTACTTGAAAACAATGTACTAAATCATCCGTGGAAATCGCAGGTCACAATATCAAGAAAGGATGGCATGTAAATGTCGATGCAACTTGCATTCACTATGATCCCAGCACATACAAGGATCCAATTCAATTTAACCCTTCAAGATTTGATGTAAACATGCCATCGATGCCTCTTGTTTTCGACCCAAAAAAAAGGCCTCTCGTTTCTGTCTTGCAATTTCCTTGATTAGTATGTGACTGATGAACATTTCAAAGCTCTGACCATAGTTTTTACCTGCTACAAATCTTCAGGAGATGCAAAAGCCATACAGTTTCATACCTTTTGGGTCTGGACCCAGAACATGCTTGGGAATGAACATGGCAAAAGTTACCATGTTGGCCTTCTTGCACCGGCTGACAAGCAGATATAGGTATGTCTATCTGCAGCTCTGCTAAGCAATGCTTTCCTTCCACAAGTTCATCGCGTAAACTCGCTCTAAAAGATTCAGCCCATCACAAATCAATGAGCAATTACGTATCCTTCAGTATGATCAGTTCTGTCTACCATATCATCCATAGAAGAGATCTTGACAATATTATATGACCCTTTCAAATAGCCAAAAAACAAAAGAAAATATTTATGAGTATTGGAAGAATCATCATCCTCATCACATGACATTTGATTTGCTCTCCTTACAGGTGGACAGTTGATGACCCAGACACCAGCTTAGAAAAGAAGGCTCATATTCCAAGGCTGAGGAGTGGCTGCCCCATAACCTTGAAGGCAATATGATAAAGAAGGAGAAGAAAGATGGCTCACAAAATCCTAGTGGTGATTGGGAGCAACAGGTGCCTACCATGTTTTATCAGCAGATAGAGCGAGCTGAAGCTCCATATTGGAAAAGATATAAAACAATGTGATGATATTTGTAGGTAACAATCAGTGCAAGCTTATTCCCAGAACAAGGGCTTTCATGTCAATCAAAAGATCTAATTTCTGTTTGTAGAACAAATCATAATCAGGCACACTTAGCCATTTTCTGCCAGGCTTCTCAGGAACATCAGCTCCGTAGAAGTAAGAAGGAAACTGTGCTTGCTTGTTGTGTCAAAAGAGAAGTCCACAAATCACGCTAAAGTGGGAGGAAGTGAAAGGACATCAGTCCCGCTAAAAGTGTTTCCCCCATTTTGACAATTTCAAAGAGAAAGGAACTTCAGGAAAGCAGGAAAAACAAAGATGCTAGAGTACTTTACATTTTCAATTGGAATGGAAGAAAACATAGAATCATTCACGAGCCTCCAGATATGGATGATTAATATAAAGTAGTAGTCAGCGTCCTCATTTTCAAAAAGCTCCCAATCTTGATAGAGAGGGATATTATTGATTACTGAGCCTCCAGTCAGTGTCCCGTTGAGTGTGGGTAGGTGCCAAGTCTCACCCCCTCTGTATAGTTGTATAATTGGCTTTCGCTTTTCGTTATAATACTTACTTTTACCAAAAAAAAAATTTGCCCACTAATTTATTGTTAAAATCATAGTACTCAGATGTAGGGAAGTACAAACTTGTAATTAACATCTTAATGTGCAGAGTGATACATTGAACCTTACTTCAGGGATATCAATTTGTACTCTTGGACTGTGTTTTTAATTGCTTGCTCAACAGGGAGCCTCTCCATGCTTGATGCACCGTAAAACCCATGAACTCCCTCAGTGTTCTTCAGTATGAATTCTGCCTCTTTTGGACCAGATATAGGACCTGCACATTCACACCAATATTCATCCCATTTTCCATGATGTCCAGAACTATGGATGATCAGGGACGATAGAATCCTAATATAACTACTCACCCAAGGTGTAGATCAGAACATAAACTATTTGAGGCAAAATAAGCAAAGTAGGAAAGAGCGTTTCAAGGCTGAAGCAAGAACAGTGAATAGCATTTGATGTTTTACAATATATGACAAAGAAAAAAGGAGCTGAAAAGAACTCAAGCAAAACGAGTGGAAGAACCAGAAAACTCAAAGGAAGAAACAGGGACAATGCACGAAGAATTAAGAACACCTAGAAAAGAGAACTGACACATCTCTCCAGTCATGCTGCACAAAAATTACTCTGAGGTGCCCGGAATGATTTGGATAACGGTTCAACCACAAGAAGTTGGGCATTAGCAGAGCAAAGAAAATGCCAGTCATAATCATACTCCAGAGAGATGCAATCAGAGGTGATGAAGGAATCCAGCACAGAAACAACATAAAAGATGCTTTCATGATTTACCTCCATGGCATAAGATGATAGCATGGGAATTGATCTTATGTGCAGCATTTGCAATAGCTTGCACACGAACTACACTTTCCTCCAATGTGAAAGCAGTCTTTGCACCTATCGAGCCAGAAGTTGTAAGGCCCATATGAGCCACTATAATATCAGCTCCAGCTTTTGCCATTTCTGCAGCTTCATCTTCGTTGAAAGCATAAGGAGTAGTTAATAGACCCATTTTGTGAGCTTTTGCTATCATCTCAACTTCCAAGCTACGAAGATCAAAGAGAGAAGCTCATTAAGCCATAAGGGATCAACATGGAGTATTAAGAGACGTTATCTGGGAAAACCTACCCATATCCCATTCCTGTTTCTTCCAGATTCTGTCTGAAATTGCCATCAAAAAGCCCCACTGTAGGAAAATTTTGCACCCCAAAAAATCCAATGGACTCCACTTGCCTTAGGAAATATTCCATTCGTCGAAAAGGATCAGTTCCACATACTCCAGCAAGAACAGGTACCGCCTTCACAACCTACATAAATATATGCTCCAGATATGATGGGAACTATTTCAAGAAGGTAATGAAAAACTAGATTTAAAGGTGAAGCATCCATTAATTCATTCAATCATATAATGTGGAAGAAAAGCAATAGGAGGAACATACTTTTCTGATATTAATAGATGTAACAGGGGATACATTAGATATATTCAGAGGGCACAGGCATGGATATCCAATAAGCAAAATTTTGAAAATTCTCCAAGTACGGCAGTCATATCTAGCACCATCCTAGGTTGTGGGCCAAGGAAACTCTGTGAGCATGTGAAGGTTTTTTCCTAACCAATCCACTTTGACAGATTTCACTCATCCATTTCAATCTTTCCAAATATCCCTGTAACTGAGAGAAGATATTCATAGTGAGATGCAAAGAGTCCACCTCTTCCACTTTGCCTCCCAGTGCAGCTGAGGTTCTCTAACACGGTATTTATATCTGCATTCCCCTTTTCTTGCTCAGTGGCTTAGACAAGATATCATACAAGTTGTGAATAGGAGGAACAACAACAGCCACCAGGCTTATCCCACTAAGTGTGGTCGACTTGGTAGATCCTCTTGTGCTGTTGGACTCCACTTCACATTGAGTTTTTAGAAAGATCCAGAAACTAGAGTCACATTTCCATCATATTCTCTTCTAACATTTTTTTAAGATCATCCCATTCCTTTTCCTGTGCGTCTCAATGAGAGAGTCACATATTATTCATTGCAAATCCACCAACTAGACACTCATCTTGCATCCTGTCTTTTCCCTGAGTGGGGCTATACACAATGTAAAATGTTCATCTCCCCTGCTCATTTTCTACATATATTGGTGCTTAACCATCCAACCTCATGCACAATGCATCCTCATCCCATTGCCATCATACACAAGGCATTCTGTGATCGCACAAGACAATAGATGCACTTATCTACTTCATTCAACATGATTTTGTTTTCCAGTGAGATCTTCATCAATTTCTCCATTCTTTTGCAAGATAGGGTGAAGAAATGGAATTATCCACTCTTTGGTACCACAATTGAATCCTATCCTTTTCTGTTTAGCAATGTGAATACAAGAAAGGTTATAGTAAAAGAATAAACTGAATGCCATATCTTAATTGTATTCTCCAAAAAAAAATTTGTTGTCCTTTGAAGATATCTTCAAGGTTAGTGCAGTTTTAGAAGGAAATGATAGAAAAGTGAAAAACTTAAATGGTACTCAACTATGCTCATTCAAAATTTGAGAACAAATGATTCTATATGATTAATGGCACTGGAAAGAAGACTTACAGGCAGCACTTCATTAGCCATATCCAGCACGACTGCGTTGGCATCAGCATAAGGCAACAACCCTGCCAAAGAACCTCTTCCTGCCATGCGAAAGCGTCCAGAGTTGTACAAAACTATAAGATCAACACCACCTGCTTCTTCGAATTTCGCGGAGATGCCTGTCCCTGCACCAGCCCCTATTATTGGAATCCCTCTATTTATTTGCTCTTGCAGCTGGTGCAATATAGCTTGTGTTCTTTTCAAAGTTTCTGCAATCAATTGCTTACATAAGTATCAGTGCCATTGAACAAGATAGAACCTACTTAAAAAGTTAGAGATCAGACTTTAAGATTAGGACCACATGGAGTTCTTAGTCTTGTAGGCAAAGCAGGAAGAAGATGAGAGATTTTTAGTAATATATAGTTGCCTTGCAGCTGCAATAAATAAATATAACAACAGGAATAAAAGTCCAAAAGGATGTTGATAACTATCATACTAATTGCTAGCTCAATAAGTGTTGTAATTTAAGTCAGATCGCAACCAATTGTAACGGGATTCTAACTGTCAGAATCACACAATATGCCATATTCTCTTTGCAGAAGAATGTAAATAACACAATACACCAAGAGTTTTTACCTGAAAAAACCAAAACAGCAAAAAACCACAGGAAACTAATCTGGAAACTGCTCCACTATAATCAAATGATTACAATTAACACTCTGACAAAACACATTCTCACTTGATGAAATCTTAAGATTTCTTGTGTTTACACACATTATTGAAGACTCGAGTATTTTCTGGTGCACAAATAAACCTCCACCCAAGCCCCTCTGTTTACAGTGGTAGACCTTTAGCCAAGTTAGGAATTCTCCCAAATGGATTGACAGTCACCTCCCAATTAGAAAGCTCCCTGTTTGACTGCAATTCCTCTAATTTGGCCAATCACCGGAATTGATTCCATCCTTGTATTCTTCCTAAATAAGACTCCTCATTTAGATTTCTTCCTTTTCGGGGTCCTACCATACCATAATACGACTCCTTCCTATTAGGCATTATTGATGAGCAATTATCAAGATAATTCAAATTGACTCTAGAACATGTCGGGCTGCTCCCAATGATAAAAATATAGAATCATCATATTTTACATGTCTCGTGACTATTTAGAAGAAATGTGAAACTCTGCCTCAAATGTTCCATCTTTTCAAATGAACGTGATGTATTGATAAATAAGCTACAGCAACCAAATCCACAATTGAAATCCGGAACACAACCCCGAGGCTGTTACAAACCTCAAGCATGCATTCTTTCTGTTGTATGCTATCTTTTTTGCACTTCTCGTCTGTCACTACTCACTAGATCTACCAGAAGCCAACTAATACACCCAAAACCAAAACATTAAGGTTAATCTAATCACGCCCTCCATCTGATAGAACAGTAAAGTGATCACATTATCACCTGGATGTGCATCTGGGAAATCACTTGGAGAATAAATAGTGGCCTTGAAGCTTGAATAACCCCTCGTCATTACTGCTCCCACATTGGAATCTTCAATAGATAAAGCTACAGAAGTTTGAGGACTGAATTCTTTCCCATTCTTCTTATCAATCTCCAAGAAGGAATCAACAATTGCATTTGCAAACTCCACATCATTGATATGGTGAGGATACACTTTGAGCTGTGTTAAACAACAATGAGTACTATAAAGTCAATTAGATTATAGATACAACGTGTCTTTGGAGTAGGAGAGCAAATACAACTGCATCAAATTTCAATTGATGATATTTGGTAAGCAACCAAATACCTTTCTGTCATTGTTTGTGTTAATAAGTTTCTGAAGTTCGTTTACAAGAGCAGCGGTAGCATCAGGATCATGAAATGGCTTTCCTGGTGCATCCAGAGCAGAAACACCCTTCTCTGGAAGACAAACGCAAACTTTTGACGATGACTTGTTCAATTTGTTTGCTATGAAATTGGCAAATTTCTTGTTCTCCTCTACTGTAGTTCGCATAAGTGAAACCTGCCAAATTTCATTCTTTTATGAGATCTTGGTCTCTACTCCAATAATAGGAACAGGCACCTCATCTTGTCAGTTGTGATTTGATTCAACAGAAAGGTCCATCTCCCTCATAAATAATCATATAACATTGTGTTGGAAAATCAAGTACAAACTAAGGCATCAGAGAAAGAAGAAGAAAAAAAAACTGATGACCAGAATGACACGATACCAGCTACTAATGAAGGGGAAAAAAGATTCAAGTCTCATCACCTGTTTGTTATGTTCATGGATCTTTCTTTGCTGGAAACTAGAAGGTATGGTATCTCTAGCTCCAAAATTCACCATGTCTAGGGCACCCACACTGAGGACTAGAGGAACTTTCTTTTCTATAATAGCATCAAAACGGGAACTGTGACAAGCCATAACACCTCCAACAATGTGATCAGCAACCTCAGTTGTCGTAATGTCCAAAACACCCTGAATAACACAAAAAATGGAGCTAAAAATAAGATCTAGTCCATACCAAGGCAATCATTAGAACCAATAGTATTTTCTCCCTTTAGCATAACTAGTGTCCTGTCGTTTTTTCTTTCAAACACAGGACATATAACTAGCTAAATCAACCACACTCAAAGACTACATGCAGGAAAGTTGCAATTAGAACATACCTGTATGAATCCTTCTCTAACCAAAGACTCCATGGCCCTGCCTCCAACGCCTGTGGCATGGAAAACCAAAGTCCCGTAACCATTCTTACTTAACCTCTCTACCACAGCATTCACACACAGAGTCGTAACCCCAAACATAGTAATACCCACAGTTGACTTTGCATCCGCCTTATTTTTCTCCCTGAACCTCTCAATGCTCCCGATCACCATTCCAGCAAAAGCAGCCGCAGCATTGGAAAACACCACCCTACTCACACTATTAATCCCACACACATCCACTACAGAAGGAAATAGCACCAAATCTGTCGATCCAATATAAGGCTCCGTTTGTCCACTAGCCACGGTCGACACAATTACCTTGGGCAAACCCAGTGGAAGAGCTCTAAATGCCGCTGATATCAGAGAGGTGCCTCCACTTCCTCCAAGTCCAATAGCTCCAGCTAGAATCTGATCCTCGCTAGCTCTTTTCAGGTAAATCTCCAGCGCTTTGCTCATCAACGAGACCGCCTCACCTCTGTCGTCCGGAAGTTTTTGCGGCTTTTGGTTATTGAATTCGAAATACTGAGAGAGCAGTTCCTTTCGAGAGGTAAACATCAGGCCTTCAACACTTTGAATCTCATCCCGACCAGCCGATACATCGACAACAGCTACTTCCACCTGTCGTTACACACAATTGCAATGCTCAAAAGGCAGAAGCAAACTCAGAAGGCTAATCACAATGTAGTGCAAAAGCATTATCTCAAAGGAAGATATCCAAGTTCAGCTGGATCAAGTCACATTCACCCAAAGCAAAAGCCAACTCTCTAAACAATGCGAGTCCCGCCGGAATTCCAAGCGGGGGAGCCGAACGTACCGGAGAGCGAGAGCCGGCGGCGAAGGCAGCGACGTGCGATTTCACGGAGCCGGCGAGGAAGCGGAGCTCGTCGAGCTTCGTGTCGGCCGTCCCGACGCAGAAGACTCGCCGTGGGGCTTGCGGTGGAGCCGCCGCCATTCTCTCCTCCGTACCTCGCGGCGACCGGAGCGAGCTCGAGGTCGATCGGGGAGCAGGGAGAGATGCGAAGAAGGGAAGCAGGCGGTTGGTGGCGATGGGTTGGCGGTTTGACTTCGTTGGCAGCAGAAGCTGTTGGCTGAAGAAATGGTGAAGACAGGTGAGTGTAATCATCAGTTGGAATATAGAAAGGGACGGTCGATCTTACACTTTTCCTGTGCTTTTTTTTTTTAATAATTCTTCTTCTTCTTTTTTCTTTAGCTTCTAATTTACTCAAAAGACGAATGATTAAAGCTATCCATTCGTTTTACGAAAAATATTATTTTTTATAAAATTTTTAGGAAACCGTAATTATTTTCAGATGTTCAAGTGAAACTTGATTTTGAAGTGAAAAATATTTTTCGATATTCGGTTGGAAAAATATTTTACTTTATAAACTCTTTTCAATATATTTTTTAAAATCGTTATTTCTTTTTTTTTAAAATTTCATTAATTTATTTTTTTTTTTTTTTTTCTCTTCTTCCTTGGTTGGTCGCCGTGGCCGACAACCGGCCACGCCTCAAGCTCACCTAATCAGCTCACTGACAAGGTGAGCTCAAGCCGGCAGGCTTAGGCCTCGCCGCCGTTTGCGAGGCTCAAGCCTTGCCAAAGATCGGCGAGCTCGGCTCGCCTGTCGTCAGTCGCCGGCTATTACCATGGCCAGTGTGGCCGATCGAAGAAAAAAAAAAAGAAAAAAAAAGAAAAAAGAAAGAGAAAAATAACAAATAGATTTTATCAAAAAATAACAAATAATTTGATTTTATGAAAAAAATAAAAAAAATTGATTTAAAAAAATAAAAGAAAGAAGTGAAGATTAATAGGAGGTGTGAGATAAAAAAAAAAAAAAGGAGAAAATGAGATAGGAGAGAATGAGTATGAAAATGTTTTCCCTAACTTGAAAAATGGAAAATATTTTCCCTCATTTTAGAAAACTTTTTTTTTCCTCCATAGAAAATGTTTTCCCTAATAAATTTATTTTCCATGAAACGAATGTTGGAAAATTCAGAAAATATTTTCTTGAAAGTTATTTTTATGAAACAAACAAAGCCTAAAATAAAATATGGGGTCTACTCCTAATTATTTTTTAGCTTTTTTTTCCCCTTATTTTTGGTTTTCTTTTTGTTTTTCTCTTGTTCGAGATGAAGTTAGTGTCCCTATTTTTAAAAAGAAAATAGTTTACTCTACAAATAACTAGTTAATTGTCGTGTTAATGAGTTGTATAGATTTGCCTTTTGTTACCAGGAATTCATTATTCTAAAAATAATCAATGCACAAGTAAACGTGAAAAGAATCATCTTCTAGTTTTAATAAATGCATCCGGTTTAATTATAATTTTAATTCATGTATTTTCTTGTCTAATCGAAAGAATCCGTGCATTTTAACTACTTGACTTTTGTTTTACACAGCGAATCTAATACTCCAACTTGTATTTATTTTCATACCATCTTTACACGGTTTTATATAAGATATTTTCATATATTTAAAAGTATGACAAAATTAACTCTATCAAAAATTCTAAACATTCATTATTATCATGCATATTTAAAAGAAATTGCTTCTTAAAGCATTATTTGGAATATTATGTTTACCTTGATTACACGGAACAATTAGCTATTGATAAGAAAATTATGACAACTGCAATTGCATCATGAGACAATCCATTTAATTTGCAAGTGCATTTTTTTTGTCAATTCTAAATACATTATAATTTCCAAAAAAAGAGGAAAAAGTAAAAAAAAAATCTTAATTTAGGACATACAGGGGACATTGTGGCTAATTTAAGGTGACAGATAACGTGAGAAGTCAAAAAGGGATGTAAAAAATGCGAGCCTTGATTACTTTTACAAACGGACCCAAAAAAATTGCATTTACATAAATAGTTTCTTTTTTGTTTTCAAAAGTAAAAGAATTATATCTATATAAACGCCACGTAGATAACTATCTTTAAAAATTGTTTTACAATATCAAATAATGTAATTCTGATTTATATATAATTTTAAGTTGACAAAGGAAACCACTACGGATCTTTTCTATCGAAGAACTCAAGGATGTGCTTGTTTACACTTGAGCAAAGTGAAAAAAAGTATTTTCTTAATTTCCCACCAAAATTTCAAATATTATCAATTTCTTGAAATGTATGAAAATACTACATGTGAATGCGGATGTCAACATTTGTATATTACGAAAGTCTCAACTTTGCTATTTAAGACAATAAATAAAGTGCATCTTTCACAATATTTAAATTTAGTAAAGAATATATGATAAAAGTCTATCCAAACGTGTCATAAATTTCTTTCCTTTAGTTCTTTTGAAATTTTATGAAGGATGAAGTGATAAACTCAACCATGGTCATCGATCATTACAATTTATATTATTTCCTCCCTATCATGTTACAAGCTACTAGCATCATCGAGATTTTTGCTTGTCTATTGGCAACTAAATTTTTCTTATGTCTAATAAATAGTTATGGTATCACTCAGAATTCGGAATACTTTTTTAATGTTATGAATTTTCTAATTTTGTTAGTTCTAACTAATTGATGTTTTCTGACCAAAAAAACTAATTGATATTTATTTTAGTTATGCAACCTATGAATGAAGAATATCAATAAATTGAAAACAAGGTAAATGAAGTTAGAACTAACTTGAAAACAAGGGCACTTGGAAAACCGGAGGAACAGCTACTCCTGCAACTTTGGCAAAACATAAAGCACTTTTTATTAGGGGTGAGCACGATCCTAAGATAGAAACTGAAACTTGAGAACCATACTGGTGAGACTATGTAGGTTTCAGGTTCTAAAATATGTAGGATAAGTTTTAGGTTCCAAAATTTAGGGAACCTGTACCTAATGCTAGGTTCTAAATTCTAGATTGATATAACCTAAAACTTGGAACTTGAAATCGATAACATAAAACTAGAATCTAGAATAAGTTTTTTTTGTTTTTCTTAATCTATGTCTTCACGTGATTTTGAGGTATTCGATTATATTTAATGATAAGTGTATAATTCATAATCATTAGTCTAAACTTTAATTTTATGACTAAGAATTTTATTTTTGTAGACTATGAGATCAATGGAAGCTCTAATTACTTTTTTGATGCAATTATATTTAGGCAATTGCTTCTTTTAAGATAATATTCCTTAATATTATTCGATAAGTGTATATGGTCAAGTAATTGATGATAAAATATTTATTCATTTTTATTGTTACATTTATTTTCATTTTGCTTAACTAAAATGAAAAAAAAAAAAAAAAAAACAGTAGAACCTATAATTGACTCTAGAACTTGGACTGGAACTTATAATAGGATAAATTCCAAGTTCTAGATTCCAATGAGTAAGTTATAGGTTCCAAAAAATGATGAATCTATACCTGATGGTAGGTTCCAGGTTCTAGGCAGAACCTGTAAGAAACTTGGAATCGCTCGCCTCTACTTTTTATTACTTAGATATTTAAGTAATAATATAATACCATGACATGTGAAAAAGAATCGTATGCAAGTGATTTTATATGCTGTCAATTTGAGAGAATGAATAGTTATAGTCCTCGAATTAAAGGCAAATGAACGCTTTTGTAAATTTTTCTATACACCAGTGTTGTATGGTCAAATATTCCTAAATTTTTTAGTGATTTTCACTTACCAAGCACGCATTCAAGGGAATTGAAAAACTGCTCATCTTTTCGTCCATGGAGAAAAATGGTACACATAAATGATTAGTGAATGAGCAGATCAATTACTCAAGCTATTCCAAGCGAATAGAAATCTAAATCGGATGTAATTGAACACATGACAAAACATGACATGACCAGCTCAATCATATATAACTAACTCAAATTGACTGGGTCAATAGATGTAATCAAGACTAGACATGAACTGTGAATTTCATCTCATGTGCAGCAAACTCGGAATCGATCTTCATATTATCCAACTTATGTGCTGGAGCAGAGCTGAACTGCAACGAACCCTAATACTTTACTTCATTATTTTATAATATATTCCTTTTTAAATAAGATTTGGGGATCATCTGAGTGGATTCCGATTGTACGATCACAGGGAAGAAAAGCGCACGTCGCTAAGTATAATATGGCTAAATGACTCCCATTTCGCATCTACCAAATCATAGATCTTGACAGATTCCCTAGGTCACATGATGGAGCAGGACGGTTGGGGCTCTTCCCATATCGGCGTGTGGACGACCGCCATTTGCCAGCAGACCGGGCAATCGCAGGGCGGGTGAATATGGGTCGCCTTCGTCTCGGGCTTCTTCTCCTCGGACTTCTTCTCCTCGGACTTCTTCTCTTCCGGCTTCTTCTTCTCGTCTTGCTTAGGCGGCGGCGGAGGAGGCCCAATGCTCACGATCTCGGCGTATTTGCCGGCTTTTCTGGCCCGGAGTACGACATCGTAAGGGTCCACATCTCCCGTCACCGTCAGCATTCCCTTGGAAGAGTCCACTTCGATTTTATCTACCCCTGAATTCACAAATTGGCAATCCGTTCAACCATCGATCATAATCAAGACCAAATTTGTCAAATGAAATCGCGATAAGAGACTCGAGATTCAGTTCCTTCATGTTTCCGGAGCATAGTATCATATAATGATGTGGAGATGGGATGCGAAGATTAACAGGAAAAGCAAGCTCTTTCTCGACTCTAGCAGACATTCAAACTCCAAAATGCATTGGAAGAGAAACTGTTCTTGCAATTAAATAGGCAGAAAAAATGAAATTAGGGCAAGCAGGTGCGTGAGAAGGGGAGCATGTGACTTACCTTCTAATGTAGAAACTGCTTTGAGGAGCTTCTTCTTGCATTTCTCGCATGGGATACTAACCTTCAAGACCGTCTTCTTCACCATAATTGAGGAACTGATATGATGTTCTCTCTCTCTCTCTCTCTCTCTGATTCCAATCTTAGAGCTCTCGAACTTGGCATCAGCTGGGGACGGTTTTAAGGAGAGAATCTGATGACCGGCATTAGGGTTTGAGCCTCTAAATTCAGAGTGGTTCAACTCCTTTGTCATTTAGTCATAGAACTGCAATCTTTTTATAATCATATTTTGGCAAATTTTATGTCAATGACCTAGAAAGCCTTGGAATTCCAACCCCCTCATCCTCGTGCCATATTGACATCTTCCCCAATGTTGCGAAGTTGGATTTATGTGCTTGGGTCGATTGGGAGCCTGGTCAACCACCATACGAACTCACCACCTGTTGAATTGGAGTTATGTCTTAAGAGCGGTACTGCTCCGTGCGAAGAGGTTCACAAAGACCCATGTACAGAATCTCATGTGACACGCGGCCATCGATCATCTCTACATCAAAATCGCTCATTGGCCATAACCTGCGACCGCTGATGATTGATGATTCTGGACCACATGCATTTCTTATCCTAATTAAGGCAGAAAGAACTTCTTAAACAGAGCCGGCGTCGAATTATATGGTAAAAGGATATGGAAGTTGCACCAACCCTAGCAAATAGGGAACGCATGTCAACATCCTCAGATTTTAAGGGGGGGGTGGGGTGGGGGAATTGACATATTGCTCTCTCTTTTCTCATATGCATTAGTCTAAGGGCACACCTAGATTAGTTAGTATGATGACTGCAGCCTGCTATGTACAAGTTTCGGTGCCAAAGAGAAGAATCTCATTGGCTCATTAGAATCAACCAACACCCCCCCTTGGGAGATGATCAATGGTCGCCAAAGCACCTGACAAAGACCCCTTGTATAACCCCATGAAGAAAATCTGAGGTTTAATTACAGATGGATCTTCAGTTTGTTAGATGAGTGGTTGCAAATCGCAGTCACGCCTCCTGATTGGTTGGGAAAAGTAGTAATCTATGCAAAGTCTGCATGATTGACATTGTATACTCAACTATTGTGATGTATAACTTTGAAAATTCTTGCCTTGGTCAGATCCCCTCTTCACATGCTACAACCACATGATATTTTAGATGCATAGAACATCTATTCTTTTTCTTTTTTTTTTGGGGGTCGGATTCTTCTCGTTTTGTCGTTGGTCCATTAGTGAAACCAAAATACTTCTTAAGAATCTTTCTCCGAATGAGTGAAAATTTTGAGACAATTTAAAATATTGTGTTATATATATAATTCTCCAATTTTGAGAAACTTAATATTATAAAAATTTTCAGAAAATCTAAAGGCCAAATAAACACTCTTTCAAAAAAAATTGAAAGGCGGAGTTATTCTGTGGCCACAAATACAGTTTTTATTTCCGCATTGGTAATATTTATAAGTGTTGGAGTAATTGAAAACTTATTAGAGTTGACGAGCAAGGCAAATAAAAGCGGTAACTCAAGAGAAGTTAGTAAAATGAAATTAAAAAATAATTAATTGTGGCAATCGAGAGTTGGTAACCAGGTTGGTAATTTGACTGAAGAAAGGTTTATAGGTCACACGAGTAAAGGCAGATGACTTCAGTAACCAATTCAAATATGAGTCGATAATACAAAAGCCACAGTAATTGGGGAGAAGTCGTTAATCACTATATTTTAGGTTAGTAATATCTAAAAAGCTGGCAACTAAGGTTAATAAAAGTAATAACATAAAGAGAATTAGGAAATTAAAAATAAACAATTAAAACTTGGCTATAGGCAACTTAAATGAGGAGTTAGTAATCCAAATTTAGTTGGTACTTACGGTATAAAACTGTCACTTAAACAAATTTTGGTAATTTCATATACTAGTTGATGAATTAAGACTACGGTAAGAAAGGTAAATTAGAGTTTGTATGTTATAAGAAAAATATTATTCTTTTATCCAAAATAAGAGAAATAGATAAAATGAAAAATCAAATAAATTTTAGTAACTAATTCATATAAAAATTGGTAACACAAAATTTGTGATAACTTATTCTAATAAAATTTTGAAATCACTCTAATTAAGGTCAGTAATTGATGAAAAAATTGTTAAATGTAATGGCTTGCTAGATAATGCAGATAAAAGTTGTTAAATTTAAAATCAAATAAACATCCGTTAACAAGTTAAATAAGACTTAACAAAAACTAGTTGGTGACCTTACGAGAGAAAAACCAATAATTTACAAACATAAGGTTTACTAAATCCGTGTAAGACTTTAATATATCTTGAGGCGTTTGTAAGATAGACGAATAAAAGCAGATAAATGATTTAATAAAAAAATAAATTCACAAAAAAGATAAATATTAGTAAGTACCTTAAATCAAAATTTGTTAGTGTTTTAATCTGAAAAAAAGTTAGTAACTTAAATAAAGATTGGTAAATTCCATATATGAGCTAGTAAATTTTGTTGAGAATATTCCTATCAAATTTTGAAGCTGACAAAACTATCTAGTAAATTTTATTAAGACCAATAATTGTTTGAGGATTATTGATTTAGGAAAAACACTTGAGGAATGGAAACTTTTCATTCTAGCTCGAGTTCAAGAACAATTGGTAAAGTCTGCCTTATTCTAGACACATCCGCACTTTAACTCTTCCGCACTTTAACTCAATACCTCATTCTAAAGACGTAGATTGAGAGAATCGCTCTCATTCCCATCCTAACAAAGTTCAAAACAAAGTTAGTCGAAAACGAGGAAAGTTAAGAACTTAGCTAATTCAGAACACAGCACACTTCTAGAAGGTAATAAGTCTAGAACAAGACAGTTCAGTATATATAACAGCTAGTGATTTGATTTGGATTTCACACTAAGATAGATTTGATCGACACAATCTAATTGATTGGCAATTCAATCCCGAAGGCAAGTTATTTCTAGACAAAGAAGCTCTACTTATGGAAACCAAGACTTTAGTTATATGAATGACTAGAATCAAGTAAAGATTTAGCTTCTATCACTCAATAGCCACCAAATCTTCTTGATATGGTTTTGTCTAGCAGTTAGATTGGAAGATGATCATTTGGAAAATGTATAATGGCTAGTATGGAAGTGAAGGAGCATATAAGAAGACCAAGGTACCAACAAGCAAAGAAGAGACAAGGCTTAGAATTTGAAATACCAAAGTTTGAGCATATGTCGATTATACACTTGGCTACCATGAGCACTAAATTTTGTGATTGTGAGAGAAATACAAAAAGAGTGACTAACTGTAATAATATAACCTATCATCGAGTGTTTACGCTCACAAGTTGTAATCTTTTATTGATTATATAATGAAAATCAGCCAATAGGTTGTCAACATGAAAGAATAAACGTAGAATTGATTTAAGCCAAATCACTATAAATCTTGTGTGCAATTTCTCTCATATTTACTCTCTTATTTATTATAGCTATAATCTTGGCGATTTACTCGTTAAATTTGTGCTATTGCATAGTAGATTTTGAACAATATTCTAGAATATGATCCTTATTCAGACTCTAATCTTCACTCGTTCTATTCCACTTTAATTTGTCAAGATTTTGTAGTATTATCTATTCACCCATTTTAGGTGATTCCTACTAGTCACCTTCAAATTTTAGTTGTCAAGAAAGACTGGTAATTTGTAATTTGTAAAAAGGAGTTGGGCCGATAAATTTGTAATAAGTTATGGGGAAATTTGGTGACCTAATCGGCTACCTAACGCTTACATACTCTTTCAGAATTATATCATTACGAAGAAAAATGCATTTTTTTTAAACGGCGTAGTAGAATTATCCTCGTCTAAATGTTGTATAAGATGAAAATCAAAGGGTGCGCGCAACTCAAAAGTGATGTGGACACACCATCAAGTTTAGTCAAGCATTTTCATTTTTTTAAACTTGAATATATATATGGAGAGAGAGACAGAGACAGAGACAGAGTACAAGAAACTCTTCAACGGTGCACCTCTGCCTTCTTCCTTGTACAAAATATTTGCTTTTTCAGTTTGGTGCCCCTCCTTGTGCGGGCTTTCTTTAAATTATAATGAACGCTCAATCAATCTTTAAAGTCCACTCAACACTCAACCGGCATCATTAGTTCCATTCCCACCCTCAACTTTCCTCCAATTACATCATGGAAAAAAAGAGATTAACTGCATTTAGGACCTCATCATAAAGTAGATTTCGCATCAAGCGATTCTATAAAGTGAAAAATATTTTACGCTGGTGGAGAATTGAATAAAACATCTAAGGCAATGCTGGTAAAAAGATTTATAAACGGACATACCGATAACATGGTACATGGGTGAGTTTACATCCAAACAAGTGGTCATATCCAAACCTAATAAGAGTCTTCTTTTGTTGAAAAATCTAATGGGAATATGCCATATCATTTAATATATCATAGCATGTAGATTTTTCCTATAGTTATTTAAAATCATTAAATATATCAAGCTAATGATCATGAGTGTGAGTCGCAATGTAACTGTCCTATTTTATCCTTGTTCTACCAAAAGGAGAAACACCTTTCAAATTAAGCAAACTAATCCGTTCAACAAAGGTTTGAAGGGTCCTTCGTTGATTCTTAAACATGAAAATAAATAGATAGGAGTACAAAGATAAGAATACCGAGGATAACTATTGCCAATAATGTAAATAATACTGAAAATGTAAAATACGTAGCAAATAAAGATGGACAATATGTGCTCCCCAATAGATTGGCTCGGCTTACAAAAATCACATCGAACTTGGAAAATTACCTAACATTATTCAAATTCCTTAACAATATCAAGTCATTGATTGTGAGTGTGAGTCGTGATGTAATTCCCTTAATTCATAGGGGAAATGATACAAATAGTCTCTAAACTTCGGTACTATGTGTAATGTAATTTCTAAACTTTATATATAATATGGTTCCTGAATTTTTAATAAATGTTCAATTTAATTCATGAAATATATGAAAATGTTCAATATTATCCTTCAATTAACTTATTCAGAGGCAATATTCAATATTTTCATATATTTTAAAGTTCATGGAGTAAATTAGACATCGAGCTAAAATTTATGGATCATCTGTGTAATTATCCCAAGTTCATACTGCATATAATTTGAAGTTTAGGAACTATATTATGCATAAGTTAAAATTCATGTCTCATTTGTATAATTATCCCAATTTCATACCGAAACAATGTTGCATGCACGATGAGGTAATGGACTTGTGAATATGGTTCGACATCTGATAGGAGCTCCTAAAGGCGGAGTCAAAGGTAGGTAGTTGCCCACTTGCAATTTACTTTAACTCTTCGACTTTTCCTTGTCGATGAGTTTGTTGTGGACAGGACAGAGTTGGAGCATGTGCATTTAGGCATCGGGTGACATAACGAAATAAAATTATTTGAAATGTAAGCAAATATCTGGTTTTGTTCTCCCATGTGTAAAATATGAATATTTTTTATTATAAGCCACGAAAGAAAACGGTAACAAGATTCAACACATAAAAAAATGTAACTGCAAAGTAATTTTTGTATTACCTTCGCAAAATTAAATGAACAGAAGAACGATCACATCTTATAATCCTCAACAAAGAGATTTGACATGTAAATTCTTGTTGAATGAGCAATATGGGATTTAACATCTATCACGAGTTGAAAATGAAACTTGGACTTCCGTTAAAGTAAGCTTTTTAAAATGAGGTATATATCTGACCAACAAAAGAAAACTGAGGTATATAGAATTTGAGAGATTGGAGTTCGCAGTTTCTCCTGTTCGATGGGCTCAAAACCTCTTATATCAAAGTATGACTTGACTTTTTGCCAAAAAGAGAAGTATGAATCAACTTGTTAAGAAATAAACGATATAACATAAATCAATTTTGGAATAGCAATGGGGCTTTTGCGCTCACTCATCAAGCCATAGCCCTGTATTGAGAAAATTATAAAAAAAAGTCATAAATATATTATATAGATGTCAATTCAATTTTAAATCTTTTAATATAGTCAATTTGGTCCTCTTGACTAATTTTGTCTAAAAGTGGCTAATATAGATACTAATTGTGTCACGTAGGATGGCCGACAATGATATGGACAAGTTTTATAATATTTAAAATTATTAATTTTTTTGGATTTTTACAATTTTTTTCTTTTTATTTTTTGATGTGGCTGGCAAGAGTTGCAGGCCTCACTGAAGTCCTTGCTAGTGGTTGGCAAGGACCACAACCTTTACTGGCTACAATGAAAAAAAAAAGAAAAAAAAATTAAATATTAATATTAAAAAATTGTAAAAATTGTTCAAGTAAGTGTTAACCATGCCATGTAGAATGGCCAATATTCACATCAGCGATTTTCTATTAAAATTAGATAAAATGACAAAATTAACAAATTATCAAAATGTTTATAGCTAAATTGATAAAGTCGAAATGTTTTAAACCTGAATTGATATCTATATAATAAATTTAAAACTTTTTATTGGTAATTTTCTGTTCCTATACCCATTAGTGGATCAAACTCTTACGTATCGTTAGACTAGTAAGTCCCATATAAGTTATTAATCGCTTGACTCATATCAACTTGGTTTAAATGGACTCAGATTGAAGAGAGAATTATCACTTTCCATCATAAGAGTGTATGATATAAGTAAAGTCCGTTTTTTGTTGAAATGATGGCGTAACAATTAAACCCACCTCCGTAATCCTTCAACATAAAAGGCCTCAAACGCTATAGCAGAACATCGCAAGGGGGGCAACAACCTCTGCTTGCTCCTCCTCGACCCCGTTGTGCGTCATAAGTATAAGGATGCTAAGAATGTGCCCGTATGTAATCCAGTTTCTATCCGTGACCGAATCGACTAAGAGGCCTCCCAAAGTCACCGTCAAATCTTCCGTATCACGATCTAATCTGATAGGAAGACCTGAGGTTTGGAGAAATGGACGACTTTATCGGCTCGGAATCGAACCGGATAAGTCTCAAATCACTTTACCAAGAAAGTGAAACTCTATCTTCCCACAACCTGCCCTCTTTCTTGACAAGCATGCTCCAATAGGCAATAGGAGAATGGTAGTCTTTTCAAAGCCCACCAAACGACACTAACAGGGTCCAAAGTTAGGGGACCAAAGGTTCCGCACTCGATTCATGCATGTTAGGCAAAAGTGGCCACTTCATGCAATCCCCCAAACTGGCCCCCCCCTCAGGCCACAACTTATAAGAGACACACAAAAAAAGAAAAAAAGAAAAATGGTCAAACTCAGTCATCCCTCATTTGACACGTGTCAAGCAACATTGCATCTTTTAAGGGCAAAAGTATGGATGATGGAAGTGGCGAAATGATCGATCTGTGTAATCCTTCTATCTCGGTGGGAGAATGGATCCCACCCTTGAACAATTTGGTTCGAGAGAGCTCGGGTTGGAAGAAATTTTTGAAAAGCAGCTTTGTATTACCGAATATTATCCAAGTACTTCTTGCACTTTGGATTATGGTACTTGAAAATTATTTGACCTAAATCCCCAAAACAACCCACGAATTTCCTTTTCGGGGATAAAAGTATTTTCAATTTTTTGACAATTCAAATAATATGATGAAATTACCCATTGTTAAATGTTCCATCCCCACAAGCTGCGTGGCATGTGATCTGATTGAGGGCCAGCTCGTTAGTAAGAGTAAAAGGATGTTATGGACATGTTAGCAAGAACCAATAGATATCAATTTCCCGATACACTGCGGTTTCCAATTCCTCTAACTTGGGAATAATCAAGGGCTATCTTGGATCCTTGGGTTGATTAAAGGTAGTGGAGTTTTCTCCCTACAGGGGCCTCCTCCGTCTATCTGGTCACCCAACGAATTGTGATGATGCGCTCTTTATTTAACGGGTTGGTATTTGTATGCCCTACATCCTTCGTTGGAGTTGTGTCTTTTTCTTGCCCAGCTCCGGGCAACACCCTCTTAAGTGTTTTTACATTCAGGTGATCTTGAGGTCTAAACAAGGATCCAAATGAAGCCTTTCAAGGTTTTCCTTAGGTCCGACAATTTGCTTTATCTTTCGGGAGAGAAGAAGGGATTCTGGCCCTTCGTGATTTGGATTCATCTGCTTCACGTTTGGATCTGTGATGATTTCTTTATGCTTTATGTCGTGGAGTTCAATTCAAACAAATTCACAATGGGTCTTTTTCATTTAAATAGTGGGGATATTTTTGTCCTAAGGGTCAAAAGCTCCGGTGCTTTAGGAATTTGGCGAAAATCTATTGTAAAGCTCTTTAAATCCAAATCCTATTTTTTAGAACTCTAAATTCTAAAGCAACTGTCCGTGTGAGAAAATTGTTTAAAAAGTTATAAACCTTTTAATTATGTTAATTCAGTCATAAACCTTTTTAATTATGACAATTTAGTCATAAACCTTTTTACTTTTTATCAATTGAGTTCATTGGCCAATTTTGGCCAGAAATTGCTAACATGGATGACTAGTGCTAACATGACATTTTTTAAATACTATTTTAACTTTTTATAATTTTTGGGATAAGTTCACTAACGGTCCTAAAATTTATCATGAAAGTATAATTTAGTCTTAAAATTGGCAAAAAGTGTAATTAAGTTCTAAAACTTACAAATTGGTACAATAAATTCCTGAAGTTAACACCATCAATTAATGGAAAATATTGACATGGCAATTTTAAATTAATTTCTCTCTCCTTGTTGACATTTTTTATTATTTTCTTTTTAAAATCTTATTTAAATAAAATTAAAAACTGAAATAAGCCAAATTTTAATTTAAAAAATAAAACTGAAGAGAGAGAGAAGGGCAGGGCAAGGTATGGCCACGCCAATAGGCATCGCCGCCACTACCACCCATTACCGGAGGGGCCGACAACCTCTGCTGGTCCTGGGCAAAGGTGGCCAGCCCTCGCCAATCCTATGTGAGGCCTCGCTGGCCCCAAGCAAGGGTTGGCGACCCTCGCTAGGCTTGAGCTCACACTCGGATGCCTAGATCTAGGTGATGTTGGCACTTGCCCGAGCCTAGTGAGCATCACCGATCCTAGGCAAGGGCCGGCGAGGTCTCACTTGAGGCTGGTGAGGCTTGCCAACTTCAGGTCAGTGACAGGCGAGGGCTGACAACCCTTGCCAACCATAGGCAAGGGCCAACTAACCCTCATCGGCCCTTGCCTGTGGTTTTTGGACAATTTTCCCACTTGGGTTCTTTAATTCAAAGTCTAAAGTTCCATTTGTTTTATGAAAAAAATTGTTTTCCTATCAAAACTTAAATAAAATTAAAAAATAATTTTCTCCTTTAAAAATCAAAAATCATATTCTAAAATATGATTAGATAACGACTTCAGACTAAAAACTTTGTGCTTGGGCATAGAAACCCTAGCCTGGGTCTATCTAGACCACTATGCCTGAGTCTAACAAGGCCGAACCTAGTACATTGATGATTGTGCCCAGGACACCAGGCCTAGTAATATCGAGGCCAAGCCCCAAGTCCTCAACACCCTTGCTTGAGTTCATCAAGGTCAAATAATTTTTAAAAAATTTCAATATTTCAAAAATTTAAATCTTAAATTTTATTTTATTCTTTTTTTTTTTTTCCTTCTTCCTTCACTAGTTGCCAAACCTAGGCGACAATTGTACAATGATGGTTGGTGACTGGCCACAGGCTTGGGTTGGTGAGAGCTAGCCTCAAGCAAAGCTCGAGCTTGCCAAATCCTAGTGAGGTCAAGGTCACTAGATTCTGGCAAGGCTCAAGCTTGCTAAATCCTGGCAAGTCTCGAGCATGACCTCACTTGAGGTTGGTGAGGTTAGCCCAAGTCTATGGCTTGTCATGAAGGCCAAGCAATTGGCAAAGGAAGAAGAAAAAAGAAAAAGAATAAAAATTATAAAAAAATCGATTTAAAAAAAATGACAAAGTTGTCCATGTTAGCTTGGTCATGCCACCTAGAACAACCAACGTTCACATCAGCAAATTCCAAGCAAATGAAATTTTTCTGATCAAATAATGGAAAATATTTTATAGTTTATTTTCAAGTCTCAAGTTGAGATTCTAGCCAAACACCAGAAAATATTGTTATTTTCTTAAAAAATATTTTTTGAAAATATTTTTTCAGAAATATCACATTTTCCACGAAATAAATGTAACATAGCGGTTTTGCAATACTCTCTTAAACTCATCCTCACATTTAGAGCCTCCCGATAGAGGAAACGTTCAAGGAGGTTTTTTTACCATTAGACATTAAATAAATGGTCCATGGTCATTCCTTGAAAACTCAGTGAAGTATTCGTGTGGAGGACGATATCTTACACTTACATAGAAAACTTAGTGAACAACATATGCATATGGTTGATGATAGTGTCTCGTGGGGTAATTTTTCACAACGTTATAAATCAACTTCATTGATTCATTGAGACATAACGGGTGATGATGAGCGTGCTCATTCCAGGAGGACTTCTCTGAAGGTCATTTACTTTCACCGAAGGGTGTTTGATCAAATATCTTAATGAATGCATGAGTGAATAGACAAAGGTCATGAAGGGATTTTTTTTTTTTTTTTTTTTTTTGGGATAGGAAAGTATGTGAAAAAATTTAAAGACACAAAGATGGAGGCAATCGTGGTCATCCATTTAAATTGTGGAAAAGTAAATAAAAAAAGATCCATTTGCAATTGGGGGGTTTTACAAATTGTAAAATGTGGCTATATATATCCCATAATCGATGGTTATAAGTGTTGACATGTTATTCATACTTCCAATCGATAGGAAGGCATAAGGTCTAGGGAGCTACCCCAGCGAGGGTCTAGAAGGGCTGCTAAAGGACTTTTATCGTTTGAGCCCATATCTTATTAAAGTGTGTTCTGTGTCGCTGGCAGCCTGAAAAAATAAAAATAGAAGGTTGATCTCTCTGGTTGAGGCTGCATTATTCATTTATTCACCTTGACATAATTTGAGCTTAAGCTCATGAATAGTTGTTGAGTATATATAATTTATTTTTATTGCAATCGAAAGATGCAATTGAGAAACGGGAGGTAATCTATATAGTAGAACCTTTGCTAGACATAGCACTAATTTAAGGGTAAATTAGAATAAAAATCTCGCGTCTAGATTTCTATTTCTCACTTTTATTCTCTATTTCCTTATTATTGTGCACCAACAACAAATGGTAATTGAATTTGAGAAGAAAACTTCATAATTTTATTTTCAGTTACAAGAAATTATAACAACACTTATATTAAGTTACAAGATCCTAACATAGCATTAGTAAATATAACTACCCAACAATTACATTTTGGTGTCGATTACCTATTGTTGATGACTCCATTGGTTGTCTTTTTCAATGATGATTTTTATTGTTCACTAAACTCTACTATTATCGACTAAGTCTATCACCCATCGATTATAACCAAAAGTTGGTTTTGAAAGAATTAAATTATTCATCTATCATTTAATTCTTTTAAATTAGATAATTAGATCCTTGATCATTGGCAGATTTGATTTTTCCATGCCGAATTGCCTCTTGATTATTTTCTTAAAAAAAAAATACAATTACTTGTGTTATGACTCCGCGAATGTGAATGGCGTCACTTGCAATTTCTCTTGTTTACCAAATCTTCCTTACTCAAGATGGTATTGCATTAATTTTATCAAGCCATCTTTGAAGAGTAAATCAAAGATTTCGTCCAATTTGTTGATGTTGAACGAGTAAACCTGAATGTCTTTAGCCTTAGTCATTATGTTTTCTTTTATGCTCACGGGCTTTAAGGATTGTAAGGCTTGTCCAACGTCGTTCTTGCCCCGTTGTAGTGTTTTCATTCAGGTCAGATTCATACTCTAATCATAATTTTTCTTTAAAGCCATATTTTCCACAAAGTTTTCAAGTGGTCCTTTATCTCTGTCTTTAAGAAGTTGCTCATACTTAGACACTCTCATTACTAATTGAAATAAATTGGGGAAGTATTGGCCTTCGAATTTTTCTTTTGGATTGAATTTCAATCCATCTAAAGCCAACCTCATGAACTCCTTTCTTGACAGTGAAGTAAGGTATTTATTCATAGCCTTCTTAAGGTATTTATTCATAGCCTTCTTAAATCAAGCAACAAATTTCTCGACTAACTCATTATTGTATCGATAGAGTCCGGCTAAATCAACAATCAATACTTCGAGTATCGTTATGTAAAATTGAGAACATAATCGTCTTTTTTATCTCTGAGCAATTACACACCGATTGGGTAGTAAATTAGCATGTCAAATAAAAGCACTTTTTAACGAAGACAAGGAAGATAACCTAAGTTTTAAGAAATCATTATCGAACAAAGTGTTCAATGGTCAATTGTTCATCTTCATCGATAAAAATGGCAAAGGTAAGCATTTTGAAACCTCTTGGAAAGGGCTAATTGTCGACCCCTTCAAGATGTAGTTTCCTCTGAGCAAGTACGATAAGACCGTCTCCCAATCATTGACAAACTTCTTCAACAAATTGTGTTGGGTTCAATTGTGGATTTGGTAGGCCATTTAGGCCCCCAGGTGATGATGCCGGTCTTGTTGACTTATCTACTTTAATTGACATGTTAGGCCTAACAAGAATACTCACATTTGACATACTAATGGAGCCATTGGCCTTACATTTTTAATTTTTGGCAATTGACCAGATAGTCAACCTGTTTGATTTGCCAAATTATTATCACTAATTTAGTTGTTTTGACCAAAACTATTAGCATTGATAAATTAAGAAGGATTAGGAACATAACCTACTATCACTAGTTGAATAGTGGTGGGTGATTGGATGATCTTGGCCTCGAGAGAATATCATTCACAGTAATATGGCGAGGTTTGATTACATATGAGGTGTGACTAACAATGGAGTTGTCCATATCATATCGTTACTCTTTGAATAGCCTCTTCATGGTGGCCAACATATGAGGAATTGATGCAACTTCTCTCGATTGCTCTTCAATGAGACATTGGGGAAGGTCTACCCATTCGTGGGGTCCTTCTTCTGTCGCTCGATTAACAGTTGAAGAGTCAAAGTGCGCAATAACTTCATCACTAGTTTGTGGCACTAGATTATTGTTGCCGACAACATTATCAAACACTTGTTGAATTCGGGTTATTGTCATTGTAGTCTTCTCAAATCAATGTGTCCCACCAAGCATGCCCAAAAAAATGTTTTACTGAAAGATATTGATGAAGTATCTTCCGAAGTATTGATGAATGGACGAGTGAATCAACAAAGGACAAGAAAGATCCTTTCTTGATTTTGGATATGAAAAACAAATAACAAGAAATTCATAGAAACGAAAAGTGGAGGTGTGGCCCGCCATTTAAATTGCGGATTAACTTCTGAAATTGATTGTGTGACTTTTACAAAGAGTACAATGGGTATGTTTATAGTCCACAATTGACAAGTATAAGTGGATATTGAATTTGAAAAAATTAACTTTCTAATCTTATATTCATAATAAATAATTTCCTAATTCTATTTGCTGCTACAAGAAATTACAACAACGCTTATCCATAAGAAGTTACAAAATCTTAAAATAACGAGAATAAGCATAACTACCCATTAATTACATTTTTGTGTCGATTGCTCGCTATCAATAGCTTTCTTGGTGAGTTGTTGATACTTTTTAAATTGTCAATTGGCATTTTTATCTATGACTTTAGTTGTTCACCAAAATCTTTTTTATTTATTAATTCTGTCACTTGTTGATTATACTTAAAAATCTGTAATTTTGTTTTTGGACGGCGAGTCTGCTTTTTATGCTGAGTTAGATTCTTTTCCCCCATGCCAAAGAAACCCTTGATTTGATGGACTCAAAAAATAGCATCCTTACCACTGAGTGGGAACAATGATGAGACTTCCTATTTCAGCACAAGACAGGAACCATTTGCTACGGAACTAATTGAACGCACCACCACTCGTCTGGCCAATGGCTTGAAGTCAAAAGAAGAAAGACGGGACAAAGTTCAGTTGTACCATATTCTTCGGGGGTAGTGAATGGCACTGTTCAAACGCCACAGAGTTTTGGCAATTAGGTCAAAAGGAAGATAATGGGCGATAATGCACTAGTTTTCTGCATGCGCTAGCTTCACGCTTCGCTTTTAGATTAGACCCTCCAAATTAGATTGCCTTTTTCTTCGCCTCATTGGAGTATGTAACAAATTTGGACACGACAAGTTGCCCACACCCGATGGCTCCACAGCACGCGTCAAAACAATCTAATCAATCAACCATGCACGAGCTCTCCTAAACTACATTGACTCAAATTTTCTAATTGAACGCTTTGCGACCTCCTAAGATAAGGGCACTCCTGTGATAGAGAAGATACATGGTGTCCTCACTGACATCTACAGTAACCAAAGCTGAACATGACCACTTTGTCCATGAAGCCAGCCGACATGTTCCCCCAAGCTTTTAGAATTTCTCTGGATCTTCACTCGTACAGAGTTTCTACTTTCTCAAACCAAACTGACGACAGAAAAAAGAAGCCCACAAAAACAAAGTCATGACTTAATCATGGTAACAAAAGCGTTTTGAGCTGCCCACTAATGGAGCATTAATTTTACAGGGTCCATTCTTAAGAATCAGAGAGAGGGCTCATTCAAGGTCCCCCCTGCCACGAAGTTATTACCATCATCGACAATCATCATGACACTATAGTTTAAATGCATCTTGAGCTACCATGATAACCAAATAGATATATTTAAAAAAAGTGAAAAGGCTGCATCATTGTGACTGCTCTCTCTGTCTCTGTAAAGAGGACAAGCGCACAAGACACCATATATTCTTCAAGCTCTCCTCAGAAAATCACAGAGAGGGAACTTTTGCTTTGTTTTGTTGCCGAACCAGATCATGGATGTGGAGAAGGTCTTTCACATGACAGGAGGTGTTGGCAACACTAGCTATGCCCAGAACTCTTCGCTTCAGGTCTCTCTCTCGCAAAATAGGACATGCTTTTTCATGCCTCACGATGTGATTTTTTCACTTCCCTGACTCTCTCTCTCTTTCTCTCTCCACAGAAGAAGGCATCTGATATGGTGAAGAGCATAACCATGGAGGCAGTGCAACAAGTGTACCTGAGTCTCATGCCAGAGAGCATTGGAATAGCTGACCTGGGGTGTTCCTCAGGACCCAACACACTGTCCATCATCAGGGATGTGATTGAGGTAGTGGAAGGGACAAGCCAAAGGGTCACGAGTCCAACCCCAGAGTTCAGGATCTACCTCAATGACCTCCCCACCAATGACTTCAACTCCATCTTCAAGGCCTTGCCAGATTTCCACAGAGAGCTCAGGGAGGCAAGAAGGAAAGAGGGTGGGCTTTGCCATCCCCCTCTGTACATGGCAGCTCATCCTGGGTCCTTTTATGGGAGGCTTTTTCCCAACAAATGCTTGCACTTTGTCTATTCATCCTACAGTTTGCACTGGCTCTCAAGGGTAACAAGATTCTATCCCACCCTCACTTTTTTTTGGCCCTGTTTGAGTCATTGGTGATAGCCTCACTTGTCACAACACCCATTTTGATACTATTTCAAGGAGAATCTTGTTTACAGCATAACATCTTGATTGAGCTGAGACCCATTTCTGTACCTGTTAGTGGAAGAATTATACCAAATTAAAGGATGAAAAGGACCACCCGGAAAGAAAAGGACACACTTATGGGTTTGGTAGCCCTAATTGTATCTTTTATTGCTTCAAATTTGACATTATTAGGATACCATAGGCGTGATGTACTTTACTATCAGCAAATGATGAAAAAACATCATATCATCAATATGAGGCATGTCGAAGTTGACCTATCCTAGATGGTCTCAGCCTCACAAAGCTGGCTAACTCCAATGTCATTTCTTCAGGTTCCTCCAGCACTCTGTGATGAGAACAGAGAACCAATTAACAAGGGCAGTATCTACATCTCTGAGTCCAGCCCTCCCTGTGTAGCCGAGGCTTACTTGCGGCAGTTCCAAGAGGACTTCACATCATTCCTCCGCTTGAGATCTGAAGAGCTGGTGCCTGGAGGGAGAATGGTGCTGATCTTGCTGGGCAGAAGGGGCCCACACCATGTTGATAGAGGCAACTCTTTCTTCTGGGAGGTTCTCTCAAGAAGCCTCTCCTTGTTAATTGTAAAGGTAACCTCAATTCCTAGGGCATCCTCGAGCTCTTTTAATGTCAAGTAATACGATATGAATATACATGGTTCGCCCCTTTTTTAATGGCTTAAACTTTTCAAAAGAATGGTTTAGTCCAACAGGGTGCCAGAGCACAAAATACGAGTTTGAATCCTAACACTCCTTTTGGATTTCTTTTCAATGTCTGTTTTTGTTATGCCATCCGTTTTTCCCGCCTCTTGTGTCTGTATGTCGTGCTTACGTCCACATCCTGTGTTGCCATGTGTAATACTTATCCTGAGCAGTTACGTATACAAATAGTTTTGCCCGTTAAAAGTTTAGAAAGAGAGTACGTCTATAACTAAAAATTGTGCTTGGTGGTGATTTTGAACAGGAATAATGCATGTGTTTCTACAAATTCAATTGTTTCTTGATTCTTTCAGGGGGAAGTGGAAGAGGAGAAGCTGGATTCCTATGATGTGCACTTCTATGCACCTTCCAAGGATGAAATGGAGCACGAGATCGAGAGAGAGGGGTCATTCCGATTGGACCGCTTCGAGACCTTCGAACTTGAGAGGGAAGAGAAAGATGGGGAGAGCTACGGAACGGCAGTGGCGACCACAGTCAGGGCCATCCAAGAGTCCATGATCTCTCACCACTTTGGTGAAGGAATCGTGGACGGCCTGTTTGAGAATTATGCAAGAGTTTTAGATGAAGAAGCGGCCAGAGAAGAGATTAGGCCTGTCACTTTCCTCTTGGCTCTCACAAAATTATGACTGCACTGTAGTACTGAGGGCAAACACTTGCCTCAACGGATCGTGTCCATCACAGCCATCAATCATGCGGTTTCAAAAGAATCCGGCATCTGCAAAAGCATTCAGTCCATAGACCCAGATTGAGGAGTTGTCTGTTAGCACAAGAAACCAATAATGTAGGAACTAGCTTTTACTTTGTGCTTTGAACTGTACTCGCTGCTCAGTACGCTTGCGTCAGTAATTAGGAATCTCTTGAAGCTCCAACTGCGTCTGCATGAACTCTCTCTCTCTCTCTCTCTCTCTCTCTCTCTCTCTCTCTCTATTTTTCTTTACTTCTTCCTTTTCTTGTAAGTTGAATGAAGATTTCATAAGCCGAAACTCACCACGATACAAACTTCTTCTCCAGTGTCACAAAGGTTCGATCAATCACAGATACAGTTCAAGAACATATGACAAATCATGGCAATCAACCAGCTTCAGAACCCAATTAGCAAAACTGACCGCATTTTCCACTCTCGATCAGCCTTCTGCTCACATAGTCTTCTACTAATAATTGAAATGTAATATTTAAGAAAGCAATACAATTATCATGCATTGCTCCATGCATTACTCGTAGAATCCAAGAAGTAATCCGATTCAGATCAACTTCTACAATCAAACACCATTTGGTTATGTTCCAACCAAATACACTATAAAATAACACTAATTTCCACAAAAACCCGTTTTGCTGCTTATCACAGATGTCAGGTCAATTTTCTTGATAAATATAATATGCAATCTCCAACTTCTATAATTTAACTTCTGAGATGATTAAGTGAATTTTTTTATTTGTAATTTTTTCAAGAAATGTGTTGCATTGGGTAAGTTAGATCATGAATAGAACACCTTTCAGATCAGAAATTAAGAGGTTTCAAATTAGGTTCTTTCCTAATGTCTCTTCCGCTTCCCTCTCTCTCTCTCTCTTCTCTCTCCATTATTCTTCAACCTTCAACCTTCAACCATGGGAGAGGGTTTGACTAGTCACTATCTTGTTGATTTTATTTGTGTATTTTTGTTCTTTTCTTATTTCATTTTCTCTCGATTTAGTTTCAAATCTGAATTTGAACTCTCCCAATCTAGTTCTAAATCTGGGAGCCACTCTCTCCCAATTTAGACTTGACGGCTTCATAAATATGTTTTCAAGATTTGATCCCCCAGTGCTGTGTCTATGCACAAGTCATCTTCCTCTAGTTTCAATTGTGATTGGAAGAGCTCTAGCATCTTGCTGAATCATGAAGATTTGCTCTCCAAAATGTTAAACCTGTTTTTGTGTTTTCATACGTCAATAGTGTAGAGGAAACTGAACCTAAGTATGCACTACCAATTAGTAATGTCGTAGTTACTAAGAAAGAATTTCCGGCATGCGCTTATCACTAACGAAGATACGAGATCCAATAATTGGTTGATCTATTCTTGTGGAACGAGTGTGTGCTTAACCCTATTCATCTAGCTTGTTTTCTGGATTTGATTTTGTTTTGCACTATTCTGGACTTTGCTTTGCTTCAATATGTTTTGCTATGAAGTTTATACACTTTTCATGTATCCTTATGAACAATAGATACGATTTTCTTTTGACAAAAAAAATAGGCTCTTTCCTTAATGATGCTTCACGTTGAATGGAATCAACCTGTTTGCTCTATAAAATTTATAATGGTAATACAAAACTTATTTCATCATTTCAATGATTATTCCATATACTTTGCCTTCATTAGTGCTTCTACTGTTCAAATTACACAGAGCAATTGATTGTATAAGTAACTGTTATTTTTATAAGAGCATTGCTAATCAACTGTAAATTATCGCGCAATTGAATTTATAAGCTATATGCGTGTGCTCATGAGCTGGTCGCATCGTCAACTGCGTGGGGTGCCTTGGGTTGGTCCCGACGTCATTTTGGTCCTAAAGAATTTCTACATATTTGGCTTGATTTCAGCAAATTTGTGAGCTGTGTTATTTTTGTGTATGTTGTTGACGAGGATTAAGTCAATCTGATGTGTGTTACGAAATTGGAAAATCAGAATAAAATGTACAGATTGAAGTGCGAGCAATTCACAGGGATGGGCGGGTCACTACTAACCTCACCCCATATTAATTACAAGTAATATCTTAAAATTTAATTATTATATCATATAACCTACTATAATTTACTACACTCTTAATAGTTAAATTATATATATATATATATATATATATGAAGTGACCAATGTAAACGCATTATTATAGACAGGTAGATTGAAGCTCATGAGACTGTGATTTTTTTATAATAAGATAATATGAATAAGTTTAAAGCAGAATAAGTCATAATTGTTGTGAAAATTTAACAATTAAATTAATGAAATTCGAAAAAGAAATTAAGAAAATGTTTTCTCTCACGGTGTCCCCGGGAAAAAGTGCCCCACGCTGCCCCACATCTAGTGATTGGGAGCTGTCGCCAATAATCGCACTGCATACCAACGCTTTTTAAAAATATTTAGTACGACTGCATTTCGTGAAAAGGGTCTAAGAGTTTTAACATGATCTTTCTTTTTTATGTTTATCACATGCGCAAGGTAAACGCAATCGGTAGAACTTAGGATAATCATCAAACTGTCTTAATCCTCCTCCTGCTTCTTCTTTTTTAACTTAAATAAGGCACTGTTAGGATGATTTTGCAATCATCAAATTCATTCTCTCCACAAATTGTCACACTAATAGAAGTAAGGGCAGCAAGTTATAATAAGGATGAACTTGAACAAGTTAGAAATATGTCGAGAAAAATCCTGTACGACACGACAGAGCTAATTCAAAAGATGACACAGATTAATGCATTGTCACTGATATTTAATTGAAAAGTATTGCAATCATCGTGAAATGACACAAATAATCAACACTAAGTTTAATCATACGAACTGTCAACCATGCTAATTAGAGCGTAAAAAGGTCGATTTTTTCCCTTGGATGTTGAGCGGGATAAGCAAGTAAGGATCCTTATCACAAAAGTGCGATTTGGCTTCAACTTCACGATTGGGATGTAGAAAATAATGTGTATGGAGTGTCCAATGGTTAGTAACATCAATATAATATAATCCTCTCGCAAAAAGGTGTTGTTGACATTGAATGGATACCGCTAATGGGAATCCAAGCATGTCTTCTGGGCTTTCAGATTGGAAAAAAGAATGTGGAAATACTTGTGCAAGAATTATAGCCTTAAAAGACCATCTTAAGCTGTCTCATACTTCAAACCGATTTCGTGGGTTGAACGTGTACTAGAAAGAACTCTTTGCAAGGTCTATACAGCTTCTATAAAAGAAGTTCTCTGTGAGGTTGTTCAATACGTAGCCCAAGTTGCACAAACAATGCGTTGACACCTAAAACTTTGACTAATCACTTAGCAATTAATTGCAAAAAAAATTAAAGATTAATATTTAATCCCTAAAAAATAATTAAAATTAAATTGGATAACTAACATCACGTATGCTTTCGTTGCTTTGAGGTAAGTACTTTCTCCCTACAATTTATTCATTACTTTATTGGGTGTTACTTTGACAGTTTATGCACCTGCATGTTAGGAGTAAATTAAAGTGAATCCAAGCTATCTGCTAAACATTTTTCATATAAAGAACGGTACCGAAAATGTATTAGAGAAATCTAATGTAACCAAGTCCTCGTACTCAAAATCTTTGGTCCGCAAGAATAATGTAAGTCTCTTGTTACTTTACTTTGACTCTTAATCGACCCATCGTAAATTGATTAGTAGCGACTCCTTATTGAAAATTATTTACATATTAAGAACTTGATCCTAAATCGCGAATTGGTACGGGCTTGGAAGAATCCAAGTTAAATTTAGGCCTAATAATCCATTAGCCAAACCTTGAGTGATGCACCTCAGGGTAAAGTCGCGACACAATACAAATCCCTCCCTTAGCGATTTAGTACCCAATTTATGCTCATAAAACGGGACACTCGCGTCTCGATTGTGCACAACTCCATTGTTCTTGTATTCTTTTTGTTGCCCTTATCGAGTTGTGGTTTGGTGTAGTTGTTTTTGCTACTAAAGGTACAAAGAGGCTTGCATTGCTTGCTCTCAAGACCGAAATAACTATTGACCCTTTTAGGTTGCTTCTCTCGTGGAACAACAGCACCGACCTCTACCAATGATATGGGGTACTATGCAGTCATTGACCCCACAAAGTCACAATACTGGACCTTGGGCCCTAAGAACTCTCAGGATCCATTTCCCCTCCCATTGGAACCTTAGCTTCTTGAGAGAACTACGACTCCAAAACAATAGCTTCAGCCCTGAAATCCCTCCACAAATTGGCTAGCTACGTCGGCTCCAAATCTTGTGGTTATCCATGAATTTGCTGACGGGCGAGATACCCAGGAATACATTAGGTTACTCGAATCTTGTGGTTCTCCGCCTCGCATATAACTAGTTGGTTGGAGGAATTCTAGTGGAGCTAGGCTCCTTGTCAAATGTTAATTTGGCCACCTTCAATATAAACCAATTAACTGGCAACATTCCTTCATCCATAGGGAACTTATCATCTTGACAACGGTTTGAGTGGGATTATTCCCCAATCTCTAGGTCAACTAACCAAACTACTAGTACTTAACTTGGGATTCAACCGGCTTTTTGGTGCCATTGCACCTTCAGTCTTCAACTTGTCTTCTCTGATTGCATTTGACTTATCTTTAAACCAGATCGACGGCAATCTACCTGCAGATATAGGATTCACTCTCCTGAACCTTCAATTTTTTAGCATTGCTTATAACCAGTTTGCTAGATCACGTTGAAAACGGCAGCACAGCGGAAGCGGATCATCGATTTGCAATTATGTCGGGAGCGGTAGAAATTAACGAAGAAATAAAACGAGGAACAAATATAATAAGGACACCGAGAATTTACGTGGTTCGGTTTCCAAATATCGGAACCTACGTCCACGGGAGAGCCAACAAAAAAATAATCCACTATAAATCGGAGAATTACAGGATTACACACACTTACACGCTCGAGTGTTTCTCAGCCCTAGTGTATACCCAATACCCACAGTGTTTAATAACTCAACTCAATGAACTCACGCACAAATCAGAGCTCACGTCTCTCTCTTTCTGGAGCTCTCACCGCTCGACTTCATCTTTTTCTTCGGCCTCCGACGGTCTTCTTTTGTAAGAGTCATGAGAAGAGAACATGACAAATGTGAACTCCTCAATTTGTCAAAGGCTACGACCTTCTGAAGACATGCTTCATGCAATTAATGTGTGCATGCCTATCATGCACTGACGTGAGAAACAATGGGCGTAGCTCCTGCCTTCCTCTTTATTTAATAATAAAGGACAGCAGTAGCCCACAAGACAAGCTTTGAAGAAGTGTAGCCGCACCCTACATTTTTCATGGGCATGCATGCACATGACCATGTGCATGCATTTAAGGAAGGTGTTGAAATTTTTACGCAGATATTGATCGAGCGAATCGAATAAAATTAGTCGGAATGAAGGAAAGGAAATCGGACACCGAATTTATGTGGTTCGGTCCGAATATCGGAACTTACGTCCACGGGGAGAGCAGCACATAATTCCACTATAAACACCAAGCGATACAATGGAGATTACACCCACTCGAGCATTCAAACACTCACTCAGTGTTTCCCAACCCCCAATTACACCTAATAACTCGACACAGTGTTTTGCTCCTTACAATTCCTAGTGAAATTCTCACTCAAGGAATTAAACAAATTCTATTAACAAGAATTTAACTGGCTAAACACTCAGGTGCCAAGAGCTCCCACGTGTTCAGTAAAGCACTTCTTGTGCTCTTCTTGCTCTCTCTTCTTCATGGCCACCGAAGTCCTCCTTTCATAGGAGAATGGGTGGAGAATAAGACAACTGACGCCCGCAAGACAAGCTTCTGAAGCAGCAACACCCACCAATTTCCATCCCCATGCATGCACATGGCCATGTGCATGCATTTAATCAGGTGGAGAAGAAGATGAACGTATAAGTCCTCCTTTCATCTTTCTTTGACCATGTGCAATTAATGAAAGAGGACAAATGAAGCCCACAATATTTTACTTTGGCCAATTCTCTTATGCAGCTCCTCTCTCTCTTTTATAATTGTTTGTCAAAGATGGGCAATAAAATATTGCCCCATCTTTATTCATGAGGCAAGAGACAACAAGAGGGCATGTGCAGCAAATTAAATGCACGTACATTCAACTAGAAACTTCTTGCTCCTGTCTTCTTTGTCTCCTACGCATGCGGGGAATTACATGCAAACAAAATCCATGCGTAATGATCATCTTCTGACAATTTGTAAATAATCAATTCACATACGCCAATTTTTTAACTCACACGTGATCGAGTTCACATATCCTCATTAGTTTTGGTTTTATTCACCAGGGCTCAAACTCGAGACATATTTTTTAACAATCTCCACCTTGGCTCGACGTTTGAGCCAAATCACCATCGCTTTCGTGGAAATCTCGCAGCTACTCTCCCATAGCCCCAATGGGCTCAACCGCCACATAATGCTTTCAAGTTCAAGCCACGCTTGAACTTGAACTTCGTCATAACCGTGGACCTCATTAAGATACCAACTCTACCTACACAGTTAGCTGCTCCATAAGGATTTTCTGACATAACCTCCTGTATCGCAGATAAAGCAAAACTATCATTGCAAACATATCTGACCGAAGGTTGAACACGGACCTTGTCAATTTCAATAGCAACAACAACCGTTGGCTCTACCAGCTCCACCTCGCTACAAGCATCATCCATGTCGATTATTCCGCTAGTACCTGCTACCTCAGGAGTTTTTGGTTGCAACTCAACCTCGAGCTGAACACCGTCCAGATCTGTATTAACACTGCCACAAACACTCCTAACTAGAAGTACCGGAGACTTGTCAAAGGTAACTTCTCTGCTGTCAACAGGTGAATTTATATCCGAGCACCACAACTAATCGCCCCGCTCACCTTGTGCATAGCCATGGAATATGCACCTTGCCCTCTCATCGAGCTTACCATAACTCACTCGAAATTAACACGGGCAACCAAACATTCCAAACATAGAATAACCAACAACATTACCTGACCACACTTCTTCAGGAATCCGATATTCAACAACAGTCGATAGGGATCTATTCACCAGGTAGCTTACCGTACTAAGCACATCAGCCAGGATTCTCCTAGCAACACCAGCACTAGAGACCATTTTTTGGGCCGTCTCTAGTAATGTTCTGCTCATCAATTCTGCAAATTGTTGTGGTTTACTGGCACTAGTGCGGTGTTTCACTATGCCCTCCTTCATGCAGAATTTATTTACCAGCTCCATGCAGAACTCTATGCTCCTATCAGTTCGCACATGCTTGATCGACCTACCAGTCTCCATCTCGATCAAAGCTCTCGACCGCGTGTTCCTGACACAAGCATCAAATTTGTGCATCGGCACAACCACCCAAGTCTTCCTCAAGTAGTCATTAGACTCTCGAACAGATGCATTCGACGTCTTTGGGGCGAAACCTGTCACTGTCTTACCTTGAAGTTCATACAAGCCACCGTGCTTGATTCCTCTCATTATCACCAGGGCACCTCGAACAACCTTCAGAACTCCACCTTCTGAAGAAAACCTGCAACTAGCTGAATCTAGAGCACCCAAGGAAATTAAGTTCTTTTTCGATTCTGGAACATGTCTTACTTCGGCCAATATTCTTACAATATTATCATGCATTCTGATTTTAACATCACCAACACCCACAACATTGCATTCAGCGTTGTTCCCCAACTGGACTTTACCACTACCCGTGCACTGATAAGTAGTAAACCAGTTCCTGTTTGGTGTAGCGTGAAATGAACAACCAGAATCCATTATCCAATCGTCAAATGACGAATTTTCAATGACAGACGACACAATCGACACCATCAGAATTATTTTCAGCTATAGCGACAACATCATCTGTAGACTCAACTCTAATTCCCTTGCCCCTTTCATTTTTCGGCTTAAAATAGTCTCTTTTACGATGCCCACTCCTACCACAATTCCAACAGACAACTCCACCAGTCCTAGACTGACTATGTCTGTTCATGTTTATACTATTCCTGTTAGAACGTGTACTAATTCTTCCTCTACTTTCACCTACTAAAGCAGCAGGTACAGGTTCACCGGATTCTTTCCTACAAATGTCTTCACTCAGAATCAAATCCCGAACCTCATCAAACGTTAAGCTTCTTGACCTAGAGGAATTACTAACAACAGTAACAGTAGTATTCTAACTATCAAGTAGTGAGAATAATAGAATCAATGCACGTAACTCATCTTCAAAGGTAATCTCAACTAAACTCAATTGGTTAACAACCTCATTGAATTCATTAATATGCTCAGCAACTGATGTACCTTCGCCTATCTTTAAATGAAACAGACGTCGCATCAAATAGACCTTGTTAATCGTAGAGGGTTTCTCGTACATATTCGATAGGGCTTTCATTAGGCCCGCAGTGATCTTCTCCTTCACGATGTTAAACGCGACGTTCCGAGACAACGTCAGCCGAATAACACCCATCGCTTGTCTATCCAGCAATTCCCACTTGGCATCTTTCATCGAGTCTAGCTTCTCTCCATATAAAGGTAAGTGCAGATTTCTCTGGTACAAATAATCTTCAATCTGCATCTTCCAAAAGGCAAAATCATTCCAATCAAACCGTTCGATTCTCACTTTTCCTTCTTCCATTGCAACCGATTCGCCAACCTTGGCTCTGATACCACTTGTTGGAATTTTCACGCGGATATTGATCGAGCGAATCGGATAAAATTAATCAGAAGGAGTGAAAGAAAATCGAACACCGAATTACATGGTTCGGTCCAAATATCGGAACCTACATCCACGGGGAGAGCAGCACGGCATTCCACTATAAAACACCAAGCGATACAATGGAGATTACACCCACTCGAGCATTCAAACACTCACTTAGTGTTTCCCAGCCCCCAATTACACTTAATAACTCACACAGTGTTTAGCCCCTCACAATTCCCAGTGAAATTCTCACTCAAGGAATTAAACAAATTCTACTAACAAGAATTTAACTGGCTAAACACTCAGGTGTAATTACAACGAGAAAATCTCCCTTCTGCTGAGAACTCCCACGCATTCAGTAAAGCACTTCTCGCGCTCTTCTTGCTCTCTCTTCTTCATGGCCACCGAAGTCCTCCTTTCATAGGAGAATGGGTGGAGAATAAGACAACTGACGCCCGCAAGACAAGCTTCTGAAGCAGCAGCACCCACCAATTTCCATCCCCATGCATGCACATGGCCATGTGCATGCATTTAATCAGGTGGAGAAGAAGATGAACGTATAAGTCCTCCTTTCATCTTTCTTTGACCATGTGCAATTAATGAAAGAGGACAAATGAAGCCCACAATATTTTACTTTGGCCAATTCTCTTCTACAGCTCCTCTCTCTCTCTTTTATAATCGTTTGTCAAAGATGGGCAATAAAATATTGCCCCATCTTTCTTCATGCGGCAAGAGACAATAAGAGAGCATGTGCAGCAAATTAAATGCACGTACATTTAACCAGAAACTTCTTGCTGCTGTCTTCTTTGTCTCCTACGCATGCAGGGAATTACATGCAAACAAAATCCATGCATAATCGTCATCTTTTGACAATTTGTAAATAATCAATTCACATACGCTAATTTTTTAACTCGCACGTGATCGAGTTCACATATCCTTGTCAATTTTGATTTTATTCACTAGGGCTCAAACTCGAGACATATTTTTTTAACAAAAGGGAGAAATTTTGGACATCCAAGTCCATGGGTGTGCTGAAGAAGGCAAAAGTCAAGACTTGCATTTAATGAATGGAAACAAATAGTAAGCCTCAATCTTCAGTTTTCACTTGTAGCTAAAAGAGAGAGCTTCCATGAGACCAAATCTTCTTTATTTAATTATTCACGTTTTGTAAGGACCTGGGGCTCGCTGAGTAATATTGTCCGCTTTGGGCCGAGACCGCACGGCTTTAAAACGCGTTACTCAGGGAAGAGTGATCCCAGCCTTATAAACCATCCCAGGACTCCTCCCTAGGCGATGTGGGACTCCCCCCCTAGGCAAGAGACATGTGACCCCCATCCCTTGCGCACGTCCGAGGACCGAGGCGCGGACGCACCGCCATCCCTCCTCCTCGCGCACCGTCGCCCGGGCCGTCACATTCTCCCCCCCTTCGGGCACAGCATCCTCGCTGTGACCCCACACGCGATCAGGAGTTGGCTCTGATACCATTTGTAAGGACCTGGGGCTCGCTGAGTAATATTGTCCGCTTTGGGCCGAGACCCGCACGACTTTAAAACACGTTACTCAGGGAAAAGGGATCCCAGCCTTATAAACCATCCTAGGACTCCCCCCCTAGGCGATGTGGGACTCCCCCCCTAGGCAAGAGACATGTGAGCCCCCTCCCTTGCGCACGTCCGAGGACCGAGGCGTGGACGCACCGCCATCCCTCATCCTCGCGCACCGTCGCCTAGGCCGTCACACGTTTGGCCCCGAAAGAATTTCTATGACTAGACAATTTTTTCGGCTCTGAACATGCGAGGTCTCAAATCAAGTGCTACATGACGTGCTTCTTCATTTCAGCATATTAATTGTGCGTGTGCATCGGGTATCATACACGGACTCAAACTCGAGACATAATTTTAACAATTCTCCACCTTGGCTCAACGTTTGTAGCCAAGTTATAGTGCTCCTTTTTCCATGTCTGGCTCTCTCAACACCTTGACGGGGGCTTATTCTCTGCAGACGCCAATCGAGCTCAAACAGAGCTCAAGTTTCGTCGAAGGAATGGGCTTCGTCATCATGTTTGCCAAGTTCTCTGCTGTTGCTATTTTCTTCACAACAATTTTACCCTTTGCTATGATATCTCGGATGAAATGATACCTGATATCGATATGTTTCGTTCGCTCGTAATATATTAGATTATGTGCCAAATATATCGCACCTTGATTGTCACAGTGTACAGTTACACTTTTTGCTCCAATTTAAGGTCCGAAAGCAAACCCCTCAACCATATTGCCTCTTTTGCTACAAAGGTCAGTGCCATATATTCAACCTCAGTCGAAGACAAGGCAACATCATCTTGTAAGGATGCCTTCCAACTTACTGCACCACCTGCTAGCGTAAACACGTATCCCGCTAGTGATATGCGGTCATCCAAGTTGCCAGCATGATCCGAATCCACATATCCCGTGGTCTCACCGCCATTGCCATTCCTCCGATACACAATGCCAATGTCTACTGTCCCCTTTAAATATCTGAGGATCCATTTCACAGCTTCCCAATGCGTCTTACCTAGGCGTTTCATGTAACGACTGACAACGCTTACAGCTTGTGAAATGTCAGGCCTAGTGCATACCATGGCGTACATTATACTGCTCACTGCACTAGAATAAGGAACACGAGATATATGCTCCTCCTCCTCTTCAATATGTGGTGATAACTTGTCAGAAAGTTTAAAATGTGCGGCTAAAGGAGTACTTACAGATTTTGCTGATTGCATGTTAAAACGTGCCACAATCTTCTCAATGTATTTCTTTTAAGACAAACGCAACATTCCTACAGCCCTGTCATGCAAAATTTCCATACCCAATATTTTCTTAGCATCACCTAAATCTTTCATTTCAAACTCAGCACTCAACTGCCGCTTTAGTACATTAATATCTGACATATGTTTAGTTGCTATTAACATGTCATCCACATATAATAACAAGTAAATCAAGGACCCATCATCCAATCTCCTAAAATAAACACAGCTATCAAACTGACTTTTCAAATAGCCTTGACTAGCCATGAAAGCATCAAAACGCTTGTACCACTGTCTAGGAGATTGTTTCAGCCCATACAAAGACTTCTTTAATAGGCAAACATGGTATTCCTTACCTGGAATAGCAAATCCCTCTGGCTGCCTCACGTAAATTCATTCCTCCAACTTACCATGAAGAAACGTCGTTTTCACATCTAGCTACTCCAGTTCAAGATCCTGTGCAGCAACTAAGGCAAGTAATACACGAATAGAGATATGTCTTACCATAGGAGAGAACACCTCGTTGTAGTCAATGCCTTCTCGCTAAGTATACCCTTTCACAACAAGTCTTGCCTTGAACCTCGCTGTCTCAACATCAGGAATGCCCTCTTTCCGTTTATAGACCCATTTGCATCCGACTATCTTTTGGCCTTTGGGTATTTTGACTAGCTCCCATGTTTGATTCTGGTGGAGTGATTCTATTTCTTCACTCATAGCCTCTAGCTACTGCAACGACTCAGTACTAGCCATCGCTTCAGAGTAGGACGAAGGCTTATCTGTCTCCACCTCATCACCTACAATGAATGCATAGGCAATATCAGAATAACCATAACGTATCGGTGGTCTAATTTGCATTCTTTGTCTGCTTGTGGCTATATTGGGCTACGGCTCTACTGGTTGTTCTCTATCACCGTCTCCAGGAACTATGGCCTCATCTACAGTCTCTTCCTCTGTTACCTCTGAGGTCTCCGGGGGCTCCACCTGAACCTCCACCTCACTTCTGACACCATGATCTATTTGCTCTGCTGGTTGAGTCTCAAGACTTCTCCTTTGAAGCATTGTAGTCTCGTCGAATATCACATTTCTGTTAATTAGAAAACCAGGTGATCTGGGATCAATGCACCACAGCCGGTAGCCTTTCACCCCTTGTGCATAACCCAGAAATATGCACTTTTTCGCCCTCGGCTCAAGCTTACCATCACTCGCATGAGCATACGCAGGACATCCGAATATCCGTAATTCGAAGTAATCAGCAGGTTTTCCCAACCATACTTCCTCAGGAGTCTTCCACTCGATGGCAGATGATGGAGATCGATTAACTAGGTAACAGGCCATATTTACTGCTTTGGCCCAAAATTCCTTGCTCGGTCCTGCATGCGAAAGCATGCACCGAGCTCACTCAAGTAGAGTTCTGTTCTTCCATTCTACAACGCCATTCTACTGTGGTGTTTCGGGAACTGTGCGATGTCTCACAATCCCTTCCTTTTGGCAGAACTCAGTAAAATCCTTACCACAGAACTCCATGCCGTTATCGGTTCTCAGGCACTTGATTTGTTTACCTGACTGCTTCTCAATCAATGCCTTAAAATTATTGAACCAATCAAATACTTCAGATTTGTGCTTTAGGAAATATACCCATACCTTCCTTGAATAATCGTCGATGAATGTCAGCATATATCAGGCACCTCCTTTCGATAGAACTGAGGACGGTCCCCAGACGTCTGAATGAATGTATTCAACCGGTTGCTTGGTCGAATGTATAGCTGTGTCAAATTTAACACGAAGCTGCTTTCCAAAGTTGCAGTGCTCGCACAGGTCCAGTTTCCTTGTCTTCTGACCTTTCAGCAACCCATTTTCACTCAGCATCGTCATGCATGCCTCACTCATGTGCCCTAATCGCATATGTCATAATTGAGTCAAGTTTAAGTCTGACTTACCTGATGAAATTGCAGCAGCTCCGGTCACAGTTTCTCCCAATAAATGATAGAGAGAATTCATCTTCTTTCCTTTCATCACTATCATGGCACCTCGAGAGACCTTCAATACTCCACCTTTAGCAGTGTACTTGCACCCAATGTCATCGAGTGCGCCAAGGGAAATGAGGCTCATCATGAGTTCTGGTACATGCCTCACGTCTGTCAGTGTCTGCTCTACACCATCGTGCGTCTGGATCCGAACTATCCCTATTCCCACAACCTTACAGGCTACATTATTCCCCATATGAACTCTACCACCATCTGTTGTCTGGTAAGTAGTGACCCAGTTCCTATGAGTCATATGAAGGGAACATCCGGAATCCAGCACCCATTCGTCTCCTGACAAGCTTATAGACACACATAAGACGGCCTCGGCATGACTGGTACTTTCCTCGGCAACATTCACCACACTGCTTGTGGCATTTTGCCCACTGCCTTTATTTCTCAACCTGGGACAATCTCTCCGTATGTACCCCTCCTCGTGACATTCGAAGCACTTGATGCGACCTTTTGATTTCCTATGTCGCGACTTCGATCTGCTTTTACTTCTGCTTCTGCTGCTGAGCCTCCGATGTTAGTCTCTACCTCGAATCATCAGTCCTCGCGCTACGTCCTGCACTAGACTATCGTCACGCAGCTTTCTTTGCCACTCCTTTAAGAACAAGGCGGATTTTACCTCTTCCGAGGTAATCGTTGTACGCCCCCGTAACAAGGCGTTAGTAAAGTGCTCCTATGACTCCAGTAGAGATGCTAGCAACATCATGCCTTGCTCTTCATCATCTAAAATCTTACTGACATTTTGCAAGTCCATCATGAGTTTATTAAAGTCATCTAGGTGGGATCTAATGGACGTACCTTCAGTGTATCGAAACTGAAACATCATCTTCAGCATGTATAAGCGATTGTTCAAACCCTTCGTTACATAGAGGGCCTAAAGTTTTGTCCACAATGCTGCTGCATCATTCTCCTCGGCCACCTCTATCAGCACTTCATCCGATAGGTTCAATAGGATTATGCTTATGGCTTTCTCCATCAACTCGTCCTTTTCAGCATCTCACATTGTTTCAGGCGACTGAGCTTTGCCTTCCAATGCCTTGGCTAAACCTTAGGTTGTTAATAACGCCTTCATCTTGACGCTCCATAACCCAAAGTTGTTCCGCCCATTAAATTTCTCAATTTCTACTTTTGCTCCGGACATAACTGCAAAGTCTGAGTTCTAATACCAATTGTTGAAAACGGCAGAGCAGCGGAAGCGGATCATCGATTTGCAATTATGTCGAGAGCGGTAGAAATTGAGAAATTTAACGGGAGAAACAACTTTGTGTTATGGAGTGTCAAGATGAAAGCGTTAACAACCCAAGGTTTAGCTTTGCCCTCCAATGCCTTGGCTAAACCAACCTTCAAGCTCCATAACCAAGGTTTAGCTTTGCCCTCCAATGCCTTGGCTAAACCTTGGGTTGTTAATAACGCCTTCATCTTGACGCTCCATAACCAAAAGTTGTTCCTCCCATTAAATTTCTCAATTTCTACTTTTGCACCGGACATAACTGCAAAGTCTAAACTCCGATACCAATTGTTGAACACGGTGGTGCAGCAGAAGCAGAATTATATTGGAAGCGGTAGAAATTAACGGAAGACATAAAACGAGGAAAAAATATAATAAGGACATCGAGAATTTACGTGGTTCGGTCCAAATATCGAAACCTACGTCCACGGGGAGAGCCAACAAAAAAATAATACACTATAAATCAGAGAATTACAGGATTACACACGCTTACACGCTCGAGTGTTTCCTAACCCTAGTGTATACCCAATACCCACAGTGTTTAATAACTCAACTCAATGAACTCACGCACAAATCTCTCTGAGCTCACGTCTCTCTCTTTCTGGAGCTCTCACCGCTCGGCTTCATCTTTTTCTTCAGCCTCTGATGGTCTTCTTTTGTAGGAGTCATGAGAAGAGAACATGACAAATGTGAACTCCTCAATTTGTCAAAGGCTACAACCTTTTGAAGACACGCTTCATGCAATTAATGTGTGCATGCCTATCATGCACTGACGTGAGAAACAATGGACGTAGCTCTTGCCTTCCTCTTTATTTAATAATAAAGGACAGCAGTAGCCCACAAGACAAGCTCTGAAGAAGCGTAGCCGCACCCTCCATTTTTCATGGGCATGCACGCACATGACCATGTGCATGCATTTAAGGAAGGGAGAAATTTTGGACGTCCATGTCCATGGGTGTGCTGAAGAAGGCAAAAGTCAAGACTTGTGTAACATCCCGAATTTTGGTAAGCCCGAGAATTTTCGGAAAAAGGGTTCAACGGGCCGAAAAATTGGAACCAAGAGGAATTGGACCGATTGGAGGCCCAATGGGCCTTGCGCCTTTGAGGAGTCAGCCACGTGGGCCCAAGCTAGCCAAGTGGGCCCAAGGAAGCCCAACTTGAAGCCTTTGAGCCTGTTAGATTTTTCAAGCCCGTTTCCCTTCGATTTGAGCCCGAACCGATTTTCTTCTAGCCCATATGGAATCTTGGCCCATATACGCATATAGTAAGGTATACTATACTTTGAGGAATTACCAAATTGCCCTTTCTAGAAAATGTATTTATTCTTGGAGGACAAAAGGGAAGAAAAGTCAAAGAAATGAGATTTTTGGGGCAAGTTGATGGAAGGGAAGTTTGACTTGGTCTCTTGCTTGGCTTGCTCTCTCTCTCTCTCTCTCTCTCTCTCTCTCTCTCTCTCTCCTCAAGTTTCAGCAGCCCCTTCCCCACGTTGCTTTTTCTTCCTCCCCACTCTCCCAAGTTTCCTTCTTTCTCTCTTTCTCTTTTGTTCTTTTCTGGTTTTCCTCCAAAAACAGCAGTTGTGCTGCTGTGTTTCCCCCAGACCAGCCACCATCAGCTGCTGTCCTTGCTGCCTTGCCATCGTCGAGGAGCCGCCCAACCATCACCGGACCGCCACCCCCTTTCCTCTCTCTTTTCTCTTCCTTTTTCTTCATTTTCTTGCTGTGTTTTCTGTTTTCCCGCTGGAATCCAGCCTTGCCGGCGTTGCCGGAGCTGCCACCACCGCCCAAAGTGTAGCCACGAAGTCGGGGAGCCAGCCGCACACCGCCGGCCACCCCGGTCGCCGTTAGCCGCCCGTTTCGGCCATTTTCGCCCAGAAACTCCATTCCGCGTGAACAGTAATCCGAGGGCTGTTTTGGCCCGTTTCGGCCACCGTTTGTCGTCCGTTGTCGTCCCCGAGCTTACCCCTCATAGCCCTCGTCCCCCTTTACGCGCCGGTGTCGCCGGATTTCCGACCCAAGTAAGTTAACTTCCTAATCCTTGTTTGGGGGTTAATTAGTGTATTTGTGTGTTTGTGTTTAATTAAGGTTGATTGGTTAATTAGGCTAGTTAATTAAGGCTGACTAGGGTTAGTTAATTGACCATGGTTAGTGTTAAAGTAACCTAGGTTAATTAATTAAAGTAACTAGGGTTAGTTTCTAAAGTAACTATGGTTAATTATTAATCATGGTTGAGTTAATTAACCCTAGTTAGGTTAAATTTAGCAACCATGGTTAAGTTTAATATTATTTTATTAATTTCGGATTAGTACTGTTTATGATTACTGTTCACGATTACTGTTCAAATCGCTGTTCACAATTACTGTTCGCGGCACTGTTCATACAGAAACAAATTTTGGTTTCAAATTGATGTATTCTTGGTTGTTATGCTTTCCTAAAGTGCCGATTGTTAATTATATGCGTGAATAATGATGAAACGCATGATCGAAGACCGAGTGGAAGTGAAAGTATTTGACTTATTGAGTTATTCCCGAGAATGAGGGAATGTACGTGATTGTTGATTGGTTGAATTTGGAATTTTGGAATTGTCGAGTGATACCGCATGACATATTGCGTGGGTTATACGAAATGGCATGTCGCATGAGCATGAGCGATATTGCATTCACGACAGAGCAAAGATATAAATGGATTGCCTGATGATGTGTTGCATGATCACATTAAGAGAGGGAACCCGGCGTTGCCGGAAGACCGCCAATTCTTATGGGGTTGTGCCGTGGCCAGTGGGTCGCCTGACTTCGATCGGATGCCTGACAGGGAGGGGTTAACTTTGTGGGACTACGGTAGTGGGCGGGTCCCGGGCTTCTGTCAGTTGCGGGGCTGCGGTAGTGGGCGGGTCCTATGCTCCTTCAGGAATGCTGTCTTGGGAGTGAGCCCTTGACGTCGCCGTGCCTCGAGGTAAAGAGGACGAAGCTGGTTTAGCTAGGAACCACCAACCATAAGGTTGTGCCGTTGGCCCAGGAGGGGGCGTAATAATTGGAGCATGTGTGGATATGAGGCATGAGAAAGTTGTGTGAGATGCTCTGATTATTTGCATGCTCTTGATGTCGTGATGATTTAAATGACAGTTCTGCAGGTTGTGTGTGCCAAGGCCAGGTAAGGTCGCCTGTGATTGCACCTGTTTATTAAACTGTCTTCTGCTGTCATTTTCTCTGAGGTGGTGTTGCTTGATTTGATGGATTATGTTGTATGTTAAACTCCCGAGGCGAGCGAAGTTCCTAACCGGGGCTTAGGACTTTAACTTGCTGAGTTTATCTCAACCCGTCGTGGTTAACAATTTTCAGGTCCGTAGGATGGAGAATCGACACGTGTTACGGTTCGTGGCCGTCTTTGAAGGGAGTAGATTAACCCTGGCTTGTTGGCCTCATTGGCTCGTTAGGAAGATGCCCGTGGTAAGGGCTTGTACTTGTAAACTTCCTAGGGTTAATCAGTAGATAAATAAAGCGGTACTTTTGAATGTGTTCTTGTTGGGTTTTCCTGCTATCCCTGCTTTTGCAATTGACTGGGGGTTTGTGATTCGCTTCCGCATGCGCATAATTACAAGATAAAAATAACGGTCGGCGATGGATCCTGGGAGTCACAAATCAAATGACCGCGAGAGAACATGGGTTACCGCGTGCTCGAGGGTCGGGGCGTGACAACCTGCATTTAATGAATGGAGACAAACAGCAAGCCTCAATCTTCAGTTTTCACTTGCAGCTGAAAGAGAGAGCTTCCATGGGACCAAATCTTCTTTATTTAATTCTTCACGTTTGGCCCCGAAAGAATTTCTATGACTAGACGATTCTTTCGGCTCTGAACATGCGAGGTCTCAAATCAAGTGCTACATGACGTGCTTCTTCATTTCAGCATATTCATTGTGCGTGTGCATCGGGTATCATACACGGATTCAAACTCGAGACATAATTTTAACAGATCAGTTCCTTCATCAATATCCAATTCCACAAATCTAAGAGTGCTCCAACTTTCAGGCTATGAGCTCTCTAGGAAAGTCCCTTCATTGGCGAATTTATGTAACCTTGAGCCAGTTGCCTTGTTCTACAATTATCTCGGAAGTGGAGGGTCCAATGCAAAATGATTTGAGCTTCCTTTGCTCCCTAACAAATGTCGCTAACTTAACGGCATTGGTGGCACATAGCAATAGATTGGGTGGGACGCATCCTGTATGTATCGGTAATTTTTCTACTACTTTTGATTTATTAGCACTTGATCGCAATGTGATATCGGATGAAATCCCAAGAGAGATTGGTAATCTCGTGAACTTGCAGAGATTACATGTATGTAACAACTTTCTCTCAGATCCGATCTGATTAAATTTAGGAAACCTTTCAAATCTTGCAAGATTAACCTTGTCTGGCAACAATCTATCTGGCATAATTTGATCCTCTTTGCAAAATCTACAAAAATTGATATTTTTATTTCTTGACGGAAATCACTTCGAGGGGCCGATTCCTTCTTGTCTAGAAAAGTATCAAAGCTCAATGGCTCTGAATCTTGCTAGGAACAATCTTAGCTGTCCTGTAATAGTCCCCATGGCTGGGAATTTCCTCTATTTGAATTTGTCTCGGAATCATCTAAGTGGCGTTCTTCAGATGGAAATCAGGAACTCCAAATATTTGGACACATTGGATGTCTCAAGAAATATTCTAGACGGTGAGATCACGATTAGTCTAGGCAATTGTGATGGACTAAGAATACTACGAATGTGAAATAACCTCTTCCATGGATCCATTCCTCAACCAATTAGCTCTTTAAAACCATTGAGGAATTAGATCTTTCCAACAACTGCTTCTTTGGTGAAATTCCAAAGTTCTTAGAGGCATTTCAGTTTTTGGAAAAGCTGAATCTATCTTACAATCATTTGGAAAGCCCGCTTCCAACTCAGGGAGTTTTAACGAACGTGCTGGAAATGAAATGCTCTATGGAGGAATGTCCAAATTTAAGCTGCCAAAGTGTGTATCTAGAAACTCCAAAAGTAGAGGAGTCTATAAGTTGAAACTTACCATCGCCTTTACTTTTGGTCTTCTCAAAATACTTCTCGTTTTTACTTTACTACATCTATGTTAGTTGAAGCAAAAGAGAAACGAGAAGATTTCAAGCTCCTTAGATGATTCATTGCTGAATCTATTTTATAGAACACTTCTAAAAGCGACCGATGGTTTTTCTTCAACTAATCTAATTGGTGTTGGAAGTGTTGGGTCAGGCTACAGAGGGCTACTCCAAGAGAATGGAAATGTCATTGCGGTGGAGGTGCTTAATTTAATGCGGTATGGCGCTCTCAGGAGTTTCAAAGCAGAGTACAAGGTTTTGAAGGACACAACACACCGAAATCTTGTGAAAGTATTGACAACTTGCTCAAGCATTGATTGGAAGGGTGACGAGTTTAAGGCTTTAGTTTACGAGTTCATGGTCAATGGCAACCTGAGTGATTGCACCCAAATTCAGCTCCAAATGATGCGGATGGGCACTCGAAGAAATTGAGTCTCGTCCAAAGAATAAACAATTCCATTGATGTTGCTTCAGCATTAGATTATCTGGATAATCAATTTCAAAGCCCAATAATTCATTGTGATTTAAGGCCAATCAATGTCTTTCTAGATGCTAACATAGTTGGACATGTTGGTGACTTTGGGTTGGTGAAGATTGTTCTCGAATCCACGTCCCACACTAGAACAAACATTTGTTCTGTTGGTTTAAGAGGAACAGTTGATTTTGCCGCTCCAGTAAAACGTCTCTCTCCCTCCATCTCTCCCCTATGATTCTCAACTTATCCTTCAAGAAACTGTTTTGTGAATCCAAAGTTCTTGGCTTTGGCATTTCTTATGCCACAACATGTGTAAATGCTGATTATGCTAATGGATATCAAGTCTCAAGAGAAGGTGATATTTACAATTGCGGCATTCTCTTATTAGAGATGTTCATGGGATTAAGTCCCACTAGGGACATGTTCAGAGAGAATTTGAATCTTCACAATTATGTCTCCAAAGCTCTACCCCTACGAGCTGTGGAGAGTCATAATCCGGTGCTGCTTCACGAACAAGAGAGCTACAACAGTTCCCAGGATTTGCTTCACAGAAGAAACCGCATATTTCAAGAATGTTTGGAAGGGATATATCGTCTTGGACTTGCTTGCTCACTCAAGTAGCCTAGAAAACGCATGAGCATCGACAAAGTTGCAACCCAGCTGCACTTAATCAGGGAGAAACTTTTTGCAGCTTCTTTACTTGGAAGGATGAGACACGGATAGATGACATCGAAAGTAGCAAGTTGTTCATTTCATACAATGAATCTCTCTAGTGCTCTTGGCGTATGAAAAAGGAAAAAAACAAATTGAATGTCTGACTTTCCTTTCTTGTGAATATAAGAAAGGATCGTCCCATATACCTACTTCAAAAGATTAGCCTTCAATCCACACCTTTTTACATTTTTTGTCGGAATGACGTATTTTCGTTGCCACCGAACATTTTCATATCAAAATCGTGAGACCCCCTTCTAATAAGCCTTTACATATCCTTAGCCCAAGATGGCGGAGGGAGGCAGCCCAAGAGCATAGGGCCACTTAGGCCTCAAGATCATTGTGATTCTTTGGTCAGCCGCTGCCATTGAAATGGAGTAGGGCCAGCGAGAACAGCGAGGGAGGGTGAGATTGTACAGCGGCCTTTGCCATCTAAGACGGCCCCGCTCGCTCTTTTCCTCGATCCATAGAATTGGATATGCAACAAAGGTCCAAGAAAGTAAGCAGTACATGCATTTTTTCTCCAAAAGTCATATCGGTACTTAGCATATGGTGGGTTCATATACTCTAGCCGTGAACCAAATAATTTTTCTTTTCCCACATCTGGAAAGAAGAGTATACCATTCCTAGAGTATAGCATGCTTCAAGATTGCCTGCCCCGACACATCGCTTTAGGGATTCATAGGCAGATTCCGACCAGTTCATGGCCTTAACCTCGAAAGCCTTCAAGCTGTGGCATGTGTGAGCACCAGGGGATGCAGACCGAAGCAGTTAAGTCTCTTGCACCTGTTCGCAAGCCAAACACTGAATGGATTCGATGCTGGGAATCGATCACATAGCAAAATAAATCTGGAAAAAAGTAAAAGTTTACGATGCAAACTTTCTTACCATGTAAAATAGGGCTACCTATATAGCACGCATGTGACAAGAACTCCGATGAATTCCGATGGGGAAGAAGCACTGGAAGTGACCAGGCAGAGTATATGAAGCACGAGATCATCGGGTAGCCGTTGTAACGTATAACATATGTTTATAAAGCACTTCCCTAAGTTTCAATATACGAAGATAAGCAAAAATACCAATTCAAATGAAAGAATAAGTTCAATTGATAGTTGTTAATTCATCAATCATTATAGACGGGATTAACAAAAACATAGAGTAAGGGAGGTAGAAAAAGAGATCAATTAATCATTTGTAATGTCTACCTATTCCTTAATTTCGAATCAAGTGATTCATTAAATAATTCTTGAGTAGACTAATATTAAAATAATAAAATAGTAAGAAATTGGAATCCATATAGAACGAAATTTGAAAATCATTTATCTTTTCTTTTGATCTTTTTTTTGAATCGTATCGAATCTATTTTTCGATTTTAGAATAAAGAGTGACCTTATAACAATAACACCTTTTTTTCTTGTCATTTGAGATATTATGTGAATGAATTAAAATGAAGATAAATAAAGTAAAGATTGCTGCATGTAAAACTTTTCGCCTTTTGGCCAAATCCATTGGTAAGCTTTGGACCTTCTTCTTGTTTAGTAAGCAGGATGACATCTCTTCTTTAGGTATATATCTCAGCCATTTGTACGTGTGACCATCTACCAAATGGTTCTTCAAAGCGTGCAGATTCATGTCTGTCTCTCTATTTACGGGTGGTCTGGACATTGGTGGAAAGTGTGGTTGTCGATTTGTTTTACAATCCGCAGTCGGTGCGGAGAACATGTTTCTCTTCCATTTCGCAAGTGCAGTATTCGACAGAGTGGACAAGGGGTTAATGCTAGACAATAATGTAGCCGATTTTATAAAAAGGTTTGATGTTGTTGAGTTTTACGGACTTGCGTAAGTGATGTTGTCGTATTTTATTTTTTTCCTTTTTGGTACGATGAAGTTGTCGTGTTTACTTTAAACAATAACTTATTATTTTGAATGTAGACTCAATCAGAGAGATAAAATTTGCAAGATAACAAATCAGTAATTTAAAGCTTAGAGGTTGAAAGTGCGCAACTTCTTGTTCTGATTTTTTTTTATTGATTATTTTAAAGGTTAATATCACTAGAAACTCCAAACTGATGTACCATGTGACGAATTTACTCTAAATTAATTTTTTGATCATCAAAGACCTCAAATTGATACACCTAAGACAAATTTTGTGAAATTTTACTGTCGAATTGTTGAGTTGAATACTATTTCTATGGTTTTTCGTGGTCTTAATCCAATTTAACGAAAACTAACGGAGAGTAAATTTGTTATAAATATATCAGTTTGCAATTTTTTGTAATCAAAAAATTATTTGGAGGAAATTTATCACAAGTGTTCCAGTTTAAAGTTTTTTGTCGTCAAAAAATTAGTTTGGGGTAAATTTGTCATAAATATATATATATATATATATGTTTAGAGATTTTCATGATATTAATCATTATTTCTAAAAACGTAAAGATGGTAAAAAGAGGGCAATGACTAGACATAGGTATAATGTGGCAGTAGGAAATCTAATATGCATAAAAAATTTTGGGAGAGGTTCATTCTTTAGAATTACTTTTTAGGAGGGACCTATCTTGATGGAAAAGGTAGGATGTTTTTTTGATTTTTTCTGCGCCTTTTCCGCTATGATCTAGAATAGTGGAGAATAGGTCTCTGAAGAGTCTATTTTGATGAAGGGGTTGCCATTAGAAATCTGCATTTGGGAAAAGAAAACTTGCATATGTTTGGCCGGAATCCATTGATCACAACTCCCAAAGTAAAGAGCATCCAAGAAGCCAAGAAGGTTCTTGGTGGAAGAAATTAAGAGAGACATAACTGGGGAACCGTATTTAATTGGGAACTATGGACACTCGCAGGATAGAGACGTATATTTTTCGAACTAAACCCGCCCCAATGGAAAGAATTTCTCCTTTTTTTTTTATGTATTTATATTAAAGTTACGTTACAACAGACTTTAACAGCTGACCATTGCACGTATTTGCCAAACTAAAGTCACACCAATGGAAATCATTTCTCTGCCTTTTTTTTTTTTTTTTTTTCGTATTTTGGGACTCGCCCATGAAGAAATTGAAAAGAAAAACAATCCAAAGCCCAAACTATGCCTTTCCTGGCTTGCTCAGTGTCGGTTAGACCAATTTTTAAATTGGACCGAACCGGCCGATTTGACCAGAAACCAATTGGTTATTCAATCTGGTTCCTATTGCGATAATGTCGAAATATCAAACCAATCAAAAATCAATTTTGACCCTTTTTTTCATATTCAATCCATACTATTAATATATCATTTCTCGATCATTTGATGTTTATTGGTGTTTTTTCACTAGTTTACAACTTTATTACGGTGTCTAGATAATTTTTTCTATTGATACTTTTTTATTTTTTAAAATACTTCGAGCTGGTTTGAGTTTTTTAACCATAACCTACTCATGATAAATAGCCCGGATTTGCCCAAGAACAAAATAAAAGAAGAACCGAAGTCCGACCATGGCTTTCCAAACTTGAAAAGAATCAGTCTAGGCCTAACCAATTTTTATAAAATCAGATTCAACTGGCTAATCAATCGAACATCGGCTGGTCACTCAGTTTGGTTCATATTATCATACGATTACGCTAGAGTTTCAAACTAGTCAAAAACCCATGTTGACCTCTCTTCTTTTTTCTTTTTCTTTTTCTTCAAATTCTATCCATATTATTACCATATCATTTCTCAATCATTTGATGTTTGATGGAGTGTTTGCACTTGTTTATGGTTTTATCATGGTGTCTAGATAATAAATTATCTACTTTATATTTCCCTATTCTTATTCTTTAATTTTAAATTTCTAATATGCATTGAGCCGGTCCAAGCCTCTTAGGTCTAGCCTCCTCATGATCAATGGCATGGACTCACCTAAGAAAAAAAAATCGAAGGCCATGGAAAAAACTCAGTCTAGGGTTGACCAATGCTTTTACAACCGGATTGGTCCATAGTTGGTTTCATCGGATACGGGCTGGTCATACAATCTAAGTTTGGGCACCCCCAATACATTGAGTATGTCTTTAATCTATTTTGTTTAAACTCTAAAATGTAAAACTTCAAGATATTCCCTTTTCAATAGGGAAGACAATTAAGGAATTAGGAGAACCTTAGGGAAAGGTAAACTCCCTATCTCTTCATAAAAAAAGGCCACCATCGAGTAAGCAAATATAGTAATCTTACGTGTCTAGGATAACAAAGAGAAATAGATACCATATATGGGGGTAAGTATACTAGGAGTGCCATAACTTTCGTACGGCGCTCATTTTGGTACCTAAACTTTTTTTTCGCTCACTTGAGTGCCACAAGTTCTAAAATATGTTCACTTGAGTGTCAATTCTGACGTGGCCGCCGGAAAAGCTGACGTAGCGCCGGTGAACAATATTTTAATATATTTTAATATATTTATTAATTTTTTTGATTTTTTTGATTTTTTTCTTTAAGGCCGGCGAGGGTCACCGGTGGCCCTCGCCAGCCCTAACAAAAAACAAAAACAAAAAAAGCAAAAAAAAAAAATTGATTTTTTTTAAAAAGAGTAGAAATGGCGTCGTTTTGCTTGAAAAGTCCACGTCGGCGTCGAAATTTATTAAAAAAAAGAAAAATCATTAAAAAATTCCACGTATGCATTTTGGCACTTAACTGAATGATTTTTTGCCGGAAGTGGCACTTAACTGAACGATTTCACTTCGATGTGACACTCAAGTGAACGAAAAAAAAGTTTTGGCACAAAAGTGAGCGCCGTACGAAAGTTATGGCACTCCTAGTGTCCTAACCCCCCATATATGATTAGCAAACAGAAAATTGATATATATTGTTTTGTTTTGTTCAACTAACTATTTAGTTGCGAATGTGAGTAATCTAGTGAAAAAAATCAACAAAAAGATTAACGAGGTAACTTTTTAGAAAAATGCACAAACGATTTTTCAAAAATTATTAAATGAATAATTTTCGAACTTCAAAAGATTATAAAAATCATACCGATAAATCCCTAAATTTTATGAAGTTTCCTTGAAGGACTTGGGAGTCACGCATGACAAGATAGAAGAGCTTCTTTCTGTAGCAGTAAAAAAGAAAAACCTATTTTATGGAGAAAGCTAGTTACAATATGCGAAATATGTTAAAAATTTCTTCTTGTAGGCCAAAAAATTAGAAAATATAGTAATAACCAAAAAGAAGAAGCAAGTGGAGATGAAATACATAAGAATCCCCCATTTAAATAAAATAATCCGGCCCGACCCACAATTATCTGTGGTGGAAGTAATGATGACGCCCCAATGTTGATGACAAGAGAGCAGGAAAAGTGTCATTAGCATGCTAAAAGAAGTTGTGCACTCTCCTGTTATAATAAATAAATAAATAATCTAAAGAATTCTTGAAGAATCTGCTCCGTTCGAGCGACGGAGGAGGAGAAAAAAATAAGCAAAAGTGACTTTTTGTTGGAGTTTGCTTTCAACTGAGGACAGATCAAAGTTGCACATATTAAAGATGACAAAGAAGAAATTAATTTAAAAGTAAGTGGTCCTAATGCCTATAAAAAGTTTATGGTTGTTTCTCATCCTATATTTTCTCTAGGGCTCATTGTAAAAGATCAGCCCCCATCATTCTCGACGAGATTGAGAGAGAAATAGGTGTGGTTTCTTAGACTTTTTGATCATGATTCTTTGCGCTAACCTAAAAATGAGATCTTGATTTTTAGTCCTAATCATTGAAAAGAAAGCCTTAGACCAAGGACAAGACGTTAATGATGATGCCTTGGGTTAACAACCATTAGAGGAAACTTCTCTTGTCCTGCTTGTTTTTAAGTACATTTCTCACAATATTTAAAATATAATAACCCGATTTCGTGCTAATTAACCGCATGATGTTACTATAGATGAGGTATTTCCACATAATCAATTCTATTCTAGATGGAAATTTGTTACAAGCCATGTATTATATTCGATGATACTAAAACTCTAGGATCAAATTTGCATCTACATGGCTAACAAAAGGTTGCAAAGATTTGGCTAGGTGATTGGTGATGTGGGAATGAGTGAGATAAATGATGTGGTGGGTAATGTGAAAAAGTGCTTTTTGCATCTATGGTAAGTAATTCGACTTTTTCTTTTTTGAAAGTATAGTTTTACTAAAATGTTGATAAAATAGTCATGACAGTATACATGGCGATGAGACAGGACAAAGCTATGGATGCTACATGTTAGCCTGACAAAATAATTGGTGTCCAATGTAGCATTTTGCATAATGACAAAATTGGTCTATATCAACGACGATCCTCTAGGAATATAATGCAGAAACCAAGCTTGCATCGGCTATACTACTACCTATGGAGGGTTTGGGGTGAAATCAAATATTAAAAAAAAAAAAAAAACTTAAATGTATACTATGAAAGGCTCTTCGTACAATTAAAATTTAAATAATTTCATGTGCCAACAATTGGTCTTTACTCGGCTCTTTCATACGAACACTCATTTCGGTGCCATCACTTTTTCAATTGATCACTCGAATCATAATTTTTTCAACTAATCACTCAAGCGTTAGAAAATCTGATGTCACATCAAAACTAGAGGCACTCGTAATAAACCTTCTTTTTTTAAAGATTATCTCAATCAGATAATTGATTGGAAAGTTGCAGCACCAAAACGAATGTTATTTAAGAATTACGACATTTATGTGATCAATAGCAATGTTGTAGGTAGGCCCTAAAAGCCAAAAAAAAGAAAAAATTGGTGTACGAAGGTCGTGCCCGCTGCCGGCCATTTTCAATGAACTTATGATCTACGGATCCGGAATGATTCGTCTGCCGTAGAGAAAGGAAATCCATTTTACGAACCCAAAAATTATCAGCCGGTCACTCGTGAATCCCGAAGGACATTTGCTTTAATATTTTTGCCGCTTCCTTACTTGTAAAAAAAGGCAACGACAGGCCTCGAGCTTAGTTAAGTAGAAATATCGTATGATGTGCTCGTGAATTATTTCTGACCGACGAAACGACTGCTGTTGCTGCTGCTTGTTCTTCTGCTTCCTCACGCTTTCGGTTCAGAGAGGCCCCTCCAAAGGTTTCAGCGCCGACTGCCGTAGCGATTTGACGGCACCACAGCTTCTGCAATCGCTTGCTTCCCCCACATTATTCTAATCCCCACCAGGAAAAAGAGAGGGAAGAAGAAGGAGAGAGAGAGAGAGAGAGAGGGAATCGTATGCTTCTAAAAAAGTAAGTGAAGAAAAATTCAAAGACGAGAGGGAGGGAACTGAGCAATCTCTTAAAACTCAAGAGCTCTTTTGATCTTTTGACTGTACACGGGACATTGTAAACTTGGTAAAAACGAGAACCGCCAGCTTTCTCTTCTTCTTCTTCTTCTTCTTCTTCTTCTTCTTCTCTTCCGTGCGACGGGATTTGAAAAACCAGTTTTGGCGCCCCCATCAGTGGCTCGGCAGCACGATGGCCAAGCTCTCCTCCCGCCGGAACCTCAGCTGCTTCGCGATGAATGCCTCTATCGCCCTCTGGAACTCCTCGTTGCTCAGCTCCTCGTCATGGCAACCGCTGCCGCCGCAGTTGTCATAGGCCGTGAACGAGCTCTCCCGCGAGTCCCGGCCGGATCTTGTAGTCCTCGGTCGCTTCTCCGCCTCCGGCGGCCGGAGACCCCCGCGGCACTCCTCGTCCTCGTCCTCCGCGGCGTCTCCCTCGAAGTCGTCTGCGCCGCCTGCGTCGCCTCCTCGAGCTCGGACGGCGGTGCTGACTTCGCTGATGATCTCCTTGTCCTCGTACACGACCTCCTCCGCCTCGCGAAACTGAGGGAGCACGGGCCTGGCCCGACTCTCGCTGATCTTGACGATCTCCTCGTACAGCTCCTCGGCCACGCCGCCGCCGCCGTCGTCGTCGGCCTGCGGCCTGAGGGCGTAGAACCGGCCGGGCTTGGCAAGGAGGGCGGCGATGATGGCGTTGCAGAGGACGAAGACGAACAGCGGCCGCGCCATGAAGCCCAGGAGGAGGCAGGAGTACTCGCAGGAGAGTCTCACGGCGAATGGGACGCCTGCGGAGACGCGGAGGAGGAAGAAGAGAGCCAACCCGATTTCGAGCAACCGAAAGGCCGTCAGCACCACATTGAAGTGGAAGTAGCTGGAGAGCGCGGCCGTCTGCTTCTCCGGCTTGCGGTCGGAACCGGCGGCGTCCATGGATTCTGTAGAGAGAGAGGGAGAGAGAGAGAGAAGGGGAGGCTTGGAAGCGAAGCTTTTTGGCCTTTTTGTCTCTGCGACAGAAGGTGATGCTCTTTTATAGGCCTTTCGAAGTCTTCCGTGACTCATTATATCATCTATCTATCTATTCTTTTTTCTTTTTTTGCATTTTTTTCCTTTCCCTTTTTCTTTTTTTTCTACATAAATAGTAAATTAAGATTGTGCGCTTGTATATATAAGAGATAATGATACAAATGATCTTTGAACTTTGGCATGATATATAATGTGATCTTTCAACTTTTAATTTATTCTAGTAATCCATAAACTTTTCATTTGTTTAATATGGTATCTGGACTTTTAGTACATGCTCAATTTAATCACCGAACTATATGAAAATGTTCAATATTATTTTATCATTAATCTAAGTTCATGGACAATATTAAATATTTTTATAAAGTGTAGGGAGTAAATTGAATATGTGTCATAAATTCAATGATTACATTAAACAAACTAAAAATCCAAGGAGTATATTGCACATTGGTGTAAAATCGAGGAACCAATTAAATAAATTGAAAATTAAAAGATTACATTACGTGTTGGGCCAAAGTCTAGACACCCTATGTGCCATTTTTCCTACATATAAACCTTGTACATGTGGAATATCGAATCATGAGGATATATATGCAAGGTTCACATGTATCGAGCACGTGCAAATTTTTTTTCGAAGAACATGATCTTACATTAGCTGTAAAAAAGGACTTAGGCGAATCATCACAATCATTGAACCATATAAAATCAATCAACATAAAAGCCAAGCATTTTGCTATTACCAAAGTTAACTTTCCCCTTTCTGTGCCGTTAATTATCAAGAATCATGATCCACGAGTTTTATCCTTGTAATTGCTCGACTGATAACCCATGTATGTCCGGCTCTTATCAATGAGATCACGGACTCCAGATGAGGTCCTACCTCTCTCATGTGTGAGTTCAAGTCTCATCCTTGTCCTACTCTTGATGGCAAAAGGGAAAGAAAAGAGGAGGAAAACATGGAAGAACCAGAGGGGAATCCATGTTGAAAAAGAAGGGCAAAAGCACTCATGACCCATCCCATTATCCACTTTGCAAACGAGGGGCATATAATGCACAAAAATCTCTCCCTCCAAGTTCCCACTGTAGTTCAGAAAAAGAGGGGTCCATGGGCTCCATCTCCCTCCCCATAAAATCTGCATCTCCTGCTTTATTCCCCCTCTCTCTCTCTCTCTCAGCTGAATTGTTTCAAAAGGACACGCTTTGCATTCGCATGCCTTGTATAGATTAACTTATCTCAAAAGCATTAGGGAGGAGAAGGGAAAAGGCAAAGCAAAGCCACACTGAGGCAGAAAAGGGTCGAAAAAGGGGAAGACACTCCAGTGGTGGAAAAACATTTTAGCTATGGAATCCTAAAACACTGTTAAAAAATAAATAAAAAAGGAAAGTTGCCCTTGATTCAAGCAATGATGGAGATGAAAACCGATTTCGCTCGATCTTCAGCCCGACGACGAACCCTTTTACGAGGGAGTGATTTGCTGATTCGGAGCAGCAATCTTTTTTTCGAAAGGAGATAACGCCGGTGCCCGCTTTCTTGCCTGTAAAGAGCTTGTGAAGGTACAGTGGAGCGATATGATTTACGGGACTCTCATCGAATCTTTAATCTGTGTCTTTCCTAGTCCTAGATTTCGTTTCGATTACGTGGTGCTGGTTCGCTTCGCTTCAAAAGGCGAGATCGACATCTCGCACGTTTCCAAGGGGAATCCCATCGGCCTGGATGACGCAGAGGCAGATGGACCAGAAGAGGAGGCGGAGGGGAAGGGAATAAACTGCACATGAATTAGCACGATGGAAAAAGCCTTTTAGCTCGTAAAGAAGAAAACAATTAAAAGAGCATCAAATCGGTATTTCCCACGTCATGCGTTCTACAGAATAGATCACTGACTGGAGATTGGCATATGTACTGCAGATTCGCTGTGTTTCGAATTGCATCCATTTATTTGTAAAGTGGATTCCTTCTCAAAACATGACCTTTTACCCTTGCTATGCGGCGCTTTATACGCTCCGAAATTTCCAATGCCAATTCATATTCAAGAAAAATGCATTCAGTATGTTTAGAGTGTGAATTGGAAAAAGTTGCATTAGTACTAAAATCAATCTTAAACCTTTCAACCGAACTAATTTAATTTTAAAAATTTTCAAATTAATACTAATTTAATCTTGAAATTATTGACGTAGAAGCCGAATGTCCCGTGTGGCATGGCTGACATTGATTTGGACATTTTTTAATAATTTTTTTTTTTTTTTTAATTTTGAATTAATTCTTTTCTTCTCTTCTCTTTTCCTTCTTTCCTTTTTTTTATTTCCTTCATTATGGCTAGCAAGATCATCGAAGCTCATTGGCCACAATGAGAGGGCCACGAAGCCCTCAATGGGTTGCGACCCTTGCCTGAGAGGGCCACCCGACGTCAGGCAAGGCATAGGCGGCCGCAAGCAAGGCATAGGAAGTCGCAAGCAAGGCTACCTAGCCAAAGCCTAGCCGATAAAGGGAGAAGATGGCCTCACCCACGACTAGTAAGGCCATGGTACTATGGACAGATATAAAGCATGTGGAGGAGATGAGAAGTGAAAGGCAATAATGATGGAGGAAACATAAGCTGTGAAGAAAAAATGACACAAGGAATCTTGTTGTGGTTCTTCTTGGGAAAAAATCAGTAGGATGTAAGAGGATGTTTGTAGTCAAACAAAAGATGGATACTGTTGTGGATAGATATAAAACAAGGTTGGTAGTAAGGGGATTTATTCAGACTCTCCTATTGCCAAATTGAATACTTGTTCAAGTACTATTAGCCAAGGAGAGGATCTTCAGTGGGTAGATGTAAAAAATAAAAATAAAAAATTCCTTTCTTCATGGTGAGTTAGAAGATAAGGTGTATATGGAAATCCTCAAGGTTTTGTTGCGACAAAACACAATGCAAAGTGTGCAATCTGAAATGTGCACTTTATAATTTAAAGTAATTACTTGAGCCTGATTTGGTAAGTTTCAAAAAGCTATGGCTTCCGTTGGGTTTAAACAAAGTATTGCTAAACAAACTATTGAGACTCACTCCAATTGTTGCCCTTGTCAAATGAGAAATGGGAGGTGGGGGATCCAAATCCCTATCTTCTCGGGATTGGGATAAGGATATTTAACTTCAGGTGTGAATTTTGACTCTCATGCCCTATAAAGAGATAGAGCAAAAGTCTGAAATTATGTTGAGAATAAAAATATGACAAAAAAAAAATAGAATATCGCTAATCATACTTTATCTATGAAGAGATTGAGTATTAAAGTCACTATTCTCATTATCTATGTAAACAACATTGTTATCACAGGAAACGATAGTGATGAGATCAACCAGTTAAAGAAGTTTCTTGGACAAGAGTTCAAGATGAAGGATTTTGGAAACTTTGATACTCTCTTGGGGTTGAAGTTGCTAGATTTTCAAAATGTATCTTTCTATTCCAAAGGAAGTATGTCCTTGATAATTTGACAGAGGTTAGATTATTAGGATGTCATCCCTCTAATATGCTTATTGAGTTCAATACTTGTCTTTGCAAAAAGAAAATTGGTGATTCAATAAGGGCCGTTATCAATAGTTAGTAGGTAAGTTGATTTATTTGTACCGCGCCCTATCTAATATTGCTTTTTGCTATAAGCGTCATGAATTATTTCATGCATGATCCATATGCTAGTCATATAGATGTTGTTCTTCGAGTCCTTTAATATTTGAAGTTTGCTTATAGTAAAAGGAACTCTTTTGTCTCCACATGATGGCTCGAAACCTATACATATGCTGATTGGGCTGGATCTTCTGATCAGAAGTCTATTTCTAATACCTTTCTTAGGAGGGAATCTTATAACTCAACGCAGTAAAAAACAAAATGCAGTTACTCGGTCTAATGCTGAAGCATAGTCTCATGTGATGGCACAAGGAGTTTGTGAGCCGTTATGACTTAAAGAATTACTTGAAGATCTTAGTATATTTGTTCATGTTCCTATGATGCTATATCGTGATAATAAGGCCGCCATTGGTATTGCTCAAAATTCTATACAAAATAACAGTACGAAATATGTGGAGATTAATAGACACTTTATTAGAGAAAAGTTGGATAATGGTTTAATTTGTATGCCGTTTGTTCTGTCCGGTAATCAATTTGCTGATGTGTTCAATAAAGGATTATGGGTTAATCGTTTCATCTTGTTCTAATCAAGTTGGGCAAGTGTGATATCCATACTTCGACTTGAAGGGGAAGTGTTGAGAGTCTTGGCTGATGGAGGCTTATTTGTCAATTTCCTTTATTATTTTATATATAACGGCAATAAGGGTGATATTGAAATTTTGGTCTTTTGGCTTTTACTACAAATAGATAACTTTGGGTCACATCGATATGATCAAATATTCTGTTCAGTTTTTTGTCTCTCAACAATACAGACTACGTAACCGATTCGTATAGGATGGTGTTGACACAAAGTCTTCTATGGATGAAGTTGAAAAGCAACTTTCGAAGCCTTTCCCCTTTTTTACCCCTTTACGAGATTTGCTGAAATGAGGGCTTGAACTGCAGACCCTCATCGTATCCCCTTCCCATCACAACCGCTTTCCTTTCACGGAACTGGAAAACAACGCCATATCCAATGAGCAACCCTGGAATTGTTGCCTAGCCGTGGATGGAAGTAAACGAATCATCTTGGAGCCTTATTGACATCATAAAGCCCTGATTTTATCCAGAGGAGATCAGTTTATGTAGCAATAAACCAATGTTAAAATGCAGACAGCTTCATAGCAGATAGCTTACCGATTTCAAAGCCGTGGACAAGAACAGAACCTTATGAACATCATCCATTCATCCTATTTTCAGCTACCCTAAGGGTTGAAAACAGCTAATCAGAGAGAGGGGTTACCTTTTCTCAAGATATATACTGTTGTTAACACTTCATATTTACATGAAACCCTGTAACTTCCCACATAAACCCAGCATTTTCAGGTCCCAGTGTGCCTTCCAAATCTGATATTTCTCATTCTAGCTTGAATCCTGCAGATCTGGTACAACTAGGGGGGCTCATATAGAATGAAACTTGCACTTGAAGGGCTCTGGCTCAGGTGAATTTCATAACTGGCTCAGGTAGAGACAATCAATTGAAAGTTGCCAGAGCGAGCTTCATGCAGCCACTCTGCCTCCTGTAGCCAAAGTACTTCGTAGCGTACTGTGTCGAAGAGCTGATGTCTCGGGAGAGTGCTGAAATGGGGGTCCCTCCACGATTACTAAACTTAGCCAGGACTCAGACCTGATGGCTTCCTGAGGATGTGCCAGAGATCTTGAAAGTGTGTGTCGAGCCAGTGTTCAAGAGTGAAATAACCAGCAAACAGAAACAAAGAGAAACTCTGCCATCATAAGACTGCTTGGCACACCCCCTGGTGCATAGGTTCTTGGCAAGTGGGGAGAGGTTGATGTATACACCCTCACCCTGAATTTTCAAAGAGCCTGCTTCCTCAGCTAGAAACACCAAAGAAATGAAGGATTTCCTAACTTCTTGTAAATCGAGCAGTTATTTATCTACCATTTTCACCATACACTAGACTCAATCGAAATGGAGTGAACTTTTAGTTTGAAAAGGTCCAGAAGTTCCTCTTTTTTCTAATATTATTTCATTTCTCACCCAATCCTTCTGAACATGGAGGAGATAATCAGTACCCTTTGCTTAGAAATATGGTAAGTGATTCGAAGACGTAAAATTTCCTCATGAAATATTCTGACAGTGAATTACCTGAATATATCTATCTAGAAGAGAGCTGTAAAGGTCTGTAACCACCATCAGTGAAAGCCCATGTTCCAGCAATAGTGAGGCCATGGTTTGAAGCTTCACAGATGCAGCTGAATCTTTATACATCTGAAGGGTAAGAAGCTGTGTACATCAACCAATAGGTATTGAAGCCACTGGCATAAGCAGCGGTTCCATTCAGCATCAAATTAATATCTCTGGTTACTACAAAACCATCACCTACTTTTACCTAAACAAGTAAACAAGCTTGACATATAAAAATAGCTAAGAGGAGAGGCAATGCAAAATGCTTCATTTTTTAAATTCCTTCTGAAGACCTGTCAATACTCTATGCTGGAGAATTGTAGAGCAGAGAAGAGAAAAGACTGATTGTACCCAAAATTAGCAAATTGAGCTTGACTATGCTTAAAGATTTTAAAGCAACTGTATTTATTTTAAGAGATGACGGTGATTTTATCCACATTTCTACTGCTCCAAGCAGAAAGCAAATGTATAGAGAATTTGACTGCAAGTCTATTAAGCCGGCGTGGGGACAGATTGGAAAACTGTCTACCTGGAGCAACCAACAGATTTTTTGAGCTGCCATTTGATTGGAACCATGCTGCTTAAACAATGTCATCTGTTGTACATGGTGCATATTTCTGGAAGAAGACAACCATGCATAATGCACCTTTTTTCTCATATCTATTTTGATTCTCATGCAGTTTATGGAACATCCATCAGTAAATTATCCATTCTTCCACGAACAAGACAACCATACATAATCACCTTCCACATACTTGTTGCCTGAAATCAATACTGGGCAACGTCAGCTTTTTTTCCAATCACACCTCTTCTGCTGCCAACTCTGGTAACTGGCAAGACTGATGAATAAAACATCAAAATGGAACAGTGAAAGGATGCTCCATTTCAGTCCTTAGCATCAAACATGGGGGCAACCGCTGTTGACTGGGTCCACCTCTTGTGGAGCCCAGCTAACAAATATTTAAAAAAAAAGAAAAGGAAACGGTTGACAAGAGAAAAAAGAAGAAGAAGAACTGCTTTGTGCAGTTTTCGAGGGGCTCCACGTACAGAAGAGTGGAGGAAGAGAAAACAGACACCAAGAGAGAGACAGTGCAGAGAAGAAAGTAAAAGGAGAGATCTTTGTGATCCCGTTTTGAAGATAAGATGTCGACGGAATTTGCTTAAATTTAAATATATTGTTCGCGAGATCGATGGCTACAAGTTAATGGTCTTCATTCATCAAGAATCACCTCCGAATTCTTCAATTGCGGTTAGATTTTTCTAGCTCCGAATTTATTGATTTATCTTTGTGGTGAGAAACTATTATTGTAATATTGATGTTGATCCTCTAGTGTGTGACTAGAGAAGTATAATTAGTGTATCCTGCTATTCTTTGTGATTAGTGGAAGATTTTTGGGTGGTCCGTGGTTTTTCCCGGTTGGGTTTTCCATGTTAAATCCTCAGTGTTCTTGTTGACCTTGTCTTTTTATTATTTCCGTATTATATTTGCCTATTGTGAGGGTATATTAGCTGGTTGTTGTTGAGACTAAGTTGGTTTAGGTCCATCTAATTTTTCGGGAGAGAAATTGATCCTGAATTAAATTTAGCTATTAGAGAAATTAAAACTGGATTCCCCCAACAAAGTGGTATCAAAGCTAGGTTGTGCTGAAATTTTATTAATTAATGGAGGAAACTAGCGGTGCCATGTTCAAGTTGAATGCCTCGAATTACTCTATTTGGAAGCCTCGGATGGAAGACGTGTTATATTATAAAGATTTGTTTAATCCTGTTAAGGGCAATGAGGCTAAAGGAGATAAGGAAGACAAGGAATGGGAGTGAATGAATCGGAAAATGGTTGGGTTTATCCGACAATGGATTGATGATAGTGTGTATCATCATGTTGCTCAAGAGATGAAGGCGGACACTTTGTGGAAGAAATTACAAGTCCTCTATGAAAGGAGAACTCCACAAAATAAGGTTCTTCTAGTTAAACGACTTGTAAATTTGAAATATAAGGAAAGGAGTAACATGTCAAAACACTTAAGTGAAAATGAAAATGTTATAAATCAATTGACAAATCTTGAAATCGACCTTGGTAATGAATTGCAATCTTGTTTATTGCTTGGTACTCTTCATGATAGTTGGGACACCTTGGTTGTGACATTAAGCAATTCGGCCCACTTTGGTGTACTTTCTATGAGCATGGTTAAAGAAAGCTTGTTCAATGAAGAAACAATAAGAGAAGGGTTGAATTATGCTTCTAGTTCGGAGGCTCTTGTGATAGAAAATAGGGGGAGAAGTTATTCAAGAAAGTTTCAAAGTCATGACCACAAAGGCAAGTCAAAAAGAAGATCGAAATCAAGGCCGAGGAGAAGTGTGAAGTGTTACAACTGTGGCAAAATGGGACATTATGCTAGAAAATGCAAGTTACCAAAGAGAGATAAATCTCATGATAGAAATGAAGAGCAAAAGAAAGAAGAGAAACAAGCTACAGCAACAATTGCATTCGATGACAATATTGTGTTCTTATGTGATAACGATTGTATGAACCTTACATGCCAAGACTCTACTTGGGTTGTTGATTCTGTGGCTTCATTTCATGTCACTTCATGACGTGACTATTTTGCTTCCTATCGTAGTGGTAATTTTGGTTGTGTTAGGATGGGAAATAACGATGTTTCCAAGGTTATTGGCATGGAAGATGTTTATTTGGAAACCGACGTTGGATGTAATTTACTTTTGAAAAATGTGGGATATGTTCCAAATATTTGACTTCACTTGATCTCCACAAGTGCCTTAGATGATAATGGTTATTGTAATTCCTTCTTTGATGGCAAATGGAAATTAACTAAAGGTTCTATGGTAGTGGCTAAAAGCAAGAAAATATATTCTCTTTACATCACACAAGCTAGGGGTGTCCAAAAACCCGACCCGACCCGACTCGGACATGATTCAAACACAACTCGAACACAAAACAAATATGATACATATTTCAAATCTTAATAGTATTCGGGTCACAATTATAAAATAAGTAAATAGTTATCTTTTGGGTCGGGTTAGGCCCAGAACATTGTTCAGCCCATGAACAAATAAACAAACTCTTAGAGTCTCACCCAAACCCTTCTCTCTTGCCCAAATAGGATGACGTCTTCTCCTCTCTTCTCCTCCTAACGCCGATGACTCTACTCTCTCCTCCCAACAGTGCTGACCACATCTTCTCCTCTCGTCGACTCGACTGCCGTCAACGACGACTGCACCTTCTCCTCTCATCGACTCGGTCGCTGTCAACGACAATCGCAAGGTCATGGATTTCTGGAGCTTCACCAGCCTCAAGCCCTCGGGCTCGATCCCTCTCACGAGGCAGCTGAACACATTGTCGCTCTCTTCTAGCTCCTCCTCCTTCCATTCGGCTTCGAGCTCGTCGGTCATGAGAGCTGTGTCGACAATGAGTACTAGTCGCTGCTCTGGGGTTAGGTTTTTTGATTCGGGGATTGTTGCGCAAGGACGCCTTATCTGTTCTTTGTTTGCTTGCATTTCCTGTATGGATTAGTTCGTTGCATTCTCTTTTGTTTGAATTGGCATTTTGCCGGCCTTCCATTTGCATGTATTTGGAGACTTTGCAGATTTTAGGGTGAGATGGATTCAGAAATCGATAGAATGAAAATGAAAGACTAAAAGTTGGCAGCTTTATTCTTTTTTATTTTATTTTTCTCCTTTTAGGGTGTTTGGTTTAGGAAAGTTGAGGGTGGGAGCTAGGAAGGTTGATGAGAATTCTAATTCTGCTTGGCGTACACTGGACTTTCATTTTTTATTGTGTTTTAGATGTTGGATGATGGTGAATACTATGAGTTTTTTATTTGATGGCATGCGTATAATTGGATTTGACCTGTTGGCCTAAAACCCGACCCGACCCGTTTTTCTTCTTCATGTTTCATGCCTTTTGGGTCGGGCCAGATCAGGCCAGGCCAGAGCACGCGAGCCTTCTTGTTTGGATCGGATCAGGTAACATCAAGACCTGACCCAACCCGACCCATTGACACCCCTAAGTAAGCTAACTTGATTAAAGAAGAAGTAAATACAGTGGAGGATCCCTCGATTAATTTATGGCATATAAGGCTTGGTCTTCTTAGTGAGAAAGGACTTGAAACTTTTCCTAAAAAGAATCTTCTACCATTGAAGGAGAAAAATTTGAAGGAATGCACTCATTATTTAACAGGTAAGCAACATAGATTCTTATTTCATAGTTCATCTTGACTTACAAAATCAAATGTACTTGATTTAGTTCACACTGATATTTGTTGCATGGATGCTAGAAGCCTTGGTGGTGCATTATACTTTGTAACTTTTATTGATAATTGTTCTAAAAAAGTGTAGGCTGTTGCTTTAAAATCTAAAAATCAGGTTCTTGCTACTTTCAAAAAATTTCATGTCAATGTGAAAAGAGAAACCGAGAAGAAGCCGAAACGTGTTTGAGCTGACAATGGTGGTGAATATAGAGGTCCGTTTGAACACTATTGCAGGGATTGTGGTGTCGAGCTTGAGAAGATTGTTTCGACAACACCACAAACAGAATGGAGTAGCGAAAAGAATGAATCAAACAATTAATGATGAGATTCGATGTATGCTCTCTCATGCCAAGTTGCCTAAGACATTCTGGGGTGAAGCGATGAGAATAGCAGTAGACTTGATAAATCTTTCTCCATCGATGCCTCTTAAGGGAGATATTCCACAAATAATTTGGAGTGGAAAAGATGTTTCCTACAATCATTTAAAGATGTTCGATTTCCGAGCATTTGTGCATGTTCCTAGAAATGAAAGGTCTAAGCTTGATGACAAGTCTAAACAATGTATTTTCTTGGGTTATGGACATGAAGAGTTTGGCTACAAACTATGGGATCCAATTGCAATGAAAGTTGTTAGAAGCAAAGATGTGGTGTTCATTGAAAATTAAACCATTGAAGACATTGACAAGCTGGAGAGACCAAAGAATACAACTCAACGTTCAGTTAATTTCAGCCCAAATCCTCCTCCCGTGGGTGGAAATCATGGGGAAGAAATCTATGAAAATCATAGAAATCATGAAGATGGTGAGTCCTCACATAATGTCGATTCTTCGATTGAAATAGGTGAATTAGTTGAGCAAGAGCAGCCCATTGAGCTAGTTGAGCAAGAACAACCGATTTTATCTCAAGTTAGAATATCTGAAAGAGAACATAGACCTTCACAAAGATATCAACCGCGTGATTATGTGTTATTCACTGATGTACGAGAACCTGAAACTTATGAAGAGGCTATGTCATGTGATTGAAAGAATGAGTGGCATAAAGCCATGCAAGAAGAGCTCAAATCCTTGCATGAAAACCACACATTTGAATTAGTGAAATTACCCAAGGGTAAAAGAACACTCACAAAAAAGTTGATATATAAGTTGAAGATGAAAGAAAATAGTTTAAAACCACGATACAAAGCTAGGCTTGTTGTGAAAGGCTTTCGTCAAAAGAAGGGAATTGACTTTGAAGAGATTTTTTCACCGGTTGTAAAAATGTCTTCAATTCGAGTTTTTCTTGGGTTGGCCACCACCTTGAATTTAGAAATTGAACAACTTGATGTAAAGACAACTTTTCTTCATGGAAACTAGGAAGAAGAAATATATATGCAGCAACCGGAGGGCTTCAAAGTTGAAGGCAATGAGTATCTTGTATGTAGATTAAGGAAAAGCTTATATGGTCTCAAGTAAGCACTGAGGCAATGGTACATGAAGTTTGAATCATTCATGGAAGAACATGGATACGGTAAGACAAACTTTGATTCTTGTGTTTTTATGAAAAAATTATCAAATAATGATTTTATCATCCTCCTACTCTATGTGGATGACATGTTGATTGTTGGGCATGATACTAAGAAAATCAAGAACTTGAAAAATGAGTTGAGTAAAGCCTTTGCAATGAAGGACCTAGGCTCGGCCAAGCAATTCTAAGCATGAGAATTACTCATGATAGGAGGAATAGGAAACTTGATTATCTCAAAAAAGGTACATTGAAAGGGTGCTTGAAAGATTCAATATGAGTACAAGTAAACCGGTAATTACTCCACTTGCAGGTCATTTCAAGTTGAGTATTAATGAGTGTCCTACAAGTGAGAAAGAAAAGGAAGAGATGAAGAAAATTCCCTATGCATCAACTATAGATAGTTTAATGTATGCCATGATTTGTACAAGACTCGATATTACTCATATAGTTAGTGTCGTGAGTAAATTTCTCTCAAATCCAGGTAAGAAACATTGAACTGCTGTTAAATGGATTTTAAGGTATTTTAGAGGGACTTCTAAATTTTGCTTGTGTTATGGAAATGGAAAGCCTGAGTTGAGTGGCTACTCGGATGCGGATTATGCTAGTGATATTGATTCTCGAAAATCCACATCAAGTTATATGATGATTTTTGCAAGGGAAGCTGTCTCGTGGCAATCAAGATTACAAAAATGTATTGCTTTATCTACAACTAAAGCGGAGTATATTGCTATTACTGAAGGAGCTAAGGAACTCTTGTGGATGCAAAAATTTTTTACAAGAGTTGGATTTGAAACAAGAGAACTTTGTTCTATATTGTAATAGCATGAGTGCTATCTATCTCAACAGGAATCCGATATTGCATTCAAGATCAAAACATGTTGATGTGAAGTATCACTAGATCCAAGAAAAGTTAGAAGAGAACCTCTTCCTACTAAAGAAAGTCCACACCAACGATAATAGATTAGACATGATGACTAAGGTATTGCCCACAGTGAAGCTTGACTCTTGTAGAAGAAAAACGGGCATGATGGAATGTGGAGGGAGAGATTTGTTGACCGGGTCCACCTCTTGTGGGGCCCAGCTAACAAATAATAATAATAATAATAAAAAGGGAAACAGTTGATAAGAGAAAAAAGAAGAACTGCTTTGTGCAATTTTCAAGGGGCTCCATGTATAGAAGAGTGGAGGAAGAGGAAATAGTCATTGAGAGAGAAAGAGCGCGCAAAGAAGAAAGAAAAAGGAGAGATCTTTGTGATCCTGTTTCGAAGGCAAGATGTTGACGGAATTCGCTCAAATTTAAATATGTCGTTCGCGAGACCAATGGCTACAAGTTAATGGTCTTCATTTGTCAAGAATCACCTCTGAATTCTCCAATTGCAGTTAGATTTTTCTGGCTCCTAATTTGTTGATTCATCTTTGTGGTGAGAAACTATGATTGTAATATTGATGTTGATCCTCTCTAGTGTGTGACTAGAGAAGTATAATTGGTATATCCTACTATTCTTTGTAATTAGTGGAAGATTTTTGGGCAGTCCGTGGTTTTTCCCAGTTGGATTTTCCACGCTAAATCCTTGGTATTCTTGTTGGCCTTGTCTTCTTATTATTTCCATATTATATTTGCCTATCGTGAGGGTATATTAGTCGGTTGTTATTGAGACTAAGTTGGTTTTGGTCCGTCTAGTTTTTCGGGGGAGAAATTGATCCTGAATTAAATTTAGCTATAGGAGAAATTAAAACCGGGTTCCCCAACAACCGCATCCTCAAGAGCAGTTTCTCCTGACAAAAGATAGTTCAGAATATCGCACAGTTTTTCACTCCGTAAATGAGACCTGTCACCAGCCACAAATGTGGACACACAATGCTTCACCATAATCCAAAATCATCAAGTTCCAGCACAGCTTTTGTAAACTTTTTGTTTCTGACAAGTTGTATGCCAAATAAAAGAACCATGGAGTTTAAAGGGAAAAATAATGCAGAAACAAATCCATTCTTTAAAGTGATCAGAACATCTGACTATCAAGAAGAATGAAGAAGCCCCTCCCTTTAGATTACGAATAATCCATAATTCATACAGCCAACCTTCATAAAGTTATTCTTCCCTCAATTGGCAAAAATAAAATCACATTCTTTATCATGAACTTCCTCAGGAAAGCTGATCCTATGTGAATATCATTTAATATAATCAACCCAGTTGAGTAGAGAAAAAATTCCTTTAAGCCCTTAAGTCTGAAAGATAATCATTCCGCTTCAACTTCTAAACCTTAGTTTACCGAGAGGCATCCTTGAACAAAGATCACCAATCTCAGCCTATAAATCGTCAATGTGCAAAAACTCTTACCATTCAATGACCAATGTGGATACCAGAATACTATGTACACATCTCCAGCATAGTTAGTACGCGGCAGTCATCTTCTCACACTGTAGCAGCTCTCTTTTGAGATAGCAATCCCCTCCTGAAAACCAGAAGCCCTGCAGTATGCTTCGGAGACTTTTGTGTAGTGGATGATTTGATGATTTCGAACTTTGAGTTAGTCTCCAAAATGATTCTTTCACAAAGAACAACTAGCATATTCCATGCCATTGTGAGTTGTTGTTCATGACCAGCAATGGTTTCCCCACAAATCTGTGTCATTACAAGAACTAGCCAGTCAAAATAAAAGGAGCTGACTTCAGCTGTAATGAAAGATGAAGCATTGCTTCTTCAATCTCCAACATCATCCAGGAAAATATCCATATCATTGACATCAATTTCGTCCAGACCCAGAAAATCCAAAGTGTTGTATATTTCTTCACACTCTTGATGAGTCCTGTCACCAGCTACAAATGTAGATACACGATCTTTCACCTTGATCCAAGACCATCCAGGCTCCTTAATCACTCCCTTAGACTTCATCATCTTCCTTATATCTGCTGCTTCCCTCCATCTCCCTTGGGCAGAAAATATGTTAGCCAACGTAATGTGAGTTCCAGCACAATGTGGATCTAACGCAAGAATTTCCTCAGCAGCACTTCTTCCACGGTTGACATCACCATGGAGTCTGCATGCTCTCAACAAAGTTGACCAAACAACATCATCCCGTTTGAACGGCATCATTTTAATAATGTTCTCTGCCTCATTTAGGCAACCAGCACGACAAAGGAGATCAATCATGCAGCCATAGTGTTCCTTTGTAGGAATGATCTGGTGCTTCACACTCATTGTATCAAAATAACGATATGCAAGATCAACCAGCCCGGCATGGCTACAGGCTGTAAGAACACCAATGTAGGTGATAGGGTCCGGTCTCAAGCCCACTGTGGGCAGCTTCTCGAATAAATCAATTGCTTCGTGGCTGTATCCATGTTCAGCATATCCATTTATCATTGCTGTCCAAGACACAATATCATTGTTTGTTGCCACATCAAAGATTTGTGATGCTTCTTTCACACTCCCACATTTGCCATACATGTTAATTAGAGCACTTTGTATCATAGGCGTATGTTCTAAACCAATCAGCAGGACATGAGCATGCAACTGCTTTCCTGAATCAAGGATAGCCATATTTCCACACACACTCAGGACGCTAGCAAGAGCAAACTCAGTTGGCTTTGGTCCTTCTCTTCTCATTAGTGATAGAAACTCAAAAGCTTCCTCACCACATCCTCCATTTGAATACCCCGCAATCAATGTGCTCCATGAAACCACATCCGTCATTTTCATTTCATTAAAAACAATCAAAGCCAAAGTCAACTGTCCACACTTAGAGTACATAGTCACAATGGAGTTTGCCACTGACAGAGAACTGAAAAGACCTATGCATAGAACATGGGCATGCAATTGTTCACCCCAGTCAATTCTGGTAAGATTGGCACAACCGGATATAACTGCAGCAAATGTGTATTCATTAGGACTAGCATCTGATTCTCGCATCTTGAGAAAAGCCCTAATGGCAGATTCCTCCTGACCCATCTGAATGTGTGTAGTAATTATTGTCGTCCAAGAAACCACATCTCGTGTTGGCATCCTTTCAAACAATCGCAATCCATAATCCAACTTTCCACACTTGTTATACATTGTCACAAGGGTATTGGCAACAAATGAGGTTTCATCGAATCCTTTCTTAACTGTGTAAGTGTGTATCTCCCTCCCATGGTCCAAAGCACCCAAGTCAGCACATGCCTTCAGCGCAATGGCAAATGTATATGAATCACATTGCACCTTCAATCTCCACATTTTGGAGAAGTAAGACAACCCCTCCCTACAATTACCACTACGAACTAGTCCGGTGATGATGGCAGTCCAAGAAACAACATTTCTCAGTGGCATCTCATCAAAGACCCAACAACCTAGCTCGGTTCTGCCCGTTTTAGTATACATGTCCAAAAGGGTACTGCCTACAAAAACAGAGTTCACAAGTCCCGTTTTTACAGCATACCCATGTAATGACTCGCCAAGATTCAGATTCATGTCGAGCCCACAGGCCTTGAGCGCGAGACTGAGGATGAAAGGGTCCATTTTGAGTCCCGGCGCAACCCACATATTCAAGAACAAGCCCAGAGCCTCGCCGGCGTTCATGGCGGCAACATATCCGGAAATCATCGTGGTCCACGAGATCTCGTCCCGGTGAGGCATATTGTCGAACATCCTGCGAGCATTGCTCAACTGACCGAGCTTCACCAGCTCTTTCAGTCGCGAGTTCACCTCGGGCATATCCGGACGACCTGGTACGTTGGACTCAGTGGCGAAGTGATCTGGCATCGTCGCTCGAAACAGAACATGTCCGTGATCAGCGAGTGGCATGCTCGAGCTTGAAAACAGCCTCCAAACACGAGGCCTGCCCAGCGAGTTCATCATCTAATACACACACAGCCACGTGACTCCTCCATTGAGTGTAAGTATCTGCTTCCCCTTAAGATTGAAGTTGCTAGTGGTGACCCATGTTTACCTCCATGTTTATCAAGCCACGAAGCTCTTGTATGGAATCCAGAAAACAGAGACGATACGTAACGCGGCTGACGAACGACTAAGAGCAGGAGGCCCTTTGATCATGGAGGACCGGTTAATCTGCTGAAAAGGAAGAAAAAGCTGAGAGGCCCAAGCATAGCCCAAGCGAATCTGGCCCATGAAACCCAGTAACAAAGAGAGAGAATCTTCTCTCTCCTCCATCTTATAGTGAAGGATCTTGACCCCAAAAAAAAAAAAATCTATAGTCCGAGGTTTCGGTCTTCAGGGGATTGGTGATTGTCAGATCATGACAAATCTCGGTCTCCTTATAGAGTCCAAGGTTTTGGTCTTTAGGGGATTGGTGATCATTAACAACAAATTTCAATCTCTTTTTAAAATCTCTGAAGAACTAAGAAGTACGACAAAATGCGATGAAATATAATAATTTTTTGATGATGGATGAGTCTCCAGAGATCACAAATACTAATAAGATGTCTTCTAAAATAATCATTTCTCGCACTTCTCCTTGTGCTTTTTAGCACGGCTTCCATCTCTTTAGTGGATGGTAAGTTACTAGTGATGTTTCTCAAGAGAGCAAGTATTATCGCTGGTTTATCGCGTCCTACGTTAACCAACCATCGCCATATGACTTCCGAGGTGAGCTACATCGACATTCAAGAGAACTGCTAGCTTGCATAGGTCTCACAGATGATCTGACGGATTGTGGCAATTTGATCAGCTGATCAACTTTCGCGCATCTAGCAGACCAAATGTTTAACTGTAGCCTGACCAAAATCGACTGGTCACCGTGGACAGATGAAAACCAATTCTCTCGCAACATCGCCGGCATCATAAACTGCTGGTTTATTCGCAACCTTTCGGTGAGTAATCTTGAACCAACATGAAGATTGTAACACATGATGTGGTAATAAGCTGATTAGAAACCATTGAAAATAACCGTTACTGCTTAAGCTCCCATACAGCAGCTTTCTCAGATGATGGATGATGCCCTTAACACGAGCAGAAACCTATAAAGATCACACATTTATGCTTCTTAATCTTAGCTTACCCTCCTGGACGAGAAACCAACTCATCACTAAAGAGAGGCTGCCCACTCCAAAACATTACATCATTGTGATTGGTAACTCTTGAAATTTTCGTGAAACCTGCATAGCGTTTTACTAAAATGGGCGTTTTTCAATTCCCGTTTGGCCTTCCCCTGTTATGTGCAGCCTGTGCTCTATTCCATCTGTCGACATCTCTCATCCTCACAAAGATCTTTCGAATTTCATACAACTTGTGGGACTGATATGCGATGATGTTCACGGTCGAGGGGCTCTGGCTGAGGACCACCTCATAACCATCTCGGAAAGAGTCCATGCCTTCAGTTTGGAGCTGCCAGAACAGGCTTCCCGCAGCTGCCCCGCCTCTTTTGGCTGACGCATACACCTTGTAGTAGACCATGTTGAAGAGCTGGTCTCTTTGGTAAGTGTTGAAACCGGGGTCCTTCCATGATTTCCCAAACTCGGTCAGAAGTATCGGCTTCCTGAGGATGTACTGAGCATCTTGGATGTGGGTGTTGAGCCAGTTGTTCAAGAAGGAAAGCTGGTGCTGATCATTCGAACTCGATACCCTGCTCATCCCACAAGAGATTATCAGCAAGTGTTAAGCAAATTCTGCGGTTGAAACCATGCGCGAAATGATTTTGTGTTCATGAAACTTGCGAGTTGATGTTTGAACTTAGTATGATTTGAATCTTGCTGTACTACTTTTCTACATTGACTGATAAAGAGGTCTCTTAGGCCTAAAGAGGTAGTAGCATAATGAAGATCTTAAGGATAAATCATTATCGCATCTACACTGGAAATGAGAATCAATGTCATCTACAAGGAGTGATTTCATACCGAAGCATGTTTCAATTAAAGCAACCACATGTCATTTCATAAGTTTGTACGCAGCCTTCAGTTAGCATACTCTAGACGAATTGTTCTTCCAGACAGGTGGATACTGACAAAAATCAAGATCCTGAGGCCTACAGAAGTTTCTAGTCTACAATCTTCATCTTCCCAGTTTAAGAGCAGCAAGTCTGAGCTAATTTTAGCCACACATTGTACTCATATATCAAATGGGAGACCTTTCACAGCAGAGAGAAGAGTTACCATTGGTCGGGATACGAGTGAACAGTGGCAAAGTCAATCCCCGGAATTCGATTGTTTGCAATGAAGTCAGTTCCGATGTCAAAGCCAGGATTAAGTCTCTTCCTCTGAGGAGTTGACCATCCATAAAATCCTTCCAGACCCGCTTCGAGCAAGTGATTCCGGTCTATTGATTTCACAAAAGAAGCCATTTCCCTTATCCAAGCCTGTTAACCAAGCACCAACAATTAGGTGTCAGCTTCAGATTTTTTGCAAAGGAAACCAAAAAGGTTCGGCAATTATTACTCAGTAACTACATTTAAAAGAATCGCTCGTTTTCTTTTCTAATTAAATGTCAACAGTACCATTCATGCTTGGTTCGACTAATGATGGTGGTAGCACAAAAGTAGATAATGGCAAGTTGACATGTGAACTGTAAGTGTCTGAACTGGCAAGGCCGTGCAAGTATCTGCTTTTGAACTGAAGTTGTTGCTGTTGACACAGAACAAGCATGCACGAATACATGTGAATCCAATGAATGTGTGCACGCCAGGGAAATTAATTGGAGGTTGATTATAGTTAATAACCAGAGAAAAAAGGACCTAAACTCTGCGAATAAGCTTCTAATGCATTTTCAGGAGATTTATATCGGATCCATTTTTCTGATTAGAATAGTTACATAGCTTCAAGGACTATTAAAGATCTAGTTAAACCATATTTCTTTTGTGACCTGAATGGTTCTTCCTGAAGTATCTGATGTGCATCTAGGCTCATTCATGAGCTCCCAAGCCATGATTGTTGGATCATCTTTGTAGTGTACTCCAGTGAACCTGTTATATCTATAAAGAACAGTCTGCAGAAGCAAGATTGCTTGAATTAGAAAAAAATAGCACCATGTCATGCTCACAATCCATTAGCCACGATTCACAAGGAAAGATCTGAGACTGAATGAGAAACAAAAAACTTAAAGGAACTGAAAAAAAAAAAAAAAACTGATTGATGCATCCTTTGCTTTACCCTGACATGATTCTTGTAAAAACCTTTGACAACAGGGTTCCTGAAGAAATCATCATCAGACGTCAAGTACTGCCCTCGACTCCTAGCCCAATTCACGTACTGCTTCTTCCCTCCGAAATTCTCATAGTCATTCACTAAGCTCAGTATCAGCTTGATCCCATACCTTCTGGCTTCAGCTATCACAAAATCCAACCCCTTGAGAGAGAGAGAGAGAGAGAGAGAAAAACCAAGAACCCAGACGTTAGTATACCAAGAAAGTGGTTTGCTTTGCCCTCTTTATGAAGATAGAAGAAACAGATCAGTATCTTGTGCTCACAAAATTCCAAGACATTTGAAGACCCACAATCCCAATTTCATCAAAAATCGTCGTGAGAACTAATCAAATCACCTGAAACATCTGTTCGTTGTAGGAACCAGGGGAGTACTGAAGAGGCCTATAGCCACCGTCGCTGAAGGCCCAAGTCCTGGCGACCGTGAGGCCGTGGCTCGAGGCCTCCCTGAATGCAGCCGAGACCTTGTGCCTCTGAGCAGGGTCAGAGGCCATGTACATGAGCCAGTAAGCATTGAAGCCATTGGCGTAGTAAGGGCTGCCGTTCAGCATGAAGTGTATCCCTCTGGCCCTCACGAACCCATCGCCTGCTTCCACTTGGTGGGCATGGAAACAAGCTTGGTGGAGGATGACAATGGCAACGAGCAGAGGCAGAGCAAAATGCTTCATCTTTTCGCGTTTCCTTCAGGCCTTCTTTCACTCCCTGAGGCTCATGCGAGTGATGAAGAGTGGAGAAGCAGAGGAGGGCAGAGAGGAAAGAGCGGGGGGTTATCTGAGAAAGCCGAGAATGCAGTTGACGATGGTTAAGGATGTTTTTAAAGGAGCTGTCTCTTCACTGCATGAAGTGAATCTGGTTGAGTTAGGGATGTCTTTTCATTTTTTGCTGCAGATAAGAAGCAAATCTCTGGTGCAGATCGATGGTGCCCCTTGCCCCTTGTCCGTTTGAGATGGTATGGGGACACAGGCTACAGTAAACTGACTAGCTCCTTGACTGACCGACCGCTAGCATGGAGCTGTAGTTTTTATCTCGAGCATTGCAATTCAAGAATTTAATGCCCTTCAGGCATTATCATCGTGCTAATGTAGAGCCCACTTCTTATGTGCTTTTTCCTCGGAGTAAGCGAAAGTGTTATTCCGGATCAGTACCCGTATAAGACAATAAAGTTCATCTCTTTAAACTAATGTAGTGTACGCCATTCCTGCCGAGACTAGAGTACTCTAAATCGAGCTCACCTACCTGTTGCTGACATTTTGTGAGATAAACGATCCCAGTGAATTGGTACTAAATCAACAAAAGAATGACACCAAAAGTTTCATAACTTTTTTTTCGATCATTTAAATGTTAACTTATATATAACATATTTAAGTGTCGTGATTTTTTTTTCGATTACTTAAGCGTCAAATAACTTTCAATTGACCATCCGAATGTCATCACATTTATAAAATATTTATTACAAAATATCATATCATGTCGAATTTCCAGCACTTAGATGAATATTTATAAAAATTTTGACTCTCAAAGTAATCGATTGAAAGTTATGACACTCAAATAAATATTTTCTAAGAAATTATTACATTCAAGTGGTAATAAAATGCTATGACACTTAAGTAAATATTATACGAAAGTCATGATACTTGTAATGTCATTGCCCCCTCAATCAACACCGACACACTTCTACTCCTTATCGGTAGGCCAAGGTCACGATTCACTTGCATGAAAAGAGAGCAGCACAAACTGAAAAGTCCTTGTATGGTTGGTACATTTATAAGCCCTAAGCCGTTGAATCATGGGGACCTCGCATAAGACTCGCATGCTCCAACGGCTGTTACCCACCGGGCTCATGCGTACCCGGTTCACCAAAGCATAGCTCGCACTAAAGTGAAATAATGACATGGGTCGGGCATTGTCCTAAGAAGAAACCAAAAGGAATGGAAAACAGGGGCGAAAGCACACTATTCCTTTCCCTTTTCCCTTTGCGCTTTTTTACCCTTTTCCTTTTTGTCACTTCCTTCCTTCGTGCCCTCACTCGTCCCCACTGGCCCTCACTTTCATCTGTGGATGCGATTAGGGCAATTGCTCCTGGTGGCCATCCGCGGTAGGAGAGGAGAAGCAACCAAAAAGCGAAGGTGCCCCACGACTCTACACGCGGCCATGTCCGCTTTCAATTGATGATGGCGATGCATGCCCCCACGAATTTCTTTGTGCAGATCCCTCTGTACCACAAAGTGCATGTGTCTCTGCCCCCTAACTCACATCCCCGTCCTAATGCTAGGTTCACTCGGGATCGACCCTTCATCCTTTCGGTGGATCGCTACCTAGTGAAGCCAAATTTTCTCTGGGGTAATGCCCTTAAATGGATTTCGATTCTGTCGATACAATTTGCCAGATATTGCTAGGATCGGTTCGATTCACCTGTCGGCTGGTAAGATGATATGTTTCTATGTTAATAGATCGTTTAACCTAGGGAATCGCAAGTCATACTGCATTAAGCTCTCTAATAAAAGTATGTATTTTATGTGACATATGTGCTGTAACAAGCTAATCGAAAAAGTGATAAATGAAAGCATAACATCCTCACATGAAATGAAATTCACGGCTCATGAATGATCCATCTACTCCACAGCATCATCATTTCTACATGGTACGCCCATCGCAGATAATACGTTTCCGTTGCTCCGTAGGAAAAGGCTCGAAGAACGGGAAGATTATAAGAGGACTCCACTACGAATGCACATGAGTGGCCAAGTCAAGCCTAAAATTGCGCATCAAATTGCGCCCCTTTTCTCCTTTTTCTTTTCTTTTGCAGAAAGCAAAAATTGGGTTTTCAATATATTTATAAGCATTGGTTGTGATGAACCGCCTCTATGAAATCACCGTAGCTCAACGCTTCCTACCTTGGCTAGATGTTTCGTCCAATTGCATAGAAATTGAACATTTGCAACCTTCGATGTTTTTTAACTTTTCCAATCTTGCCAAAGCTACTTTGCGAAAGAACATTATTTGCATGAAATTCTTGATTTGAAGGGAAAACCTACGCGTTCAATACTGAAATGCTCCTTCTCTGCATCCTCGCTCTTCTGAGGCGATGCGCATAAATGAAAACAAGTCGGTCAACGACAAGCTTTTCTAAGAATGAAACCAAATAAATCTATCGACAACAATGCACCCTTTGCTAAAGAAGGCAGGCAAACCAAGTCACACTCCACCATTCTAGGCAAATTTGGGCTTTGAAAACAAAATTTGCTAAGAATATCAACAGAGATCGGCTGCCAAGAAGATGGAGATGGTCACTCGGTTTACCCACAAAGGACAAGCTGAGAATCAGCTTTACATAATCTTGTCATCGGCTGGTGAGACTTCCCAGTAGCGCGACCTCTAAAGTAGCATGTTGGGCCGAGAAAAATGCTGAAGAAATTTATATCATAGTGCTCGAATCTGTCCCCCATAACCATAGTACTTGAGAAGTCCTTCGTCTTGCCGCCAATTCTCTTTCACCTTCACTTCAATCTGTCACACAGCTAGCCTCAATGCATGTTCTCATTTCAATAGTGGGATGAGTAAATGCATCATATAAAACCCGGAACAGCCTACCTTAGCTGTTATTGATTAGAAAGAGAAATTGTAATGAACAAAATCAAATATGTAGAGCTAGAGAAAAAGTAGAGAGTAATTAGGCACCTCGAGATATACTTTCTTTTGCAAGAAATCTTCAATATCAAGCCGAGCAGCAGTAGCAAGTAGCTTGAGAGCCCTCCCTTCCTGCAAAATATATGCAAAGCTACATTAACCAATTTATACAGACTTATGCATGAGCTGACAGAAAAGCAGGCAAAACTAAATGTAGCAGAATATCCATCTTCTATATCTCCATCCCCAAGCTTATGTTTTCAATCACATGAAAGCCTTCTATATATTGGGCACAACATAGGAGAACTAGTTCAATTCAAAATGCAAGGGCTAACAGCAAAATACAGCAATTTTTCTCAAAATACCAAGAAACAGAGCCAACCTACAGTATGCCACATGATGCATGGCGATACAGAATTGAAAGTGTAGACTTTTAAAAATGACAAGAAAATGTCAGTTCTCCATCCAAGCTTCTGCCCAAGGAGGCAGACGAGCCCAATGAGGTTGGAATATCTCCCCAAGTAGCTCTCGATGGTTGACAGCACAACCTTAGTCAGTCAGATTATCCAATAAGTGTCTAGAGTTTCATATCAGAATAAAGGACTGGAATATGCAACTATTTATGACATCAGAAGCAAAAACTTGAGTAGCCTTTCCCCACTATACATAACCAAAGCTATAAAAGAGTACAGAAAGAATGAAAGCTCCATGCATGCAGATGTTGTTGATGCAAATCTCAGGGATAAAATAATTATAATCATGAGCCCTTCTGCAGCACAAAGGCCTAATTTTCTCAACTTAATCGTTTATATTGGACTTCGGAGGCTCCTAAGACTCAAAGTTAGCAAACAAGCCACAGTTGCTCATGTACGTCCTCCTCTTCTCTTTTCTAAGCTCGTCCATGCCCTGTTAGTAGCCCAATCTTAACACAGCATGGAGCTATCTCACCCTATAAAGCACGCTCGTGCAGTTCCAGTTGACAGGAGCTGACACTCATGGTGCAGGCTATAAACCATCAAGCAGAAATGATTAACATATTGATGGGGAAATAAAAAAAGATCTTTATTTTCTTCTTTTCTCCAATCTTTCTTATTTTTTCTCTTACATAAGCAAGATCCAGAGCTTACTTTTCCAATCATGATGATCTTCTGTGAGTTCTTCTCTACAACAATCTCCACTTGTATAAAATCTTTAGCATTTGGCCTGGTTTTGTAGCTCACCACATTTACCTTGAGTATTCAAAAGCCAAAAACCAAAGAGTAAATCATTATGCAAATCCCAACACTTTTAATCAAAACTCAAGAGTGAGGGAAGACAGACAGAAAGCAGGAGATATAGTTGAGATTGTATATGTATACCTGACTGGCATAAGGAACTTCATTGCGGTATTGCATGAAAATCTTCTCTCTAACTATTTCAGCCACAAAGAATCTTTCTGGATGCTCACTAACAATGTCCTGTAAGAATCAAGGGAAACACTGTTAAACTCCTCATCAGCAAGAGCAGACTTTCTCCTAAGGCCCCAACGTGACTGTTTCAAGAGGGGTTCATTTAGAAGGACAATAGTTCTGCAAGATGGCAATTAGAAAGGAAGCGAGTCATTCTATTAAATAACACCAACATAAGAAGTTTCAGTGATAGATAATCTTGTAAAGTTTGAGCTTTACAATGTTATGCTCCTCAAGAAAAGGAACTGCCAAAACATATACACTATTTCTGGCCTCGGCCTCCTATCATGAATCATAAGCTGCCCCTCCACCACTGCTAACTATTGGATATATGTTACCGACCCAAAAAAAAAAAACTATTGGATATATGTCACGAATATTTTGCTATTAGAATCTCTCTAAGGATGGCACAAGATAGAGCATAATTGCTAAAGGTAGTAAAACCCAGCAGAACAAAAAGAAAAGCTTTGCTGTCATTTCCTGCCAACAATTGCTGACTCAACCATATAATCAAAAACTACTGGATGGACCTAAGCTACACTTCCTGGCTACTTCTACTACTTTATCTTAAGGGTTTCAATTGAAGTCAGATTGATTGAAGACATTTGCTCACAGATCTCCAACAGAAGCATTTCATGAGAACCACTCTGATTCAGGTGTGGAGTTTAGACACTGCAACAATTTAAATATTTTTTACTCTGTATAGCACAAGAGATTATAAGAAAAGAAATTAGAAAATGAAGCCTCTTCTCTTCATTTTAGTTTGTAGTTTACCAAAAATCATTATGAGGTTCACTAATTGCATGAAATGCTTTTAGCAAACGATACATCTTGCATTAACATAGATCAATACTATCAGTAGCAGTCTGGAACAGCAAAATGTATGGAAGAAGAAGCCTGGTACATGCCTTGGGATAATAAGCTGGCCCCAGAGGAAGTTTGGATAATATCCAGTCCTTGACATCTTCCACACCATGACCATATTTCGCACTCACCGGTATAACATCATCCACATCTGTAAATTTCTCATACCACTGCAAGTATAGTTAATCATCTTAAGGAGACAAATTCGAGAATAGAACACACGATATCTAGCAGATAATAAATTGATACAGGAAAATTGGCCTCGGGAGTGACTATATGCTAGCATGAAATGACATGTATATGCAGAAATTTAACCTCACGAATGCAATCACAATCACCAATAGACAATATTTGAAAACTGATATTCCAGTGAAGTATAAGAGCTTCCAGGGCTCAAACACAAAATCTGAATTCCCAACAAATTGGAAACAAAAGGAAAGCACAAGGTGCACAATCACATTTGGCAAAGTAAATCAGTCAACCGGTCTCCTTTCCTAAAATGTTTTTCATAGTGACAGCAGGAGTCTGATCTGATGTAGATCTACGCAATCATGACAGTAACTGTAAGAAATGCCAACCTGGAGCTTCTTTGCAATTTCACCAGGTTTGATCAGATCCTTCTTATTCATTACTAGCAGAGTTGGCACCCTATTTTTCAGGTCCCGGATACCTTCTTCTAGTACTTCGTCAATCTGTATAATCAAAATTCACATAAATCTGATGAGGGAAACCAAGATATGCAAATCATTATCTAGAACATATGCATACTTTCTCAGGTACTTTACATGCATCCACGAGAACTAGTACACAATCCGCATTTATAGCAGCACTCCGAACATTACTCATCATCATGGAGTCCAATTTGTGCATCTTCTTCCCAATTACACCAGGAGTATCATAAAGTATCATCTGCAAGAATAGTTGAAGATTAGGAGGAAGGAGAGACGCTTGTTGTGGAGATACTGATCAGAATCATTAACATATTTGCTCTAGAACACATTACCAGATTCACATCAAATGTCTTTGAACCTGAAATCTCTGAAATTCACAGTACTATTATAAGGTTTAAAAAAAAAAATTGGACATTTTCATAAGCGTGGCCTGTCTGGATGTAAAACAGAATTCCCATATGAGTGTCACCAAGGAAACAGAAAATGCTCACTCTAAAAGTCTCTAGAGTAATGAACTTAAGTGATCGTATAATGTCCAAAAGGAAGAAAGAAAGGAATCCAAACCTATTACTGACAATTTCATCTCCAGTGAATGAAGGGTTATAATCACTCAAGATAGAAAAAGGGGAGATTAAGCCTCACGTCATGTACACAATAAGAATAGACAATACAAGGGAATGCTCAAATGAAGGGGTCACAAATCAAGGAGCATATTAAGGTTACTCTGAAAATCTAAACAAGACATTGTCAAGCTATAATTCAACTATAAAAGTCCCGATGTAGATAGTCTATTGCATTAGGTGAGACTAGGTTTTCCCTTTATGCCTTCTGTTCTTAGCACTAACTCTTAACACAACCACTTACTTCTTTAGTCCTATCCAGGAAGATCATAACTACACTGACAAAATCTTACTCAAAACACATGCTCTTCATACCTGATACTCTGGGCCTGAACATATACCAAGAATACGATGCCTTGTGGTTTGCGGCTTATCAGTAACTATGGACAACTTCTGGCCTATCATTTGATTTGCAATTGTGCTCTTCCCCACATTAGGCTTTCCTAGAACAGCCACATATCCTGCATTTGATAGCTCATCTTGTAAGAACAACTAACTAGCACCAGGGAAAGGCCAGCACATGTCAATTGCACGTGGTGGTGGAACGAAACATGTGAGGTTATAACTTTTTCAACTTCAAATAATAATCATGTCATCCAATTCCTTTTGTAAAATGTGACCAGTTTCGCTCCACTATGTATTATAGTCTCTGAAATGCTCTACAGCTTGATACTAGGAGAAATTCGAGCAATTAATCAAAAAACCACATCCATTTCACTCCACGCCTAAGCAACACCTCAAAATGCCAACGCCAGAAGACTACTTTGCAAGGCATTTCCAGGATAGAGGACACATTTTCTGGAGAACTTTCATCAGGATACAATTATATAAACTACATGATCAAATTTAATCAAATTATGCAATGAAAAAGACAATAGAATAACTGCGCAAGCTGAAACTCAACCATTCAACCATATATTCAGGAGACAAAGGCATACAAGGCACAAACCACTGAACTAATGTAACTTAAAATCCAACATCCCCTAGGACTAGCCGTTGGGAACCTCGAATCTATAAACAAGACAACATACCGCTTCTATGATCCGGGTTAGAAGCATTGAGCTCCTCCATCTCGTAATCATCGAGCAGCGCCACGCTCCGGTCGGGCTTCTCGCTCAACGACAACAACGGAGACTCGTCGTCGTCGTCATCGGAGGCAGCGTAGGAGCTCGATTCTCCCCCACCTTCCTCGCCGTCGCTCTCTCGCTCGTCGACCCAGAACTTCCGGCGCCGCTCCAGAGCGACGCTCCGGCGGCTGGCGCCGGCGGTCCTCCCAGTCCGGAACCGGCACCCGGTCCGCGGAACCGCGGGGGCGCTCGCGCGAGGAGGGAAGAGAGAGCTGCCGGCGGGGGGGAAGCGGGGGTAAGGAGAGAGGGCCGCGTTGGAGAGAGGGCGCAGAGACAGCTCCATCACCGGAGCTCCGGCCGGTGCTAGTCGCGCGCCGGTCGACTCATCCTCCGCTCCTCCGAGTTCCCGCGGAGTTCCTGTTCTGACTAGATAACGTGCGCACGCGCGGAGCAAGCTCTCTTGTTCGTTTTCCCATCGAAGCGCTTCAACTGAAACGCACCGTCGTTTTGGAGCAGGACGACAAATTTTTCCACGTAGGAAAATAAGAAATTTTTGCAAGCAAAATTGATTGAGTAGAGATTTACAGAACAGACGTGTGTGTGATTTCTAATTTTTAGACACCATCTTAATCAGACGTTCAATTACTAAAAATTGAGATAATCTCACAAGTCGACGTGCCCGCACCACATTTCCTCCAAATGATTTTTTTTAGGTCACAAAAAATTCGGAACAAATATTTATCTAAATTTACTTTAAATTAATTTTCACATCACCAAATATCCCAAATTATCAAATCATAAAAAGGTGCAAGCATATCAATTTAAGACAGGAAAATTAATCCTCAATTAAATGTAACAATTGAGGGAGTCAGTATAGTTACACATGGTGAGATCACTGTTATTGTTTTGCAACATCGCACCCCACATCCTAGACTTACATTTTGCTCAACACAATTAAACATTCAATCTATTCATAAAACTTGTCGAAACAACTGTACCTAGAGATTTCTTCTGCTACAAAATCGCCATCCATGGAGGCTCAAACAAAAAATTTCTTTTGGCTCCTCCAAGGTCCGCAATTTGAACCTCCTCACAGACAGGAACTTGCAAATCGGGCACGGGAAGCCGGAAAGAACTAAAGCAAAAATAATCATGCATTTCCAACAAATGTACAAAACTCGGTATATCAACCTCTGGATTAGCTGCAACATCGCAGCTTGGTGTATTATTTTTTGTCGGAACTAATATTGCGCGGTGTGCCTTGCGCACTTACAAGGAGAACATGATCATTTTCAACAAGGCAGCACTGGCCCTTCTTATTATTCTCTTCCTCTAATGACAGAGCCCATCTTAGTAGACCCTGGAGGAAGAATGCCTCACTTGGCGTCATTGCTGCTTCTGCTGGCCTGGTTATCATCGGTGCGTGATCCATCACCGGTCGGGAGGTATGACCATGCTAATGCTGAAGCACCAAGCGATAAGGCAACAGCTATTGAACCCCACACCCATCTCTGCCTCCTCTTCCTCTGTTGCCTTAGTCGCCTAGCAGTCTCTGAAAAGACAAACAATAGGAAAAGCTACACTTGAGAGACCTTTGCATGATGACCTTGACAAACAATCCAATGAATGAGAACTTCAAAAGAGAACACATTTTATCGTTGGAATACAAAATCCAAACCCATGTTGGCTGAATACAAAGGATAATGACAACAAGTCGCCAAGATACCTCAGAATCTTGACAAGAATGTTGTCAAAGCATGGATAGGCTTCTTGTAAGCACAGCAAGGTGGCCAGATAACAGATAAAAACTATGTCACAAGGGAGGTTTTAATTTCCCAAATCAGGAGACTAGGTGTTAACAGTACACAACCAAATATAGTCACTGATCAAGGTTAAAGTAACTCATGGGGGAAAGAAAATCTGGAGATTTTTTTCCTGAAAGAAATGACAATCCTCAGAAATAGATCCAAGTGCTGCAATCAGGGAAGACAGCAGGAATTAACCAATACTTTTCAGACAGGACCAAGCAGTTCAACAGTGGAATCACTCAAACCAAAGCCCAATGATGGATTCACTCAATTTTACCATTTTTTGCTCTCCCAGGAAAATGTATAGCACTGCCTAGTTCAAGCCTAATCCAACGTCTAACATCTACAAGAAGGCAAACAAAGCAATCCAGTATTCTACCACAACAAGCAGGAGAAGGATATAAAATTGTGTAAAGAGAACTTTATAAGCAAATATACTGATAATGACAGATGCTACAGCAGATGAGAGCAATTCATTTGCTCTGCAGGTTACAGACTGGGCTAAATAGTAAAGCCCAGAAGGACTAGGTTCAGAAACTCACCAACAGCTTCTTGGTTCCTCTGAGACATCTCATGATTCACAGCCTCATAATAATGCAGTCGATCGCACAATCGAGCAATCTCAAAGTTCTTAGCCTCAAGCTGAGCTTCCATTTCCATCTCGGCTTCAGCCTTGGCCATGCCCCTTCCAATTGCTTCAGCGACAAAACGAGCAAGTTGAACTTGCTGATTCAGCTGTTCTGCAGCCTCCACATTCAATTGGTCAGACTCCAAAGACAGATCTGCAGGGAGGGTAAGACCAGCAAGTGATAGCTGTTGTCGAATCCTCTGCCAATTGCTTTGCATATTGCTCAGGGTTTCTTCCACTTGCTTCCGCTTCTCAATCTCCATTAATAAACTCAATCTGATCCCTCGCAATTCCTCTTCAAGATCACGCAGAGAAGATTGTGCCCCACCCTCAGAGGATAGTTCTGTTGGATACACATAAGCATTTCTTAACCAACGTAAATTTCAGGAAACGGGATTTTCATATATGATAAGTTTATAAATAATAATGCTATGGTTACACATCTGTTTCTTAACCATCTGTATACTATGTAAAACCCTCCTTTCCTCTCTCTCTGGTTGTAGTTAAGAAAAAAACGCCTGTCTAAAACACCCAGACAACAACAAGAGGGAGATTCCAGAGATTAAATGAAACATGTTATAGGAAAACAAAGGATCTCAAATACCTTCCCATGCATCAAAGAACTCTCCCATTGGCGTGGCGAACTTCATAGAACGTTCCGCAGTGCCATTGTCCTCTCCCTCAGTGTTACTAGTATAACTCATTGATTCCTGAGGATCATAAAAATCTTCACAATCAACCTCTCTTTCAGGAGTTGATGGAACAGGAATATGTGTATCAGTTTCTCCCACAAAACCATTATTCAAATTGCTAGTCCCAACTTCCAGAGCACTACTTGCAGCTCTGTCACTGCTTCCAACATCACAGCCATCAGAACTATTCACATGTTCATCTCCAACAGTATTAACTATTGTAAACGTAACAGGGACATCCCCAGCAGAAGCAACCTCCTCACTTTTTGCTTCAGTTAAATTTGAATTGGTGTTTCCTTCGTCCATGCCCTTCTTTCTAGAGGAAACATCATCCACGGATAAGCTCTTCACAAGACGTGGGCCGCGTCTCTTGTGATTGATGATGTAGGGGGAAGGAGGGAACGAGGACGGTGAATCTGGAACAGGGGTAGTCTCTGGAGTCGCATAAAGCGCCGGAGTCATCTGAGGCCGCTGAACTTTCCTCTCCATGATGGAGGTACTTCTCCTCCTCTCTAACTTGGCATTAGGCACAGGCTCAGGCCTAGGAGGCTTCGACTTAGGAACGGGCATGGGGCTATTAACAGATTTGTCGACGGATCTGGATGTTCCGGGTTCCAATAGCCTATCCAAAGCTATTGCAGTAAAAGTTGGCATGGCTCTGGGAAACAAAGCATGAAAATTAGACTTCTTTTAGAGATTGTAAAAAGGTACAAAACAATAGATAAAAAAACAAGGAAACCTATACGAGGAATTCCCAATTCCCTATCCCATCTTATCTCCAAGGGAAAAACAATTCTAGGAGATTATCCCATCTTATCTCCAGAAAAAAGACTCGAGCTTGGTATTTGCAATTTTGCACAAACCAATCAACTAAGCAAGAATCAGAGATTTTCAAACCAATTAGGCCTATGAATAAATGAATCCACACCCGACACATCAACAAGACAAGCGTACATCAGTATGCCAAGAACATTGGAAACCCGCTGGAATCAAGCAAGGAAATATAACGGCCACAAACGAACCCAATTCAAAAAAAAAAAAAAAAAAAAATTCAAGGGACCCAAGGATGAAAAAACAAACATCTGCAACGCCTCGAGACCGCTCAGCCGGTCACACAAATCCGTCCCGCCGTCCCAACGAACACAAAACCACATCAACCCTCAGAAAAACAGAAACGAGAAACGAGAAACGAGAAGGAGAAGAGAAAAGCGACTAGAATCTAGCGAACCAGAAGAAGCACGAAAAGAGGAGACGAGAGAGAAAAAGCTATCCAATCACGATCCGGAGAAGGGGGGACATTTCCGGCGCCTCCAAACTTCTCGGCGGGAACCCGGACGCACCTATCCAACAACGCGAGCCGCATCGACGCGCGACATCCCCAATCCGAGAAATAACCACAACAACGCAGAGAAAGAAGCACCCAAAAACCCCAGATGCGGGGAAACCGGGGGGGAGCCAAGTCCTAACCTCGAGGCGGCGATCCCGGAGAAACCCTAGCTGGCGACGGACGAAAGGATGAAGGAGTGGATGGAGACGGATATAGAGAGAGAGAGAGAGAGAGAGAGGGTGGTGTATCAGAGGGGGAGGGAAGGGAGAGGCGGAACGGGGAAGAAGGAAGAATTCATATCCTTTGTCTGCTGCGGGGATTCCCCAACAGATGAGAAATATATTGGAGCCTCTTCTCCTCTTCTCTTCTCGACTCGACTCTCCACCACCTCCACCTCCACCTCCACCGCCCCCTTCCTTTAAGTATCTCTCCCTCTTTTGCAACGACCGCCTCCCTTCCTCTTCTGCCCCTTTCCCCACGCAATGCGATTCAAACGCCCACCCCCGAATTTTCCTCTTTCCTTTTTTTTTTTTTCCTTTTTTATTATTATTAATATTATTATATTTACGGAATTTATTTGTTGTTTCTTAGGTCACCAGCTGCGTATTGTTGCTGCTGCTGCTGCTGGACCCCCGCACCACCACTCTTTCCTCTTTTTTATCCGGTCCCTTCGGAGCTCGGGATCTCTTCCCTCTACGCAAAGTCGAAACTGCCCCTGGCGTGGGATCTTCGTATGGCGAGCCATTCGCCGGTATGATCGTGCAAACCCCAACATCATACACGGATGCTAGCTATTGATGGATCCCCCCCGCTCATGCCTCTTCAATCGTGGCCTCCGTAGACTTCCACGTCTCTTTTTCTTGTGCGAACTTGCTCTTATTTAATTCGACTCTTTCAATTTCGAGCTGCTCTAGCAATGGCACGATCGAAAGTTGATTGAATTTTATGTTGCCATTTCTAGTTAATACATAAAGACGGAAAGTATAAGTTACAAGATATGAACTCTATGTATATCATTACTCTTCTTAAGTAGATGCAAAGAGATTCCACATTATTGCAATAAAAAATTCAAATCGATGTTATGGTTATTATCTCATCAAAATGACATTAATTAAATTACAAGATTCTAAAGTTTGACCTCAAAAAATTACAAGATTCTAAAGAACACGTTTGTCTTAGGGTAAAAAACACACAAAAAACTTTAAACTATACACATTATATCACATTTGCCTCGAACTTTCTTTTATGATACTAAAAAATCTCAAAAAATTTTAATATGTCGCACAAGTATAAATTTAAGACTTTTCTAACACAGAAATTTTTTTAAATAAATGCATCATAGTTGGTAAAATTCAGAGTTTTTTGTGATATTTTTCTTATATTTTATACAAATCTTTTCTATCCCTACGGTGACCGGAGGGGACAACGTGGACCTTTTGAAGCGCGAGGGCGCGCGTGGTGGAGGCGGGGTTGGGGGCAAATATGGGAAACCGCTCGAGGGGAGGTGCGCGTGGAAGTAACGAAAGAGGATCTGGAGATGGAGAAACGGGAGGCCACTCGTACGACGCCGCTTCGGCGATTCCAGAGTTCGGTTTTTTTTAATCTTTTTTGGATACCCTTTTTTGCCCCGTCAAAGGAGGAGGGGGGAGAATCTTTCCATCTCCCAAGTGTTTCGACGTGACCGTACCTTGGCTGGGCCCCCACCTGGATGCTTCATTGGCAATTTCTCCGCGGGCCTTCTATTTTTTTCCCCCGCCCTTTTTTTTTTTTTTTTTTTATTTATGTTTCCAGGATCGACGACGACAGACAGGCAACGGCGGCTAGGGTTTCGCACCAGCAGAGGAAGACATGACAAGGTTTTTGGAGACACATGACGCGCCATGTGTCGTCAAGGGGTAGCTTTTACTGTAGACTTCCAAAATTAGGAAAATTTTCAAATATTAACCTCATGACTTCTCATTTTATTAAATAAGGGTCTAAAATGAACTTTGTTTAAAATAAGAACCTGAAATAGTCTTAATTGTTTCAAATGATGGCCTAAAGTGGCCATAATTATTTCAAATAAAGGCCACACCAATTGTCGGTTGCCGATTGGCTAAATTTTCCAACTAATTAAGAGTATTTTCATCATAATCTCCTTCTTCTTTTTTTCTTTTTTCTTCTCTTTTTTTCTAGTTCTTCTTTTTCCTCTTCGTCGATGGTCAGCTAGCCATCAACGACCCACAAACGACTTGCGAGGGCCCGATGACCCTCGCTAGTCGTTAGCAAGGGCCTGCAAACCCTAGCCTAGGGCCAACGAGGGCCCAATGACCCTCGCCGACCATTGGTGAGGGTTGGTGAGGGTCGTTGAGCCCTCACTAGATCTAGTGAGAGGGACCTCACAACCAACCATGAGGGGCGCCCTCCCCAGGCAAAGCTGCCTCTCACCAAATTGAGCGAGGGCGACCCTCGCTCAGCTTTTGATGGGTATCACCGATGGCCAGCCATCTACCGATAAAGAGGAAGAAGAAGAGCCATAAAAAAGGGGGAAAAAAGAAAATAGTAAATAATGAAAATACCCTTAATCGCCGGAAAATTAGGCATTTATTTAAAACAGACATATCCACTTCACACACTTATTTAAAATGATGTCCACTTCAAGCCCTTCTTTGGAATTTTTCCCAAAAATTATTAATCCCAACATAACGTTGTAATAAGGAAAAATTGAAATAAGGAAATATATATATTCTTTTTGGACCAAATAGACTAAGTCCTATTTTTATGGAAAATACTATATAGTGGACGATCTTTATATGTTGAGCCTAAGGTAAAACTTCTTAAATTGAGAATTTCTTCAATTATCATCAGCTTGGAAAACAATAAAACTTTATTATTCTATATGTTTAATTTAATTCCTATTATACGGTTAACATTTTAGTTCTTTTTTTATAATAATTTTTGCAATTGCGGTGTTTAGCTCAATTTTACTTGCATTTACCACAAACGCCGTTTAGTTTGAATTTCTCATTCAAAATTTAACTCGGTCTGGAATTTAATTTGAATTTTGGTTACTTTTCCTATCTCTATTTTGGAATTAGTGGTTGATCTAATTTCAGTTGCAATCCTTTGTGTAGAGATATATGAATTTCCGCTCGAGTCTAAATATTTCTCTTAGTTTTCAGTTTAGCGAAGCAATTTAAGGTTGGGCCATCTGATTTAATTTTAGTTCGACCAAATATAATTTAGACGTGACCTCTTTTTTTCTTTTTAGTTTCCAATACTAATTTAGTTTTGGCCCAACTAAATATTCGGTTTCTTAATTTGATACCAGAATAGTAATTGTTGTCCCGTCCTTCCACTTTCGGCAATTGCTCTCTTGTCCTTTTCTTAATCCAGCATGTTCTTGTAGTTTCGTCAATTGTCGATTGAGAAACTTCCATCCTGAATGATTGTGTCATGGGCCGATTGGACATCGACAATTGTCTCGCGTGTCTAATCAGAGTGAGAATCGTTTGGAATTCTTTCGTTACAATATTTTGAAATATCTATCGGAAGGAATTCAAGGTTGACGGTTTGGTTCCTTCTAAGGACAAATTTATCTTTTTTTTGTCATGGCCCATTTTTTTTCTCTAGGAATTATATCATTAAATTTGGCCAAATTCATGTGAAACTTACATAGGATCTGTCTTGTTTTCAATTGTTCAAATTTAATTTAGTATATATTATGTTGCTTTTTTGCCACTATAGAAAAATCGATCTATGCAAGGCATGTCGGAAGAGGTGCTGACGAAAATCAATGCGAATCAAAGACAATTCAAACCCTAAACTATAACAACCCGATCTGTCAATTATAGGAGTGATCACAAGGCTCCGAGGACTCTAAGCTTGGACAAAGTATAGCTCCAACTCGAGGATGGCGAAAAGGGCAGGAATAAATCAAATTACACATCGCTTAGGTGAGGTGAGGTGAAGTGCCATAAATAAAATGACATTTGGCATAACTTGTGATAAAGCATTTTCTATGTGAAGCCTAGAAGAACAAAACCGTGCGAACTGCGACCAAGAATGGACATCTTGACATAAACGATTGGCTCAAATAGGGTCCAAAAGAGGCGACAAATCTGCAAATCTAAGCGTGATGGAAAATAAAGTGCATTGGCATTGAGATTGCATTAAGACAAAATACATAGATCGGAATTGAAACTAAAGTGAAAGATACAAGTCTTCGAAGCCGTGCTTGTGTTGCCCTCTTCGTGAAATGTCCTTATAATTTCTTCGTTTCTTCACGATGAGGACCGTGGAGTCCCCATTTTCCATTCAAAGTTCTTCTCTTCAGTTTTCTCATGACTTCTCATTCAAGATAACAATACAAATGATTTATGAATTTTCACCTAATTATAATGTTATACGTGAACTTTTAATTTGTTCGATTTGATCCCTGAATTTTAGCTTAATATGTAGTGTTGTTCTCGAATTTTTAATACATATTCAATTTAGTTGCATGAACTATATGAAAATATTCAATGTTATTTTTCCATTGATTTAAGGATAACATTAAACATTTTCATATAATTTAGGGACTGTTGATTATATATCAAAAGTTAAGAAATTATACTAAACAAATTAACAGTTTATGGATTATATCCAGAAATTATATTAAACGAATTTCAAAGGGTCACATACAACATTACATTTTGGGTCAAAGTCCAAATGGTCATTTGTATTGGTTTTGTTTACCCTTCCCATTTGAGCTTCTGGTCGTGAACTATGGAGAAGTTAGACGCGTGCACTCGGTTTCTTGCAAATGCGACGCCTTGTCCAACGCCCGCGTGCCTTTGACCCTTCAATTAATACCTTTTCAAATTTTCAATGTGAACGTCAAGGTCAAATCGCCTGCCCAAATTCAATCAAATCAAGCAAAACGATTAAAGTGGGCATACAGAATTGACCTATGAATAAAAAGGCATGTGTTGGAAAATGGAAATTCACGAGGGCACAATTCCATTTCACATGATAAATTTGCTAGACGAAAAAGAAAGGGGAACGAAGGAAGGTTTGACTTTTTGGGTAGGAAGAAAAGGTGGAACGGTCATTCCTGATGTCATAGGCAGCGTGCGCTCGGTTGTTGCCATATATTGAATGGGACATTTTTACGAAATCTCTTTTAGGGATGGACCTTCGGATCGTACCGGATTATAACTTTTTGTATGTTTTTCGTGATTCTTATGCTAAATATCATATGGCATGAACATTAAAGATTTTCGATTGATGGGTGAGATTGATCGTCGATAGAGAGTGCGGATCCCGTTCTTAAAAAATACTTAAAAGACATCCATATTTAATGATGTGCCTGCCCAATGTTGACAAAGACGCTAGAGAATTGTAGATTATCGGATCAACATCGATGAGGCATGATCCAAGGTTGACTTTTGGACAATTTGAGGTTGGTATCTCGCTGGTCGTGACGTCCTGTTCGCCGATTCTCGCCTGTCCTTACTGTTTCTAGACGAAATTTCAGGCCGCACATTAGTAAAAGCATAAACAATTAGCGTTGACTAGAGAAATCACTATCATCGATTGCGACGACTCTACTAATTTCCCCATGGATTTTCGATGTCGCCATTTCTGGAAATAGATTTCACAGAAGATTAGGGTGTGAAGAAGGATTGATTTGCGGATTTGGGTATTTGAAGGCTGGCTTCGAGCTCTAGTTGCTTGACCAAGATCGAAAATTAACGCCATTCACCTAAGCAAAACTGCCTCGCTTCATTAAATATTAGTCCACTTCATACTCTTGTTATTATATACGGCAATCGTTTGGACTCCCACATCATATAATCAAGAGACTAGACCGAGAGGACTTGATTGCACTTTCTTTCTTTTTTTTATAAAGGTTTAAGATTAAATTGATTTAATTTAAAGAATTTGCGACTCGATCAAATTCGGGGCAATAGGTTTAAGACCGAACGTTAATTTTCAGGTGCCATTGTGTATATAGCTTAGTGAAACCTGCTTTGCACGTATTAGGTGGAGACATCCCAATTCGTCCGATGCTTTTTATGGCATAAGTAGAATTTTTGGAAAGTTCGCTCCGCATTTTAATACCGTGATTACTATTATTAAAAGTCAGAGTCTGCATGTCTCTTGATTGAATGCATATACATTAGGGGTTATCGGTTCTTGGGAACTGGAGACCGGACTAATTGGTCCTAGAATCGGGAACCAATCCAATAGAAACGATCAATTTTTTCCACTACTTGATGCTAGATGTATGAGGAAATAAATAAATAAATAAAGAGCTTGTTACTTTTACTTCTTCTTTTTTGAAGTGGGAACCGCATCAACACTCCCTAAAATCGCACCCAACGGGCCGGCTCGGTCTGGTCTAAGCAATACCCAATTTAGGCAGTTCGTCTTGTGCACATCCCTAATATACACAAGTATAAAAATACTAGAAATGCCAAAAAATTCGTATAAAGCTTACTTTAATGACAAAAGTTTTTTCAATCACTTTAAAAATGAAAATTTAAATGCCAACTCTAATTTGGGTTACCAAAATTCGATATGGCCATATTTTATTAATATGTTCGACAAACGTGGCTCGCCTAGCATGCCTAGTCAACATTAATAGCCCAAACGATGCAATCTACATGCTTTGCTTCAAATATAAACCTTAATTAGAACAATCAATCATTTCCCAAATTCTTCAAACTCTAATTTGGGGTGTGTTTGGTAATGATTCTACTTCTGGGAACAATTTCTGATCAGAAATGATTTTTTTTATTTATTATGCTCCTAAGAACAAATTCTCGAGTATTTAAGGTGTTTAATAAATTGTTTAAAATTTTTACTCTGGGAACAAAAATGCCTTTGGTAAAAAAAAATTTATCTTTTAATTTTTAATACTTTTTGTTATAATTTTCTTTTTTTTTTTTTTTCTTTTTCTTTTTTTCTCCCCTTCTTCCTCTTGGCCACCGCCCCGGACCACCGCCAGGAGCCTTACCGAGCCGGGACGGGGTCCAATGAGCTGGCCAGAGCCTCGTCGAGCTGGGTGAGCCTCGCCGGTGGTAGCCGGGCGAGGCTCCGATGAGCTTGCCGAACCTCACCCAGCCATTTGTCAGCGGCGGCCTAGGGGCAGCAATGGGGCAATAATGGGATGGGAGGGGGAAGAGGAAGAAGAAGAAGAAAGCGAAGGGAAAAAAAGAGAAAGAGAAAAGAGAGAAAAAAAAACTGATTCCCAAAATTGTTCTCAAGAGCAAGAATCAACTTTTTTTTGCTTTTTGATTATACTCCAAATCTATTCCCTTGAACAAATTTGTTCCCGGGAACAAAAAATTTAATAAACGCATTTTTATTCCAAATGTGCTCTCGGGAACAAAAGAACAAAATCCGTTGTTCCAAAGATTGTTACCAAATAGAGCCTTAGTCTCCCAAAATTAAAAGCTGAATCTAGTATTGAAGAGTAGGAGCAATACGAGTGGTTGATTTTGCAACCTAGATTTCTTGACCCTAGGACACAAAACATTGATAATTTTATGCAAAGGCCGTCTCCGCTGTTGAACAAGCGTAATCTAAAGGAAATATCGAGTTTGTTGTTGGGGATGTCCATAATTGGCTATTGGGAAAATTATCAAAAAAATCATAAACATAATGCAATTGTGTCAATTCAATCATGAACTCTCTTTTTTTTTTTGTCAATTCAATTTTAAACCTTTTTATATTTGTACCAATTTTATTTATCCAGCCAATTTTGGCCACCCAACACTAATGTGGACATCGACCGGCGTTAGATGTCTAGCCGACACTGATGTGAATAATTTTAAATAATATTTTATTTTTTTCCACTTTCTTTCTTCCTCCAACTAGAGAGGTGAGCCTCATTGGCAAATGGCGAGGCTCAACTGGCCATTAGTGAGGGCAAGCCTGGCCAGCAACAATGAGGTGGAGCCTCACCGACCCTCATCCGGTGACCAGCTAGAGGAAGAAAGAAGAAAAAAAAAAAAAAAAAAAAAAGAAAAATTAATTAAAAAATCAAAAAATATTATTTAAAAGTAAAGTTTGAGTTCTTGTTTAATATTCTAGAAAAATTCCTCAAGAGAACTTTAGACCTAATACCTTCATCACCTTAACAAGGAGATTTTGGGATTTTAGACTTGGATGATTTTACATCTAGTATATATTAATTATATCTAGTAAATATTTCCACCTTAGAATTGAGAACCATGCACAAAAAGCCGATTCCATAAATTGGAAATCGGGAACCATCCACTGACTCCTAGACCCATTTGAAATCGATGGCCATGAGTACTCTCTCATCAACAGCCATCATTGATCCCTAGATCATTGGAGAGCGATCTCAACCGCTCTGTGGCGCCACGCATGAGCAAAAAGTGCTCAAATGGAGCTCAAAAGAGGCAACAAATATGCAAATCTAAGTGCAATTGAAAGTAAAGTGCATTGGAATTGAGATTACATTGTGATGAAATACATGACCGGAATTGAAATTAAAATGAAAGGTAAAAAGCCTTTGGAGTTCTGTGTGTCTCTCTTTCTTCATGAAATGCTCTTATAATCCCTTCGGTTCCTCATGATGACAACCAGAAAGTCCCCATTTTCCATTGAATTTCATTTCTTCACCATTTGTCCATAACTTCCCATTTAGGATGACGACACAAATGATCCCCAAACTGACTTAATTTACCATGTTATCATTGAACTTTTAATTTATTCAATATAATCCCTAAATTATGTACAAGTTAGTTCATTAATTATACGAAAATATTAAATGTTATCATTTCATTGATTCATGGGTAAATTGAATATTTTTATATAGTTTAGGTACTGGATTGACCATTCTTGTCGTTTTCCCTTTTTCATTTCACCTCCTGATCGTGAACATGGACAACTTTGATGTATGCATACATTTCTTGCAAATTCAACGCTTTGTCTAACACCCACATGCCTTTGATCCCTCAACTAAACCTTTTAAATTTTCAATGTCAATGTTGAGGTCCAATCGTCCAACTCATCTGCCCAAATTCAATTAAACTAAACCAACACGCGATTAAAGGGGGACGTACATAATTCACATACTAATCAAAAGCATGTGGTGAAAATGGACATTAACGAGTACATAATTCCATTCACATTTAATGATGTCCCTGCGCGATGCTGACAAAGTGGCTAGAGAATTGTAGAATGTCGGATCAACATCTATGATGCATGATCCGAGGGTTGACTTTTGAACAACTTGAGGTTGGTATCTCGGCAGTTCTGATGTCTTCTTCCCTTTGTCCTTACTATTTCTAGAGGAAATTTTAGGCCGCACCATAGTAAATGCACAAAAAATCGGTGTCAATTAGAGGAACCGATGTCATTGATCGTGATGACTTTGCTAATTTCTTCATGGATTTTGATGTCCCCGTCACTGGAAATAGGTTTCTCAGAAGATTGGGGCACAAAAAGATTATTTTGCAGATCTGGGGTATCTGGGGCTGGTTTGGGGCTCTAGTTGCTCAACCAAGACCGAGAAATAACGCTGTTCAGCTAAGCAAAATGCATTGACTGGACTCCCACATTATATAATCAATTGATACTAGATCAGGATGACATTGCACTTTACCTCAAAGATTTAGAATTAAAATTGTTCAATCAAAAGAATTTGCAACACAATTAAATTAAATTCAGCGCGATAGGTTTAAGACCGATCGTGCAATTTTCCGGTGCCATTGTGTATATAGCGTAATGAAACTAGCTTTGCACATATTCGGTGCATACATCCCATTTTGTCCAATACTTTAAGTGACATAAGTAGAAATTTCGCTTACATATTACTTTCATCATCATTTTTTGAAAGTTCGTTCCGCATTTTTTTATACTATGATTATGATTGTTAACCCATTTATGACCCATTTAATATTTAAATGGGTCATAAATGGGTTATACACCAATTTTGACAAGTGTATATATAATGGGTTTAAAAATTAAAAATACTAAAATACATGAGTTGTTAATGAACTTGAATAAGTTTAAAATCTTTAAAAAAAATTATAAGAATAAGTTTTTCCAAATTTAGTTATATAGAGAAAATTTTATATTATTATGATTGTCATCGTCTTTAATCAGTGTTGTTATCGTTGACGGTATTAAAAGTCCGCGCCTTTCTCTTGATTGAATCCACATAGATAGGATTATATTTGGATATTCTAAAAAATAAAAATAAAAAATGGGACAAGGATTTGAATAAGGTGTGTGTAATTATAATCTACGCAATAAAATTTAAATTCTTGTTAATAATCTAGAAAAATTCCCCAAAAGAGCTTTGGACCTAATTCCTCGAGAACTTCCCCAAAGGTAAGTCTTCAGTAATTTATCATTTTATATTACTTATATATCAATGTCACATTATATGCTCCTTTATATTAAGATGAGCGATTACACATTCCATTTAGAATATGAAACCGATCCATCATAATTGATTTCTCATTTTTTGGGATCTGAACTTACTTTGCATACCATTGAACCTAAAACCTACCTAGTCATAGGTTCTAGAATCTAACGAGTTTTTTTTTTTTTTGTTTAATTTTTAGTTAAGTAAAATGAAAGTGATCATAAAAACAAAAATGAAACTCATTTGTCATCGGAAACAATCCATAAAATATGAGCACATAAAATAAAATAAATTATAAAAAGTTTAAAACACGTAACGTAAAACTTAAATTATAGAACTTCAATTCTCAACCATCCACATCCCTTGCATGGAATCGAAGTCATCTCCTCACATCCCTCCGTCTCTATAGATATGTTATCTTGATTTATCAACTTCACATATATACAACAATAATAGGACATTATTGGAAGGCTTTCATGTAATTAAAGAAAGTGAGAGATTAAAATCTACATGATCATCGTACATCTTAACATGTGATAGCATAAGCTTCACCAATTTCTAGTGAGAGCAAAAGGTCCATGGATTCCCTTTTGTTTTGATGGGCACAACAAATTCACCAATTTCTAGTGAGAGAATTACAAAAACATTGGGTTGTTTTCAAGAAATATATATGTGAAGTTGATGTTAAGGCTCAATCTAACCCCTTTGTTAAAACTTTCTAAGTGACTATTAGTAGAGAATTAGATCTCTCCCCAAGAACCCCATTTCAACTATAAACGACATCATGCACATTAATCCTTATTGATTGCAAGAAAGACTAGAACAAACCCCTCTATAAAGCACATCTAAGTTCTTACGAGGAAAAAAAAAAAAAGGCATATTTCTAGGGTTTTCTCGATTCCCCATATCAAAAACCAATGATTCATAAAAAATGGAATTGGGAACTAGACTAGAGCTCATAAAAACCTCGAATTGGTCTACTTCTTTAGTTTTTGATTCTATCTAGAAATCATGCCTATCTCTACTTTAAATCTAGAGTCATTATAGATTTACACATATTTAGGAATATCATTCTCTATTACGTAACAGTTGTTCTTAGAAATATTAAACCTTACCAAATAATATTTTGTTGGGTGATTTATATATCTTGCAAAATATACTATATAAAAATATATTATACAATAATATGCTTGTGTTTATATTGGGACTTTAAAAATAATTATAATTTATATGTTCATTTAGCAAAGTTTTAGACTTTTATTTGTGAAGGAATGACTCCTTTAAGTAAATGCATTGAATGTTTAAGAGTATTTTAGTATAATACATTAGATTTATTATTATTTTAAATTCTTTTACTATTTCCATTTAGTTTGTACTTTCAACTGATATGAAGGGAAATTGGACAGATTAGAACTTTGTAATGAGGCTTTATATTGATGAGGCTGCATCACAAAATTCCATTCCACTCAATTTTCTTATCATTTACTAATATTAAATTAGACCTGATTAAAGGCTGAGCAATTTAAAGGACAAAGTGTATGGTGCACATTGTTGAGGTATGATTCATACTCTTGTTGATAGGAAGGCATAGGATTCTGACTTCCTAGTGAGCAGGTGGGGGTTTGGGGGCCACATAGTGGAGGTTGCAAGGGCAATACACTACGTCCACTAGAAGACTTCTATAGTTTGAATCCATATTTTATTAGTAGTTTAGGCTTATGCCCATGATAGTTACTAAGTATATATAATTTATTTCTTTTGTAATTGAGAGTTGTAACAAAATGATGAGAGATGCTAATTATAGTGGAATCCTTACAGGATGTAGCAATAGTTTAAGGGTGAATCAAGATAAATCTTACATCTTGATATCTCTTTTTCGCCTTTTTCTCTATTTTGTTACGTTTATGTGCTGAATCCTAACATAAGCAAACAATTTTCTTTTTAAAGTTCGCCCAAGCTTGCTTAGCCCAATCAATCTTATTTATTGATCGACGAAACCAAGAAAGTGAAGGCATCACCGAGATAGCAGACCACCGCGATGATACATACGGTTCCTCTTCTGAGCATGGCTATTATTTTGGACAATTTCTTAAGTAAATTCATTGACTTTTACTGACCAGGATGTATGGAAAAAAAAAAAAAACAAAACGATGGGTGTTACTGGATGTAGCTAAAAGATGAGTAGGAGATTATTCATATCTTCCGGATTATCCATATATATCAGATTGATTGTTATGTTACGTTGATTAATTTGATTGTTATGTTACGTTGATTAATTGTAATTATATTGTTATCTTTAATAGTTATCTTATAAAATCTATAAATATTTCATGTATACAAAACATATATATTACATAATTTCTTGTTTTGCATACTTTTATCTGGGGTAGCTGTCAATGCCCGGGGGTCGCTACAGGTGACTTTAGATCCACTTCAGCTGGGGAAAGCTTATTCCGATCCGGGAGTATCACTTTACCGTCCTTTTAAAATCACCTCCTATAATTTATTCTTTCTTTTATTCATTTTCACTTTCGTAGAAACGACAAAACAGAACATTTTCAAAATAAAAAAGGAATTTCCGTCTGCCTTGCTGGACTTTGGCCTTCTTTTGTTCGGACAATTAACACAAGATTTCCATGAACAATGTGGCCTTTTGAAATTAATTTGTTTAATATGATTTATGAATTTTAACTCAATATTTAATATTATCTTTAAACTTTTAAATTATTTGTAATTTTTGAAGTTTTTGTACAAACTCAAATCCCTAAACTCGAATTGATGGAATGGCAATATCGGACATTTTCATATAATTTATGGATTAAATTAAACATGTATAAAAATTCAAGGACTACGTTAAACGATTTAAATGTTTCAATGATGATATTTCACATTGGATTAAAGTTTAGAAATTACATTAAATAAATCAAAAGTTTGAAAATCACATTAAAGTTCATGAATCATTCGTGTCAATTTTTTTTTTTTTTAGCTTAAGCCACCGGCCATTCCCTCAAGCTGTTGTTTGGTTGTAGGTGGAAGTTGATCATTCAATACATTACTCCATTCCATCACTTTCCGCAGCCTGGGATCCGAGTGCTGGGTGCCCGAACCCGAGACACTAGGGCGTCGACATATGACCCAAGGGGCCGGGCCTAGGTGGGAGTGGGGTTTGAGACCCTAGGGCAGCGGTCGGGATCTTGAGGGGTAGGTTCCTGACCCTGAAGATCAAGCTCAAAACCTTGGTGCTCGGTTTGAGGCCTCAAATCATAACGCTTGTAGCCGAGCCTAAGACCATGGGGCTCAGCATACATGGCCAAAAATGAAAAATAGCAAAAGAATCACATTACATATAAAAGACCATGAACGGATCCTTGAAAGAAAACGGTATGATTGAGATGTCGAGTCACTGCAGATAGTTTCATCCCTGTGAATCTTCTTGGACGACATACGATATCCCAAGGGATAAATTGCGTCTCTCTTTTTGGCTAGCAAATTCAGAGGACCTGCACTTCCAGAGTTCTTGATTCTTGAAAGAGATCTTGAATCCACCGTGCAGATAACTTCCACATTCCTAAGATCTGAAGTATCAAGACAGGCGATGTTTGAAGCTCCTCAAATCACTACAGATCAGAAATATTCGGTGGTGTTTGGCGGGCAACAACAGATCCTGCCTCCATGTATATCCGGCAAAACCGAAAAGTACATGTGCAATATCGTGTTTCTGATGACTCTGTAAGCCTACTTGGTTATGGTAATCATCAAGATTATTCACATTGATTTACTCTTCAGAAAATAAGAGAAAAGGAGCTTGTTCTTCAATGAAGTCTCTCCTAGATTTCTCAAATCTACCAAACTTCTATTAATAATCAATGTGCAGCACATAAAAGCAAGAGGTATTATGTTCAACCCCTTTTCAGCTATAGTATATTACAGGCTTATCCGAGTTTGCATCCCACAACCCGCCCTCCTTCACATATTCAAGATACCTGGCTAGTTCGGGCCTCGCCGTGGTCTTCTTCTTGCGGCGAGCATCGAAGAGACCGAACAGGGGGTGACTCTTGTTGACTTTCTTGGGAGGCTTCTCCTGGGCAACAGCCGGAGAGGCTACCTCCGGTGCCGGGTCAGAAGACGAACCGTGTGCTCTGTCGGGCAAACTCTTAGTCCTTTTCAGTTTGGCACCTTCCAAAGGACGTGCCGCAGGTTCATTGCCTAACTTCTCGTATCTGCTGTGGCCTCTTCTGGTGCTGAAAGCTCTAAACATGGCTGGACTCGATCGCTGGTTTTGCTTCAGTGGTCCAGATTCATTTTGATCTAGACACAGACCAGGCTAATATAAATAGACGAGTAGTGGACGGTCAAATGACAGATGTGAATATAGAACGGTAGTGTGGTGTATTGGGGTAGAGATGTGACGTCCGCCGGATAAAATAGTAAGCGTTAGGTACGGAAAGTTGCCTTTTTTTTTCAATTTGTATTTGACAGGCCAAGAAACATCCTCAACCTTCACACGCCTTCTTGTTTCTTGAACGAATCAAACGATGACGCGGTTTGTTTAGTCCTCCGACTGTTTCGCTAGTGACCTCTAACCATCTTGAAGAATTCTTCATCACACTCGGAAATCGGACCATATGGATGACAGTGTCGGGATTATCCATGCCTTTGCAGGCCTCTATTAAACTTATGTCCGCATAGAATCCAATATTCATAACAAGCGAAGATTTCATTGCATCATATTTTATATGTTTGCTTCAATTCAAATGTTATTAGTAGGGATGAGCAACAGTCCACGGTCAATCCTGGATTGGCCCAACTCAGTCAATCATAATCCGGTTCTTAGGAGGACTAAATCGATCCCTAATCTTGAGATCTTTGGATTTTACATTGTGTGGGTTGTCCCTAGTCCCGAGAGACCAATCATATATATCTATATTCGATTATTTGTTCAAACCAAGCCCTAGGTGCCTCCTTTTGTCTTTCTTCTACCATCTAAAGTAGAAACCCTCATTCGACCTAAAGAAATGGTAACCCTCTTTGTCTTTGCTTGTCTCTAGCTAGCCTCTCTCCCCTCGACTCTATTTTTTTCGCCTTTGTCTTACCAATGAAATCACCATCGATAAATTGAGCTTGCACATTTGAGTTGAATGAATATAAGTGGTGAGATGTTCTATCAATTACGCTAATAGTAATTTCAATTTAAAAAATTGTAAGTATTAATTATGTGTGTTGTTTGTTTCGTTTTTAGATATTCAAAAGTTTGAAGAGATCTTTTCAAGAATGGACAAAATATGAAGTTGGATAATTCATGGTTTATATTATGTATTTTGAACTTTTTATTTTTAGATATTATTTCATGTGTTTGTCTTCTATGGTTTGTATTTTTTAGCAAGTGAAGATTTTTGTTGTTATCTAATCTTAGATTTATGTTTGATATGCATCGATGTTCATAGTTAAGTTGCTTAATATCGCAATAGAGATAGATATGTAATTTGAAAAAGAATATTTATATTTTCAAGAAATACAAAAAGAAAAAAGAATCAATTGATTCCTTATTGCCCTAGAACTAGACCAAGTCTTTATAATAGTCCAATTCTTGATCTCAAACTCAATCGAATTGGTCCCAGTCCCTAAAAATTGGGGACTAATACTATGCAAATTGATCCTCGAGTTAGATGTTGAACCGACCCAATCCAGACTATGCTCATCCATAATCATTAGATATGTCCAATAATCTAATCATCCGTGTGGTACTTGACACTCAGTGTTTCTATCTCATGTGTTGACGGCATGTTGATTTGGATGTTTATTGATGTTGTCTGAGCTTTTTCGTGGCTGATAAGGAGCAGAGACTCTCTTTAGCAAGAAATCTTGAGGTCCCCAAGTGAGCAGATGCTACACTCAAGTGACTGAAGCAAGGAAGGGCAATAAAGCTGCAGATCAGGAAACGAAACTTGCAGAATTGCACCACAAGATTGATTACTTGTGGGAAATCGAGTCCTCCGATGGAGTGCCCTCTTATCCTACAATAAGAGGATCTCGATAGCATATTCGAGCTAGCGAAAACCACACAACTCGAATCGATCCTGGAGAGAATCCACGAGCCAGTCATAGTGTCGCCTTCTTTTGAATCATTGGCTTGGAACACCTACGCTTGTATCTTCACTAGCAAGATGCATCTGCACTGCACGGATCTAAAACTATATTCGTTTTATTACTCCACATGATGTTGTCGAAGTGAACTTACACGAAAAGGATTATGGCAAAATAAATGTTCCCGTCAATCAATTCTCCGCCGAAGTTTATATGGAGTTTTATCTTAAAAGTGGATAAAACTGCTACATTGATTTTTCCGAATTCCACCGTGTTGATGCCACTATCATGCCAGCGATTTACCGTGGAAAAGTCGAACAAGCTATCTGAATTTTTCATTTTTCGAATAAAACTATGTCTTCTCTCTTTAGAGCATAGGCAGTACTTCATTTTTTCTTTTTGGCCTGACAATTGCATCCTCAGTTTGCAAAGTCATAACCAATATGTTCTCCATTTCAAGTTTCTAATCATTCATTACGATTTTCCAAGCAATCCAACTTTGATTTTTCTGGCATTCTATAATTCAACTCCCATTTGCGTCGAAGTGCAGCAAATTTCTCGACGCAACCATGCCAGGTCTTTGCCGATGTCGATTGCAGTGAGGTCACAAGCGCAGACCCTTGAAGAAGTAGAGCAGATGCTCTCATTTCTTCCCCAACTGGCGCCCTGATTTTTCTGCCTCGAACAGTTCATCGAACCATTGTAAGTGTACGGTTAGCTAATTCCTCTTGCAATTTGGTCGCCAAGCCCATGAATCCAGGAAACCTTTCTTTACCAACTACTAAAAGCATCACGAAAAAGAAGCCATATACCTTTTGCTTAAGCCATGAATGAATCGAGAGGTTCAGGAGAACCGTTAGATGAGCCAAAATCAAACGAAATACAGGAAAACCATCCGTGGAGACTGATAATACTTGATGGAAGATTACAAAATCTTCTTCACTGGTGTATCGCACCATCCTCAATTACTTAAATTCACGAAATCTGCTAGGCAATTTGACAAAGCAAAATTCAGTTCAGAAGCTGATTTCAGGGGAATCTTATGTGAATGATCGGAAATTCATGACCAACCCAAATCGCATCACCTGGGCTTAAACTTCTCTGCACTTCTTGGTTCTCAGTGATTTCACCAGTTACGAATACGCAAACATATATCAGGCCGGTGGCCAGACATCTGAGAACTCTCAATGTCTGCTCCATGACATTGCAAACCACTAGAGTAACAAAAAACTAGGTTATTAACCTATATTAATTGGGTCAGTCACTTCTGTTCTAACACGGTCTTTAGGAGTGTTTCAGGACAAGTACTTTGGTTTAGGAAGGTGCTCTTCGAAGTCTTGGAGGAATTGAACTAAACCAGTGCAAGGATGATCTCAGATGCTTCCTGAACTTATATCATAAACATCAACATTCGATCAGTGTGGCAAAGTATGGTGGCCGACTTCCTAGAACTTGTCGGTTTCATGAGAGAATAGTGCCTTCTTTATTAATAAAAGAACATATGGAAAACAAGTCTGACCCAGATTCAGAAAACATCTGGTGGAATACCTGAATGTGCAATCAGAGGAACAGTCACTCTTAAGTCAATGTTAAAATGAGTGCCCACTTGACCACAAAAATGCAGCAGGACCAGATGCCATGTAGGCATCGTGCTTTGAACTCTTATCCAGCCTCAAATATTATTGGATATCAATTGTGTAGTCGCTTAATCTTCAGATGACAGCATACCCCCGAATCAAATTTCAACTGGAGACACCTACCTTCAGCAAGAGGGTAAATCAAGTTGCCTTCTGCAATTTACCTTGCAAAATATTATCTGGAAGGATAAGCTCTGGAGGTGTTTCACGAACAACACCCAGCATAGAGTCATACTCCTCATCACGGCGAGCAAACTTTTTGCGAAGCACCTTCTCGAACTCAATCTCATCAAAGCTCTTCGCATTTTCAGCAGCATGGACCTGAGCCAAGTTGGAGTAATTCACAGCTGACTGGGAAATGAAAGCCATCTCTTCTTCTGTGAGCTTCCTCAGGAACTTGGCTGGATTCCCTCCCCATACCTGTGATTCAGTTGTTTTAGTCGAAAAATGTAAAGCAGTTAAGAGTCGAGTGATACCATAGAGAAAGGCAGGCAACGGGCCATAAAAGAGATGTTGGAAATCACAAACAAGTCATTCCAGATTATTCAATTTCCCTTCAGCCAGGTTTAGAGCAGATGCAATTGACCTCAACCAAAAGCACTGCTCATCAGCTTGTCAATTCAATATCTATATCTCATACACCATCCAATTTCTTTTTTTCTCATTGTTCCTTTTGGGTAAAATGTGAATCATGCAAGGTAAAATCACTGTCAGCCTCAGAGATTACCATGCAAATGTTGACCACATTGACAGATTAAAATCTGGCTGTAAACCTCAACTGCATAATGTCAATCAAATTATAGTACTCAAAATGGATGAAAGATCTAAATCTTAGCAAACGACAGTAACAATGACAATGATGCACAAAATGTAAGGAGGATGGTGATGAGGAGAAGAATGTCAGCTAAAACATCAATATACATGAAAAGGACAGAACAAGGATTTCAAAATTACAATCAAATCAGCAGATTTACAACTTTGGGGGGGAAATTCAGCAGGCATGGTATTACAAACCTCTCCACAAGGAACTCTTGTATTCTGCCTTACAAGGGCTCCAGCAGCAACCATGGCATGCTTCTCAACATAGACTCCATCAAGAAGAGTGGCACCCATACCAACAAATGCCTCGTCCTCAACAGTACATCCATGTAAAACAGCACTGTGACCTGAAGAAGGCAAACTGAATCACTAGAATGAAATACACATAATGCAATTAGTTATTTAATTTGGTTATTGCTTGGAATAAACAAATGGTAACACACCTACAGTAACATTATCTCCAATAATGGTTGGCAAAACCTTGCCACTTAAGTTTGATTTTGCCACATGAACAAGAGAGTTGTCTTGTATATTGGTCCCTGATCCGATGCTAATGTTGTTTACATCACCTACAGAGACAGAAATGTCAGAACATAAATCAGCAAAAAGACCCTTCAATATCAGAACAGGTTGAAAGGGTCAAGTTACTTCTCAATTTGAATTCATGTTACAAGACAAACTTCTCAACGGATGATATGTGTATATATATATATACAGATAATAATTAATTCTTGTAGAAGATCAAGCAGCATCTAGATATAGAATGGTTCTCCCTTCCAGCAGCAAGACTGGAAAAAAGCAAAAGCAAAAACAGGAGGTCTTGACTGTTAAGACTTAGCACGAGATAGATACTTCACTAGTACTACAACCAAAACCCTTTTAGGCTGACTGCATTAGCAGCTTTTTTGTTATTTCATGCAGTTGAGCTTCCTAATTTTCTTCAGACTATATAGTGATCATATTCTGCTAATCTGGATTTCATGCTCTAAATTTTAATCAGTACGTAGCTTATAAGTAAGAAGAACATATCTATGCCGAACTTCAGTTATAGTGTTGGACCTAATGGAAATTATCTTAATCATCATGACTTCACTGTCACACAATGATAAAATTAGAGATAAGCCCAAATGCAGATACAGACAAGTCACAAACAAATAAGTTATAAAAAACAAATTTATACCAAACTCAGAATCCGTCTTGGATCTCATGGAAATTATCTCACCCATAATGGCGCTGTTACACATTGATAAACTAACAGATAAGCACAAAAAAAGATACAGACAAGATGCGAACACCCACTCATGATGTGTATTGTTTTGGTTAATATGTGGTAGAAAGTTCAACGCTACCAATGATTTACTCTGCTCATACTTCTTGATTGCATATATGGAAGAAAGAGCATTCCCCCACTGCAGTTGCATCAGTATATAATGTTTTGATAAAGGTCATCAAATTCAATATGGCACAGCTTACCCCTCAGAACACACCCATACCAAACGGAGGAACCTCTGCCAAGCTGAACATCACCAATGATAGATGCGCTTGGGGCCACAAATACATCTTTGTCAATTACAGGAGCTTTGTCAAATATGTTCATGAGCGTCCGATGCCTTGATACTGTACAGAGAAGGTAGATTAGTTATAAGGAAAGCACCTATAATTTTTCTGTTTTCATATCATATAAAGAACCACTTAAGTTGTGTTTTATTGTCGGGACAAGGATCACGATAACATAGGATAACATCAGATATATGGAAAAAAAATGCTATATCCTATATCTTGTTCTGTGGGTAACTGAAAAAAATACTGTATTCGGTAAACCTAGATTAGGATTCGATAAATAATAAAGAAAATTACATCAGTAACTTTAAAAGTGGAAAAACCCGAATCTACCATAAAGAGATTGACCCACAACCCTCAGAGAGACAGAGAGACAGAGAGAGAAGGGGAGGGGGGGCCTTTGGGGTGTGGCCACCACATGTGACAACACAATGGTTGTCTATGCTGGTCATATTTGGGTGAGAGAGAGAGAATCTCAGGTCACCATCATGTATTGTTGTGAGCGGTGCCCGATGGTGGCACCATTGTTCATCCCTTAACATGATCACCCTTCTTTTTTTGCTTTTTTTCTTTTTGAAAGAAAAATTGGTCATCCAATCTAGTTATGATAACT